>CM066306.1:2901364-4352047 GCA_033807695.1 Daedaleopsis sinensis
CGAGAGCGTCGGACCACTGGGCTCACGCCTGTATGGATATGGGGGATGGGGGATCTGGGGCTACAAGTCCCGCGCACGGGCATCCTATCTACTACCGTCGCCACTCGCTGTACTCCTGGCCCACTCGTCCTCCTCACCTAATCCTGGCCCTCCACGCGGTGTACCTCGCGCAACCCTCTGCCCAGCTCTCGCAGATACCCTGAAACAACTACCAACCCGCCCTGTCGTACCCTCGCCGATGGGCAGGACCGTGGCTAAACCGTCGGCCTGAGCGCTAACCGGGTACCTCTTGCTAGTCTCGTAGAACGGAGCGGGAACACCACAGCGGTGGGCTCTCAGCACTGCCACAGCCGCGCCCTCCCCTGCGTCCAGTGTATCATCGGTCCCGCGCCTCGCGTATCACCCTGGCCTCGACCCGGCCCGGTCTCAGACGTCGGTAGGTGCTACCGGCTGGCGTCCCGGCGGACCAACGTGAACACCTCTTCGGACCTCCGTCGGCCTCCGCACGTCGAAGAAACCTAGGCCGCGGTGGGCTACGGACCTGGTGTACAGGCGTGTGCGGTATGGGAGGCTGGCGGGTATCGCGCCCTCCCGCCTCTGCTCCGTGGTGTCCAGGAAGGAGGGAGAGGCGGAGACCGTAGGTCGTGTCCTGCGTTGTAGGCATCGTCGGTATCGACGATGGCGCGAAAATCGGGGCTCGCGCCACCTCGAGGCGCATCACCGCGCGTTTGTGACGCGGGCTCCCTACTCACCCCGGAACAACATCTCGTTCCAACATCCCCATACAGCAACCTTCCATCATACACCAGCTCATCCTCCGCAGGGGCATCAGGAGCCGTTTGTGGGACATCTGCTGTGGGTGCCAAGTTCAAGGCCATCCGGTCTCCATCATGCTGAGCAGCAGGTCTGCACTGACACCCAGGACTGAAGCAGGCCGCAGTTTAGGTTGCACGTGTGATGCGGGACCGACAGCACGCTAGTTGCAGGTGTGGGGTGCAATGGTGGAGGTGCAGGGGTCCAGGTGTGTGGCCGTTCCTGACCGTTCTACAGGACCAGGCGGTAGGATCCGACTCCTGGTGCCCAGGCCACTGGGTTTAGCCACGGTTCTGCCTCCTTGCAAGACCGTGACAAGGCGGGTTCGAGTTAGTTTCAGGGTGCACTGGGGAGTAGGGCAGAGGGTTGCGAGAGGACACACCATGCTAGAGGCTCTGGATTGGACGAGGAGGGCGGCGAGGCTCGAGGTACAGCACAGGACGGAGGTAGTAGATAGGATGCTGTTTGCGAGGCTTGTACGGTAGATCCCCCATCCCCCATATACAGACGCGAGTCCAGTGGTCCGACGCTCTCAACAACTTCACCATCGTGCCCGCCGTTGGTGTGATCTCCTTCGAGCCCTTGTCCTTCTACGTGTTCTGCCCGTCATAGTTCCTTGTCCCTCCATTGATCCCTTGCTCTCCGGCCTTCGACGTGCGCATCTCATCGTAGTTGTCCATTCCGGCCGCTCGGGAACCAGAGGTCCACCTCGCACCCTTCGGAGAGTCTGCCCGGTGTTATATCTGCTGGGTTTCCCTGGTAGACCGTCAGTGCCCTCCCATCAATGTGCGCTGGATTGACTGGGTCGTGGCACGTGTGCTCCGCAACAAACGCACTGTACACCCTGTCCGCCATGACCAGAGTGTACCCATGGTGGGCTCTCATGTTGTGTTCCCAAAGACATATGGTCGCGAATCACGGAAGGGTGCACCATTGGTAGGTGTGCACCATCTTCGCAAGGGACTTGCACGCATTCGTAAACTGCAGATCCCAGGACTTACGATCTTCCTCGTTTTTGTTGGGCTGGCCATGCCAAGCCCAGAAGAGCTGGCTGATGACCTGCTCCATCTCCTCACTCTGCTCTGTGTTCGGTTTGGGAAGCCAGCGCTCTGAGGCCTTCGCATTGGATCGGTGTGGACCTTGTGGTGTGGAACTAGTGGTGTCGGAGGTGGAGGACTGTATTGTCGACAAGTGGGCAATACTAGAGGCTGATAGTAGAGCAGGATGAGGGAGAAATGGAGACGGTGTCGTCAAAGCCCTCGACCTTGCTGATGTTCAAAAATGAACCAAGTGCAGAGCACCCGCGGCATGCCCAGCGCCACTTGAGATTGGTGCCCGCCGCAGCATCTCCGGAGTTCAAGTTCATGGTCAAAGTCCAACACCTTACTACAATCCAGCATGTCAAGTGCACCTGGACACTGGTATACTCATAGACTGTGGAGCAGAACAAAATGTCAAAGACAGGCATCCTGTGCAACGGGTGCGCCTCCTTGTTGGGGGTGAATCAAGTGCTCCAGCAGGTACGTAGACCACTACACTTTTGTACTCATCTACTAATATCTATATTAACAGCCAGTCATACTACGGTGAGGAGAGTCCGTCTGACTCTACCTGTTCCTCCGGACGCAGGACAAGGTAAGCGTGGAACATACCGCAGCTCATCCATTCTTATCCAGCAGCAACTCGTCCTGTGCATAGAGTACGAATCGAAGAGCCCACACCCGGACCAGAGTCCTCTTGTCCTCTGGTGACCCGAGAACACTGTCGTCAGCCATACCGTTGACCATATGCACAGTTCCCGAGAGCCCCCACGGGCCACCATCGACAGCAGCTACTGCGCGAGGAGTTTGTGAGTTGAGAGCCACCAGCAGGGTTCCCTGTCGGAGGTGTAGCACCCTCATTCTGTCTGTTTATTCCTGCTCACTACAATTTGCATCAGAACGCTCCCCAAGCCGAGTTTGGAAAATTTCCGGAGCTGTTCTTTCAAAGACATGGAGGAGGTAGGACCTGCCGGAACAGTTAAGTACAGCACAAGCGACAGTGACAATACTGAGCCGATGTTGGCCACCGCCGTGTCCGAAAGTGATGTTGGACCTGCTGGCAAGGTCTACTTCTCTTCCTCAGTGTCTGATGCCTCATCTGGCAATATCAGAGAGGTCGGATTGGGTAGCTACAGAAGCTCGTCTAGCAGTGTTGGCGAGGTTGGAGTCGGTGACTACAGAAGCTCGGCAGCTAATGATGACAACTCCCCTCCTAACCACCCATCATTCACTGCACTCGACGCATCAGAGTGATGACTCATACTCTGCCGAGAACCCACCCGTGTTGCTGCCAGACAATGGATCTCACACAATGACCACAGAAGTGTACATGTGGGGAGAGGTTGAGGAGAGATAGAGATGGATGTGGTGGTCGGAGCAAGACACCACAGTCCTTGATGAGGTAGACTAGGTGGTCACTGCATCATGGTTTATTGAACATGGTTCGCTGCCTGCCTCGACCTATCTCTGATCAGCTAACAATGCAGCAATTGTTGTACGGTCGGGAATGGGTGCTACGAACGGCATGGAGAAATCATGGAGCCTAGGATGTGATCATGTAATCTCTGTAGTGTTCTAAACATAGTTACGCAATACTTGACTGCATTATCACTATGCTCTGCTAATGCACTTCCAGCAAGACAAATTTGAGGGATCTCGGCATAGAATTATTGGCATTCACATATGCTCCAGACACTTTGCTAGCTCACAGTGCCAGCCGGGGCCTGTAGCTCTTATAGATAGTACTCTGGCTGGCAGCCGGCTGCAGAGCTCCACAGAGCTGCAGTCCTGCAGGATGCACAGACACAGTCTACAAGACAAACTCAAGGGATCTTGGGATAGGATTATCAGCATTGCAAGCTCATGCTCAGTTTCTGGGAACCACAGCTCCTCCTGATCTTCAAATCTCTGGAAATCTGAGGAGGAAGAATGTTGAAGTATGTTTGCAGTGGTATGCCAAGAATGACAGTAGGAGGAGGCATGTCTCGTGTAATATTAAGCAGTGAGGCAGTTGACATGGTGTGAATAGACAAAATCAGAGATAGGAGTAAGTATGTGGTGAATTTTCTCCCACTTCAAGGAACTCCATTCCTCGTCAGTATCAGGTTGGCTCTCAGTGGAAGCTGGACTATCCAGCTAAGAATGCTTATAACGGTTCAAATGAACTGTTGAATTAATCTGTTAGCTATGAACTGACTCTTCCAGGGGTACTGGTTCAACTCGTAATGCCTGGTCCGCTGCATACTGCACCGCTTTTGTAGTCACTTCTCACTGATGAAGTCTGAACCTGTGAAGGCAAAGAGACGCAACAACTAGAGACACATGGAAGGGTGTCCTCAGTCAGTGAGCAAAAGACTAAGGGGTCTGAGCCAAAGTGTCCCTCCTTATATACCATATGGCAGGAGCAGCATGAGTAAGCAACTAGAGGACATCAGTAAAACCTGCAGACCTCTAACGACCTCTGGCCCAGAGATGCCAGAGGTCGTCAGAGGCCTGCAGAGGTGCCAGTGCTCAGAGATCTTTGTAGGGCCTTGTGCAAGCTCAAAACAAATCATTTTCCCATGTTCATTTGCATTACGTATGCCATCTGATCAGCTTTGGCATGCAGATTTCCTGGTGTGGCGAGAGGGGCAGACTGTGGAAGCTAGGCGCTAGAGGCGCCAGAGCCACCAGAGCTTGCACATTTTACTGATGGAGAGACATGTGACGAGATGAGTCAGGCAGTATGAGGCTGACTCATGAGGAACAGAACGAGCTGAATCAGGCTGTGCATAGCTGACTCAGTAGAAACAAAGAGATATCTAAAGAAAGAATAAAGGAGTGATCATCTGACCATGGAGAAGCGATAATGACAAATGAAGGAGAGAAGCAATGAAAGTACAATAGTTGCTATATAGGGAACAATAAATGAAAGATAAAAGGTAACCGAGGTAACACAGAGAAATATTGTATGCGGCTGTGTCCATAGCATCTAACATGCTTATATCTGTCCAACTAACCACAAGTTCAACAGTCACACTCAGCACCGCTTTGGTTTGATTGGTACAGTATATTTCAACTCAAAGTGATTCCTACGGCACTCAGGCCGGAAACATCAATGTTTTTAACGAGCCTATCCATATAGGTACCTGTCGAGGAGTTCTACTGAAGGCATTCCAATCGCAACAACCCGCCATTGATAGTGATGTGCCGGGTCGGGCTGGGCTCAAATACCTGGGCGCGGGCTTGGCTTTTGAGGGCTCAGGCTCACCAAGTGGTTGAGCCTGGCCCTCATAGTGGGCTCAGGCTGGGCCAGGGCCGGGTCGGGCTCGAACCCGGGCTTTCTATTGCTATAGAGAAACATTGTTAGAACATATCATCAGTACTATGTAGGACATGTGTATTAGTCTCTAACCTTAACATGATTGTGAACGGAAGCTAGAATCATGTTTTAGACACCGTACATCTTAAACTTCACATGATCTGAACTCAACGGTAATCTGGTTCACTCAGACGCTGGTGCTTGATCTTGAATATTTTGTGAGACATTGTGTATATGTGCATCATGAAGCATCTATATAGTTGCATCTGAAGCAGAGGACTACTTACTTACTAACAACTTACCCATAAAAGTGATTAAATACCGAGTTCAGATGTTGTATAGAAAGTCCGGGCTCGAGGGCCGGGCTTGGGCTTTGTGACCAGCATAAGGCTGAACACAGATCCAGATCACTTTGCAGATCGATCTGCAATTATTTGGAGCTGGAGCCGAAATGATCTGGAGTCGCGGATCCAGATCATTGCAGATCCCGATCTGTGCAGCTCTGGATCAAGGATGTGAAAAAGTGCGGATCCATAGCAGATCCCTGTAGAGTGCAGTTCTTAGTTGTAAATTATGATTGTGAGTGTGTTTGATAGACTCAACCGTGTAGTATATATACACAAAAAACCATAAGTATGCGTGAATAGGTTGAGGGGCTACACCTCAGCCAACGTGGTGTTCTCGGATATTGTTGGCTATCTTCTACACATGTGTTGCACTTGCCATATCTCTGGCGGATGTTCACGGAATCAGGTGATTCAAGCTCAAAACAATAGCTATAGTAGTGTGTTATCATGGTACAAAAATGAGAGGTTTGTCGCACATATTGGCCTCAGGATCTCACTTCGCACAATTAGTGCCTTTAACCACAACTAGCAAGACAACATTGATCACTGCGTATTGCATGCATTTTGTACTCAAATTACATGAAGTCAGCTCCTGCTGTTAGATACTAGTGTTTAGTGTACATCTGATGCACAAAGCATAAGCACTATGTTGCAGATCATCATATGGATCTACCTGCACTGATCCAGAGCCGGAGCTGCAATGATTCGGATCCGCAAGGAGCTGGATCCGCAGATCCAGCTCCTTGCAGATCCAGATCAAGGTCAGAATATCTCTTTGATCTGCGGATTCAGATCCAGATCATCTGCAGATCGATCCGCGTTCAGCCTTAGACCAGTGAGCCCGAGCCTCCAAGCCCTATAAGCCCGATGTAAGGGCCGGGCTGGGCCGGGCTTATAAGGGCCGGGTACCCGGGCTTTGCAGGCTTAAAGCGGCACATCACTACCTGCCAACACAGTCTCATAGAGGCTCTAACAACAGTGTCGCGTCTAGTGATTGGAATGGAAGAATGTTACTCCCGGTAATAGTCCTCGAGTCGACCTATTGACGATCAAGCTGTCAATGGCCAATTGCAAGAGACCGTCTCGCTCCTCATTGCCACAGGTTACTATTCATTGCCACAGGTTACTATGAGGGAGAATATTTCTCCCGGCAACGCCTCCCTCTTGTCCGCACCTTTGGATATTACAAAGTTTGACCGGGAATTCCTAATTCAAAACAATTATTAATTGAATTTCGTTCAATTTTTCTAATTAAAACAAAGAATGTTCGTTCTGGACCATCCTCACAGTGAGATCTCCAATGATCCGGACACATTCCACTTCCACACTTCACCTGAATGGTCTAACTCGAGGAAGAACTCGGACGGGCTACATGCGTGGCTCATCATGCAGCGCTTCGTATCCGAACGGGGGCCGACGAACGGGAGATGGAGGAACGAACACGGCACAGATCCGCAGTCGTCGTTTCAAGCAGACGAAGGAGCAGTGGAACAACTCATCAAGCTTCTCGAGGAGACTTGGGAGGTGTGGGTAGAGAGACTGCAAGAAGATCGCGGATATCTCTCCAAGTGCAAAGAAGACTACATAGTAAGGGCATTGCGGTACATATGAGCGTTAGTGATACTCTCTTCACGCGCTGGATAGTCGTTCAAGAACAGGGCCGGCACGTTAAACTACTCGGTGAGACATCGCCTAGGAATACCTTGAAACCGGTATGACCATCATGCAGCCTTCCAGAGCTTCAAGTCGGTGCTCTCGCTCAGCAACTCCCGGATCGTCTCGGCCGATGAGTCGGGGATTGTATGATCATATAGTAGGGTGCTGACTTACTTTGATCCACTCAACTCGCCAGCAGGAGCGGGCAGTCCCCATACCCAGGCGCGCGAAGTGCTACCTGACAATGAATTCGCCTTTGCGACAGGACTACTCACATCCCATGAGGCCCGTCCTCGGGAACGCGGCCGCGGTATCAAGAAGTGGCATAGTAAATTCCGCGGTCAGCACCCTTCGATGTCTACGGAGTGTCTCAACTTCTCTCAGCTCTCCCTCGAATTGCAGTCGAGTCTGGGATCGGTACATCTATGAGTTGTCAAGAACCGGCTCCATACGGTGCTCCGAATCGGTGGTGAGTGCATATATTCTGTGAACTGCGTGCTATGGGTCTTGCTGCAGAAGTACCCTGGCTGACTGAGTCCTGACACTCTCGATTTACAGTGCAGAACCGTCACCCCATTCAAGGAAGCCCTCCAGGCTGCACGCACTATACCTACAACCAGCTGCTAACGGCGAGAGACCTCGTCTTCCAGCGTGCAGCTTCCCGTGGTGTAACAATCATCAAGATGGGTTCCGCTGACCTACCGATATGAGGGAGAGAGGTCGCGGCGAATGGTGCGAGTTGTGTGGACGCAAGTGTTGTGGTGCATTGGGAAAATAAGTTATTGCGCCTCTTTAGAGCCTATCCTCCTGAAACATCCCACTATAGATGAGACAGCGCAATCTTGTAGCCTCATTAGCCGGCGGTACAATATCATCATTCGGGTGGATGATCGGAACGACAGAGATCTGACCATTCTAGTCGCAACAGAGTAGTAGTAGGTGCGGCGATGGTTACAATGGTTAGTGCTGTCGAACATTGCATGTGTTCGGAAGTCACTGTGTCGGTCAGTGCAAATTGGTGTGTGCGACATTTTACTGATGTGGTAGCTGTAGGACGCTGTATAGTATGGGATATAGTGACGAAAACTAGAGGCTATCATCCCAGGTTTTTTCCCACCCAAAGGCGCCATTCTAAAATCTCCCCGACAGCCCGTTCACAGTAACCTATCTCCCTAGCCGATAGACCTACAATAGTAGCCCAAGCACGATTGTTGTAAGAGTGATCGTACAGGAACTTGAAAGCAAGAACCAAGCTCCCTAAGAAAACCCTGCGCGGGCAACACAGTGGAACTAGCGGCCTGTTTGAGTATCTTCTCCCTGGTTGGTGGTCTCGAAGCTTCTGGCGTACGGCCTCCATGTAGCAGAGGGCGACCTTCACAGGCGCAGAAGATGCATGACAGCGACGTAGCAGTTCATAGATAAAGAGGTCGGTGTTGAAAGTATCTCTAACATGATATGAGAGGTTCGCAACGAGGTTATGTTCAAGACGTGCGATTCCAAGAGACTAAAGAACCTACCTGAGTACATGCACGTTGCATGCTTCATATGACTTGAAGATGGAAAACACCTTCTGTCCATGCTTTCCGAGTGTGGCGAGTGTCGCAGACGTGCAGCAAAGGGTGGACGACGATCCGTCGGAGTCGGATGACTCCGACATAGTGGAATCAGTCCCGCACTGGTGATCCATGGAGCTATATGTGTCAACATTAATCCATATGCGAAGAGAAGGTGTATATAGAGCTCAACAAACTTTATATCCATCTCAACAAAAGGTGTAGAAGGTGAGAGATGTAGGTCTAGAGCGTCAACAAATATGCCAGCGTGAGACGTGTGCAGTGACATCGCTGAAAAGTCTCGGACTTTGCCGAAGTCGCACGCTCCTGCAGATACAAAGCTCGCCCGGTAAAATCACGATATGCTCAGAGAAATCATTTAGGATGTGCTGAAGATGCTTCGACTAACATATACTGGTTCGTAGATGTGTATTGCTAAGTTCATTTGATATTAAGATTCGCTTGCTAGTCTGAGGAACCCGATTATCATCTGGTATAGAAAGTCGAATGGGTCCAGCCCAGCTGATTGAATAGAATGATCTTGAGCCTGACAATGAGTTCAGTGCTGTAGATCGACCTTCACTGTGTCTGATACTTACATATCCTGTCGACGGAGTGATATGGGAATGTCACAGTTCTTGTGGTTTATAGCCACCTGATAGCAGGCAGGATCGTAAGGTGACACTACTAGAATCCGATTGATGACATTAAGGACTTACTGGGTAGAGCACAATAGGACTACCTCCTTTTGGAGGAACCACCGCATGGTGGGCAACTTTGATGAAACCCAACTCAGAGAATGCCTGCCAGACACAGTTGGCTTCAGGACCGAGAGATGGACATATGTGTTTCTAACCTGCTCTAGCTCGGCAGCAGAGAACTGAATCCTCTCCTTCTGATTGTCACTCAATATAGATGAGAATATCTGATAGGCTCCCATGATTAGAACATCGTCAGTAACCCTTGATGAGTGACCGCTCACAGCAAAAGATGTCTTGGTGACGAATATTCTGCACATCTTGGGAAGAAGAGCCTGGAAGGAAAACCAATGTAATGACGGATAAGCAGATGGTAAGTAGTGAGAGAACGACAGGGAGAGCAGTGTTAATCTGGCGTGAGCGGAAGTGAAGACGACAGTAGAATAGCTCTTCTCACCCACTCACACGAGCGCCATGGGTCAGACCCCGATCATATCACTCTAGCATTCTCACCACTACGTCCTCTCTCTCCTCCTCCTCTCCTTGCCCACAATGTCGCAACGAGCGCACCACATAACTTGCACCGTGTTCCTCAATGCAGAACCTCATGTCATAGCATTTATATTTGTTGTCTACGAGGCTTCTCTGGTTGAAGATCACAAACGAACACGTCGATATACGGAGCTGTGTACCTTACAGATGAAATGCGAGGCAAGACAAGAGGGTGTGGAGTTGTACCCAGGTGATTCACCAGAACACTCAGCACCCCCATACTCTGCTAGAACACAGGGACTTAGCAGCATAGACCTGTAGTCCTGCAAGTTCAAGTTGTGCATAGATGAGTGGATCCTTTAGTCAGAAGGAATTAGAATAGACTCATCATCACTGAGTCGCGCTTCTACGAGTAGTTTCACTGATAGGTGCGGAGATGTAGCGGCAAAACGTCGTGACAGGATTGACATTTAGGAGATGAACAGAAAAGAGGAACGCGAGAATGAGGATTTGGGTATCGAAACACAGGAGAGTGCCCTACTGCGATACTATTTCTTACGAAAAGATAACAACAAGCAGCAACAAACATAGTTGACGCCATGAAAATGTGACTCCTGAGAGGGAAACCTGAGTCCACCCACCATCGCCTTACTTGCCAGGTACTCGAGCCGGCTTATGCCTATATTGACTGAGTCCAATTGTAGGGCTGGAGTTCGTCCTCGCGTAGCGAAGAGTCCCGTCTGTAGTGAGCGCGGAATGTGCCACCTTCCACCGTTCTACAACCAGTCCACCCTCGCCAGGGAGTCTTAGCGATAGCAGATAGATTACATTAGAAGTCGCAGCGTAAAGCTCGACGCTGAATTTGAGCGCTGATCCCGGTAGCCGGAAGCTCAGTCACGGTAGTGCTTGAATTGTTACGCCTTATAAGGCAAGTCATCCGCGGATTCGACCGACCCGCTCCAGTTGTCGACGTGGTTCGCATCGGTGACACACCCACCGGACAGCTTATCTTCCTATCATCGTCTCGTGTCCCACTGGTAGGTCCAACTCGAGATTGAACACTTCGTGCCTTTAACTGGGTCCTGTTGGTTCACTGCAAGCTCGCCTACCGACACGTCCCGGGACCGATGCCATGATACACGCACATTTGGAGTTGAACACTCGAGGAGGCTTTACTATTACCTCTCCTCCTCGGGGGCGACAGTGTGCTGTTTTTCGATGGGAACAAGGAGGATCGTTTGTTCCGCGAGCTAAAAACACACGGGGCGAGAACTGGCATCAGACTATCAGCAAGCGTGCGACAGAGATCGACAGCAACATGTAGATGTCAGCCAATCTATCGAATCGCGTCATCGCCAGAGCAGGTACTGCCCATGTGTGTTGTGGGTTGAGAGCGCAATGGGGGCTCCCATTCGCCGTGCGAGTTTGTCGACGCTTGCGGCGTCAGCGCATTCGCGAGCGATCTTCTGAAGTGTCCGGCTGCCGCGCGCGGCGCCTAGACCGGTTTTCTTCGTCAGGCGCGACTAGCCGACGCTGTAGTTCGCCCACGGCAAATTCGTCTTAAGTTCGTTGCCCGAGATAGACGAGGGCGGGTACGCGGTGGCACGCGCGTCGCCGCGCCCCAGCTGAGCTGCCCGAGCGCATATGCCCGAGCGCATATGCCCGTTGCTGCGCGCGATCTCCGCCGCCCCGCGGGCGGGGTCCGGAGATGCGCGCGCGTCCGGCCTCGGGACCCTTGGTGTCGTTATGACGCTGTCAGGCCAAGCTGGAGGTTACCTCTGGTGAACGAGTGGCGGACGTCCGGGTTCGCCGCCGCCTTCGGGCCGTCGCGCTGCACGGACAGAAAGGAAGGGAAACACGTCTCAGCAAGGGTGCTATCGCACATCGTGCTGTACGATATCGAACGCACCTGCGAGCCCACGATGTCCAGCCTGGAGCTCGCGTGTCGCCCGAAGACCGGTCCCGCGGTCACAGGGACGGGCGAGCGGCTCGTTGCGCATGAACACGGACGTGGCGGATGCGCCGCAAAAGCAGCCGCAAAACAAGTCCGCGTACCCGACGTTCGCGCATGTACAACGGCATCCTCATTTCATCCGGCGAGGACACCGGCAGACAGGTCGCCCGCTGCTTGGGCAGGGGCCGATCGTGCCCTTCTGCGTGCGTTGAGCGGAGATGCGTGCGAGGAGCGAGCTCTGGACTTCGTTGGCATCATTGTTCGTGCTGAAGACGCCACACGGCCGTCTGGGTTCGCCGGTAAGAGAGCGCCCTCGGCCCATGGTAGCCCGCTAGCAGCAGGAAGCTCTGTGTGAATAAAGCAGCACCTCTTGCCATAGGGATAGGAACCGGACACCCAAAACGTCTTAGAAAGTCGAAGAGAGCTATTAGCTACTGCTTTCGCCTTCCCAATAACAAGCTAGCCCGTAACGTACGGTGCAGATTTCGGTCTTGTACTGAGAGCAGGAACATCAGTAGGTCGAACATTAGACTTGGCGCCGAAGAACGAGGCACGAACCCTGGGGTGCCGCTGCACCTTCCGCAACTCTTCTTCACCGTATGCTAACTGGAACTTCGCACCGTACCGGCAACTTCCCTCCTTCTCCCAGCTCCTGTAGAGCTCGTTCGCGCTTGGACCGTTGTCTGCGTTGAGTTCGTATGCGACCCACCAGTGTTGTTCATGGGCATACCTTTGCTCAGAGGGACACCGTACGGGCCGGTATACTGCGCCTGGAGCTGGGCCATCTGCGCCGCAAGCTCCGGCGACGTATATGGCTCGCTTCTGGGGGCGCCGCTGAACTGGCTAGAGAGCATAGACAAGGCAGGCGGCACTATCGTGGGGCCGTGCATCTGTCTAGCGGGGAGCGCATTGTTCATCGGGGAAAGTGTAGCGGGGTCACGAAGAGAAGCAGGATCCGAAGCAGAATGTTGGTGAGTACGTTGGAAGACTGCACCGTATTGCTGTCGAAGACGTGCCATGGTAGGGTTGTCGAGCGGTGATGTCGGCAGCATCATGTTGTACAAGTCTTGCTGAGGATTGGGCATAGGCATCGCATCCGGGTGAACTGGCGCACGATAATCCCTGATAACCCCCGAAGTTAGTCAGGCTTGGGGACCACTGACGGAATAGTGCGATGGAACGCTCTAGGTGGCGGCTGCAGATACGGTATATTCGTCGCGACGTTTGCGTTTGATGGCCGGTTGTGGACGTATGCAGGAGGTCCACCTGGATTGAGGTGATGTTGCGGACCCTGGAAGTGCTGGTCTTTGAAACGCGTCGCGGATCCGTTGTGCGAAGTGGAAGCGAAGGGTACGTGGGCTGGTCAGCTTGTGCCTGCCTCTCCGGAGTTCCGTATGGCGAGGACCAAGTGTCGGCATTACCTGGGCTTCTTGTAGCCGGACGAGGTCCGTACTGGACAGGCCACCGCTGTAGCAATGCGGGGACACGGTCTTGAAACGAGGTATCAGCGCTCAGCTTCTGGGGACACGAGGGTCGGGAGGAGATAGCGACTGCGGATGATTGCAACGTGAGTTTTCTCTATAACACTCTCACACCGGAAACATCGGAGAATAGAACTCAGACGTCCGGCAGTCTTTGGCAATCGTGTGGCAGGTGCATGCATCTAAACCAGTCGGAACGCTCTTGCGGACGTCTAGGGAAGGATCGAGATGGCAAGCCAGATGGGCTCAGAGTGCACGAGCACCTAGGAGAAGCGGTTGTCGAACCAAGATAACGGGAAACACATACTTTTAACCGCAGGTACGGGCGCTCAGCGTGTCTTGTAAAGCCAGCCCTTCATGCACTAGACTATCGGCGATTTGCATGACCGGGATGAGGCCAAAGACATGAGACCGGGAGTCAATATGGATATGCATACCTGCTAGAGCTTGTTTGGAGGACATGCGACATGTCGTCCGAGCATTCTTGGGACGACACCGAGTCAACATAGATAACGAATAAGTTAACCCAGCGCCGCCGCTGACGGTGCTGTGGGACATGGAGAGCAAAAGACGATCCAGATGGGGGAAGACCGGTATCTGTGACTCTGTGAGTGCGAGTATTTACCATGCAATGATGCGAGGAGGAGGAGGAGGAGGAGGAGGAGGAGGAGGAGCCGGGCTACCGGGCGGCAGAGATTGCGCTTATCAGATGTTCGGCGACCGGCCGCGGCCCGCGTGGCCATCCGACTTTAGACTTCGCCTAGTATCGCGCAGCAACGGTGCTGTCCTTCCAACTTTCAACGAGTCGACAGGCGGTTAGGCTCAGGCCTGAGTCAAATTCAGATTCGGATAGGCTGGCTGGGCTTGAGCTTGAAGCTTTGAAGCTTGCAGCGCCGCGGCTTCAAGTTGGAGACGCAGTGGAGACGCGCGCTTACTGTTCATCTGCCAGAATTTCTCTTCTTCCTCCTCGAGTCGGAGTCCTCCTTCTCAGAAGGCTACGGCACTCGGAGGCGCTTGGCACAGACACAACGAAACAACCAGCGCCCATCCTGCGCTCCCGTCATAGCCTTGTGAAGTTTCTCCTCGCAGGCTCTCTCACCCGGCACCCGATGTCTCATGTATCCAAAGAGCTGCCAGACAGCTTCATGTAGTGTGCGCATTCCCTCTTCGATTGCCCAAGATCACTGTGCGCCTCAGGCCTCATCCTGCAGCGCAAGAACACGAATCGCATGGCGCACCAGCGCTAGAGTAGCCTGACTGGCGACATAGATCCATGTCCACCGAAATTTCCTCTTATTAAGAAAAACTCAAACATATTCACGCACCTGCAATCTTTTGTCCTGCCCTTGTAGAACTCGACAATGGAGTAAAGCACGCCACTGGCGTGCTAAAAGTCCTCACGCACCCGCGATGATGAGTTCAACGGGCCGTAGGCTGGTTTCGTATAAGTCGGCCACGAACCAACCATCGCGGCTTGTTCCACTATCGACGCATGTGGACTGAGAACGAAAGGAGGAGGATATGTGGATTGTTCTCAGAAACAACTTGGACAGGACGTGTGCGAGATGAATAGAGTGGGGCCTATGTGGAGTAACACTCAACGATCAGAAACGATACCGTTGCGCGAACACACGCGGGATGCTACTTACGTTGAATGGCTTCTTTCACGATCTACATAGTCATAGACCACTAGCGGCGAGAGCTCATCGAAGGGGATTATGAAGGACCCATGCAGACGAGCGAATCAAAAAAAGGAGAAGCTGTGGCAGATCCATAGAACCTGCCCGCGGGTCGATTCTTCAAATACGCTGGTGAAAATGGCAGTAAGTTTGGATCCATGAGTAGCATCTCTAGCAAGGCACACCTTCAGACCAACAGGGATGTGCTAGCGACTGATGGGACGGCGGTAGCTTTTAAGATAAGTGCCACAAGAGCGGACCTGCTGCAGAGTGGAGGATGCGAGCGGCCAAAAGTCCCGATAAGCGTAGATCACCGAAAGCGGCTCACGAGATCGTGCCGACTCTACGATCTTCGAGAGGGGAGGGTTGAAGGTGCGGCGTAGGAATTGACAAGGAGATCCTTGAACTGCTTGAGAGGCGTGCAGCGCGAGAGTGAGCCGGTAGCTCGAAAGTATTCCGGGGTCGACGTTTAACGTTGAACGTTGAGGCCTTGGCCCTTAAGCTTCAGGCCTCAGGTTGGAAAACACAAAGTATATGTAACAAGCGCGCGGGGGTGTGTACTACAGTACGTACAGTGCAGCGCACATCGCGCGACCAACAGCGGATGAATGATGGCGACCGAGGCTCGCGAAGGAGGATGTTGAGCTGATGATCGAGATGTGCAGCAGACGACGAACGACGGGTGGGGGGCAGAGGGCATCCGGAAACGGGCGGGCGATATCATTAGCGAGGGAAGGGGTCCAGGACCCGTCGGGCTCAAGCAGGATATGTAAGCGTCGAGAGGCAGGAGTAGAAGAAAGAAAGAAAGAAAGAGAGGGAGAGAGAGAGAACGAGCTCAAGACAGAGGAAAGACCAAACAAACAACAGCAGACAGGATGTATACGTAGAGGGGAGAGGGGCACCGAGCTCAAAGCTGACGGGAACTTTTAATATACAGCGAGGTGGAGGAGCTAGTACTTAGTAGCGAGCAAGCACAACACGGGACGTACGAGCACGCGCAGGGCGCACCGGGGGGAGGACAACAGCAGAGGCCGAGGGTGTCGATGATAATTACTGCGATCATGTACGCGGCTTACGCGCGGGGTACCTCTACTTTTGTCGCGAAATCCTTCAAACAGCGGTGGTGTTTAGGGGGTAGCTCGGAGGAGACGATGACGACGACGACGACGGACGGACGAGCGGGGCCGCATACAACGCTCGCCGCTGCATGCCCATGACGTACTGAGACGCCGGATGTGGTGCGGCGTACTGCGCGTACTGGCCAGGCTCGTACGAGTGACTCGGCAGATTCGCCGTGGCGATCTGGTAGGACGGTGGTGCGGCAAACGGCTGCGCGCTCTGGGTGTACGGCGTCGACGCACCGCTCGTCGTCGCCGACGACGGCGGCCGCAGCGTCTGGCTGGGCGAAGAGACCGAGTTCGACGCGGAGTGCGAGGGCGTCGCGTGCCACAACTTATTGTGCTGTAGGTACTCGTGCTGTCCGCTCGCGTTGAGCGCGAGGCCGATGGCGCCGTGGTCCCCGGAATGCTGGTAGTGGTGACCTGAAGCCACATATGTATCAGCGCGCTGCGCGGGTGTCAGGTAAGAGTAGGGCACTTACGGAGACCGTTCATGTTCTTGTACCGCCATTAGCAGTCGCCGACACCGCATGCATACGGCCGCGGCCGCCGCTCCGCTTCCTCCTCGACCTCGCGGAGCTCGGATTCGCTGAGGGTGACGTCGTCCTCGGCAGCCCCCGAATCCTTCGCCTTCTCGTACCGCTTGCTCAAAAGCAGCTCTTGAAGGTGTTTGAGATCCTTCGGGAGCGCGAAGTTGCACAAGCCGTGGGTCATGTGGTACTTGAAGCCGTTCGCCGGCTTGTACGACTTGTTGCAGTTCGGCTTCGGGCACTTGAACGGCTTCGCAGGAGCGAGTACGCCGGCCTCGAGAGCGTCGTCGACGCGCGCGGGGTGGAGCCACTGGCGGCGTTAGAATTCGAGGCGGCGCCAGATGTGGACGCGCTGGCGTTCGACGAGGCCGCCTGCGCGTTAGGCGCGACATTCCTGTATGTCGAATTGGAGCTGCCGCGAATCGGCGAAGCAACGCGCGAGGACGCTGGGGTGCTATCGGGCGTGTTTCCAGCGCTGGAACTGAGGAGAAGGGCCGCGGTGGGCGTGCATACAGTCTGCGTTCTGGCCATTCATGGGACCAAGGTTCATGATGTGCTGCTGCGTGAACATCACGTTTGGGCCCGAGCTGATTGGCGCGCGAGTAATCGGAGTAGGCTGCGTACGAGTTGAACCGCGTCCTCGGTGGAGGGACCCGCTCCCACACTGGTGCCCGCGAGATGGAAGCAAGTACTATTGTCGTGTCAAATGCAGAAATAGGCGAATCTGGCTGGCTGCCATGCGGCGAAGGAGCGGCCGAGTACGTGGGCGATGGGTAGCCTGAAAGGGGCGTGGAGATGGGCGTGTCGGGCGGGGAAGGCGCTCCTGATGATGGTTCGCTCGGATTTTGGTCGACATCCAGCTCCGTGTCGTCTGCAGAGTCAAACCCCTGGTACGGGACCGAGTGCTGTTGGGACTGGACACGTGCAGATTGCTCATTTGATGAGGAAGGGACCCCGCAAGCGTCAGGGAAATATGAAGCGACGGCGCGCAGGGCGTTGGACGGGGGAGCGGTGGTGGGGGCAAGAGATTGCTGAGGTGCGTAGGGATCGAGGACGACGACGTGACACTCTTCGAAGTGGTCGACTAGGGCGTGTAGATCGGTGAGGTTCACACTACAGCAGGTGTGGTCGCGATACTGCAATCCAACTGGCTGACGAATCGCGGACATTGGAATGGATTGGGACTCACCAATTCGTCCTGTCGCTCGATTGTAGCAAGAGCGTTGACTGTTGAACCGCGATCACTCTCTATTGACGAAGACAATTTGCCGAACTTGAACTCGTGGGGACTGCGAAAAGGATGGGTAAGTCGTAGATCATGAGGAAGGAACGGGCAGAATATGAGTATCGACATAAGAGTTTTGGCATGGCTACTCCATCAGTTGATTAGCGTCTTTGGGAAGATCCGCAGGCAGCGTGCCAAAGGATGAGCGCGTACACAGAGAAAGGGACTCACTCTAATGGCCGAGTAGATATCTTGTCTTGTCAATGAGGACGGCGTGAAGGAGCCGTCCTGACTGGTGAATGAGCCAGAGCCTGGGGCGCTGGGCGGCATTCGGCGAATTTCAAAGGGTCACCTGACCGCACGCACGCGCCTGGGCCATGACGCACTCCGTTCAGCTCCGTCACGGTTCTCCTTGAAGTTGTCCCCACTGGGCATCCTCTCAGGCTCCTCACCCAGCCATCTATGTGTTCTGCTCCCCTCTAGGTCATCCATATATCATCACTAAAGGTTAGAACATTGTCAAGGCAAAAGCTCAGGACGCAAGAGACGGTGGGAACTCAAGAGTTCGTTCGACTCCTCTCTGGCGCAGGGAAAACGCAGCTGAAACGTACTCTGGAGGCGTTGTCATTCGATTGTATTATATGCAAGCATCACATGGTCATGAGTAAGGAGGTGCGCCATTCACACTATGCATGCGTATACTGACAAATATATATACAACGATTCTCCTCTCCTCCAGATCTGGAACGCTCCCGGGCGGTCTAGTAAATCAGCCGGCAGACGCGACACCCTTTGCAGACGTCATCTCTTCAAGGTGCTTAACCGGGACGCACGGTAGTATTCTCCCTGCCGACTCACAATGCCATCGCCACGATGAGCGTAGCGGTTCGGCCTTCGCACGCGAGGATAACACCAGCACCTAGTGGGCTCTTCACCGCAGTTGGGGACACGACAGTTCGCCTCCTCCCTGTGACAATGAGGAACGGAACTCCTTTCCCCGCCGCGATAATGAGCGAGGCAGCACTTCTAGTGGCCCAGCGTCTTGCTGAGAAATGGATGGCGACAGGGCCTTCCCTTCTCTTCGCGACGATGAGTGTGGCAGCCCTCCCTTTCTTTTCGGAGGATATGACAGCGGCTCGTCGTAACACCGCGATATTGGTTGCAAGCTGTGTAGTTACAATTAATGACATCGCATGTGAAGGTAGTGAAGCTCGACTAGCTATACATATACTCCCAAGCACGTTAGCCGGCTCTCAATGCACAGGGATATATAGTCCATCAAGATATACGAGAACTGAAATTGTACACATGGTCGCTGTCATCTACCAGGACCCGTCTTTAGAAGGCGATACTCAAACACGAATACATGCATCTAGGCTTCCTTCCCCTTGCTCTTCTTCGTCGTCGAGGATGCAGTAGCACGATATTTGGTCTTCTTTGATCGAGAGCCGTCGCCAATGCAGGGGGTGCGGCCGACGTTTCCTCGCTTTCGTTTACCGCTTTGAGTCGTCCCCACAATCGAGTCTGCAGTACGGGCTAGTGTAGCATTCTCCATTCCCGTACGTACCATCTCAGCGAAGGTTTGAACGTCGCCTTTTATCCACATGTCGAAGATACCATCCCACCTGCTCGGTGGCGACGGGAAGTCTATATTGAGCAATATGGACTGCACTGATTATTGTCTTGATGAGCGAGCGCAGGCTGAGTAGACGTGGAAGACGACGATTCACCTGGTTGCAATGGACTATCCTCCTGTCTACTAGCACGAATGGCCTTCGAGAACCGTCGAACAAGATCCTTTGCTCCGGGTACCTGTAGACTGGTCCCGACCACCAGGAGAAGGTCTGCGCCGG
The DNA here is from genome assembly GCA_033807695.1 of Daedaleopsis sinensis. Taxonomy (NCBI): domain Eukaryota; kingdom Fungi; phylum Basidiomycota; class Agaricomycetes; order Polyporales; family Polyporaceae; genus Daedaleopsis; species Daedaleopsis sinensis. The sequence goes on from CM066306.1 coordinate 2,921,105, forward strand.
AGGACTTCTCTCGTTCGCACAAGCTGCTCCGAGTGGGAGGAAGATCATTCTTCACGATTTCAGCGATGAGATCTCCGTCTTTGTGATGTTCGTTGTAGAGGACGAGGGCTGGGCGAAGAGATCCAACGGCCCGAGCTCGCTTGTGCGCCGATCGCCTTGCTTCTTCCAGAGAAGCGCACTGTGGACAGGGAGGACACTCTCCTGCAGCGAGAGATTTGATATGATCTCGCAAAGGAGAATGATAGGCACAGAGCTCGCAGCGCATCTCCTGAAGAGACCCATGAAGTGGGATGCATCGTCGAATAGGCGACTGAGATGAGGTCGTGGATATCGATATGGTTTTCTCGTCGACTGTGATGGGGGAGAGTCCAAAAGAGAGCCCGGTCTTTTCTTCTAACGCATCTACGTTTTGGGTATACACCCTGAGAAGACGATCATGTTCGTCGAGCGTCCGAAGGAGGCAATGGAATTTGGTGGGCTTTGCGGCGTGAGACAGGTCAGATAAGTAGGCCATCGTGCGACAGAAGGACGCTGTGCGAGCAGTAGACTGATAGTCGAGCATATCGGTTAATGAACTGCTGAATTATTGAACACTGATGCTGCGAGCTTACTTGAAACACTGAGGCATCAAAAAGTTCCTTGCCCGAGCATCCTCCGGAATAGTCTCTCGCGACGTTTTTGAACAGTCCTTGTTCTGACCGAAAGTCAGGAATACCAGCATCTACGGATACTCCTGCGCCTTGGATCACACAGACAAGTTAGCAATATCGCTCGACTCGTCATTATATGGAACGAACACTCACCACAGATGACCACGATCCTCTTTGCACTGAGTATCGCTGAAACGGCCCGCTCAAGCTGCAGTTCTGGATTGGAAGATCGCTGAAGATATGATGAAGGAAGCTGCGCCGTCGCCATACTCTGGCAGAGTGGGACGAAGGTCGTCATTTCGGCAGGTATAATGTCCAAGGTCGTTTGTGCGTAGAGATGAGCGAAATGACTTAGACGATGGCGTAGTTGGTGAGACTACGGGTTGACTCGACTACCGATCGGTGCCGCATGTAGAAAGTAATAAGGGTCGCTTACCCGTTGACTCGATTGTGACCGTGGATTCTTAAATTTTCTCATCGACTATAAGACAATCCACACCTACGTTCTCTCCCTCATCACCCCGCACCCATCTCTATATCTCCACACTCACGTCTCTCCCTCATCACCCGCACACATCTGTATCCTCGACATGGATTCTGAGGGCGACGACGATAGCTCTCGGAATCTCCCCCGCTATCCGACGAACGTCCCCGATCCAGAAGATAACAGAGCACTATTTTCGCACTACCGCCGAGAGCAGGCTGCTCGCGATCCTTCCTCCTATTCACGGGAGCATCAAATGACTTCCCTTGGGCAGTTTGGCCGGGATAACATAGGAGTTCACGAGCAAGCGTATCAGACACCTCGGCTCACTCATCGGGCTCCCGCGTTGGAAGACGTCGACTATCATAGACACCCAGGCCAGACTACGTGGACACAGGTTCGCGACAACAGGTCATCGAGCGCTTCCCCTTTTCCTGGTCGTGAGTCTCAGCCACGTCGAGATGCCAAAGCCAATCAGCGTTTGTCCAGCGGACGCCGTGAAGTGACTGGTGAGTACTGTCAGCTTCGACTTGCTCGTAGCTGACCGTTTGATCTAGTCACAGCCCGAGGTAACCCACATGTTGTGGGACCCCCTCAGCCCACTTCTTCGGCTGTGACCATGTCCAACTCCGAATATGTTAGTGAGTATTGGATCGACCTATCTGATCAACATGCAGTGGATGACTATCCTATTCTTTTAAGTCGAACGTAGGATGGACGGCTATCGATCTCCTTATCCTCACCGACACACGACTCCACAAGTCAGCGAGGCGGACACTTCAACCCGACCTCCACAGCATTCTCTTGCGCAACCGATGACCAAGACCAGTCAGTACCGTCTCCACGATCTTGAGCGTATGTGATAGCTAATCATAACTGCAGCTACCGACGACTCCGATGTTAGGTCGGCCGACTCGAACTCATTGGGCATGGTGAAGTTACTGTCGCTTCCCAGCGAGGGCTTGACTGCGGCACAGCTCGAAGCTTTGCTGTGCCGCTGCGAGTTTTGCGGAAGGTACTTTACTAAGGATGCTTTCGTCAAGCTTCATCGGAAGAAGTGCATCCAGAAAAACCTCTAGCTCCTGCTGTCGCCTGCGTCGCTGTAGTTGTTGCTGTCGTTTGTGTCGTTTTATTTCTTGCTGCCGTCCTTGCAATATGGTTCGAGTCTTGCCATCATCGATGTCGATGTACTTTATGCTGTTGTCTGCCTTAATAATGACTTGTGTTTTTGATCATGTCATTGTCGCTCGTTCATGACGGAGTAACACCGGGGGAATCAAGCGATGTAACGAGTCGTTACATTTCGAACACATCGCGAGCAAAATCCAAATATGTCTTCGCATTGTCACAGCGTCACATTCTGGATACACGCTGTTTACACGCAACATTCAGAATGTATCCAGGCTGTGACGCAAAAATGTGTGGCATTTTGAATGTTTCCAACATATTTTTTGTACGAGACACCACGGTCTCATTTGGATTATGCTCACGGTGTGACTGAAATGTTGACCAGAGTTACCTCGATCAATTCCCCCGGTGTAACTAAGACGATATTGTAGTAAGAGAACAACATGAGTGTCCCCCAATTCAAGTGATAGGATGAACAAGGAACGTATCGTGATGATAGTGCAGGGCCAAACGAATCGAGAGTGACTACAGACACACGAACGTCAAAGTATGTGTGTGTGTAGTATCACTAGTCGATTGACTGCAGGGCAACCCAGTAGATAGGTCGACGACCGTGTAAGGATATCTGCGGAGATCTACAGCACCCCCGCACACTTGATACATCCACCGGCTTTAGACGATGTCGACGCGCGTTTTGACACATCCGTCTTCATGGTAGTCTGTCAAGAGAGCAGGATGGATGTCACTGTGGCGCATGTATGAACGGACGGACGTAGCGCACCGTTTTGCGGTTTCACCGATGCTTGTGGTCTAAGTCTTCACGTTTGAGTGACCAGCATTTGCCGAGCTCGGACTCGTTCGCGTCGTTCGGCCGCTCGAAGCAGGTAACTTCGACAAAGCGTAAGTAAGCTGCTACTGCGCGTCGTGCAAGCTCTTTACATACCTCAGTCTGGACAACACTACTCCGGAAACACCGCAGCGCAGACTTCTCCGATTGAATATGACGCTGACACGGATTCTCGCAGATGAATGAAGACACACCTCATTCGAGTACCAGTGGCAAGAGTTTGAAAAGCAGCCGGATGAGAGGTCCGGATCCTATCTCTAGGGATGCGGCGCGGGACTATCATGTTAGCTTGAGAGGAAGAGGAGCGTGAGGGTCTAGCGCGACCCAAACTTTGAAATTTGAAATTTGAAATTTGCAGCTTAGGGACGGGCGTCAATGGTTGAACGCCTTACCCTTCGAGTCTCGTTCAACCAGACAGTCTCATCTCTTTGAAACTCATATTTCTCTAGAACACCCTCCGAGATAGAGAGGAAGTCGATCTTACAATATACGAGTAGTCGTGGCTCCTTCGTGCGCTGTCCATGATGGCTCCGGAACTCGACGCGTCATGAGGGGCACCTGCTCTCCCGCAAGACAGGAAGAGGCGTTCGCGGGCAGAGGATCCATTTTCCTCGTCACTCACGCGAACAGGCGAAAGCGCTGTGGCAGCTCTCCTGCTTGAACGCGGACTGCTACTCGCCTTTATGAGCACCCTTGATGAGCGACATCAAGTTGTTGCTGCTCGCGGAGGCTGGAGCACAATGTCAGCCTCGTCCGCGCTCACCGCAGCAGATGCTCACGCACGTACCCATCCGCTTATAGGTACTGAAAACTTCCATGCCGTAGTCCCGTTGATGCTGGTGCGCCGCAGTGCGAATAACGAGAACATCATGCTTCACGACCCCTGCACAGCCGACCAATATCCTTCCTACAAGTCATCTCGATCACCTTCAGCCTCTTCCTGGCGCACTCTACATCTACGACCAGGTAAGTTTCGCGCTCTCTCTTTGTGCAATGTTCGCAAAGCTTACAGCTCACCAGCAGACATCAGTTATCCTCCTCCGAAGCTCGCGCAGGAACCTGGAAATGCAGCCATTGAGCATGCGGGGGAGAAAGAATCCCCATAGAAGCGTCAGTGAATCCATCCCGGGTGCCACCTGCGAAGCGACGCCATCGGCATCTGTATCCGCAGTAACAACCTCGTACTGCGAGCCCGAGTGACCATGGAGAAAGATCAGGGCGCATGAACATGGGTGAACTCGTATTCATCGCATGTGTCGGTGTGCGCGAGGACAGCGTGTCCACCGTGCTCGTCCTCATCGAGCAAGAACATATCCTGGCTGAGCAAGTCACAAGCCGAGGGAGAGGCCACAAGGGTTTAGTCGGAGGGCCGAGGACGCAGCGTCCGGAGAGCCATTGGGGCAAAAGACCGGCGGGTTCTGAGCAGAGCGCGGGGCGCGTCTTGCCGGGGGCGCTGAGCGCGAAGACTTTGTCGATCTCCTGTTCGAAGGGGTCAATCGCATAGTTCTCCTTAGATCGAATGCTGATCACGGCACCTTGTGCACGGGAGCTCGAGACTGGAGGCCCTTCGACCGGACCCTGGCGGTCACGGGCGGCGAGACGAATGGCGAGAAGGAGGGGATCTATAGTCGACTATTGCGAGTGTGAAGTCAGAAATTGTCGTCGGGGAGCGACTGAGGTGAGAGGGGTGACGGTAGGAGGAGTATCTTCTTGCCATGGGCGCTATGAGATAGCAGGCCCTGCTGCGGAATACCGCCTTGATGTATGGTGGCCGCCTTGATGTATGGTGGATGAGTTCGCGGCCGCAGCGCGCAAAGAGGGAGTCATACAACTGCACACGCGACGTCGGGTCTACCGCTTTGTTTGCCAGAGTGGTCTTAGAACGCGGTCAGGGGCGAGCAATAGAGGTCGCACCCTTGTACGACGGCCGCCCGTCGCGCAGCGCTTGCACGACGATTTGCTCACGCGAGTGCACCCCGCGCTCGAGCGCAATGTATACCCCGTCGACGTGCGATGTCAGCCATAGTCGCTGTGCGACGCATTGAGGGCCCAGAGGCGGTTGCGGGGCATGCAGTCAGAGTCAGAGTAAGCGCGGACTCGGAGGGCTGGCAAGTGCACTATAAGTGCATAGAGATCCGGTGGTGGTCTAGATAGAAGGGACGAGACGGACGGTTGATGCGGCGGCGGGTTCGGATAGAAGCCGAGGAGGTCGAGCGAGAAGACTTCGTGCGCTGATGGGGTAACTCTGGGTCGCTGGGCGAAACACACACCCAAACGAGCACGAGATCAGCTACCAAGTAGGGTGCGAGGTGGAGGACAGGTTCCCGGTGTAGTCGCTCTTCTTCACGTAGCTCGTCGACGATAGACAAGGAAGTTGAGCAACTTCAGATGGAAGTCAAGCAACTTCCGTGGGTGAGGCTAGTCTGCAAGAGGAGGTTTGAAGACGGACGGTCTTCAATTGAGTGTCGACTAGATGATTCTTGGACTCGGACTCGATCTCTGGAGCTACTGCGCTGCTTTGCTGGGCCGCAATCCCGCTGGCTTATATACTGTACAAATCGTCACCAAATAAACTACAACTATCCTACCAATCGTCCAATCATAGGAAACCCTGCTCCTCCCACGCTCACGTCGCGATCCTCCTCTCCTGAACCCCTACGGCGCACTCCGGTGGTTAGGTAGGTGTTTGCACCGAGCCTATCACGTCGCCGCTCGACTTGCATCCGCGGTCACGAGAGCGCTTAGTCTTGTGGCGCGTCACCACGTGATCGCGTCTGAAGTCCATCCGCCCGTCTTCATAGGCCTCGGAAGGCCGTCCCCCTCACTCCCTTGTCTTCCGTGCCTCTTCCGACGACCTTCGTACCAATTGCTGGACTCCGTGGCGGTCGCCTAGACCAGACCCTCGATCGATCGCCTCCTCTGTCCTGGCTAGAGCTCTGGCGACCTCGGTCAGCCGCCGGCAGCTCGGCATCGGCTCCTTCGACCCTTGGAATGGCATGTCTCCGTACTCGCTCCTTCGGTAGTCGCTCGCCTTCCTTGTGAAGCCGCTCGTCTTCATACTGCGTGAATTGTCTGACGGGCGCGAATAGTGATGGGCTGCGTGGTGTTTCCGGGGCTTAGCTGGTCCTGAGGCTCATCACCTCCCCCCCACTTGCATTCGAACCGTCCTCGGTTTGCGCGTATATAAACTCCCTCGTTCCATCCTCGGTTTTCATCCTTCGCAATGTCTGCCTTCATTTTCCTCAACGTCCCCATCCTCACGGAGACTGTCCGTCAGCTTGAAGTCGCGATCTCTGAGTTCGAGGCTCTTGCTGCCGCTCGTACTGAAGAGGACGTTGGAATCATCTACGATTCCTACGACCATATCGCTGAACTGGTGGTACGTCGTCCTCCTTCCGCGTGTAGGCCCTCATCTTCGTGGCTGACTGTCTTCATGGCAGGACACTTTGATCACCTTGGGGGACGATGGCGAGGTTGCCGCGGACTTCGTGAAACGGACCGAGAATACGATCACCGAGGGCTGGCCTGCCTTGGCTGACCGTCAGCTCTTCCTTTTCCAAGAGCTTGTCGCCCGGTCCCGTCGGTGCGCTCGTCGGGCCGATCTCGATGCCCGTCGCATTGCCTGTCAGCAGCGGCTCCGGAAGCAACTCTGCGCGCGCCGCGTCCTCAACCGCGCCGGAGGGTCCTTGATCACGGAGTCTATTCTGGTTGATGCCCGGATCCGGAAGGTCGAAAAGGAAATGGAGGAGATAGATCAGGAGTTTGCCAGCCTCCGAGAGGACATCCACTTTTGAGTAGCCGCTTGTCGTATAAAGCCGCTGTAACTGCCTTCGAAGTTCATCAACTTCCATTCATCATGTCGTCGACCGTCCTCCCGCGTACGCTCGCCCTCCAAGTCAGCTCGCACCGCGAGTTGGCCCTTGAACTCCTCTCCCCGCTTCGTGCGCACATTGTTGAGCAAATCGAGTTCTTCGAGACGGTATCCGTCGACCACGGCTGTCCCCGCGTTGTGTATGAACACGCGCTTTCCCGTTTAGGACAACTTTTGGTGAGCTTCTCGGCCTGCTGCTTCTCGCGCTTGATTGACACCTTCCCAGTATGGTTGGAGCATGCTTCATGACGGCCTTCTCGTCGGCGTTTCCGACCTACTTGCCCGCGTGTCCATCGCCATCGACCAGTGTTTCTTCTCCAACGGCCTTGAGGCGTTCCTTGTCGACCTGGTCCAGACGCACCGCCTGCCGTACCGCCTCCACTTCCTGGACTCAGTGCATGCCACTCTGCAACACGAACTTCAACTCCTGGAGGTCATGCGCGACCTGGCGCGCGACGACCGGTACCGCGTTCATTTTTCGGAAGTACTCGCGCGTCTGGAATTGGTCGCCGCTGAACTGCGCGGGGTGCGTATTGAGCAGTCCGCCCTCCACGCGGCCATCAAGAAGCTGGAAAGGTCGCCGTCCTCTCTGTCAGACGAGGATGAAGTCTTCGGTTCTATTCCTTTGATGTGCGACTGATTGGGGCCGCCCTCGATCGCCGTCGCGCGGAGAGCGCTTAGATTACCGCATTTGGACGTTGTACTTCACGGCTCCCTTCACGTTCTTCTGACTGCCGCCCTTAATAAACGTTTTGGCCTTCGGGTTGTCCGCCTTCGTGCATTCTCCTCTCGTCTTCTCATCCATCGCCCACCATGTCCGCTTCCAACCGTCGCTCGTCTTCCAACGTCGCCGCCACTCGCTCGTCTTCCGATGCTCCTCGGCGACCGATCCCCAAGGAGCTGTTCAAGTGGCTCCCGTTGCAATTCACGCGTGAATCCGATCGACTTGGCTGTGAGGAGCCCGTTCCCACTACGCCTGACGAGCTTCGCGATCAGGACGCCGCTCCGCTGACGATCAGCGACTTCCGGGCGATCTTGGAAGAGTACACCGACGACCAGCTCGCTACGTTCTCATATGGCACGTTCAAGGCCATGTTTGATCGTATCGTCATGGCTCTGGTACGCCGTCCCGGCCTTCCAAGTCTTGTCTCGCTGACACATTCCTTTTTCGCAGCACCGTCTCGTCCCGGAGTGGAATTGGTACCTGGATCCCCTGCTCCTCGCCGCGCTCCCGACGTTCGAGTTTTACGCGCCGCCCTCCCTAGTCTCGGAGTTCTTTCGCTCGTACGCGCTGACTTCTCGCCGGTTGCGGCTGTTCGCGGTTTCGAGCACCGTAGCGGAGTCCCCCCTGGAGATCGACATCGCCTTCCAGGCTCACCGCCTTCGGCTGGGCTTCTTCGAGCGTAAGTACTTACGTTCTTCGCCCTCACTGTTGCTTGACTAAGACCGCTCCTCCTTGCAGTGAACTGGTACCACGAGATCATCCAGCCACGCTGGATGGAGGTCGCCGATTACCCGCCCGACATGCGCGCCTCTCGGGAAACCATCGACACTCGCGTCGACCAGTTCTTGCCTCTGCTGTCCGGCATGCGTTACGTCCCGGTCCTCGACAAGAAGCGTCTCACGAGGATACTCGTCACACGCCCCACTTCCTCGTCGACCGCGCCTTCGTCTGACCCCGATGCCCTTCCTGGCGACGCCTTCCTGGCTGCGATGGTCACTGGTGTCGAGTACGTTCCCGAAGAGGAAGCTTCTGACGACGAGCCTCTGGCCGACGCTGCCCAGCGCGACTCTCCTCGTCGTTTCCGCACACGCTCCCCCCTCTCGCCTGACCAACCTCCTCCTCCTCCGCTGTCTCAGCTGCCGCTGAAGAGGAAGAAGACGCCCCTCTTCTTCAGCACCGATGAGAGCGAGCCGCCCAAGAAGCCCGTCGACAAGGGAAAGCGTAAGGCGGTGTCTCCTCCCGCGGACGATTCCGACCGCGATGCCGAGGGCGAGGTCGACGATGAAGGCGAAGAAGAAGTCGACCAACTCGAGGAGGAGGAGCCTCCTAAGAAGAAGTCCCGCACCTCGCCCCGCAAACGTCCGCCTCCCGTCGTCGAGTTGTCGCCTAGGGTCAAGAAGCGCGACAAGAAGCCTCCTTCCACTCGCCAAGGTTCCGTGGAGTTGTCCAGCGCCGTGCAGATCGAGGGCGACTGCGACGAGTGCCGTCGCGCCGGGGTCACCTGCAGACGTCCGGACCCTTCCGCGTTCCGCTGCAACTTCTGCAAGAAGAAGGGGAAAAGCTTCTCTTGCGCGTACGACCACCTGAGTGTCCAGGGGACGGTCAAAGGTCAGTACCTTCCCCCTTCTTCTCTTGGTCTTCTTGCTGACTTCTTGTCTTCTTTCTAGTGCACGCCCGCATCGGCGCGATGTACAACGGCGTTGGGTTTTCCTTCCGGGAACCCTCGCAGCTGCCGCCCGCCGACCGTCTTCTCGCCGTCGACTTCGTCCGCCAGTTCGAGAGGAACTCGCACAAATTCCTCTCCGTCGACAAGGCCGCGCTCCAGGAGCGTCTTCGTCCGAAGACCATCCGGAAGGACACCCCCGTCTACCCGTACCCGGAGGGTCCTACGCGTTATCCTTCGCTCGACGAGAAGGGCCGCCTGCTCGAGGACTATGGCAACAGCAAGGCCGAACCCGACGACTCTACGCCTCCTCCTCGTTCGTCTCGCGCTTCTGGCAGCGTCAAGAAGGAGAAGCCGAGTCCCTCCAAGTCGACTTCCCAACCGGCGACGCCCCTCAAGATCTCGATCAAGTCCTCATCTTCCAAGCGCAAGTCGCCGGAGCCGGTCAGCTTCTCGCCGGAGGTCGTCGCGAAGGTCAACCATCTTCGCTCGCAGGTCAGCCTCGCACGCGCGCGCATCGTCGAGGACCTAGTGTCCATTCGGCAGCTTTCCCGCCGCGAGACTCGACAGACCCAGCTCGATTTTGGCGTGAAGATCGAAGGGTGCGACGACGTGCGGTCCTTCAAGGACTTGGTGGCGTCCAATGGCTATCGTGAGGATCTCCTCGAGCTTCTTCGCAATGCCGAGTAGGGACTTCTTCGACGCGCGCGCGTCCACGGACTTCTTGTTATTAGCTTTTCTTGTCATCTCCTGCTTGGTCGTCGTCTCGTCCTGTCGTCGCGCGGCTCGCGCTGTTTTGTTTTTCTGTTTTTCGCATATATCCCCTCTGCTCTTCTCTGTCTCCCGCGGACTAGTCTCTCCGTCTCCCTCCTGTCGCTCTGGGCTTTGTAATGTCTCCTTCTGGTTTTCTTTCCCGTATCCCGTCGCGCTCAGCTTCTGTTGTCCGTCTTAATCTGTACTGTATCTAGTATCCCGAATGTATCGCATCGCCTTCTGCTCTTCTTCTTGTGTGATCTCCGAGATGACCGACGCGCGAAGCGCCTCTTGAAGCGCTCTTCGGCCTGTAGAGGAATTGACTTCCGTAGTCAAGCGACTTCCTCCCCCCCACTTTTTCCATTTGACGTCCTCGTCAACGTGAGTGTCAGCCGTGTTCGTCGTCGTCTGCTAATCCTTCCTCTTCGTAGTTTTCTGTTGTGTTTTCTAATTCTTGCAGTCGGCTCTGTGGTGCGTCCAGTTCCTCAATATTGAAGTTGATTGGGTCCTCACGCGCTAGGTAGGGGATGATTCTGAAGGCCGCTATGGGTCGATCGAAGACGGTCCCATCGAGTTCTGCAATGATGTACGCGCCGCCTCTGTTGCGCGATATCACTACTAGAGGGCCTAGGTACCGTGGTCTCATCTTCCTGTTGAGCGACTTCTCAATTGCCGTGTTCCGCATCAGAACCAGCCTCCCTCGCTGGAAGTTGAAGTCTCGGATGGTTGCGCTGTGTTCCTTCTCGAATAGCTCCGCAGCTTGGACGCGTGTTCGGTAGACGGTTGACCGCAACCGCGCTATGTCCTCCGGTCTTTTCTGCAAGGCCATCGCCCTGTTGGTGATCAACTCCGTTGTGGACACGAGCTTCGTCGGTATAGGCAGCAGGTACGTGGCTTCTGTGACGTCCATGGGCAGGATTGGATCCGTCCCAGTTACCGCGTAGTAGGGTGAGCAACCTAGTCTCCTGCGTACTGTGATTCGGTCCGCCCAGAGTACTGAATATACCCGCGCCACCCATTGCGTCGTATCACCTTCGCATGCTTTGAAGAGCGCGTCCCGGACGTGGAAATGAGGCCGCTCGACGATTCCGTTCGCTCGTGAGTTGTATCCTGAGATCCGTATATGCTTGACGTGGTATTGCTTTGCCAGGTACTCCAACGCTGCAACCCATGGACTTCCGTTGTCTGACACGATCTCGGACAGCGCTCCCCATCTGCACAGCAGGTCTTGATAGATCCAGTCGCCGACCGCCTTCGCTGTTTGGACTGTACTTGCCCGCCCTTCAGCATAACTTGTGGTTGCACACCTCGCATGGAAGAAGTGCTTGTACGAGCCAGGCATGTCCATAGAGTCGACGTGAACTCGTACGAACGGCGCCGCAGGATAGGAAACTGAAGGTGGTATGTAGATCCGCGTAGTTTGTCGAATTTGGCATTGGTGGCAGCTTCTCACATACCAGGCCACATCCGCCTTCATTTCTGGCCACCAGAACCGTTCGGCCACGAAGGAAATTGTCGCCTGTACGCCTCTGTGTCCTATGAAGTCGTGCATACTCACGAACGCTTTCGCTCGTAGTTCTGGGGGTAGTACTCTCCTGTGGTTCCCGTTCTTTGCTATCTTCCATAGTCGGCCATCCTTCACGAAGAATTGTCCTGCGTATTTGACGAACGCATCGAGCTCCTTCTGAACCAGCTTCGGTCTTCTCTTGGTGCACAGAAATTCGTAGACGTTCGCTATTCTGTAGTCAAACTTCTGGGCAACCTCCGTGCGCGGTACGATTGCGTAGTCAATTTCTGGAATGTCCGGTAGCTTGCCCGCCGTCCCGCTTGTCTGCTGCATGAGCGCACTGAAGCCCATCGCTTCCGTCTTGAAGTTGCTCGTTTTCCGCTTAACCTCGTGTTGTAGAGGAGCGTCTCCCAAGTGTGGAGGTGGATTTATGAGGTGTGTAAAGCCGTACATGTTGTCCACCCAGTCATCGAATTCTCCGTTGTCTGCTTCTTCTGGTTCGTCTTCAGGCTGCGCAGGTCGTCGGCTGAGACCGTCCGGTCCATGGGAGATTCCAGGTACGTGCCGCATTTCGAAGTGGAACATATTGATGCTAATGATCCACCTATTCATGACCGCATTCGGCGCGACATCCGGATTCTGGATCATGGCTTTCGTAGATGTCGCATCCATTTCTACTATTAGGTTTCGCACACCGACCAGCCAGAAGCGGAGCGCCTTCAATGCTCGGTACAGACCATATAGCTCGAGCTTCGGTTGCGAGAATCTGGCTTCCCTTTCGTTCAAGGTAATGGATCCAAAGCGGTTGTAGTATCGTTTCCGCGGGTCTTCCGGATCCTCTTGACACAGCTGGTAGCCGACCGCGATATAAGAGGTGTCCACCGCTAGAATTACCGGGGCCTTCGACTCGTAGTTGATCGACTTCAAGGCCGGGGATTCCACTAATGCGGTCTTTAGATCCTCCATGGCCTTGTCCTGTTCCTCTCCCCATTCGAACGGTACGTCCTTCCGCGTGAGCTTGACTAATGGCGCGGCCTTCTTCCCGAAGTTCTTGATGAAGATCCTCCCAACGCCTACCGTTCCCAGGAACGACCGTACTTCGGAAACATTTTTACACGGTCCCCATTTGAGTACCGCATCCACGCAACCTCTCTCTGGAAGACGGCCTTCCGGTGTGCATCGATGTCCCACCGCTACGAAGTCGCGCGCCGCGCAGACGAACTTCTTGCCCGAGAAGGTACCTCCCGCATGTTTCATCCGCTGTACAATCCTGTTGACGTCTTGCATGTGCTCCCAGATGTACCTCCTGATGCCTGGATTCCCCTTCATACACTCGAAAGAACCATCTTCCCGTTCGTAGGAAGACTCCGGTCCAATGACAGGTACGTCGTCGATGTAGGGAATCGTCGTATCCGGAATTTCAGGCTGCAATATGTAGGTCACGTCGTCATGGAAGATGGGTACTGAATTTGTCCATCCCATTGGTAGCGTCGTCAGTCGCATGGCTCCGAAAGGCGTTTGGAAGGTCGTGAGGTCGCGCGACTCTTCGTCCAGGATCCTCTCGTCGTATCCAACGTATAGATCCAAGGTCGTCCCGCACGCACGCCCTGCAAAGCGTTCCGCCATGTGGTCGGGTATCGGTGGTACACCGCTGTGTTGAATAGAGACTCTGTTGAGCGGCTCCAGACTATGGACGATCCTCAGACTCCCGTCCTTCTTCAGCACACAGAACCACCTGGATCGGTAAGACGCATTTGAGGGTTCGTATACGCCTGATTCTATTTTCTTCTTCATGATCTCACAGATTTGTCGGTAGGTTCCGGGTGGAATGGGGAAATTCGTTTCAATCCACGGAGTGTGAGGCACAACCGCAAACTTCACTGGTGGGAACATGTCCGTCCTGAAGTGGCCACGCTCGCTGTCTTCCCAAGCGAAACCCTGCTCCTGTTTGCACATCATGTCGTCTAGCAATGCTAGCTCTTCTTCTGATAGGTGAGCATTGACTTTGTGGAGCTTCTCGCGTCGTTCAGCGGTGTACCGCCCAGTTGGTTCAAAAGGCTTTGGATTGAGGTTAAGCGGCTTCATCCCTTCGAGAGGGTCGCCGATTATCTCCCGTACAATTCTGTACTGCTTGGGAAGCTCCCCAATCACTGGTCGTACTTTCTTATCCACTGGCTTGTACTTCTTCTTCGATTTCACGTAGCTGCGTACGCTCTCGGGGTCCTCGGTGGCTGCTTGCCGCTCGTCGTCTTCTGGAAGTTGCTCGCCTTCCGCCTCTTGTTCTTGCTCGCTCGGCTCAGTTTTCTCGCTCGCTCTTGCTGCTTCGCTGGACCTAGACCGGGTTCTGACTGCTCTTCTGCCTCTGGTTTTCGTAGCGTATACTGGGAGTGCTCGTCCTCGGAAGAGGGCTCGGTCGACTTCGCGATGTGGTTGTCGGCTCCGCATTCTATCCCCTTCCGATTCCTGGATCGGTACTTTCGAGAACATGGTTTTGATTTTCTGCTTTGTCTCGGAGTCGTCACAGGCCGATAGATATGCTGACTGAATCGTGGAATTTTCTAGGTTTTCTAAGTCCTTGTACGCCGTCGTGAAAACTTGACCCGTTCTTGCGTCATAGTCGAGGACGAGAGCGACCTCTCCCTGACTGTTCATCAGATCCTCGAAGCCCGAAAACCCTCGACTCTGAGTCCATAACTCGGAGAGTCTCCATGCGCGTAGGTCGGTAGCGTCAGTTCGCGGTTCGAGTTAGGGCAAGTGACGGTAATTGACAATTGTCCATCCATAGAGTTGCTCGACCTCGCACGCATCACCGTCATGAACGGCCTTCCTAGGAGGATCTGGTAAGGCGCTGCCTTCACCACATGCATCTGGAGGTAGACCACGATCCCGCCACCTAATTCCACAGGCACGTTCTTTGCTAGACCGAGTGTCATGTCGACCGTCCCATTTGCGCTGATCATCCTCCTTCGCTTGGTAGGATCGTAGGGGATCTTCAACGCATAAGCAATTTGGTCGTTTATACCGACGATCTGGGACCCATCGTCGAGTGTACACTCTGTCGGCGTGTCCGTTCGAGCTACCCAGGTGAACAGCGACCTCAGCTTCTCCGATTCCGAGGCTACGATGGTTGACTTCCGCCGACTGCTCGCAGGATAGCCTTGTCCCGGAGCTACATACGGGGCATTGTGCGGCTTTGGCTCTTCGTCCTCGTCCTCGCTGCCTTCATAGTCCAGGTCTACAAATGCAAAGGATCCAAGCGTCGGCCTTCCAGTCCCTGAGGATGAACTTCCTGCTGTCTGGAGGTTGTCTTCCGGGAAGTCTTCGTCTTCAGCGACTTCGGTCAGTAGTACCTTGTTCCGAGGCCGCTCGCCTTCCCGGTTGGTCACTTCCTGCAGTTGCTCGTCTCTAACTTGCGTTCGCCTGAGAGCTGTGGCCTCATGCACTCGCTTCCTGAGTCCTGGAGAAATACTGAGTAGCTCGGCTGGTGACACTGTGATACTCTGGCTGTCTCCGAAGCTTCGGTTGAAGACTCTTTCTTCCGCGGTTGGGTCGATGATCGCTGCGGTCCTTCTGACCGGTGGTTCGTCCTTCTTCGGCAGTTCCTGGCCTCTGGGTGCCACAGTCGGCGCATAGGGATGGAAGGTCTCTTCAGGCTCTTTTGCCCTCGTGTCCCAGGTAACGTGCTTCTCCTTCTCCTTCCCCTTCTCTCTCGTCGGCTGGTGAGGCGGCTGATCACGCTCGGGCGTCCCTGCCCGCGTGTCGTCCCTCCCTTTCTCCGAATTGCGCGTAATACGTCGAGGCCGCGTCTCTAGCTCGACTCCATCAAAAACCTGCCGTCCCGAGCGAGTGTTCATGCGCTCTTTAACCATGTTTGCCTTGTGCATGAGGACTTCTAACTCCTCTTCCAAGGTACGCTCGTCTTCCTGCATCTCGAACTGATAGATGTTGCTCATGGTTCCTCGCGCTCGTTGGTTTGGGTTCTTTTCGTGCCAAGCATTGACTCTATCGCGCATACAGTTCCCTGGCAGACTACGAGGGATCACACCGCCTCCTGGTAGGATGATTTTGTCGTATACGTCCTTCCGGATGAGTCCCGCCGTCATGTCCTCTGCGACTTTCGGGCACGTCTTCAACCGACATCCCGGTAGGCCACAGTAGATGCATTCGTCGTTAGCGGGTGGATTACGTCCGTATAGGCCCCCTTGCTGCTGCTGGTACCTTCCCTGGGGAGGTTGTGGTGGTGGAGGGTATTGTTCCCCTTGTTGCGGTGGTTGCGTGGCTTGCATCCTCTGCTGGCTCACGAAGTCGCGCATGGTCGAACTCATCATGGAGATCATCTCCCGCTTGAAGGCCGATAGATCCGGCTCGGTTTTCACCGTAACCGTGGAGGCCATGGCTGGAGCCGGAGGATTGACTCGAGCGAGGTTACCGGACGTCGCAGTTGACCAACTTCCGATCCCGCCGAACGGGCCTCCGTCCGCCAGACAATAGGAAATTGCTTCATGAACTTGCGCGACCGTGTAAGCTTCTTCTTTGTGTTTGGCAGGCACCTGGTGTGCTAACCGCGCGGATACCGCCATTGTGTACTGCATAGGAACTAGCCGTAGCAAGGCTGTCGACGCGTCGCGCTCCGTTAGCTCTGGCTCGGTCTTCGCATGCAAGTACCGGTAGATGGGATAGAATTTGCCGTAGAACTTCATGTAGGTTTCGAGGCTGGATATCCCCGTACGTACGGCTTCCCCGATGACTTCATTGTATTCGCGCAGTGTCCAGGTGTACTGGGCATCCGTCCCGAGGTAGAAGGATAGAACCTCCGTCTTGAATTCTTCATACGTCTTCTGGGTGTCCGAGAACGTCGGCAGGGACTTCCATCGCTTGGCGACTCCCGCTGGTATGTAGTCGACCGCCGCCGCCTTGCAAGCTTGTTCATCAGTGATGCTATGCTTCTTCAGAAGTCGGGCAAGGTCGTCAAAGTACCGCTCGACGGTGTCCTTAGATTCCTCATCGAATTGGGGCGCACTCCTTTCCGTACGCAACGGTAGTTTCGATAGATCTGCGCTAGCCATTGAATGGATTGTAGGTGGTACTACGGGTGGTAGAGCCGTAGGTAATATTTGAGCGGCGTAGGCTAGCAGTGAAGGAAGGGGGTTCCTAGGTAGGTTGAAGGCCCCTGCGGTATGTGATAGCGTAGGTCTTGGGTTACTAATTGATTCTGAAGTCAGGAAAGGATGGTCCGGAACTTCAATGTCCTTCTGCTCGTCTTCGGAAGCGTCCTCTAGTTCGGTAAGCGGAGAGTCTGCGAAAACCGCGAAGTTGTTCTCGATAACGGTAGTGATCTGCTCTGCTCTCTCGGGGTCTTCTGCTTCGATTTCCTCTAAAGCCTGTTCGGTTTGTCGATGGAGGCGACGGATACGTTCGCTCCGCGTCGGCCGCAAACGTGGGATTCTTGAGCCGGAACCGGTGGAGACTGTTCTTGTACCCCTCGCGGTGGGCTCCAGAATGATGGGGTAACTCTGGGTCGCTGGGCGAAACACACACCCAAACGAGCACGAGATCAGCTACCAAGTAGGGTGCGAGGTGGAGGACAGGTTCCCGGTGTAGTCGCTCTTCTTCACGTAGCTCGTCGACGATAGACAAGGAAGTTGAGCAACTTCAGATGGAAGTCAAGCAACTTCCGTGGGTGAGGCTAGTCTGCAAGAGGAGGTTTGAAGACGGACGGTCTTCAATTGAGTGTCGACTAGATGATTCTTGGACTCGGACTCGATCTCTGGAGCTACTGCGCTGCTTTGCTGGGCCGCAATCCCGCTGGCTTATATACTGTACAAATCGTCACCAAATAAACTACAACTATCCTACCAATCGTCCAATCATAGGAAACCCTGCTCCTCCCACGCTCACGTCGCGATCCTCCTCTCCTGAACCCCTACGGTGCACTCCGGTGGTTAGGTAGGTGTTTGCACCGAGCCTATCACGTCGCCGCTCGACTTGCATCCGCGGTCACGAGAGCGCTTAGTCTTGTGGCGCGTCACCACGTGATCGCGTCTGAAGTCCATCCGCCCGTCTTCATAGGCCTCGGAAGGCCGTCCCCCTCACTCCCTTGTCTTCCGTGCCTCTTCCGACGACCTTCGTACCAATTGCTGGACTCCGTGGCGGTCGCCTAGACCAGACCCTCGATCGATCGCCTCCTCTGTCCTGGCTAGAGCTCTGGCGACCTCGGTCAGCCGCCGGCAGCTCGGCATCGGCTCCTTCGACCCTTGGAATGGCATGTCTCCGTACTCGCTCCTTCGGTAGTCGCTCGCCTTCCTTGTGAAGCCGCTCGTCTTCATACTGCGTGAATTGTCTGACGGGCGCGAATAGTGATGGGCTGCGTGGTGTTTCCGGGGCTTAGCTGGTCCTGAGGCTCATCAGCGCGAGCGGCGCGGAGAGCTGGGCTTGCTGGTGCATGTCCACGAACCCACGCGTACTTGCTCGATTCTTGGACGATGTACGCGGGCACTTTAACAAAGGCGGAGAGTACAATGGCGCAGGGTGAGATGCGTGTGCAGGTTCGAGAGCCCCGTGAACTGGAAGGGCACGAGCGACGGAATCAGCGGGAGGGAGAGAGAGGTCGGACATAAATAAAGTAGGAAAGGGATGGGGATAGGGAAAGGCGGCAAGGCAAGTAAAGGAAATGCAAGGCAAGTAAAGAAAAGGCAAGACAACAGAGAGACGTACCAGGAAGACCCCGGGGCACGACTTAGGAAGGTCGGGTCTTCGCGGACGGCGCCACGGATCCAAGGCGAGTTCGTCGCGAGCGTCGGGGCTGTACAGGGACCACGCGAGGAGCACGCCCAAGGGGATGTAATAGTGCACGGAGCTGTGGGGGCGCATCGGCGCGCGTGTTGGGACGTCTGGGAGAGCGCGTGAGTGAGGGAGGAGGACGCACTTTCTGAAGATGTTGAACAAGGGCATGATCCCGCGGGACGAAGACCGTCTCAAGCTCGCGCTTGGGCCCGGAGCTCACTTTTCAACAGGCTGTGTTAAACGGCGCCCCCGGGCCCCCAAAGAACACCCTCGGGAAGTGGTAGAAGAGCGGGTAGACGATGATCGATGAAGGGGTGACCACGTGTGCCACCCAGCTGGCGGGCGACGTGTTTCCTCGACGCTGAGTCTGATTCCGAGGTGGAGAACGAAGAGTACACACGGTGATGTGTATGACATCTGCTCCGGGTGGTGCGTCGGTCGAAGGTGCGAGAGTCCGGCGAGGTGCTCGCAAGGAGAGTCGGAGAAGCGGAGGAGGGAACGAGTGCGCGGAGCGCGGTCGGTAGTCGTGTGCAGTGTCGTAAAACGAGAGGTCGAAAGTCGATACAAACGAGAGCCAGACGAGAACGAGAGTGAAAGCGAGAACGAGAGTGAAAGCGAGAACGATACGAGAGAACGAGGACGAAAGATAGATCTATTGCGGACTAGGAGGTGGTGGCACTTGTATGAGAGCTAAACTAAGCGATGCGAAAGTACTCGAATTGTCCATCGGCGTCTAGGTTTCCTAATCTGTAAGTACACGCGAACTCTAAGATCTACTGTAAGTGTCACGGGTGCTGTGTCGTCCAGGCGCGGACAAGACGAGTCTAACCCTGCAGAGGAAGGTTCAAGGCACTACGCGACAGAGGCGAGGCGACGGATGGCACGAGGGACCTCATTTAAGGGTACGCAGCGCAATCGACGCGACGGAGCATAGTCTTCGACGCAAGAAAAGCGTTTCTACGCGACGAGCGGGCGGAGCAGGAGGTCTATGAGAGCACGAGATATCACGGTACGGGCGGGCGCTGGGGATAGGCGAGGCGTAGGCGAGGCAGGCGGGATTGGCCAACGCACGCTAGTCGGTCGGCAAGAATCGGCCCAGGCCCCTGGACGTGCGGGCGATAAGTATGCGCATAGACGACCATCGGACAGGACTACTCTTTCCACCCCCGCATTGTTTTCACTACGAGCTCAAAGCTCCATCCACAATCTTCTATTCCGTAGTCGAAGCCGGTCGAGGGCAGTCGTAGCCCACAGCGTGTCGATTCTCCGTCGAAGCCGTATCGACAAACTCTCTTCCCCTTTGACGTGTCATCGACGTGCCTACGGGCCATCGATTAGCGTGCACTAGGTGTTCGACTTCTCAATCGTCTCGCTCCCGTCCGTCTGCGGACACTGTCTGGTCCATTTCCTCGTCGAGAACCTCAATACTCGCTAGCCATCAGGCCACGAGTGTCGCGCCCGATCCGGTAGCTGTTTTCGACACTACCGTAGAGCCCCGACAGCGTTACATTTGGAGCCCACCGCGAGGGGGCACTACCCGAGGCAACCATCGACGATTACCCTGGACCGTTGTCTCCTACTTCCATTCCCAACCGATCTCGTCAGTCACCTGTCGACGCCAGTGTCGACACCACCCTCGAACACCTTTCCCGACTAGTAGGCAACTCTGCTCGCGAACTGGAAGACCTCGAAGCCAGAATGTGCACGGCATATCCAAGAGTTGAAGGAGCAGTCGTATTCAATTCCAGGTTCGCTGTTCGCATCGCCACTTGATTCCCCGGCCAGTAGCTCTTCCCCTTTCCATTTCGTATCCACTCCTTCCTCGTACCTCGCAGGCTCCCCGGCTGAAGGAGATCCCACGGAACACGTCGACACGGACGAGCAAGCCATTGAAGAAGCCCTCTCATGCCCGCCATCTCATGCAACACGTGCCCGAGTCAAACAAGAACAATTGTCGCTAGCTCCTCTGTTGGCGGACCCAACCCCTCGAAAAAGCCGTCGCACCCGGTCTCTATCTCCTTCCGCGATGTCTGCGTCGACATCTACTAGCAGCAAGCATAAAGCAGCGACTATAGACCCCTCTTCCTATTTCACTATTCCGTCGATACCCTTGCCGACCACCGAGACAAAGATCCTCTTGCCGTCGAAGACTTCCCCTGCCACGTCACATCTGCAGCCCCAAACCCTGTCGACCACCGCCCCAGTAGCAGCGCCGACTACAGCGGTCGCAATCCACAACCCAATTACCGTATCTCCACAGCAACAGCCCCTCCGTGTCCCCGCAGCAATGGCAAACACTCTAACCAAGATGCCCTTCCGGGGGGAACACACAGCACCGAAGTTCGACAGCAATCAGCCGCATACCCTCGTCCGCTACTTCGAGGATCTAGAAGAACTGTTTGGCGCGCTCGCCACCCCGCTTACTGAAGACGAAAAGAAGTTCAATGCCTGCAAGTTCATCGACATTGATGTCACAGACAGTTCGAAGAATCTGGTGTCATATGAAGACACAGCAAAGAATCTGGCGTCATATGAAGACACAGTGAAGAACTACACCACTATAGTTGTATGCAGTCGTAGTCGTTGATCTGTAAACGATCAACGTATGTCCTCAGTACGAGCACACGGCGGTAGTGGGCAAGACTGAGTGTATTCTGTACCTGTAAACGATCAACATATATCTAATACAAATATCAAGTCAGCTATAGCTAGGGTGAATGTAAGCGAACAGATGCTTACCCTCAGTACGAGCACACGGGGCCCTGGGAACACCGGGAGCAGGTCGACGAGCTTGTTGACCATAGTCTCGTTGTTGCTCGTGTTGTCACAGGTCACCCCGAGCATCTAGAGACACAACAGTGAGTTCTATCTCCGATTCGATGTCATTCTGCTCAGTACTAACCTTGTCAGATATATCAAAATCCTTCAAGATCCCCGCGAACACCTGTGCCAGATGAACTCCGGAATGCGATCGGTCGACCTCAACAATGTCCAGAGGGAGCGCCAACGACTTGTCATGGTGCAGAAAATGCACCGTCAGCGCAACAAGGGTGTGGTGATTGGGGGAGGACCACGCATCGGTTGCGAAGTGCAGCTCACCGTCATAGTCCTGGCACTGATGAGTAATATAAGTATACATGTTAAGCTTATAACTGAACTTGCTATCGTACCTGAAGCATCTTAGCAATGCGTGTTTGAGTCCGTGCGAAGACTACCTTCACATCTCGAGCAACTGTGGAAGGCGAGGGGAGGTAATATCTGGGGCGGCCCGTCTTCATCAAGGATTGGAACCCGCGATCTTGGACAATGTTGAACGGCTGCGAACTCTCGGAGATCCACCGGACGAGCTCCGTGCGAACCTCCGCGCGTGTGTGGGGACGATGAGAGTAAGTAACAGTACCCTTCTTCCGTTGAAAGGTGGCAGTGATGTTCCCATCTTTCAGGATCGAGCCGACTATCTTCTCGCAGGCCTCATCAATGTCTGCCACGGCGGATGCGGCCTTCACCGCCTCCTCACCCCAGCACGATCGAGCGTGGCGGCGCAGGTTACCAGTCGAGGACCGGTCCTTGCTATCGAGGAAGCAGGCGATCTCGGTGCCACACCCACGTGCAGAGCACTTGAAAACATGGTGTCGGCGGTAGCCATCGACGTAGTCGATATGGGGAGTGGGCTCGAAGAATGCATAGATGGGTGAGTCCCACTTACTCATCATTGCCGCTAAATAGAAGTCACTAACCGTCGCACTGCAGAACAGCTGGATCACTCACTGAGCTCGTCTTCAGAGCCGACTTCCTCCTCCTCCTCGGGCTCCTCCTCCTCCTCCTCCGAGGCCTCGTGGTCCGTGGCACTGTGCTCGCCATCGCTTCCATCCTCAGCACCCTGACACCGGGCAGGGCTCCCATCAGCCTCGATGACGGTGAACCCCTGAGCCTCGAGCTCGGCGAGGTCCTCCTCCTCGGTCTGAACCGTGCTGCGTCGCTTGGTCGAAGAAGTCGAACGGCCTGCAGCCGAGTTCTTCCCGGAGCTCACGACAGGTTTTGCCTTTGAAGCAGCGGTCTTCTTGCCTTGTTCAGCCTTCTTCCTGCCTCAGCTCTGTGCCTTCGAAGCCCCGGAGCTCTTAGCCTTCTTCCGGTTGCGGCTGGATGAAGGGCTAGCCGCACGGCGTTTGCACGAAGCTGTCTTAGCGGGCATGAAGAGTGGTGTGGTGCAAGGGTTGTCGGACTAGATGCCGGCTGAAAATCGTATACAAGAACTCTTAAATACTACTCTAGGGCTGAGTTAGTCTCGTACTTGTTCCCTCGTGGCCTAAAAGGGTAACTAGATACTTATCGAGCATTTCGGGTGGCTGAAGGAGTTGGAATAAATGTAAAACTGTGTAGTTCTGACTCAAAACGGCACAGTACGGGACTGGTCTCGCGGTTTAACAGACACGCCGGGCACTCACAGCCGTCGTGGATTAGATAGAGTTGATACAGCCTGCAGGTGGCTGTACACATAGTACGGGTGGCAGGTTAGACGTGGGTCTTGGTGTCCGGAACCCGCACCCACACCCACACTACAAACCCGCGCCTACCCGCTGATGCGCCCCGTAGTGGCGCCAGCCCCGCTTTTCGCGCCATCGTCGATATATGACGATGCCTACTACGACACACCGGCCAGTACAGAGCCTCTGCCCTCGGCCTTCCACTCCAGGACCACCACATCCCCCCGACAAGGTGGTCGGACGGTACGCCTCATGCGGCCCATGCAGCGCGCGAGCCTCCGGCCTCCAACAGGCGTGACGCTCTTTCCTCCAACGGGCTGCGCCCGTAGGAGTCTTGCGAGTGTTCTCCGCGGCCCCGGCAGGAGGCTGGGTAGCAGCCTGAGGATTGCCCCGACACCCGAGACCAGAGTGGGCTGCACTTTAGGTTACAGGCATGATGTGGGACCGATGACACGCTAGTCGCAGGCGTAGGCGGCGGTGCAGGGGTCCAGGCGTGTGGCCGTTCCTGACTGTTCTTCGAGACCAGGTGGTAGGATCCGACTAGCGCCCAGGCCGAGGGTTTAGCCACGGTTCCGCCTCCTTGCGAGACTGCGACAAGACGGGTTCGAGGTAGTTTCAGGAGGCACTGGAGAGTAGGGCAGAGGGTTGTGAGCGGGCGTACCACGCTGGAGGCTCCGGATTGGACGAGGTTCGAGGTACCGCATGGGACGGTAGCAGTAGATAGGTTGCTTGTTCGCGAGACGGGCAAGCCAGATCCCCCATCCCCCATATCCATACAGACGTGAGCCCAGTGGTCCGACACTCTCGACGACCTTGCTTTCGAGCCCGTCATTGGTGTGATCTCCTTCGAGCTCCGTCCTTCCACGTGTTCCACCTGTCGTAGTCCCTTGTCCCCCTTGTCGATCCCTCGTTCTCCGTCCTTCGACATGCGCGTCTCGTCGTAGCTGTCCGTTCTGGCTGCTCGGGAACCAGAGGTCCACCTAAGGGTGAACACTAGGTCAGGTCAAACGCGGATAGACCCGTATCCGACCCGTGGAATTACCTGCAGGTCCAGGTCTCCCGGGTCCGGATATCCGTGCCGCGGATAGCGCCCGGGTCTAGATCACGCTCTCAAAATTTGCCCGGATCTGCCCCGGATATAGTACAATTGGCACGCTCAGTGGACGACAGATAGTGCATAAAACATAGGCATTGATGGTATTGAACCTCGATAAGTACATGTGATACATACAGTCGCATACAGGGGGCATCATAGTATATAGAGGGTCAGTCCAGTGGTGTGCCATAAGACGAGTAAGCTACTGGGGAGTCAGCGTGATCAAAGCACAGGGGCATCAGACGTGCTCGAAGTCGTCCTCGACGTCTGATTCCTTGAGGTCATCGCCGTCGAGGTCGGACTTGCCACCTTCGCCGTCACTCGAGTCCACAGCGGTGATGAGACTAGGCAAAGACTCGTTGTCGGAGTCCACACCGTCACGATCAGCATCGACTTGGGACACGTCGGTGCAGATGGCGAGGGCCTCGCGGATGAAGGACTCTGACATCGGAAGGTACTCCGAGTGTGAGATCGTGTCGGAGGGAACACGAGACGGCGAGGTGGTGGGGTCGGATAGAGCGAACTCACGCTCGACGCAAACGGCAGACGGCAGGATGATGTCCGAGTCCGCAGTCTGGAGTGCGACGCGGAGGCGGGGGTCAAGCATGGTGGCAAGGGTTCGAAGGAGCTCGGTCTTCTTGTCCTCGCTGTCGACGGCGAGGGGAGGCGCATTGTAGTCCTCCAGGACAGGTAAGAACACGGTCTATATAGTACCACGTCAGTAACCAGTAGACTGTGGCGTGCTGTGGCAGAGCCTGAAAGGATTACGTACCGCAGGCAACGTCTCCTCGAGCCACTCCGTGAGCACTTGTAGCTCCGGTTCCGCGTCATCGAGCGCACGGAGGTGCATCGCGGTATTGCAGAGCCGCTTGGCGAAGTGCTCCCAGTCTGTGTACTTGACACCAGCGGGCAGCTCGATGAAGGCGCTATAAGCACAAACAATCTTGAGGAGGATATCGCGCTGGCCGGTTGTCATGTCGGCGTGGCTGACTTCAGCACCGTTGAGAGCGGCAAGCCACCCTGACACGTCTATGGCTGTGGCGGGGCATGGGATGGTCGTTGGGAAGGTGATCTGCGGGAGCAATCAGCTAGAGCTCAGGCCGGCTGCCGTAGAGGGATGACGGGCGCATTGGAAATGCAAGTGTTCACGTACCACGAAAGGTTCCATGGCAGTAGGACCGTCGACGGTGACGATGACCTCGCGAAGAGGGACTCCTGGGAGATGCTGGCGTCCGGCGTCCTTGCGTACGTATAGAGTCGAATGGAAGTTCAACATGATGATGGGCCGGGGGAGTGCGTGCGACGGAGAGGGATGTAGCTTCGACGATAGAGAGAGTTCGGGGGGGATTCTGAAGCGGCAGAAAGAGTTGCTGTAGAATTATGAGGTCGTTTAGCAGGGTGGGGCAACACCGAGTCGGAGGCCAGTGGGTGCTGCAGCTCGGAGTTGCTGGGCGCTCATACACGATGGTGAGACAACGGGATATCTAGTACAATCACCCTTGGGCGTGAGTATGCACGTTGCAGACAGAGAAGGGCACCTGGGTACACACCTGAACTTAGCGGGCCAATGGTGATGTGAAGGGGGGGTGGGCCGTCCAATGCATGCAGCGAGTTTGGGCACCAGATTGTCGGGATGATGCTCAGACGCTCTCGTACGATCCAGATCTGAGGTACGGAGGACCTAAGCGAGTCTCCCGCATCTACGCGCTGCTGCCTGCAGGATCAGCAGCGCAGCACTTGACGGAATCGCGAGACTGCAGGAAGAGCGTCGGGCAGAGCACGTTGTGGTTCACAGTAAGGTGAGTTTGTGGGTGTCGCGCGCTCCCTTTGCCAGTGCTTCTTCGTGGGTACTGACCTGTCAGTTGTGTCAACAAGTCATTTCTGACGCTGGTTTCGTGGCACGGTTGCCTTCTTACATCCTCCACTGCACAGATCTCCTCAGCTATGGCTCCCGCATACTGCAACATCACGCCGTCATCAGGGGACCAGAAACCTATCAGACGCATTCCGAGGTGAGTCATACTAGCATTGCATTAGTGCTCTCGCTTATGTGCCGCATGTCCTATAGCACTGACCACTGGTGGTGGTGCTCCAGGGGCCTGCCAAACTACTGGCTCAAGAGACAAGCTATGAACTCCATGCAGAGGTGCACGAGGTGCTTTTACACAGGTGCTGAGGTACGAGGCTGTCCACGTTACCGTATTAGCACCCTCACTAACGTTCCCGGTTTCGTTTGCCTCTCACAGGTCCATGAACACGAGGAGAACTACTTCAAGGGGCCAATCCTCACGGCTACAAGGTTCCAATGGGCCGACAAGACCCCCAGCAACTCTCGGGCCTCATTGCTCGGTCCGCGAGGAACAGCAGGAGTTTGGTGGGACTTGGGATCGTATAAGTACGCTCACTGTGGCTCTGAGGTAAGTCGTCGCTCTCGCACCTTGTCCTTGAACGACTCTAACTGAACTCTTCGATCTTCTGCTCCCCTCTCAGCCCTTCCTCCCGCCACCATGTCTAGTCAGCCCACTCCATCTACCGCTGCCACTGCCGCCGACGCCGCTGCCCGTGCAAAACGCCGCCGTGACACCAGTTCCGCGGCCTCTCTCGCTGCTGCCACTGGGAACATGCCGGGCGGCGGTGAGCGCATCCCTCATGCTCTTCCCAAGCGTCGCCGCCATGGTGCCGACATGGAGGACTCGGAAGTTGAGGCTGAACCCGATGGGGCTACGGATCCCGACGACGATGCTGATGACCGCGGCGAGGCGGACGAGGCGGATTCCGGTGGCGAGGGGGTTGCCGCCGTCGCTGCTGTCGCACGTCGTGCCACCAAGGCGCGCGTTCTCTCCGCTCGAGCCAAGCGCGAACGGTTCCTCGCTAAGTACGAGGGGAAGACCCCGGAGGAAATCTTGGGTATGTCATTATAATTTTTCACTCCTGTACATCGGCTGAATGTTGTTATCATGTAGATACAATTGCCCGGGGGTGGCGCTCAAAGGTCTACGAGCATTACCACACCCCCGAAGTCGTTCGTGTGCCGCCGGGGAACGTCATCATGCACCAGTTCGTGTGCAAACGGTGAGTCGCACATCTGGCCTGCTTTCCATCTCTGGTAGAGGCTGATGACGTGCTACCTAGCTATCCGTCGAAGTACGTCAACCGAGCCGACTACGAAGACTCAACCGGTAACCTCAAGCGGCATGTCAGGCTGTGCGATCCCGAGGTCACCCCAGAGAGCGAGTCCATCGCCGCTTTTGCAGCCGGGTCAACGTACTCCCCTGCTCGGCTTCGCTTTTTGCTGGCGATGTGGTGTGCATGTCGTCATCGCCCGTTCAAGGCCGTCGAGGACCCGGAGTTCCAAGCCATCCTTCGCATGCTATACGACAAGGTTGAAGTCCCTTCTCGCGTAACGGTCTCCCGAGACGTTCAGCTTATCTTGGACGAGACCCTCTCAAGGCTCATTGACCGATTCGCAGTGCGGTTCATTTGTCTCTAAGTACCCTGCTTGTAGTAATGCTCATTTATATAGAAATTGGACGGCAAGGTCCACCTCTGCGTCGATGGGTGGACCTCGCCCAACATCATGTCATTTCTTGGCGTGACAGCCCACTGGCACGAAGGCGGCGAGATCCGCCATGTGATCCTCGATTTCATCCGGTGCGTACATCTTGTACCCCTTCGGCCATGTTTTGACTTCCCCACTGTCATTCAGGCTCACCAAATCGCACACCGGGGAGTATCTTGCCCAGCAGCTGCTCGAATGCATGCAGAAGTTTGGCATCAAGTACAAGGTAGGCTCACTTGTTATGTGATCCAATAGAGCACATACCTGAAAGTTTATTCTTAGGTTCTCGCTCTTGTTTGCGACAACGCGTCCAACAATGACACTATGTTGGACGCGATGCACGACGCGTACCCGCTGTTCCGGGGGCGCCAAGTGCGTGTACGCTGCTTCGGACATGTGCTCAATCTGGTTGTAAAGGTCCGTGACTTACCCTTACAGTTCTGTGCGAGCTCGAATACTGACATCGTATAATGTTGCACAGGCCATGCTATCCCAGTTCGAGCGCAAACGGAAAGCACGGGGCGAGCGCGCTGAGGACGTGGCAACGTCTGATCGTGACATTGACGCTCTGTCAGACCACGAAGCAGACGAAGTTGATGCCGAAGCTGCGGAAGAAGCCGATGAAGGCCGCGAGGCCGCCGACGATGAAATCCTCGACCAGATGGACGACGAGTACCCTGAGCTTGTGCTCACCCGCGAGGAAATCAAGGAGGGCCAGATCGCTCTGGAGAAGGTGCGCTCGCGTCACACGGTCTTATTGCGATACATTCAGCTAATCCCTCATCGGCAGATCATCAAACTGTCCGCGAAGGTCTGGAACAACGTGACGATCAGGGAGGAGCTCGCAAAGCTTGCGAACGACGCCCAGCTGAATTCGGAAGTCCTCGTCCGGTCCGTCAAGACCCGATGGAACACCGTCGCCCATGTTCTAGAGCGTGCCCTAGATATGCACGAAGTCCTTGATGCACTCTGCAACGAGCCTCAATTCAACAAGAGGACTGGTGCTCGACTACGCCGGTTCATTCTCTCCGAAGATGAGTGGAAACTCATCGAACAACTCCACCGTCTGCTAGATGCAAGTACCATCGTTGCAGTGCCCTTTGCAGCGCCATACTGACTTCGTTACACAACTTAGCCGTTCGCTTTCGCTACCAACTGCATCTCTACAAATAGCCGTGCACTCGTCCATGAGGTAATCCCATACATGGACGTGCTCACCGAGCACGTCGACCGCTTCATGCAAGATGCAAGCCTTGCACCGTGTGTCCGCGCAGCCGCTAAGCGAGGGCGTGTAATCCTTGACAAGTACTATGGATTCACGGACGAGACTTTTATTTATCGGATTGCGATGAGTAAGTGTTCAAACATACCTCACGGTGCACACTTACTGATGTTCAAGTATCATACTAGTTCTGAATCCGCGCTACAAATTGCAGTATTTCCGGTCGAAGGATTGGCCCGAGGAATGGATCGAGGAAGCCCTCAATCTCATCCGCGGGGAGTGGGTTGCTCGGTACAAGACGGCACCCCCAGTGAATGCCTCTGGCTCTGGTGCACGCACTTCGGGGGCCGTCCGTGGTGGTGCGGCTCGCGCCGCAAGCGGACGTCGCAGTGCGCAGGCAGCGTCTGGCCAGGTAAGCTCTGCTATCCTTTTGCTTTCGCGCGACGACATTACTAATGCAGTGCCAGGGGACTCGAGCTCTCTTCGCGAAGCTCTCGGTCAGCAACATTGCCATCAACACCGATGCTCTGGAGGTCTACCTTGAGACTCCACCTCTCGCTACTGTCGATGATCCTCTCGCGTACTGGCGCCTGCGTGCCGATACCGAGAAGGACTCCGCCCTTCCCCGTATGGCTTTGGACTTTCTTTCTATCCCGGGTAAGTCACAATACTCGCACTCTATGGTCCTTAATGTAGCTTCTGACCTTACTACACCTCTAGCTACCTCCACAGATGTCGAACGCGCCTTCTCGCGCGGACGCCTCACCGTGAGTCGCCTTCGCCACTCACTGAGTGACGAGTCGGTGCGCTCCAGTACCCTTCTGGGATCCTGGGCGCGCATCCCCGATCTCATCGCCGAGAACGAGGTCATGGAGATTCTCCGTGCCGGACGGCGTCGTGCAGCGAAGGGCAGGGCTGCCGAGAAGGTGAGCACTGCTGAGGATGACGACAGCGAGGTTGAGATCCTGTCTGGGCCTTCGGGTGTGACGTCTGCCGCTGTGTAGGACCCTTCGAGCCTTGTAGTAGTATCCTGTGCGAGTCTGTTAGTTCATTAGCCTGCAATGTATGTGTATTATGATCCTCGAGCAGTGTACTTTGGACTTAGAATGATGACTAGCTCGTGAATGTTGCACATAAGTTATAACATTCACAGAACATCCGCGAATGGACTTCGCTTTCAGCGACCGATTTACTACTATGGGACGAGTTTGGTAAGTCGTCTGTCAAAAGAAACTTGGAATTCTCGCTCCCATGATCTCCGACTCGACGTATCCGGGCTACAAGTACTTGTATATTATCTCACTACCTGTAACTGATCTGCATTACCTGTAATTGATCTGTATTACCTGGCATTACCTGCGGATCCGGGTCGTTCTGCAGATTGACCTACAGGTATCAGGTCCGGATAGCCGGATCCGGGTCTACCGCCGGGTCGGATCCTCCCGGGTCTAGGTGAAGGGTCGCTGAGGCACCCTGACCTGTGGATCCGGGTCCGGATAACCCGCGGATAGACCCATGTTCAGCCTTAGGTCCACCTCGCACCCTTCGGAGAGTCTGCCTGGTGTTTTATCTGCTGGGTTTTCCTAGTAGATTGCCGGTGCCCTCCCATCACCGCACGGGTTGGACCCACCCATGACATTGCCTAGGAACAGGGGTCGACATGACAAGGCTATCAGTCGACGAGGGGGAGGGTGTACGTGCAATGTCCGCAGGAACAATCGATCAGCTTCTCTTAGGAGGAGCGACAACGAGGGCTATGTCGGAGCCGGTACTGGGAGCGGGTGAAGCAGGACCTGACGCTTCAATCGACATAGAAACATCGTGGACCGATAGGGAGGCAAGAGCGGTAGAGGGCAAGAGTGTCGAGCTTGCGGTAGCAGTGGATGCAGTGGGGAGCGCGGCGGAGGACTCAATCATGGGTAGAGGCAAGAGGTCGAAGGTGTTTAAGAAAATCAAGGTCGTACCGTTCGGTCGCAACCATCTCGGCACAAAGTTGCACAGCTTTCTCCATCTCGTTGCAGCACGATATGGCTTCGAACACGACACTCGACATCCCAAGATCTGCACTCTCATCTGCCTCGATGACCCCATAGAGATCAGTCGCACGCAGGAAGGCCCGATGCCAAACCAGCTCCGCCATCTGACACCAGTAGGACTCCAGGCTGGTGGCGATGGACCGTTGGAGTGTAGCTGACAGCGCGCCACCGTGACGCTGTTGGGTGCCCCACAGGCCCAGCCCTGTATTTTCGAGCCTCAGCGGCCATCGCCGACAGCCTGACCGCCGACGCCACGGCGGTAGGACCAGCGCCGACTCGCCACCGACGGAGACGTGGACCGCGCGCCCCCGACGGCTAGCAGTACGGAACGAGGCTGGGACGGCGCGACGCGGAAGCACAGCCACCGTCACGACGAGAAGGTTGGTAAGCGCTGGGGCGAGGTTTAGGGCCAGGGGACGCAGGGTCTCAGATAGCGGCGGGTTGTTAGTCAGACGGCGGGTTGGATCACGCGGGACCGGCCGTTCGTCACGGCGGTAGTACTTAGTTCGCGCAGTAGTGTCTCGGAATTCAGTTTTGGTTTTCCCCTCCAGAGTACGGATTTCGGCGATGTCGGAAACGCCGACTGTCGTCGTCGACGCACTTTTTGGCCTCTACGCTGCGTTCTCTTTAGTCTGGATCGTCCGTCCTGCTGTCGCTTACGCTTCGTCGCTCTACGTCCGTCTCCACTCGCACAAACTCGCCCGGCGCCCTGCCGTGACTCCCTCAGCGTCGTCCTACACGGTCGGCGCGACGCCGACTCTCGGCGGTCTCCTCGACGTAGTCGTCCGCCTCTTGTCCCTCCTTGACCCGTCGACGCTCTCTCGGCTCGCCGCTGTGATTGGGAATCGACTGGACTCCCCGCCTTTCTTGTTCTTCTGTGGTCTTCTGGTTGGTTTCAGCCTTAGATCTACGGTCGACGTATCATTTTGGAGCCCACCGCGAGGGTTTCTCAGTCGACTACCACCAATCAAGCTGGCGTCGCCGACGAGCCAGCCGTCGTCGGGGTCGGGGTCGCCGTCTCGGCCCTCGTCACCGCCTTTGCCCCAGCTGCCGGAAGACTGGACGGACCCCGAGGCAGTGAACCGATGGTTTGCCCAAAGTTTTGATCTGATTAATTTTTCGGAACAGCTCGCCGACGAGATTGAAGAAACCGGGACGCAATTGGCTGCACTCCGCGGGAGGCTGGATGAGACCTCGGGCATGAATCAAGAGAATTGTGCGACCGGCCGACCAGGGATCCCGCCAGGAACAGGACCAAGCGAACCTTCGGGAGCTACAAGTGCCCCGCGACCTTTGACGAACCGCCGACGAACCCCCTCCCCCGAAAATCCCCCAACGTCCTTTCCCACCGTGACTCGCACACGCCGAGGCTACGAACAGAGCGGCGAACAGCCCCTTGCGCCCATCGCCGACGTTAACCGCCTTACCTCGCGCCGAAACCCCCGTCCTACCGCCGACGTGCAGCGTCCCCCGCACTCTACCGCGTCGACCCTCTCCTCCCTATCCAGTCTCTCAACCACGACCCCGAATCCCATCCCCGTGCCAGCGCCGACCCAGATCCTATTCAGAATGGCTCACCAAACCGGCTTTGCGGCGCTGCCCATGCGTAACCAGCGCGGAGCCCCGGTGTGGGAACCGTCGGCGAATCCCACCAAGACCTGGGCTCTCCGTTTCTTCGACCAGGTGGACCGGGTCATCGCCAACTATCAGATCGCCGACGACACCGAGAAGAAGAAGACACTCGCGATGTACGCCGAGGTCGACTATGTGCGTATGATAGAATCCCACCCCCACTTTTCCGATGCGTCCAAGACCTACGCCGACCTCAAGAAGTCTCTACTGGAGTTCTTCCCGGGCCTAGAGGATAGCAAGCGCTGGACAGTCGACGAGTACAACGCCGTTGTCGGCGAGTACCTTCGGCGCTTTGGAGTCAGCACGCTGCCGGAATATCTAGCGTTCTACCGCCGGCTCTACCCTATCGCACTCTACCTCGCTCGCGACAAGCCGACGAGGGATTTGACGGAACGGGAGGTCACCAGCACAATGATGAAGGTCCTCGACACCGACCTGGCCCAGCGGGTCCAAGCCAGGCTCAGCTACAAAGTCGCTAAGGACGTCAACGACTCCTACAAGATGGAGGACGTGCATGAGGCAATCTGCCACTGCTTCGGTAACGACAACCCGTTCCATGCCGCCTACGAGCAGCCGACCAGGACCGCCGCCGACGCACCGCCGACGCAGACCCTCGGCGCCACGCCGAACACCGCGGCCGTGTGGACCCCGCAGACGGTTCGACCGGCCCCAGCCTCCGACGACGTCGTCATCAAAGCGGAAGTCTTTCAGAGTATCATCAGCAGCGCGGTCCGCGACGCCGTAGCCGCGATTCAGCCGGTCCTCCAGGCAGCGAACCAGCAAGCCTCGAACGGCCCGCCGATGAATAACCCCTACCAGAACGGCAACCAGTACCAGCAGGGGCCGCCGCCGAACGCCTATCCCCCGCCGTCGCAGAACGCCTACCAGCAGCAGCAGAACCGGCCCTGGCCAGCCAACGACTACCCGAGGCCTCCTAGAGAACCGTGCTACTACTGTGGAATCCCGGGCTGCCGGACCCGTACGTGCGGCGCCGTGGACCGGGACGTACGTGAGGGTCTGGTCCAACGCCACCCCGCTACTGGGCGAGTGCTCCTTCCCGGCGGCGTCGAAGTACCGAGGCACCTTCCTGGTCGCTGGCTTGTCGACCAAGTCCGGGCCTGGCACGAGCAGAACCCGAACCAGAAGGCAGGCGTCGGCGGACCCGTGGGCCAGATGATGTTCGCCATCGCCGACGGCTTCGGCGCCCTACAAAGACCTACTGCGGCGCCGGCCACGTACGTCAACAACCAACAGTCCGTCCTGGTCTCGGAGGAACGCAGTATGGAGGAACATGTAGAGTGCCTCGCTCAGCACCTGGCTCTAGCCAACGACATCCTGGAGAAGAAACGCGGCAACCAGAAGCCAAGGCAAGTGTTCGACGGCGTGGTAATCACGTCCTTACCGCCGAAGAAGACGACGAGGACGGTCCGGCTGAATCCCGAAGTGGTAGAACACGAGCCGGACGCGCAGGAGGATCCCGTCGAAGAAGGCCAGTCTCCCGAGGGGCCATCGGACGTCGCCGACGCAGACGCGAGTGTCAAGCCAGACCGCACGCGCGCCCGCTCCCCGACGACCGAAGACGACGACCCGACGTTCCCCCCCCTTCCGTTTGCGACGGCGCGAGATGCAACCCGCGCGGGTGATCCCCCGACGCACGAGTTCTCCTACCGCCCCGCGACGGCGCCGCCGCCACGTCCTGCGCGCTCCGCCGAGAGACAGGCAGCCCCGACGCCGGCGTATAAAGTCGCGGCGCCGATCGCCGACGAGACCGCTGCGAAAAGAGTCTTCAGTGCCAACTTTGTAGAGAAAGAATCGGTCACCCTTACTCCCGCCGATCTTCTACGTATATCCCCCGACGTCCGCAAGCTCATGCAGGAGGCCACGGCGTTGCGCCGTACCCCAGTGCCAGTAGTCGACTCGACGACCCCCGTCGGCGGTAGTCTGCGGTACGGGCCTGTCCGCCAGTCGCCCCGCGTCGAGGAGGTCCCCGACAGCGAGGACCGTTTGCACGCACCGTCGAACATCCCCCAGAACTACCTTCCGCCGGCGGACGCTCCCGCTGGGCAGCAACCGAGGCCTAAGGGAGTGTACCGAGTCAACTTGATCGGCGCCGTGGGTGCCCGGGTCTCCGCCGACGCGAACGCCGACAGGATCGTAGCCTCGAACAGCTTCAAGCTGCGGTCCATCGCCACCTGGGTCAACGACGCCGACATTGTAGAGTGTATCCTCGACAGCGGGTCGCAAATCGTGTCGTGTAGCGTCGACAAGGCACACGAGTTGGGGCTCAGTTGGGATCCGACGGCGCGCATCACGATGATGTCGGCCAACGGCGAGGAACAGAGCACGCTTGGTCTAGCCCGCGACGTGCCCGTGGCCATCGCCGGTGGAATCACGGTCTACCTCCAGATGCACATCGTCCAGAACGCCTCCTACGACGTCTTGCTGGGCCGACCATTCGAGGTACTGCTGTCCGCCGAAATTCGGAACGAGGCCGACGGTCGGCAGACGCTCGAAGTTACGTGCCCAAACACCGGGAAGAAGATAGCAATGCCTACGTATGCGAAGGGGACGGCGCCGGCGGGAATGCGTGAGATGCCGATGGGTTTTCGGTGGTCGAGGATGTAGAGGCCGACGATGAGAACGTCGCTCTCGTCCTCGAGTATGACCATAGGACCGACGAGTTTTTCCTTGTTTCCCAGACCCCCTTGACCGATCTCTCTCCCAAAAATATACAAGAAACCTACGTTCGCATGTGCGATGATCCCGACCTTTCTCCACGTCTCCAGCCCCTTTTGTCCGCTGTCTCGAATGGTGCCGTAGCCGGCGCCGCCCTACCCACACCCGATACCCTCTCGGCGGACCGCCGACCGATGCCCGCAGGTAGTCGGGCCACCAAGGCAGTACCAAAACCCGTCTATGCGACGAGATCCCTACCGCGACGCTCCGCCAAGCGTCGCCACACCACCCCTCCGGAGGCCACCGTGCCAAGTACGCCGACGTCGAAATCGCCGAAGGAGGCGGTGGTGAACGTTTTCACATATTTCCGTAGCCACGTCTCACCACCTGCGCCGTTGCAAGTCGAGACCGAGGCCGACACCGAAGCCTGCACGCCACTCCCGAACAGCGCGTCGGCGCCGCGCCGAAAAACGTCGGTCACCGACGTGACCGAGACCGCCGAGGATGCCGAGGTGCCCGTGGACGTCTTCCTCAAAACCAAAAAGAAGTACAAGCCCGTGGCGAAGAAGGTCCGGCCAATTATGACAGACCTGCCCGCCGAGTTTCGCATCGTTCGACAGATTATCGGCGACCCGCTCGAAGGACTGCCGGAGCTGAACCCGAACCCGCCACCGTTCGCGCCCGGCAAGCGGTACACGGCAGAGCGCCGACAAACCATGCGCGAGAAGCACAAGTGGCTCACGCCGGAGGAGCTCGACGTGCTCGACGCCTTTTTCCTAGCGCACGAGGACGCTTTCGCTTGGGAGGATTCGGAGCGGGGCACGCTCGACAAGGACATGTTTCCGCCGGTCAAGATTCCTGTGGTTCCGCACAAACCTTGGCGACAAACGAACTTCCCGCTGGCCCCCGGTGTCTATCGACCAGCAACCGAGCTCCTCCGAAGGAAGATCACCGCCGGAGTGTACGAGCCGTCGAACTCGTCCTACCGGTCCCGATGGTTTTGCGTGCTCAAGAAAGACGGCTCGGTTCGCATCGTACACAGCCTGGAGCCACTGAACGAAGTCACTATCCAGCACAGCGGCGTACCGCCGATACCCGACCACATCGCCGAGCAGTTCGCCGGAAACTCGTGCGGAACCGTGCTAGACCTCTACGTTGGCTACGACGAACGGCTACTCCACGAAGACTCTCGGGACTTGACCACTTTCCAGACCCCCTTCGGCGCTATGCGCCTCACCACGCTCCCCATGGGGTGGTCCAACTCCGTACCTATCTTTCACGACGACATCACCTTCATCCTCCAGCCCGAAATTCCGCACTGCGCGCTCACGTACATCGACGACGTGTTTGTCAAGGGGCCGAAAAGCAGTTACCAACGCATTGACGGTTCCTACGAATGTATCCCGGCAAACCCTGGGGTCCGCAGGTATTTCTGGGAGCACCTCGGCGACCTCAACCGTGTGGTCCAGCGCATGAAACACGCCGGCGGGACGTTTTCAGGACCAAAGTCGGAAGTCGCACCGCCGAAATTCACGGCGGCGGGCCACTATTGCACACCTCTCGGCCGCGCGCCGGAGCCCTCGAACGTCGCCGCCGTAGTGAACTGGCAGACCTGCTCCAACATCTCTGACGTCCGGGCCTTCCTGGGGACCGTAGGCGTGGGCCGGATCTTTATCCGCGATTTCGCTAAGCGGGCCCATCCGCTCGTCAAGCTCACCCGGAAGGATGCCCCCTGGGAGTTCGGCGCCGAGCAGCTCCAGGCGATGGCCGACCTCAAGCAGGCCCTGCTCGACTCGCCGGCGCTGCGCCCGATCGACTACGATTCGGGCGCGCCAGTGATACTCGCCGTCGACACCTCCTTCATCGCCGTAGGTTACCAGCTGGGGCAGCAGGACGCCGACAACCCGCGAATTCGGTACTATAGTCGATTCGGGTCCATCACGCTCAACGAGCGCGAGGCACGATTCTCCCAGCCCAAGCTCGAGCTCTACGGCCTGTACCGATCACTGAAGGCGCTCCGTTTCTACCTCGTCGGCATCCGCAACCTCATCGTCGAGACTGACGCCAAGTACATCAAGGGGATGCTGCAGAACCCCGACGTCGTCCCGTCCGCCTCCATGAACCGGTGGATCGTAGCCATTAACCTCTACCACTTCGAGCTGGTGCACGTTCCCGGCGCAACACACGGGCCCGACGGCCTTTCACGTCGACCGCCGCAGGACGGAGACCAGCCCGCCGACGACGGCGACGACGACGAGTACCAGGACTGGGTCGACAAGATGTACGGGTTCCTTCACCTCATCAACCCGCCGCCATCCCTCCCGCATGCACCGGTCGACGAGATGCTCTACTCCGACACGATGGTGCAAGTGCTGTTCCAACAGACAAGCGGCACATCGGGGCGGCTGGACGCAGTGCTGCCCCCACCTTACGCAGACTTCCCCCGCACGACTCAGGCGAAGAAATTCGACTCACGCATCGACGACGTCAAGAGCTGGCTGGCGACCGGGGCCCCTATACCGAACGACGACCGCGAGAAGCAAAGGTTCCTGCGGTACGCCGAACAGTTCTTTCTCGACGCCGACGGCAAGCTCTGGCGGATTGTGCCCAACGGGGCGTACCAGCTAGTACTCTTCGGCGACGAGCGATCCAAAGCTATCGTCGAGATGCACGACCACATCGGGCACCGGGGTATCCACGCGACGACGTCTTTCCTGTCGGAGCGAGCTTGGTGGCCAGACATTAAGGCTGACGCAGCCTGGTACGTGCGCACCTGCCACCAATGTCAAGTACGGCAAACTCGCAAGGTCAGCATACCGCCGACCATCACCTACCCCGCCGCGCCGATGGTCCGCGTTCACGTCGACTCCATGGACATGCCGGGGAGCTACAAGCACGTCCTGCACGCCCGCTGCGCGACGACGTCGTGGCCCGAGGCCCGTGCGGTCAAGTCCTGCACGGCGAAAACTGTCGGCGACTGGATCTACCAAGACCTCCTCTGCCGGTGGGGCGCGCTCGCAGAGATCGTGTCCGACAACGGGACCCCGTTCATCGCCGCCCTAGAATACATGGAGCGTCAGTACCATATCAAACACATCCGCATTTCGGGCTACAACTCACAGGCGAACGGCATCGTCGAGCGACCCCACTTCCACGTCCGCGACTCCCTGGTGAAGGCATGCGAGGGCGACACCGACCTCTGGGTCTCCCGAGTCTATTCTGTGCTGTGGGCCGACCGGGTCACGCACCGTCGAAGGATGGGCTGCTCACCCTATTTCGCAATCACCGGCACGTCGCCGATTCTACCTTTCGACATCGCCGAAGCAACATACCTCATGCCCGTCCCAACGACACTCATCCCGACGCACGAGCTCGTCGCGCGCCGGGCCATCGCACTACAAAAACGCCCCGAACAACTGGCCCTCCTCAGGTCCACGGTATTCCAGAGTCGAGTCGAAGCAGCGCGGCAGTTTGAGGCAGACCATCAAGCAACGATTCGGGACTACGATCTGCAGGCAGGCCGCCTGGTTCTGATGCGCAACACCGCCGTCGAGAAGTCCCTCAACAGGAAGATGCGGCCCCGGTACCTAGGCCCGTACGTCGTCGTCTCCCGCAACCGGGGGGGCGCGTACATCCTGTCGGAACTCAACGGCGCGGTTTTCGACCGGCCCACGGCGGCGTTTCGCGTCATCCCGTACTTGGCGAGAACGGAGCCCATTGTCCTCGCGCGCAACCTGCTCGACGTCGACGAGGACACCCTCGACGCGATGCAGGCCAGCGCCGATGCAGCAACAAACGACCATGCCGCCGAAGGCGCCGACGCGTCCGCCCTGAACGAGGAGGCTCGGGCGGTCGACTAGGGAGTCGACAGCTCAGTGGGGAGGAGGACCAGATGTAGGACAGTGCCTACACCATCGACATGACCCGAAGAAAACAAGCGCACGACGCCAAGCAAGAGGCCCACACAAAAAGTACAAGCGGCGGCAGACCGCCGAAGAAAGCAAGCCGCCGACGATACCACTGAACAAGATTCTTTTCCCCTTTCCTTCCTCGTTATTCAGCCCGGCCACACACTATACAGTGGTACACCATATATTTATTTTACCAGCACCAGAGAGATCAGGCACACGACGAGAGCAGCGGAGGGAGCACATTAAGACAGACCGACTACACTACGAACGACGGAAAGCACAGCGTTGGAGGCGACAAGGACAAAGCGAGAAGGACGGCGTGCGAGGACGACAGACAAGACGGCAGCGAAGGACGAGAGGAGCGGAGCGAGTTGCAGGCGAAAGGGAAGGGGGCACGAACAACAACCAAGAAGGGACGACAGGGACAAGAAGCGACAGGCAAGAGACGACGGTACAGCGCAAAAAGTACGAGTCCACGAGATTAGTCCAGCAACATCACGTCTTCGGCGAACAGGTCCCCATCGGAGTCAGACTCGACGACGGCGCGTTCCTTCCCTTTCTTCGACGGGACGACACCCGAGCCACCGCGCTTCACAGAGGAGCCGGGCTTAGAGGCACGGGCGCGAGACGACGACGAAGCATCGACGTCGAGAGCGCGCTCAACGGCGACGGCGTCCGACGACGCGCCAGAGGGGCCGTCCTTCTTCGGCGCGCTGCCTGACGGCGGATTCCCCGTCGCCGAGCGTGTGGTGGAACCAGCGTCACCGGAAAAGACGAAGCCGGCGGGAACCTCGAAGAGCGGCAAGCAAGGCGAGGTGGTGTGGAAAGACGGCTCGAACGCGCAGTCGACGAACTCGGTGGGCAGGTCGAGCATAGTCAGGGGAGGCGCCGTGGCCACAAGGCGACCCCGCTGACCGACCGGACTCCCGAACACGGCGTTCGTAAGGGACTCCTCCATCGACACCAGATCCAACATGGTCCGGTACGTAGCGCCGAGCATCGCGATCTGCTCCGCCCACTGGCGGCGAATGGCGCGGACAGAGGCCATCGTAGCGTCGTTCAGGTACAGCGCCGAGGGAGAAACCGGAGGAACGTCCGCGCCCCGACGAGAGGACGACGTGGAGAGCGGAGCGACGACGGGCTCTACGGTGGGCGGCACGGAAGACTTGGATCGTTTGATAGGAGGGGCGGTAGCCGGCGGTTTGCGGCCAGGCGACTCCTCCACCTTGCGCTTCTTCGACGACGAGGAGCCAGTCCCGCGAGGAGTCGCAGCGCCGGAAGGGCCTGCCCGGGTCAAATCAGTGCGCGTCCCGACGGCCGGCAGCACCTCCTTGGGCAAGCTCTTCGGGAACTGAGTCGGCGCCGCGAGCAGGGGGTCGAGGCCGACTCGGCGAGCCTCCGTATGCAAGACGTCGAGGTCGACGACCCGGACGACGAGGCCGCTCGCCAGGATGGCGGAGACGCGCCTGGCGCCCTCGGCGAGCTGCTCGGCGGTGAGCGGGGCCTTGGTGACCTTACCGCGCGAATCCTTCATAGGCCCACGGGGGAAGGTAAAGCCGTGGCCGTTGAAGACGGCGAGGACACGGGGGTTGTGGCTCGAGGGCCCACCGTACTCTTTGACGACGCCGCGGAGACTCAGACCGAGGTAATCGCACCTCTGGTCCTCCTCGGAGCACTTCTGGCAGCGGACGAGGCCGGCGGTCCGGACACAATCGACGTCGGACTTCCTGGAGCCACAACGCTCGCACACAGCCTGCGACACACACGTACGGATTAGCAAGGAAGGGGAGTAACAGGGAGACAGAGGGGAAGGTCCTTACGGGACCCACAAGGGCGAGAGCGGCGGGAGGATTCCGGACGGCGCGCGGGGCCTTGGGCTTCGGCTCAGCGACCTTCTTACCGCGCTTGGACTTGAGCTTGGTAGGCGTCGGCGCGGCGCCGACGTCGGCGTCCCCCTCGTCGGGTTCGTCGGCGTCGTCGGCGTTCTCGGCGTCTTCGGCCTCAGAGGCGGCCTCCACGTCGGAGTCCTCGATAACGGCCTTCGACTTCGGCGCACGGGGGCGGGAACGCGTCTTAGGCGACTTCTTGACGGGAGGCGCCGCGTCGCTGGATTCGTCGCCAGAGGGAGCGTCGGCGGGAGGTGGAACCTCAGGCGCGGCGGAGGACGGGGACCTCGCCTTTTGAAGCTCGCGGTAGTCCCCATGCTTCTGCAACTCCTCGACTGGGGCAGGTTAGCAAACAACAGGGCGAAGAGGGACCGCGACGTACGCTGTTCAGCGACCTGGGTCACCCTCCTCCTACAGGTCGCCAACTTCTCCTCGGACCTGGCCAACATGTTCGCTCCCCGGGCGAGCTCGTCCGAAGGTACGGTACCCTCCGGCTCGGCCTGCTGGGCACCGAGCCTGGCCTTGATGCCGGCGACTTGGGTGGAGATCTCCTCCTGCCGCGACTTCAGCTGAGCCAGACGCCGTTCCCGGCTCTCGAGCGAGTACCGACGGACGAACGCCTTCAGCGCCTTGGGCGTAAGGTCGTCGCGCACCAGGGCGAGGTAGCCGGAGAAGGCATCATCCAGGGAGTTCAGGGGTCCGAGGTAACCCGGCTACGACGGGGGTTAGCAGTCAGGCGCGCGGAGCGGGGCAGTAGCGACGCACCAGCTCCTCGAAGATCAGCGCGTAAGTCGTGTCGCGCTGGGCGGTGGACGGCGCCTCTCCGCGCTCGACGAGAGCCTCCAGCGTGTTGAGCGGCTCGCCATAGTTGGGGTCCGGAGCGACGACGGACATGCCGGAAGTAGGGGCGGCGGAAGAAGCAGAGGGAAGGGGCGAACGAAAGAGGAGGCAAGCGCGAGAGCAGCGAAGAGGGAGAAGTAAGGGAGAGCGCAGCGAGGAGAAGCGGGGCCGGAGAAGAGGCGCGATCGCGCCCCCTTTTATGCGTAAGAGGGTCGCGCGAACGTTCGCGCCCACCCCGGGTTCGACGAGGTCGCCGAGGCTGATAGAGGACGCGGTGACAGGCGACGAGTCGATCAGCGCAGCCCCGCCCGATATGGGCTTCGACCTACCGTACAAGGACGAGGTTGCCGCGCTGGAGGTGCTTCCCAGATCTGCCAGGGAATTCGCTGGGCGCTCCGCGCGCGCATCGAAGCCGCTCGAAGACCGGGGACTCCGGAGCCGTTCAGCCGTGGAGAAGAGCCCTAGTTGGGGATTAGGCTGCCGTGCTAGGTACATGCTACACAGGGGCCCCCGACGGTCGTGGCTACGACCGCCGAGCCCCCTTACCCACTCCCAGCCACTCCTGGCCCCGACCGCGCGTCACCCCGACAACTCCACCTTCGGTCCGACACCCTACTCGTCGTTTTGCTCCAGAGCCGCGAGCGCGCGCTGTGCGACGTCCAGGTCGTCGGTGATACGCCGACGGAGAACGTCGTGCCGGAGGGCTAGCGTAGAGCGGGAGTTTCCGAGACGATCGACGGCGCAGCTAACTTCGCGGAGAGTGGCTAGCTCCAAGGAGAGCAAGCCGACTTCGGCGCGCAGCTCGGCGAGCCGGAAGCCCCGGCGCGTCCGCAACACGGCGGTGTCGACTCGGGCGTAGATCGCAGCGGCGTTCGGGACGCGGTTCGCGGCGTCCTTGATACGTTGGACGTAACGCACGGTGTCCTCCGGATCGCCTTGGAGCGTATAGACGGTGATCTACTCCCCCGTCGCCCTTAGGACGACACGAGCAGACGCTACGGACCACGCACCAGGGCATCTCCCAACTGCTCCGCGTACGCCGCCGAGTCGTCCTCGTCCGCGTTCCCGGAGCTCGCGAGGTCTTCCAGCTCGTTGATAAGGCGAAGGAGATGTGCCTCGGCGGGGACGGTCAGTTCGCCGGCGAGGCGCCGGGTTTCGGGCGAGAACTTGGCGGAGAGGGCGTGGGGCATGGTGAGATTTCGCTCGGGGACTCTCGAAGATCAGGCCGCCCTACTTTATACGACGGCGCCTCCGTCCGACCCTCGGGTCGGGAGGAGCATCCACCGGCCGCCACCCGCCCTCCGAGACAAGACAGGGGACTGGGGACAGTCCAGGTTTCGGTGGGGAGGAGGTGTTGGGTGCCCCACAGGCCCAGCCCTGTATTTTCGAGCCTCAGCGGCCATCGCCGACAGCCTGACCGCCGACGCCACGGCGGTAGGACCAGCGCCGACTCGCCACCGACGGAGACGTGGACCGCGCGCCCCCGACGGCTAGCAGTACGGAACGAGGCTGGGACGGCGCGACGCGGAAGCACAGCCACCGTCACGACGAGAAGGTTGGTAAGCGCTGGGGCGAGGTTTAGGGCCAGGGGACGCAGGGTCTCAGATAGCGGCGGGTTGTTAGTCAGACGGCGGGTTGGATCACGCGGGACCGGCCGTTCGTCACGGCGGTAGTACTTAGTTCGCGCAGTAGTGTCTCGGAATTCAGTTTTGGTTTTC
Source organism: Daedaleopsis sinensis (assembly GCA_033807695.1). Lineage (NCBI taxonomy): Eukaryota > Fungi > Basidiomycota > Agaricomycetes > Polyporales > Polyporaceae > Daedaleopsis > Daedaleopsis sinensis. Next base: position 2,964,575 of record CM066306.1, read on the forward strand.
CCCTCCAGAGTACGGATTTCGGCGATGTCGGAAACGCCGACTGTCGTCGTCGACGCACTTTTTGGCCTCTACGCTGCGTTCTCTTTAGTCTGGATCGTCCGTCCTGCTGTCGCTTACGCTTCGTCGCTCTACGTCCGTCTCCACTCGCACAAACTCGCCCGGCGCCCTGCCGTGACTCCCTCAGCGTCGTCCTACACGGTCGGCGCGACGCCGACTCTCGGCGGTCTCCTCGACGTAGTCGTCCGCCTCTTGTCCCTCCTTGACCCGTCGACGCTCTCTCGGCTCGCCGCTGTGATTGGGAATCGACTGGACTCCCCGCCTTTCTTGTTCTTCTGTGGTCTTCTGGTTGGTTTCAGCCTTAGATCTACGGTCGACGTATCAACGCGCACAAGCACACGTGAACCGGAAGATGGCATCGAGTACAGCAGCCTCGGGTACCAGAGAGCGGCTGATGTACCCACACCACACTAGACAGGACAATTAGCCATGGATGTACAGGAGGCATCGAGTCGACGCACCAGACACTGCACTGCGGTGTTCACCCGTGCATCGAACGAATCTTCGGAGGTCGTGCTCAGCCGCACGACCTCATCGATAGCAGCCACGCACTTTCTGCCGAAGATAGAAAGTGGGCCTGACTCCGAGACGATGAGATTCAGCGCAGGGGGAGCAGGAAGACTGGAGGAGGTGGACATGCTGAGGGACAAGCAGATGGTGGGAGGAGAGAGCGAGGGGAGGAGCAGGAAGGAAGAGGCCTGCGACCTCTACCCACCTCGCAAGCACGCGGCGAGCATGAGGCGCAAGTGCGGCACACAAGCGCCGGTCAGGCATCGATAGAATCAAAACCTCGGACCGGAGATTAATCACAAGAGATTGATAGGCCGTACACCACGCACGCCGAGGGGAATCAAGACAGTTAGCAGGGGGTGCAGGGGTCGAAGCGAAGAGGACGTACGAGGAGGAGAAGGAATCGACAGAGTCGATGTACACTGCAGCGGCACACAAGGACTGGACGTTCCGCCGGCGGTTCAGGACCAACAGCTAGAGGAGTGTCCAAGCTCCAACCGCACGCAGCCGAGACCCGTGAAAGGGTGACGGACGTCACCAAGAAGCCGCGGGGATTTCTATGAGACCAGATACTTCAATGCCATGGAGATACACAACTCGGGCTACCAAGCGACTATCTACACGTACAAGGATCACTCAGCCCCGCCCACCCACCCCAAATTCGTGAGCGGCAACACCATGCCGCAGGTGCAAAAGCTGCCGGTTCCAGTGCTGAGATAGCTTGTACAGGGTGCTGTCATCGATAACGTCCTTGGCGACGTCACGGAGCAGGTGCCTGGCGACAGGAGAGCCAAACAGATGTTGGTGACCCAGAACAGCCTGCTCCTGTTCGACGCAGTCGAGCATGGTGGAGGCAGTGGCCAGCAGACAGACGCGCACGGTAAGATAGGAGTGGCGGATTCCATCGACCAGAGTGTGAATGCTCGTGTCGATTTCGGGTGGGGAGGGCAGGTTTTCTTCGTCATCGCCGGGTATCGGAGGGAAGGCGACAGGGTGGTCAACACCGGGTGCATCGCAGCTGCGACCGAGCGCGGTAAGTAATCCAGGAAGGAACGGGATACTCGGTATCGGAGTCATCGTACATAGCGGCTACCCAGTCTGGTGCAAACACCTCCACATTGGGGACATAGTAGAGCCGGACACAACACTCCACCTGGTTGTCGATAGCGAGAGCGCGCGAGTGCTCGGGCAGTTCAAGCTCGACGAGGGGGGAGTTTCGATCGACATCGGTGTTCTCGAGAAGTTCGTCGTATTCACGACAAAGCTCTACCCATTGATACCAGGCGATCTCACGGATAAGCACACGGTGGACGCGCTGTACCATGGCAGTGTAGCTGGGGGCCCACATCCGTTTTTCGTGGAGGGCAGTGGCATGCGAGACAATCTCGCCGAACAGCTTTACAGCCTGGATGTCACGGTTCCCAAACGGTTCAGGTTCGCAGTACTCCGCCTGTCTCGGAGTCAGTGGCCCAGCAAGGAAGACGACAGGGTGACAGACACGCACAATCAGCTCGAGCACTCGCTCTGTCAGGCACATGTACAGGACATCGGTACGCAGCCCGGACCAGACCATGAGGAGGCTGTCGATTAGGGTCGAGGGGGCCATTGTGAAGATGTTATATTCGCGGGGAGGACGAAAGACGAGACGAGCACGAGCAAGGGTGGACATTGCGAAGTCGTGAACAGCCGAACCTGGACTTGGGGGCCCATACTCTGCGCCTTTTATCGAGGCAGGAATCGATGGAGGAGGCCTTCATCAAAGCACACGGTCGACACATTGGTGTCACGGAGTTCGGCGACCCAGGAGGGTCGGATTTCAGTCGGGGGGGGATGTCATGGGTGCTGTGTTGTCCAGGCGTGGACAAGACGAGTCTAACCTTGCAGAGGAAGATTCAAGGCACTACGCGACAGAGGCGAGGCGACGGATGGCACGAGGGACCTCACCTAAGGGTACGCAGCGCAATCGACGCGACGGAGCATAGTCTTCGACGCAAGAAAAGAGTTTCTACGCGACGAGCGGGCGGAGCAGGAGGTCGATCAGAGCACGAGGTATCACGGTACGGGCGGGCGCTGGGGATAAGCGAGGCGTAGGCGAGGCAGGCGGGATTGGCCAACACACACTAGTCGGTCAGCAAGAATCGGCCCAGGCCCCTGGACGTGCGGGCGATAAGTATGCGCATAGACGACCATCGGACAGGACTACTCTTTCCACCCCCGCATTGTTTTCACTACGAGCTCAAAGCTCCATCCACAATCTTCTATTCCGTAGTCGAAGCCGGTCGAGGGCAGTCGTAGCCCACAGCGTGTCGATTCCCCATCGAAGCCGTATCGACAAACTCTCTTCCCCTTCGATGTGTCGTCGACGTGCCTACAGGCCATCGATTAGCGTGCACTAGGTGTTCGACTTCTCAATCGTCTCGCTCCTGTCCGTCTGCGGACCCTGTCCGGTCCATTTCCTCGTCGAGAACCTCGATACCCGCTAGCCATCAGGCCACGAGTGTCGCGCCCGATTTGGTAGCTGTTTTTGACACTACCGTAGAGCCCGGACAGCGTTACAGTAAGTACTGTCGACTCTGAATACCCGCGCAGAGCCGTACCATGCTCATCATCCCCTCTTTGCTGAGATCTGGACCATCCCCGGTCCAATCAATGCAGAGGATAGCAAAAAGTACGCGAAGATGTAGTACTAGTCTGAGTCTAATGAAAATGTAACGATGCCAGTGGCAAGGAAGACAGATGTGATGGATGAGATCGACAGGAATGGATAGGACACGAGTCAGCTGTATTGTACTGTAGTAATGCCAAGGATATAGATGAACGAGAGCAAAGGACTGTGTCGCTTCAATCGTACACGTGGGTCATGCTCAAAGCGGATATATCGATGAACGCGGCAGCGAGGCCAGATAGATATGTCACTAGGACAACACACGAGGCGGGGAAGTGGTTGATGATGTTCGTCTTGAAGGGCGAGTGTATGAGGTGGAGGCGGAGGTGTGACTGGCGTGGGCTCGACACTGACAAGAATGGGGATAGAAAATGATGTGACATGAAGGAACAGATGCACGATTGCGGGTGGCTAAGGGTAATCGATGATGGTGGGTGACTTTGGCGGAACTTGGACGACGGTGTCGGAAGGCGAGATGTCGACGATGAGAGGCGGCGGAGACGGAGGCGATGCAGACGGAGTAATTTGTGACGGGGTCGCGACAACGGATGACGAGGGCAGGGGAACAGAGGACAGAGGACAGGGATGCGGCAGAAGGCGATAACTTGGATGGCATGGCAGCGGGTGACAAAGAGTGTGTGATGGCGAAAGACAGCGGTGGGGATGTCATGTAAAGCAGCAAAGAGGGTGTGAGGTCCGGCCACAAGGTTTGCGTGATGGCAGGAGACAACGAGGCAACAACGGACATCATAATGGCGGGTGACGGGCATGTGGCGGCGGAAGGCAGCACAACGGAAGGCGACTCGGATGGGGGTGCAACAGCAGCAGGCAACAGAGACGTGGCGGGAGATGACAGGGACGCGACAACAGACAGCGTAATGGCAGGCGACAGAGTGTGCTGAAGGAGAATGGGCGTGGAGCCGGAGGATGTGGAGGCGGAGACGGGCGACAATGGCATAGTCGACTTCACAGAACGCGGGTTTGACTGCTCGGACTGGACGACCAGGACTGGACGACCAGTGACTGTACCTGGATCACGCGAATTGTCGCTTCTTCAAGTTGATATGCTCGCTGACACTCATGCACAAAGATCTCCTTGTGCAAGCTTTCGATTTGCTCGTCTTCGTCGAGCTCGTGGATGTGCGTGTGATCGATGGTCGAGACCTCTCGGGGTGCAGGCTGCACGATGTGCTGAGGAGTTGGAAGGGGAGGACGGACAGCTGGGCAAGAAGACAGCACCTCGTGCAGCCTGCACCCCGGGGCGAGGGGACACGGCGGCGCGGATGTACTGACAGATGTCAGCATTGCGGTACGACTTGCGGGGTGATGCCGCTGGAACACTCATCGTTGCGGCGGGCTGGGGCTTGTATCCGACTGTTCTAAATGCTGCGGTTGCTGGTGGGATAGCTTGCAGCTGCTGCGTGAAGCTACTCACCATTGCCTTCAAAACACGCACAGTCTCCCAGCCTGAGATCAAACTGGACTGCGGGGGCAGGTGATGTCAGCATTAGGGCGAGGTGAAAGATGGATGTTTGAACGGATGGCCCACGACAGGTGCTGTTGCTGTAGCTTGCAGTACATAATGTGCGGTGTCGGTGACTTGAGCGATCAAATAAGGCTGTCAAGGAGCGAGGATGTGGGAATAAATGATACGTACACACTCGAGGACTTGCGCGTGTAGAGGCTCCTGTATGCCGTGGATGAACATGTAATTGCGATCGTCTGGATTGAGGTAGCCACTGTCTATGAGGGGTGTCGCAATATTGCGGAATCGAAGGCCGTACACGCCAAAATCCTTGATCGACTTGATACCGGTACGTGATGCACTTGAATTCTTTGTAGGACTTGCGCATATCAGAGAATTCGGGATATCCTCGCCATAGTGTCTTCTCAGAGTCAAGAGCGTAACTAAGGCTGAACACGGGTCTATCCGCGGGTTATCCGGACCCGGATCCACAGGTCAGGGTGCCTCAGCGACCCTTCACCTAGACCCGGGAGGATCCGACCCGGCGGTAGACCCGGATCCGGCTATCCGGACCTGATACCTGTAGGTCAATCTGCAGAACGACCCGGATCCGCAGGTAATGCCAGGTAATACAGATCAATTACAGGTAATGCAGATCAGTTACAGGTAGTGAGATAATATACAAGTACTTGTAGCCCGGATACGTCGAGTCGGAGATCATGGGAGCGAGAATTCCAAGTTTCTTTTGACAGACGACTTACCAAACTCGTCCCATAGTAGTAAATCGGTCGCTGAAAGCGAAGTCCATTCGCGGATGTTCTGTGAATGTTATAACTTATGTGCAACATTCACGAGCTAGTCATCATTCTAAGTCCAAAGTACACTGCTCGAGGATCATAATACACATACATTGCAGGCTAATGAACTAACAGACTCGCACAGGATACTACTACAAGGCTCGAAGGGTCCTACACAGCGGCAGACGTCACACCCGAAGGCCCAGACAGGATCTCAACCTCGCTGTCGTCATCCTCAGCAGTGCTCACCTTCTCGGCAGCCCTGCCCTTCGCTGCACGACGCCGTCCGGCACGGAGAATCTCCATGACCTCGTTCTCGGCGATGAGATCGGGGATGCGCGCCCAGGATCCCAGAAGGGTACTGGAGCGCACCGACTCGTCACTCAGTGAGTGGCGAAGGCGACTCACGGTGAGGCGTCCGCGCGAGAAGGCGCGTTCGACATCTGTGGAGGTAGCTAGAGGTGTAGTAAGGTCAGAAGCTACATTAAGGACCATAGAGTGCGAGTATTGTGACTTACCCGGGATAGAAAGAAAGTCCAAAGCCATACGGGGAAGGGCGGAGTCCTTCTCGGTATCGGCACGCAGGCGCCAGTACGCGAGAGGATCATCGACAGTAGCGAGAGGTGGAGTCTCAAGGTAGACCTCCAGAGCATCGGTGTTGATGGCAATGTTGCTGACCGAGAGCTTCGCGAAGAGAGCTCGAGTCCCCTGGCACTGCATTAGTAATGTCGTCGCGCGAAAGCAAAAGGATAGCAGAGCTTACCTGGCCAGACGCTGCCTGCGCACTGCGACGTCCGCTTGCGGCGCGAGCCGCACCACCACGGACGGCCCCCGAAGTGCGTGCACCAGAGCCAGAGGCATTCACTGGGGGTGCCGTCTTGTACCGAGCAACCCACTCCCCGCGGATGAGATTGAGGGCTTCCTCGATCCATTCCTCGGGCCAATCCTTCGACCGGAAATACTGCAATTTGTAGCGCGGATTCAGAACTAGTATGATACTTGAACATCAGTAAGTGTGCACCGTGAGGTATGTTTGAACACTTACTCATCGCAATCCGATAAATAAAAGTCTCGTCCGTGAATCCATAGTACTTGTCAAGGATTACACGCCCTCGCTTAGCGGCTGCGCGGACACACGGTGCAAGGCTTGCATCTTGCATGAAGCGGTCGACGTGCTCGGTGAGCACGTCCATGTATGGGATTACCTCATGGACGAGTGCACGGCTATTTGTAGAGATGCAGTTGGTAGCGAAAGCGAACGGCTAAGTTGTGTAACGAAGTCAGTATGGCGCTGCAAAGGGCACTGCAACGATGGTACTTGCATCTAGCAGACGGTGGAGTTGTTCGATGAGTTTCCACTCATCTTCGGAGAGAATGAACCGGCGTAGTCGAGCACCAGTCCTCTTGTTGAATTGAGGCTCGTTGCAGAGTGCATCAAGGACTTCGTGCATATCTAGGGCACGCTCTAGAACATGGGCGACGGTGTTCCATCGGGTCTTGACGGACCGGACGAGGACTTCCGAATTCAGCTGGGCGTCGTTCGCAAGCTTTGCGAGCTCCTCCCTGATCGTCACGTTGTTCCAGACCTTCGCGGACAGTTTGATGATCTGCCGATGAGGGATTAGCTGAATGTATCGCAATAAGACCGTGTGACGCGAGCGCACCTTCTCCAGAGCGATCTGGCCCTCCTTGATTTCCTCGCGGGTGAGCACAAGCTCAGGGTACTCGTCGTCCATCTGGTCGAGGATTTCATCGTCGGCGGCCTCGCGGCCTTCATCGGCTTCTTCCGCAGCTTCGGCATCAACTTCGTCTGCTTCGTGGTCTGACAGAGCGTCAATGTCACGATCAGACGTTGCCACGTCCTCAGCGCGCTCGCCCCGTGCTTTCCGTTTGCGCTCGAACTGGGATAGCATGGCCTGTGCAACATTATACGATGTCAGTATTCGAGCTCGCACAGAACTGTAAGGGTAAGTCACGGACCTTTACAACCAGATTGAGCACATGTCCGAAGCAGCGTACACGCACTTGGCGCCCCCGGAACAGCGGGTACGCGTCGTGCATCGCGTCCAACATAGTGTCATTGTTGGACGCGTTGTCGCAAACAAGAGCGAGAACCTAAGAATAAACTTTCAGGTATGTGCTCTATTGGATCACATAACAAGTGAGCCTACCTTGTACTTGATGCCAAACTTCTGCATGCATTCGAGCAGCTGCTGGGCAAGATACTCCCCGGTGTGCGATTTGGTGAGCCTGAATGACAGTGGGGAAGTCAAAACATGGCCGAAGGGGTACAAGATGTACGCACCGGATGAAATCGAGGATCACATGGCGGATCTCGCCGCCTTCGTGCCAGTGGGCTGTCACGCCAAGAAATGACATGATGTTGGGCGAGGTCCACCCATCGACGCAGAGGTGGACCTTGCCGTCCAATTTCTATATAAATGAGCATTACTACAAGCAGGGTACTTAGAGACAAATGAACCGCACTGCGAATCGGTCAATGAGCCTTGAGAGGGTCTCGTCCAAGATAAGCTGAACGTCTCGGGAGACCGTTACGCGAGAAGGGACTTCAACCTTGTCGTATAGCATGCGAAGGATGGCTTGGAACTCCGGGTCCTCGACGGCCTTGAACGGGCGATGACGACATGCACACCACATCGCCAGCAAAAAGCGAAGCCGAGCAGGGGAGTACGTTGACCCGGCTGCAAAAGCGGCGATGGACTCGCTCTCTGGGGTGACCTCGGGATCGCACAGCCTGACATGCCGCTTGAGGTTACCGGTTGAGTCTTCGTAGTCGGCTCGGTTGACGTACTTCGACGGATAGCTAGGTAGCACGTCATCAGCCTCTACCAGAGATGGAAAGCAGGCCAGATGTGCGACTCACCGTTTGCACACGAACTGGTGCATGATGACGTTCCCCGGCGGCACACGAACGACTTCGGGGGTGTGGTAATGCTCGTAGACCTTTGAGCGCCACCCCCGGGCAATTGTATCTACATGATAACAACATTCAGCCGATGTACAGGAGTGAAAAATTATAATGACATACCCAAGATTTCCTCCGGGGTCTTCCCCTCGTACTTAGCGAGGAACCGTTCGCGCTTGGCTCGAGCGGAGAGAACGCGCGCCTTGGTGGCACGACGTGCGACAGCAGCGACGGCGGCAACCCCCTCGCCACCGGAATCCGCCTCGTCCGCCTCGCCGCGGTCATCAGCATCGTCGTCGGGATCCGTAGCCCCATCGGGTTCAGCCTCAACTTCCGAGTCCTCCATGTCGGCACCATGGCGGCGACGCTTGGGAAGAGCATGAGGGATGCGCTCACCGCCGCCCGGCATGTTCCCAGTGGCAGCAGCGAGAGAGGCCGCGGAACTGGTGTCACGGTGGCGTTTTGCACGGGCAGCGGCGTCGGCGGCAGTGGCAGCGGTAGATGGAGTGGGCTGACTAGACATGGTGGCGGGAGGAAGGGCTGAGAGGGGAGCAGAAGATCGAAGAGTTCAGTTAGAGTCGTTCAAGGACAAGGTGCGAGAGCGACGACTTACCTCAGAGCCACAGTGAGCGTACTTATACGATCCCAAGTCCCACCAAACTCCTGCTGTTCCTCGCGGACCGAGCAATGAGGCCCGAGAGTTGCTGGGGGTCTTGTCGGCCCATTGGAACCTTGTAGCCGTGAGGATTGGCCCCTTGAAGTAGTTCTCCTCGTGTTCATGGACCTGTGAGAGGCAAACGAAACCGGGAACGTTAGTGAGGGTGCTAATACGGTAACGTGGACAGCCTCGTACCTCAGCACCTGTGTAAAAGCACCTCGTGCACCTCTGCATGGAGTTCATAGCTTGTCTCTTGAGCCAGTAGTTTGGCAGGCCCCTGGAGCACCACCACCAGTGGTCAGTGCTATAGGACATGCGGCACATAAGCGAGAGCACTAATGCAATGCTAGTATGACTCACCTCGGAATGCGTCTGATAGGTTTCTGGTCCCCTGATGACGGCGTGATGTTGCAGTATGCGGGAGCCATAGCTGAGGAGATCTGTGCAGTGGAGGATGTAAGAAGGCAACCGTGCCACGAAACCAGCGTCAGAAATGACTTGTTGACACAACTGACAGGTCAGTACCCACGAAGAAGCACTGGCAAAGGGAGCGCGCGACACCCACAAACTCACCTTACTGTGAACCACAACGTGCTCTGCCCGACGCTCTTCCTGCAGTCTCGCGATTCCGTCAAGTGCTGCGCTGCTGATCCTGCAGGCAGCAGCGCGTAGATGCGGGAGACTCGCTTAGGTCCTCCGTACCTCAGATCTGGATCGTACGAGAGCGTCTGAGCATCATCCCGACAATCTGGTGCCCAAACTCGCTGCATGCATTGGACGGCCCACCCCCCCTTCACATCACCATTGGCCCGCTAAGTTCAGGTGTGTACCCAGGTGCCCTTCTCTGTCTGCAACGTGCATACTCACGCCCAAGGGTGATTGTACTAGATATCCCGTTGTCTCACCATCGTGTATGAGCGCCCAGCAACTCCGAGCTGCAGCACCCACTGGCCTCCGACTCGGTGTTGCCCCACCCTGCTAAACGACCTCATAATTCTACAGCAACTCTTTCTGCCGCTTCAGAATCCCCCCCGAACTCTCTCTATCGTCGAAGCTACATCCCTCTCCGTCGCACGCACTCCCCCGGCCCATCATCATGTTGAACTTCCATTCGACTCTATACGTACGCAAGGACGCCGGACGCCAGCATCTCCCAGGAGTCCCTCTTCGCGAGGTCATCGTCACCGTCGACGGTCCTACTGCCATGGAACCTTTCGTGGTACGTGAACACTTGCATTTCCAATGCGCCCGTCATCCCTCTACGGCAGCCGGCCTGAGCTCTAGCTGATTGCTCCCGCAGATCACCTTCCCAACGACCATCCCATGCCCCGCCACAGCCATAGACGTGTCAGGGTGGCTTGCCGCTCTCAACGGTGCTGAAGTCAGCCACGCCGACATGACAACCGGCCAGCGCGATATCCTCCTCAAGATTGTTTGTGCTTATAGCGCCTTCATCGAGCTGCCCGCTGGTGTCAAGTACACAGACTGGGAGCACTTCGCCAAGCGGCTCTGCAATACCGCGATGCACCTCCGTGCGCTCGATGACGCGGAACCGGAGCTACAAGTGCTCACGGAGTGGCTCGAGGAGACGTTGCCTGCGGTACGTAATCCTTTCAGGCTCTGCCACAGCACGCCACAGTCTACTGGTTACTGACGTGGTACTATATAGACCGTGTTCTTACCTGTCCTGGAGGACTACAATGCGCCTCCCCTCGCCGTCGACAGCGAGGACAAGAAGACCGAGCTCCTTCGAACCCTTGCCACCATGCTTGACCCCCGCCTCCGCGTCGCACTCCAGACTGCGGACTCGGACATCATCCTGCCGTCTGCCGTTTGCGTCGAGCGTGAGTTCGCTCTATCCGACCCCACCACCTCGCCGTCTCGTGTTCCCTCCGACACGATCTCACACTCGGAGTACCTTCCGATGTCAGAGTCCTTCATCCGCGAGGCCCTCGCCATCTGCACCGACGTGTCCCAAGTCGATGCTGATCGTGACGGTGTGGACTCCGACAACGAGTCTTTGCCTAGTCTCATCACCGTTGTGGACTCGAGTGACGGCGAAGGTGGCAAGTCCGACCTCGACGGCGATGACCTCAAGGAATCAGACGTCGAGGACGACTTCGAGCACGTCTGATGCCCCTGTGCTTTGATCACGCTGACTCCCCAGTAGCTTACTCGTCTTATGGCACACCACTGGACTGACCCTCTATATACTATGATGCCCCCTGTATGCGACTGTATGTATCACATGTACTTATCGAGGTTCAATACCATCAATGCCTATGTTTTATGCACTATCTGTCGTCCACTGAGCGTGCCAATTGTACTATATCCGGGGCAGATCCGGGCAAATTTTGAGAGCGTGATCTAGACCCGGGCGCTATCCGCGGCACGGATATCCGGACCCGGGAGACCTGGACCTGCAGGTAATTCCACGGGTCGGATACGGGTCTATCCGCGTTTGACCTGACCTAGTGTTCACCCTTAAGCGTAACGAACCGCGTGCTGCTCCTTCTCTTGCGAGTCAACAACGGCAGCTAGCTCGAATAGATGCTCGAGTTTATCGAAGAAGCTGGTAATTGATTGCAAAACGTTGGGATCAAAGGTTGGGGTGCCGGGGTAGCCACACGGAGGCATATAAGATGTCAACATGATCAAGGGACGGGCTTCGAGGGATGGGAAACGGAAGATGGGGGACAAGAGGAGTGACTGGATATGGAAGAGAAAGGAATGAGGGAAGGGAGAGAAGGGACTCGCCAGGTGATACAATCCTTGTCAATCCATCAGGATTTGACCCTCGCAGTGGGCTCCAAATGATGTATATGACCTCTGCTCCAGGTGGTGCATCAGTCGAAGGTGCGACAGTCCTGCTCGCAAGGAGACTTGGAGAAGCGGAGGAGGGAACGAGTGCACGGGAGCGCAGAGCGCGGTCGGTAGTCGTGTGCAGTGTCGTAAAACGAGAGGTCGAAAGTCGATACAAAGGAGAGTCGGACAAGAACGAGAGCGAAAGTGAGAATGATACGAGAGAACAAGGACAAAAGATAGATCTATTGCGGACTAGGAGGTGGTGGTACTTGTATGAGAGCTAAACTAAGTGATGTGAAAGTACTCGAATTGTCCATCGGCATCTAAGTTTCCTAATCTGTAAGTACATGCGAACTCTAAGATCTACTGTAAGTACTGTCGAATACCGGTGCAGAGCTGTACCATGCTCATCAACGGATTTGTCGAGGGACGGTCCACCTCGTGCCCTTTTCGCCCCCTTCCATGCTGAGCTTTTGTCGTGAAGTGTAGAGCTGAGAGGGAAGTATCAGTATCTGTACTCCACTGTCTCGTATGCAAAAGACGTACCTTGGGGTTATTTGCAGGATAATTAGGATGGCCTTGTTAGGGATGATGAGAGGACTCGGGTGAGACCAGTGGGCCTTGCTGTCAATATGTGGATGGTAACCAGGATGAGAGAGAGTATAAGTTGAACAGGCGGAGGTTGGCCGAAGGAACAGGGAAGAGCTGGTGATGAGCGCTTCCAGTGATTGTTGTAATGTCCAAGTAAGACTGAATGAAACTGCACTGGGCCCAAGTGGTACAGTTTCATTCGGTCCTCTAGCCCGAACCCGATGGCTTAGTTCCACTTATCAGTACTAGTTTGTACTAGTGCCACCATCCGACAAAATGATGATCATGATGATATACCGGTATACCATCGAAATAACCTCAACGTTCAACAATCAAAGATCAACGCTCATCATCTCTAGATCTTTAGCTTCTGTCTGTCGGCATTGAGCTTCTCGGTCGACTTCTAGGATATTCTATCTCATTCTGTGTGTGATTTTAGGCCCAATACTGGAGCCGTCTACACCAAGGCATGTTTGCCTTTGGTTAAAATACCGTGGGGACATTTTTCTCCTGTTCCCATCACCACTCATGACACCACATTATATTATCGGCCCCTGTGCCATCTGTGTGCCGTGGGTGCCGCACCTGCCCACATCCCCAATCGGGGTCAAGTCCGACCACCCGCCTGCTGTCCCGGATGCCCATGTACGACATGTATACCGAACGTGTTGTCGACCGCCCGCCCGCCATGCATGCCGCAGCCACCTCACCCATAGTAAGACAGAGCAGGCGGGCGGGCAGGACGGCGGGCAGGACGTGGGTATTCTGTGATAGTAAATGAACCGCCCGTCGGTTTAAATCTGTTCACGACAACCGCTGCATCGTCAGGGAGCGACGGGCAGAGTGAGCTCAGCGCGTGCTGGAGGACATGGGCGGGGGCGGCATGCAGTGTGCACGGCAGGCAGGTGAGTAGGATGGCAGGAGCGAAATTGAGGACACATCGGGTGTCCTATAACTTTGGCGCCATGCACAGCGGGCGGTCGGGCAGGACGGTGGGGTGAGATGTCAAGGATCCGTCAGACGCATCTGCCGGGACTATCCTGTGGAACGAGGACATCCATATTGGCGCGAGGATGTGTTGGACGCGTCAAGTATGGCGCGCAGGGAAGACATCGGCGGGACCGCGCATGGCGGGCGGGCGGGTGTTTGAGGGCGGCACGGCGGGTAAGTATGTTGTACAAGGGCGGGGCGGCACGCACGGCACAGAGATGGCACAAGCGCCAGGGCGGATGGTCCGCATGATGCAGAGGGCATGGGCGGTGATGGGAACAGGAGGGAAATGTCTGCACAGTATTTTAACCAAGGGCAAACATGCCTTGGTGTAGAATCTACAATACTGATGCATCAACTGTACGCAGGGGCCTAACAGATGACAGTGGACCAGGATCAGGCACAAACCGAGGAGGATAGGGTTGAACCTTCCTTTGACCGGCCCATGCATCCTCCTCACCATCACCGAACGTACATGAGCTCATAATGTACATCGTCATCTTGCGCCCCAGTGACTGTTCTTATATCTTCACTCAATACTGACAATTGTGTGAGGTCAATTACCAGCGACTCAGACGATCCGAACCTGTTGCGCGCACATGCAGCCGGATTGACTGCTCCCCTTTCCCCGACTGATGTGTCAGGTACGTCTGTCCAGGTCCGTCGTGTGACATATTCTCTGCACGTACTAGAAGCCACACAGGAGAAGAGGCGCATTTGTCGGCAGTGGGGGTGGCTAGTTTCGGCACCAGTGCCATACATGCCAGCAGGTGGACCAGATGGCCACACCATGCACTGGCTCGCTATCTCGTTCGTTTTCTATATGATGTTTGCAGACTTGACATAGACTAGAACTCTGGTGAGTGACTCTGGCCTGTTTATGAGTCAGGCATGGATTAGATGTTGATTGTACTTGTTCTAGACTACGTGGGAGGCTGCATTGCTGCTACATACAGCTGAGACTCGCAGTTGCTCCCGCCGTCTGACTTCAGCAGTTCTGAGTTGCGCTCACTCACCTCAATGACCTCGGAGTGCTGCCGGAGAGTTTCGCGCACAGACACATGCACCTGTGTTTGACACTGACTGCATCTCATGCTTTGCAGCTTAACAACCGCTGCGCCAGTCCTCACCGCCTGGAGATATCTCATCCCGGGCAAACAGGCCAGACAGGTGTCTAGTACCATGTGCACTATAAGAGTCAATGGGCGTGCAGCGTAGATCTGTAAGCAGACAGATCGAGCCTCAGTATGGTGCACACGAGCAGTGAGCAGGACTGTGTATATTATGTACCTGTAAGCAGACAGATCGAGCTGATACAGGATAAGTTAGCTACTGTTGTAGACATACAGGAGAAGGAATAAACATACCCTCAGTACGGTGCACACGAGCAGTGAGCAGGACTGAGGGACAAGCGAGCAAAGGGAGCGAGTATATCTGAGAAAACATAAGAGCGCTAATCAAATACCATAAAAGGAAGTGAAGGCGCTCTTGTGCGCGGTACAGCTGAGACTGGGCGGGAGCATACGCGCAACATGAGCGGGAGACGGGACGGCGATGCTGATGGACGGGAAAGGCACAGATGGACAAATAGTATAGTAGAGAATGGAAACTGGGGCAGTACAGTAAAGAGACACGGTCCGTGGCCCGAGGTTGAGCCTCGGGTTGTTGTTCCAACACTCCCCCTCAAGCCAGGCGGAGACCGAGGGCTGTAGCGAAATGCTTGACCTTCGGAGAGGGAAGGGCCTTGGTGAGAGCGTCGGCGATCATGTCGTCTGTAGGGCAGTAGATCAATTGAATCTTTTTATCTTCAATCACCCAACGGATGAAATGAAAACGGATGTCGATGTGCTTTGTGCGAGCGTGATACTGATGGTCGCGGGCCAGGGCGATGGCGGATTGGTTGTCGGAATTGAGCGGTGTCGGCCCAACGAAGGGCGCGAACACCTGTCCGATGAGCGAACGTAGCCAGAGGGCCTCCTTCAACGCGTGCGTGATAGCGACGTACTCGGATTCCGTCGTCGACAGGGAGATGAGTTCCTGGCGCTTGGAGCTCCAAGAGACAGCTCCCCCGACGATGAGGAAGGCGTAGCCCGAGATCGCTTTGCAATCCTCGTGAATGGAGCCGTCGGCATCGGTGTAGCCGACGAGGTCGAGCGACGTCGCGCCATACGTCAGGCGTAACGTGCGGGTCCCCTTGAGATAGCGCAGGACACGGCGGACGGCGTCCCAGTGCGCACGACCAGGGTTGTCCGAGTAGCGCGACAAGATCACGACGGCGTATGTGATGTCCGGTCACGTACCCAGCGACGCGTACATGAGCGATCCCACCGCTTCGCGGTAGGGCACGTTCCGCATCTCGGCGATCTCAGCGGTCGTGGATGGGGATTGCGACGTCGAGAGGTTCGAGTGGGGATCCATAGGCGTGGAGACAGGCTTGGCATCCTCGAGACCATAGTGGCGTACGATAGAGTCGATGTACGCGGTCTGCGAGAGGGATAGCGTGTGGTTCGGGCGATCGCGGTCGACTGCGAAGCCGAGGATCCAGTGGATCTCCCCTTCGTCGGAGATTTCGAACACCTCGCGCAGCTTGTCCTTGACCTCGCGAATGAGAGCGACCGTCGACACGACGACAGTCAGGTCGTCCACGTGAACTACAATGACAATCAAGTTAGTGTCTCGTACACGGAAAAACACGGCCTGATCCACGTCGCATTGCGACATGGCGAGCTTCTCCTGCAGCACGCGAAGAAGCTTCTTGTGCCAATGTCTCGCGCTCTGCTTCAGGCCGTAGAGCGGGCGCAAGAGGCGGAGTGCAAGTGACTTGTCCCTCGTCAAGTCGGTCCCGGGGAGTACAGCCATCCAGATGACCTCATTTTCCTCGAATTCACTGTTAAGGTAGGCACTTTTGACGTCGAGCTGGTGGACTTCGAAATCGTGACAGGCGGCGAATGCGAGAGCAGTGCGAATGGACGCGGTCTTTGCAACCGGCGCGTACGTATCGAAGAAATCAATGCCGGGTATTTGCGAGAATCCGCGCACAATGAGTCGCGCGCGATAGCGGTAGACAGACCCAGATGTGTCCTTTTTGGCGTGAAAGACCCAGCGGCAGGTAACAATGTTCGCGTCCGGGGGTGGCTTCTCGAGCACCCACGTCTTGTGCACTTCGAGAGCGTGCAGCTGTTCCTCCATGGCGTCCTTCCAATGCGGCCACTCCGGGCGGCGCATTGCCTCAGCGAGTGATCGCGGGTCAAGACCTTCCTCCTCTGCCATCTTGGCGGCCATGGCTATGCCGTCGATCGGTTCGACAGGCGGTTCCGTACCTTCCGAGGGTGCCTGGACGCCACGGGGAAGCTCCGCATCCGCGCCCTTTCCGGACAGAATATCCCGAACGCGTGCCGACGGGTTGCGCGTGCGAGTCGATCGAGTAGCGGGAGGAGCGGGAGGAGGTGGCAGGGCAGCTGGAGCGGGCGGATGGTCAACAGAGTCGGCTCCAGGACGTGGGGCTGTGTCCTCTGCGTCTGAGTCAGAAGTCTCCTCGGCCTCGGGCGACCCTTCAGCTTGGAGTTGCAAGTCTTGCTCCCCCTCAAGCTGGACAGGGTCGTCCGGAGGTAGGGGGGTCATGGCAGGCTGCGTGAAGCGGACGTTTCGCTCTACGGTGACGGATCGCTGCTCGGGCCAGTAAACACGATGGCCCTTGCTTTGCGCGTCGAATCCGAGCCAACGCGCAGGCTTTGCGCGGTCACCGACCTTGCCGTCGGTCGTGCTGTGAACCCAGACCCGGGAGCCCCATTTGGGGACACCGCGCATGTTCGGGACCTTGCCAGTTGCGGCTTCGAACGGCATGCGACCTCCGAGAGCCTTCGTCGAGGTCCGGTTTTTGAGCCAGACGGCGTGCATGACCGCCTCGCCCCACAGGTAGCGGGGCTGTCCGGACGCGATGAGCATCGCGCGGACCTTCTCCATTAGCGTCCAGTTCAGGCGCTCCGAAACGCCGGCTTCCTCGTGCGTGTCGTGGACAGAAAGCTTCTGCACGATTCCGTGCTGTTCAAGGTGTGTCTTGAAGTCGTCCGAGAGGTACTCGCCACCGCGGTCCGTGTTGAGGAACTTGACACGGGCACTGAGGTGGTTTTCAAGCCATGCTTCGAACGCCTTGAAGGACTCGAACGATTCGCTTTTCTTGCGAATGAGGTAGAGGACCGTGAACCTAGATTTATCATCTGTGAACGTAATATAATATTTACGTGCACCGAGTGTCACGACTCGCGAAGGCCCCCACAGGTCCGAGTGGACCTCCTCCCCAAGCTCCTCTGCACGCGTCCCTTCACGCGTTGCAGGGACCGGCTTGCGCGACGACTTTGCGCGTACGCACGCATCGCACGTCTGATTTTCATCGGACTTGATGAGGTCGATCCCGGAGATGAATCCTTTCGAGACGAGCTCCCGGATCGCTCGGATGGGGATGTGTCCGAGACGACGGTGTGCCTCCATCTCTGTGAGCTTCTCGACGGCGGGGGCGGCGGCATGCGCTCCTGCAGTTGCAGAGCGTTCACGCGTGACCATGTATAAGCCACGGTCCTTCGGGATGTTCCCGACAGGTCTCCCGGCGTGGTCCGTGATGACACAGGTCCCACCGGAGAACGTAGTGGAATAGCCGGCGTCATCAATTCGTCCTATGGATATCAAGTTGAAGCCGAGGTCAGGCGTGTAGAGAACGTCGGTGAGGCGCATGTGCGAGACGTCAGCGGGAGCGTTGGGCACAGGGACGACCATTTCGCCGATTCTGAGGGCGTGGAATTGCTGCTGGTTGGCGGCATTGAGCGACCGAGTTTCGGTCTCAGTGAAGACGGCGAAATCGTCCAGAAAAGGCGACATATGGTGCGACGCTCCTGAGTCGTACAGATCAGCGACATGATCCATAGCGACACGGGCAGCTAGTGGGGTAAGGACAGCAGCAACGTCCGGGCGTGCACCGGCGGTGTGAAGCGACGCGGCAGCGGCGTCATACTGATCGTTCGCGTCGATCTGGTGTGTCGACCGCCAATGCGAGATGTTCTCCAAACGTTCGGGCATCGGCAGAGGTGCGGGTGTGACAGGATCCTCGTCGGGGCCGGTGTCGTTAGATGAGGTGTCGGACGTAGTCTGGAGAGGCGGCATGGACTCCTCGAAGCGTTCGGTGAGCTCTGTGTACGCAGAGTCTCCGGCAGATGACCAGGCGGTCTCGTCTACGGCGTTGGATCCTTTGGAATCCGTGTCGACAGCCGGAACGAAAGGGACGAGCGTGGCGGACCACGCGCCGGTGTACTCCTCGATCCGGGCACTAGATGCGAGGTTCGCAGCTCCGGCGGCGGGTTTCGGAGGCTGGTTCGGACGTGCGGCGTCCTTGCCATTGCCGTTGCCCTTGGCGGATGCCTTTGGGCTCGGACACTGGTCTTCTTTGTGGCCCCTGCCGTTGCAGTTCCAGCAGACCCCAACAGGCTTCTGGGGTCCGCGGCCGCGGCCGTTCCAACGCTGCTGCTGCTGCTGCTGGGGCAGCTGCCGATTGTTCTTCGGCTTTTCGGTTGAGAGGACGCTGGCAGCAATGCCCGCATCCTTCCCCTTCCCCTTCGTCGCCTTCTCGACCTCCCGACGGTTGTATTCCTCGAGCACGAGCTCGATCATAAGGTCGGGGTCGATAGTGGGTTTGTCCACGAGTGTAGACGCAGCAACGGCGGCAGTGGACGCGGACGCGAGCGCAGCGGCGCGTGCAGAGACCTTCATCTGCGCGGAAAGCTGTGAGATGAAGGCGGAAAGCGATGGCGGGAGGAATGAGATGACCACGGAGGCATACTCCGAGTCAGTGATGTCGACGCCGTAGGTGATGAGGTCTTCGTACTTCATCCAGAGGCGGTCGAATTCGGAATGGAGGTCGGCGGACGAGCTGGACCGCATGTTGAGGAATCCGCGGCAAAGGTTTGATCGCTGTAGAAGCGACTTCTCGGCGAATTCTGCGACGATAGCAGCCCACATGGCGGCGACGTTGCCCTTACGCTTGTGCTTAGCGTAGGTAACGGGGGTGAGTTTGAGCATAAGGAGGTAAGCCGCTAGGGATTGAGACTTCTCCCAGGCGGCGATGGCTTCCGTCTCGGCGTCCTTCGGGGCATCGGGAACGGCAGGGACAGGACACTGGGACGTACCATTGAAGTGCCCCCACACGTCCTTCTGTTTCACGGCGAGTGTGAAAGTCTGTTCGAAAACGATCCAATTCTTGCCTTGCGAGTCGAGCTTCTCAACGGCATGGATGAAGTCGGTCAGCGAGGGCGAGCTAGTTGACGTGGCAGCAGCGGCGATTGCTAACATGTCGGCGGCTAGTGGCGAGGGGACCGAATAGGAAGCGGGCGAGGAGCGGACGTAGGGCGGACGAAAGCGGGCAGGGAGCAGTGGCGGGGCGCAAGCGTTTAGAGTGTTCCGGGTTAGGGCCTAAACGCAGGGCTCATAACCTATAAGAGTCAATGGGCGTGCAGCGTAGATCTGTAAGCAGACAGATCGAGCCTCAGTACAGTGCACACGAGCAGTGAGCAGGACTGTGCATATTGTGTACCTGTAAGCAGACAGATCGAGCTGATACAGGATAAGTTAGCTACTGTTGTAGACATACGGGAGAAGAGATAAACGTACCCTCAGTACGGTGCACACGAGCAGTGAGCAGGACTGAGGGACGAGCGAGCAAAGGGAGCGAGTATATCTGAGAAAACATAAGAGCGCTAATCAAATACCATAAAAGGAAGTGAAGGTGCTCTTGTGCATGGTACAGCTGAGACTGGGCGGGAGCATACGCGCAACATGAGCGGGAGACGGGACGGCGATGCTGATGGACGGGAAAGGCACAGATGGATGAATAGTATAGTAGGGAATGGAAACTGGGGCAGTACAGTAAAGAGACACGGTCCGTGGCCCGAGGTTGAGCCTCGGGTTGTTGGTCCAACATGCACATCGCTTGGGCACGAGCTGACGCCCGCTGTTTGAACAGGTTATTCAACTGGCGCACTCTAGCAATCGTCAGCGGAGGGTGTGTGATGGACTGTCTGTCTTGAAGTCCAACATGCGGTTGGACATTGACCGTGTCTTCGACGGACTGCGCACACTATATCGATCTCCACAGGCTCACGAGCACGCATGATATCGGTCAGTCCACACGCCCACATATACCCCTACAGTGCTAGACACTGGCTACACCTGGCGCATTCAAGTTCAACAGCACCGTCGTCACCTCGAGTTCATCGGTAATTCCCAGGTTCTCTGACGGGTCTGAGCGTCTGACCCGCTCAGCGCTTGTAAGACATCCGAGTGCGGAGGCCTGCCAGGGCCTGCCCTGCTCGAATTGAACACGTACTGTAGAAAACAATGGTGGTTTATGCTGTAAAAGATGTCAGAGAGTACATCTGTGAAGGAATAGGATGACTCACAGATCGTGCATGCATGGTAGGCTCAGAGCAGTCGGCGGCACTGACTTCCGACAATGCTTGAATTTTACCGCAGCCTCTATGGTCATTGAGGCCACAAAAATTTGCATGTATGTTCGCGTTGCTGGTCCTCGTGTTCCTGTAAAGTTTGGTACCTGTAGGATGAGTGAGTGAGGAGAAATAGCAAGACGGCCCAAATGTCTCACGGTGTCCAAAACGATGTCTGAAAAAGGGCGCTCTGATCAGTCTGATGGCATCTGAAATCGATCTGAACGTATCTGAAAGGCTGGGTCAGACCGTTTCAGAAATTCGGGAAATTACTGATGTTCCACAGAGTCAGTTCGAGCCCCCGCACGATGGTGACTCTGTGCGACAAGCGCACACAAGGTGCAACTTGGCAGGAACATCCGTGCGACCAAGGCTGCCAAGCGAAACCTTGCCGTTGAGCGAAAGCGACACGCAAAGCAGAAGCATCTTGAGGGGCTCGGCGTCTGTGACGAGGTGCACAGAGAGCGGACGCTGGGCGCTTGAGCGCCCAGAGGTCGCAGAGATTGCCCGTTTTACTGATGTAGATGAAGTAATCAGATGGTATTCGGGATGCGAAAGGCGACATGCGCTCAGGTCTCGCATTTGGGGAAGCGACGGACGGCGAAGCGGAAGATGAGATGACTACACGCCTTCCTCGAGGAGCCCAGTGCCAACCTGCTCACCACGCTAATTCTCACTGTCTTATCTACACAAGACTCCATACGGTCTTGCTGGGCACTCACTCGGTGTAATAACGCCTAACTCGCTCAAGATCTTGTATCATGTATAGTCCGCATGCAATGCCGGTACTACTAAACAGTCAAGTACGATAGGTGTGCGAGGTGGTTTGGATGAGTTGTGTTCGTACGCATGCTCTTCAATGTGAGGCGGGGCGAGTAGTACCGAGTACATGGCACTTCGGCGTGTGAGGCAACTTGCATACCAATTACCGGGAATCATTACGGCATATGTCAGCATGACCGTTGAAGAAAGTCACCTTGGAAAAGAACTTTCCACATCCGCGACACTGGCAAAGACAAGATAGTAGCTGCTCCTCTGCAACTCCCCACCCACGAGTCAGGGAATAGAGTAAAACGAAGGGGGCAGGATGAGGCATTTCCTGGGACAGACCGAGCGTCGAGAGGTCAACGGCGTGTCCTTATATTCATAGGCTTGTCAATGACACCAATGTGCCCACGCCATCAAAAAGACTCACCGCGAGGCAGCTTGCTAGGATGTACCCAAATCAATTCGTTATTGGGTCCGTATGCCAGTTCTAGGCCCAGACCATCTCCTTCATCGTCAGCTAGAGAAATCAACAGTAAGTAACCAAACAGGCATTGAACTTGATCGGTGAATACCTTCTGAAGTCGATCCCGCTGAATCGACTTCTTCACTTTCTGTACGCTTCCTTTTCTTGCTAGACACTGCAATGCGTCCCTGATGTTAGGTTGAAACAACAGATTAGGTTAAATTATCAACGATACCTTCACGTTGCAACATGTTTGGGGCAAGGTGTTGAACATAGGACTCTTGCTGCTCATTCGCAGCTGACGACGGGGATATGGACGCTTGAAGCCGCCTGATTGGAGGATGGACTGTGTTGGAAAAGGCTGAAAGCTGGCTCATAGATGCCGGTACGCCGTCTAGTAATGGGGGCCCTTGCGAGTCCGGTGGAAGAGGATCAACGCGTTTTGCGAGGACGCGTGGGGAAAGCTCTCCTCCGACAGTGACAGTGGAACTACCTCCCATGTAAACCTGTTGCTCGAATGAAATGCGGGCACAGGGGGAGTCACGATGGATGCCAGGTAAAAAAGTAGGCAGATCCGCTGAAGTGGAGAACGTATACGTTGAGTTTTTAGTGCCGGAGAACATGGGTGATGGAGGAGTCTCGAGGATATCGATCGAGTCAATGCCTCTAATCGCGGCTCCGAGGCGCAACATGTATCCGAGGCCCGAGCGGCCCGAGGATGTCGATAAAGGTCTCACAGGTTCCTGCGCGGCTACACTTGTTTGGTGAGCGCGGTACTTCGCCCGCCCAGTCCCAGTCCGATTCTTTGCATTTGCCATACAACCTAGGAGAAGAGGTGTATACTGATCATAGTAAGGAAGAGTAAGTACCAGGTCACCAACCAATGGTAAAGTGAACGGTCCCGGCCAGAAGTTGTATAACATCCCGGGAGATATACATACACATGCAGCAATGACCTGACATCTGTTTGAAACGTAGGGTTGTTTCCCATCCGAAGAAGCGGAATGGAGCTGAGTTGGTCGGTGTACTAGCTGTGTGGGTCGCCGTGCAGAGCCATCTCCAGGCTCGACAACTGCCAAGAGGAGAGCCTAAGCGGGAGAGGGAGCCGGATGACTCCAACTCCAAATATACAGAGTGACATTACGAACGAGTGCCGCCGCTATCCGCTTTCTTTGTTCCACGTAGCAAGATTGTGCGCGACACGCTTCACGTCGGTCCATATAACATACGGCCCATTGCGCGAAAGCTGAGCTTCCTACTAGTGACACTGACATAGGAGCAGGCACAAGGGCAGGAGGCTGTAGCCGAGGTCGGGCGGAGGAACGCCCGGCCGTACAGTAACAACGGCGGGCGCAACGGTGACATGCGGGATGTAACTGCGTTGAGGCATGCGACGATCTTTGGCGGTGCATGCGCTTCATGGCGTTCAGAAGGGGGCGAAAAGAAACATACAACGGAGCAGGCAGAAGCGTGGCAAGCGTGCTTCGACGTTGGTGTTGAGGGCGCATGTGCTGTGTTATGACAGTTCGAAGTCGGGCGGAGGGGGACGTACGACGGAGCGTGCGCGAGAGCTAGGTGTGCGATGTAGTAGGGCGACGCCGAGAGGAAAGAGATCTGAGTAGGGGACTCTGTGCGACTGAGCAGAGGGAGTGGCAGGGCGAGCGGCAGTAGGATCAGGCCTGTGGTAAGCCAATAGGGTACATATGTCTCCTGCGAGCCACTCCAAACGAGCACTCTCCAACCACCCGTAAGCAGTCAGAAAGTGGGACGGTCGGCCCCAGGGTGCGGTGTGCCAAGTACACGGATGCGCGAAAGCACCTGCGGTGCAGCGGCCCCTCGATCTTCCTCGTTGATCGCCCGAAACGGAGAAGGGCCTCCCTACACTGCTAGAGCCACAGGCATCCCCGTCACAGTGGAGTCGGAATGTAGTTCTGGTATTTCCAGGCTCATCCAGCAGTGCGTCGGACTCGGACGCACTGACAAGTCATGAGGCATGGTACCTTACATTTGCACAATGCGAGGTCAGCCTGGTGGTTGGAGAAGATGAAGGAAAAGGCGGGTGGTCACTTACCGTAGGACTAGTAGCCAGTGCCGTCCCGCTGAGAGGGGAGGTCTGCACAGAGCTCACGGGTATTGTTTTCTACGCGCGTGTCTATGTGTTCGCATCAGAGACCATATCAGAGCGTTGTACATGGGAGTTGAGGGGGGCAGGGAGGGCAACTCAGCGTCACGGTGAGCTACAGAAGGCGATGACGAGCGTTATGGGAATGGAGCGCGAGAAGAGTAGCGTACCCAGTACTGACCACTTAGATCGCGGATGGAGTGTGAGCTGCCATGAATCATGATGCTTGCGATCCGGGTTACATCCTGCGGGGAGGAAGTTTGTCTCTCCGGCGCACACGTTCACCGGCTTCACCTCTTGCACGTCCACCGTGCCCCTTCCCGCCTCGCAAACATCACCGGACGCGGGCGCGTCAGAGACTCGGACTCAGAGTTCGTCTCCCTCCTCAACTTATCCAAACCCCGTGCTCTGCGCTCCTGACCGCGCCCTCGACCCTCCCTCATGAACGTGCACTTTGGGATCGGACCCCTCCCAGTACTTGCCGGCGATAGCAGCGGCTCGAACGAGAGCGCTACCGACGTCGCGCTCGAGGCGAGAGGGCGTACTGGCTGGCTGCGCTCCTCTCCCCACCTTCCCCGAGTGTAGGCAGCGGTGCTCGCGGAGATATCGTAGCGTTGGGTGTGGACTCTGTGGAGAAGCGGGCGACGCTGGTCCCGCACGCGCGAGGGCCATGTTCGGGATGACACCATCGCGAGGAATCTAGAGAGCGCGCTGAGGGGGACGGTCGATGGACTGCGCGGTTTGAGTGGCAATCGTGGCTCTCCTGTGCGCATTCGTGGCCGTCCTAGGTGAATTCCTAGGCGGGCCGGAGGCTCTCTTTGCCGTGTTAGTGCGGATAGTACTATTGGCAGCCGGTGAATTAGGTGCTTGGGGATCTGGTGCGATGTGTTCGGTCACCCACACTGAGTCTCGAGCACTGCATAACATGACATTGGTGTGCAACAACATCTCTGCACTGGACTTCGTGTTATCGCGGGGCCGTCTTCAATGAGCTTCGCTCCTCGTACCTCGCGAACGTCGGCAACAACCGCAGCCTGCTCTTCACCTTACTATTCTCCGCTGTCTTCCATCAGCTCGTTGTCCCGGACCTCCGAGGGCATCGTCGACTAGGTCGCCTGCGAGACGAGAAAAAAGCAATCAGGTAAATCCGAGTGAACATAGAGGAGAAATGCGGGCTACAGACCTTTCACCTCCGAGACGTCGCTGTCCTCTGTCTCCTGGTCGCTCTCGGCAGCCGCGGACGGTCGATTCTTTGAGGCGGACCCCATCTATCGCTGTCGCTCTCTTCGACCGTCGCTTCAACTAGTTCCACATCCTCTTGCTGTCCGTCGCCGTCCGATTTGGGAGCGGATTCCACGTCCGAGGGGCTTTCCCCCGCGGAGTCGGACGCATTGCGTCTGCCCTCGCAGTTCGCGGCATTCGGGTTCTCTTTCTCATGTTTAGCGCAAAGTACGCGTGTGAAATGCCTCGTCGGCGGACACATACATACGAGTCCGCACGTTGCAGCCAGAATCGCCCCTCCTTGATGGGCGCGGACGCCGAGAGGGACTCGGTGACATCGTGCGCCAGGTGTGTGCCCTCGAGAGAGGGCTGCATCACGCTCGTGCCCTTTGACTTCGGGTTCTTCGAGTTCAACTTGCACACGAACTAGTAGAGAATGTGTGAGAGCGTGTTGAGCGAGAAGTTGGGGGAGTTCGTGACGAGCGAGGAGGTGAACTGCTGGCAGGCGTGAAGGGAGATCGTGGGGTGGTGGTACTGGAGCGGAATCTGTTAGGTATGTCCTGTGAGGGAGGAGGAGGAGGATGGTATTTAGGGAAGTTGGAACGAGGTCGATATGACTACGGGACCAGATCATAGCCGCCCGCGACAGTTCTCCCCCGGGCCGTGCCCCGGGATGTCGTGGCGTCAGTTCTATGTCAAACTCAGAGTTAGCGAGTCAAAATACTGAGCGACGTCGTAATATATCGTACTTGCGACCCGAAGTCACGACAATCCTTGTACTACCCTATCGAACACATCCCAAGCGTTGGACAGATTAATCGAAGGTGATCCCATTGAGACATAGACTGCGTCAGCCATAGCCTGAAATTCATCATCCACAAAAGCATACGCCTCTTTGCGACCGATCTCGCCGTTGATCTCCTCTCTCAATTCATGGACAAGCTCCATCCGAACCTTGATGGAACAATCTTTGGCGGTCCCGCGAACTGCATCGGGTGCTAGCATCATGTGGCGTGGAGATGTTCCCGATGGAAGAGCCTTATCGTGTTGAGTGCGGATGCGGTGGTTGTTCCAATATTCGCGGAAGAGATCCAGACGTTCCTGGAGGAGAGGAGGCCACAGCCAATTGAAAACATTCCTGCACCAGATCTTATTGATATCGAACATAGTATTGATAGCGAGCCGTCTACACCAAGGGGTTTTCCTCCCCGGTTTTAAAACCGAGGGGAGGATTAACCCCCCTCCCCATCACCGCCCATCACGCGGCTAGAACCCGCTGGCGCGCTTGTCTCAGTCTTAGTGCTCAGTGTGATCAGCGCGCCGCAGGCTCTGAGCGCACTGATCATCCCGTCCGCCGTTGGCTTTAATGCTCAGCGCTCAGCCTGCAGGCTGCTGCCAGCTCGCCCGCCATCCACGCTCCTCGCTCCCTCAGCGGTGGCCGAGACAGATACGATGGGAGGACCGCGAGAGAGCTCGCGAGAGTCGTACACTCGCGCCACTCGCGTCTGTCCCGCCGCCCGGCACCCACCTGCTGCAATCGCTCGCGCGCAGCGGCGAGCAGATAGTGGAGTTCATCTCCGTGCGCGAGTACGTGCCCTTGTGCACGACCGCGTCGACGCGCGCGGCATTGAGCGTGGTCGCGAGCGCATTCGCCACGTTGCCCACAACGCAATAGTCTGTCGGGCCAGAGCCGCGTCTCGTACGTCTCGGCCACGCCTGCCGGGTTCGCTGGGCTTAGCCCCCCGCCGTCCGTCATGGCGCTCAGCCCGCCCACCGCCAGCTCTGCTCAGCCTGTGCGAGTCGGCGGCGGGGAGAGAGAGACGCGGGGAGGGCTCAGAGAGACACTGAGTCGAGGCAGGCGGGCGTTCAGCCGAGGCGGGCGGCGGGCGACACGGCGGGCGGGGAGGGGCGGGGGGAGAGGAGACAGGCGCGGAGAGGGTAAGACAGCGGGTTCTAGGCGACTGATGGGCGGTGATGGGAGGAGGGATATTCTTCCCCTCGGTTTTAAAACCAGGGAAGAATATCCCTTGGTGTATACTCTACTGATAGCGAATGGTGCACTCACACATGGACTTGAATATCTTCTTTGAAATGCTCCTTCGCACCTTCCTTGATCACCGCACCGATATTGAGACCCTCTCCATCGCGGAACCAGTGCCAAAAGGCCTCAATGGGTGTGTTGTGGACACTGGACACCGCTAAGTGCGAGGGCCACTCGTCCTCTTGGAACTCTGGGGCGGCATCCTCCCTATCAAGTACCATGAGGGTCAATATATATTGATCAGAGTTAGCAATGGAAACGTGCCTCAGACGTTTTTGGAAATCAGCCATCTTCCCGACCTCCGAACCTTTGTCACTAACGAGTGTAATCGGAATACCTATCAGGGACCACCCGAAGATCAACCATAGTACCACCAAAGAGTGCGCAAACGAGCAGAGTACTCACAACCCTGAGTCTCAACGACGTCTAAGTAGATATGACCGCAAACTTCGGCAAGGCGCACGTTAGGAGCCGTGAGCAACAAGATCAAGAAGGACGAGTATTGGTCCTTCCAGCCGTATACAGGAAGAGTGACCGATCCCATTCGCAGGCCGAATTTCGCTAGCTTCTCGTGGCCATCCACATGTTGTTGGTGGAATGGTCCAAGGCAATCTAAGCTGGCACGTGCTATGTCGGAGCGGATGCGTCCAGGGAAACGCTTGTCGAATTCTTTGTCGAAATGGTCGTGGTATAACACACGAACAGTATCTCTATTGACCATCAGTCTGAATTGTTCCATATATACCGTATATGCGTACCTTGGAGCCAAAATATTGACGTTTGCCATCCTCTGTCGGATCTGACCAACACCCCATGTGCCCAAAGGATCGTCCCCTTTAATATCGACCAAGGCTTGTGCTATAGTTTGGACATCCATCGCCGGTTTGCGCACTGAGGGGATCCTAAGCCTCTTCCGGATTTTGAATAGAGTAGTCCGTCTACGGCGGTGTCAAAGGATCTGCGATAGTGAAACAATATTGAAGCTATCGCTCACCTGATGATCAGTCCCTCTGCTGCTAGTCTTGCGATCTGCTCACTATCTTTAAGACCGCTGCCGTTATTCTCTTTAGCGAATTGAAGGAAGAGCGATCGCAGAGTCTCGTCGTCCAGATCTAAAATACGCCGTAAGGGATGGCACCATTACGCCATGTTAGAGCTATTGGGAACGCACATTTCTTCTCCCCATACTGGTTGTTTCCTTGGGGGTTTGTCATACAGCTAGAGGGGCTATGGTGATCTCAGTAGGACAACTTCAAGTTGTGAGCGTTGAGACTTGGTTGAGAGTCGAGACTCGAGACCAATACAACTTGAAGGCGCCCCGACGGTTGTCGTGGGAGAGTTGGGAGCGCCTTTTAAACTTGAACTTGAACTTGAACCTGAACATTCGCTGACACTTGAAACTTTTTTGTAACCTCCGAGTCTGCTGCTTAGCTTATGAGGTACTCCGCCTATGAATATTTAGGTACGGCATCTATATAGCTTATACATGTGTCGCAACGGTGAAAAATAGACCTGGCGGCCAAGAAACCCACATAAAGTATCTCTCGGTTCACATCACATTTGCAGGGTGGCTGTCTATGGACGTGTCGACATCTTTCATTAATCGCTGCTACTGTCCAGCAGTACTTTGTGAAGCAAGTCAGTATAGGTTGTTTGGGTCATCAAAGTCGTTACACACTAACGTGAATACACAGTACAGGCGGCCGCCCAAATCTGAGGACGGACCCATGCAGGACGCTCCCTGGCCAGGGAGTGCAGTGTGTACTATACTAGTACGCGGTTCACATTCCCGCCAGACTCGGAGTACGCGCATTGAACGTATAATCTTCTTGGACCTCTTGGTTGCCGACGCGTGGTAGGTTGGTGTTCCGACTCTTCGTATGTTCGATACTCCGTTGTCACTTCAAGTTCGCAGAGCGTGATGACAGGAAATCCGTTTATCATTTTTACTAGGACCTTATCGGATGTCGGTTTCTGACTCGGACATATTTCCTCACCAGCCGCTATTCCGTCGAATTCCGCGCACCCGCGCACCCCTCCTCCGGGTTTTACGTTGGAGTCCCGTTTCGCCTGGAGATATGTGCTGGAAGTCGTAGCGAAGCAGCCATAGTGGTTCCGTCCAAGTCGTCGGAGGCCACATTGAGCTCGACATCAAATTGTACTACAAACTCAAGATCCCGATCCGGAACGCTGCTGCGGCACAGGAAGACATCCAAACCGCGCTGTCTGCCTATGACAGCGTGCGACGGTTGTGCTACAAACGCTAGCAAGGTATGTTGCATTGGACGGTTTGAACCCCTCCGCGATGCCCTCTCACCCTCATCGCCGTCACGGTATACTATTGCACACAGCCCGACATCTTCAGACTGCAGTGGGAAAGGCCCCCTGTATCTGTATTCGCGGATGCATAGTACCACTCGTCGGCAAACAAGATCCACGACGGCGTGCGCGCAAAGATTATCGAGGTGACGGGGTCACAGACGCGACGAGCTCGACATCTTCCGTCGTCATTGGGACTGTGTTGCAAGATCCCCACGGGCGCAGGCAGGATGACCATCCACGCTTCCAGGCATGAGCCGCCCTCGCCTGCGCCCGTGGGGATCTCGCAACACAGTCCCAATGACGACGATCCCTATCACACCTCTATTCCCTCCAGCGCGGTGTCCCAAGCGGCCGATGACGGTGGCGAGCGCGTACGAGGAGCACGAGTTCTGCTTCTGTTATGCGACGACACACTCGGCGCCGATGCATGCAAGCCCAGTATACCCACCCCGGTATTCGATTTCAGCACACATACATTTTTGCACTCGCATCCATGCTCAACGTCTATCAATTGCTCGTAGTTCGTCGCCTACTGTTCGCTTTAGGTCTGCTCCTCTGCTTGCCGTCCATGTTCTTCACTACGTAACGCTCAAAATCCCGTCCCTAACGTATCTTTCCCGTGTTATCCCTCCTTATTTCCTCTCTGCCTCTGCCCCACAAATCCGGTTATACCTCCCGCCCATTGTCCTCGTTGCATTTTAAGCTGTCATTAACTATCTCGAGGGTTTATCGTGCCCCGCTGCCTTTGAGAGAGGCCGCTTCGAGAATAATATCGGGGTGACCTTCAAGACAGACCTGAGTAGATCGAGACATATGCGCTCGGGGCTTATGGAACATTTCTATCGGGCGATCAAAAGTTTACGCTTGGTATATATGCTCTATCCTACAGATTACCATCAATGGCGCTGGTTACTTCCCGCAAGGTCCCGGAGCAGCTAGTAGTATAGGCACTGACACGTCTAGCTAGAATTTTTGAACATAGATGTCTACTACGTCGTAAGTGACGTACATTGAGATTCTGTACTTCAAGTACTTGCCCGATCGATATGCGAGTTTGGTACTCTACTAATCGGTGCAAAACCCAACACGACTCCCCTAGTAATGACCAACTTTACTATGACTTCGAGTCGGAAAGCCACGAATCGGGACAAGATGCAGCAGTATAGAAATGGTGATAGCGAAGCGACGACATGAACTGAATGAGGCGTTTGTAATTATGAACTGTATAGCTGTAGAGAACATGATAGGCTGTGCAGAGAATATTTCTACGGGGTAAGTAGGTTGAGCCGGGACAAGATGCAACATCAGACGAGATAATGATGCCAGAATGGACGGGTATAATGCAGCGTTCAAACAAGAGTTATGGGGGAGATCTTGGGTAGACACATCAACTTAGGCGGAGAGTGCCGTAAATCTCGAAAACTTCGTCGACACTTATACTCCGTGCTGGCCGCCGTTAGCTGGATGGTATGACGCTATGGTCGCATTCAAAGTCTCTTGGAGAGCACCCATCGATGCCAGCTTGAGGTCACGGCATATAGGGGTGCACGTATGATTGTCGATGAAATTTTGAATTCCCTCGACTCCAAGGTCCCCTAAACCCGAGAACCTATCTCGGAGTCATCAGTCACCCTACAGTGCGATCGGGAATATCATTACGAACCCATTGAGAGTGTGAGTCACAGGATCGAACAGTGTCACTGCGTCAACGTCCTTTGCGTCGACGGAGCCTGCATTGCAGTAGAGTCGCATGATTGAGTCAATCGGTGAACAAGACAGATATTCCACGCACCTTGCACATCCGCGAAGATGTACTGGCAGGCTGTTCTTTCTGCAACGTAGTGCACAAAAGCCGCCATTGTCGCATTCGCGGGATTAGTCTCTCTCGCCTCGTTCGGAATTCCAGAGTATTTGTGGACGGTGATGTCTCGGCGATAGGGCTCAACTAGATAGATGTCCGTCGTCTCTGCAACCTCATCATCACCAAGGCGGTCGCTACAGATCTTGGCGAGAAACGCGTCCGTGACCGAGAACTCTGACAAAGTATCTCCCTCAACGGAAAAGAGACGATAAACTAGGACAGAACAGCGGCTCACTGGCGATATCCACCGGATTTCGATCTTGGCTGCCTTTCGCGTCTTTCACAAATTCCTGGTAGAAGAAGCCCATCCTCTTCAGCCTTACAAGATCGCCGGTCAAAATATTTGTCGCCAGGTCGAGAGTGACGTCAATCCCGGGTCCGGCATTCTTGACCTTCTTGGCGACGTATTGGCAATCGCCGATGGTGAGCTGGAGATTTATTATCAGCTTGGTTTCGGAGTAGAGGGAGTTATAGTTACCCGGAAGACATCCTTCGTACGCCCAACATCCTCTTCACTGATCTGCATGGGCTTTTTATCTATACAGCCCTTCTCCATCGAGTCTATCTCCATAAGTTCCGGGAGGAGTGTACCGGGTTCGATCAAACAGATGGTTCGCCGTAGGCTTATACCTTTAACGGACCGTACCGGATACAAGTTTCCCCCTGCTAGGGAGCGAGGCGAAACACCAGAAGGCGCGAGACTCGTGTCGACTGAGTAGATCTCGCTTGAGATGACATTGCTCGGTGATACTTAAAAACCCCGACTTACGTCGAGTGCGTTTAGACTGAATATCGGTTTCCTCATTGTCCATTCGGACATTCTTCCTCTTGCGTCGTGATGGTGTGTGAGGTGTTCCATTGTCATCCTTATCCACATTATGTTAGCACGCGGATAACAGTGCGATACCCATTCAACATGAGCTGCCAAACTCACGTCAATGTAAACGAATACCTCGACTGAGAAAGCACGGGGAACTATGATCGGACCAGGCCCGCGGCTCTTCCTCTTGATGGACGGCATAGGAGTGTCCGGCGGTACAATATATGTGTCTCTGAGATCCGATGATTGGTGTTTTGTGAACCATTCCTCGATCGTGAGACCATAGTCATCGCTAGGGAAAGTCACATTTCTTGGGAGACGGAGCTCGGTTCTGTCCCTACCAGCATAGGTAGTCAGTTTGCTTTGCCGCACTCGAGTCACAGATAGCCTCCGAACAAATTAAGCGTCGAGCGGTAGGCTTTGAGCCACTTGGCGCCAACCAATGCTGATAGCTTGGTATGGAGCTCTAAAGACTTGCAATGAGGTTGGAACAAACAAGAGTCTGAAAGTGTGATTTTACCGGCTAACGTCATGTTGCTATGACAAGGTTCGACTGACTTGCCCAATCGGGAATCCGTGGACTTCGGAAGATCACTTCTTCTGCACTGAAACTGCACCATAAACGTATCATTCGGGTCTCCATGCCCCGCTTGTACGTTACGAAGAGCGGCCAGTTCCGCAATCGCTGTCGTCGCACCGACCAGTTCACGGTTGGTCGAGAGACGCAACCTAGCCTCCATCCGACCTCGCCGGACGAGAGCGTTGGCATTTGGAAGGCCATTCAATGCTGCGGTTGGTATCAAGCCATGCTTAAAAGGCGAGTTAAATAAGATTGCCATGTTACCGAGACGCTTGCATGTGCCACATGGGTCTTGGATTGAAGGGCCGGTTAACCCACATTCGCGGCATTGGACATAGTTCTGTGAAATATCCGATCGCATACAATACTGTCTTATCCTGGAGAGAACCACTCACATTTCTGATGTCGTCTTTCTCCTGTTGCGAGGCAGCGTCAAGTATCTTCTGACACATGTTGCATAATCCCGACGAAGTTTTTCGAGGGAAGTTACCGCCGCATCCATCGCCCGAGTTATCTTCTCCGCCGCAAAGTGTCTCCGGATCGTCCGGCATGGGGTCCATGGGAGCAAGCCAGAGACATGCAGCAACTACTAAAGGAGAGTGAGTTCTCGTCGTCGTCGGGAGCTGGGAGATGAGCGCTAAATCCCGCGCCCGGGTGAATCCGTTTGGCTCGGAGCCGGAATCGAAATGACTCGATGCTGCTGCATGAGTCCACCTAGTATGCCGAGTCCCCCACCGTCACCCTCCTGTAGACTCCCTCAGTTAACCAACCATGCAGTCGTCCGGCAAAAGCAACTCAGCATATCCATTCTCCCTGTCAACAAGACCTCTCCTACCTAACATCTCTCGAGACACCTCTTCTGGCCGTGTTCCATCCGGGCGAGTCTCCCAGACTCATATGGCCCTAGGGAGTAGTTCAGTGGTCGGAGGAGAGCCTTCCCCGCGCGTCCTCATCCAACGCGTTGAGACTCTGTCACCGAGCTCGCAAGGGCTCGCATCACCAGACTGCGCGCTGCCATCGATGAACCAGCGCGCTGATTCAGCCCCTCCCAACACAGCCCTCCCTCCAATGCGGCTAGCCCCTGTACACCCGTCGTCAGCTGCGAATGAGCAGCAAGAGTCCTATGTCCCAAATATCGGACCAGACGTGTTGCAACGTGAAGGTACTGTTGGTGTTTTGACCTGATCTGTTGTTTTATCCTAACATCAGAGACGCTTTGCAGTGTCCAAGAAAAGGAAGCGAATCGAGATCGAAGAAGTTGACTTAGCGGGAGGTGTAGAAGGTACTCACCGATCGTTCGTATGCCTGTTTGGTTACTCACTATTGATTTCTCTAGCCGACGACGAAGGAGATGGCTCGGGACGGGCATTTTTGCATGGACCCAATCAAGAAGTGATGTATGAACCTGCTCACAACATCCCTCGCGGTGAGTCATTTGCTCTTATGTGCACAATCATTATACTAATAGATCCGTGGACTCCAGGACATGCCGTCGACCTCTCGACGCTCGGGCTAGCTCAGGAAATGCCTCATCCTCCGTACCCCTTCGTTCTACTCCAGTCCTTAACCCGTGGGGGTGGGATCACTGAAGAACAGTTGTTGTCTTGCATTTGCCAGTGTCGTGGGTGCCACAAGTTCTTCTCCACGTCGGCCTTCTTCAACGGCCATGTGAACATGTGTCCCGGGTTTTCTTTGTCATAGAAAATGGCTCTGTGAAATCACAACTCACACAGAGATCAAGTGCCTTTTGGGACGCTGTTGTGGGGTTTCGTCTGTCGTCTATATCCTGTCAACGGTTGTGCATGAATGTCCCCATCGCAATAAAGCCTGTATATCACTATCTTTTGACTACCACATATAAAACATCGCATGCCTTGCCAACCGTATTGATGAGCGGAAATTTTCGATCTTGCTCTAGTGTGTTATAGTATGTCAATGACAGTCAGCGTTCGTTGAGACTCGAGGTATGTTATGAATCAATGCTGCGCCAACATCTGACATGGGACGACATCGTCGTCTACTTGCCCTTGATAGTGCTGTGCTTGTGCTGCATCATGCTACTGTATACTCAAGACCTGATAATATTTGGACATCGACGGCCGGAACTTGAAGCTCACGGTCCCAAAGCCACTCGATCCAGCGACGAGTATGACATTCAAGTTATTGGCAGATGATTATGATTCGCCTCTCGTCCTATCTCTCTCGTCGTCTAGATCCCTGTACTACGGTGTCATTATCGCACTCACGAGCCCGATCTGCTAGCCAGCCCGAGTGGCGAGCGCAGGTGGCCAGCCTGAGCCTGAGGTATAAACGCTCGCGTCTTTGGCTGACTCACATATTCTCCGTGGACTTAGCGAACATTGCATTGGAGCTGTGACTACGAATGCCATCCTCTTTGACTAGCGTAGATCTGGTATGTCAAGGCTGAATATCTGGACGTTCACGCACTGGATTCATATTTAAAACAACAGCTACAACATTACGACCTCATTGAGTAAGAAGTTCAGCTCAACCGGTCCATTCGAGACAGCATTGGACGCTAACGACATCATGAAACAGCCTTGGCGCGACTACAACTACGACGACGACCACCAACCACCACATTCAGAACGAAGTCAGCCGGTACAAAGACCCCCATCGTCGCTCACCGCGTCCTTCGCATCGAGCCCTTAGCTTCTTGCCAGCGGCGGCAAAAAAAAAAGGGGGGGGAGGTATCTACAGCCACTGTCGATGAGCCAGGAATTGACTGACACGCACCGGTGGTGGTGTTGCGAGTCAAGCGAGTTCTCGGAGGCTTGGTGGTTTAGGCGGCAGTACTGGTGGCAGCATAACATCATCCGAAGGTCGCGCCAAAGCGTCCCGCCGGCCGTACGCGACGACCCATGCTACATCCGAGACATACACGACGGCCTGCGCGATGTCCGAGGCCAGGATGCGCGACGTACACAGTCGGTATGATATATTAATCTTCAGCGGTCACTTCTCGAAGTTGGGAGCGGGCGACGGGATGCTCGTCATAATACGTGATCCCGCTAGGCTCAGTAGAGGCGACAGAGAGGAGTGAAGGGACAGAAGACGAGGCGGGGGCCACCAGCTCCGAGAGATGGTCCGACATTGTGTACGTTGTAATGATACTAGAAGTAAGCCCGCGTTCAGATGTTAGTGTGAGAGTGAGTACCCGTACAATATAGGATTCCGTACCATAGCATCCTGCTTATTCTGGGTGGTCTTGACGTCTTGACGGCGATCTCGTGAGGAAGTCATTTGGAGCATGTGAATCGGCAGGTTGGAAAGACCCTCCCTACGCAAGGAACTTCTTGTAGACGTCGCGCGTTGAGCGATGCTCGACTCTTCTCGTCCTCCAAATGTCGACATGCGCTACCCATACATCTATGACAGGGTAGTCGACGTAGCGGGTGCCCCTCGTCAGCACTGCAATGCGTAACAAGTTGGATGTCGTCCGCGGTGGGTCCACTTTGGCTACGAGAGGGAACGAAAATGACGACGGGCTTGTTGGGCGAGAACTCCAGAACGGCAAGGTAGGCGGTTTTAGACATGGCGATCATCAGAAAAGAGAGGTGCGGTATGAAGAAGCTCTAGACGTAGATGTCCATGTTGAGAGAACGAGCACTGCGCGCCGCATCAGTCTGAGGGTTATAATCACAGACAATCATCATGCTCACCTTGGCGGGAGGTTGAAGATAGTGGCATGTGATAGGGCGCCCATCCACTCAGCCAGCTCTCGAGCTTTCACGAGATAGCCGCCAACGAGGTAAATCTCGTCGACCAAGAGTCAATCATCTGCACGTTCATCATCTAGCGCTATTGTATGGCGAGGACGTCCCACTCCAAAGTTGGCGATTAGCGCAGCGTACGAGTACAGCAATCTGCGACATACGTTGCGTTGCACACGATCAAGGCGCCTTTCTTGAGCAATTTCGCCGGTCTCGCCTGTTAAGCTTAGATTACGCCTTGGTCTGCCAGTGATAGCGTTAGCATCGCACACACCGTATGCACACGCAGCACAAGTACGCACAGTGTCCGTCGGGGTCGGTGACGACGACGTACCGCGCGCCGAGCTTCGTGAAGAACTGCTGCACGAGCTCCAAGGGCGAGTTGTCTTGCACAGTCAGCGGAGCCTGATCCAGATTTCAGTCGCGATAGTCAGCGTTGCACGACGGAGCTGGGTGATCGCGGCGCACCTGGTCCATGTAGCACGTGAAGTCATACGGATCGAAGAGCGTCGAGCCCGTCTCCGCCAACGAGGACACCGAGCTCGCCATCGCGCCGATATGGCCCTGCGCACTCCCATCCGCAGGGTGGAACGCAATCTGTTCGTCGGGCTCGTCCGCGACGATGCCTGCACCGCAAGTCAGCGTGTTTCTCGACATCCGCCAACCGAGAAGGCGGTCGTGTGTTACTCACTCAAAGCATGTTCCAGTTCATTCACGCCGATGTATCCGACCATGCGCAGGCCGTCCCCGTCCGGCCGCAAGATCGGGAAGCCGCTGTCCGAATTCCCAGAGTCGACGAGCTCCTGGAGCTTGTCCCTGAGGCTCTTGACGGTACTGGTGCGGTCGACCCGGATGATCTCGACGTCGCGGTCGGTCTGCCACGGCCCGCGGTCAGTCCATATCCACAAGACACAAGACGCTGAGCCCATCGCATGTCGAGCGGCGACTTACAACGTCGTGGATCTGGAGCGCACCCCAGATGTAGTCGTGCTTGGCGTCGAGATACGGGAGCAGGGACAGCTCGATCACGAGGTCGTAGATGCCTTTCGGTTCGATAGCGTCCGCGACGGTCTTGGCCACAAGCACGGAAAGCATCACAGGGACGGCGTAAGTCAAAGTGTCCGTGAGTTCGAACATGATCACAGCCAGCGAGACAGTGGTGCGCTAGTGTGGATGTGAGATGAGTGCACAACGGCAGAAGCGAGGGACGTCTCTCACCGTGACACCGGACAGCGTAGCGGCGGCGCCGACCATAGCGTACAGACCAGGAATGACACATCTGAGGTCCCCTTTGCAGGCTTTGAACGCGGGGCTACTGGGGTACGAGTACTGCATCCATTGAACAAGGATGCCAACGATACGCCCGGCGCAAGCGCCGACTGCAACGCAGGAGAACGGGGTGAGCAATTCGCCAAAGACAGTCGTCTGCAAAGCTCCCACCTCCGAGTGATGGTATAAAGATACCAGCGGGCACCTTGATGCCGAAGGTAACGATGGTGAGCGCACCCTTGACGAGAAGAGCAGTGAGGATCGCTCCTATCACGGGCATGGCTTGGGTCGGAGGGTCGAGGATGCACAAGCCCGAATGGGTGTTGCCGCTGCCTTCCCGACACTCCGCAAAGAGGTTGTAGACGAACTCCGTTCCACCCATACATGTGTATGGATTCCGAAAGCTGAGAAGAGAAGTTATGAGTGTGATCTATGCGTACAGTCTATGTCAGGAAGGGGCATATGAGCGGATGTGAGGACATAGTTCACCAGGATGACCTCTGTGACAGGGTAAGTCTTCAGCCACGTCCCATTGCGAATGTGACGGCTCCACTTGTAGTTTAGCTTGGAGAAGTACGCGCCATAAACGCCCTGGGAGAGTGGGTATGAAGCATGTTCAATGGTTCCACACGCCAAGTGTTCAACTTACCCCGAAGACACCCAAGAGGAGGAAAGGAAACAGTTCGTAGGCATGCCAATCCTTATCGCAGAAGAAACTAGAAGGATGCTATCGGATCAGGGCGGTGTATCTAGTCTAGAAATCACTGACTCACGTTCTCCACATGACCTTCGCGGGGAAGAAGTAGGAGACCTCCTCCAGACTGAACAAGACACCGCCGATCGGGGCTCCGAATGCGACAGCAACACCGGCAGCGCAAGATGCACTCAATATCCCGCGACGTTTGCCTATTACATCAGATTTATTGAGCACAATTATTCAGCCCCATTTGAGGAGTCATACCTTCGTTTGTCTCGTACTTGCTGAAAAAGCGGCTGACAATATTGCCCACACAAGACGCAATGTGAACCAATGGGCCCTCCTTCCCTGTAGCAAATTGTGAACAACCTCACTCAAACACCCGGCTATGCATCACTAACTTACCAAGAGTAAGCCCGGATGCGACAGAGAGTGCGAGACCGACCGATTTAGTGAACAACGTCCGAGCTCCGAGGTAGCCGTGGATCACGAAACCTGAGTGAAAGATTAGTCACTTATTGAACGCAGACGAGACACGTACACACCGGACAAGATAGTTTTGATCTCGGGAATACCACTACCAGCAGCCTAAGAGATGGGGATCAATCTTCTGTCCTTCAATGCGCGACGGGGTACTGAACATACATAGTACATGACTTTGCGAGGGCCACCGGGCGGCGGGTGCGTGATCCCCATTGCATCGTCGCCGCCTGCGAACGTGGACGACAGCACTCCAGAGTCTTTTCTGGTGACGAAAGAGGTCGATGCGGTGAGGTGGATAGTGAGAAGTGACGAGACGATGGCAAGTGCCAGCTATAACATCCTTGAGCGACATACAAACATGAACGTTGTGAAAGACCTACTGCGAATGCCGTGTACACAGCGTACTCAATAGCCTCCACCTCCAACCAATCGGACCTTGAAGCGACGGGGGTGAAATACTCGTCCCATGTCTGCCAAGCTGGACAATTCTCCTCCACGGCCATCGTCAAGAACGACGGTAGTCGCACAGAAAGTATGTCCTCCTCCTTGACGGGACAACAGAACCGTTTGGCCTTCCAGATGCCCACAGTGCAATATCCTTCCTTGATGTCGAAGAGCCACTGCTCGCTGCGAACGATCAGGAACGCGACAATCGCAGTGAGGAAGCCAATGATGGTGATAGTGATCCAGCTTATGCTCCGATCGACCTGCCTCCGGAGGCGGCCTCGTTTCGACTTGCGACTGCGTAGCGCGCCCTGCCGAGCCGAGTCCTTAATAGCGTCATGCAGCCAGTCGATGGACGTGAAGGACGAATACCAGACGCGTATACCGTTCGTCTTGATCGCGCCTTCTGCCGGAACATCCTCCAGCGCAACGACCGGCCTGTCATACGCGGAGATCGGGCGCTGTGCATTGAAGTAGCTGCTATTCCGTAGCGAGCGGGGGGAGGACATGCTCGGCGTAGGCGGATTCGTGTGGCGGCTCCTGGGGATGAGCAGGCTGGGAAGCGCACCGGGTTATAGTCAACGTTGGAAGGAGGGTCCCCGCACGCGTGCTGACTTCAACCCATAAGTCTTCCCATGGCTGAGGCTTTCAACCTATCCGTTGCAAATGTCGACAAGAGCGCAAGACGTGAAAGAGCTGTGGACTGCTCGTGGACGGGGTTTCGTGGCAGAAGACGAGTACCTCAAACAGTTACCCCAGACCAAGTACTGCAACAGGCGCCTGTCCCGCAAGCCGTAAGTACAACCAGACAGTCCCAGCTCGTTTCAGTCGGAGCTCACGGCGTATCCCGAAGCCAACTGGCTGGTACAGAGCCTGGTGCAGCGCGGTCGCCTCGCGAGCAACTAGTCTCGGTGTCCCCGTGAAGCTCCTCCACGAGTCTCTCGGACATGTCATCACCGTCGAGCTCAAGACCGGACAGCTCTACCGTGGCAAGCTCGCGGAAGGTACACCTCGATCCGATCTCTGCATGACCATCCTCATCTCACGCATGTTACAACTATAGCCGAAGATAACCTGAACATATCTCTGAAAGACATTACGCCATCAAACTTCTTGCCTACTCCGCGACTCGCTGATCGACTATCTCTTGATACGGCTCAATGAAAATCGTGCGCTTCTTCTCGCGCTTGCTCCATATCCGCAACAGAGCGAACTCGGCGCAGATAGCCTTGCCGCTATTGGCGGGTGCGCTCATGAAGACGTTGTCGTCAGTCATGCACAGCGCCCGAGGCCTGCGTGGATCTTCTCGTCCTAAAGATCCGGAGTGGTGGTCAAGTCGATGCGGAGTAATGTGCGAGTGTTCAGCTAGACTTACGCCTGCAGCCGGAGTTTAGGGAAGCCATGTACGAGACGCGGTACCAATCGTCCAGCGTTCTGCATACAGACGAGCTCGCCGATTTCAAAAGGGTTCTTACAAGATCATTCAGCAATTGTGTAAAACGTACAGGAATGTTATGCAAGGCATTCACTCACCAGGTCAAAGTAGCGATATTCGGTCTGGAAGACAAAATGTCACACCTGAACGTGTCAATTCAAAGGCGGACTTCCGAATTGCTTCCCTTCAGTCTTCAGCTGATGTCTCTTGGAAACACCCTTGAACTGCCGATAAAAGGTGTCATCGAACTCCACCTAGCAATATGATGTTAAATAGTGTCCGCAAAGGGCACGACATCAACTAGAATACGTACATTCAACGCTCGTTTTGCACATGTCCAAGGGGTACATGTACAGCCCAAGCGGTGAGCTGTATGATTCTAAGGCAAACTATGTCAGTGACTGTTCCTCCTACGTTCGAATAAGCTCACCGTCAGGCCGACTAGTGGATGTAGGTCATGTCCGCGACCAGCGCGAACCCTTCCAACGATGTAAGCCTGCATCAGCATGTCGATCTTCGCCGCGGGCTCCTCAACGGATTTCTTGACTGGAATCAGCACACGCTCGAGCAACTTGCCTGACTGATGCCTTTCCTACGAAGGACGTAAGTGCGTTGTACCATAGCTCATATCTATATGCAAGGGAGCAGAAACGCACATCTTGGCGTCCAGCAATCAGCTTGAACTCGTTGGAGAGGGCATAGATGTAGAAGAGCTCTAGATGTGACGTCGGACATACGTGCTGATTGTACGTCGGCATCGAGCTGTATGTCACGTAGAGTGCGACGTGATGCGGCCGAGCTTGGTGCTCTGAAGCCGGCAGGTTGAGCGTTCGTATTTACTCAGATTACACTTCTGGGGAGAGCGGCGGCGGTGTGGACGGATTCTGCACGTTTCTGTACGAGAGTCGGGTCATCGATATCGACACCGTTTAGGACCGGATCATTGAGCATGCGAACGTACCTGACGCAGTATAGGAGAACAAGTTAGTAGAGAAGATGCTGTGAGGTGAAAGTTGGACGTACAGGTAGGTGTATCCGAGCCATTGCCGCATGGCGTTATCGGGGTTGCGGATAGTATCATGTACGATCGCGGCGTTCAGGTCGTCTGTGAGCTTCGCGACGAATTACGACACGATGGCCAGTTGCTGGTTCATCAAACTGAGGTAGTACTGCAGCTCGGAGGCATTCGTAATGAAGTTCGAAGCCTGCGCGACCGAGCATTTGCAGCGTGTCTTCCGACGAGAACTCGATCCAGCGATCCTTCTCCATGTTGTAGATCTGGGTGCCCTTTGTTGATGACGACGTGCGTGGGAAGGTCGACACCCGACGCGAGCGTCGCAGTACAGGCCAAGACCTAGAGGTGCCCATCGGCAACCAGTTCCTCGATGGAGTAGGTGAATGCGTACCTTTCTGGTGCTAGTTGAAGCATAAATCGAAAGAGGCTCGTCTGTACCAAGCGCGACGGGATATAGCTTGCTATGGACCCGATTGCGACTCCTGTAACCATTGAATCCGTTGCGCGCCCAGTCTGACAGGTCGATGAGCACCAGCTCCGGGTGGTGAGACTTTGCAGGAACGTGGATCTCCTGAACGAGCCCTCGGGAAGTTTGCACTTCTTATTCGACATGACACCACCGCCCTGGCTGAACGCCACACCCTCGAAATGCACTGTAACCTTCGACTGAACTAATTTCGA
Organism: Daedaleopsis sinensis; assembly: GCA_033807695.1. Taxonomy (NCBI): domain Eukaryota; kingdom Fungi; phylum Basidiomycota; class Agaricomycetes; order Polyporales; family Polyporaceae; genus Daedaleopsis; species Daedaleopsis sinensis. Next base: position 3,007,482 of record CM066306.1, read on the forward strand.
CGCGGACCCGGGAGTCACCGTCTTCGGAACAGATTCGACCTTTAGCCTGTCGTCCACGTCCAACACGTATGAGCGAAGCTTCGCCTTCCTGTCGCCTGCCAACTCCCGCAAGATCCACCCGAAGCCCTTCTCTCGCATGACCACCTCTATATTGGCGTGCTCGTTAGCGTCGCTACGCATAAGCTTCGTGCACTACATTACCACGACGCGGTTCTTGACATATCTGCGGATGCGGAGGAAGTGCGTCGAACAGGTTCATGAGCTGGTTCTCGCAGTCACGGACGCTGGACGCCGAGAGGATCGACAAGGTGGATGAAGCCTTGTCGGCGGCAGGTGGGGAAAGACTTTCGATATTTGTCGACGGACCCGGAAGCCGCAGATGAGGTGTGAAAAAACCAGATGTATGGTCCGCCTGAATTTTGCCCTGCAGTTCCTCGTCAAACACCACCGCGACTCCCATCCGGTCGTCGATCTCCGCCCGCTCCTGGTCAAGGTCCGCCATCCGCTCATTCTCGGCACCGTAGGTGGTGATCTTCGAGATGTCGACGAGCTGCGAAAACGACTCGTTCGAGATGGAGCCGAGGGTATCGTCGACCTCCTTATGTCGAAAAAGTCCTTCAACGTTCAGGCTATGAGTTGGTAGTCTCTGTCTGTGTGTGTGGCAAGTGGTAGACATACATTAATCATGCTCACAAGCCAGAGACAAAGCAATGTGTCTTGATGTAAATGGATATCCATGGCTTGGAGGACCAAGAATCGGGGCCAATGACTTCGGATTCAACATGTACTTACACACCCGAGCATCGACGCGGCCTTATTTGGTCGTGTTTGACTTGCTGTCAGCGTTTACTGCGCCTGCGTTCGCCGCCGCTGTCGAAGAACTGTCGAAGACCGACTGCGAACGAACGAATGAAACTCTCCTCACCCTCAGTGGCTCTTAGTTATCTATTGAAAACGCTAAGTACAAGTTGACCGATTGACCATGCTGAATTCGAACTTCAAGCTTCAACGCTTCAACTCCTAAAGACTTGCCACATCCACATCGCTGACGGGTTATTCCGCCCTTGCACAAGAGACGTAGGAGGAACGCACTTTCGGTCCCACAGAGTGGATACGAAGACTGCAAAAAGTCGTAAACCTCAACCCATCCATCACCTTCGCCAGTCTATGTATTCCCTTCTGCTTGTAGCTGTACGATGTATACTACTGGAGATAAGTAACGTAAAGGAAAGTTGTATCGTAAACCGGATCATAATACACGATATAATGACATGCGGCAGTAACGATAACTACAGGATGTTGCTCGGCTCGGGAAACTGATGGGGAACGATCGGAGCGCGACCAGAGAACTCGAAGAATGTACGGACGTAGAACATGGTTAATTCCTGTTCTCTCGAAATGATATCCTTCTCGTCCATGCTGGAGGTAATAGTAACAGATGGTATTCGAATTTCGTCAGGACATCGTGGCCATCGCGACAGAACACGGCGAAATGCCTCTAACTCTGGGGCTCGACGATGGGGTAACGGGTGATAAAGGGCTTGGGGTTGATCTGGAAGTCGTATAAGGGAAAACAGAGTTTGATCGGGGAATATACTTCCTAGTAGGTTAATGCGAGTGCTCTGAGCGTCTAGGGAAAGCGGTACCAAAACACGGTCTAAAGCCAGTAGCTCGTACCGAAAACCCAGATCGTACATTTCCCAGATAATCTTGGAGCAGATATCGGGTTCTAGATCCTTGACCGAGTGTCCGAACCACTGAATGGGGCCAGAAGCAGTGGCGTCCAAGTCCTCTTCGTGAAAGACATCGCCGAAGATATCGAGGATAGAGCGCCAGCGCGCTGCATTTCTTGTATCGGCTGCAGTCTTGTCCCGACCGGTATGGCCAAAGAGGAGATCGCGCCACAACTGAGTGGGAACGGATGTCGACCTTTTGCCCGCGGTACGTAGAACGTACAGCCACGCATGGCGCATGCGGAGCCAGGTCGTGAGGTACCTGACTTGACGGTCCCGATTAGGACGAAGCAGAAGCCCCGGCTCAGGAATCCAATACCCCCATATCTCGGAGTTCGGGCGCGCAGGTCGTGATAGATCGACGGAGGACATTGCATGAGCCCAGCTGGGTAGCTGCTGCGGCTCCCACTCATGTTCGATGGGGACAAACTTGTTAACCCCCCGCACTTGACTAGGATGGATTGGCCGATTGGAATCTACGATAGGGCATAATCAATACAATACGAGCTCAAGTAAGGTCGTGCACTTACATGGACCGTTATTTTCACGAAGAGTCGATACGCCTGTTTTCGTACGAATCACCCCACTTCCTCGTTCTTGATCTGAGGAGGATGAGTCACCACTTGCGACTTTGGGGGAACCGACCGCCGCGTCGTCAGAGTCCTGGACCCTAGTCATCAGAGGCACCCGCGATATGTCTAAGTACATGTGATCTTGGTGCGTAACCGCGATATGCTTTGCTCCGGAGAGGCCACGGAATAAGGAAACACCTTCTAAGGGACCGAGATCGGTGCATATGTTGATGGGTTCCGTGATTTGCACTACAGCTCGCACAACGGTAGTCCGGATTACCGTGGGCCGGGGACGGATGAACCAAACGGGAATACCGAGCTCGTAAAGAACCTGCACGGCTCGCGGGTTCGAAGTGAAGGCACCCATGAGATTGCGGTTCACTGGAAAGTTTACCCGAGAAGACGAGCGTTCGCGGAGCAATGCACCGTGTTTGAGGAAGGCGCGAGTCATTAGGCAATAACGTTGAATCTCTCGGAATTGAGACATCGCATCTCGGAAAGTCGAGGGGAAGTGAATGAGACGATCTCGCGCGAGGCGCAATGTAGTCCCCAGCCAGAAGAGAGAATCCGTGCTGAGTTCCTCCTCCTCAACGGCTTTGAGAGTCTCGTCCACGAGGCACATCAGTGGAGAGATGGATTCGAACCGCAGAAGTCCTAGTGTTCTCCCGATCTGTCCTTCAATAGCCTCGAAGTCCTGCTTTTCATCGGGGGTCCACCACAGCGGGCTGTCGCGGTGAGGGGGAGAAACCGAGCGTTCAAGGGTCGGGAGGTACGGGTATTCATCGCAATAGATCTGAGGCCATTGCGTTGGGTCCTCGACGCCAAACCTGTAATCTGCCCGCAGGCGGACATCGATTTCGCCGACAGCAGGTCTAGGTATGAAGTTCATGTTGGGGGAGGTGATGATGTCGAAAGGGGGGTCCTCGCATTCCACAGCGACTAAGGCATCTTGCCATCCAAGGGCAGCTGGACACCCGAAGGTCAGCTGGAGAGCATGGGAACGACATCGATCATACCTTCAGAGTTGCCTTGGCACTTCAGAGATGGCATATGTCACAGGGACGCTGGAGACCGGGGCAAGAGACAGTCTTTGAGGGAAGTAGCGAGATGTTGAATCTCAATGCTGGCGTTGTTGAGGGGAATGGAACTTACCTTAAAAAGGGATGCCACGGATAACGGATGGCAAGGAGGGTTGGGGTCGCTCGTTGGATGGGAGCGGGGGTCGAGAGTAGCGCAACAATTCGAGAGTCACCGATATATCGAGAGCAGAGCCAGGGAACTTCAAAGTCAACCTGGCGACCGCACAATCGACCATCGAAGTTCGCAACGTTCACATTAGGCGATGGACAGTGATCATCAGTCTATGTTTCGCTGAAAATAGTCTAAGAACGCACAGTTTGAGGCCCGATGTCCTGGGTATGCCGAACTGATAATGATACAGACAGAGAGAGTATTCTGAGGATAGCTGCAGATGCTTCATTGAATTGGTATTCGCATCATGGAGGACAACGGTCTACGGACTTCCGTGTGGTGGTTCCTAGGCCGCAAAGATTTCAGAGGTTTGAAAGAGAGCCGAGACAGAGAACTAGATACAAACAGTGAAAGAGGAGAGTGAACAAGGGGAAGGAAGGAGTGGCTGGAGGAGCAGCCTCAGCTGAACTCTGGAGACGGACCCGCCGTGACTGACTCGTCGCTTGACCATGAGAAATCATATTAGTCGCCGAATGTGGTGAAAACTGTATTGATTAGTAAGCATCTGTCCAAGGTGATAATATCAATTACTTCCTCGTCCATCCGCATCCAGATACTTATTGCTCCGGAGGGACAATGTTGCCCTCCAACTGCTTCCGCAGCCGTGCATCCCCAGATCTCAAGCTGAGTCCCTTCAGACGAAGGGGGGGAAGTAAAGAAAGAAAAGGAAAATTGAGCTGATTGATTAAACAGAGTAATCAAACTCGATGCAACTCAGGCTGGGAGGGATCCAAGATAGAGACTTATGACCAACATCTGGGTAGAACGTAATAGGCTGCGCCGAGACAAGATGCAATATCAGACAATATAGCGATGAAGATAGCGAAGGATGGACGGGATACATCGTTCAGACATGAGTTGAAGTGGAGAGCATAGGTAGAACATGACCAAGTCATAGGGAAAGTATCTCGGAGTTCGACGAGTTGAGTCCGAGGTTGTCAAGATCTAGTAATCAGCTGGAACGCTTATGCTACGTGCTGCCGCCGTCATCAGCTGAATCTTCTGATGCAGCGGCCGCATCCAAGGTCTCTTGGAGAACCTCCATCGATACGAGTTTGAGGTCACGGCATATAGGGGTGCACGTATGATTGTCGATGAAATGTTGAATTCCTTCGACTCCGAAGTCCCCTAGGCCTGACTTCCTATCTCGGCATCGTCAGCTACTCGCCAGTGCAATCACGAATGGATGTTGTGACGAACCCATCAAGAGTGTGTGTCATGGGATCGAACAGCGTCACTGCGTCGACGTCCTCTACGTCGACCGAGCCTAATTTATGGTAAAGACGCGTCAATGGGTCAATCGGGGTAAAGGACAAACATACCACGCACCTTGTACGTCCGCGAAGATATACTGGCATGCTGTTCTTTCTGCGACGTAGTGCACAAAAGCGGCCATGGTGGAATTTCTATGGTTAGCCTCCCTCGCCTCGGCTAAAGTTCCAGAGTATTTGGTGACGGTGGTGTTTCGGCGATAGGGTTCAACTAGATAGATGTCCGTCATCTCTGCGAACTCATCATCGCCATAGTCTCCGTCACGGATCTTGATGAGAAATGCGTCCGTGACTGAGAACTCTGGCAGAGTATCTTCGTCAACGGAGAAGAGACGATAAACTAGGACAGAACACCGGCTCACTGGCAATATCCACCGGATTTCGATCTTCGCTACCTTTCGCTTCTTTCACGAATTCCTGGTAGAAGAAACTCATCCTCTTCAGCCTTACTAGATCGCCAGTCAAGACGTTGGCAGCCAAGTCGAGAGTAACGCCAAATCCGGTTCCGGCATCCTTGACTTTCTTAGCGACGTATTGGCAATCGTCGATGGTGAGCTAGAGATTCCCATTTAGCTTGGTTTCAGAATAGAGGCAGCTAGAGTTACCCGGAAGACATCCTTCGTGCGCCCAACATCCTGTTCACTGAGTTCCATGGGCTTACTGTCGATACAACCCTTCTCGATCGAGTCCAGCTCCAAAAGCTCTGGTGATATGGTGGTGGGACAGAGCGAGCAGACAGTTCGTCGGAAACTGATAGTTTTGACCGACCGATGGGGCATTGCGTTCGCCAGAACGCTCCTCAGACGAAATTGGGAGACTAAAGGAGCCACGCTAGTGCCAATGTCGCTGTCTGGGGTTCATCAAGCATAAAATAATTCAGAAGCGATACTCCAGAGGAGTGTGTCGTAGACTTACGTTTCGCTCGTTTAGTCTTCGTGGATGTGCCCGAGTCGGACTTCCTCTTCCTCTGGATGGTCGTGCTGCATCCACGGTTACTGCTGATTCTGTCGTTGTACTAGCACGGCCTTCCGTCAGTCGTGCCCACTCAAAACCACAATGCGTCCCTACCTGATCCATCAGGACCCACAACTCGACACAAAATCCCAGAACTGGTTCAGCATCTTTTTCCTTCTTTCCCTTTTGCGGCTTCGCAGTCTCGAGCAACCTCGGTGGAACAATATATGCCTTGCTGAGAGGTCCAATGCTATACTTCCTGTAGAACTCCGCAAGGGTATAAGACATATCCTCGCTCCTGATGGCGAGGTTCCCGGGTAAGCGAAGTTGGGTCTCTGTTCTAGATGGATGTTCAGCGACATCTCTGATTTTTAAACCGACCACACGTACACTTTGAGCGGCATTGGGTGAGTGGGACACCATCTTGCGTTGATGTTCGAAAGAATACGGTGGTGCAACCCTAGTACGCGGAGAGTCAATACCATATACTAGGAAAAATAAACAAAGGCAAGGCACCAAGCAGCGTTAAGTCCTGTTCGTATGGGAGAACTGAGAACCCGATGGATGGGTCGGCTGCCTTACGAGAGCTGGTGATTCGACATTCATGTTGTATATAGAAATCGGCGAGGGTAGATTGCTGGCTGCTAGCCCCAGAGTTCACTGCATTCAAGTTGCCGTGACGGATAGACGTGGACGTGGTCTGGTTTGCCTGCTCTGTCGACCGAGTCGATGTCGAAGCTTCTTGCGGGTATCCTAATTCGATACAGTCATAGGTAGGTATCAGTACACAGCTTGAGTTCATGTTACTCATGCGAATCAAACTTACGAATGTAGCGTGCACAAGTCTTGCACGGGTCGGAGACATTCGTCTTACCCGTTATCCCACATGACATGCACTGCGTAAGCTATATGCGCCGCGTAAGCCAGAGACACAAGTATGGTCAGTGATACGCACCGTGCGTTTCAGCTCAGCTTTCTCTTCATCTGTTATACACTTAAGCAGCTTCAAGCAAAGCTGGCATAAGCCGCCCTTCTGCTTCCAGGGAAACACGGTTTGGCATCCATCTTCCTCATTGCCTTCTCCACCGCAGGGTGTGGTGTTGAGGATTACAGCGCGGCTACTAGATGTAGTGTCTTGTCTCGCCGTAGTGATGGTAAGCATTGAGTCGGTAGGAAGGTGAAGTGGGTCAACCTGAAGATGTCCGTCCTAGACCGTGACGATTCGGGGAGTCACAGTGCTGCGGTTCCGAGGAGTCGGGGCCGTCCTCGAGCGCCTAACATCATCACCGCCGCCTTAAGATTCCTTATCGCCTTCAAGTTATACTATAGGTTGATTAAGATGTATAATGAAATTGAATGCAGTGTCTTGAAGCTTTCTTGACCGTCCTATACATGGATCGCTATTCTTCGGAGATATAATTACCTTCATGTACATCAAGGCAAGTAATTCAGCCAGGCCCAAGACCTTCCAGACATCTGATGACTGCTAGTACCGTTTACCTGGGTGCAAGTCGATTAAGTCGCCATGACCTCAAGTTGCCGAAGTATCTAAGGCTAACTACTACGTGAGATTTCAAGTAGAATTAAGGCATTTCAGAAGACAATTTAATGAATCGGGATTGCTTGGTAGCTCATAATAAGCTACAGGGATTTTCAGAGGGTAAGCGCTTAAGCACTTAAGCGGTCAAGTAGTCCTTCTACCGGCTCAGTCGCAATGCATCTCAAGACGTTCAAGCTCAGGTCGTTCAAGTTCACCGGTAGCACGATCAGACATTCAGGCGGTAGCTCAAGATCAGACAGTTCAAATATAACAGTGATACGTAAGCCTATAAGGGGATCATCGATCAGGCTACTATCGAAGGGACGTTCAGTAATGCAACCCAAGACGTCGCAGACGTATAATGAGCAAGTAGAACGGTAGTATGGTACGTGAGCCTGTAAGATGATTAGGCTACCAAGGGTGAGTGCAGCACTATAAAGTGACTCAAGATGTCAGAGGCATAAGCCAAGCAAGTCGAATGGTGATACATGAGCCTGTAAGACGATTAGGCTATGAGGAGCTAGTCCGGCACAACAAAACAATTCAAGATGCAACAGGCGTGGTACGAGCATGACAAAACGGTAACAATGTAGTCCATAGAGCTAAGACTGCAGCTGATACGCCCTTGGCTAGGACGAAGGCAGACTAGAGTTGGGTGACAATGTACCAATCCGAAGCTGGGGACTCTACCCCAGCATCCAGTGGCTTTTATATTGTAGAGGCCTGCCTACGAGAACAATAACACATGTAGAACAATAAGAACATGAGGCGTGCTACGGAAACCAAGCGGAAAGCACGGAGGCCCGTCGAGGGTCACAGGACAATAGCTAAGACAATAACGAATGAAACAGGGTGGGAACGAGGATGAGGCGAGGTAGAACATGTGCTCGTAACATTACCCCCCCCTTTAGCATCGAGTCCTCGCGATGCCTCAGGAGAAAGCAAGTGCTCGTACAAGTTGTGAGACTACAGGTTGTATACCGTCGGGACATCTACTTTTCCATTGTTCGTATTTAAGAGTCCAGTAGTTCCAGTCATCAGTATCGTACACTATCTGTCGATCGTCCTTGTCGTAAGTAGTAAGTAAAAACCGAGCATCCTGGCGAGCGGGTATCGTAACGTGATAGCGAGGGGCGTTGGGGGTAACCTTGTGGAACTCGGAGATGAGCTTCTTCACGCGCTCGTCCTTGATCAGCATAGAACGTTCCACCCATTGTCGTTCAGATCGCGGTAGTCCAACCCATTGCACGAAGTACCAGAGCTTTTTCCGAAGGAACTTCGAATCAAGTATCTCCTCGACCTGCTTGTCGGAGTCGAGAATGTCCGGTAGGTTTAGGGCTGGTTTGGTCTGATTGGGGAACTCGGGTGGGCGATAAGGAGTGAGGAGAACTTCGTTGAACACGTTGTGAAGTGCTTTCCACTTGGCCGGAAGTTTTAACCAATATGCACTGGCTCCAACCTTCTCGATGATTTGGAAGGGGCCAAAGCGCTTATCTTCAAACTTCTTCTTGGGTCGGTCTGTGCGAATGTGGAACGAGTCGAGCAGAACGAAGTCTCCGACCTTGTAGTCGTGAGCTTCTTTCCGATGTTTGTCGTAGTGGCGCTTCATCGCATCCTGGGCGACAGTGAGTGCCTCTGACGCCTGTTCCCCGATGCGCTTCATCCGATCTGCGAACTGTATTGCAGATTCGTTGACCAGATCCTGCTTGGCCTCGACTCCGGTGAACGGGTGGTAACCGTGCGTCATGTAGAAGGGTGAGAACCCGGTCGACGAGTGTACCCGATTCCGATACGCGAACGCTGCCAGCGGGAGCCAGTGAACCCAGTCATCTTGGCGGTGGTTGACAAAGATCCGGAGATATGTCTGGATCTCTTGGTTCATGCGTTCGGTTTGACCGTCGGTTTGGGGATGGAAAGCAGTGCTTGTGTTGGTCTTGACCCCTAACTTCCGGTACAACTCAGTGGTGAATGAGGAAGCGAGTGTGGGTCCTCGATCTGACCATACTCGTTCTGGAAGTCCGTGCTGGGCGTAGACGTGTTCGATGAACAGATTGGCTTGTCCCTCTGAATCCAATGTCTTTGAGCATGGGATGGCTATGTAGTCCTTTGACTTCATGCATACAAAGACAAGGATTGCATCATGACCGTTGCAAAGAGGAAGATCTGTCATGTAGTCCATGGAGACGTACTGCCAGTTCCGAGTGGGGATGGGGTTCGGGTGTAGCGGCGCTGCACGCGGTTGACGATCAATCTTGACCCGTTGGCACGTGTGACAGCCAGCAACATACTTGCGTACGTCTTTGCGGATGGATGGCCACCAATTACGATTGATGAGGAACGAAGAAATCGTCCTTTATGGTCGAGATTCGGCCCAGCGCTTGTCACGATACTTCGTGTACGTGGGAAAATGTTTCAAACACCGCTTACTTTTTGCTTAAGGTTACATAAGCACAGGTAAGTAATTTACTTACTGTTCGAACCCTAGCCTAGGGTTAGGGTCCCACTCTAGGGCTACACGAGCGCCCATCCCACATATACTTTGCACAGCCGCTGTACTTACCATTAGCATAATTGAAACTAATCTCATATACAATTCCAACAGATATCAAGTCTAAGGCACTCAGTCTACATAGGCATTGCGCAGCTGCAGTACTTAGCATCAATACAGTTGGGACTAATCTAATATACAAGTCCAATAGACAGATAGATACACTTAGTAGCTATATAAAAAATTGCTACACAAGTAAGAAAGATTCACTTGCACGTCTGAGGTCCTTTGCTACATGATTTGCAGCCCGATACATAGTCAACATTGATCTCCATTTGCCAGCATTCACCATCCCTGCACGTCCAGCCCGAATGTCCCTCAATCTGCGTTGAAACCATGCCTCATTCCAAGGCGACCAGATCCCGGTGTCCATACCAGAGCCTATCCAATGAGACTGCTTTGGCCACCATGACGTATCCTCTGTCTGGTCTCCTTGCTCTGTATACCATTTAGTATTAAAATATATGGAATGATGCTACTCAGGCTGCATACCTGTGTAGAGCTTACAGAGACCGCTGAAGACATTCTCAGCGTCTGTGTCCAGGCTGTCGTCCATGTAGAACATGTCTGGCTGTACACGGACGAACGCTGCATGGTGCTCATCTGCATCAGACGGCCCAGAGAGGACGCTTTGCAGCATTCTCTCTCGCAGATCTTCGCCCCCATAGCCGATCACCTCCATTGCAATCCGCCAGATTATACCCCCGGCCATGAGAACAGCACGTATATGGTGCCGTTGGAGCAGCCGGAGCACCCTGAGCTCGTAGCTCTCGTAGTCTGCAGGGGTGTGTCTGTAGCTCTGGCGACGGAAGATGAACGGGGAGATATAGCCAAAGAGGGTGACGGCATAAGACGGTTCACCGGAGGACACCGAGAGCCTGAGGGTATGAAATGGGAGGCCTGCGGCCACCAGAGCAGTCGCGGCATCTGCACTGGTCGCTATGGTGACTCTGCGAAGCAGGTATAGTACGACCCGGGCATCAGCGGCCAGAATCCAGCCGAGATCATGAGGGTCGGCCTTGAACTGCACGAAGAACAGCGCTGTTCTCGCACGTTCAGTGACTGGAGCTGCTGTGATTCGTCCGACTCGCTCCTGTAGCCCTGGCTGGTTGAGCAGGTAACCCGCCGAGCGGCTGTCTAGATCCCAACAGTGCTGTACTCCCTCGCGACCGAGCTGCCCATTCAGAACTGCCCAGATGAACCCAGCGTAGGTTTTCCGTGCGACCCTGTCTGTAACCCGAGGGTCATCTGGCTCCAGCCCGAGGACCTTATGAACATGGGGGAGATACTCCTTGCAGTCGGCGTCCAGCAGAGCATGTGAGGGGACGAGGCCGTAGTACTCCTCGATGAACGACTCAGAGACGTGCACCAACGTCGACGATCCAGAATGCGGCAGCTGAGGATGGAAAAGGAAGGGGAGAGCATCAGACATCATGTCTGCAAGATTGACAGGCTGCCAGTTAAAGTCCTGGAGGTTCTCGACAGCGTTGGCGTGCATGGGAGCTGTATCTGTCTGGTCTTGAGCGCCGAGATCCCATTCGTCAAAGTACCAGTTGTAGAACCGGTGAGCGGTGCCGTGAGTGCTCCAGAGGCCAGGGACTGCGCTGCTGTCTACGCGCACCCGGATGTCGAGGTCGGCCCAATCCGGACGGATGTCCTGGTCGACATCGCTTGCTTTGAGCCACACGTGGACGGGCACCCATGGTGGAGGCAAATCCCCGCTTGCAGCTACTTGCTCCCGTCTGAGACGACGCGCTCGCTGACCTTCAGACTCGTTCGCCATAGCAGCCTGTGCACGGGCACGCATACGCGTCACAAAATGCGCGCCGCTCTCTCCAGGCTGCTGGAAAGGGCCCGCAGGTTTCCGTAAGCCAATCCCTGCCTTGAAAGGGTGCATTCGGGAGACGTTGTTGTGCCACAGAAGGTAATGATGCCGAGCATGGGGGAGGGGAGGATTCACAGCGGCGTTCGCACCATCTCGTCCAATTGGACTAAATTCGGCCATGAAGGGATACTGGGCACACACGTTGTCGACATTAGCTTTTTTGTGGCCCCATCGTACAAAGACTGGCACTTTTGCTCTGCGGAGGGCAGTGATGTGGTGGAGGGCACCGTATTCCAAGGGATCGATGACTGTACCGACGCGAAGCGAGTGGGCAAACTGTGATATGACGGAGGATTGGATCGCATCTATCCATGATGGGTGCACGTTCAACTTCGCGAGGTGCTGGATCCATCCGTACGGACTAGGGTCCCTGCTCCATAGCGCGATCGCGAGAGTGCAGCGGGCAGCGAGAAAAGCGAAGGCGTCCCGGGATCGAAGAATTGCAGCTTTCGCGGCGTTACGCGTGCCGTGAAATTTGAGGTAGCCAAATTGCTCAGGGTCCGGCCAGTGCGACCAGTGCACCATGTTTCCCCATTCAGTGTTTGGGTTGGCAAACAGCAGTAGCTCGTCTGCAATCTTCCCTAATGCTTGCTCGAGCCTTCTCCATGATTTGCGCACACCTAGAGAGAGTCCCCACTCCAAGCGCGCATACTCGACTGGCTCCAAGGCACTTGAATTGAGGGCGAGGAAAGAGAGCAGGCAGTCGTTCGCTGTGTTAACTCTGAGAAGATACGGAGCCTCTGGTACTTGATGCACGGAGTATTGAGGCTGCAGCTGGTTGCGCAGGGTTGCCATATTTATCGGGTTTCTCTCAACCCTGGTTGGCAGATATATACGATCTGGGACGTTCACGACGGTGTAGACGGCTTTCTCGGCGTCACTGAACGTGTACACGCGCTCTCGCCTAACCTTATGTTATAAAACAGTCATTAAACAATACACAAAGTCTTACCATTGCTCAGTCGATGGGTTAACTGACTCTGCAGCCATTACAATTTAATGCAGAATTGATCTATTGAAATGGTGGTAAGATCAATCTAATCATCGAATACGAGTCTCTAAGACCCTCACAAGAAGGGCCGGACGTTTGTTCAAAGCACCTAAGTCGTTCAAGTTATGTTTCGGTTGTTCAAAACGAACTTACTTTGTTACTTACCCAAGAATGTGTTTGTTCAACTGTGTAGCCTTGCAGATTACTTACCGAGGTCTCGGCGTGTTCAAAGATCTAGCGTGCCGGGTCGATAACGTAGCAATCGATACTGTGGGGTCCTTACCTTGCAGTGTTCAAGGTTCAAGGCCTAGACCTACTAGTTAGTTATAAAACTATCGCATTTTGCCACAAGCTATGTATCTACAACACTACACTAGGTACCCACTTACCGGTTGGATGTTTACCAAACAAACGTCGCCCAAGGACAGCCTGGCAGACAGACGGAATAGAAAGCGGGCCGAGATTTCAAGTCGGATGGGTACAGCGTGAGGGTAGATAGCTATACCCGCGTTCTATGGCTGTTTATACACACCGTAGAGCGCGAGTATGCAGTCAAGGAGTGGTCGAACCGGGGCGGTGGTCGAAACGGTGGCGGTGGCAGCGAGGACGGGGACGGCGGCGGCGAGGACGGGGATGGCGGCGGCGAGGACGGGGACGGCGGCGGCGAGGACGGGGACGGCGGCGGCGAGGACGGGGACGGCGGCGGCGAGGACGATGGTGGCGGCGAGGGAGAAGCTCGGGTTGTGAGCCGGGGCAGCCGTCGAGGCAGGGGCAGGGGCAGAGTCGGATACGAGGTGGTAAGGACGGCGGGGATGGCAAGGATGGTGGCGGCGGCGAGGACGGCGGCGAGGACGGCGGCAAGGACGGCGGCGGCGGCGGCGAGGACGATGGCGGCGACGATGGCGACGATGTCGAGGAGGGGGAGGGATCAACACTCAGGCCGTTTAACGCACCCGAGGCTGAGGGAGGAGGAGGTGGTGGTGGTAGAAGAAGAAGAGAGGCGGCTGACTTAGTCGCTGAAGTCCAGCCAGCCACATGGCTGCCACGTGCGGCCCACATGGCTGTGGCTGTGCAGGCCCGAGTCTCCGAGCACGTGCCCAGTCCGAGCTCCCCGAGCTCCCCGAGCGCCCCGAGCTCCCCGAGCACGTGGCAGCCATGTGGCTGGCTGGACTTCAGCGACTAAGTCAGCCGCCTCTCTTCTTCTTCTACCACCACCACCTCCTCCTCCCTCAGCCTCGGGTGCGTTAAACGGCCCGAGCATCGACTCCTCCTCCTCCTCGCCATCGTCCTCGCTGCCGTCGTCGTCCTCCCCGTCGCCATCGTCGCCGTCGCCATCGTCGCCGCCGCCATCGTCGTCGCCGCCATCGTCGTCGTCCTCGCCATTGTCCTCGTCGCCGCCGCCTCGTCGTCGCCGCCGTCCTCGTCCTTTCGCCCATCCTTGTCCTTGCCACCGTCCTCCTCGCTGGCCTCGTCCTCGTCCTCGCCACCGTCCTCATCCTCGCCACTGTCCTCCTCGCTGCCGCCGCCATCCTTGTCTCCGACTCTGCCCCTGACCCGATCGCCGACCTGGTCCACAACCCAAGCTCTGCCTTTGCTGCTACCATCGACCTCGCCGCCACCATCGTCCTCGCCGCGACTCCGCACCCAACATCCTGTTCCGTCCCGACGGCTTCAACCCGGAGCGCTGTTGATTAAGGACGTGGGAGCACGGTAAGGTCAGAACGGTACAAGCAGGTAAGTTTCTTGTTTGTTACTATCTCTCCGGCCTCTCCGCAAGTCTCGCCCCCCGTTCTCGCCCCCCGTTCTGCTGTCCCCTGTCCCTCTGCAAGTGTCGCCCACTTCCCCGGTCTCTCCGCAAGTATCGTTCCCCGGCAACACCCAAGTATGGGCTGCTGTGCAGATGCTGTTCATGGACCGCGGTATGTTGGGTCTGTGAATGATAACTGCACAGCAGCTGATACATGTTCAAGTCTGTTGCTGTGAGTATGCCCAAGCAGAGGGTGTTCGTGTAGAATACTATGTACACTATGACCTGATATGTTCAATTTATGCAACTGGATCTGAATACAGCAGCTTATACGACACCAAGAGCTCTCTACGACTGCTAGAAGGTAGGCTGTATATTCAATACCAGCTTCACTAGGTAGTAGTCGCAGTATAGATAAGCAAGATAGTAAGTACAGGGTCCCGACCCCGTGACGTCCACACCGGATATCGTCGATGCCAAAGTCTGTCGACGAAATCAGGGGTGGACTTCGATCACCTGACTATCTGCCTAGCCAATCATGCCTTACAGACAAAAAACAAGTACCTGTTCGACATTGGACTAGTGAGACAGCTTTCCCACTGCTGACATAGTCTTGTTTCAGCAACCGCCCGACATTGATAAGACTTTGATATAGGTAACTTTGCAGCAGACGCCTTTCTTGGCCCCTCCTCCACCTCTTACTTGCCCTGCTACTGCTTCCCCAGCATTTCCTGTATCCTGAACTATGGCCGAACATGCTGCTGCTGGTATGTAAGGTTTGCAACCTCTGGTGACACCCTGGACTGATCTAGCCCAATAGCCCCGGTGCCCCAGCCCATTCATCCACCTTCCGGCGCAGAGGAAATTCTCCTCCTGGGGCGCAACGTTCGCTTCCCAGTACTGTACCGCATCAACTCCCACCCGCTTCTCGCCCATGTCAAGAATACTCAAAGCATCTACGTTTACATCGAGAATACCAACAAGGCTGCAATGCTGGAGTACCTAGATTTCGTCAAGGAGATTGTGTTGCCAGATGGCACTCGGGAGGCTGTGGACGCTGCCGGTACTTGCATTCTACTGTTCGTGCAGTTAGAATGCGATTCTGATCCCCTCTAGGTTACCTGGAGCTATTCCCCGGCGACTACATCTTCGCTAGGGACATGTGGGGCTCCGGCAAGGCTGTCGATGACATCGTTCAAGTCTGGGTCACTCCCAAGTAAGTCTCTCTTCGTTCTCGTTTTTTCCCTCTGTCATCTATTTGTCTTAGCGGCGCCATCTCCCATGACCACGAAGCTGGCATTGCTGCTGCCCGTGATGCTATCCTGGGGCAGCCCGAAGACCGCACCCCCGGAAAGCCCGTCATCATCGACGGCGAGTACGTCGGTGGGATCGCTTGGGAGAGGCATGCGAATGCAATTCATATCGCCAACTCGGACCGGGCCTATAGTCTTGCGCAGAGCTACCAGGTGCAAAAGAATCTCGCAGGCCCTACCGTCGGCGCAAAGGTCTCGGGCGGTGCGGTGACTGAGCATCACGAGCTTCGTCTTCAGACTTTACAGGTATGTACCTCTTCGAGCTCTCTTGCATGGTACTATCCCACTAACCTGAATGTAGGCTATGGCCCCCGTCGCTGTTGCAAGTCTCGAGACTGGTCCCAAGGCTATATCCGATGCATTGCGCCTCCAGGCTGAGGTCACGAACCTTCCGCGTGTGGGTTATGAAGGCAACTATGCATTCCCCACCATGCAGCTCAACATCGCGGCCACAAAGTCTGCCGACGCTGTCGCTGGTACGTGACGACATTCTTGGTTCTGCCTCATCTACTTAACGTTCAATCCAGCGTCCGAGTTCAAGAATGACTTGGGCCAGTTCGCGGGTAAGCATGTCGACCAGCACGACTCTGCTGGTGGGTACACGTGCATGATTGCTATGAGCGATCTCGATCCCCACGACAATCCGGGTTATTTCATGATCGCTGAGCTCGGTGTAGCCATTGGTATGGATCCTATTGCGTTGCCCAAGCTGTAATTGTATATACCTAATATATTCTTCTACACAGTCCTCAAGGGGCTGGTCAGCTGTTGCTTCTCTGGACTTCGTTACCATGGCGGCTTTCCCCCAACGTCGCCCTCTGGTATTCAGCCCACGAAGCGCTCTTATCGTTTCGTTGGTGTTGCTTATCCGTCATCGCCTATGCTCGATGGCTCCGCTCTTGTCGCATTCGCTGCACTTCCCAAAGGCGAGCTTCTGGCGATCACACCTGAGATGAAGGACCCAAGGTATGTTCTTTGAACCGCTTTTGTTGCTGTACTAACTGGAAACTTGTACAGCTACGATCACGTGGAGGCGCGCACCAACAATGCTAGTTGGATTGCGGATGGTGCATGGCTCACTACGCGTCAAGCCTACCTCGATTTTATTTATCGGGCCTCCGGCGAGCTACTCCACTACTTCACCAAGCAGATCCCCGAAGAATTGCGCTTCAAACTCGACTTCGAGCGACTTCGCGAGGCAATGTCGCTCGAAGACGAGAACGAACAGCGTATCAGCCCCACTGCCTGGGACTTGTATCCCGGATCTACGCATCAGTCGTCTGACTTCGGCTGCACACGCCAGGAGAGCGTCACTAAATGGACCGAGCACAAAGTCAAACATGGACGTTTTCTTCCTCACTTTGTATTTACAGAGGATCGTTCAGGTAGGCTTTATTACTTGAATCCACACGCTACTACTAATGCTCTACCTAACAGGCAAGTCCGGTGGCCGAAGCATGCACGAGGATGGCGTCTCCGATCGAGTTGGAACAAGTGAGTTTCTTGTTCAGCTACTGCTTCGGTGTTCGAGCTGCTAAGTCTCTTCATTCAAGCTGCTTTGAGCAAACGCTCGCGCAAGCGCAAGGCTCCGGAGCCAGGACCGCTGCTTCCTCAGGCTCACACCAGCGATGCTTCGATGTCCAACGCTGCTGCTGCTGGGCATGCAGTTGAGGATGCAGCGCTTCGCCGCTCGAAACGCCTTTGCATTCACGGCGGTTCTGTTCAAGGTTAGTTATGCCGTATCGTTGTCTGCTATAACTAACATACACGACGGTAGCAGACACTCAGAGCGACGACGGAGAGGAGAGCGAAGATACCGTCCAACGACTTGCCCAACAGCTCCAGCCCCTTAGCGTTAGCGAGAGCATCCCTACTGTCCGCTTTGATCTGTCCAGTGTGTAGATCGTGTCTGTCCTGTACATCAAGCAATGCTGATTCATACATCTAGTGGACGATGACGATGTTGTGTCTAAGAACGCTCAGGTCTCATCTGTTGCAGCGATGTTTAAGATGAACGCAGACGTGCACATTGGGGATCTGGATGTTCTCAGCGACGAGGATCTGGGCACGATGTCTCAAAGTACGTAGCCACTAGCTACTATGCTAGCATGCATCATTTCTAAACTTCCTTTTCGCAGACCATACTGAGCCCGACACTGCTGAACCTCTGATTGCTGAGGCAGGTTTACCCAGTATGTCTGTCCCTGCACTCTCTCTATTACATGATCTCACTTCTGCACAGCGTTTGGAAACGTGCTGGATATATTTGCTCTTCCAAACCTCTGCACAGAGCTAGAGCGTTCGGAGCGCTTCGCTGCTGCGTTGGCCAGTGTGGAGCTTGCAGACAGCTCAGCTGAGATCGACACATTCTTCAAGAGCCTCGATGAGATGCAGCATAACACAGTCGCCTTCGCATACCACCTTTCTGGTCTCTGGCGGGTCTGGGACTCACACGCGGAGTTGGTGGAGATATCGGGTCTTACAGTCGCTCTCGAGCGTAGAAGACTGATGGTCTCTAACGCCGCTGCCTGGATGTGGCTCACGCAGGACTGTGTTGTTCAAGCGCGTGCAGTCGTCTTGGCCCTACACCGGGGTACTGAGGTCCCGCACGACTCGAATTGGCTCACCAAGCTGGTTGTCGACGTGTATGCTCTCTGGTCTCAGCGCACAGCCGGCGATCTTAACGCATCTCGTTACCTTCCGAACATAAATGTCGCTCAAACTGCACATGTCCCCTGGAACCATATCGTCTCCACATCTGCTGACGATATTGTGCAACAGCTGACGGCGGAGGTTATTCGAATCATCCGCTCCTGGCTATCATTCCCTTCCAACACCCAACTTCTGGCTGCATACTTCGTCGCATACGTGGTCACAACCCTCGGGAACGTCGATGTCCTTCTCTTTCCTGAAGTCTGGAGGGTCCACCAGAACATCAAGACTCGTGTTCTCGGTATTCGCACGACTAGGCATCAATCTTTGAAGATCTCCATGCTCGATGACTTCCTCACTGCCCTGCGCTCATGTCCAGCTAGTCAGCCGCAAAGCTTCGAAGCCGAAGTTCTTCAAACCATCTCGAACCTCATCAACGACTGTAGTCCAGCCATGCAGCGGTTCAACTCCCTTGTGGCCAAACAACTGCAGATCGACAACGGCTGTCCAGTCCCTCCCGCGATCACCCTCATTTCTTCTTATCGTCGGCAGACCGCAGTTTCTTCGCCGCCTGATGCATCTATTGCACCTGGTCCATCTGTTGTGCCCAACGACAAGAGCATTCCTTCTCGCTCTTTGCACTCCCTGCTCTTGTTCGTTCGTCACCTCATCCCACTTCTTGATGATTCAACTCTTGCACAAAGTCCGGTCCAGAAGTTGGTAGCATCCCATCTCGACCACTATCTCCCGTTTCGCGAACACGCCCCTTCACGCCGCATCCTCACTGGAAAAGGCGGTCCTTTCCACTCAGCTCTTGTCAACGCACCAGGGGCTTTTGCTAGCCAAGCGATATCCCGTGCATATCTCTTCGACTCACCAGCTCTTCATCAAAATCTCACACTCGGATACTTCGGGAACCTTGCTGCATGGAACACCTTCTTGGATGACGGCGGCTATGACGGCACAACAGACTCCGTTGCATGGATGGTCAACATGACCTGCTACGGTTCCGCCCAGTGGCAGCGTGTCACCAGTCTCAATCAAATCTCTCCGTTCTTCGACAGCGAAGAGTTGTGGGAGACGTTCTGTTCTGAATCGCCTGCCGGACAGATTCAGTTCGCATCCTGCCTGGAGTGGCTGCAGTCCAGCAAGAAGATCGCCAGCTCACCTGGCAAGCGCAAGGTTGTGAAGATCCTCCCGCTGTTCGGCGTGTTGACAGCGTACCTCCTGACCGCAGACCTTGTCTACGGAGGGAAGGTCGCTCAACCTACCTTGGACGACCTCGGAAGCGTCATCCACTCAAACAACCTCGGCTCTCGACGCTGTCTCACAGTACTCTCTCCTCACTGCGGTCCATCATCGTCGGAGGCCGACACCATCGTTGCGTTCAAACAGGTGTATGCGTTTCTCGACCGGGAGTTGACGGCCGAGGAGAAGAAGTTAATCACGTTTGATGGTATCATGGTGGAGCATCTCCTATGTAAGTATCAAAGGGTGCAGCGTCGTGCAGGTGAGAGTAGCATGGACGACTTGGAGAAGTTGGAGACGTCGAATGCAAAGGGCAAGGCGGTGAGGAGCAGAGAGAAAGGCAAAGGCAAGGGAAAGGGAAAGGGAAAGGGGAGAGCCAAGAATGCACAAGCTTAAGCGTTGTACTAAGGCTTATTTGATTTCGAGTTGTTGTAGTAGCATAAGAAAGTTGATGACATATTAGATCAATTGAATATTCTACTGCACAAGCTATGCTGACAGCTACACCATCTCTAAGACATGGGGCAATCTGCATCAGCTGTCGGTGTGATGCAGAGCCGCTTCATCTCGTTCTGCGGAGCACTCTCTTCTGCCTGAGAGTCATCACTCGAGTGACCGTATCCCACCTTGCGCTTGATCTTCTTGAGAGGCGACACAACGCGGTTACTGAGAGCTCGAATAGCAGCTGCATTATATTCCTGAGCCACATAAGCTTGAGTAGAGGGTCTCAGTTGAAATTATGCAAGATCTACCACTCACACGTTCCGCTACTCGGTTCAACAAACAGATCGCCCTTAGCTTTGGAAGGAACAGATACTCTTGGCGACCGACTCGGACAGCATGAAATGCCACCTGGACCTCCACCATGTTGCTATGGTATAGCATCTCTGGCTTGATGACTGAGTAGGTGTGCCTAAACGTCCCATTGCATCAGAGGTAGGAAGTTGTATAGCTCTTTGAATGCACTCACGGCTGGTTCTCTGATTGCATCCAGTACTCAACAACATTCTCTAAAATGTGTACCTCGCCACGAAGGAGAGGAGAGACCACATCTAAGGGGTCTATGGTGCCATGAAGATCGATGGGCGGCTCCCCGTCTGCAGCTTTGATCGATGTGAAGTATCGGTTAGAGAATGTGAGTGCTAGATGGGCTGCATCCCTGCTTGGCGTCCATGGTCGAAGCTCACATCCCCGACGTTGCAGCTCTGCATTGAACATTTGGTACACAGTGCCCACACCACGAACTGCTTGATCGAAACGTGAAGCCCCAAGACCGGTCAAAGTGATGTGTTGCTTCATCTCCAGGAGACGTTTGGTGTTTCGGGGAATGCTGGCAGTATATGCAGCTCAAGGTATGATGATCAAAAGGTATGCAGTGAAGACTCACTCTGTGCGGCGAATGGGTGGAAGCTTATAGTCCAGCAAGTATCCCTGAACCTTCAAGATGACTTCCTCAATCTCATCTCCTCCCCTCCTTGGATAAGTGAGTAGCATCGTCCTCCCATTGTTCCTTTCGCACAGCTCGGCCATGGTTGAGGGGTTATCCATCTGCAAGAACGATGAGCAGAAGAATCTTAAGGTCCCAAATATCTGAAGTACCTGCTCCACGCTAGCCAGTTGTTGACAAGGGACTTTACCATCCACCAAGCTTTCCATATGGTCTTGCAGCAGCTTCTCTGTCGGGAGATGGGTATGTCTTTTAATCCAAAACATATTTCATGTACTCACGGTACCTTTCTGCATCTTGACGGAGTTGAGTGAGATAGGACATAGCTGCCTATCACGGGCAGAGGTCCAACTTCAACAGCGAAACAAGTCTGGAACAATAAACTGAGAGCTGCAAAAGGGGGGAAAGGCGTTGAATATTGCCGAAGGCCCCTCCAGTATATGTGACGGCCAACTCTCTCGTTCTGCTCCGACACTTTGCAATGGTGTACACGTATGCAACATTTCAGGGCAGCCCAGACAGACAACCGATCGACATGCGGAGGGTATGCGACCTCGCCTAACATCTGGCTTTGGTCTAATAGCCGAGCAAGGTTCTCACTCCAGACTTGAACACTGTCTCTTCGCTCTTGAACTGCCACTTCTATTGCTGCAGAACTGCGACACGAAAGCTCATTGACAGACCTCATGGCATCACCGTCTTCCACAGGCTTGAGAGAAATACTGGATGGACAGATTTGTGCAGTCCTGAACTACGGACGGGTATCACACCGTTGCAACACCAATATCGCTTGCAGGATATTTTCAAGCATCGTGGCCTGCCTTAGTCTCTCCAGGACTCTGGGCGTGAACAAACAAGGACCAAACATGTCACAGGCGAGATTGTTAAATACCTAGCCTGATGGGGACTTGGACTCAGAGTTCTTCGTCTCTTCGAACCCCCCACATCTCTCCCTGGACCAGCCTCTTCTTGCTCCTCTCCACTTCTCTCCCTCTTCACCCTTCAGCACTCAGATACTACCGTATACATACTGCTTCACTGCTATGGCTCCTCGTCGCAACACATCCTCTGCCACTACTGCTGCCGCTCAGGCTGCCAAGTACGTGTCTCTACCATCGCCTACCTCTTCTACAACCTTTGACCTTATGCACCTCAAGGGCCAAGGGTGCTACCGTCGCTCGAAAGGCCGGCGGGGCTCGTAAGCCTCCTGCCAAGCCTGCCCCTCCAAAGCCCTCTCCTGAGAAGGCAACGCGCACTCCTCGGTGAGTAGTATCTTGGCAGTCGTCTTAGAGAATTTCCCTGAATGCATCTCCTCTCTCAGCATGAGCACGGGAGGTCGCCGCCCTAGAGGCAAGGCTATCAAGACGTATGTTCATCTCACATCCACTTCCTCTATGTGTTCTTACTTAATGTCTATCTAGGCCTGACTACGTTGACTCTGAGGCAGAGGAGGTTGAAGACAATGAAGACGAGTTAGATGAAGACGTGATGGATGCAAACGACCGGGAGAATTCAGAGTTGATGTCTTCACACAACATTGAAAGGTGCGCATCGTATTATACTCGTCCATTCTGCATCGTTATAGCTCTCTCCAGCGATGAAGAGCTCTCGGCCGATGATGGTGACTCAGCAACCACTCAGAATGACCAGTCTTCTGATACAGTCCTCGCCTCTGAGGAGGATGAGCCTGATACTCGTCCTGATGTTGAGAGGACTCCAAGGGCTACTCGGTATGTACCAATGATCCATCATTTATCTGCATATTCCTCACCAAACCTTCCAGGCGTGGCCGTAAGGCTGATGACGCTGATGCTATTAGCCCCGGTAGTCCCTCGCCCGTGTACGTCCTCAGTCTACTCATGCTCCTATCCTTGCATGTGCTAACAATGACTATACTGTAGCAAAAGCAGCGGAGCACCTACTCCTGTGAAAGCAGGAGCTACCACCCCCTCTCGCCGAAAGGGTACAAACACTGTTTTCCGTCGTACCCCAGGAAAGCGGGCCAAGGAGGAGGACTCTGATGATCAGGAAGAGTACGTGTCTACTGCCTTATCACTCAGTACTTTACGCTTACCATTCTGTCCATCAGGGAAAGTCCTGTGAAGAAGACTCGCACCTCCACCCGGTATGTCCTCACTCTCTAGTCTGCTTTGTTCATTGTGCTAAACATCGTTAATGATAGGCAAGTACAAGTGGCCAAGGAGAACACCGATGAAGACTGGGATGTTGTTGAAGCACCTGTTCCCCCTCCCAAGAAGGCCGTGCCCCCTCTGCCTCGTCGCAACAGTGCCCGTACTCAGGCCCCTGCCGAGCCTGTTTTGCCTCCTGCTCTTAAGGCTCCTGCCAAGGCGACCCCAAGTGCAAAGGCTGCTACGAAGGCCAGAGCTAAGACCGCCACCCCGAAGGCTGCCGGCAAGGCTGCTGACCGAAAGGTTACCCCTGCGGCACGCCGTCGTGGCAAGGTCCCTGAGTACGTCGTCTATGCTGTTCCACTCTCGCTACTACATTAACATCTGTCTCTAGCTCCGCCGAGGAAGTCTTCAACCCCACAGAGGTTGATTCTGAAACGTACTAGCTCATTTATACTTCAACCCTTAATCCTATCCTCACACTCTCTCCAGTTACCATACCCAGACTGCTCTTTTCCGTAAGGACATGTCTTCCACCGAGAACTTTGACCAGTTGCATCAAGTGTATGTCCCTTTTAATATAGACGTGTGTCACCCTTCTTTGACATGTGTGCTATAGGCTCGACGACATCAAGCTGGAGAAGATCTCTGTTGCTAAGTATGTATTGCGTTACTGTTTCCAGCTTATGACCCTAACACTCTGTACAATATCTTCAGGGGTGACGTTCAGGTCAAGAATGACCCCCGCTCTCCTCGCCGTGTGCGCATCTCCAAGTAAGTGGGAAGTCTGTACTTGTTCTAGTTATATATTGATGATTGTCACAGGGAAACTGTTGAAATTCCTGACACTTCTCCGGTCGAAGAGCCTATCACTAGGCCTAGTTCTCCTATGTGGGACATGGAGATGGACAATGACGATGCTGAGGAGGATACCATGGACACCGGTATGTGCTATGATTTCTCCCACATCCTGTGCACTGCTAATGTCAGATTAGATCCTCTGGTCTCTTTGACTGACTCCACTGGACGTATTCCAACTATGCATGCTGTCGGCTATGGTCCTGGTGTTGACTTGCAGGATGACGATGCTACCGATGTCTTGTTAAAGGACACGTATCCTTTCCTCCCGTCCTTGAAGTAAGCATGATGCTGTTGTTCATTATATATCTGTTGCTAATCCGTTGTGACAGGGATCATTATCCCGACTCGGGACCGTACCCGCTGACAACAATTCTGCTGTCAGAGGGGATTATCGATCAGCCCGGCTACTCTGTGGACAAGGAGTACGTCTGTATACCTCCTGCTGAGCTTTTAACACATTGTCTAACCACTTACCTAGCGCTCTATTGGAGCTTGTTCTTCACAGCCACGGGGGCCCAATGGGCCACCCTGGGGTGTTGAACCCTGCTCGTGCACCTCCTGGACTTGCCACAGCTCATGTGTACTCCACCACCGGCTCATCGTATCCAGTCATCTCGATCCCCTCCCCTATTGGCCCTCACCGTGCCATTTTGTGGTCCGTTGGGGTGGTGCTGGGCTGCAACGTCATCACTCCCGCTCCGTTTGCCCAGAAGAAGGCGAAGCAGATCCTGCTGAGTCCTCTTCGTGGGGAGTATGAGCGCAGTTTGGCCTGGATGGCTGGCATATTTGGGAGCGAGTGCTTAGGAGTGCCTACCTTTGGTGTCCAGATGGTCGATGGCAACGGCCGGATCAACGGCTTGTCGTTTCGTACCTTCCCAAGCAGCACCGGTACGACATCTGGCAATGGTATGTCATTTGTTCACCATTGATGTATACGTCTAATGTTCTACTTCTCTAGCTCGGCTTCTTCCTGGGATGGGTGCGGCCACGCCGAAGAAGGGTCGCACCCCTGCCTCGATGCCTGGACGGTCTCTCATCGAGATGAGGGACAAGACGACATGGCAGATCACTGATGACAGTGAGTCGTTCTTTTGTATCAGGTGCTATCAGAGACACTAACTCCATCTTTTAGTCTCCTTGTGGGATGCTAGACACCTCTTCAAGCAGGGTCGTAACACGAGGGATAAGTTCTCTCATGACACGGTTGCATCCCTGCCCCGTCTCAAGCGGGAGTTGGAATTTGGGGAAGTCGCTATAATCTACTATAGCGCCTCCACTTTCCCTGCTTCCAAGAACATCCACCCTGACGCTGTTCATGGTCTCAGCCTGAACCTCTACGGTGCTGTCTCTATTGCTTCTGGCGTCTGAAGAGTCTTTACTACGTTATCACTGGTATCCCCCCCCCTCCCCCCCTCCTTTACTTCCACCTCGCTCCGTTGTTGCGTGGCAACTCTTGCTTCAAGTCCCACTCTTCGTCGCAGAGCACCCGTGTTCTGTAGCATCTTTGACAGGTTGCATCTATGGTATTTCCCTGCATTCTGAGTAGCTCAACGTCGTGTAGTTTGTGTGGTGACTTTCCTATAATGATAACAACAACGTTGACAAACTTCTCTGCGTGATCAACTTGGGCAACTAAGAGTGTGGACTTAGGGAAAACGAACTTGATATGATCACGTGCATCTGATGGGATAATGTTCGCAGCCACGTGACTGGATGTTCAACTTTGTAGACGCTGACATCGATCACATCTTTCAACCTCTCTCCCTCAATCTGTTAGCCCTACCTTGCTGCACTCCCTGACAAAATGCCCTATATCTTAACATGGTCATCTATTCTCCTCCTATATGGATGGAGCACATCTATGCTACACGCTGCCAACATGATACCTATCACTGTCACCAATACAAGTAGCGGTGTTCAGATAAGAGGTAAGTCTCTTCTTGAGTACTTGTCAGTGAACAGAACCGCTTACAATATATCTAGGAACTATATGTGATACTCTAGCACCCCTCTTGTCATTGCCCTGTGCATCTAATGCCAATACACGGTCCACGATGGACAAGGTTATGACAGACACCTTCGTTACAAGTTCTGTGCCCATCATGGGCAGGGTTATGACAGACACCCTTGTGACAAGTTCTGTGCCCATCATGGGCAGGGTTATGACAGACACCCTCGTGACAAGTTCTGTGCCCGACACGGGCAGGGTTATGACAGACACCCTCGTGACAAGTTCTGTGCCCGACACGGGCAGGGTTTTAGAGAGCACCCTCACAACAAGCTCATCTCGCATACACCCGATTACTATTCAACCTGTGACGTACCCAGTATATGTGGACTTGAGTACCAGCCTTTTGACCGTAACAGAAAACATTAGAATTATCATCCAACTGGCTTTTCTCCAGTGTATCCAGAATCTTTATTTCTCCCATGATTATCTTGTAAAGATGCGCGGTCTAGAGTCATCGCGGACTTCAGTTCAATACCATAATTCACCGGTGGTTGATATCATCTTAGATGAACCTAATGATAAGTTATATGGTGGAGCTCAATTACCAAAGACTAAGAATCAAGCAAAAGTGTGGCTGGATACTGAGTTGAGACCGTATCTAACCCGGGGTATATGTCAAGATGCTAAGTCATATATTTACTCGCAGTACATTCTGTCAACTATGCAGGGTGATATACATGATGATGTTGCTGTTAAGCTTCCCTTGTCTATTATCAGTTATAGGTTGACTAAACCGCAGATGCTCAACATTGCCATATGTCATAATATTACAGGAGTCAATAGTCGAATGTCAAGAGATCGTATTTTGCGAACATTAATTGAGCATCAATGTAATGGTTGTCCGCAGTTCCTTGCTGTATTCTCTCCAATTGACAAACCAAAAACAACCCAGCAAAGAAAGCAGTGTCAGAGAGAGCGTGTGGCTGTTTCGTCACGTAGATCAAGTATTTCTACTACACAATCTAAGTCATCCTTCCCGCCTGTTCCTATTGGAAAAGATTTGCTACATGAGACGATTACTGGATTTGCAAATGGATTACAGGTATCAAACTTCCTTGAGTCTGCATGTGCTGTGTGTGGCTTATTGACACGGAAAGCCAGCCTATGCAATATAGAGTCAATATCATTTGACCGAGAGTTGTTATGCTCCGATGAACCTGTCACCAGAGTAGAGAGACAATCTATTGATGAGGCTATCCGCCCTATACCAGGGCCGGTTCTTCTATCAGGCTGTAATGATATTTGTCCTTCGTGTTCTGAGTCACTAAAAGATGGAAAAAAACCGATTGACGCTCTTGCAAATGGGCTATGGATTGGAGAGATTCCTGATGAGTTGAAAGATCTCAGTTGGACCGAGAAAATGATCATTTCACGGGTGAAGCATAACTTGTGCATAGTAAAGGTCCATGTGTCGGGAATGTCCAAGATGAAGGCAAATGTAGTTAGTCACTCCCTGCCAATGCCCAAGATTTATAATGCATTGCCACCACCGAGAGATGAGTTAGATCAAGTATTGGCGTTCTTATATATAGGACCTAATGTTCCAACACTGAAGGAGTTTAGACGCACTCCTATGTTAGTACGCCGTAACAAAGTTGCACGGGCATTAGAGTGGCTGAAATTAAATCACTCTGACTATACCGATCTAGATATTTCTTATGAAAATCTTGATGAATACCCTGAAGATGAACCACCTGTGATTGTCAATTATACACAGAGTATGGAGTCTAACAAAGACCCCGAGTCCACAGCAGTCAATGACACGGAAGAGGATGACGGTACTGACAAGGGGGACTGTCCATTCATTGTGCATGGTCTAACTGGTAGTAATCTTGAAAGACTGGGACACAGCCGTCCTCATGAGATTACTGCTCGTGCAGTGGAGTACTTCAAGTCAGGTGGCAAAGTGCTTGGTATCGGTCAAGCTGAGCAGCCAGAGAGTATTTATGACAATCCCCAACTATATCCTCAAATGTTTCCTTGGCTTTTCCCCTATGGACTTGGAGGGCTTCGTAATGTAATGGGTTATAAACCTGTTTCAGAGGAAAAGCGGAAGCAGCAGTTGCTGATGTATCATGATAAACGGTTCCAATTAGAGCCTTTATTCCCTCTAGTTGCACTAAATCATGAGCAGATTAAGAAAGCAACTACCGCAGGCTACTTACTAGCTGACAAAAGCAAGTTCAATGAGATTGCTGACCGTATCGCAAATCTAAGCCATCAGACACTGACAGAGATTGTGGAGCGCTTGAAGAATGGTCCAGTCAAGCCCGAAACAGACGAAGAGAAAGCTTGCTTCAAGATACTTAATGATCTTGACCATGTAAACTACAAAGTTCAAGGATCTATTACGAGTAAAAAGTACATGAGAAATGAGATATGGTCCTTAGTGTCATACCTCGGAGCGCCATCATGGTTTATCACATTTGCACCAGCTGATGTCAAGCACCCACTAGCTCTCTACTTTGCAGACACCAATGAAACATTTGTCCCCAAATTCCGTGATAAAGATGAACGTATGAATCTCATTGCAAATAATCCTGTTGCAGGGGCGAGATTCTTTAAGGCAATGGTTGACTTATTTGTAAAGCATGTTCTAGGTGTGGGTTTGGACCGTCCTGGACTGTACGGAGAGACTTCAGGATATTACGGTACTGTGGAACAACAGGGTCGACTCACACTGCATCTTCATATGCTACTATGGATTAAAAACTCTTTGACGCCACAGGAAGTAAGAGATAAGATTATGGATCCCGGCTCAGACTTCCAGAAAGCCATGGTAGAGTATCTTGAGAGTGCTCACAAAGGAGAGTTCCTAGACAGTGATATGGAGACAGTTGCAGCTGAACTAAAGGAGATTAATGAGAAAAATCCATTCCGCATCCCTCCTACTGAGACTTTACCACAACCACCTCCAGATAAGTGTTCTCATGAAGAAGAGCAGCCCGATTGCACCCAATGTATTGAGTATAAGAATTGGTGGAGCAACTACTGCAAAGAAGTCAACGAGATTCTATACTTGTCTAATGTACATCGCTGCGTGTCACGGAGCAAAGGTTCCAAGGTACCTCAGGGAGCCAAAAATAGTGGCATGAATGAGGTGGATAATCGAGGCTGCACAGACCCTATCACAAAGGTGTGCAAAGCAAGATTTCCTCGAGACACCTTTCCTACTACTCAGGTTGACCCTGAGACCGGTGCATTAATACTGAAAAAAGGTGAGGCATGGCTGAATACATTCACACCTGCAGTGTCATACCTTCTCCGGTGCAACCATGATGTGACCAGTTTGATGTCTGGAACAGCCATCAAATCTGTCATTGCATATGTTGCTGACTACATTACGAAGACTCCACTGAAAACTCATGTTATGTTTCAATCCATTCAAAATGTATTTGACCGCAACCCAGAGATAGTTGGAAATATCAAGGCTGATAAGAGTAAAGCACGTAGCATCATGACTAAGATGGTTAATGCATTGACTGCTGCATCAGAGATAGGAGGGCCTATGGCAGCTATGTACCTGCTAAAACACCCTGATCACTACACGGGACACCAGTTTAGAACTTGCTTCTGGAGGGGTTATGTTTATGAGGTAATGCGAGCATGGGATGATTCTAAAAATATTGTAGAGGATGGGAAGACTACTGTAGTTTTAGGTTTGGATCACGAACAAGCAGGTCAAGGAAAGACTCGTATTGTGCCTATTTCTCCTGTATTAGATTATATGTATAGACCGCTGGAGCATGAGAATGTGTGCGTATATGATTGGGTAAGAAAATATCATAAGAGACCAATTCCAAAGCGGCGTAGGAAGTTTGCTGTCCCTCAAAAGTTAATGGTAAATGATAGTGATGATGAGTTTGAGAACAACTATACCATTGATGAGTCACCAGTGCATGCACATGTAGATGAGGATGATGACAGCGGTTATGAATCCACTTCGAAGAGTACTAGCAGACATCCAAGTTTACGCGGTGGTGGCAGACCTTCGCTAGCTCAAGAAGAAGAGGAAGATTCTGAGGATGAGCTGCTGCTGTCATCTTCTCCCAAGCCTGTGCGAAGCACACGGACCCTTCCAGCAGAGGTAGAGGAATCTGAAGATGAACTATTACTTACCACAGCCACCGCCACCACAGCTAAGGCGCTTGAGAAAGATTATATCTCTGAGATAACTCCAAAGTCCAAGACCCCTTCATACTTTATTTTCCATGCTGAGCACCCGCAGTGCCGTAGTCATGAAGTATGCTTGCAGAATGAAGAGGATTCATTTGTGCCCAACTTTGTGGGAGGACCACTGCCACGGAAAGATCAGGGCAGCAGAGAGGAATATTGTATGACAATGCTTACACTATTCAAGCCATGGAGATCAGGATCAGACTTACGACACAGTGCTGAGATGCTATGGGATGAGGCATTCAGAGCTCATCAGTTCACGGACAGGCAGGAGGAAATTATGAGGTTTTTCCACATTAGATATGAGTGCAACGATGCCCGTGATGATTTCTCAGCCATGCGAAAACAGTTAGAGAA
The DNA here is from genome assembly GCA_033807695.1 of Daedaleopsis sinensis. Classification (NCBI taxonomy): domain Eukaryota; kingdom Fungi; phylum Basidiomycota; class Agaricomycetes; order Polyporales; family Polyporaceae; genus Daedaleopsis; species Daedaleopsis sinensis. The sequence continues at coordinate 3,038,168 of CM066306.1, forward strand.
AGGGTCTGGCTCATACTACATGAACCGTGATGACTTGGATGAGATGGAAGTTCAACACTATACCTTTGATACAACTTCATCGGTACAAGACAGAGAGGATGATATAGTAAATAGTAAGGAGTGGAAAGATATCAGCCGGTCAGAGATAATCCGATTAGCACGCAGTGATAAAGCAGAGAACATAATGACACAAGCGGGATGGATGGATAAAATGCAGCATGATAAGCAAGTCAATTTGCCAAATATTCCAAAGAGATTGACCGTATCTGAGGACAAGTCAGCATCAGAATGGCGTCAAGTACTCACTGAAGCTCGACAGAAGATATTGGATGCCCGAGATGCAGAAGCTAAGAGCAAACCTCCAAAGAATGCTACAAATGCACTGCCTGTAAATCATGAGATTGACTCCGTCAAATTGGTTGATAAACAATACTTCATGGACAAGAATTTCCAAGCTACCGACCCTCAGGCCAAGGAACTTATTGAGAATACAGTAGTCAAGTTCAGTTTGAATGAGGCCCAAGAGCGTGCATTTAGGATTGTAGCCAATCATGCTATAGACTCTTGCGGAGAACATCTCAAAATGTACCTTGGAGGGATGGCTGGTACCGGAAAATCACAAGTAATCAAAGCATTGACCCACTTCTTTGGAGAGAGAAATGAATCCTACAGGTTCATGTGTCTGGCTCCAACTGGTTCAGCTGCCTCCCTGATAGGTGGATCTACTTATCATTCTATGCTAGGGTTTAGCAAAGCTGATTCAACCGAGTCGGTGGCCAATGTGATGCAAGTGCGAAGTCGACTCATGAATGTGGAGTACATATTCATCGATGAGATCAGTATGCTGGACTGCTTCAGTATGTACAATATTTGTGCAAAAATGTGTGCTGCTCTCAAGAATGATGGAACTCCATTTGGTGGTATAAATATTATTTGTGCCGGAGATTTTGCTCAATTACCACCGGCAGTCCAAGCAAAGCCTCTATATTCACACGAAGTTGGAAGAGTTATTCACAAAACACATGATCACAAGAAGCAGAAGTCCTCTATTGGTAAGGCACTTTGGCACCAGTTCACTACAGTAGTTATCCTTAGGGAAAATATGCGGCAGCGGTCACAAAAACCCGAGGATGCAAAGTTGAGAACTGCACTAGAGAATCTGAGATATAGAGCATGTACTGAGGCTGATATTAAGCTAATCCAATCACGGGTGGCTGGTAAAGGCAAGAAGCATCCCAAAATTAATCAGCCTAGGTTCAGAAATGTATCGGTAATTACCACATATAATTCCTACAGAGATGCTATCAATAGGCTGGGCTCTAAGCGATTTGCCAGGGAGAATAATCAGGCATTGCATACATTCTACTCTATTGACAAACTAGCATCAGAGTCCGATGACAAGAACCTGCCCAAACATCAGCGCAAGAAGAAGGTCAACCCACACCGTTCCACCAATATTGTCAATGAAGAATTGCAGACCCGGCTATGGGATTTATCCCATGAACTTACTGAGCATCACCCCGGGCAGTTGAGTATATGCATTGGACTACCGGTGATGATCAAAGTCAATGAAGCTACGGAGTGCTCAGTTACCAATGGTGCGGAAGGAATAGTAGTAGGATGGACATCACGGCCTATCACTGAGGATAAATTTGCATTAGAGACACTTTTTGTCAAGCTCACAGCTGCTCCCACTCCGATAAAACTCCCTGGTCTTCCAGAGAATGTTGTCCCGCTTTCGCATGTAAACAAGAAAGTGAAGTGCAAACTCCCCAATGGTATGCTACTAGAAATAAACCGTGACCAAGTACCGGTAGTACCCAACTTTGCTATGACAGACTTTGCTTCACAGGGACGTACAAGGCCCAGTAATGTGTGTGACCTGCAGAATTGTCAAACACACCAGTCTGTATACACTTGTTTGTCACGGGGTTCAACTCTTGAGGGAACTATCATTGTCCAGTCATTTGACAGCGGGAAATTGACAGGAGGTATTGCAGGCTCATTGAGGCAAGAGTTTAGAGAGCTAGAGTTGCTGGATGAAATCACAAAAATGCGGTACCTTGGTACTATATCACCCGAAGTATCGGGAATTACAAGAAATGAACTTATTCATTCTTTCCGCCAATGGAAAGGTGAAAAATTTGTACCCAAGACTATCCACAGTGCTCTGAAGTGGACTGCTAGTGATCCTTTCCCAATTCAAAAGGTGACCGAAGATACTCCCTGGACTTTGGTGAAAATTTACAAAGACCAGTCATCTAGCAAGGCCGACAAGGCTGACAGCGGCACCAAAGAGAAAGTTGAAAAGCCGCAAGTCAAAAGGGATAGGACTGCATTTGTATCCGCACAGGGGTCACAAGCATTACAGACTGTCAGCAATGTTACAAGAACTAATGCTACTAAGCGTAAGCGGGATGAGGAGACTGAGATTGAACAGACCACAAAGCCTCAGCCAGCTAAGAGAATCAAAGTAACCAAACCCCCAGTAGGCAAGATGTTTGCAGGCTTTCCATGGGATTCTGTCAATCACAGTTGTGCATATGATAGTCTGCTTACGGTGTTGCTCACCCTGTATACTGACTGCCGTGAGGCATGGATACATCACATGCCAGAGCAAAGTCAAATTCTCACGGACTTAGGTGTATTGTTTGATGGTACTCTCCCGGACAACAGGTCAATGACTTTGCAGCGAGCACGGGATACATTGAGAAATAGATTGGCTGTGTCACATCCTGACCTGGGACCTCGGGGGAGTGAGCCTACTGATATATATCTCTTATTGGAGAACATTATCAAGATAGACATCCCTATTCTACAGCAGTGCTACAAATGCCGAGCATGTGACCATGACGGTCCTGCTAACAGCAAAGCTGAAGCAGTATGGATTTGTGATGACTATGTGTGGAAAAATAGTCCAGCCACATCCGGTAGATATCAAGGGAAAACAGTCACACAATGGATCAGTGCTTTACTCTCCCAGAAATCTGAGAAGAAATGCCCACAATGCAAGCGTCAAATGCACAGGTCATTATCTTATACTGACTCACCTAACATTATAGCTATTCGTGCACAGCAGAAAATAATAGTGGAGTCTCAGATTGTATGGCCTGATATTGACCAGATGTACCGGCTGTGTGGTATAATCTACTTTACTCCTTCTCACTTTGTCTGCAGGTTCATTGACAAGTCGGGAGATGTCTGGTACCACGATGGTGCAGAAAATGATGCGAAGGTTCTGTACTACAGTAATATTGTCAACTGGTCAGGAAAAAAATTGCAAGAGGCCGGTAAGTATAAGATGAGCATTCTACTGTACACTAAGCTTTAGGTTATAATACATCTTATTATTTATTATTATTATCTATCATCTAACATATGAGCTCCTCGGTCCCCCCATCCTCATCAATCGTCCTTGCCAGGAATGGCCCACTCCAAACCAAGTAGGACCGCATGATCATGTCCTGCGTCTTTACTGCACCCGGATGTCCGGCTGAGATCGAGTCATGATGTGCTGCGATTACACGACCGCGAAGTTCCGTGTGATTTGGAACGACCAACTTCCCCCTCCTGTAGATCAAGCCGTCCTCGGCTGATTCCAGGTCTTCCGATTGGCCTAGTTTCTCGACGATAGAGCGATCGTACAGAGACACATGTTTAAGGCACAAGTCGTGAAGCTCCGAAGCGCCGTCAACCGTATGCGTAGCATTGAACCAGTGCTCTGGCAACATGATGACGTCCTCCTGTGGCACTTCGGAGTCCATGTGATCAGCTCGACGTGAGAGAGCATCCGGTTTCCCCATACTACGACCAGGCTTGTGTGACAAGGTGAAGTGGTAATTGGCGAGTTCTGTGTGCCATCGTGCTTGACAGGGGTTAAGCAGCTGCGGTTTGCGGAAGTATTCGAGATTCTTGTGATCATTATGAATCTCGAATGGTTGACGTGCACTCTGGAGGAAATGACGCCATTCCTGGAGTGCCAGCATTACCGCGAGCATTTCACGATCCCAGATCTCGTAGCCGCGCTGAGCGGGTGTCAGAGATTGTGACAGGAACGCGATTGGCTTCCATTGACCATCTTGACACTGGGAAAGTTCTGCTCCGACAGCGTAGTTCGAAGCATCACATTCTACTCGGAAGGGATCTGTGTCATTTGGAATAGCTAACACCGGGGCGCTGGTGATGGCTTTCTTGATCCCTTCAAAAGCGAGCTGCTGTTCCGGACCCCACATCCATTCCGTTAGACCCGTGAGACGATTGAGCGGGCCGGCCGTTTTCGAGAAGTCCTTGATGAACCGTCCGTAGAAGTTGGCGAAGCCAAGGAAACTCTGGACGTCCCGTTTGCACGTGGGGACCGGCCAGTCGGTGACACCTCGGATCTTCCCTGGGTCCATGCGAATTTCCCCAGGGGAGATGATATGACCGAGATATTCTGTTTCCTGTGTTTCGAATTCGCACTTCTCGGGTTTACACGTGAGACGATGTTCTCGAAGGATCTGTAGAACTTCCCGGACCGTTTTCCGGTGCTCTGCTAAGTCCATGGAGAGGATGATGATGTTGTCCAAGTACACAATGACCTTTCCGGTCAGAATAAGATCTCGGAAGATCTCATTCATCATGGTCTGGAACGTGGCCGGGGAGTTCGTGAGTCCGAAGAACATGACGAGAGGTTCGTACAGCCCACGATTAGTGATGAACGCGGCTTTCTCTTCGTCACCTTCTTTGATCCGGATATTGTTGTATCCCCAGCGAATGTCCAGCTTTGTGTAGTACTTGGCACCTTTGAGTCGATCAAGGAGTTCGGACATGAGCGGGAGTGGGTACACGTTCTTCTTAGTCATGCTGTTCAGCTTGCGATAGTCCTGGACTGGTCGCAGCTTCCCATCTTTCTTTTTGACAAAGAAGAACGGTGCTCCCCAGGGCGATTTAGAGGGTCGAATACGTCCAGTGCTCAATTGTTCCTCCAGGAAGACATCTAAGGCATCCTGCTCGTCTAGGGTCATGGGATAGATCTTTCCGCAGTACGGTTTCGCATCCTCGGTCAATTCAATCGCATGGTCATACGGCCTTCGTTCGGGAAGAGTAGAGAACGTCGATTCGTCAAAGACGTCTCGGAAATCTCGATACTGCTCCGGGACTGTTTCCTCGAACGTTTTCTTGGCTTTGGCCGTATTCTGCTCGATAGCGATTTCCATTGCAACCGAGGTCTTTACACGTACATGGACGGTACGCGAGTCACACCATGACTTAGTGTTAACCATGAAAACACGCTCTCCGGGGTTCACGACATGCTGGCAGGTACTCGGGCAGCGACGGAAGTCAAGAATCTTAGACTTCCAATCGATCGTGGGATTATGGTGTTCGATCCACTCGTGGCCCAGGAAGACGTCCGACTTGCCAAGGTCTGTGACCAGGAATGGGATGCGCTCCCGGTGATCTCCGATCTGCAGGTCGACTTCGACATAGTGTGTGATCCGTCCCCCTATGTTTGGTGTCCCGTCGGCGTTGAAGACGTCGATAGGCTGGTCGAAAGGCTTAGGCGTGAGACCTGCTTTGAGGACGAAGTTTCGATGCATACACGATCCGGTGCAGCCGGTGTCGAGGAGCGCTTTGATGTCATAGGTGCGCAGGGTCTCGATGTTTGTGATCATGGCCGGGACGTCGAACTGCCGTTTTCCACCTGTGCCACGGACTGCTCGGAAGTACTTAGGCCCGTAGGGCATGATCGGGATGGCGTTAACTGGTTTGGATTTTGGTTCCTCCGCACAAGGATATTTTTCGAATTTTTTGTTATTTTTGGAAGAGGAATTAAGCACCGATTCACGTCGGCCGCGCTCCTTGCTAGGAGACGCCTCTTCGGTAGATGTGATAGATACAGGAATAGGGTCCGATGACGATAACGGGGCGATAAAGGTAGGCATAGTGGTGGGAGAGAGAATCGGTATTGTACAATCTGCGTTACTGGATTCGAGTACATAAGAAAAGTCCGTATCAGATCTACGTGCGGCTAGAACTGATTGTCCTGAAAAACCGAAACAATGGGCTCGTTGCTCGAATCCGAAATGTCCTCCTGCTCCTGCTGCTCAGCTCCGATCTCCGGTACGACCTGTTCCATGAAGTCCTGCAGGTCCTCGACGATGTACTGCCGAATCTCATCTAAGAACGGCTCACGTTGACCAGGAACTTCCCATCGACGCATGCGCTGCGCATCCGTGCCGGTGCGGTTCGGGACATGCCATCTATCTCCGCACGTGCCCTTCTCCGACTGCTTGGCACCACACTTCCGGCATGGTCTAGCGCGGAAGGTGTCGATGTCCATCGGCTGTCCTCGACCTCCGTAGACGGTACCGGTTCCAGTACGACGATCACTGGTTGGTTGAGCCTAATATACAGGCTGCTGCGGTGCGGGAGGTGCGTAGTACTGATAGCGCGCAGGTGGGGGTCCCGGCGGAGGAGCGTATGCCATAGGGGGCGCTGCGTAGTACTGAGGAGGTCGTGGAGCGCGGGGAGGTGGCTGCTGCTGCTGTTGTTGCCGTGATCGTCCGTAAAGACGCTGATGAATGTGATGCTGTTTAGAGAGTGCCGTGATGCGATTTTTCCACTTGAGATAGGTGTCCGGCACGGTCTCGTTGGCGTAGATCATCTGCACGAGATCCATAGGCAGGGCGAGTTCCAGCTTGTGGCGCATGTACGGGGTGTCACGCTGCGTGTTCATGCCGGCACGCGTCGTTAAGTCCTCCCATTCTGCGAAGAAGTCCTCGGCCGTCTTGTTTCCCATGCGAATGTGGTCGAGAGTGCTGACCGCATCGTATTCGTCAGTAGGGGATTTGAAACGACTATCGAGCTTCGACCAGAACGTGTCCATGTCAGCGATCCTCGTAAGCCAGGTACCGTTCACAAAGTTGGTTTCCACAAAGTTCTTCTTCCAAGTCATCAGACGTGGGGACCGGATGTAGGAAAGAACGAGCCGGATTGCATCATCTGTTCCCATACCGGCCACATAGACCTGGAGTAGATACTTCCAGGCGTTATACGCATCTGGGGATCCATCGAAGGGTTCTGGATCGGCGACTTTGGGCGCGGAGGCTCGGATGACGTGTTGGCGTTGGAAGAGGTTTGTGAAGAAGGTTTTCGCGTCTTGGTCGAGCGAGAATGCCGGTTGCGGTGCTGTCCCCATTCTGGTATGAGGTTGGGATGAGGAGCTCGAAGAGGAGTGTTGGGTAGCTGTGCTGGACGACGAGGAAGAGGATACGGATCGGTTGGACGGGCCGGGAGCTCGAGCTTGTGGGAGGGGAAGGGCTTCTTGAAGCGGGGTGAGGTCGAAAGCGCTTCCGGTGAGGTGAGCGTCGACTTGCGCTTGAGTGGGAGTGAGAGAACCGGGGTCAAAGAAGGGGAGTGCGTCGGTAGGGATTGGTGCTGGGGGATGGATGAGGCGGATGATATCGTTTTCGGGGATCGGTTCAGGTGGCACGCAGTTCTCGAATTGAAGCGGGCAAGGTTGTTCCTGGCAGCGGGTAACGGAATCGTCACTTTCGTTGAAGCTATAGTCGTCCCACTGATCTGAGATGGTTTGCCTTCCTTGGATATGTAAGCTCCCGGCGCAGGGATATCGGGTGTCTCCTTCCGTGATGTCTCTTGAAGCGCGTGGTCCCGCGCTTCGGTTTCGTATTCAAGGAGCAACGAGTCCCACTTGTCCATAAACTAAAGAAGGATGTGTAAATGTAAAGCGATCAAACACAGTCGAGATCACGAGGGCGTGTAAGGCCTGACGCACACCTACAAATGTTCTTGCGAACACCGGCGGTCGGAACTCGTGACTGCACAACCGATTTTACCGCGCCTGGCGAGGCGGAGTCTCTCGGACACGGTTGCCTAGAAGGCTGACTACCGCGTGTGTATGTAGGAAAGGGTAACACCGGAACGGAACGTACGGATACGGAGACGTATAGTACGCAGAGGATCGAGGGTCTTGCTGCCGTGGGCTCGGCGCCCAGAGATCGAGGGTAGATGGGCGGGATGTGTGAAGGTCGGGGTGAAAGGGATGGTGGTGGGCGGGGTTGGTGGTGATGGAGGAGAGGTGGAGACGTACGGGGTAGTACTGATACAGCACGCCCGTAGTCGAGAAGAGTGGTAGCTTCGGATTATGATACGCCCTTGGCTAGGACGAAGGCAGACTAGAGTTGGGTGACAATGTACCAATCCGAAGCTGGGGACTCTACCCCAGCATCCAGTGGCTTTTATATTGTAGAGGCCTGCCTACGAGAACAATAACACATGTAGAACAATAAGAACATGAGGCGTGCTACGGAAACCAAGCGGAAAGCACGGAGGCCCGTCGAGGGTCACAGGACAATAGCTAAGACAATAACGAATGAAACAGGGTGGGAACGAGGATGAGGCGAGGTAGAACATGTGCTCGTAACAGCAGCGTTTGGTATATCGAGAGCGTTATCTGAGGAGCAGCGGAAGTGTGCCAGCAGCAAGAGGAAGGTTGCTGATGATGGCATCAACCATTGTCAGCACGAGCCGCGATGGCTGACTTCCTTGTCTGGTAGAAACCCAGCCGGCACCTCGCTCGCACCGCAAAACCTGACCACTGCGGCCGCGACGGACACGGCAAGCGAGTCGCGTGTGCTCGTCGTCTGTGAGGCAAGGTGCTGACCGCGACCAAGACCACCCATTGTCGCGGTGTGGAGGCTCGGGACCGCGGAGACGCTAACAAATGACATATCACCCGGCAGTCCTCCGGGGCAGCTCTCTGGCTCTCGCGTCTGCCGACGTCGGGCCGTCCGGCTGGCCGTCGCAAATGACCGACCCGCGTGCGGGAACATCGCCCACAAACTGCGCCATATCTCCGCGCACGCATCGCAAGCTGCGCCCTCACGGCGCGCTCCACGCTCCACGACGGATGCGCTGGTGTTCACAACGAATGGACGGGGTCGAGACAATCGCCGTTCGGGCGGTTCATGGGCGTCCGGGAGGCTGCGCCTTCTCGCTCGCACAGGACATCTTCGCGTGCGGATGACGATGCTGATGTGCTCTGTAGAGCTTGGAGGTACTGCCCGAGCGCTGCAGAGCACAGCGGCAAGGTCTTAGGGCTAGGGTTAATCGCGTCTCAAGGCTCGGTCTCGGGAGCGTATACAAGGACGCGAACGACGTGGTACGTACCGTTCTCGGGTCGGTTAGCGTCTCCTCGCGAACGTATGCGTGCGAGGACTGTCAGCCGGCGACTTGCTGACAGTCGGCCGCTCTGTGATCCACACTGTGTTTAGCTATGGACACGGAATATATCTCGATTGGAACTCACGGATGTGGACCGCCCCCTCGCGCGTGTACGTGCAGCAACGGGGCGTGTGCGACTCGGATGCACACGAGCGAGTGAGGCAAGGACGCAACCGCACGAGCGCGTACACCGCCGCGGCTCTGCTCTTAGAGCTGGACGGAAGGCGGACGCTGCTTACGGTGCGTCAGAATCCTGGGCGGTGACTCTGAAAAGCGTGCGTTCGTACTCGCACCCCCTCAGCCACTGACTGCCAGTGAGGCTCCCAGGTCGGCGGGTCTGGACACGCTGCCGCCCGCTCTGAATCTGACTCTGCACAACCCTAAGATGAGTGCGTGCGGACGGTCAACTCATGAAGCGACTGGTGCGCGGCGAGATGCACTCATTGGTGCTGGTGTGTTGTGGCGGCGCACGCGGACGCGGTAGAAGCTCTGGCTTTTGGCGTCGGCTCTGGTGTCAGTGGGAGCGAAGGGTGTGTGTAGCAGCAGCGATCTCACCGGTGCCGTGACCGAGCGCTGCTCGGACTGGCGTCGCGATGGGTCACAGATTCCCCACCGGCCCGCTGTCGGCGCAGTCGATGGTGTTGGCGAGTGTTACTCGGGCTGCGAAGGCTCTATGTCGGATGCGGGCGCTGGTGAGTTTCGATTGGACTTGTCTAGACGACGAGGCTGCTCACTGGTGGCGTCATACGTTAGCGTAGGTTCCAGATAACAGTAACGGACCTATAATACACTGCTGATGATCAGTCTCGCGTAGACAGCGACTGTGCGGTCCGACGAGCTTACCGGTTTGAGCACGCAGGACTCAGGCGTCCAAAGTGAAACTGCTGTCGCGCGCCGGGGGCACCAGAAAGGCCTCCCGGATCAGTATGTTGTTGGCGGGCACAAGACATACAGAAGTGGTCACCCGGGTGTTAGAGTGCTTACAGCACGATCCCGGAACTTGAATTCAAATACCGCGTGGCCCTTGCGTGCATGACTTCCGGACGAGCGGCCGAGATCGAGCGGTGTCCATCGCAGATGACTGGATAGCGGTCTCGGGATCTACAAACAGAGTCAGTAGCCGTCGCGCGCATGTGTACGTGTGGTGCCGAGACGTACTGAGAGAGACACGCGGCGCATGGAAAGCCATGGACCCGGACGTGAGCAGGTGTGCGGTAGGCGGCGACAGAGATGTGGAGTGGATGCGAGAGTGAGAGGGTGAGAGGGTAAGAGGGTGAGTGCACAGTGTCGGCGCGACACCGAGCGTACTTATACCTCGCAGAATGGTCCGTGAGTGGTGCGTACACGAAGTCCCCAGGGAGACAGTCGAGTCTCGTGCCTGTGGAACACGTACCTTACCCGACAGTTGGCATGACTCGATTCGCCCTGGGGACTGTGCCGGTTGTATTTCGTAACCTGTCGTTTGCTGCTTGTAATCAGGCCTGTGAACGCATCACTCAAGTAGGCGAGATGCGGAGCATCAGAACACTCACCATAGCAAAGCCAGCACGGCTGCTGCGCGGCGGTCGCATACTTCGACGTGTAGCGTCGAAGGCATGTCGAGACGGACGAGTTTTGGACTAGCAAACAGGGCGTGAAGGACAACGAAGGTTCGAGTGCAGCCGAGACAGGACGTAGTGGGAAAGCGAGGAGTGCGCTAACTCAGCGCTCAGCATCCCGCTGCGTACTCTCTCCTGGAGCTCGCGCACCTGCCGCCAGGTACAATGACTGTGGTATTGTACCTCGGAGGGCGGCCATGGCCGCTTCTGCTGAAGCCGTTGACGCTCCCACTATGCTCGCGGCGGACGACATTGCTCGTGCGCGGGACGTATCGTCGGGCATGTTCTGTGTCCGAAGGAGCTGCTCCTGCTGCTGGATATTCAACGGAGGCGAGGTATTGCCCCCGTTGCTGTCGTCGTCGCCGTGCGAGGATGTGGGCGATCTGAACACCGCAGGGCCGCCGTTGACCAGCGGCGCGCCGTACATCTGCTGCGCAGCGGCGTGCCAGACGTCGACCACGTTGTCACTGACATTCAAGTTCCCGTGGAGGACGGCGGCGCCCTAGTATGGCATTCAATGGCCGCCGGTGAAGGGCACGTGGATCTGTTGGGGCTCGTACAAGCCCGCAGCCATGGCCGAGTTCTTGAGAGAGACCGCAGATGGTCTCTAATGGTGTGGGGCCCAGTGTTGGCCCAGTGACGTGAGTGGAGGAGCAGGAAAGGATCGTCTGGAGTCGGCGCCCGGCGCCCGGCTGAGGCACGTTATGCGCGGTCGGGTTGACCTTGCCAGACTTCGTAAAGGCGACGGAGAAATGCTGCTGAGTGACCGAAAGGAGTCCGTGGGCGGCGTCATTGTGGGCGATGTAGTTCTCGTCGGGGTAGTTGTCACGCCTTCTGCACCCTCTTCGTCAACAGGACAGGCGTTGAGGACCTCGGCCGCCCAAGAGAATCACTTGGAAGGCCTCGCCGCGGACAGGTTCGTCGACGCGGGGCGAAGCGGTCGCGCCATTCATTGGCTTCGCAGCGGGCGGCGTCGGACTCGAGCTTGAGGCGAGGGATCACCAGGGCGGCGATGAGGCGGTGGTGGCGAGAGACATGGATGTGGGCGATGATGGAGTTTACGATGGAGGAATTTGAGGGGCGGCGGATGCGGTTAGGTTCGGGAGCAGAGCGGCAAGATCGAGGAAACGGCTGTTGAGATTCTCGCGACAGTGGCGTGGGCTGCCCTACGCGTTTCGGTGTTGGAACGCCTGCTGGGCTTGTGCTTGGCTGCACCGGGTTGAGTGGGTTGGCGCTCTGTGCGGAAGCGGCCCCCTCGATGGGCGGGGGAGAGAGAGCGTCTCGTCGAGGGACGGACGGGGTTGTGAGGACCGTTTGAGCCGTCAGAAGAGAGGGAATTGCTGGCATAGGGTGAGTCGGGGATGAAGAACGGGATATCCATTGCTGTAGAAGAGCTTACAGACGTAGAGCGGCGAATGATGGGCGGTAATGACGGGATGTCGAGCGATCGTCTAGGGGTGCGAGTGGACGTCTTACAGCACAAGGGAGAGGACGTCGGAGAGACGAGGCGGGGGTGCGAAGGAGTTAAGCGGAATGGGACGTGGGTCGACCAGCACAGTCGATGGCGGAGGGGGTGCGGGTGGGGAGACTAGTCGCGAGCGAAAGCCTAAAGCAGACTAGGACAGCGGAGAGGGTGGGAGGAGGGTCGTTTGGAAGGCTAATAGTCTTGCCTGGTTGGGAGGAGGGCGGATGAGCGGGAGCCGGCCAGGCCCGCTGAGTTTCAAACGAGAGTCGTGCAACGACGAGAGGGTGATGCATGCAGAGTTCTCTCCCTGTGTCCGCCATGCTCCTCGTGTGTCCTGCCGTGGCCGCACCTCGTCTCCACCGTGTCGGGAATTCGTAGAAATGAAGCGACTCGCGAATCCGTTAGGTGTGTGAATTGGTTTCTCCCGACAAGCACCATGCGACATTGTCTGCGGCGTGAACCCTAAGGCAACCCGGCGCCGCCCACGGTTAGTCGCCTGCCACCCTGGAAGTCCCGTAGATCCAACGCTGAGCATAATGGCATACTTCGAGGTACCCAGCGACGGCGTAAGTGCCAGGGGCTTCCGATACGCTGTCGCCCACGGCTTCCGGTTGGACTCGCTCAACCGGGTCGACTGGTTGAATCCACGATCTTCGCCTTTCGTCGCGCAAAGTGGCCCATCTCGACACGGTGCAGGGGCGTCTGTCATGCCCTCTGTCGAGCGCGGAAAATGGCGGACAGCGTGTACCGGTCAGAAGAGTGGGCGGAGCCCTGCAAGGTTCACGACGACTCTCGTGAATAGCATGGCCACCATGAACATCCGAGTCGCACTCACCGTTCTAGGGTTCCACACGCAGACAATGATTGGACAGAGGTGGCGGACATGTTAGAGATAGGGGGAGGAGGTGCAGCGCTGCGTGGCGTGGTGTAGGAGCTATCTCGATTCACGTGCGTGGAGATGGAGAGTCGGGCGAAGAGAGCTCGGACTCGCGGTGGATCGGGGGCTCTGAGCGAGTCATGTCAGCGGACTGAACAGAGATCATACAACACGGCAGCCGAGTGCAGCCTGAACGCACTCCAGGGAGCCGTGCAGTGCTCGCTCAATTGACCGCAGCAGCATGAGTATCCTGAGAGCACGTCGTCAGTGAGGGCGTGCTTTATGTGTCGGAGAGACACTTGGCGGTCAGAGAAAACCAAGGGACGGTCGTCCAGAGCGGTCGCGCGCACGCGCAGGTGATGATGCGACCGAAATAGAGCGGGCGGAGCTTGAGGGAGTGCGAAGCGGGATACGGTGTTGGGTCCGACTGTCGACGAGAGGCGCCACCACTCTGCACTTGTAGCCTCAGGTCCGATTCTCCAACGGAACGGGAGGCATGGAAGGAGGTCATTGACGTAGCGTATGAAGCCCGGGAAGGGCGAATGGAGGTTGTTTGCTCTAGTAATGGACATCGATGTTAGGTCAATATGCCGAGTGGGGGTCGGACGATACAGGGTAGGCAACCCTAAGCTTGTTTTTGAGAGGGTGCACGCGGATGGCCGTACCGCGCATTGGGAGTTTGGTCGATATTGTCGAAGATCACAGAGGTCTTCGTGTGAACGGAGAAGATAGATCTAATGCGGCGCTGTCAACTTCACTGGCATGGGGATCGGGCGTCGGATGAAAAGACTTACAGATGTCGGCTGTTTGGAATCACAGGCCGTAGCCCGGGTAAGTATAGGGGCTCCTGTTTGAATTCGGATTCGGTGGTACCCGCTCGGAGTGCCCGTGCTGGTAGTACGTGCGGCGAGGCGGAGCGAACAGTGCTTGGACTTGTGGTGGGTAGAGTCTGAGAGCCGGTTAAATCAGCGAACAGGAAAGAGGTATGACTCAACGAGTTAATGAAGAGTTAGAAGCTGCGATATAAAGAGACACTCGAGTCAGCCGTAGCAACTGTCTCCTGCGAGCTTTCGTGAGTGAAGGCAACCGTCCAATAACTTGAACATGTCGAGGAGAGACTTACTGCCGGTCAGAGCTGCCCTAAGTAACCCTCGTTCGAAGCGGGCGGCCGCGCCCAAGTTGATACGGGCCTACAATGTGCGACCGATGAAGCTTGATACTTCAAGAGTGGGAGCGCCCTGGTGGAATGCACATTGGGTTGCGAGAGTCGGTGGTCGAGAGGCGCAACTTTAACCGCCGTGGCGGGCAGCACAGCGTTCGCGGATAGATTGAGTTTGCCAAATCAGGAGGCCATCGTGGCGTGGGAACCCGAAGTGTTGGCGCTTAGTGTGACTTCGCCTAGGCTGCAATCCTAGTCCCGCTCTGCCCTAACCCGCTCCTAATCTCTCCGTTCTGCAACTCTCCGCTCGCTGCTGCAACCCGTTGGATCGCACGCCGGGAATTCATGTTACCTCTCACCCGCGGACGTCTCAGCCTTCTCGCCGGCATATATACATTACTGGTTTGAACCCATCCCCGTAAGTCGTCCCCGCCCGCGTGCAGGTCAACCCATGGCTAATGGCTCTAACCCTCCGCACAAGAGATTTTGTCCGCTTGCGAGCCCTCGTCTTCCCCTGCGCCCCCGCTCTTCGCGCAATTACCAGGATCCGGTTCAAGGTCGGCCTCACCGTCAAGAACGCTCACCGCCCAACCCAACCGCGCCCGCCCATCCTTCGCTCCCTCCCCACACTCTCTCCCTCCCCACACTCTCTCCCTCCCCACACTCTCTCCTCGCCCGCAAGCGTTATGTCGGCGCCTCTGCCGTCTACGTTCACTAAGTCTGTCTCATCCGTGGGCCGTCGATTCCTGTCAACTGCGCTGCTCTCATCAACCAGGCAACTCGTCTCCTCACACATATTCTCGCTTGCTGGCATCCTCGACTACCGCGCTTGGTGCCGCAGGCGGCCTCGACTTCCACTTCCCAGACGTCACCCGAAGCAGCGCGTGCTCCGCCGCGCCACACGGCCCTTCTACCCCAACCCTCCGCAATATCTCCTGCACCAGGCGCATAAGCTCGCATGCGAGCCATGGCCGTATGGCCAGTCGACTAGCGGGTGGGCGTCGAGGATGATCTTACAGGGGTTTTGGAGTGAGCACGAGGAGAGGGGGAGGCAGAAAAACAACACGTTCAGCAGACCGAGGTCTATACGCGTACCAGCCAGGTGAGTACCGTGCTCCCTCGAACTTTCACCTTTAAATTTGTCCGATTCGTGCACTGCGAGTTTGCGGACGCGCTCGCATCTCGCGGGTATCATCGGCTTCCAAACGTTTGGGATCCCCACGGTCGAGGACGGCGCGGGAACAGGGGACGTACAACGGCTCCCACTCCGTTACACCCATGGTTGATTCTGTGCGCCACCTTGCGTGTGTGCAAAATTTCTGCTAGCGCACCCACATGCCCCACGCGAACCCACGTGCCTTTGTGCACGTCGGACAAAAACTACACGCAGGTCGTTTCGAGATCTCTTACATTGCAGTGACTCTGTTGGGCGGTGTCCCCTCCAAGCGCACTGCACCTGCATGGGGAGCAGGGCGCAGCTTGTCGTGTGTCACCTGCTCCGATATACCGCCCATCTAACCCCGTCGCGCTCGCGATTCGCGTGTGACGTGGCTCCCTTCCGTTACAATATTCTGCTACCCCGCATATTAGGGTCAGGACATAACGGCTCACGCTCGGTTTCGTCCGGCGTGGTTGTCATTCTGCCCTAGCCCTACCTTGCGTGTTGGCACCGATTCTGCTAGACCGCCTGCCCACGCTGTTCGTCGGGTTGCCAGCTCGTCCATTCGTGACACAGCATGAGTTGGGCTCCCGAATGCAGCCCCCGATGCACTTGCAGCACGTTCGCGGTTTGTGCGCTGTCATCTAACTCACTGCTGTGGGCGAGCGCAGCATCAACTTATTGTTAGACTGTTGCGCCTCCACTGCGCCTGCCCGTCTGCGCGATTAAAATGTCCATCGTCCGTCACGCCTCTCCGCACAGCCCTTCTTGACCCTCCTCCTCGTCGCCCATTTGGACCCTACTGACCCATTCCGCTCTTGCAGAAGGTCTCCGAAGCCGCCGTGGACGTTCTCGGGGCCGCGAACTACGTCGCACATGATATGCTGGAGATCGGCGTGGATGTGGTCTAGTTGACGGCGTCGGGCTCGAGCAGACTGCTCGAACATTGTTGAATATCGCAGCAGCTGGGGTCGATGTGAGCGCTTCTGTGAGACATCGTCAGGCCGCTAACAACTATATCAGAAGATCGACTGGCATGCCTCCGGCTCACGGAGCAATGCGCGACGGATCTCATGTCCATCCGCGAGGAGATTGTGGAGGCTGGAGGTGACGTGGGGGTGCAGCTGCAATCACCGCTCATTCGATTGCTCGAGTATGTTCTCTCACCCGCGTCTCCATTCGCGTGCTGACCCTTCACAGATCGTACCGCGAGGTCGACCGGCCCCTCGTCAAGCAGGCCCACCGGCAGTTCATCAAGCGGTACTTGCAGCGGGACGAGATCCAGAGAGCTCTGCCAGGTTACCGCAACAGTCTGAATGACGTACACGGTACTATGCATGTTCACTGTGCGTCGTTCCGTAGTCACCCGGAACGTGTACTGACATGCGCACACGCACACCTCCATCAAGCAGGTGGTCGCAGCAGAAAGGCAGCGGCGGGTAAACACGGACGCCATCCTCGTCTCGATCGACCAACAGCCCGCGAACGCCGCGGCCACCGTCTGGGCTGCCGCACACCGCCGAGCCGACGCCGATGGAGGGTCACGTCCGCGCGGCTACAGGCAGTGACGGCGGAGCAGAACGACCGGGGCGTGGTGCATGACGTAGATCTCCGACACCTGATGCGGACAGCGCTGCAGGCGGGCGTTGAGATTATTGTCGGGCGGGGGGAGGTGCCCGAGGCGATCAATCCCTCCAGCGTGCACTCGAGAACGAGGTCGCGAGCTGGAACGGGTCGCGGCGGAGCAGGATGGCACGCTATGGCCACGGAGGCCACACCAACATCGGCCGACGTCACTTGTGGATTGGACTCGGAGATGGGCACCGTGGTCGCCAGACTTCCAGTCGCGCGAGACCATGCAGGTGCGTTCGCTTAGCTCAAACGTTTCGAAACGAGAAGTGACTGACGAGGTGATTTGCATAGCCGGCGCGGGTGCGATGTCTAAGATGCTCAGCGGGGGACGTGCTCCACGGTGGACGTGATTTTCCAAACCTTTCGAAGGTGGATGAGATAGACGGAACCTTCGGCGGTCGAGAGTGTGGCATCGCACGCCGTCTGCGAACGCGAAGTAACTCCCGGACTCGGATGTTAGTTGAACGAGCACTCACGCTGTTCGTCATGGTACAGGTTGTTTGCGCCGTCCGAGTCGGCAGATGTTCACCACCTGCGGGCTGCGGTGGACGCCATCCGGGCGGTGACGTGGCGCAAAACGGACATGATCGACAGGCGAGGGGCGGGTCTCGGCTTTTGAGTTCTTAATGACGAGGTGAGTAGTCTCTACTCACAAACGGCGCCTGGATCCCTCTGTGCCGACTGCTGCGTGGACAGGCTGTGTATCGAGCGCGAAGGACGAGTGTGAGCCGGGAGCGAAGCGCGGACGTGCGGCGGTCACGTCTAGCTCACCGCTCGAGGTGAAAGCGGGCGGGAGCTATTTCGGGTGGGGGTGCGATGAGGAGTGGCTGCTTGTCGGACAAGGGAGTTGCGTACCTCAAGCGCTGTTCGTACTAGTTGTATTGCGTCATACTTGGAGCAGGAGAGCCACGAGCAGGAGTCAGTACTTAGTGCCCTTTGTATCCCCCCATGATTCTGCACTTCATAACCCAACGATATCAACGGCCTACGAACGTACATTAGCCAGCGCGCAACGAAATACATTCAACTACGCTATGTACACGCCCGTCGAACGCTTGTCCTGCCTACGGTTGACTTTGAGGTCCTCCTCGAGCGTGAGGTTGAACGAGAGCGTTCCGAGGAGATGATGGCCTACACGTCGTCAAAGTACGATATCCAGTGCTGGCGCTGTGCGTGCAACAGAACATCCCCTACACGACTTATCAGCCTCGGGTGGGCTCGGTGAAGACGTACACAGATCGGGCTGCCACAGACATCTGAGAGGAAATTTGTGGCGCAGTGATTAGCTTTCGGTGCGCGTTGCACTGTGTCTCACATGCACCGATACTACTCTAGTACGTCCGCGACTCGCAATATATATCATCGTGCGTGCGACAAGACATAACAAAAGCGAAAGCCCAACTCACAGCACTCAACTCATGGCGCTCAAGTCACTACACGTCGCCTTCAAGTAATCAGTCGATGAAAAGGTTCCCCTATGGGAAGATTGGTCATATTGATTGTCGTATTGCGATGCAACATACCGGTAGAAATTCCCTGGCGCGCTTGAGGATCTGACCCAGTCGATTGATCTCTGCGGTCCGAGA
Organism: Daedaleopsis sinensis; assembly: GCA_033807695.1. Lineage (NCBI taxonomy): Eukaryota > Fungi > Basidiomycota > Agaricomycetes > Polyporales > Polyporaceae > Daedaleopsis > Daedaleopsis sinensis. The sequence goes on from CM066306.1 coordinate 3,056,866, forward strand.
ATCATGGCATACAGCAACAACAATCGCGAAGAAGTCGTCCCAGTCTTCGGCGACGGTGCGACCGCGGCGAGCATCACCTGAATCTCCGAAGTAGCGCATGATGCCTATGATGATATCGATGAAGCGGCGGTGGCGCGCGCAGAGCTCGTGATATATGTAGGAGAAATGTTCTCTGTCCCATAGGCTAGCCACTCTGCGCTCGATTGGGAGATTAACCTACGTGTATGTGTTAGGAATACTGACCACAATGGGCCGAAATTGTTACGCACCATTCTGCCTTTTTCTTGTGCAGTGCTGATCCTCCGTTCGGGGTCGAGGTCCAGCCAAATCCAGATGTTCTGAACATCCGCCGTCACGCGAGCGTCGGCGGGTTCCAAATCGATGACTGCAAAACCTCTTGCGACGTTGGTCGCTGATATCATATCAGTTGGGATGGCTCGCGATCTCGATAGTGGACGACTTACCTGCGCTGGGGAACCATGTTGTGACCCAAGGGCCCCTATACTCTGGGGCCACCCATCTCCAGGTCGTGACGGGGGTATCTCCATTACCGGAGTCCGATGTTTCAATGAGCTGCGGCGACGAGGGGTGCTCTGAAGCTGCGGTGGTGGTGTTGACTTGGGCTGCGTGATGGGAGTGAGCGGTTGAAAGAGTGGAACTCAAGGCTGAACCATCGCGAAGCCCGAGCGTAACGAGCATGACCTACAAGATGACTCTTCTTCGCTGAAGACCTCAGGAAGTCCAGAGGGTGAGGTACTGTGAGACTCAGGGCTGTTCATGGCTGTTGAAGGGACGGGATGACGGAGCGAAGCTGGGAGAGCGTGAGAACGCGGGAAGAACGGGTGGGCGAATTGAAAATCGACGCGTGAACCTAATATGCCGTCGGTGACCGGTGCAACAGTCGTCGCCACCACGGTCTTCTGCCATAAAGGTATAAGTATGGTACGTATATTGTTACAACGATTTATACACGAGATATTTTAAAGAATGCCTTAGCCTTCATCGTTTCAACTCCTACACGCTGTTACCGTACGCGGAATGAGAGATTACTACAGGTGAATTTGAGATGTACGGAACACTCGGTGCTGAATGTGAAGCTGTTTTCGGGGGAAATGGGGACGAGAAGCGCCGTAACATCTGTCGAACATTGTACGAGGCGGCCCGCGGTAGGTTCTCAGTGAGCAGCTTACAAGCTGAAGGTTGGGTCAACCTTCTCAGCTTGTAAGCTGCTTACAAGTGAGCTAAAGGTGATATATAAGTATACTTATGTCATGTGCGTCTCCACCGTCGGTACTCCCCTCCGATACGCATCAGTAGGCATCAGTACCGTTGCGGGCTGCGCACCGACGCTGATGGGGCCCGAATGCGCGCGCGCACCAGTATTCCGCTCACTTGTGTGTGTGCGAGGGGAGGGATGAGTCCTAGTTCGTAGTAGTGGCAGCGGGCAGGAGGGAGGGGAGGGGGAGAGGCAGGGCATGCGGAAGCGTCGAGCTGGACGAAGCATAACGTGAGCAGGCGGAACGGCGGTAATGATACAAAGAGCTGGAGGACGTGGATGGTCTAGCGGTAGGATAGGAAGATGCGATGAGACAGCTGGGCCGATGATGAGCGTACTGAACAGATATGGACATGGGGATATGGGGGTGTGGGAATGGGACACGAGATGAAGATGGACTCGGAGGTAGAGTGCGGGGCAAGGCTGGGATAGGCTGAGATATGACTAGTACTGTGAGATGGGGGCGGAACTGGGAGATGGGATACGGTCTGGAACGAAGATTGAATATATATGAGTCGCGATGTCCGACGTCTCTTTGAGCGATCGGTAATCAAAACAAGGTCCGTTGCACGCATGGCAGAGTCGGGACTCGTGCCCGCCGCCGTCATCTCATGCGCATATCATTGGCTGTGGCGGTGAGCGTGCGCGGTGCGTGCTGACCTCGCGGCCTGGGGTCCACCGCGCTTTGCGACGGCCGACGAGTGCACACCTCGAGTGGCCGCTCGTCCTCGTCCTCCCTCTCGTCGTCACCATTCTGATATGCCCCCCCCCTGCGCCGTAGAGGAGCGTCTCCTCGTCGATCTCATCCATGCGGTCGCTTGAGTAGATCAACGTCATGTCCTTGGAGGGCCGTGTGGCCGCAAAGTTGGGCGCGGTCCAGGATGCGGCACGCATGGCCTTCGTCAGCTTGCCGCTCATGCTGCTTTGGCGCGAGGTGATGTGGCAGCTGAGGGCCTCACCGCTGTTGCAGGGCGATCGCAGACATCTTGCGCGAGACGCCGAGTGCGAGCGAGATGCTCGTCTCGTTCATTGGGAAGTTGTGAGATGACGGATACGAGGATTGTCAATGGCTCCCGCTGAACTTAAGACTCGAGACCCACCGCATTGCGACGCTGCGCGGACGCTCACTGTCGGGCGATCCAAATGGTTTCCAAACCGGGGCAGCCAGTGGAAGCGGACGGAGCCTCAGTCACGGAGGACATGGCTGAATCGGTCTCATCGTGTGTGGGCTCTAGTTGTATATATTTTGTCAGCCGTGTCTCGCGCAGCCATTCCTGCGGGTTCTCTAGGTCCTTGACGATCCAGGGATCCAGGGATGCTGCTTAACGTATACTTTCGATTCGGATAGATCGACTACTAGCAGTTCTTCTGTGACTGAAGGCACTGTGCTCTGGAATGGATATTAGGACAAGCACAATTTGTTACGCTCTTGCGAAACCAACCTGTAGCCCAGCGAGCAGCGTGTTTGTACCATTGCGACAGCGGAGGGTGCCAAAGCGACTCCCAGGTCTCGCGCCTGTAGGTATTGGTTATGCGCTCAAAGAATCTAGTGATGCATGGATGGGTAAGCATTATACATGCGTGACGGTCGGGCTCGGGCTCGACGGACGGATGTACCATGGAGCAATGTAGAACTTACCAGAGTCATAATACGTACGTCGTAATACGTCTGCGTTGACGGGATCCAAAGTGTCATCCGTCCAGGGTTCCTGGGGTTCTGGGGGCCCCATTTCCTAAACAGCTCGTAGGAACGCTAATATTCAATGGCCGTTGTGTAACGCGTCTTGTAGGCTGTTTGCACTGCATTCGCACCGTCCTGACGATAGGTATCTAAGAGCACATACCTGTGGACGAAGTCGCTAATCTCAGCTTGCAAAACTGGGCTAAGGACGAAGAGGGCAGTACGGGGGTCTGACCCACTGTCTCCGAGTGGAGGCGAGTCGCGTATCCAGGCTTCGATCGTCTTATTCTGGTAAGACAGATATCCATGCGCAAGTGGAAGTTAGGATTCACCTAACATTCGTCTGCTCGCCATGAGAACAGCGATCAACTTGATCTTCAGTTCGTTGGTGTTGGCGACCTCCTGGCGAGTCATATAGATGCAGTACCCAGTGCCGACACATCCGGAATCCTTTTCCGGGTCGGTCTTGTGCAAATCTACAAGAAACTTAAAACGAGACAATCGTACGTGCGTGCGGTCTGTAGCATGGCAGCGCATCCTGCACATCTCAGAAGGAGATATGCAGGAGATGTGCCTGCCAGTGCAGGGACTGTGTTTGTACACGTACCTGTTGGCGCGTCGTGTTTGGCCAGTGTCCAGATGGTACGGTCCTGGGATCTGAGTTCTCCAGGAAATTGTGAATACGCGCAGTGTAGTACGCGATTTAAGCATACGCGAGAGTGCACGGAGTGGAAAAAAAGTGGACCCGCGTTGAGGACACGTTGGTGGGTCGGATGCGTGCGGTACGCAAGCTTGGGGATGTCGCGGATGGTACCCTGTTTGCGTCCTTTCTGTGCGGGCAAGCAGGTAAGTAGTCTTAGCGCTGCATCACCATCAGCCTCGGCACTCACCGGCAACTCGACGACTTTTGTCAGTCGAATGCATTTCGAAACGGCCCTTAAGAATTGAGCAGCCCTAGAGGATGCAATAATGATCACCCCAGCGATTCGGACGTCCAGACCTTCCCAAATAATTTGACGGTCGAGATCGAATGATTGTGCGCTTGAATCTCTATCGTGGACCCCTACCACGACGCGCGCGTCTCTGCTCCGTATCCGCGATGACGAGGCAAGAATAAGCGCGCAAACAACAGGGGTTGCAACGACAATACACTCACAACAAACTGATGGGCCCACATGAGAAGTGGTGGCCACGTCGTGATTTCCAGCAGCACATATCGCATAGACTACGTCGGCGACACTATATCCGTGCATGCGAACGAAGTCGGCAGCACTGCGAGGACGGACCCCACCGAGTCCATGTTTCTGCCCCACCGAGCGCAGCTGTCAGAGACAGTGCAAAGCGTTTGTGCGGTGTGCCTGAGGCCACCCCTTCAGGAGAAATCGGCGATCATCTACTGCACGGATCAATCGTCAACGGCGGAGTCCTATAATGCGCGGTTGCAACTTGGACATACCGACGGCGCTCACCAGCTGGAAGCTGGAGCAGGTCGAGACGGGCTTGTAGAGCTTGCCTGCGAGCTTGAGGCCCCTCTCAGACATCCGTGGTCTGCAGGGGATGCTAGATCCGCTCACTGTGCACCCTGCTATCATGCTACGTGATCCGTAGGAGTTTGGGAGGTCCGAGCGGCAGAGTTGGGTGCGCTTTTCGCGGGACACATGGAGCGACGATGTCTAGAGTAAGTACAGTACTCACATAGTGTTGGAGATCCAGAGCGCCCGTTCACCCACATAGCTATAGCCGTGGAACACTACACTGAAGCATGGCAGATCGACGTCGAGGTTAAGCTTCCAGCTGTTTGTGGGGATATAGTGTTGAGGGAGAAGAGACTCAGGAAGCTTCGAGTCGGAGGGGCTGTGGAGTTAGCGCCGTGGACATCTGCCCGGCCCGATACCGCCGTGAAATCGAAGGAACTTCGTCGGAGAGGCGACATACACAAGTATTGTTCAGTCGGTGCGCTAGACCTGCAGTCCACAGTCCACCAGGTTCGAGATGAATTAGGTCTACGAGACTTTCAGTAAGCGGATCACAATCCAACGAGATAACGGTGCCGAACACTGAGCAGGACTCGAGCGCGCGAGGACGGAGCGAGCCCGTATAAGATGGGCGTGTGGTGTAGTGTGAGATACAAGCAGGAGGTGATGCAAGGAACAGATGGGGAACAAAACAAGAGCTCTGAAAGACAGATAACGCCCTTCACGGAGGGCGCGCGACCGTGAGCGGGGGGAGGCGGGCGAAGGAAATAAGCTACGGAAACAGCCAGCGCGGTGGGAGGACTCGGACTGAAAGAGTCGCTGCGGGCGATGGATCGTGCACATCGGCGCAGGCGAAGAGTAAAGTTACAACAAAGGGCGACCGTGGTGCAGGAGAGTGGGAACAAAGCAACGCCGAGGTTGGCAGAGACTTCTGCGCGCCGCCGGGAGTAAGCAACAGTTCGACGGCGCGTGCGAGGCCTGGGAGAGGGGCGGGGATGCTCACAATCAAAGTAATAGTACAATCCGAGTGTATGCGATAACGTCGACGTCAAAAGCGAGGGCCACACCGCTCACCATGCTTCCGCGTAATGGTGATCCTCCTGTGGGATACGTCAGCGCACGTTGCGGCGGGGGAGCACGACAATGCATACCGGCGATAGTGGACTTTTGTTGTCCGTCCCACTTAGGGAAATGGGAGACTGCCCATAGTCCGCGTCAAACTGAACGGTCCGCTGGGTGATTTTGCCGACCATGAGGAAGGTTGGCATAGTAGTCGTTTCAGCGTCTGTGCCGCGACCTCGGCTGACTCGACGAGTGTTGAGTCTGCGAAAAGTTCAGCTGCCTGTATCCGGGGAAAGTGTGATAACGAGGATCACTTACGCGGCCATGAAGGAATTGGCGTAGACTTAAAAAATCACGGTTAGTGAATGATCGGTACCAGCGAAGGGCAACATACTTTTGCTGAGGACGAAGTAGCATGCCATGAAGATGCCTGGCATCAGGTTATACTATGACAGTTACGATCAATACAGGTCTCCTTGTAACACTGAGAAGACTCACGAGGATAAGAGTCGTCAAACTGAACACGCTATTGGTACACTCGGGCGTAAGCACCTGTTCGACCGTAGGTTTGCCACGGACATACCTAGTCAATCCTCCTGTGCTGATGGCGTAGATGATCAATGAGTTCACAAGGGAGTCATCTCTGTTGGATAGGTTAGGCACAAAGGTCGACATATACTGAGCCAACAATGAGACTGACTTGTGATGTCCTGTGCGAAGACTCCGCAAGAAATAACACAACGCTGCGGCGATAACGACATCCGTCGCCATGCCGAGAGCAAGGGATAGGGTTCCGATGTACTTCATGCTACCGATGTCCGCGAGACTCTTCAGCTGGAAACTGTATAGCAGGACGTAAGTTCTGACTATATAGAGATCGACAAGACCTTGGCATGACGTACGCTTGGTAGGTGTAGACTGGACATATCGAAAGGTTGAGACAACGATAGCAGCGAGGAGGACCAGAGATAGGGCTCACCACAGGCAACACCGAGTTCTCCGAAGGTGAGCAACAGCTGCGCAACCATGAGCCTGAATACGTGATAAGATCTTAAGCGAACTTACGATAAGGCCCGTCACCGGAATGTTGTGGCTGCTGACTGTATCTCGTGGTAAGTAACCCACTTTGGCGAACCGCATTGGAGGGACATACATCGCCAGACACGGCCAGCATAGAGCCTGTTCGAAGTTGTAAGTGCCAGCGTCAGGGATATGCCATGATCGACCTACACTTTAACAATGGTTCCAGTTACCACCTCGGGCGGGGCAGGTGCAGGTGCGAGGGGACATTCAGGAGAGTTGAAGGGCATGACTCGCGCACAGAAGTACTTGGAGGGAGCGTGTAGGAGACGATGCAGACACGACTGCAGGAGAACGACGAGCATGAATGATCGCGAGACTCGGATGGAGAGAGAGCGCCCCAGGGAGTGCGCGGGCCCGTCTTTGTGTTGGTTGTGGTAGACGGCTGTGGGGCAGACGGCACGCTCGCGGGGTCGTCCGCTGGGTTGACAAGCATTCCCGTCGGACTGGGCGGGTCACCCAAGAGCGGGCTTGCCGGTGGGGTAGGAGTAGGAACTCTGGCTGGGATTAACGTGTATGGTTTCGCTGGTCTCTTTCCTTTATCTGGTCGGTCAAGTTCGAACTCGTGACATCGTATGTTTTGACTCGGTCACAAACATGGACAAACAGATGCAAATATACATGAAGTCCTTAAGTTCGACTCGATATATTTTTGGTGGATACTCTCAAACTGTGCGCGTGAAATCTATGGCAAGTGTATTTGGTCCAGACGAGTTGCATTTAATAGTTGATCGTATCCTCTCCAGGCTCTCAAGACGTTCATAATGAGGACTTAGGCCAGTCAAGCCGGACGACAGGGTCGACCTTCCCCCCACTTACGGTACGCCGCCGTCGCTTCCCGTTCCTAGCCCGCCATCTCTTCCCCGTGTTCTCTGCGCGCAAGTCGTTAAACAAGTCTCCACGAAGGGGTGAGTATGATGCACTTGCAAGGTAAGCATCATGCTTGCGGACGTGTCACAGCCGGTATTAGCTCATCTATACTCCCCCAGTGGGCCAAGTCCTCCACGCAGACCTTCCTAGTGATCACGATTGGCATTCGGACTTTGAGGTCAAATGCCAACGTGTGCGGTGCACTGTCGTGTGATTAGTCGTGCCTACTATGTTTCCTGAACATGTAGAGGCTCATTTGATACATCGATGCGGCCATAAATAATCTGCTACGCATTCCCTATCCTCGAGAGCTGGCCAAGCCTCCGTGAACTAATCGCTCTCGTGTGAGCTCCCTGCTGACCACGCGATGCTCCTGGAGCACCGTTTGCTAGACTGGAGAGCCATCGGGGATACGGACGTTTCGCACGTCGTGGTTTCCAAAGCTCCGATACCTGGGCACGGAGTGACGGGGAGAAGTGGCAGCGAGCGACATCATGGGGTGGCTCGAGCGCTGGATGGACACTACGATGCTCTGAAGGTGGACGACGGTGACGCATGCTGCCAAGGTGCTCGCGTTAGTACGCTGCAGGAGCAGCGTTGGATGGCGTCTGCGACGCCATCCATGAGCGAACTCGCTGGTCAGAGTATCTCACCCGCACGAACCTAATTCTAGCGTCGCTATCACGAGCACTCAAAGCTACCTGTTACGGAACATGCGTTTCGGCGCGCGCAGAACAAGCTTAGAATTTGCTTCACTGTGGTACGGAGGATTCTCAGCCTTCGTGTTAATCAGAGCAAGGGACTTCTAGATGATGAGCAGTGATGCAACGGATGTATGTCAGTATGTCGAATTAAACCCCTCAAAGTCTGTCGAAGGACCGGGAAGGCCGCTCATTAAGGATGCATTTAATAGGGGTGGTCAAAGATGAAGATTCAATGGACGATTCGAAGTTTGCTTCGAGGCAGGGAAGCCAATTCGCGATTCGGGCGATTCGAGGCGATTCAGGCGGAATTGTCGCGAAGCCTCGGTGCTCCTCCAGAGGAGCACCGCCGGACGGAATCGCAATTCTGGGGATGCGCTTCGACCACCAGGGAGCGTTTACGTAGGACTTTGATGCGGAAACCCTCTGCGAAGCGATAGGTCTGCTGCGGGGGTGGTCAAAGATGGAGACGATTTCATGAACGATTCGGTTGTCAGAATCGTCGCCAAATCCTTGCAAGAATCGCCTGCGAAACCTTCATCTTTGACCACCCCTATTAGAGTATGAGAGAAGGGTGTCTGGAGACGTGCATAGGAGCATCCCTGACTGTCGTTGTGCGCCAACAGTCACTTCAATGAAGGCGGCGGTGCCGGCATCTGCTTTCACGACCGAGCACAGTTAGCATTCTAAACCAATAGAGCAACGCGACGTAGAACAAGTAAGGAGTGAGAGCTTCGGAGTGTCGTAGTACTACCATGGAGACAACCTGGGGGTCATCGGCGCCCGATGGGAGCCTTGTATCCGAACCGACGGGGGTGGTGGAGGATTAGATTTCAAGCGCACACCAGCCTGTTGCCTCTCAATTGCGCGAACACTGACTCGAAACCTCACCCTCTTGGGTACCTACTATCTAGCACCACTCAACTCTTACTACTCGTACGCTCTGATGGCCACCCCGAGTCTTCCAATCAACGTCATCAATCAGCTGGGGCAACCCAACATCACCGTTGGGCAAAACACGGTCGGCGGCCAGGCATGCCCACAGGGCGGTGGCGATGCGATGGATGTGGATCAGCAGCCAGTGGGAAGCGATGTTGAGATGAAGGACGCGTGGTTGGTCGACGGCGATGAAGCCATGCAGATCGACTCTTAAAAGTCGTCAGGTGAGTATGTTCTTTTATCAGATTTGCGATATGGATATCATCGACGGCTCTTCCAGACGCGTCAAACGCGTAGAAGCTTGGGAGTATGTCGTCTGACGAATATGCAGAGTTGAACGGTTGCAGGTGAGGGCTATTGGAGCTCCTGAGCAGGGCGATGCTGACGCGTGTCACGCAGCCCACACTACAATATCTTGGAGTTCACAAAACACCGGACACGCAGCGAACACTGCAATATCTTGGAGTTCACAAGGCACCGGACATGCAGCCCACACTGCAATATTTTGGAGTTCACAAGGCACCGGACACGCAGCCCACACTGCAATATTTTGGAGTTCGCAAAGCACTGAACACGCAGCCCACACTACAATATCCTGCTGTTCACAAAGCACCGGACACGCTCGTCAGCATGCAGCAGCGCGTCGGCAGTCGCGTCTTTTATGGAATTGGCTGCCCTTCAGTGCCTCAGCGTATTCATAGATCATGAGACTGCCTACTTGTTGCCTACTTGTGCTGTCTGCAATTACGCCGCCCCGCGTTGGGAGTTTGCGGAATTGAAGCGACTTCGAACACCCGAGTATCGTGCACGCTTCAAATTTAACCTAATGCTCTCCACCCGTATCTCCTCTACACATGGCGGCCACTATGCGCGAGTAAGATTCGTACACAGAAAAATATGAACCCATTGAACATTAGGCAAGTATACACATGAACAAACCGCCTCCCGCCAGCAGCATTTTCTAGCAAGTCCTTAATCTGCGAGTACTTGTCCTCGCGGCCAGCTCGCCTATGTCTCTCGTCGCTTGACATGTACTCGAGCCGCGCACCACCATCGCTCATGCTGAGTCGGGCATCTCCTTCGCGCCGCACGCCCAGGAGTAGCCTGTGTGGGTGGGGAAGGGGGCGCGCGCGCAAAGCCTCGGAGATGGTCGCGCAAAGAAGCGCGTCTCTAGTTGTTCTGTCTTCTCATATCTTGCCATGAGCATGCCGCGCTGTAACTCTCGCATAATCTGCACTCACAGATCTCTAGAACTACTTCGCTGTACGCCGTCGCGGTCAGTGTCTTGTGTGACGACTATCCGAATATATGTCGACAGACGGTACTGACTTGGTCGTCACTAGCGTACCTACCCACTTGGTGCCTGTGAAACAAACACCGCTCGCGGTTAGCTCGCAAGATCCTTACAACTTATATGCTTGCAGTTACCCCCTTCACGTTCTTCCTCGATGGCGGATTGCCACTTGGCGAGTTTGAAGTAGAGACGCGCGGGAAAACGCGGTAGCTCCTCCGGCTTGCTTTCGCGGCACAATCAGGCTGCGTGTTCGTGCTCGATTGGATATCCTTGGCAGACAGTCAGGCAGGTGATTCAACACTGTCTCCTCCCCCCTTGACTCAGTTGCATCCCAGATATGCATAGATGACCATGGCAACGCGTTAAACATCCGCGGTTCCTAATGCTATGACCTAAGTTAGGACACAACGTTTGAAGATAAAGATCTAGCCGTACCTTGTCTGGGACTCCTCACGGATGGACAGATGAGCCTTGACAGGTGGTCCGAGTGGATGACGCGCCGGGTCGGGCCTTTCGTACGTCCTAACAATGAGCGGAATTCTGATGATTGGAGGTAATCTTGTTGGTGCCACTGGGCGCCGAGCGTGAGGAACGCATCGTACTGGGTAGTAACGGCCGGCCTCCAGACGCATCTTGAGGCCCTCCAGGGCTTCGCGCTCGCGCAGGTCACGCTCTGCGCGTTCCTTTGCGAGGATGAGCTCAGCCTCTTCCTAGTCGTCCTTACGGGTCGCTGCGAGGAGAGGGCACATCTGCATTCGACAACGCTGAGCACGACACTAGCATAGCTCCGAGAGATGCACGTACCTTGGTGCAGAGGTTCCACCACGGCCAGTCCCGCAGCTCGCTGTAGATGCGCGCGTTCCTCTGGATAGTGTGGATCGCCACCGCACGGTTCAGGATCTTCATCTGGCGGCGCGGGGTGAACATACGCGCGACGGCCTGAGCCCCAAGAACATGTCGAAGGGGAGCGCGTCGCGCCGCTCCTCGAGCTCCGCAGAAACGCCCGCCTTGAAAAAGATCTTCGACGTGCCATTGTGGAAGATGGACTTGTCGAGCTCGAGCGCGTCGACCATGCGTAAGCAAGCCTTGCGCCCGTCTATGTCCCCCGGCGGTATAATGTCGGGCGTGAGCATCTCGTGGCGCTGGCGGAACTCGACGAACGGGAGACGGTTCGGGTAGCCGAGGCACGCGATGCGGATGCCCTCGAGGACGCCGTTGCAGCGGAGCTGGTAGAGCACGAGCGGGTCGACGCGCCCGGGCTTCTTGAGTGTGTTCGGGACGATGCAGCGCATCCTTGTGCGGCTGGCCGACGGTGCGGAACGCGCCATTCTTCGTGATGCGCATCTTGCCGATCGTGGCGGCGTGCAGCGCGTTGCTGGTGGACAGAGGGGCGTCATCGTACTCGGCGAAGAGGGAGGAGACGTAGCGCTCGGAGGAGCCGGCTAAGACGCGAGTCACCTTGTCGTTGAGGGGATCTTTGTTCTTCTCGAGCCAGCCGCAGTGGTGCACGATGGAAACCTTGCTCGAGGCGCGCGCCGGTTTCGTGCTTGAAGGTACCGGGATGCGGCTCTTCACTAGACTGGGGCTCTGCAGCCCAGATGGCGTGCAGCTTGTTGGTGAAAGTGCGGTCTGTCGCCTTGAGCATGACCCACTATTCGTCGAGAAGAATGAGCACGCCGATAGCAACTCCACTCGTCTCGATGAGGTCGATCGTTAGTTGGAGGTCAAGACCAGAATTGCCGTAGTCCCACTCGATCGCTTCACGCGCGTAATCATCTCCTGCCCGAGAACGAACATGTGGTGGTTGAAAAACTGCTGGAGCATCTCATTCGTGTAGCTGATGATGAGCAACTGCTCGTGGCCGTTGATGTCGAAGATCTCGAGCCCAGCAATATCGAGGACGCCGATGAAGGCAGACTTTAAGATGGGAGATCCAAAGCGCGGTTGACTCGGATGCGATCGACGAGCGTTCCGAAAGACCTCTCGTACAAACTCTTGTACACAGCAGAGAGTTCCTCTAGAGCCCGTTGTCTTGTTCGTGCTTAGGTCACCCATCCGCGACCGGCTAGCAGACGAGGCCGGAGAACGGCCTTGGTGAACTCAGAAAGCGGAAGTCCGACGAAGTGGCAAACGCGTTCGGCTTGGGAGGGATCGGGGATGCGGCGTCGTTAAGAGCGAGTAGAGGTGATGGCAATATCAAGCGCAGCCTGGTGGAAGTGTTAGCGCAAGCTCCTTCGATGTAGAGGTGAATCACCGTAAGAAAGTTCCATTCTTCTCAATCATCTATACCATCGACCTCCCGTCCGCTCTTATCGAGACACTCATAGTCCTCAACATCACCATCGAGCAGTAATGTCTCTGGCTTACGATCAGTACTCATCGAACATGTATCAGAATTCAGACGAGAGTACCTTTGAGACTTCCGCCACCTTCCATAAGCTGATAAAACACTTGGAAACTGCGTTCGGCCTCACTCCTCACTACTACTTGGAACAAGTACTAGTACCAATAAATGTTTGCTTCACCCGTATCAGCTTCTCCCCCGATGGGAGCATCGATAAACTTGCCGAAATGACTAGAGCTGTTGTTAATGCGTTGATGTTGATTGCGGACATATCGCTTGTGACGCCTACCAGATTCGCAAGATGCTCCAAGTGGACGACTTGAATGCGCAAAAACGCAATCATCGCGACCGTGGCCAATCCTGGATAAATATAGGGGAGATCCGTCGATATGACAATCACAAGCTGACTCGCTGAACGACTCAACTGACAAGGGACGTAACACGCTTCGACTCCTCTGTCTTGAAGAACGACATGAGAACCTCAATGACCTTTGTGGTGATGAGATCCTAGAGATTGGTCCGGATCGGTGAGGCTCCTCCAAGCTACGCTAACAAGAGTAGCAATCCTCCTCCGACTTGATCCAGCGCCTGTAAATATTAGCCACTTTTCGAATAGAGTTGGCTTTTGTAATGTAACGAAGGGGCCGCCAAATTGGCTACATCGAGTTGCACGAGGTCGGGAACGTGCGGCATGACGACTCCGCTACCAACGCAGAGAATCTCTCCGCGAGGCGTCAGTCATATTGGTGTCGTTCGCATCAGCAACAGGATTCGTAATATGGGGGATCAATTTCGGCTTGATGAGACGCTAGGTCGCGTTCACGAAAATAGTGGAGATGCTTGCTTTCTTCCCGATTCGAGCTAGAGAAGTCACCGTGTCAGCGTGGGCACTTTGCCTCTAGTAGTTGCAAAAACATTGACCTACGTGCCCTCTAGTATTCGATTCGATGTCGGACGAAAGCTTTTTGACACACGCTAGATTGTGCATAGCGAGGCGGCCGGTCAATGTCACACCCGTTGCCCTGTTCTCGAAACAATACTGCCTGCCCAATGCTCGTATGAGTTTGCACGACCAATTCCTCGCGAATGAGTGTTATTATGCCTGGCATACCTTGATCAGCTACGGCCACAGCGATCTGCTCGTTTAACACGTCTTCGATCAGCTCAAATTTTTGCCTGCAGATCGAATCGCAAGTCAGTGCCGCCGAAGGCTTCATTAATATAGATGATGGTCGTGAATCAAGTACTAAGGGAGCGCACAGTGGCGAATGAGCTCGACCAAAGCATACCTTACGGACGAGGTGAGTCACTGTCGCCACAATAACAGATTAGTAACAGACTACTGAAAGCGAAAGTATGAACAGCAGTCGACGCAAGTGTTGTCTAGCAGTCGATCTATATGGCAATGAGTGGCCGATCAAGACATTAGGAATAGGCAACATGATGAGTACCTTGATACGTCTTCAGCTTCGTGTTACATATGTGACTCACGCTAGCTATGGTGGCGAGGCTTGGCGCAGCGGCCGACAATCTATCATGCACTTTAGATTGCCGTGCAGGACCAGCCCCAGATTGTGTTTAAGCTTGCGCGGGCGTGTCGACACTGTCAAAGAGTGACTACTGCGTCACGGGCAGCGCGGAGAATGCGGTCGTGGCCACGGTCGACGCCGCGGCATCGACGCGGTCGTGCACAAGGGAACGGACCCGCGCGTGGAGATGCATTCCGCGACACCCCGCGAGCGAGCGCGGTGAGCGACGTCGGACTGCGTTCTGAGTTTACGATTGAGTTCATTATACGTGTACTCCCCACTGCAAACCCGTCTTGACATGTGGACATAATAGACAGAACGATGATCTCGCTGCTTATCGCCATTGCGACGAAGCCAAAGCCTAACCTGGTCTGAATGAAGGTGCTTACTTCAAGGCTATAACCAACATACATTGATATGATAATGAAATAGTCCAATTGCGACACAGCTGACATCTTGGTGCGGGAGTCATGAGCGGGGCTGGAGAAGCGGCGGAGCGAGATGTTTGGTATGATTGTGACCAGTAACCTGCATAGAGATACAAACGCGTACCGGAAAGCACCCCATTAAGACCTTGCCGTTCGAGCTCGCAGGCATGCTGGTGGACTGCGGGCCATCCACCGCCTATTCCTATTCTGCATTGCAGAGGACATCGTGGTCTCCACGTCTCACCGTCTGATCGTACTTTGAGCCGAACGTGTCGCGAGAGTAGATACATATTAGCGTCGGGGGATAGTTCCTGCCATGGTCGCGATGGGGCGAGGGTACGAGGGCAGGCAGGTCAATTGATGATACAAATTAGTATGCATGAAGGTCGCACGTACGGCGCTGATATTGGCAGACGATCTAGTTCAGTGCGAGAGAGAAAGAGGAAAGAGTGAAGAAGGAGGAAAAGAAGGGAAAGGACGTTGGTAGTGAGGCCTAATGAACACTGAAGAAGTGGATATGGTCACGGAGGAGGAGGAGTGTATAGCAGTGTGAGAAGGCGCTAGGTGCGTGGGTAAGTGGGCGATGCGGGAACGGCCAAGTGAGTCAAGTGAAATTCATCCGCGAACTTCCCGCCTACGGTAACTAGTACTACTTAGTAACTGCCGCTTGCGCCCGGACCTGCCATCGAGTCCGGGGATTCCAGCGTACTCACTGACTTTCTAGCCGACGGGGTGCTGGCACTGACTCTAGCAACATGATATGGATGCACCGTCAACGCGCCCACATTGGAGGCAAGCAATGATAAACAACAAGTGTTCTCGACATCACGATGCCGCCCTCACTCTGCCCCCCGACTCGGTACCATCTCTCATCCATCAGTACAGATGTACGACCACGGGGCACATGCCAATCATCCTCAACACCACCAGACTCTCTTTGGTGGACTTCTTGACGACGAATACTTCTGGAGGGACCAATCCAAATGGCTGGCCGAGTCGGGTTACAGGTTACGTCCCCGCTATCAGGAGGACTGGCAACCGTCTTGGCTCAAAACGAAGCAGCCAGTGTATATGTGTGAGGACGGATTAACAAAGATGGTAGGTCATCAACTACTGCTTCCTGTAGTCTCTCTCAATCCCGTCTGAAGGTGTCTGTGACGATGGATGCGATTCGGGTCTCCGACGGTCGTGTTGTTTCAATCAAGAAGGTCTCTAGGACCAATCACCCTGACGAGGAAGAGATACTTCGGTCCCTCACACATGAAGAACTCCTTAAGGATCCCACCAACCACACTGTACCTCTCTACGAAATCCTTCAGTCGCCTCTTGACCCCGACTGCTTCTTCATTGTGATGCCCCATCTCATCGGTATACATACGGTGAAGTTTGCGACCGTTGGAGAGGCTATCGAGTGCTTCCGGCAACTTTTTGAGGTGAGTGGTACTCGAAGCTCCGACTTCACAGCAGAAGCTGAAGCACCAAGGGAACAGGGCTTGAAGTTCATACATAGTCGCCGTGTCGCACATAGGTGTGAACTGTCTTACTGTTCAACACGATATTTAGCTGACAGTGTATTGATAGCGATATAACCCTGCTGAATGTCATGATGGATCCTTTACCCCTGTACTCGGAATGGCCTCACCCCTCCCGTCGGCGTAGGAGCTACGACTTCAAACGGAAAGTCAAGGAGTACACCCGCACTGATCGTCCTACACGATACTACTACATCGACTTTGGACTGTCCGTCAAGTTCAATCCTGGGGAAGAGACCATATCGCCCATCAACATCGGGGGTGATAAGACTCTTCCGGAGTACAAGAACCGGCCAGGAATGTACAATCCCTTCAAGGCTGATATCTACACGCTCGGCAACCTCATTCGTCAGAGATTCATGGATGTGAGTCCGCATGCATGGGAAGGGTGTAACAATATTGTTTCGCTGACATCGTCGCGTCCATCTTTCAGGAGAGCCATAGCCTCAAGTTCTTAGCCCCACTGGTGGCCGACATGACCAAGAAGAAGCCCGAAGATCGTCCTTCAATCGAAGACGCGTATCGACGTTTTGAAGAGATACGGTCTTCATTGCCGTCGTGGACACTGAGGTCTCGGTTTGTCTATCGGGATGAGTTTCTCATCGCGTGGATCTTTCGAGCCTGTCGCCACGTCGTTCGCATGAGCATCTGGATTGCGAACAAGACGCCAGCCCTCCCTACCCCTCCGCAGTGACAGTTTTGCCGTCTCGTATCTCCTGGATCTTTTTTGATGTATCTCAATCTGATTGTGTATGTGGATTCTAGTGAAGTTGAGCCGAGCGAGAATGTCTCGTTCACGCGTCCGTGCGTGTCCGTGTTGCAACAGTGAGTGGTACTACTGTCAAGTATCTTCAAGCTTCACGACCGTCGACTTGTCAATGTCTGGCTAGTACGGTCGATAGCTTCCCACTACAATGAGGACGGCCTTCCGCCTGTCTACCTGCCTCAACGATCAACGTTACTGTATCCCACCATTGACAGCCTCGCCCCGTCTGCGGACTATGGAGGATCCGCGCCGACAATAAGACATGCGAGGCCGCTATCCGAAGCAGCAAGAGCGTCTCCAGCCTGTGCACCGCACTACGGTCGACTACCGCAATACAAAGCTTGCCCTGGAAGAGTATCCAAACGCGCGCGGGTTCAAAATCGGCTCCCCTACGAAGCTTGCATCGTACGTACGCATGCTCATCCTTATCATTCCACTATACTAGCATAACATTAACAGTACAATTCATGATAGGTCGAGTAGTACCTATTGGCACTGTGGAGCTTGACTCTCTCGGAAGAGCACTACTAGTATTCGTATCAGTAACCGCGCACGACACACTGGCATGGCTGTCGCTGCTTGATACGACTCGGAGTCATCCAGAAATCACCGCCATTCAACTTCCAGAAAACTGCTGCACAATGGTCGCTGCTTGATACCGTGACGACTCGAAGCCATCCATGATGCCCTCGCTTCGCCGATGTTGATGCGAGCAACTTAGTAGCATCGGATGTCCAGAGTCATTATTGGTATCATATAATCTTGCTCCCTTGACAAATTCTGTCCGTGGTACATAGTTCGTAGGCTACATACAGTATTACAGCCGCCGCCATGCGAGGTCCCGGGAAGTAATAGATACATTCAGAAACGAGATCACGAGAGGGTACATAACGGATGAATCACCGAGACTAGCGAGCGAGCGTACGATGAAAGAAAGCGGAAGGCGGCGATTTCCAGAGTGAGCCGGAAGACGAGCATGGAATCACCTGTGGATATAGCGATCTTGTGCAAGTGTCAGAGAGCATTGCCACATGAGAGTCACACAAAGACTCACCCGCTTCCACTACATTCCGGAGTCGACCGTCGTGATAGATATCATAGAGGCGCTGGGATCGTATCCCTCGTCGACTAGAATCGAGAACGTCTCCCCATCTTCGCTCAGCATAACAGAGGTGCCATCCCCATCATACGCTGTCACAAACGACATCGTGTCTTCGTCGTCATCCTCCAAGCCGTCCTCAAGCCGGGTGATCGCGAGGTTAGTGATAGATCGCACGCTGTAGCTAGGCATGCTCATGCCCAGATCGGCGATGCGTCGGTTCTCGGCGCCGGGAACCAGTTCAGCAAGACCAGACACTAGTCATAGAGGGTTAGGGGCACGCGCGAGCCGATATGAGCTGATGTCCAGACGTACCCGAATACGATCTAGGAACCTTCCCCTTGTATGGTCTTCCCGATTCGTCGCCGGGGCGCTTGCTGGAGGATAGTCTGACAGAGCCCCCCTCTGCAGGAACGGTCAGGGCTCTGAACTAGCTATATGTGAGAGTAGCCCCATACCGTCGCATTGGACTTTCAGGTCAACGCCTGCGCCAGCCACAATCTTTAAGTCCTTGATTTGGATATACAACGTTCCCGGTGCTGGCGTCCCTGAAGGTCCATTCAGTTGAACACGTTGGTCTATGATATAGCAGTGGAATATGAGGCCCTATTCCGTATGACTAGGAAGAGAACGTACCCTGAGGATGGGGGTCCTCCTCAGCGCCTGTACTACTTGTCAGTGCCTTCCTCTGCTTCTCGTCTAATATCGGACGTCTCGCTGCGGTAGCCGATATAGTCTATGATGATAGGATAATGATGATTAAGACCGTCGCTTCTTAGCAGGTTCTTA
This sequence comes from Daedaleopsis sinensis, assembly GCA_033807695.1. NCBI lineage: Eukaryota > Fungi > Basidiomycota > Agaricomycetes > Polyporales > Polyporaceae > Daedaleopsis > Daedaleopsis sinensis. The sequence continues at coordinate 3,075,731 of CM066306.1, forward strand.
AGAGCTGTAGAAGGCGAGATATGGTACCTGAACGGCAATATAGTAGCTATCAACCGAATTGGAGTAGTTGCGGGACATAGAGAAGACTTCTATGGGATTCTTGACGATATCTCTGAACCTCGTAGATGGGAGGGTTTCTCGTGTTTGTAGCACACTATGGAGTCATGAATTGATCTCGTTAATGGGGATGAATATAGAAGTAGAGCTCACAATGCTTCTGAAGTTCTGAGGTCTTCCAAGTCGTGCTGGGAAAAGAGATGCTGGTTCTCTTCCATGATCGTGGCGATCTTCCTCTCCTTGTCCGCAGCTCGTTCCTGAATCTTGGTAGGGGACATACGCGAAGCGATGGTGACGAGTATCTGTACAACAGGAGTGATGACATCCAGAGCAAGCGGCATGTTTGGCGTCGAGGGGATGAGCAGGCGGGGTGGTCACTGCCAGGGAATCTTCAAGTTAAGTTCAAGCAGTCGCTCAGAGATCGACAACGACGAACTTCATATTTATGCAGCCGGCGAGTCGCTCGTTCAGCATAGGAGTAAAACGCGCAGCAACTCTTCTGACGCAGAAGTTCTCAGCAGGGTACAATGGGCGCAACAAGGGGTGCAAGTTTGTTGGGTAAGTGTCATGTCAGTCGTTGTGCTCAGGTTCCCAGCTTGTGCGCCACCAAGGTGTACAGCGTGTGAATGGGCGCTCGTATAATATCACACGAACGCCCACAATGGAGCCAAGCAATGACAAATAATAAGCGTTCACCACACGCCCTCTGAACTCTGCTCCCTCCTCCATCCGCTAGTGCACATGTACAACGCAGGGACACATGCCAATCATCCTCTACACTACGAGAATCTGCGCGGCGGACTTGTGGACAGCGAGTACTTCTGGAGGGACCATTCCAAATGGCTCGCCGAGTCGGGTTACAGGTTACGTCCCCGCTATCAAGAGGATTGGCAACCATCTTGGCTTGAAACGAAGAGGCCAACATATAAGAGCGAGGACGGATTGACAACTATGGTGAGTACTAATCTACTGCTTCCTGTAGTCTCGCTCAATCCCGTTCAAAGGTGTCTGTGGCCATGGACGCGGTTCGGATTTCCGACGGTCGTGTTGTTTCAATCAAGAAGGTTTCGAGGACCAAGCACCCTGATGAGGAAGAAATACTTCGATCCCTCACACATGAAGAACTCCTTAAGGATCCTACCAACCACACCGTGCCTCTCTACGAGATCCTCCAATCGCCTCTTGACCCCGATTGCTTCTTCATTGTCATGCCCTATCTCACCCGCATTTATATGATCAAATTCGCGACGGTTGGAGAGGCTATCGAGTGCTTCCGGCAACTGTTCGAGGTGAGTAGTTCTCGAAGCTCTCACTTCAGCAGACGCTAAGGCCCAAAGGGAACAGGGCTTGAAATTCATCCATAGTCGCCGTGTCGCACATAGGTGTGAACTGTCTTATCGTTTAACACGATATCTAGCTGACGGATATCATTAGCGATATAACCTTGGTGAATGTCATGATGGATGCTACGCCCCTCTACTCAGACATACCTCACCCCTCTTATGCCTATCCGCAAAGGAGTTACGACTTCGAACGGAAAATCAAGAAGTACACCCGCACTGATCGTCCTACACGATACTACTATATCGACTTTGGATTGTCCGCCAAGTTTAATCCCGGGGAGGAGACCATATCGCCCATCAACATCGGGGGTGATAAAACTCTTCCGGAGTACGAGAACCCGTTAGGAATGTACAATCCCTTCAAGGCTGATATCTACACGCTCGGCAACCTCATTCGTCAAAGATTCATGGATGTGAGTTCGCATGCACGGGATCGCATGCATGGGATATACGTTGTCGTATAGTTTCGCTGACTTCGTCGCGTCCATCTTTCAGGAAAGCCATTGCCTCCAGTTCTTAGCCCCTCTGGTCGCCGACATGACCAAGAAGAAGCCCGAAGATCGTCCTTCAATCGAAGAAGCGTATCGACGCTTTGAAGAGATACGCTCTTCGTTGTCTTCGTGGACTCTCAGGTCTCGGTTTGTCTATCGGGATGAGTTTTTCATCGCGCGGATCTTTCGAGCCTGTCGCCATGTCGTTCGCACTAGCATGTGGATTGTGAAGAAGACACCAGCCCTCCCCACCCCTCCGCAGTGACAGCTCTGTCGTGTTGTATATCCTGAGTCTTATCTTGCTGTTTCTCGATTATCTGATTGGGTATGTGGACGAACACGCCTCTAGTGAAGTTGAGACTGCATCGTTCACGCGCCGGTGTATCCATGGTCGCACTAGTGAGTGGTACTGTCAAATATCTTCAAAATGAACAAGGGTCAATCTGCAATGTCTAGTTCCGGTTCAATAGCGTCCCGCTTACATTCGTCTACTTGTCGCAACCGGTCAGCTTTGATAGCCGCTCCCCGCTCCCCCTGCGGACTATGGAGGCCCCGCCGCGGTAAGAGCTTCTCCTGCTTATGCACTGCACGACGGTCGACTACCCCAATACAAGGCTTGCCATGGAAGAGTAAGCATCCGAACCCCCGCGCGGGTTCGAAGCGGTTCCCACTACGAGCCTGCATCGTACGTACGCATGGTCAGGGTTCGGGCTCGATGAGAGAAAATACAACGCACCGCGTGTACGTGGCGGGGGGTCCATCGCGCTCGTCAGTAGCTCACATTTCTATTGTTCCGAGGATAACCACCCCAGGGCAGCGGGATGGCACTTTACAACCGGCGGCGACTCATTTTGCAGCGACCCTGTTCAGTTTGACACTGTTCCTGAGTTTGACACTTGTGATCCAGGGGGCATTCCGGTGCTTTCGGTGCGAATACAGCCTTGAGGTGACCGCTTCTGCCGGTAAGCTTGATTCCATGGTAGTACTCGACTAGTCGCTTGAAACCTCCAGACACGGAAGAAACCGATCCTTGGGTGCGCGTCGAAATGCGGTTCCGCGCGCCCATAACGTCGCTCTTGACTGAAGTCGATATTTGTCCGCTGGCAGTGTCTTCCGAAAATTGCTGCATTATAACGCAACTTCCGCACTGCGCACACATGTACATGCTCAACGCTCACATTTCATCGGCCATAGCATTGCAGAGTTGTGTTATGGCGACATGGTGACAGCAATACCGGGAGAACAACGTAACAAGCGACAGCAGTAGCACGAACAGCGAGGGGGGAAAGTGATGTAGAAGATGACTGGCGGCGAATGGCTAGGAGGCGGGAAGCTACAACGGCAGTACGGGACTACACCTTGGGAGTCGGAATAGGCGAGCGTCCGGTCACCAAGTTGGGTATGGCACGGGCAGAAAGGTAGTGTGCGCCCTTGATTAGATTCATGAAGGGCGAGTCTCGTCGTTCCACAAGTCGCTCGCGAAGCTTGCACCACGACAGCTTAGAGGCGATCTGAGTTAAATCGGCGACAACGGCGTCCATACTCGGACGTTTGTCAGGTGCATCTTGTATCATCCGGCTGATCAATGGCTCCATGAACGAGAAGTTCGTGTAAACCTTTCAAGTATCAGTACCATGTAGTGGCAGAGCGGAGAGCATGACTCACTTCAAGGAAATCCCGACGGATGAGATTGCCCATGTAGTAAACATCGGTATGGAACGGATTTCGGGGGGTATGCGGGTCGTTCTGGAACTCTGGAACCGTTTTGTCGCCCCCCAGGATGGGAACCTCGAGGGGGCGGGTATCGTCTGGACCGTACCGTCGCGACAACCCGAAATCAGTGAAATAGTACTTCACTGGATGTGCGGTGCGAGTATACGGGCGTACGTCCCTCTTCAGGTCGCGTGTCTTCCAAGGGCGTTGAGGATGGAATTGGGTTGGTATTATGGGCTTCCACTCCATCATGACGTTCAGCTTCGAGATGTCTCTACCGACCGAGTTAGACACAAGGCACAACAGCAAGTAATTTAAATGAGCACTAACCTGTGGGCGACCTGTTGCTCGTGGATGAATTGCAAGCCCTATTGGGCGTGCGGTCTGCATACTAATACTAGCACGGTCAAACATGAGGTGGACTTACCTCAAACGCTTGTCGAAAGAACTCCACAGATTCGCCCACAGTCACAAACTTTGGATCGGTGTAGAACCTCAACAGCGGCATGACAAGGAACCGTTGGTCGTCGTCGTGAGGGTCATCTAACACGTCGAGGATTGGACAACAGTGGTTGCGAGAGTTCTCAGCGAGGGGCGGAGACGACAAGAAGAGAGCAATCTCGCTTTCAAATGGATGAGTTGACTTCGAGTAGTGTTTAATGGCGACCACCTCTCCATCCCTTTCCCTGACAGCGTCCATGACTTTCGTGGTCTGTAGTATCAAAGAGTGAGAAGAGCAACACATAGAGAGGAGTAAGACATACACCGGGATATATACCATCCTCGCATTGCAAACGAGATCTCTCCGTTGTCTGCCATGAGGGAACCCAGTTTGGAGAGTACCGGGGACGAAGGAGATAGCCGCAACGTTGGAGCCATTCGTAACGGTCCCGCCAGAAGATCTCTGATTCAGACAGCAGACCCTTCCGAAGGGCATCTTCCCCAACCATGTTACCTCGAGCTTAGATGCACAGAGATATGAGCTGGAATGTAGGCCGGAGAGAACAGCAGGTCGGGCATCAGAGGACAAAGTGCGAACGACATCGGACGTGACAAGGTTTGCGGACGGAGACAAGCGCGGAAACACGTGGCGTAACAAATGCATGCAAACTCCCACGTCATGTCACAGTCCGACGCTCCTTGCTGAATTTCCTGAACCACTACTAGTAGCTATAGTACTAAGTAGTACTAGCTAGTACTACTTAGTAACTGCCGCCTGCGCCCAGACAGGCCCAGACTTGTCGAACAGCGTCCGGGGCTTCCTGCGTAAGCGCTGACTTGCTTGTGAATTCTGGCCGGCGAGGTGCTGGCACTGGCAACATGGTATGATGCGCCGTCTTGAACTTCACTTACATCTTTCCAATCTCGGGAGTTCTTGTTGCACTTACTGCCACGCAATTTAGCCAACCTACGGCCCTTACGTCTAAAGCCCCCGCGCGCATGACATTAAACCCACGATCCTGGCAACATGACTCTTTGACTACAGACTACTGCCGCAACTCCCTCCGGACATACTCCTAGGTCCTCTTCTCTCTCCTCTCGTAGCATATCGCACCTTCGATCACCGACAAGGAGCTCACTCGATCATAGCGACACTTCGAACGAACGTGACGATATGGGTGATTCGGAGCAGATCTCTCCCTCTTCCGATCCTAATCCTAATTCGAACGACGACATCTCCGCCGATTCGGTGGTGCGAGCCCCCCGCTGGCTTGGGCCGCTCAAGCGATGGCATCCCAGATACCAACTGAATCGTGGCTTAGGCTACTATTTCGAGGGTGTCAAAAACATCAGATATGTCCTGGTCGCTCATGATGACTGGAGGCAAAAGGCTGAGATGCGAGACCTCGTTGACGAGGGCATCAGGTGAGTGCATTCCGAGTATCATCGCCGCCGGTTGATTAATATTTTAGAATCATCGGGGACTTTGGGGAGATTCGCGGTCGATCTAAGACCTTGTCGGTCGACGAATGTCGGACGTGGAAGCGTGATGCAAGACGATTTCTCAACAGCGCTGAGGTATGTCCTTCGCCTTTCAGTAAATCGGGCATCTGTTCATGGACATCGTACTACGTCCTCACCGACAGAGCTCGTCCCATACAGCACGAATCACATCTCTTAAAAAATATCTGAGAGAACCAAATCCCTTCACGGATAGCAACGCTCGTGAGTGGTCCATAACTCACTGAACATTGTCCTCGCTCATTCTTCGACAGCGTCTGGAGTTTCCACTCCCCACTACTCCATACGCAATGTCGTTCCGAGGAGTCCAAGATTCGGAAACAGAGAAGATATATGGGAAGCACTTGTTCCATCGAGTCTGCTGCCCGTCCCCGAAGTCTCGTGTCAGTACTATGTCCCTCTCCGCCGTTATATCATCTGATGTACGACTTGCAGCGCTTGTGAATGCTCTCGCCATTGACGACAGCATCACTAACCTATCAGCCAGGGTGCCACCGGAGCGTATGGACACTGTGCTAGGAATGCCGCGGCCCGGTACGGGTATAGACGAACATGACCCCCCTGCAGAAGACGATGACCCGCGATCAGCGACACCGTCCACACCCGCTGCACAGTACGAGTGCCCTCCTCGCCGTGTCATTCGCCGTTGCTCTTCTCATCCGAACATGGGTATGATAAGTCACGTTCCCTGACGGCACCTTGTTCATCGAGTGAATACACTTCTATGTATGTATGTATATAGATTGCTGACGAGGGCTCTGCTGGGTGATTGGCTTCAGAATGTACTAGTTGCTCAGATAGGTTTCACGAGTGCGTTTTTGCCGGTTTGGTTACATCGAAGTAGGACTCGACTAGTCCGAGTCGCTTGAACCCTCCGGACACGGTAGAAGCCGGTTCTTACTACTTTGGAGCCTGAGGTGGCACTTAGGACGATTGCGCAGATTACGAACAAACGCACCCAGACTATTCCCGATCCAGCGGACTGAGCTGAATTCACTAGCGATAATAACAATACAATTCATGGTAAGTCGAGTAAGGCCTAGTAGTAGTACCTACTGGCACTGCCATGGAGACCCGACTCTCTCAGAAAGAGCGTTACTAGTATTCGTGCCGGTAACCGCGCACGACACATGATATCGATCTACTGTCGCTCCTTGATACGACTCAGAGCCATCCACCATGGGCTCGCTTCGCCGACGTTGGTGCAGCTTAGCATCGGATGTGTAGAGTCACTATCGGTATCGTATAATCTTGCTCCCTTGACGAGATTCCGTCCGTGGTACATAGTAGGCGATTTCCAGAGTGAGCCGGAAGATGAGCATGGAATCACCTGTGAATATAGCGATCTTGTGCCAGTGTCAGAGAGCATTGCCACATGAGAGTCACACAAAGACTCACCCGCTTCCACTACATTCCGGGGTCAACCGTCGCGAGGGAAATCAGAGATCCATTGGGATCGTATCCCTCGTCGACTAGAATCGAGAACGTCTCCCCATCTTCGCTCAGCATAACAGAGGCGCCATCCCCATCAGACGCTGTCATAAACGACATCGTGTCTTCGTCGTCATCCTCCAGGCCGTCCTCAAGCCGGGTAATCGCGAGGTTAGTGATAGATCGCACGCTGTAGCTAGGCATGCTCATGCCCAGATCGGCGCCGCGTCTGTTCTCGGCGCCGGGAACCAGTTCAGCAAGACCAGACACTAGTCGTAGAGGGTCAGGGGCTGCGCGAGCTGATATGAGCTGATGTCCAGACGTACCCGAATACGATCTAGGAACCTTCCCCTTGCATGGTCTTCCCGATTCGTCGCTCGGACGCTTGTTGGAGGACAGTCTGAAGGAGCCCTGGCCCTCTGCAGGAACAGTCAGGGCACTGGACTAGGTATGAGAGAGTAACCCCATACCGTCGTATTCGAATTCGACGTCAACGCCTGCGCCAGCCATAATCTTTAAGTCCTTGATTTGGACGTACAACGTTCCCGGTGCTGGCGCCCCCGAGCTTGAAGGTTCATTCAGAGCACGCTGGTCTATGTTGTGGCCTATGTTATAGAAGTGAGATATGACGCCCCGGTTCGCATGAGTGGTAACAGAACGTACCCTGGGGAAGGGGAGCCTCGCCTGTAGAAGCTGTCTCCGGCTCAAGTACTTGACGTGTCAGTGCGGAAGCCGATATAGCCTATGATGATGTGATGATTAAAACCGTCGCCTGTTAGTAGGTTCGTCAGAGCTGTAGAAGGGGAGATATGGCACCTGGACAGCAATATAGTATCTATCAACCGAATTGGAATAGTTGCGGGTCTCAGAGAATACGTGTATGGGATGCTTGACGATATCTCTGAACCTCGTAGATGGGAGGATCCTTCGTGTTCGTAGCACGCTATCAGGATAGAGTCATGAATTGATCTCGCCACTGGGGATAAATATGGACGTAAAACGCACTATCGTTGTTTGGTTTTGAGCACTTTCAAGTCACGCTTCGAAAAGAGATGCTTGTTCTCTGCCATGATCGTGGCGATTTTCCTCTCCTTGTCCGCAGCTCGTTCTTGCATCTTGGAAGGGGACACATGCGAAGTAATAGTAACGAGTACCTGCAGAACGGGGGTAATGACATCCAGAGCAAGCGGCATAGTTGGCGACGAGAAGATAGGAAGGCGTGTGGGCAGTGGTCACTTGGTGGTGACTGGGGAATGTTGCAATCGCTTGATTGAAAACGACGGAGCATATTTATGCGGCTGGCGAGTCGCTCGCAGTGCATAAAAATGAGACAAACTGTTACTCTTCAGACGTAGAAGCTCTTAGAAGGGTACAACGGGCGCAACAAGGCCGGTGCCAGTGTCATCATGTCAGTTGTGCGGATGAGGTTCTCGGCGCTCATTCTGTGCCACCAGGGACAGCGTGTGAATGGGCCCTCGCATAATCTCACACGAACGCCCACAGCGGAGCCAAGCAATGATAAACAATGAGAGTTCGACTCGCCCATCTGCCCCCCTCCTCGATCCCCAATTACATATGTACGACGCAGGGACACATGACAATCATCCTCTACACTTCGAGAATCTGCCCGGCGGACTCCTGGACGACGAGTACTTTTGGAGGGATCACTCTAAATGGCTTGCCGAGTCGGGTTACAGGCTACGTCCCCGCTATCAAGAGGATTGGCAACCATCTTGGCTTAAAACAAAGAAGGAAATATATGAGAGCGAGGACGGATTAACAACCATGGTAAGTACTAATATAATGCTTCCCGCAGTTTTGCTCAATCCCGCATCAAGGTGTCTGCGACCATGGACGCGGTTCGGGTCTCCGACGGTCGTGTTGTTTCAATCAAGAGGGTTTCCAAGACCGATCACCCTGATGAGGAAGAGATACTTCGGTCCCTCACGCATGAAGAAGTCCTCAAGGATCCCACCAACCACACTGTACCTCTCTACGAAATCCTTCAATCGCCTCTTGACCCCGATTGCTTCTTCATTGTGATGCCCTATCTCACCCTCATTCATATGATCAAGTTCGCGACGGTTGGAGAGGCTTTGGAGTGCTTCCGACAACTGTTCGAGGTGAGTACTTCTCGAAGCCTCACTTCAGCATACGCTGAGGTGCAAACGGAACAGGGCTTGAAGTTCATCCATAGTCGCCGTGTGGCACATAGGTGTGAACTGTCTTGCTGATCAGCACGATATCTGGCTGACGGATATCAATAGCGATATAACCTTACTGAATGTCATGATGGATCCTACACCCCTCTACTCGGACATACCTCACCCCGCCTATGCCTATCCGCAAAGGAGTTACGGCTTCGAACGGAAAGTCAAGACGTACACCCGCACCGGTCATCCTACACGATACTACTATATCGACTTTGGATTGTCCGCCAAGTTTAATCCCGGGGAGGAGACCATATCACCCATCAACATTGGGGGTGATAAAACTCTTCCGGAGTACGAGAACCCGTTAGGAATGTACAATCCCTTCAAGGCTGATATCTACACGCTCGGCAACCTCATTCGTCAGAGATTCATGGATGTGAGTCCGCATGCATGGGATGGGTGTAACAATATTGTTTCGCTGACTTCGTCGCGTCCATCTTTCAGGAGAGCCATTGCCTCCAGTTCTTAGCCCCTCTGGTCGCCGACATGACCAAGAAGAAGCCCGAAGATCGTCCTTCAATCGAAGAAGCGTACCGACGCTTTGAAGAGATACGCTCTTCGTTGTCTTCGTGGACTCTCAGGTCCCGGTTTGTCTATCGGGATGAGTTTTTCATCGCGCGGATCTTTCGAGCCTGTCGCCACGTCGTTCGCACTAGCATCTGGGTTGCGAACAAGACGCCAGCCCTCCCTACCCCTCCGCAGTGACAGCTCTGTCGTGTCGTATACCCTGGGTCTTATCTTGCTGTATCTCGATTCAAATCTGATTGGATATATGGACGAACACGCCTCTACAGGCTCTACTAGTGAAGTTGAGACTTCATCGTTCACGCGCCGGTGTTCTCCATGGTCGCACTAGTGAGTGGTACTGTCAAATGTCTTCAGAATGAACAAGGGTCAATTTGCAATGTCCAGTTCCGGTTCAATAACCTCCCGCTTGCATTCGTCTGCTTGTCGCAACCGGTCAGCTTTGATAGGCGCCCCCCCTGCGGACTATGGAGGACCCGTCGCGACCGACAAAAAGAGTTACTATCCGAAGCGGTAAGAGCTTCTTCCGCCTGTGCACTGCGCGACGGTCGACTACCCCAATACAAGGCTTGCCATGGAAGAGTAAGCATCCGAACCCCGCGCGGGTTCGAAGCGGTTCCCACTACGAAGCCTGCATCGTACGTACGCATGGTCAGGGTTCGGGCTCGATGAGAGAAAATACAACGCACCGCGTGTACGTGGCGGGGGGTTCATCGCGCTCGTCAGTAGCGCACAGATTTATTGTTCCGAGGATAACCACCCCTGGGCGGCGGGATGGTACCTTACATCTGGCGGCGACTCGTTTTGCGACGACCCTGTATCGTCTGGCAGTTGCAAGGGGGCTTCTGAATCCGGTGCGAATACAGCCTTGAGCTGACCGCTTCTGCCGGTAAGCTTGGTTCCATGGTAGTACTCGACTAGTCGCTTGAAACCTCCAGACTCCACGGAAGAAACGATCCTTCGGAGGAGTGTACGCCAAAATGCGGTCCCGCGCGCCCACACGGATGTCTTGACGTTTGTGCGCAGCTTCTTCTGGAGGTTGCTATGTTATGACTTATCTTCCACGCAGCGTACGCTTCAACTTAGAATGCCTCCTGATATGTACGTGCCTACATTTTATCGCTCATACTATGTAGGATTGCAGAGTTATAGTATTGAACCCACTTGAGTAAGCTCATATGGTTCTACGGAGCTGCAGAAAAGCATCTTCAAGGAGTAACTTCCCATCATACGGTACTGAACGTGAACGGCGGCAACCATCCCTGCATATATGAAACACAACGCTCGCAGCATCGTGGCGGAAGCCGCCAGCGCAGTGGGATCCTAGTCACCTTCCTTGAGTCCTTATCGATCATCATGAGTCTATGGCTCACCTGATGATGGGCCCGGGCGGGCCAGTTGTGGATCCATGAGTACTGTGATCAGACGATAGCGGCAATGTCTGCGCGTGGTTAACGCTGATATGTGTGATTGTCAACTTCAGTCGCGAACCACTCCTTCGCATGATCAATCGAGAAGAAACCGATCATAGATATTAAGAAAATCCCATCGAGTTCTAGTCATCGCGCACCATGAGAGTCCTACGACATGTAATTTAGCCCAGTGTAGCGAACTCGGCAGCAAATACAACACTTTACCACAGAAATCCTTGACGTCGCATGAGATCTACCCAGAGTCCGCACACACGAGAAGTCTGGGCGCGCACGCTGGTGACACACCTCGTTCCTTCCTCCCCTAATTCCTTGCGACCCTCGCGCTACTGAGATCCGGCCCTCTCAAGAGAAGAAAACGCATCTCGCGCCCGACCGATCCGATGCACAGGCGAGTTCAAGTTCTTCTTAGTCCGGCGTCGTCCACAGGATCATTGCGACGAACGCGGACGGACTTGCGCGATATCATGACATTGCGACAGCGAAGTAGTAAGCTACACTATATTCCAAAGGGAGCAGAGATCACGACGAGGCTGGCAGCGACGCTCGGAATATCTGGGTGGAAGATAACTGGCGACATCGCGGAGTGGCGAGTCAAGAATACCGTCTGCCACCTCAAGTAATAAGTATACACCAACGATTCAAACAAACATACCATCTTCACATTCAGACTCGCTCGGTCTATACGTCCTCCGCCACATGTCAGAGTAGACCCAGTCGGAGGTGTGACTAGTTTCTCGGAGGTAGCCACAGCGCTGAAGGGGCCATTCGTACTAATGCCGGTCTCGCCGGAGGATCTCGGATTCGGACAACATATCTTTCTGACGAGCATATTCCCCATCCAACCGACGTGGTCTTTGTGTGAATTCAAAACGCAGTAACAATCACTGAGGTGCAGGTCACTAGTGCTATAGATACTATAGTACAATTCCAATAATCGTAACAAAAATTGGGGGCAGTGGGAATATCCTTCGAGACAAGGTGCATGTTGGCAGGTACACTCGCGGCGCGTAAATTCGTCAACGACCTAGGAGTCCAGACTGAGAGATACGTGGACAGTTAAACTTGGACTGCGTTGTCGCCATGTTCGTTGTCAACAGAGATCGAGATAGTGACCCCATCGACGTTGAGCAGAACGGAGGTACCTTGTCCGCCATGGCCTGGCACAACCGTGGTCGCGTCCACTGGCACAGCCAGGTTGTCCGACTCTAACCCGGAGTCGGCAACCCGAATGACGGCGACGTCAGTGACGGACTGCACGCGATACTTGTGCGCATCTTCGTCGAGGGCTGCGGAAAGCGGTCAGCCAAGCAAGCGGCATGAAGACCGAGCGACAACTCACCACCTGCCGCCTCGGGGACCAGCTCAGCAGTTCCAGACACTACGACGGTGAGCTTCGTGAGGTATGCGAGTCGAGCGAGTGATGGAGTGCATGCGTACCCAAGTATTGGTTTCTATCGTTGCCTTCCTCGCTTGCAATGATTTTCAAGGAGAGTGTGATTGAACGGTCATCTAGAGATGGTCGTCAGTACAGAGCGTTAAATTGTTGGAGGGTAAAATTCAAATAATTACCTCCGTAGTGGAGTTCGACACTTGTCCCCGTGCCTGCTTCTTCTACCTCGACATTCTCAAACTTGAGGCTTAGTATATCGAGAGGGGGGGTTTCCGGATCTTCGCCTTCCTCGTCCTCGCCTTCTTCGTCCTCGCCTTCAGCGCCTATAAAGTTTCCATGGGTTGTAAGTTGAAGTCCCGGGCCTATAAAAAGTCCCTGAAATTGCTGATCTACTACTTGCTATCAGGATCACAATCGTAGCAGAAGAATGGGACACATACCGGGTCCCGCGTGACCAGCGTTCCCATTGTCACGACCAAATAAATTTCTCATTTGGGCCGTAAATGTGAGTCTCTTCGGGACAGCGGGGGGATCGTAAGTCACGGTCAGTGCTGAAATACGTCGAACAAGACGCACTTGAACCTGAAGGTAATATTCTTGAACCCTGTTGTGATACTTGCGTGTCGCTGTGAACACCTTGACTGGGTGTTTCCCAACGTTCCCCAGTTTGGTAGACGGTAGATGCTGTTGTGCGTCGAGCAGGCTATAACCACATTAGTACCTGTGTCAGCAACCTTGAACTAACTCGAGTGACAGAGACCGACCGTTCTTCACTCATCTGCAACTGAGCGCAGTCCCGTTCGGATAACAGGTGCATGTTCTCTTGTAAGAGTTCAGCAATCTGTCTCTTCGTGTTTGCAGCTCGCTCTACCATCAAGGAAGGAGATATATGCGAAGTGACGGAGAGGAGGATCTGAGAAATTGGAGAAGTCGTGTCTGCTGCCGCTGGCATGGTCGAAGATAGATGTGAATCTGTGCGGATGGGCAGTCGTGTCGAGAGATGGTTTGTGACCTCGACAGCGGGAGAGGCTGCGCCCTCTTATACTGCCATGCCTTCCGAGTCAGCTAGTAAGGCTGAGATGTGTCCCCCGTCTAGTACTTACACACAGAACATAGGCCAGCGGCGAGAACAAGGCGGGCGTCGCGCCATGAACGTACAGGTGTCGTGTACGGGTGTCGTGTCGAAGTCGAGTTGTTCCTGTCGTGCGCATCATGCCAGAGCGACAGGCCTGGCATGGCGTGGGATAATACTACTAGTGTTTTCACACGTGCGCCCACAAACCCGATTTGGAGGGCACAGCAAAACAAGTGCAAGCGAAGTGTTGTCGGTGGCCCGGGACATGCCGAATCAAGGTCGCCGACAATCGTTGCCATCCTCCCTCCGACTTTCCGCTACAATCCTCCTCCATACGAGTTTTGAAGGCCCTTCCACTGAGCTAGTTGAGACTGAGATCTCTCTTTGTGCTGCTGTGTACCGCAAGGACTCGTCCTTCGTCGACTCAGGTCGACTTCGATAACTTCCCCAGAGGCCGCCGTCGAGATCTCCGAGTCGTTCGCACCACTGGCAGCCTGGCCGCGGGAAAACACCCTCGCTTCCCAGTGTCTCTCCGGATGGATGCTTTATCTTACTGGTCTGCTATCTCCCGTAAGTACCGTTGTACTGCCAAGTAAGGATCAGCCTTGTTCCTGCTGCGACAGGAAGCCTGCGCTGGCATATTGACGCCTCTCGTACGGTCTATGGATAACCCACAAAGATCCCGTATGCCGCTTATGTGTCTGTTTCCGTGGCGATGGGTACAAGGATTGCACAAGAAGCTATACCGCTTGGATCCTGTGGTTGAGATGAATAGACAAACATGCATGTACGTATAGGCAAGAGGCGAAATCGAACAAAGCACCCATTTTTTTAGGTCTGTCTAGCGAGCCTGTTGAATGTGTAATAGCAGCTTGAAATTTATTCCGAGAAATCGGCACCGATCCATTGCAAAATCCGAGGCCTGATCGAGATCTGCGAATTTCGATAACTTGTAGGAAACGGCGAATATGTTATGACAAGCTTCAGCAAGCCACATTATATTTTCAGAGAACGCGAGGGAAAACCCCCTTAACGTCTACTCCTGTACTAGTCACTCAGAAAACTCCAGCGGCTGGAAAACCTCGAGAAGAGCACACTAACCGATGTCGCCGCCGTGGCTCAAGCCAATCCGGGTCCGACCCACCGCACCGCTCGCAACTTACATGCTCCCTTGTTCCCAAACGCTATATACACCTACCTGTACTTTAATGGGCGCATTTCCGTGACAGCGGTCGATGCGAAGTAGCACGCCGCAATCTTTGTTCTCACCCGCTTCGCTGAACAGACCAGAGCAGGCGTGGCAATGCGGAGCAACCGTTGACGCAACAATCTCGACCGTGAGAGTACAAGTGATGAAATAGCATTGGGATTTCCTGCAAAACGACAGCAGTACAGTAGATGATAGCGGTGTAAAAATAATAGAGGGCGAGGGGCCAGCGAGGCATGGGAGCATGGGAGGTCAAGGTAGACGGTATTCGATCAGCGGTGAACCGACTTTCCCCCAGGAGTGGGAATGGGATGGCGGAATGTGAGAACAAGGGGCACCGTGCGACAGGAAACATGATACACATTTTTCCAGAAATTCACGGTTTGGCTGTCCTTTTTCAAGATGACGCGTTCACGTAGCGTCCAGCTGTTGAGTTGCGACATGATAGTCGCAAACGACGACACTACTTCGTCCATAGTGGGACGTGCGCTCGGCTCGTCCTGAACCATGCGAGCGATTAGCTCGTCCATGAAGCCGAAGTTGGTATATTCCTACGACGCCAAAGCATCAGCACATGCAGTGTCACCGAAGTAGCATACTACGTTGACAGACCTGGAGGAAGTATCTGCGAATGAGATTTCCCATGTAGTACACGTCGGTGTGGAACGGATTGCGCGGAGTCGACCTGTCGTTGCGAAACTCCGGCACAGTTTTGTCTCCACCCAGCAAAGGTACTTCTAATGGGTTCTTGTCTCCTGGGTCATATCTCCGGGAGTGACCAAAGTCGGTGAAGTAATATTTCACGGGGTATCGGGTGCGCGAGCGAGGGCTCACGAAGTATCGGAAGTCTAACGACATTCGCGGACTCTGAGGATGGAATTGCTTGGGAAGAATCGGCCGTGAATCCATCATGACGTTGAGCCTTGATATGTCGCTGATGGTTTGTGGTCAGAAAAGAATCACCCGGGGTGTCCGAGATCGCAAAGCGCACTCACCGGTGAGCGATATGATGCTGGTGCATGAACTGAAGGCCCTAAATGTCGACTCAACATGGCATGAGCGATATGATTCACAAGGATGTACATACCTCAAACATTTGCCGAAAAAACTCTACAGCCTCGCCAACCGTGTCCATTCTTGGCTCATCGAAACGGCGAAGTAGCGGCATGACGATTAATTCTAGTCTCTCGTCGTATGGATCTTGGAGGACTTCGAGAATAGGACAGCAGTGGTTACGTGGATTCGAGGCAAGCTCCTCTGTAGAGAAGTATGTTCCGATCTGGCCCTCCCACGGGGCAAGCACTTTCTCTACTCGCTTGATCATGACAATATTACCCTCGCTCACCCTCACGGCGTCCATGACTTTGAATGTCTTATGCTGCCATCAGGATAAAACGGCATAGTAGAGCAAGATGGGCTTACAACCACTTTGACGCCGTCCTCACAATCCAGACTTGACTTGTTGGTTTTGTGCCAAGAGGGGATCCAGCCAGGTTTATACCGGTGCCGCAGTCGGTAACCTTTTCTGCCCAGCCAGTCGTAGCGATCGCGCCAGAATACTTCTCGTTCAGGGAGTGTAAAGAGGTCTGCAGCTGGTGAGGATGTCATCGCGGGGGAAGAGAGGCTGGCAAATGGGATACACTCGGAGCACGCTCATAGAGGTGGTCGGAGAGAACATACGGCGTGGGAAAGAGGTGCAAGTGCCGTCGCTTACACGAGCGCCCAATGAAGTTGTGTGCGCTTATGTACGGCTCTGGCCATTGTTCTCTTTCAAGCTATCGGTATCCCGACCATTGGTCCTCGTTCTTGCCATCCTGATGTGGTTCCCTCCGGTGGCGCTACAAACGACATGGGTAGTGGGTGCTGTCCTTATGTCATTGTCATTGTTCAGCTCTGGGTACTAATAGCGGCAAGACTAGTAGTGGTTTGGTAAGAACAAGTCACTGTTAACAACTGAGAGCGACGATAGATAGCGACATGACAGCGATATAACACAAAGACAAACAAGTCTGGTCTGGTTGGAAATGGCGAGAACGAATGAAGCACTAGGATGCACGAGCTGCTAGCAGAACACACTCAGGGCTTCGGGGTAGGGATAGGTGAGCGGCGAGTGAGAAAGTTTGGTACGGCACGAGAAGAGACGTAGTGAACGCCTTTGAGAAGATTCATAAAGTGCGAGTCCCGTCGCTCAACAAGTCGCTCACGGAGCTTCCACCACGATAGCTTAGAGGCGATTGAGCGGAATTCGGCGACGACTTCGTCCATAGTCGGACGCTTCTCTGGTGCGTCCTGGACCATACGCGTGATCAAGGGCTCCATGAAGGCGAAGTTGCTGTAAGTCTGTTTGACGTTAGTTAGCCAACTTCGTTATAGACCAAAGAAGAGCATAGTAGGCGTCGAACCTGGAGGAAGTCGCACCGTATCAAATTTCCCATATAGTACACATCAGTGTAGAACGGATTGCGGGGAGTACGGTGATCGTTCTTGAACTCGGGGACGGACCTATCGCCTCCCATGATAGGAAGCTCCAGCGGATTCGTGTCCTCTGGGCTGTACCGTCTTGATAGTCCATAGTCGGTGAAGTAATACTTGACAGGTCGTGCTGTCCGGGTATGAGGGCTGACAAACTTTGCATTGTCGCGTGTCCGCCACGGTAATTGGGGATGAAACATATTCGGTAATATGGGCTTTGGATCCATCATGATATTCAGTTTCGAGATGTCACTGTGCAACTACTCAGATCACGCGGGCTTGGGCTAGAAGACGTGCACGAACCGGTGAGCTATGCGGAGGTCGTGCATGAGCTGTAATCCCTGCGGGCAACGTCAGTCAGTGTACACGATGATACACATGTCTCTAGGCCTACCTCAAACGTTTGACGGAAGAATTCCATAGCTTCTCCGACAGTGGCGAACTTAGGATCGTCGTACAGCCTCAGAAGAGGCATGATGACGAAACGTTCGTCACTGTCGGTAGGGTCATCGAAGACATCGAGGATTGGGCAGAAATGATTGCGGGGGTCATCTGTGACTGGCGGAGACGAGAGGTAGAGTGCAATATCACTCTCATAAGGATGCGTAGACTTGGAGTAATGTTTGATGACCACCATCTCGCCGTATTTGTCTCTGACAGCATCCATGACCTTCGTAGTCTAGAAACAGTATAAGTACGTGAGATATCGTCCAAGGATGCAACTCACCAGTGGCACAATGCCGTCCTCGCACTGAGAATACCACTTGCTTGTGCCCCTCCAAGAAGGGACCCAGTCGGGTGCATATCGAGGTCGAAGAGTGTAGCCTAAACTTCGAAACCATTCGTACCGGTCCCTCCAGAAGATCTCGAGTTCGGTGAGCAAGCCTTCCCTCATCGCACGGAGTTCATCCTCGATCGTGGGCATGGCGAGAGAATAGTAGACACGTATGAGCGACTCAAGCAGGAGACAGGAGAGATGGTCTTGCGGAATAGAACTACTCGGACGGTGTGGTACTAGTAGACTAAGTGGTGACCGGTGACCAGTCAGTCAAGCGCCACACGTATTGTGTCCTCCCACCGTCACGTCACAGTCGGTATTGTTATCTACCCGATCTGCCCGTCACGTAGTCACAGGACTCCCTGCTTAACGCAAGACTTTACGGCGGTATACGGCGGTATACTGTGCGTGATCAAATAACTTGCGCTAAATCATCAATGGAAACCTGATCTGATACGAGCCATATATGACTACAACATTCGGTAAGTTGAACAACTGGCGGGATAGAGAGAGTGGATGATAGCGACGCAAGTGACCTGACGAGAGCTCGATATAGCACGATGCAGAGGAATGTGATTGCGGTTAAACACAGCGATAGTGGATGCTAGATGTGCGGAGTGAGATGGTCACTACGCCTTCGGACTTGGAAGAGGGGGGCGGCGGTTCAACCAGAGAGGAAGAGTGCGGAGGGCGGCGTGGTGGACATCCTTCAGGAAGTTCACGGTCCGACTGTCCTTGCGCTCCGCCAGTCGTTCCCGGAGTTGACAGTTAGAGAGTTTTGACACGAGCTCTTTATAGGATGCGACAACCTCGTCCATGGTGGGGCGTTTACTCGGATCGTCGTGAACCATCCGTGCTATCAGCGGATCCATAAATGTCAGATTCGAATACATCTATCGCGCGACTCATGAGATATCGCACACAGCGGGCAGACGCAAGGCGACTTACCTGTAGGAAGTTTTGCCGTATGAAGTTTCCCATGTAGTACACGTCGGTATGGAACGGATTTCGAGGTATAGTCCTGTCGTTCTGGAACTCAGGCACGGACTTATCACCCCCCATGATCGGTGGTTCCAGGGGATTGGTTTTTTCTGGGCTGTAGTGTCGCGACAGCCCGAAGTCGATGATATAATACGAAACTGGGTGCGCAGTGCGTGAACGTGGGGCCACAGGGCGTTTGAAATCTCTTGACATGCCAGGAGATTGAGGGTGATATAGGTTGGGATAGATCGGTTTCGGGTCCATCATCACATTGAGCATAGATATATCGCTACATTTCCCCGTAAGCAAATCACAGTGAGTATAGGTAGTCATAACAGACCGATGGGCAACGTGATGCTCATGCATGAATTGGAGACACTGGCGAGAGATACATGAGTGACCGCGTGAAGAACGTCTGTGACAAGTTAGGACATACCTGAAAAGTTTGACGGTATAACTCCAACGCTTCCCCGACGGTCTCCAACTTGGGGCTATAGTATCGCCGGAGGAGGGGCATGACAATCAACTGCACGTCCTTGTCGTACGGATCTTCGAGTACTTCGAGAGTGGGACAACAGTGGTTCCGAGGGTCAGAGGCGAGAGGAGATGACGAAAGATAGAGTCCTATTTCCCCTTCAAACGGATGCCTCGACTTGTCTATACGCTTGATCACAACGACGCTGTTGTCCTTGAGCCGGATGGCATCCAATACCTTCGCTGTCTGGGACGATTGCGGGTTGCGGGTTAGAACGGGTGATATGGCATACACTGAGCGTGTCGCACCTGTGGCCACACGCCATCTTCACAGTCAAGGCGAGACTTTTTCAGTGCTTTCCATGAAGGAACCCAGTCAGGCTTGTATCGGGGACGTAACTGGTAGCCAACACCGAGAAGCCAATCGTAACGGTCGCGCCAGAAGATCTCGAGGTCTGAGAGAAGTCCCTCAGCAACGGATGCTACGTTCAGGTTCAGAGAGGTCATGAACAGTGCAAGGGAGGGGGCACGGTTTGAGTCTGGAGGCATCAACCGTCACGCATCCTTAGTGACGAACGGGCGTCTTGAGTGAGCGTCACCCACGTGTCCAAACAAAAACACAGGATTTTCCCATGTCCTCGGATACAAACCCCATTGATGCAAGTTGCCCTTGTGCCAGTTCTGTACGTGGGTTCATCCTGCTGCCAAAACCTGTCCCCATCTGCAGCGATGCGATGCGAACTTTTGCGTATTGTGTGCTCACTGGTTCCCTAGCGATTCTCTCGTAGGAAACTCAGGAGGCTGTTCTGTTCACACCGTTTACGTCTAGCCACCGCAACGCAATGGCGCGCACAACGCCTTAAGCTTCCCCCCTCGAACGAATTCCGGCCCCTACGACCCCGTTCCCCTTGATCCTCCTTCTACATATGCAGACCTTTGATTCATTTGCTGCATCCCCCCCTCAACTTGTCGAACTTGCATCTGCCACAAAGTCGAAAGGAGTCGGCCGCGTAAGTCGTCAAGTTGCTCTGTCAGTTAGCCGAGGATTAATATGGGAGGCTCCTTCCGTTGCTTCCGTTACTTCTACAGCTGGACCCCTCGCTCAGTCGCCCTTTCCGCGACGAGCGGCCAAATGAGCGCATACTGCGCTTGCCGTGGTTCATCCGGAACCTACTCAAGGACTATCAAGTTCAAAAAGGACGATTCTACCACTCTCGAGGAGCGCAGGTCCTTCGGGAGACCTTGGAAACGCACACGGAATTCGCGAATGAAACTATGGCTAAGGAGCTGCTTGTGCGGAACGTCCAGTGAGTATCCCGCCCACGATTCATGTAGTTATCATTGTCTAGCATCAGCACAAAAACAGGGTCGCCGCCAATCTTCAAACGTTACGCCAAGACCCGAGCCGCGCGAGTCGTCAGGCATATCGCAATTGGAAACATGATGCCCGCGATTTCATGGCAGACGTGATGGTACCGGGGTATATGACCGATGACAGTCGGTAGCTCGCCCTGAATATCTCTTTTCAGGTCTCATCCTCTCTTGTAAGCGCACAATACATGGAAGCAAGCGTGCAACTTGAACCGCCTCGCCGTCGGTCCCTTGACGATAGCGATATCCGTGAGGAAAATTAGCGGTGCTCCCCGGCGACGTCTAACCCGCGCTGCTACAGATACATACTCAGGTAGAAGCACGCCTTTCCCTTGGAGACGCTCCCCGTCAGAGATCGAGGCAGTTGTATTCAGTAGCCTGCCAATACCGCCAGTCCCAGGTGAGTTCTAATTTTAGTTGTTCGGCAATGGTCTGACCATGCGAGTAGGACCGTCAGGTACCGTGCATGCAGAAGGAGACTCGGGATCAGACATCGTTTGCGCCGCAGGTTTTGAGATGACTTTAATCCACGAGCCGGCTCCAACGTTGGCAGAAACGGTAGACGATATCGAGGACGATGCTAACTCTCGACGCGCACTTCTTCCTCGCTCTCCGTCTGCGATTACACTATGACTTTGTGTGCCTTCATCGTGCTTGTATTTGTATCTATGCTTTCTATTGTAGTTCCGTGATGGATTTTGAGTTCTCTGTATTGACACCGAGATGTTGTCGCCCGGGCCAAGCGTCAACCCCCGCTCCCTCAAATCGGCGCACAATATGTAGATACAGCAAGATGGTAGAATGAGTCAGGGGTTTTCGTTCACCACCACAGCGTTAGTGGTAGGCAGGATGTGATTCTCGGGAGAGGGGATGGGTGCGCGACGACAGACAACATGGACAGTCCTGTCGCCTCCCAGCATGTATGGGGAGCTCCGACGGGGCCGTCTCCGTCTCCGACTCGGAGTGCGCGCTGTAGCGCTTTGACTGCCCGACGTCGGTGAAGTAGTACCTCACGGGGAGCGCCGTCCGGGTGTGCGGACGACGTGCGTGCTTCGACCTGTCGCGCAGTGTTCGCGACGGTGATCGCGGGTGGAACGTCTCCGGGAGGATGGGCTTGGCATCCATCATGATGTTCGACTTCGTGATGTTCCTACCGGGTCAGGCTAGTTAATATCGTGCTCCTGCTCCTGTCGTCAGCGCGAAGACATACCGATGGGCAACGTGATGTTCGTGCATGAAGTGCGGCCCTGCGATACCACTATTAGTCTCCGGCTGTATAGTAGCAAACCCATGGTAGTTGGGAGGATTACCTCGAACGCTTGTCGGAAGAATTCCACAGCTTAGCCTACTATGGTGGACTTGCGCTCGTCGTACGCCCTGAGAAGAGGCACGACGATGAACCGCTGGTCGTCATCGAGGGGATCCTCCAGGACGTAGAGTATCGGACAGCAGTGGTCACGGTTGCGAGAGTGGTTGCGAGGGTCGTTAGACAGCGGCGGAGACGAGAGGTAGAGAGCGATCTCGCTCTCGTGGGGGTGCGCGGATATCGAGATATGCTTGATCGCTACCATAAGTTGCGCATCCGCGATTCTGACAGCGTCCATGACCGTGGTCGTCTACAGCAGCTCGTGAGCATACTCGGACACCGAAAGGCAAATGCATTGATAAGTGGCTGGAGCTATAGAGCTCACCGGTGCTCATCAACGACAAGTTGGGGTTCGCATGTTACGGATGGGCAGGGAAGTTGGGTCGTTCATCGTCCACGCTGACGGCCTGAGATTCATTAAGGCGCAATTCGGAATGCACATGCGATTGGCCCGTCGAGTCTTCAATGTGCCGAGGTCTTGTCTGTATCTTCGCGTGCAGCGACAGTGAGAGGCAACCGTGTGATCGCCTTTTCGACAATGAAGAAGGTGCAGGATGATGAGGTGAGTTACTGCGATCGTCGAGCTCGTGTTCGGGCAAGGCCACAGCCTTGGCGAGTAGCAATCATTATCTCAAGAGACTTGATAGAATCTGCGAAAGACGGAATGACGAACACCGTGAGAGTACAAGTGATAAAATAGCATTGGGATTGCCTGCAAAACGACAGCAATAGATCATAGCGGTGTAGAAACGATACAAAGCGCAGGGGTCAGCGAGGCATGGGAGGTCAAGGTAGACGGGACTCGATCAGCGGCGAACCGACTTTCCCCCAGGAGTGGGAATGGGATGGCGGAATGTGAGAACAAGGGGCACCGTGCGACAGGAAACATGATACACATTTTTCCAGAAATTCACGGTTTGGCTGTCCTTTTTCAAGATGACGCGTTCACGTAGCGTCCAGCTGTTGAGTTGCGACATGATGGTCGCGAACGACGACACTACCTCGTCCATAGTGGGACGTGCGCTCGGGTCGTCCTGAACCATGCGAGCGATCAGCTCGTCCATGAAGCCGAAGTTGGTATATTCCTACGACGCCAAAGCATCAGCACATGCAGTATCACCGAAGTAAGATACTACGGTGACAGACCTGTAGGAAGTATCTGCGAATGAGATTTCCCATGTAGTACACGTCGGTGTGGAACGGATTGCGCGGAGTCGACCTGTCGTTGCGAAACTCCGGCACAGTTTTGTCTCCACCCAGCAAAGGTACTTCTAATGGGTTCTTGTCTCCTGGGTCATATCTCCGGGAGTGACCAAAGTCGATGAAGTAATACTTCACGGGGTATCGGGTGCGCGAGCGAGGGCTCACGAAGTATCGGAAGTCTAACGACATCCGCGGACTCTGAGGATGGAATTGCTTGGGAAGAATCGGCCGTGAATCCATCATGACGTTGAGCCTTGATATGTCGCTGATGGTTTGTGGTCAGAAAAGAATCACCCGGGGTGTCCGAGATCGCAAAGCGCACTCACCGGTGAGCGATATGATGCTGGTGCATGAACTGAAGGCCCTAAATGTCGACTCAACATGGCATGAGCGATATGATTCACAGGGATGTACACACCTCAAACATTTGCCGAAAGAACTCTACAGCCTCGCCAACCGTGTCCACTCTTGGCTCATCGAAACGGCGAAGTAGCGGCATGACGATTAATTCTAGTCTCTCGTCGTATGGATCTTGGAGGACTTCGAGAATAGGACAGCAGTGGTTACGTGGATTCGAGGCAAGCTCCTCTGTAGAGAAGTATGTTCCGATCTGGCCCTCCCACGGGGCAAGCACTTTCTCTACTCGCTTGATCATGACAATATTACCCTCGCTCACCCTCACGGCGTCCATGATTTTGTATGTCTATGCTGCCATCAGGATAAAACGGCATAGTGGAGCAAGATAGGCTCACAGTCACTTCGACGCCGTCCTCGCAATCCAGACTTGTCTTGTTGGTCTTGTGCCAGGAAGGGATCCAGCCAGGTTCATACCGGCGACGCAGTCGGTAGCCTTTGCTACCCAGCCAGTCGTAGCGATCGCGCCAGAAGACTTCTCGTTCAGGTAGAGTACAGCGGTCCCTAGTTGATGAGGAAGTCATCGCGGGGGAAGAGAGGCTGGCAAAGGGAATAGTCTAGAGGACAGAGTCCGCCGTGAGAAAGAGGCCCGGGGGTCACAAGTGCCGTCGCTTACACGAGCGCCCACTGAAGTTGTGTGCGCTTATGTACGGCTCTGGCAATTGTTCCGAGTCTCTCTATCGGTATCCCGACCATTGGTCCTCGTTCTTGCCACTGGCGATATCCTGATGTGGTTCCCTCCGGTGGCGCTACAACCGATATGGGTAGTGGGTGATGTCCTCATGTCATTGTCATTGTTCAGCTCTGGGTACTAGTAATAATAGCGGCAATAAGTTAACAGCTTGAAACTGGGTTCACTCGTGGCAGGGAACGAATAGATCTAGTTTTGCAACGCGAGGATGGTGTACATCTTGGTGCATATCTTACTCATCCCTGTTGGTCTTTGGCGCGCACTGCTCCAAACGATCGGTTTCTTCCGTAGCTGGTGGGTTCAAACGTTCAAGCTTCAAGCGACTAGTCGAGTACTATTACCATGACTCGGAACTAAGCCAGCAGAAGCGGTCCACTCAAGGCTGTATTCGCACCGGATTCAGAAGCCCCCTTGCAAGTGTCAGACGATACAGGGTCGTCGCAAGACGAGTCGCCGCCAGATGTAAGGTACCATCCCGCCGCCCAGGGGTGGTTATCCTCGGAACAATAAATCTGTGCGCTACTGACGAGCGCGATGAACCCCCCGCCACGTACACGCGGTGCGTTGTACTTTCTCTCATCGAGCCCGAACCCTGACCATGCGTACGTACGATGCAGGCTTCGTAGTGGGAACCGCTTCGAACCCGCGCGGGGTTCGGATGCTTACTCTTCCATGGCAAGCCTTGTATTGGGGTGGTCGACCGTCGCGCAGTGCACAGGCGGAAGAAGCTCTTACCGCTTAGGATAGTAACTCTTTTTGTCGGTCGCGACGGGTCCTCCATAGTCCGGAGGGGGAGCGCCTATCAAAGCTGACCGGTTGCGACAAGCAGACGAATGCAAGCGGGACACTATTGAACCGGAACTACTAGACATTGCAAATTGACCCTTGTTCATTTTGAAGATATATGACAGTACCACTCACTAGTGCGACCATGGACACACCGGCGCGTGGACGATGCAGTCTCAACTTCACTAGAGGCGTGTTCGTCCACATACCCAATCAGATAATCGAGAAACAGCAAGATAAGACCCAGGATATACAACACGACAGAGCTGTCACTGCGGAGGGGTGGGGAGGGCTGGTGTCTTCTTCACAATCCACATGCTAGTGCGAGCGACATGGCGACAGGCTCGAAAGATCCGCGCGATGAAAAACTCATCCCGATAGACAAACCGAGACCTGAGAGTCCACGAAGACAACGAAGAGCGTATCTCTTCAAAGCGTCGATACGCTTCTTCGATTGAGGGACGATCTTCGGGCCTCCTCTTGGTCATGTCGGCGACCAGAGGGGCTAAGAACTGGAGGCAATGCCTTCCTGAAAGATGGATGCGACGAAGTCAGCGAAACTATATGACAACGTATATCCCATGCATGCGATCCATCCCGTGCATGCGAACTCACATCCATAAATCTCTGACGAATGAGGTTGCCGAGCGTGTAGATATCAGCCTTGAAGGGATTGTACATTCCTAACGGGTTCTCGTACTCCGGAAGAGTTTTATCACCCCCGATATTGATGGGCGATATGGTCTCCTCCCCGAGATTAAACTTGGCGGACAATCCAAAGTCGATATAGTAGTATTGTGTAGGACGATCAGTGCGGGTGTACTTCTTGATTTTCCGTTCGAAGTCGTAACTCCTTTGCGGATAGGCATAAGAGGGGTGAGGTATGTCTGAGTAGAGGGGCGTAGCATCCATCATGACATTCACCAAGGTTATATCGCTAATGATATCTGTCAGCTAGATATCGTGTTAGTTGAACGGTAAGACAGTTCACACCTATGTGCGACACGGCGACTATGGATGAATTTCAAGCCCTGTTCCCTTTGGGCCTCAGCGTCTGCTGAAGTGAGAGCTTCGAGAACTACTCACCTCGAACAGTTGCCGGAAGCACTCGATAGCCTCTCCAACCGTCGCGAATTTGATCATATAAATGCGGGTGAGATAGGGCATGACAATGAAGAAGCAATCGGGGTCAATAGGCGATTGGAGGATCTCGTAGAGAGGCACGGTGTGGTTGGTAGGATCCTTAAGGAGTTCTTCATGTGTGAGGGATCGAAGTATTTCTTCCTCATCAGGGTGCTTGGTCCTCGAAACCTTCTTGATTGAAACAACACGACCGTCGGAAATCCGAACCGCGTCCATGGTCACAGACACCTTTGAACGGGATTGAGCGAGACTACAGGAAGCAGTAGATTAGTACTCACCATAGTTGTCAATCCGTCCTCGCTCTTATATGTTGGCCTCTTCGTTTCAAGCCAAGATGGTTGCCAATCCTCTTGATAGCGGGGACGTAACCTGTAACCCGACTCGGCGAGCCATTTGGAATGGTCCCTCCAGAAGTACTCGCTGTCCACAAGTCCGCCGCGCAGATTCTCGTAGTGTAGAGGATGATTGGCATGTGTCCCTGCATTGTACATCTGTACTTGCGGATGGAGGAGGGCAGAGTTCAGAGGGCGTGTGGTGAACGCTTGTTACTTGTCATTGCTTGGCTCCCTAGTACTGTGGGCGTTCGTGTGATATTATACGAGCGCCCATTCACACGCTGCTCGTGTCAGCGGAAAATGTACTGATAGGTGGCTGGAAACGTAGAGCTCACCGGTGCTAACTAACGAGAGGTTCGCATGTTACGACTGAGCAGGGAAGTACATAGTTGTCGTTTATTGTCCACGCTGACAGCCTGAGACTCATTGAGGCGCGGTCAATGCACATGCCATTCGCCTGTCGAGTCTTCGCTAATGTGCCGAAGTCCTGTCTGTATCGTCGTGTGCAGCCACAGTGAAAGGCAACCGTGTGATCGCTCGTTGAGCTCGTGCCAAGGTCGCAACCTAACCTCGAGTCAGTCATCATTTCGAGAAACGTGATAGAATCTGCGGAAGACGGAATGAAAACATCAGCATATGGTTAGGAATAGCCCGTATTGCCCGGAGGGTACGTACCGTTTAATGCGGGAACTTAGGAGCTTGTGCTGTTTGTAGTGATGCGATGCCACAACATAACCTGACTGAACGAAAACAGTGTTGTTGTCTATACCGGAGATACCTACAAATACAGCAAGTTATATTGCGGGGAGGATGACGCATCACGCCTTCAAGGGGAACCCGTCAGGACCAAGCAAAGCCTCCTCCGCACCCAATGTACGGGGACCGTCACCGACACGGGTATGGATGAGACCCTTGACCGAGCCAACAGGGAACTGCTTCGCCACGGCCTCGTTGAAGCCCTCTACGACCTTTCCTTGCACCCCAGCAGCGCCGAACAGACCGAAGGGGTCCTTGAACGCGTCCGCCTGAGGGAAGTACTTGATGATCAGCTCCACGATCTCCTTCAAGTTCTCCTTCGGCGCGTAGATGACCGCGTTCGGGCCCGCGTCGTACGTGTACGCCGCCTTGAGCTTGCCGCCCTTCTCGAGCGCGACGCGGTTGTACTCGACGACGAGCGCGATGATCGAGCGCGAGACGTCGTTCATGTAGAAGATCGGCGGGTCCGTGTCGAGGCAGACGGCATGGAACTGGTTCGAGTCCTGCATCGTGATGCGCGCGAACGCGTCGAAGTCGCGCGCGAGGATCGCGTCCGAGATCGCCTTCATGCGCGCGGGCACGACTTGTGCGATGCGGTGCTGGAGCAGCGGGGACGTCTCGACCGTGCGCTGCATGCCGGAGGTGGAGGACGTGCCCTTCTTGTCGTCGCTGACGACGCAGATCAGGGCGTGGATGTCCGGCCAGTGTTCGCGCGGAGCGACCTGCACGGCGTACGAGTCGAGCCCGTCGGCGCGCTCGCCCATCTGCCAGGCGACGAAGCCGCCGAAAAGCGAGCGGCATGCGGAGCCGGAGCCTTGGCGCGAGATTAGGGAGAGGTGGGAGGCGTCGGTGGGGAGCTTGTAGAGTGCCGCGAGGGAAGCGACGAGAGCAGCGAAGCCAGATGCGGAGGACGCGAGACCCGCGGCGGTAGGGAAGTTGTTGCGGGAAGAGATGTGGACATAGTAGCCGGAAATCTATAGGATAACAATGAGATACATCGCACGCAGACCTGTGCCACGGCTTACCTTGGGCAGGGAAGCATCCTTCTCTTCAAGCTGTTTGCGGAGCTGCTTCATCTCCCCTATACATGTAGCAAGCCGACCACCCTCCTTGATGACGTCCTCCTCGCCATTTAGCCATAACCTGTCCCTCTCGAACGACGGATCCGCACGGGACGTCGTGGTAGAGCGTAGATGATCCTGATCAAGAGTGACTGAGAGAGAGGAGTTGGTGGGGAGGATAAGCTTGGTGTCGCGCTTGCCCCAGTATCTGCGCACTGTCAATCGGGGGCGCGGATCAGACAATTTAAGACCAATAGTACGCACTTTATGCAGGCGATGTTGACCGGAGCAGAGGCGGTAGCTTGGAAGACAGTCATGGTGGTGGTGAATGAGGGGGGTCTGGTGAGACCGACAAGCGAAAGGGGAGGCTTAAGTAGTGAGGAGGACGCATTGCACGATGTCTTGAAATCTGAAATCGTACTACGGCTTGTATGGATTCACCTGCCTTATCAGGACATCCGGAGATCAACGCTTCATTTGCTGGAATTCACTGCGCGCATAGCTCCGGCTCGGCCTTGGGAGCATCGCAAGAACGGTTGGACGAGCTCCGTCGCATATCGGACCTATTCGTGCACTTTCGTGCAGCACCGAGAACAGAGACAAGGGCCGAGGTGGAGAGGCCGGAGTTCAGAGGAAGAGGCTTAGTCAGCGAGAGTGCCGCCATAGCTGTGCTCGTCATCGTTGGATGAGACCCTGACAAACCCTCCACGCTCGCTGTTCCTCACGACGACCACGACCATCCAAACGACTTCCCCCCTTCTCTCCCTGTTTTCATAGTCGTTCCCTCTTCTTCTTTCTCCTCTTCCCCCCCTTTTCTCCGACAGAGTGGCGACTCTCACCGCCAATGCCATGTACTATCCTCAACAATCCCCGGGCATTGCCCACAAGCTCCCCACACACGGTCATCCAGGTCAGGTTCACGACCAGTCGCCATGGGCAAGACACCCCGTCTACGGCCCGACGAACAACGGCCAACCTCCAACTTCCCCCGCTTATCCTCTCTTCACCCATGCGAACGGCACTATGACCGCCATGCAGCACCATCCTCACCAGCACATGCCGCCCCTCACCCATCATCACCACCAGAACTCCTTGTCTCATGCCCATTACCAGTCGCCACCGAATGGAAACGGCTTACAGGGTCCTCACGGAGTATTGGGCCAGGGTGGCTCACCCGGAGCGATAGGGATGCAGATGATGACCCCCCATTGGCAGCAGCAGTTGCTCAAATGCGAGGTATGTGCTGAGTACTCAATACGATAAGCGTGTGCGATAGCATTTCCTTCGGTTTCATACTCGTCCTGTTCATCATACTCTTTCGTCGGCCTCTATGGAGGCTGGAGGTTCTACCTCGCACGATCACCTTGCCTACCGAGTCCCATCCCCTGTTGATATCTTCATGCGTTGCGGACTAGCTCACGCGTTCTCTTCTGTCGTAGATGGTTCGTGCTGCAAAATCACCGCACCATCGAGCGAGGGCAAGCGCCATGGCCGCGCGTACAGTTCAGAAATCTGCAATTCCTATCCAGAATCCCAATGCAATCAAGCCCCCGGAGACGAATGGAGTCAACAAGGACGGCGAGGGTGGTGTCACTACCTCTCCATCTACCAGGTCTCAGGTAGCTTCAGATTCTTCCCCCACGATTGCGAGTGCTTTGGCCGACCATCCATCGTCAACTGTTGGTCCTGCCGCTGAGATGTCGCGCATCGCACCGATCAAGCCCGGCAACACCTGGCAGTCGTTGGATATGGGTGGTGTCGGCATCAAGAATCTCCCCCCATCTTCCGGACTCTTTACGTTCACCTTCCTCACCACTCTCTATCTCAACTCCAACCATCTTTCCGCTATCCCACCGCAGATCTCTAAGCTCAGGCATCTCGAGCTGTTGGATCTCTCAAGCAACGGTCTTACGAGTATCCCTCCGGAGCTGGGGATGCTGACGTTCCTCAAGGAGCTGTATCTCTTCGACAATCAACTGCAGGACTTGCCTCGCGAGCTGGGCACACTTCACCAACTCCAGACGCTCGGTATCGAGGGTAACCCATTAGAGGCATCACTGAAGCAGATCGTGCAGAAGGACGGTACACCAGCGCTCATCTCCTACCTCCGCGACTCGTGTCCAGTGCCCCCGCCACCTCCTGAACGGGTTTGGAAACATTTCGTCAGTCAAACAGAACGAGATGGCGACTCCGCTGCAGAGTCGTTCTCCATTCTCTGCTACAACGTGCTGTGCGAGCGATGCGCAACGGAGAAGCTGTATGGCTACACTCCATCGTGGGCGTTGCAGTGGGAATACCGCAAGGAGCTCATTACCAGCGAGCTGCTTAGCCACAATGCCGACTTCCTGTGCCTACAAGAGGTCGACAACGCCCAGTTCGAGGAGTACTTCACCAAGAAGCTCGCTGACCACGACTACGAAGGTGTGCACTGGGCGAAGTCGCGGTACAAGATGATGAGCGAGAGTGAGAGGCGTTTGGTCGATGGGTGTGCCACATTCTACAAGGCCTCGAAGTGCGTCCTACTTTCGCATGTTGCATTTGCCTCAACTCATTATGTCGTGTGACCAGGTACACGCTCGTCGAGAAGCATCTCATCGAGTTCTCAACAGTGGCGATGCAGCGGCCAGACTTCAAGAAGACGGACGACATGTTCAACCGTGTCCTCGGTAAGGACCACATCGCTGTCGTCACTCTACTGGAGAACAAGGAGACGGGGACGCGCATCATCATCGCGAATGCCCACATCACTTGGGACCCCCAGTTCCGCGACGTCAAGCTTGTCCAAGTCGCGCTGCTCATTGAGGAGCTCGAGAAGATCGCTCAGAACTTCGCCAAGTACCCCCCTCGTCTCCCCATTACTCCCTCATCAGCCGCTTCTTCCGCAACCACGCCCTTGGCCGGCGAGAACAATGCATCGTCAAGACCTCCACCAGTCTACACGGATGGGTACAAGATCCCGATCATCGTCTGTGGTGATTACAATTCGGTCCCGGAGAGCGGTGTGTACGAGTTCTTGTCCACCGGCTCTATCCCTCCGGACCACGAGGACTTCATGTCGCATACGTACGGGAAGTACACCACCGAGGGCATTCGTCACCGGTTGGGTCTCAAGAGCGCCTACGCGGGCATCGGCGAGCTCTCGGTCACGAACTACGTGCCAACGTACAAGGGCGGTATCGACTACATCTGGTACTCCACCGCAAACCTTTCTGTCAACTCGGTGCTCGGTGGCGTGGACCAGTCGTACCTCGACAAGGTGGTCGGGTTCCCAAACGCCCACTTCCCCTCAGAGTACGTCGTCCCTTGTCTGTTGTGTCGTGGGCAGTCGCTGATGTTGCCGCCGTTGGCTGTCGCGGCACAGTCACTTGTGCATCGGTGCCGACCTCCGCGTTCGCCCGCCTCGAGAAGCGCAACCCGCACGCCCCGCTCCCCCTCCCCCAGTCTTCCCCGAGTCCTCGAGGGCGCATGCATGAGGTGTTACAGGACATTGCACCCCGCGGCCCCCCGTCGCCCATCTAACCTCACTACTATCCCGCCACGACCCCTTCCGATTCTGTGCATACAAGTTCTTTCTTGTAAATATCGTCCTTCCAGCTTCGAGGGCAGCCCCCATCCGTGGAGACTGCCCCAGGGCCTTCCTTCTGCCCCCCTTCTCACTTCTGTACCTGGAGCTGCAGCGCGACTCGTCGTTAGCCTCTCGTCTGTCGTTTCCCGCCGGGCTCTCTCGTGTGTGACTGTTTGTGTTATTTTTTTATATTTCCGTCCGTGTCCGTGTCCGCGCCCTTGCCCGTGTCTGTCCACTGTCAGCGACCACATCCCGCATCCCCCTGTCCCCCTCGTCCCGCCTCCATCCACATCCACATCCTCCCACCCCCTCCCCCTCCCCCTCTCCCCGCCTATCTCCCGACCCGTGTTATCTCCTCCTCTCTCTTAGTTGTGTCCGTCCGCTTGCTTTCTCATGTTGGTACATACATCCTCTCTCGCGTTCGACCACTCTGCAAAACTGTAGCATGTGCGTGTACGGCTCCGATTGTTCAATATAAAATTCCTTTCAATCTCCAAACACGCTGCTTCAAATTGTAATCATGGCAGCTAGGTACGTCGCCTACGCCAGAGCGCTGGCCGACGAAGCTCCTGCGAATTATCCTCCTCCTGCGCACACACTCATTCCACGTAGAGTGTGCTAGAACGTCCACTACGCTAAGCACGGATGAGCTTGAGGACGTCGCCCACAGACGCCTGGGCATCCCCGAAGTCGAGTTTCTCTACTGCGACGGCGTCATCCATATGCTGCTCGTTCGTCGTGCCGGAGAGGGGCGTGACGCCGTTCATCTGCGCGATCTTGAACAGCGCCTGCGCGGGCGTGCATCCCTTCGCCTCACAAATCTCCCGTATGGACGGATGCCGCAGGAGGCTTGGCGAACCCGATAGCGTCCAGAACGACCTGCGCGATAAAGGGGCGTTCAGCCCACGACTGAACGCGCTCGCCGGGGAAGGGGAAGGGGAAGGGGACGGAGAGGGCGGAAGGAACCCACTGGTACTGGATGCCGCGCTCGACGCAGTACGCCCACACGTCTTTATCCCACTGATTGCCCTCGAACCACCTGTTCTGCACGACGTCCGGCCGGCGCCCGCCCTCGCGCTCGAGCGCCGCGAGCGTGCTGACGTCGTACGCGTTGCTCACCCCGATCCTGCGCACGACGCCCTCCCGCTGGAGCGTGACGAGCGCGCGCCACGCGGCGAGCGTCTGCGGGAGCGTGCGCAGCGGCGAGTGCAGCAGCACGCTGTCGAGGTACGCCGTGCGGAGGTGCTTGAGCGACGTGCGCACGGAGGACTGCACTTGGGCGGGGATGTCCGTCTGCGGGTCGTACGGCAGGGGCTGGGACTGGTCTTGCCCGCCAATGGGGGTGTACCTGTGGCGATGGGCGATAGGTGCATGCGCTCCGGGAAGATAGCACTGTCATAGGTGGTTTCATGGACTTACTTTGTCTGGATGAAGAGGTCTTCACGCTTGATGCCGTGCTCGTCGGAGAGGATCTGCAGGGCTGCTCCTACAAGGTCTTCCCTAAGGAGAGCGAACATGTGTACTCAGCAGGTCGCGACATGACAAGACCTACCTGTAGTGCTTTGGTTGGCAAGCTGTATGAATGTCACCAGCATGAGGACCAACTCGTTGTTCTTTTGTGTGAACATAGATACCACTAACCGGTGTCAATCGCTCGGAAACCATGCAGGACCGCGCTCACGACCAGCGCAGTGGTGCGTTCCTTTTTCCTAGCGCGGGACGTAAGATTTTGTTTCCGTCCACGACAATGACCGGACTCACCAAGCCGTTCCATAAATGATCTTCGGGGTAGCCATGATTCGAGAGATGGGAGTTGTGGGTAAGCCGCCTCGGAATTTGCCGTGACGTCATCGCGCTCTCTACTGAGGAGGCTAATTTGCCCAGGTGCAAACGACTGGATCGTAGTGAAAACAATTGATTGGAAACGAACTACAGAGCACGAGTGCTATACGATACTCGAGACAGATGGGGCATACCTTCCAATCCGCCTCCCAATTCTTGACGCATAGCTAAGGAATCCCGGCGGGCTAGAGCGAGATCCGACTTCGAGTCGAGTTTCAGTCCAAGCCCGGTCCTCTGCGCGGCCTTCTGGTACTTGTCGTCTCTGCACAAGTCGAGAGGAGTGATATCCTTCGGAAGCAGAGAAAGACGCGAGTCCAATAGCTTTTCCTGAAGTCGGAACTGGCATACCCCAATGAACTGCGCAGAGAGTGCGTTGATCGAGGGGCGCATGGCAGGGTCATCTGCCATCATACTAGCCACCAGTGGCTTCAAGAATTCGAGGCTGGTGGTCTTCTGTTAGGTCCGGTATAAGCAGACTCGATTGGCAAGTAGAAGGAGACAGAGATACATACCTGTAGAAAGGTGCGGTCGAGAAACCGACCCAACAAGAATATATCTGCACGGAAGGGGTCGTACCGAGATGGCCGGCGTACGACTTTAAGTTCCGGAGGCCATGGATCACAGCCCATATCCCAGTGATAACGAGGACTACCTTCGACCTTGTTCTCAGACTCTTCATAGCGAACTGCATGGGCGAAGTTTGTGAAGTAAAACCTTGAAGGACGAGTTGTGAACAGGTACTGCGTGACTGTCCGCTGGAAGTCGTAGCTTCGCTTCCGGTGAATGGGGTGGGGAGTTTCCGAGAACAACGGTGTTGGGTAGACCATGATACTCTTCGCCATGCCAGCCCTGCGTTCGTCGGTATCTTAGGTCGATGATCATAGTATTTCGACTTACCTATACGCGATCCTGTTGGCGTGCATGTATTGAAGACCCTGATGATGGTAGGGCCTTAGCTCATGTATGATAACGAAGTGCGCGTGCCATGACTCACCTCTATCAGCTGCCTGAAACATTCCACCGCCTCCCGTATAGTAACGAACTTGACCTCCCGGATGGGTACCAAATATGGCATGACCAAGAACACCACGTCGTCATCTTCCGGGTGCTGCAAGACATCGTACAGAGGGACGGCGTGGTTGCGCGAATCGGATGCTATAGGCTGCTGCGAGAAAAAGCATAGCAACTCTTCTTCATGGGATTTAGCAGACTTGCGCGTTTTCTTGAGTGTGACAATGCGCCCGTCTGAAATGCGGATTGCATCCAGTTCGCCAGCGGTCTGGTGCAAATGTCTGAGCCTTGAGCTTGCATAGCCAAGATGAGCACTTACTGGACTGGGCCGGCCATCCTCGCAGAAGTACGGATTGAGGTCCTCTGATCCATGCCACGAAGGCACCCAATCCCTATGATACCTTGGACGTAGCCTATACCCTACTTCCTCTAGCCATCCAGATGTGCCCTTCCAAAACTCCTCGTGCGCGAGTAGGCTGTCGTCTTTTATATGGGCACTATACGGGTGCGCCGGCGGAAGAGTGTGTGTGGCGATCGATGTGGCATTGGATATGTGTGAGCTTGCACAGCCAATGTCCTTGTGACTATCGTTAGGGAGAAAATCTGTAGCGGATAGTGAGATAGAGGGAACACTTGGCGAAGGCGCAAGGGCGGGGGGTTCGGAAGGTGACATGACTGTCGAGGGTGGTAGGTCTGACTGTGGCAGGGTTCGCTCACAAATCTCACGAAGATAGTGGCCATTTCGCCGTCGGAGGGATCTCTTATACGATAGAGAGGTCGTGACGCACCAGGAGTTCCAATTGTCCTGCGAAACAACCCTTGCACGCATACATTCTTGTGGCATTCAGAGCAGGGCGCCAAGGCATGTTTTCATACTCTCGGGCGGTCTCATTCCATGGTAAGGCGTCATGAACAACGTTTATGAGGTGGGGTATGGTGCGTCATGCCATAGAGAAGCTTCGGGAGGGATAACAGAAGATATAGAATATTGTGGCCAAGTAGTGGTGGCCAGACGAAGGCGTTCGGCAGCTCCCGGGTGGTGGCCGGGCGTCACTATTAGTGTGACTAAATGGAGCGCCCAGCGCTTCATTCTCTGCTCCGAGGCCAG
Source organism: Daedaleopsis sinensis (assembly GCA_033807695.1). Taxonomy (NCBI): domain Eukaryota; kingdom Fungi; phylum Basidiomycota; class Agaricomycetes; order Polyporales; family Polyporaceae; genus Daedaleopsis; species Daedaleopsis sinensis. The sequence goes on from CM066306.1 coordinate 3,111,928, forward strand.
TGACAGTCGCCGACCGCGGGCGCACCGCGCTTCCAGCCGTCGGGGTCGGGATCGAGGTCGCCGCCGGCCGCGCTATCCCGCTCGTGCTCGCAGTGCGCGCATGCGTCTTGCTGGACGGGCCCGTCGCAGGACGGGCGACGGGGACGGTCGGGGTGGTCGCGCTGCTCGACGCCGCGGCTGCCTTCGCGGCCCGCAGAGCCGAGGTGCGCGTCTGCGCTGGGGCGATGGGGGTCCTAGCGACCACACTCAATTATTCGAACGGCTTGAGCTACATTTGCATTGCATTCTATCTCCTACTCCCGCCAATGCTTCAGCAGTACTATGGAAAGTAAGTAAGTAATCAGCCCTCGATGACGGTAGTACTTATATCAGGCTCTGCCAGATCCGTCCCCCTTTACTACATATTTTTAGGACCCTCGTAGAGTATCATGCCGATGCTATCAGTCTCGTACTTCTCAAACTCGGCCTGCAAGATGACGCTCAAAATCGACCCGTGAATAGCGCGGGATGAAGGGATACCTACCTCTACGGTTGCACGGAGCTTTCTGACATCGGCCAGCCACCGCCGTACTCTAGGAATGTGCCCAACGATGAAGGAGCGTGAGTCCGCGACCAGGGTGGTATATTCTGCCAAGCTGATCATGGATTTGAATGTCAGATCTCGTCCTAGGTCAACGCTCACAGAATATCGAAAGACGAACCTGCGATACCGGTCGTAAAGAGCCTTGTGCTCGGCGACTGGAATGATGCCAATCCCGCGCCGGAGAAGCTCGAGGGTGCGTCGTTGGTTTGAGCTAGCGCTGTGGAAAACGCCCGAGCGCGAGAGCTTGCGCATGGTTATAGCTCCGAAGGACGCGATCTGAATGACTGAGCAGGGAGCATATCCCGGGCTGCGTTAGTATCGGCATTCCTATGCGAATACGAGACTGAAAGCGTACAGCAGAGGAATGAAAGAACGATGGAAACATGTTCAAGTTGGAGGGCACAGTCCATGACTGCAGTTCAAAGTTTTTGTCTGGGTGGAAGCTGTGAATATTGGGTGAGGATTGGCTAACGACTTGAAGTCGCTGCTGCGTTAAGTATTTATGCACTCTGACCGTTCACCACAGGCTATGTCGCTCTTGTTACTCTGCCGAGGAGTGGCCTCTGTAGTCGGCTGCCGTGCTGCCGTGATGGTGCTGCCCGATGTCATACTAGAGAATAAAGTCCGCTTTGTACTCAGGCTGTCCTCATTTGTGAGCGCCTGGTACAACATTGGACAATATTCTTGGCGGCGGGGTCATAATTGTGAGTGAGTCTCTGTTCAAGTCCATTCGTCGTCTTGCGACCGTTGGCATACTGAAGCCGCCGTAGCGTGGACACATCTCCGACGCAACTCAAACCAGGGATGGATACTCATGTCACGATGATCACATCCTCATGAATTTGATATCGCTCGCTATCTCTCCTCCGAGCCGCTTGCCTCAGACCCCAAGCCTGAGCTCATGGCGACTTCGCTCCGGCTCACGTCTTCCACCGGTCAACGACTTAGGATGATGCGCCCAGTCAGAGCCATATCCCATCTGTTCCGAACCATCTACTACGGCATCTCCTTCGGTCTCGCTTTCCCGAAACCCTAGCCTTCATCACATTCGCCCATCTGGTTCGTCGCTTTGCTTTTGTGACGCTCGCTACACTGTCGCAAGGTCCATTGCTCTGAACAGTCTGGTGTATTTACGACGCGCTGCTCCCCCTGCTTGATCTATGAAAGCTCCCGGAATTCATTTCTCTCTCTCCTCGACCGTGTGAGGAGGACGTCCAGCTTCCCCGGAGAAAGACAACAGTTGGTCGTACAAGAGACAGTAACAGCTCGCACTGCCGAGCCTCCCTGCAGATGTCATGTCTGCCAAATAACAGTACAATGGCTGCCATGTTCGGGCTCCCTACGGCACGATTCACTCTACGGTGCGATTCACTCATCGGTACCTCATTCAGCTGACAATTTCAAATCCTGCACGACAACGATGTGCCTCCAATACAATAAGGAAGCTAGATCGCTGAACGAGACACCGTGACTCGCGATGTGTCATACTAGCAATGTGCGACGTTGGTGGTTGTTAGCATTGCCGAGTCCGAGTCGAAGCCACTCCTTTGTCCTCGCAAGAGCTAGAGGTTTGTTACAGCAAGGCGCCGATCTACATGCTCGCAATCGGTAGATAATCGAAGATATCTTGGTTCCAAAGCAAGAAACGACCACTGGATGCTAGCGTCCGAGTAGATACAACAGGTAAACAGGAACCGAACCAATCAGGGAGGTAAAGGAATAGCTGCCTTGCGAAGTAAGATGTAACGCAGCGTTCGGAAGCCATGCCACACGTTAAGGAACGCAACGAGCCCAGATGGTTCGTACACAGAGACCAGTCGCGAACGAAGCCTCCGCTGAGACATTGGCTGGACTATCTCGTCAAAGCGGCGTGAGACTTCTTGTATGGTTGGTCTTTGCGACGGGTCGGCCCGGACCATGTCTTGAACAAGTCCGTCCATGAACTCGAGGCCTCTAAATTTCTATCCAACCCAGTCAGCGTGAACACAAAAGACTCGTAGGAAGTGGAGAACATACCTGCAAAATGGCAATGCGTATCATGTTCCCGATGTAATAGATGTCGGTAGGGAAGGGATCGAGTAGATCGCCCTTCCAGTCCTTGAACTCCGGAACGGACTTGTCACCTCCTTTGATAGGGTGTTCTCGTGGAGGACCGTCTTCGGGATTATAGCGCCTGGATAGCCCAAAGTCGATAAAATAGTACTTTACCGGACGGGCCGTACGTGTGGTATGCTTCGCATTTCGCTTGAAATCACGACTTAGGTCGGTTCGTCGTGGGTGATACATCTGGGGATACATGGGCCGTGGGTCGTACATGATATTGGATGCCATGCAATCTCTGTGAACTTAATATGAACTGAGCTTGCGATACTGAGATAATGCATACCTATGAGCAACGTGGTGTTCATGCATGAACTGTAAGCCCTGTTGATATCTTAGTACTGGAACACAGTAGGATATGAGAGCCTCGTACTTCAAGAACCTGGTTCACAAACGCAACAACTTCACCGACTGTGTCCCAGGGTGGATCACCGCATGCGCGCATCAGAGGCATAACGAGTACGGTGAGAGTGGGATCATCTGGGACGACCAGTACGTCCAAGAGAGGAATAGTGTGATTGCGAGGGTCTGATCGAAGCTCTTCGGAGTACATATACTGAGCAATTTCCACTTCGAATGGATGGTCCTCCTTTTTGACTCGCTTGAGAGCAACGAGATTGTTGTCTGACACACGGACAGCATCGAGTATAGCGCTATTCTGCGAGGTCAGTGAGCCTTTAGGTAATGTATAGCAGGTTGATAGCACGTACGAGAGGGAATGACCAGTCCTCAAACTCTGACGGAAGTTTCGTAGGATGTCCTTTCCAAGACGGCTTCCAGTCGGGCTGGTAGCGTGGTCGAAGTTGGTAACCAAGTTGAGCAAGCCATGGTCGATGATCTCGCCACCATGTCTCCGGCGGAGTCAGCTGTTCTAGCTGCGCAGGTGAGACTAGCAGTTCTGTGAATACGTGCGGGTCTTCCGCTAGCATGGAGGGGGGTGGTGCGGAGGGGAGTGGGTGGGAGAGCGAACGAACTAGACTAGTGTCCAGTGCACGGCTTCGCTCACGGGCGCCTGAGTGCCCACAGGAGCAAACAATGGACAAATAAGAGCAGCTTACCTTATCGGGAACAACGTCGTCATGTCAATGTGCGACACAAATTCCACCTCGGACGTCACGGAGTCCGACTTTGTGTTGTGTTAGGATGTGGATGCACCGGCATGTAGCGATTTGCCACATATATTGTGGTTCTCCTTCATGTAGAATGATCTCACCGTCCCCCCTTCACTTCCACTCAGGCTATGTCTAGCAGTGCTGACTTTGACCTCGCTGGCAACGTCGAGCTCATAGAGCGTATCGCAGGCGATGTCGCGCATGCCGTCCCGGTAGCTGGTGCTATCTTAGGTTATAGTACTAAACAGCTCAGCAAAAACCATATCATCATGGTCCTGCAAGCTGGAAAAATCCATTTGATAATGTCGGTCAAGCGCTCCTGGATCCGGAGAACGTAGAGGCCCTCAATCACATCGGCGAGTATGTGACATGTTCGACTACATACTCAGGGTAAGTGATGTTGTAATCCATTCATACCTCGTCGCCGGGTACTCACTTGCCTAGGTTGGTCGCAGAGTTGAAGAAAACCCAGCAAGAAGTAGATGCCGTGAAGATATACCAGATCATCCAGAAGCGTCGTCTGTACAATCGTTCTGTACAGAAGACAAAGGAAGCGCTTGAATTCAAGATCGATGTCTGGGTGAGCATCGACTCTGTTTCGTTGTTGTTTGCGTTGCGGATATCTGACCTGCTCTCAGACCAAGTCGGACAGCGCTAGAATCAAGTTGCAGGATGCTAGGTTAGGACTACAGGATACAGTGCCCAATAATACCTCAACGTCAGCAGCACCTGTTCGCCTGAGCTCGCCCTCAGAAGTGACTTTGGTGTCTGTGGCTCCGCGCCGTGGCCTTACTCTTCCACTGCACGAAGGTGTGATCACCGGAGACCTCTTCGATTATCACGAACTAACTGAGTGCCTTAGACTCGGATCACGACTACGACGACGCTCGCTCGGTATACTCTGATACAAACTCAATGTATGGAAACCCGTGGCTGAACCATGTCGTGCCAGGTGAGTCGACGAGTCCCATATCGAGTCGTTCGTCGGCATTTAATTGAGATCGCACGCACTTCGCATGGCAGAATCGTCAAACCAATCTGCAGATGCTCGGCCAATGGCGCCGCCTCCAAGTACCGGCGATAAAGGCAAAGGGCGTGCAGTCAGAATCTTCGAAGCTGAGGCCTGAGGGACTCATGAGTCATGATTTCACGTGCGCACTATATCTTCAAGTTCTTTATTTGCCGGTGAATGTGCCACTGACATGTTATCCTGTGCAGGAACTCAACGATATAGCTCTAGCCAGCGATCGAACTCGCTACAATCTTTTTGAACATCCTTTGAGGCTCCTAAGCTTATCGCGCGCGAATCCGCTTACATCCAAGTACCCATCATTCAACGCGTTACGGACTTCTATTACCCCCTTCAAAGCCATGGCCGATCTGTTCTGATATATCCACTATATTATTCTCCGCCCCGCTCTTCCGCAACCCCAGCTCACAAACAATCCATCGTCTCACTCGCTTTCTAGTCCCTGCTCTCGGTTTGCTCTCATGAACGCTTTCTGCGCTGTAGCTCCAGTCAGGTTGCTTTAAATAGATCTCTCATCTGTCTACTACCGCGCTGTGCAAGCGCTGTGTGCTAGTGCGCTGCCTTGCTTCAACATCAACGCTTGTGAGTGAGTCTCTGTTCAAGTCCATTCGTCGTCTTGCGACCGTTGGCATACTGAAGCCGCCGTAGCGTGGACACATCTCCGACGCAACTCAAATCAGGGATGGCTACTCATGTCACGATGATCATATCCTCATGAATTTGATATCGCTCGTTATCTCTCCTCCGAGCCGCTTGCCTCAGACCCCAAGCCTGAGCTCATGGCGACTTCGCTCCGGCTCACGTCTTCCACCGGTCAACGACTTAGGATGATGCGCCCAGTCAGAGCCATATCCCATCTGTTCCGAACCATCTACTACGGTCTCTCCCTCGGTCCCGCTTTCCCGAAACCCTAGCCTTCAACACATTCGCCCATCTGGTTCGTCCCTTTGCTTTTGTGACGCTCGCTACACTGTCGCGAGGTCCATTGCTCTGATCAGTCTGGTGTATTTACGACGCGCTGGTCCCCCTGCTTGATCAATGAAAGCTCCCGGAATTCCTTTCTCTTCCTTTTCGGACCGTGTGAGGAAGTCCAGATTTTCCGGAGAAGTCCAACAGGTGGTCGTACAAGGGACAATATCAGCTCCGAGTCGCACTGCCGAGCCTCCCTGCAAGTGTCACGTCTGCCAAATAGCAGTACAATGGATGCCATGTTCGGGCTCTCTATGGCGCGATTCACTCTATGGCGCGATTCACTCTACGGCGCGATTCACTCTACGGCGCGATTCACTCATCGGTACCTCATCCAGCTGACAACCTCAAGGTCCTGCACGACAACGACTCTGTGCTTCCGGGATGATAAGAAGGTCAAGGCTGCCGATTGCGAACATGTCGATCGGCGCCTTGATCCAATAAACCTCTAGCTCTTGTGAAGACAAAGGAGCAGCTTCGACCAGGACTCGGCAATGCTAATCAGCAATATCCAAAACGTCGCATATGGCTAGTTCGACACATCGCGAATGTTGCGTTCGGGGATGATCGAAGATAGCTTGGTTCCAAAGCAAGAAGCGACTACTGTATGCTAGCGTCCGAGTAGATACAACAAGCAACCAGGAACCCGAACCAATCAGGGTGGTAAAGGAATGGCTGCCTTGCGAAGCAAGATGTAACGCAGCGTTCGGAGGCCGTGCCACAAGTTCCGGAACATAGCAAGGTCGCGTGTCTCGAGCTCAGAGACTAGTCGCGAACGAAGCCTCCACTGAGAGACTGGCTGCACCAGCTCGTCGAAACGGTGCGTAACCTCGCCGATGGTTGGTCTCCGAGACGGATCGGTCTGGACCATGTCTTCGATAAGTCCACTGATGAATTCGACGCCTTTGAATTTCTATCACCAGTGCTAGAATGAGCGTAGGAAGGGTTGTCAGCGGATGTGACGAATTACCTGCAGTACGTTGGTCCGTATCATATTCCCAATGTAGTAGATGTCGGTGGGAAAGGGATCGAGCAGCTCGCCCTGCCAGGTCTTGAACTCGGGCACCGACTTGTCGCCCCCTTGAATGGGATGTTCTCGCGGAGGGCCATCCTCGGGGTTATACCGCATAGAAAGTCCAAAGTCTATGAAATAGTACTTCACCGGGCGCGCTGTACGTGTCGTATGCTTCGCCTTTCCCTTGAAGTCACGGCTTCGGTCCGTTCGCTGCGGGTGGAACATTTTGGGATACATCGGCCGAGGGTCGTACATGATGTTGGGTGCCATGCAATCTCTGTGAACTAAACATGAATTGAGCTTGAGAGTATGGGTTGAAACACACCTATGAGCAACATGGCGTTCATGCATGTATTGTAAGCCCTGGCAGATTTTGAGCAAGAGATTAGTCGAGTGTGCGAGAGCGTACCTCGAACACTTGTTTTAGGAATGCGACAACTTCACCGACCGTCTCCCAAGGGGGGTTTCCGCATGCGCGCATCAACGGCATAACGAGTACGGTGAGGCCGGGCTCATCTGGGACGATGAGCACGTCCAAGAGAGGGATGGTGTGATTACGCGGGTCTGATCGCAGCTCTTCAGAGTACAGATACTGGGCAACTTCCACTTCAAATGGATGATCCTCTTTCCTAACTTTCTTGAGAACAACCAGATTGTTGTCTGACGCACGGACTGCGTCCAGTACGGCGCCGTTCTGCACGGACATATATGATGATTTCTGGGTAATATTTGACCAAGTAACAGGACGTACGAGAGGAAAAGTCCAGTCCTCAAACTCTCGCGGGAGTCTCGTAGGGTGTTCCTTCCAAGAGGGTTTCCAGTCGGGCTGATAGCGAGGTCGAAGCGTGTATCCGCGTTCAGCAAGCCATGGCTGATGATCTCGCCACCATATCTCGGGGGTAGCCAACCGCTCTAGCTCTGAGGGAGAGAGACGTAGATCAGCGGACGTCCGGGGCCTGGGTCTTTCCTCTGGCATGAGCAGGGAGGTCCAGAGAGGCGAATGGGGAGAGCGAACTGAGAGCGAATGGCCCAAGTAAGTTGCGCGGAACGTTCATTTACGCGCGCCTGAGTGCCCACACGAACAAACAATACACAAACAAACGTAAGCTGACCACACCTACCGGATTGGGAACAATGTAAGTAATCACGACTTCAAGTTTGACCGTCACAAATATCCGACAGTCTGACTCCGGATCCCTCTCCTTGTGTATTGTGTTAGGTTATGGGCGCACCGGCATGTATAAATCGCCTCTCACATAATGGTTGTGTTGCCGCACGATCTAACTGCCTCGAAATGAAGGGTCCTTCAAGTTGACGGCAGTCCAACAAGTTCAAGAAACCTCGGGCGCGCATATGTCGTGGTTCAGTCTCATGCCGGATGATCACATCGCTCCCCCTTTCCTTGGCGACTACTATGTGGGACTCGGACCATCTGAATTTTGGCATCGAACTCACTGAGCGTATCGCTAGCGATATGATGATTCAAATCGCTCATGCCGGTGGCTCGTATATTTCACTGCTGAGGCGGTTCGTGTCACTTGGCCTCGAAATCACGACCCCAGTCAGTGAGATATGCAGGGATCCATCGGTAGATTATCGTAGTAACACGATCTCTGTGAAGTGAGCATGCAGAGCTTGAGCCTGAGGATGTTGAAACAGGGACCTTAGTAGGTGAGCAATATAGAGTTCTCAATTTCGCATTCGAGTCTCCACCGGAGTGGGAAGACCTGTTCATTCTAGCTCAGCTCCTCGGCGAGTGAAGTAGCATCTGCGGCCTGTTCTCCGTTATGAGGAGGGAATTCTAGATAGTAGGCGCGGTCCGGGACAGTAGAGAAACCGACGAACAACGGCAATTGACGGACAGACTCAAGCAACATCATTCACATTCACAGTACAAACAGATTCACAGTACAAACAGTATGAGCAACAATAAGATAGCTACAGCGTGACCATTTGGTTATCAGCCATAATTTACAACGCGATCTCGGTGTGCCTGATACGGACTGCCGCTGTGGTTAGATCCGACAGGTCCGACTCAGGGATAATACAGTAGACTGAGCCAGTAGGAGTTTGTCAGTCAAGTTGCGACCGCTTGCCAGCCTCATTGAGTCTACCACTAGCTACTGACTCCACCAAGGGCTCGTCCTTCATTGGGACTGAAGTCGAGGGTCAGTTTCACAACCAGAAATGATTATGATGTTACGTACGTCGTCGAAGGGGTCGTCAGTGCTTCCAGCCACAGATCCGGGGGCATCATCCGGGGAGAACAGGGACGGAGATGTAGAGCCTAGGGCGCCGCCCCCGTCGCAAGACTCTGGAATGTCTCCTGACATGCGGTATTAATGTCAGCCTGGGGCGCCGCGGTCTCGTCACGATGCAGAAATTTTACCAAGCGAATTGGCCTGTCTGTGACGACCTGATCACAAGCTCGACTTAAGAAGGGTCGTCGCCATACCACGATGTCAAACGTACTATGAATTTTGGCTCGCAGAATTGCACGTCTCGCATCTTCTGAGCTACGCTAATTACAGAGCAATTTAGTCAGTGCACGCCCCCTCCAGCACGGGGACTGACAAGATTGCAAGCTTACTTGTGTCAGCTTAAGGAATCCTTTCGCGTTATTCTTCCAGTTCCTACATACACTCCTGATACGCTCGGGATCGTCGACAAGGCGGTGCTGTTCGTTTACGAGGCTGTATACAGACCGGAGTGAGACTATTTGTCAGAGGTGTGACTGCGCGTTGGATACATACTCTTCTTGCCACCGGAGCAGTTTATTCGCAAGCAATGGAGGCATGTACTCACCATCCTGATCGAGCAGCGCGAAGGCCTCCTTAAGGTAGATGCCCCCCTTCTCCAGATGGTAGTCAGAGGAAAGTGGGCTCAACATTTTGAGCAACCACGGAGTGTTGTTCCGCACGGACGAAGCAGCGCCCTCGCCGACACCGAGGACCGAGCACGTGTCGACGGAGAGAGCGACGATTTCTGCCCCGTTGTTGGTGAAGTAAGTGACTATGTCGTCTGTTGCCCCATTTTTTGCCCACGCCCAGAGCGCCGCGAAGCGGGTTGGATGGGGAGTGGGAACTGCGGTATCCGGCGGCGACCCAGAGTTTGCGACAGGAGGATATGCGGTGAGGGTCATGGAAGTGCCAGCTTCTGTTGAGGAGGGGGCGGAGGTGGAAGGGCGTCCTAGATGGGGGTTTACTGGGACCGATGAAAGACTTGGAGATGACATGTCGGGGTGTGCTCAAGCCAGGAGTCAGTTGCCTGAGGAGCTGATGCATCGTTATGTATCAGTAGCTAAAGAAGCGCCTGAGAAGCACTTGAGCTAGGTCCCGTAAGTAGAACAGTTTAAATCAGGGACAAGGGTTTCGGCGGCGATGGGAGGAGTTCTGCCAACGCCGTATCGGTGCACCCACGGCGTGGCGTAAGATGGCATCGGCTAAAAGTCACGACAGTCTGTGTGAGGGTGCGCCGGTCCATCGTATCGGATCTTGTTGTGTGGTTGCAATCTCTATGCCGCGATCGTAGAACAAGAAATTGGTGCCGCGCCCGCAATGCATCGTGAGCGGTAATGAGCGTCTAAAACACACGTGGATGGGAACCCACATAGACAGTAGACGCTCGATCTGGACCCACGGTTGCAAACGGTGTCACCTCAGACAGACCCCACCTACCTGCCCTCACCGTCCCCCTCCTTCTGACTGTCCACTCGACTTTGCACTCCCGCACTCTATGACCACACGGCAGGATATCCTTGGTGGCCTCCACCCAGAGGAGATTTTCTGGCGCGATCGTTATGACTGGCTCAAACAACGCGGTTATACGCTGCGTGTCCGGTACACGCCTGACTGGGTACCGTCTTGGAAGGGTACGAAAAAGATGAACCTAGAAGTTGAAGACGGATTGGGCCAGATGGTACGGTCACAAGAGCTCCCTGGTATACTCACCTTGATCACGTTCTTACGACGACCATCTAGTTTGACCAAGTGATGGATGCGGTACGCCAATCCGATGGAGAGGTGGTCGTTCTCAAGCGGGTTTCGAAAGTGGTCCATCCCGATGAAGCCCTTATTGGCCAATACCTCTCTTCGCCGCCCTTGTCCGACGACCCACAGAATCATTGCTGCCCCATTCTCGACGTTCTCGACGATCCTCTCGACAAAGATATCCACATTCTAGTCATGCCTCTCCTGAGACCATATGATAACCCGGCCATGAACACAGTAGGCGAGGCCGTCGCGTTTTTCCGGCAGGCCTTCGAGGTAACTATCTTTGTCGCGTTCTGTTTGATACGGCTACTCACGTCCTCGGCTAGGGTTTGCTTTTCATGCACAAGCATCACGTAGCTCATCGGTGCGTACGCTTCTCTATTCGGTGCTCTGATATGCACTCAATCTTTGACAGTGACTGCATGAATTTGAACATCATGATGGACCCTCATCCTATGTATCCCGAGCTCTACCACTTCGTCATGATCGATGAGAGACGTGATTTCCGTGGAAGAGCTTCTCATTACTCAAGGACGCGGCGCCCCTGCAAGTACTACTGGACTGACTTTGGTCTGTCACATCGGTACGATCCCGCTGAGACAAATCCCTTGGAGTATCCCATCTTTGGCGGCGACCGAACGGTTCCGGAATTCCTGGAAGACGAGCTCATTCCTCGGAATCCGTTTCACACGGATGTATACTACCTCGGAAATCTCATCAGAGAGGACTTCATTCAAGTTAGTCACTCGTGCCCCCCTGCGATCGCGCTGATATATATATAAATACGGCTGACTCACAGGCGTACTCGAATCTCACTTTCATGTACCTCCTTGTCGTCTCTATGGTGAAGAAGGAGCCTGATCAGCGTCCTACTATGGAAGATGCCGTGCGCGAGTTGGACAATGCTCTGTCCAAGCTCTCATGGTGGAAGCTGCGTGCGCGACTACGCAGACGCAAGGACGACGGCGTCATCAATTTCTTGAAGGACGTCCAACATATCTTCCGCACCGCATTCTACATTCTCACCTTCCGACCTGCTGTTCCTATGCCCTCCGCGGTCTCGAAAAAGAGCGACGGTCAGCGTGCGCGAACGCCGAAGATCTTCGGGGCATTAGCCCGTTACCTGCCATTTCGCAAGCAGTCATCTCATCCGGGTTCTTCTCAATAATCTCGCTCGTATGTCACTCGTGCTCATTTTGCTATGTTGTGGATGCTGTCGCCGGTGCATGTAGTCCACGTGCTCTCTAAGTAATCTGATAGGCTTTTTGGTTTGCTGTTGTCCTCTACTAGTTCTCCTAATTATACCGCCCCATCCCCATCTTGGACAGCAGTCTATGCGGTTGCCCCGTATCGTGTGTTGTCCAAGTTCGAACATGGACCGACCATCGGATACAATGAATGGATACAAAAAGCGTATTTTGTCAGGGCGCCCGTCTTGGCACTTCTTGTTGTCAACGTCTCCGAGAGCGACGGGGTGACAGGCCTAGGCTAGCATTCCCAGTAGTGTGTACGTACGAGCGGCGCACGCCGGTCTATTTGCGGTCTGGCTAGTTTCCATACGCACACAATGAGAAGGCGGCTGAGCGCTGCGCCCAGCCGGTGGTGACTCGATAGGACTCGATGTTCCCAAACCACCCAATTCGTCTCTCACACCATTGTCCAGATGTTCTATCTGTAACGCGCTTGCCACAGGCTGTGGGACGGCGATGGAAAGAACCTCTCCGGACTCCAGATAATATATCAGCGACCGCCACTGGCAGATACCTGAAACTTCACCCTACGAGGAACACTTCATCCACCCTCGTCGACATGCCCGACGCCATCGTCCGGTCTCCCAGCCCCGTGGTCATATCCACCGACGAACTACATGCGTTCTCTAAGTTCTTCCAGCGCGTGAGGCCGGTGATCGAATACCTCGAAAGGGATAAGGATCAGGGGAAGCTGCCGCCGCAACTTCGCGTGCTCCTCGAGAACAACGCCGAATGCGAGCTGACTCCAAGTGCCGTGACGCACCTCTTGGAGGAGTGTGTGCCCCCCCCCCCCCCCCAAATCCACTTGGCCTGTCTATCAAGTCGCTGATACTTTGCGACGAATACTACAGGACAAACATCCCTGCCAATATGATGGCCGACGTCGCTGCGCTCGCTGAGGACGCTGAACGCAGTCTGAAGTGGGAGCAGGACTGTAAGGCGTTTTACGCCCTGGTGATCGCCGCCACTGTGAGTGCTCCTGTCGCGGCGAGGACGAAGACCTCAGTCTGACTGCCTGCGAGCAGGGTGGGGCCAAGTCCGCTTCCTCGGGACCCAAGACGTGAACTTGAATATGATCAACGGGCGCCGCGCGAGGAGTTGAACTCCATCATCATGTTGTACCAAGTACTACTTAGTAGTAGGATCCCGGGCCTCAGGCTGCCATGTAAAACACCCTACCGGTCTCACCAGTTATTATCAGTGACATACACTAACAAGATGAGCATAGCAAAATATCACGCACCATAGTAACCATGAATCATTGCCTCCATATGTAGTAGCAGTGACTTTTCCTACTACTTAAATGTTGAGATCTACATTTGTACACTCGGACAAGCAAGCACAAACACCACAGCACCTTTCTGCGAACAACTTGACATTCAAGAGTCAACGATCATGACGACGCGCACACCTCCTTGCTGTTTCATCTATGGTTATATCCAAGCCTTAGTCTACCATCTCAGCTGTGTGGGCGCACCAGGACTATCGAAGGTTGCAGAGGATTGACAGTGGAATCGTACCGTGACTCGGACGGACGAACTTATCTTGCATGAACAGCGCGTATGATACCCATAATACCCATCGAGGATCGTACATTGGCCAGTGCTTACTCACCTTAACATCTAGACATAATTCCCTACAATTTCGCCGAGAAAACCCGATCATCATGCATATGGAGAGTTATCAGCATACAACATCAATTAAGCTGCGGAGTCCGCCTAACCTACAGACAGAAGACCCAGAAGTACAGGAAGAGCACATCGGGCGCGAGACCGGAAAGCACGAGAGGCAAGAGACGGGAGCGTCAAGCAGCCTGGAAGCCAAGCACGGGGCTCAACCAGCTCTCGAAGTCCTCCTCCTTCGCGGGGCTGCCCGTCACCTTGAGCGCGCGCAGCAGGATGCGGTACGTGCCGTTCGGGATCGCCGTCCCGTTCGCGAACTTGTTCGAGATCGAGAGCTCGTTGAACCCGGTGCCGTCCTGTAAACAAGCCGGCCAATCAGTCATGAGTACGTCCAGGGGTCGGAGGAGAGAGGGGGGACGTACATCGACCTCAGAGTTGCGCGGCTGGAAGTTGGCCTCGAAGAGCACGCCGAGCGTCTTCACCTTCGCAAACGTGCCCGACGACGTAGGCCACCCCCACGGGAAGCTGAACAGATCGCGCTCGAGGACATGCCTCTCGTCCGCGTCCGCCTCGCGCGAGCTGAGCGTCGTCGTGATCTTCAAGTTCGGGTCCACGAGGTCGAAGCGCACCTTCGCGGTGCCGAAGTTGAGGCGCGAAATGAGCGAGGGGAAGTTCCCGTTTGCGAACGTGAAGTTCGCGGGGCCGTTTATAAACTTGCCCGCCGCGTCGACGAGCGAGGGCAGCTTCGTGCCAAAGAACACGTCCGTGTTGTCGACGACGGGCACGTCCTTGAGCGCCGCGGCCGCGCCGAGGTAGGTCACGTGGTAGCTCTCCTGCGCGTTCGCGACCTCGAGGAAGCCGGAGAAGACGGGCACTTGCGCCGCGGGGAGCCCGCGCGGCGGCGTGATGAGCACGCTGACGAGCTGCGAGTGTCCCGGGGAGACAGTGAAAGACTTGGGGAAAAAGTTCACGGATGCAGCTGTGGAGGAGAGGGGAATGGGACCGAGCGCGGGGCGGCTGTTGTTCTGTGGTGGTTGCAGTCGGTGATCAGCGGTCAAAAACTAGGGCTTAGCATAGGGCAATCAGGAACTTACAGCCTGAATGGTCAAAGCAGTACCCGCGGGGAAGTGAGAGATCTTGAAGCTCTTCTGTGTCTTGCCGTTGTTCTTGACCGTGAAGGTGTGGCTAGTGGCGCATCAGCAACGTTCTATCGCCCAAGCACGGCACTCGAAGAAGGAACTCACAGGCTATTGAAGTGAGCGGTGTCGTTGGTGATGAGCTCAGAGGGCGACACGAAGACCTCGCCGTGGATCGCGTTGAACGCGTTGATCAAACCCGAGCCCTGCTGAGTGACAGTCTGGATCGGGTCGCTGTCCGTGTGGCTCGAAGGCACGCGCTGCGCAGTCGTCTCGAACAGCGTGCGTGCGCTACGTCCAACCGAGGCCTCAGTGCCCTTGGCCTGGAACAGGAGCGCCGAGACACCTGCGACGAACGGCGTAGCCATGGACGTGCCCGAGAGCACCGCGAACGAGCCGAGGGGAACGGGGAAGGTCGAGAGGATGTTCCCGCCGGGCGCAGAGACGGCGGGCTTGAAGAAGAAGTCGTTCGTCGGGCCGAAGGTCGAGAAGTCGGACATGAGGCCGCCCTCGGGGCTGGGGAAGTTAGTGCTGCCACCCTCCTGAGGGAAGGAGAGGGTAACGGGAGCGCCCGCAGCGAACTCGTTTACGAGCTGCTCGTCATTCAGCGATGAGTCTCTCGGATACAGCGTATGAAGCTGCAGTGTGACTTACGAAGACACCATCCTGGGCCTGGATGAGGGCAGCCGTGAAGTTGCCTACCTCGATACCGGCGAAGCCATTACCGTTGCTACCGAGAACATAAGTAGTTGGCCAGGAAGTTGAGGCATAGAATTTACATACTCGTAGATGAGGGTGAGCTGCGCACCCTTCGCAGCGACGTTCGTCAATTTCTGGACCTAAACAGATAGAGTCAGTTGACAACTCGTCTCGACCTGCTACAATATATTGGCACTTACGAAGGAGCAAGTGCCACGGCGAACGACGACGACGAACTTGGACAGATCAGGGGTACTGTCGGGAAGGGGGTTGCAGGCATCGTCAGCGACAGTGGTGTCGTTGCTGGTCGCGAAAACGGGAAGGGTGTCAGTGATCTTGAACGGCAGCGCCCTGAAGTACGTGATCGGGGCGTGGTCGACACCGTGGACGGTCGCGTTCTGCAGGGGGACGATGGTGTTCTCGACACTTCCAACGGAGATTGCGCTGATGGCGTTTCCGGGACTGGAGGTGTACCACGAACCGACGGATCCGTCGTTGCCTGTGGGGAAGGCAGTGCGAGATGATAGATCAGTACGTGCTCTGCCCGACAGTGATAGCCTTGCACAACGATCAACGCACCTGCGGCGATCGTTACGATACGGCCGGTGTCAGCAATTCTGCTCGCAAGAACAGAGCTGGAACTCTCAGTCCACCCGTCGGAGCCGCCTAGGGACAACGTCAGGATATGGTTCTCATCACGGACAGCCTGGAGCAGTGCCTCGATGATGACTGCAAGGCGATCACATGGTCAGTCTTTCCCATCGTTAACAAGGGACGTGATGGGTGCTCACTGTCGTCAGAGACGGTTCCGCTGCAACCAAAGATCCTGTATGCGTTGATGGAAGCCTCAAACGCAACACCGCTGATGTTGAACGCGTTGGTGGGGTCGGCGCCGATGATACCCTAGTATTGCGCATGAGATGTTGCTCTACTCGCACTTATGTAGTCGCTGACTCACCGCAACATGAGTACCGTGACCATTGCACTGATCCAAGGGGTTGTTATCTGGAACCGGTGTGTTCGTTCCTGCATAACGGTGTTAATAGTACATTCACGTCGCCAATAAGTTTGAAGCACCATCTAAGAGGTGAAGTCAGTATACCGCTCGGAAGAATACGTGGTGAATCCATACTATATGCGTCACCGACGAAGTCGTGTCCGCCAATGACCTTGTGGCCGGGACCGAAGGCGCCGCCGAGGGCGGGATGGGTGAAATCGATGCCTTACGGGAGCAGAAGGAAATGAGGTTTCAAGCGACGGGCCAAGGCAGGAGGTCGCATACCAGTGTCAATACTGGTCAAACAAAGTCAGAATGACGTCAGATAGACATGTTCACGCAAGACACTCACATCCCGATCTTGATACCCTTGCCAGTGATGTCCTGCGCGTGCAGCTTGTCCACACCCTGTCGTACGTGAGACGGAGTCAGTATGAATGGACGCGAGAGCTGCGCTTGCGCAAGAAAGTAATCCGATACTCACCGTCATGGTGTGTGTGGACTGCAAGTCCGCGGGAATCTGGGGGTCATCTGCACCGGTGACAGTGTGCTGCTTCGCAGGTCTGACCACTTCCTGTGAATCTCCTAGACGCACGGTGCGAGGAAAGTTTGCACGTACTTTGGGGCTGGGATGAGAACAACCGGACGGATGGCCTTCACTCCGGGAATGTCAAGTACTTTTGCGGCATCCTAGGAAGACCATGAGGCGTTGAGTCTCTCGCACGCAGTGACAGCGCGCAATGCGGACGCGACCTACATCCTGGTTCTATATCGAGCGACACGCATGAGCGTGAATAGCAGTGGGAGACGCGGACATATAGTGGACTTACGTCCAGAGTGAGCACGGAACCGAAGAAGAGGCCCGGCTCGTTGAACTCTTTGTCGACCTTGAAGCCGAGGTCCCTCTTGCGCAGGGAGTCATAGAAGATTTCGTGGGCCTGTCGTCCGAGTTGAATCTCGTGCCCGGGGTCGGGTCGTGGGGAGGAGGAGCACTCACCGAACGCGTCTCGAGCCCGCGCTTTACGGTGGGTATATCGTTTGCGTTGTTTACTTCGACGATGAATTTGTTAGGGAGCGTGTTGCCGAAGCCGGTAGTGGTACGGGAAAGAGAGTCTGTGGAAAACTTGGCCGCGAAGGCTGCGCCGGTTGCGGCGAGAAGGGGAAGGAAAACGGAAGCCATCGTCGGGGCCATGGTGGAGAAGGAGAAGGCGGGGGGGATGCACACCGCGACAGTGTTGGAGAAAGTCCGTTCATGATGCGGGGTCTTAAGTAGGTCTTCTTTCGGCGCATCTGCCAGTCCGAGTCCAAGTCCGTCACGAAGGGAAGCTGTCGGGGCTAGCGCGTTATCGTCGGGAAGAGAAGCACATGCAGACGTGCGACCAGCGCCCGCTCCCTCGGGCTCGCGGAGTTCGGGCGGCGGTTCATGATTTCTGTTGCTACTCCCTGCTACAGCCTCCTCATCCCTCCTAGGCCTCGATTTCTCTCCTTCTCTCCTCCATCCGTGTGACTGTCCATGATTGTGGCAGGACAAGGAGACAGTTCGGGACTGGCCTTGGCGGAGACTCGCTGATCCACGAGCGCAATGTCTTCATTCGGGTTCGGTCGTGTGGTCGATAAATCGATAACATGCAGTGCACCTGGTCCTCACACAACCCACACGTTACAGTCTGAAACATCCCTGCTTGGGCGCGGGATTGAAAGACAGACGGGTAATACTAACATAGCGCATTGCTCAAAGGCACGACTCACGAGTATCACCATCAATATGGCGTGATTGCAGCATACGCCGCATCGACGGGGGGACCGTCGCGGCGTCACTCTGTACCCAGGGTAGTCAGGGGTAGTCGAAGAATACGGTGACTCGGAGGAACTCGAGGTCCGAGATTCGAGAAGGCCTGACAGTCTGAGGATTCAAAGATTCGGTTCGCGTGGGTAAAGCCAAGGTTTGAAGCAGCTGTACATGTCACTATCAGGTCACTATTCCCTCCGACGGGAGTACATAGCGCGTCAGCTCGCAATTTACTCGTGATATCTACTCATATGTGTACGCAGATGGAAACACCTACTTACTACTAATACTATCAAGGACAGAAACGAGATATTTGATTTTGAGGAAGTAGTGTCGAGAAGAGTTCGAACATGAAGAGAATCGAGAAGTGAAATGTTGAATATATATATATAGATTCTGCAGTACTGACCGGGACCGGAGTGGATCTCAACATTTGGTTCTATAACAGAGTCCGGATCTCCCTTAGGCACACGATGAGGACATATAGTATACTGAACGGGGGATGGACATTGGACGGTCCTTAACACAGCTGTCCGGCTTTTAGCACCGAGAGGTTATGGTTGCGTTCTCAGTTTATTGCACAAGCTCTCGAGACAGCCGCTAACATTGAATTCATCGTTCATAACCAACGTTAACGTCAACTCGGAAAATGAAAGCACGAGCACTATATCTGTTCAACAACGGCGATCTGCAACAGGATGAACGAAGTAGCACCGCAATCTATGCATGCGTGCATGGACGACGAAAGGTATGCGTGGATAACTCGGACACTGCGGATCATGATAAGTATTGCCTGTTGGAATCTGGTCAGCATACAACGCGCAACAGTTCTTCGAAAGGTTCGTCGACGAATTCCGAACCGCCCTATACGTGTTGCAAACTGGGCTGCACCGCACGAAAACACATGGAGGAACGGATCCGGATGTACGATCGGAGAGTATGACGTCGGTGACCAAAGGTTCCACAGCTGGCACCAGCCTCCCGCTCTCACCGTAACGAGGAGGCCGCCCTCCAGGTCACCGAGCAAATACGGCCAGCCGCACACCTCCTGAGCGGAGATCCCAATGGCCATGACATCGTTCCGTCTCCCCGATCTGGGATGCACGTATAGAGAGGGCAGCCTCTCCGTCAGCCTCGCTCTGCGCAACCGTATAAACCATACTCACCCGGGCTTTTCCTTGACACTTTCCCTCTTCCTGCAACACGTGCGTGAACGACCCTCTGATAACCCCCCTCCCCCTCCCCGAACCATGTTCCGCCTCTCCCAAACCACGACCACGACCGCGACGACCGCCGCCGCCGCTCACGCAGCGCCCCGCCGCAAGACCGTGTTCCTGCACCGCATCCCGTCGCACACCCATATTCACCCTCAGACCATGACCACTTTCAGGCCGAACACCGAGCCCCCGAAGACCGTCGCGATCTTCCGGAACATCTACCAGCTCGCGTCCGAGAGCGAGAAGTTCAGGCGCGTGCTGTGGACAGGGCGCGACAGCCAGGTGAGCACGCCCGTCTGCTTCCTAATTTCCAAGCATCTTGATTTCACCTCGCATTGCAGCTCGTGATCATGACCGTGCCGGTTGGAGGCGAAATTGGCGAGGTGAGCGCCCTCCTCGGATTCAGGGGACTATGTGCGCTCACGCTTGCATACAGGAAACCCATTCGGTCGACCAGCACCTCAATTTCCTCTCGGGCACGGGGCAGGCCATCATCGACGGCAGTCGGGTATGTGGAATCTATCGCATCAGGGATCCTATACCGACCATATGCATAGAAGGAGGCTATTAAGCCCGGAGACATCGTCATCGTTCCTGCGGGCACTTTGCACAACGTCAGTCTCGATGCTTCGTTCGTGAATTCTCGGTGCTCACTCGCCTTCATGTAATGTAATAGTTCAAGAACACTGGGCCCACTCCCCTGATAATTTCCACAGTGAGTAGGTTGGATGACGCTCACCGGTTTGGACTGACATCTATGTCAGGTATATGCACCCGCTGAGCACAAGGCAGACACCGTGCACGACACTCTGGAGCAGGGCGAGAAACTGGAGGCCGAGGGCAAGGATGAGGCGCCTTCCTGGGCGAAGGATGTCCACAAGAATGAATGAGCCGTGCACATATCCATATGGTATATCACCCTGCAGCATTAGCCTTCCTTAGCCTTCCGCACCGGACATTGTATATGGATCCCTCTGTACTTTTATGAAGCCGATATATCCACCTAGCATCATCATGATGTACCGTTCGCGCATGAGACTTCCATCGGCCCTCACGGATGCCTCATGCCGAATCAGTGATGCCCTTCACGACGACGCCTTCGTCTTCGAGCAGGTGTTTTAGCCGGTGATCTTCGTGCATGGTGTGAATGTCATCCGAACCGCCCATAGAAATACCCTAAGCCCTCACAGGTAAGGAGGTATCTGACGACGAATATGCGGACTGGGCGACTCACCTTCAACAGAATGTTTGGGACCGTTCTCCGTCCGGTCAGTCTTGCAAGGATAGCTTGCAGCTGCGCGCCGTCCGAGCGGGTGTCGAGCTCCACGATGAACGGCTTCGGCTCCGTGTCGTACGTAGCCAGCAGCGCTTTCGCCCGCTTCGAGAACCTGCGCACACGCCGCCGCTCGCATGGGCACATCCAAACCACTCCGAGCTGAGGAGGCACACTCACGGGCAATACGTCTTGCTGAACACGACCAGCGGGTGCTGCTCGTGCACGCGCTTCACGCGCGCCTCCCACTCCTCCGCCGACTGCCCGCCCTCCGCATACACGCGCAGATCGACCGGCTTCGCGGGGTCGACGACCACGCGCCCCGCGCCCTCCACGCTGATCGCACGGTCGTCCCCGTCCCCGACTAGGCGCCGCTCGCTGTGCGCGACGACGAAGTGCAGGAACGCGTCGATCTCGGGGATGTCCTTCAGCGCGCCCCCGCCCGCATACACGGCCGCCTTCGCCTGCGCGACGCGCCCCGCACGCGAGGAGTCCGGGGAGAAGCCGCCGAGGCCGATGTCCTTGAACGAGGGCGAGAGGGAGAGGAGGGCGGGCGCGCCGTACTGCGTGAGGTAGTAGACGGTGCCGACGGTGAGGAGGGCGAGCATCCAGAGGATGCGTCGGCGGCGGTAGGGCGAGCCGGACCAGGGGCGGGCTGCTGCTGGCTTCATGCCGGGTAGAGTCAAGCGTACTCGGTGTTGGGGAATGTACTGGCACTGGGTGTTCACTTGTTTGAACTTGGTTATTGGGCTCAGCGACGTTGGCTAGAGCGTGGAGGGTGATACAGAGAAGCTTTCAGTGAAGGTCGTGGCAGAGAGTCATTTGGTCGATTCAAACGCTGAGGCCATGATGAGATGACTGCAGTGCGGCGGTAGCGAGGGGAAGCGCGTCTCTCTATAATAGTCTGTGACGCATTACGTCATCTTCTCCAAACTGATCGAGCCGGGGACAAATAGGCGCCTTTTGTTTCTGACTTGCATGCAGCGACTGGCTAGTTGCAGCTAGTTGCGAACGGTGAGCACATTCACCTCTAGCAAAACATTGGCATCGCTCAGCTTGGTGGCAGACAACTTGGAGACAACCGCAGGACCGACAGTTCGCACTAATAGCTTCGACTCTTGGGACGACTCGAAAGGACGTGGGAGAGGTTTACGAATTCAACAGCGATGTCGATGAGAGCCACAAACCTAGCTAGAGTATGCATGATGGAAATTTGAAGACGCTTGCAACTTGTGACATGATTCAGCCGCCTCCACAATGTCTATCGATGTTGGACTCGAATGAAACTATATATCGTGGATGCTCGTTAGAGGGCATATGTATTAGAACGAATTCTTACTGTCGAGGCCATATGCATTGCGTCCTAGAGATCGGTGGGTCAAACTTTTCTTAACCACCCGGATGTGAACCGCCCGTACAGTTATGGGCGTCTTCCCTTACCTGGACGACCTCGGGTGGCTGTACACGTCAGTGCCACGGCTAGGCTCTTTGCTTCACTCGCCATCGTCATCTGGATTGCTTTGCTGGATAGGGCTTCTTGTCCATGAATGGGACACATCACGCTGGGATCTCTGCGCGGAACGGCCTGGGCGACGAATTCCACTTCTCGGACAACGAGGGCGAGAGTGACGACGCGCCCGATGATGCCCTCGGAGATTACTCTGCGCGGTTCGACGAGCTCATGAGCGACGGCGAGGAGGACGGCGGTGAAGAGCATGGCGAGGGTGTGGAAGAAGAGGACGAGGACGACGATGGAGGGTTTGTCTACAGCGGCGTCGACGCAGACCCCACTGGAGGTTACCGCGAGCAGCTCCGCGATGTTCTTGGACCGGACCACGAAGAGGACGAGCTGGAGGAAGAGCAGGAGGTCGAGCGGTCGCTTGTGCATGAAGTCGAGGAGAACGAGAAGTTCGCGGCGACGATTGAAGATGAGGCGGGGGTGAGTCTTGTACACATCCTGCATATATGTCTACATCAGAACCCCGGGCATGATAGTGCGCTTCTCAATCTATGGTTTGTGTATAGCGGCCATTGCTCTACTGGCTCATTGAAGTGGACTGGCGTCGGGTGACATGCACTGCACATGTCCGACATCAACTTCGTGCATGCGTGCCCCCGTTACATGAATAGTTGCCCGTGCACTACACCATGACATACACTCGTGGTGTACGACCGTCATGAAGCACACATGCATCTGTCTTCCGAGCTCATGATACGCAATCGCACGCCTCGCTGTCCCCAGCTCGCGTCCACGATGAATCCATACTGATTGCCCTTCTTGTGCAGCACGTCCAAATCCTTCCGATACGCACTCCTCCGCCTATGTCTCCCAGAACCCCCATCCAGCCACCCTCTTCTGTACCCTCGAGGATGCACAGCCAGCTAGGAGTGGGGAACGGCACGCCCCCCCGCACACCGACGCGCCCATATCTGCACCCGTCCATCTCGCGCCTGCGCTCGACCACCCCGCAGCCGTCCCGCACGTCATCGGCTGCCAGCGGCGGTACCTTGCACTCGCATCTACACGAGTCCGTCTCTGCCGCCCCGTCGCACTTCTCCGCCCTCTCGCGCTCGCGCTCGCGCTCGTCCTCCGTCACGAACCTGTCGGTGCAGGTCGCGGAGCACGGGCAGGACCAAAGCCAGTCTCGGGAGCGGTCGGGCCCGGCCCGCGAAGTCTTGCGATGGGCGCACCTCCGCGTGCTAGGGGAGCACCTATATGCCGGACAGGGCTCGAAGGCCTCTGCGCTCCTCGGAACACAGTCTTCAGGCTCCCCAACCGTACTTGCGGCGAACGGGCTCATCTGTATAGGCACAGACTCGGGTCGCGTGTTGGTGTTCGATTTCAAGCAGACTTTGAAGTGCGTGTGTGGCAACGAGTCGTCAGGTGAGTCTTGTGCTGTCCCTCGCCTAACGATCGGGCTTCTTGACGCGTGGTGGCAGAAAAGAGCGTCGGGGCCGTGACCGCGCTAGCGCTCTCATTCGATCACACGTATGTCGCGGTTGGGCATGCCACAGGCCATGTCCAGTTGTACGACTTGCGCTCGCCCAAAGTCCCCGCGCGGGTCGTTCCACCTACAACCCTCGCCGCGGTGGCATCGGGAAGGCAGGAAGGCCATCTGGTCGGCTCCCGGATAGTCAGCGTGGGGTTCGTGGCCGGCAGGCATACCGTCCTGGTCTCCGCAGACGATGCCGGACTTGCCTTCTACCATAGTCTGGGGAAGGTCTTCTTTGTCGACGCTACTGACATCTTGCGGATTCTCGGCAAGTACCCTGACGAGGACATTCCAGACGGCCCCGCCGCACTTGGGCATAGGCTACGCCGGCGCAAGTCCCGCAAGCCCGCGACGATCCTTTCCATGGCGCCCCTCCCCTTCGGGACGTCGGCCCATCCGACAGACGCATACAACCTCGTCGCCCTCCTTACTCCGATCAAACTCGTCATCGTCGGCCTCAAACCGTCCCCGAAGACGTGGTACAGGCGCCATCGCGAGCCGGACGAGGAGGTAAACGCGAAGTCGCGCTTCAAGGGCACGCTTGCGTGGTTCCCTAGCGTGTCCCACGGGGCGGACCTCACCTCTGCGTCTGAGCGGGATAGCAAGAAGGGACAGGCGAACGGGGTCCACCCATCCTCGACCCCGACGCTGGTGTACTCGTGGGGCGAGACGCTCCATTTGCTGCGGGTGTCTGAGTCCAAAATGGTGCAGACGGTCAAAGATGCTAAGACGGGAAAGACGAGCAAGGTCGAGGTCGGGCGTATCGTGTTCGAAGAGGTTGGCAGCTGGACTGCGAGCGACGACGTGCTCGCGCTGCAGTGGCTGAACGTCAATGTGGGTTCGTTCGCTCCCGCTCGCGTGCGGTTGTACGGTGCTGACATGCGCGATGGTTCCCCCTTGACAGCAAGTCATCGTGCTCACCGGCGCCGGGTTTGAGATATACGACGCGCGCACGTTCAAGCGTGTAGAGGGTGAGCCATTCGATGCGTGGACGCTCGTGTCGCCCGTGCTCAGCCATACGACAAATGGGACGATCACGTACTCTGACGCCGTCTCCGAGGTCGCACACAGCGTACGCGTGTACAAAGGCAAGATTTTCCTTCTGGTAAGCTCGTGTTATCCCGCTGTCCTTTGCAATGTTTAACGCCCTCGGATGGCCTGCAGGGACAACATGGCGTTCAGGTTGGGACTTTGCTCACATGGGCCGACCGGATCCTACATTCTGTGGAGGACGGAGACTTCTTGAACGCTATCAAGCTCACCCGCTCGTACTACGTCGGCGAAGCCCCCGGCAACAGGAACGGTCTCCCAGACGAGCCCGAGAAGCTGAAAGCCGTTGTAGGACAGAAACTTCACGAGCTCATGGTCGCGTCTGCTCGTTACGCCTTCTCCGAGGACCGCATGACGGACGCGCATGTCACCTCAGACGGGCGCGGTGTCGATCGGACGGACCTGTTCGAAGGGCTTGTGTCGACATGCGCCCGGGCATGCATGGCCTTGGGCGACTTCGAGTTTTTCTTCGAGGACCTGTTTCAGTACTACGACAACACCGGCATCGCAGGCATCTTCCTATCGCGGCTCGAGCCCTTCATGCTCAACGGCGACATCCGGCAAGTCCCCCCGCGCATCACGCAGCGGCTCGTCGCGCTGCACGATGCGGCAAACCGCCCGGACCTCGTCGAAAGGCTCATCTGGCACATCGACCCGGAGTGCCTCGACATCAACCAGGCGATCACGCTATGCCAGCAATACCAGCTGTACGATGCCCTGATATACGTATACACGCGTGCGCTGCGAGATTACGTCTCCCCCGTCGTCGAGCTATTGGGGCTGGTCCGTCGCGTGCAACAGTACCGGAGACAGCGCGCAGAAGCGTCCCCGACGTCGTCGAGCTTCATGGATGAACAGTCGATCGAACCGGTCATCCTGAACGCGTACAAAATCTACCCATTCATCGCAGACACTCTGACCGGCCTGACGTATCCTTCGGACGAGCCCCTACCGGAAGACGAGGCGTTCCAGGCAAAGAACGACGTCTACACATTCCTCTTCTTCGGCCGTTCCAGCGTGTGGCCTGTCGGCGAGGGCGGGAAGCTCGTCCTGACGTCTGACGAGGAGAACGGCGTGGAGCCTACGTACCCTTACACTCGTCTTCTCCTGCGGTTCGACCCGGAGGCGTTCCTGCACACGCTCGACCTCGCGTTCGAGGACGCGTATCTGAACGACGACACTCGCGGCGTCAGCCGTTTCGTCATTGTCAAGATCCTCCTCGAGATCCTCGCCTCCCCAGACCTTTCCCCTGAAGAGCGCACCTTTGTGCACATCTTCATCGCCAGGAACGTTCCGAAGTATCCGCAGTTCATCCAGATCCAGCCCAGCACGCTGCACAACATCCTCATCGGCCTCGCCGAGGATCCTGACGCAAGCACGCGGGAAGACCGTCAACTGGCGGCGGAGTTCCTGCTCTCGGCGTACACCCCGCACGAGAGCGAGCGGATATTGGAGCTGTTCAAGCTGGCTGGGTTTTTCAGGATCCTACGCTCGTGGTACCGACAAGAGAAGCGGTGGTCCGAGCTCATGTTGACCTATCTTGAAGACCCCGACTTATCTCAACAAGACGTCTTCACATCAGTACACGACGTACTTTTGGTGGCAAAGAGGTACAACAAGGGCAAGCTTCCCGAGCCTCTAGCCGACACCCTTCGTGAATCTATTCCTGCGCTATTGGAGACCCACATCGCTAGCACGGCTGCACTCCTCAACGAGCATCTCCCTGCCTGCCATGAGACCGCACTGGAAGACATGGAGCCCGACGCTGACCATGACCGCTTCATTTACCTCCAGTACCTCTTGGAACCCCCGCCGAAGACTGAAGAGGACGAGCAAGTCTTCCTTCCTCGCAAGTCCTCTTCGCCCCCAGACCTTCCCTCTTTCCTCCGGCTTACTTACATCTCCCTACATTGCCGATTTGAGCCCGCCGGAATCATAGCGGCGCTTCAGCATCTACCACACGGCTACCTCGACGGACCTGAGACCATGCGCATATGCGAGGACCACGAAGTCTTCGATGCTGTCCTATGGCTCGTCGATCACGATGGTGACCCGAAAGCGGCCCTCGAGCAAGCGGACACGTTCGACCAACGTCTTTCCACGCGAATAGCAGACGCGCTTGCGACGAACGACGACAATACACAAAACGCGATATCCGAGGCGCTGCACAAGCTGGAGGCCGTAGCCAACACATCGATATCCGTCTGCCTGGACCGCTCGCAACCGCAACCGCCGTTTCCAGCCAACGTCCCGCTCGAAGATCTCTGGTTCCAACTGCTCAGCAGCCAGATCGACTGCGTCCAGCGCGTCGCGAGCTGCTGCTCTCTCGAGGCCCTCGGGCCCTCAGAGGCCGTGCCCGACGACCCGCGCGCGCACCGCGAGCACGGGACGATCTCCGCGCTGCGCTCGCTCGTGCAGAAGACGTTCTCCGCGCTCATGTCCGTCAGCTCGACGCGCGCCGTGTCCTTCCCGCGGCTGTTCAAGCGGCTCGTGAGCTCCGCGTCCGCGTCCAAGGGCGAGGTCTCGAAGGGGACGCTCTACACCGAGTTCCGAACGATCCTCACCGGCATGCTCGAGTCCTTCCGCTCCGAGGGCGACATGCTCGTCATCACCAAGCATCTCGTGGACCGCGATGTGGCGGACACTGTCGCGGAGCTCGTTGGAGAGCGAAGCAAAGGGTGGGCCCCCACACGGGGCGCGTGCGGGGCGTGCGGGGTGGCGTTCGCGAGCGGTTCCAAAAAGGTCGGGGAGGGTTCAGGGGAGGCACCGCCGGCGAGCGAACCCGTTGTTGTGTCACGGACAGGAGCCATATACCATACTGGATGCTTACCCTCCTCTGGGTTCCATGCTAATCATACCGTCAATGTACATTAAGCAGCATATGTCCGTTTATTTGTAATTGCATGCACATTCTTGGAATATGTTGGGGTATAGACTCGAGACAACAGACCTGGTGTGCCTACGCATCTGTAGGGGTGGTTGGGATTAACATGGTAACATCGGGTCGCAGGCGTTGTAAGGTTAGGACTCACCGTCGGTCAGACTAGAGCGAGCCATCTCGACAAGGTTTCTGTAGGTGGCGTTCTCCTGGATGGAAACTCCTAGAGATTCCGCTTCCCTACCAAAGGCCTCCACGTCCAATACCATCTGCGTCCGGATCTTCTCCTCGTCGGCACGCCCGTCATCGTCACGCGAGCTCGACCCAAAGAGGGAGTACGCAGACTTTTTGCCCTTCTTGAGCCGCCGGAGCGATTCCTCCGTCTTCTTCATCGCAGAGAGGAAGTAGATGTACCGTTGCGCAACGGTTTCGAAGACCTCCTCGGCAACAGGCTTGAGGAAGACGTCTTTGAGCGCCGAGCCTGGACCGTCGACGGTCTGGATGGAGAAAAACGCTTTGGTGTGTTTAAAGATGAGCGAGACAAAGTAGCTGGGCTCGGTGGGCATGCGCTTGTTGGAGGACATCGCGCGGAACTGGGACGGTATCGAGCGCATGGAGAGGAGGGCGTCGCACCCCCGGCGAGAGAGGATCACGACAATCTGGCTCAAAAGCGTTGGCACGAGGGAAGTCAGCTTAGATAGAGCGTGCTTCAGAGCCTCTGCAGCAGTCATGATAGCGTCAATCTAGGCTTCTTGTGAGCATGAGGAACATGTGACAAACCTTCAGGAGTGACACCCTGCTCGTCGCTCGGTGACGACTCCGGCAGCATTGCAACTAGTTCCTCTCTCCAGAGTTTCGTAACTTGGGTCTCCATTGCTTTGATATCCGTGATTGCTGTAGCAAACTGATGCAGCAACAAGTCATCTGCCGCAATGCTCTCCGCGGACGCAGCTTCGGCCGGTATCGGTGTTGCTGATCGAGTCGTTGGCAATGCAGGCTACCAACAGTGTCAATTAGGACCCAGTCGGAGAACAGCGAGGAATACGCACCCCGCCTATTCGCTCAGCAGCGACAGCAGCAGTGACTTTGGCGTTCGGCTCGAAAGGGGGTAGACTCTTGTCTAACCACGTTCGATATCTACTGAGAATCTGCCGCAGCACCTGTTATTAGACCAGCACACGAGCATAACGGCAGTCATCGACAAACTTGTAGAGTGAACCGCCAGAATCGTGAGCTAAGTTCAGGAATGTAGATCTCGGCACTCCAGCATGCTCGGAGGGCATCCCAACATGCGGCCGCTTGTTGAGTCACAAACGGAGCATAAGCTGCTGATGCTTCGGTTAGTGCACCTCAGATACTGTGCTTCATGCCCTCACCTTTCGTGGAGCTTCGTTCAAGTTTGGTGGTTACCAGTGCCGCTTCTAGCTTTGCAACAATCTCCTTCCACCGCAGCTGGAAATAGACCGGAAGCTGCCACCGTCGCTCAAATGACGTGTAGACTATGTGCGTCCGCATAGCCTCCACAGCCTGCACGGATGGCGCAAGGAACTCAAGTGCGCGAGTAAACGCTTGCGTTGTCTCATGATGCTGTGACGCAAATCTTCTGTAAATTTGTGAACCGCAGGCTACTGCTTCGACGCACCTTGCGAAACTCGACGGGCTTGCCAGCGGCAAAGATGACGCTTCCGAGTTCGTCCATGAGCGCGCGGCCGATCTCTGACCAAACCACGTTCGCTATGATATCAAAGACGGGCTCCTCTCCGTCTCGCTTCTCGCCCTTGTCTGCTGCAGCGCGTGAGCCGGACTTGACACATACAGCCTCAGCGATCTCCATGATTCGCCGCAGATCCCTGTCAATAAAGCGCAGGACAGTGTTATATAGTGCCGCTAGCGGATCATCCGTCTCGTCGAGGATGTGCGCGAAGCTAGGTGTGTTGGAGTGCAAGTCGGCGCGCAAGGCGAACTCGAACGGATTCTGCTTGGAAGCGAATGCAGTGAACGGGGTGTAGGGTGTGCGCGGCGGAAGGGACGCGGTCATGGGAGGAGCAGGGGAGGTCGCCCCTCCTCGGGAAGGAATGGGAGTATGTGGGACTATAGGCGAATGTGGTGCAGCAAGAGCCCCGGGGTAGATCGTCTGCCAGACGACTATCAGTTTGGGCGCGTTACTCCGGAGAGATGGAAAACCACCTTCTTAACGAACTCGCGCACGACCTCTCGCCGAAGGACGTCTTCCGCATCGCGCCAAAGTCCAAGTACGTCGTATGTGCGCAAACACTCGGTGATGTCTGCGTACAGCTTTGACTTCTCGATCTCGGTCACTTTGGCTCCCTTGCTGTGTTCCTTGCCCCCGAGGAGGGCGTTCAATGTGGTTGCAAACAGATGGTCTAGGTCGGATGACAACGTTGACTTGATGCGGTCGATTCTCTGCAGGAGTTCAGTAACGCGGAACGGTCATGTGGGTAAGGATGGCTCACAAACCCATTGGGATTCGTCTATGAACGCGCACGGCTCTGTCTGTGCCCTCTGGACATGATACAGCAACTGCGTGAACTCTGCAGCGACGCGCGCTATATGCTTGGCTCGGTTCCCCCGGGTCCTTCAAGGGGGTATGCATCAGCACGATTGATAGTAGCCCATCCTATTATGCTCACCTGTCTTCCGCATCGCCATCCATACGAGATGGCATCTGCATGGTTCCAACCGTAGCAGAGTCTTTGTCTCCATCCTCTGGGGAAGCAATGAGGAGGAGAGACTCGAGGCGGCTTATTGACTCGGATATCTTGAGTAGCAGGTGAAGGAATGCCTTCTCCTCACGTATGACTGCCCGGCGGTCCAGCTTCTCCTTAATCTCATCCTGAATGACCTGTAATGTCTTCCTCGCCTCCTAAATGTGCAATACATGTATTGAATGCATGGTACTGCGGTACAACAAACTGTACGACGTACAAGTACCCTGTCCTTCAGATCTGCTAGAGGTCTCTTCATGCTCTCTAACCTCGTCCCTTCTCCCCTCAAATCGGTACTCAAGCTGATGAATGCCTCATAATCATCATTGATGAGTTTCACGAGCTCCTCCTTGAGCGCGGCGAGATAGTCTCGAAGCTCAATGCGCAGATCCGGGAGGGAGGTATATGCGCGAGAGAGTAGGAATTGCTCAACGTCGAACGGTTCCGCGGAGAGATATGGGTCGGCATGTGATAGAGGGACATAGACAGGAAGATTGCGTGCCTCCGGAGGTAGGTCGTCGTCCGCCGTGCCTATTGCATTCAAAGTTTTGGAAGACTCACGCGCAGCCAGTTCTTCGGCGAGCCGGTCGAGCTCGAAGGGGTCTCGGGACCCAAGCGCGACGGGGCTCCTGAGAGCGGCCATACGATGTGTTTACTGATATTATGGCGTGAGGGTTGAGAAAGTGGGTCGAGAACGGAGGTGGGGATGGCGAAGGAGGACGGCCGGGATCTGTAGGCCTAACTCTCGCGGTGGACGGAGAGTCGTAGCAGACAGGCGCCCACTACGCGCGATGCGCATAACTGCCACGTGAGGCCGTAATAGCCAAATTATTGCCCGGATTCGGACTTATCAACCCAAAACACGATCTAAACAGGGAGACGGGGAAATGGGGGCATTGTCTGTATCTCTGCCCTCGACCATCCGCGTACTCCCTCACCTCATCGCCCGACGTCAGTAATGGCCAACGTGGCCACTATGGGTCCCCCGCCCTCCCCCAAGGAGCCTCGACGCTCCGGACGCCGCCCCGCACCCTCCTCAAGCAAGTCCCCCGCCGGCTCGCCACCGTCAGAGGTGAATCCCAGGACCAAGGACAACTCCGTCCGCCCCTCCGTCAACCACGTACACTCCAACGGCAGAAACAAGCGCGCCAAGAACGAAGACTTCGACGAGCCTCTTGAAGAGCTGCACAAGAACGGGATCGCTAGCAACGGCGGGCAGCCACGCTCTAAGCGCAAAGCCAGGGATAAAGACAAGATCGCGCTCTCGCTCGAAATCCCCAACGACGGCAACGACAACGGCCTGGAGGCTATCGGAGATGACGGGGTAGCCGAGAATGGAGACGATGAAGAGGAAGGCGGAGTAACGCGCTGCATCTGCCAGAAATACGGTTCGTCTCGTCGCGTCGATCGCCCTAAACGTGTTTCCAACGATTTCCTATAGGCGAGGAGGAAACCGACCAAGGAGAGTTCATGGTACAGTGCGACATGTGCAAGGCGTGGCAGCATGGAATATGTATGCACTATGACGCCTCCGAAAACGTGCCCCTGCAGTACTTCTGCGAGGAGTGCAGACCGGAGTTGTGGGAGGATGTTCTGAGGTGCGTGCAATCTGTCATCCATCCTCCACCCAGTCGTCGTGACCATGCTACGCAGGGATTGGGCATCGAGACATGCCCGGCAGTCGTCATCTCACTCTCATCCGCCTCTGACCCCGTCCATCGCCCACGCGCCTCGTAATTCTCGCTCACATTCCCCGGCTGTATCCAAGGCCACCAAGCGGAGGAACACCATGAACAGTCGCGATGCCGCATACGACGAGGAGAAGTTCCACGCGCTCATCGAGCCCCTCAGAGACTATGAGCTGCAGCCACGGACCCCGGTATCTGCCGTTAGCGTGAGCGGCGGCATGAATGGACACGCAGAGGTGGAGAACGACATCGAGCCGCCTATCCCGAAGAAGAAACGGAAGAGGAGTGACGACGATGCGTAAGTGCATGATCTCTCCACGCTCTCATCTCACGTTGCCAACATTCGCACTACAATTCAGCGCTTCGGTCAAAAGGACAAGATCTACGTCGGTTACTTCTGATCGTCCACCACCGTCTGTTCTCGCACGCGACGTGACCCCCATGAGCGTCGTGAAAGGCCCGCCTGGCCCCCCCTCTACCTCCTCTACTGTGCGGACTACGAATGTGCGGAATAAACGCAGTGGCGGGCGGAAATCCCAAGTCCAGGACCTCGCGTCGGTGGACGGCGATGAAGGTGCGGCTCGATTATTTCCCGAGCGTGACGTCAACTCACGTGATGCTCAGGTTCAAGCGCTGCTCCGGCACGCAAGGTCAACAGCCGCGCAAAAGGTGCGTTCGTCTCCTCACTCGGTTATACCCTTCACTCACTTATACCCATGCGTCGCGTATACTCTCTATCAGCCAACAACGCGTCAGAACACAGCAGCAGTAGACGAACCCAGGGCAACGCTGGCGGCCCATCGAGCAGTTCTGCGGCATCCCGCGCATATCACCATTCGCATGCATATGCTGTCTCCCAGCAACCGCTGTTCACCTCATGGAACCTCCCTGACTACCTCGCCCACCTCGAGCCCATGCTCCCTACCGATGTTCCTCGACCCCTCGAAGTTCGCGGCTCCGTGCTTGAGACCAATGGTCGCGAGTCGCAGGAGCGCACCGCCGAGCGCGGGGTCAAGGTCAAATGGCCTAGCAAACGCATGAGCGTCGGGGATATGAACAAGCGCGTCCGCTCGCTTGTCGAATGGGTTGGCCGCGAGCAGGCTGCGGCGATGGAGAGGACGCGGCGGAAGGAGGCGCTAGAGAAGGCGCTGCAAGCACAGCAGAGGGCTGCCATCGGAGAGGAAGGTGGTCTGATGGACATCGACGCCAGCACGGGCGAGCCTCCCATCCACGGGAACGGGGCTTCGCTCTCTGAACCTCCAGCCGCGCAACCTCCGCTCGGCGCACCTGGCGAGGAGTCGACTATGCGGATGATGGAGGAGCTCATGGAGGAGCTCATTGGATTCCAGGAGCGGTTTGGGCCCGGAGCGAAGGCCAAGGACCGCGATCGGCGAGCAGGTACTCTATGATTCCCTTATTCTCGGTCCCTGGAGAGTTCCTCCTCAGCTTCGTCGCATTGTATATGTTGTACCTGACTCTTTATCGCACTGCTACATCCTCTCTCAACGGGCTATCGCTATCTCTGTACTACTCATGTTTTATATCTCACATACCTAGCATACAGTACTGCTGTCGGTGAATAACAATCTCTCATCTGGAACTGATGCTTGCTCGCGGAGCACTGACGGAACGGTCGCGGCGAATGTACAAGGAATGTTGACGATGTGGGTACATAGTGGCGTGCACCGGCGCCTTGGGCATGCGGCTTCGCCATGGCCTTCATCTCCGTGTTTCATGCCAGCTTCCTAGAGCTCGTTGCTCTCCACTTTGCCGAACTCTCGACGATAGCAAGCTGAAGGTGCCATGTCAACGACCGAAGCGGCCGTCGAGTACTCCTCTAGCGCACCAGAACGGATCCCCGACGCGCGATACCCACGGCTCC
Organism: Daedaleopsis sinensis; assembly: GCA_033807695.1. Lineage (NCBI taxonomy): Eukaryota > Fungi > Basidiomycota > Agaricomycetes > Polyporales > Polyporaceae > Daedaleopsis > Daedaleopsis sinensis. The sequence continues at coordinate 3,145,929 of CM066306.1, forward strand.
CCTCCCATGCGCTCCTGCCCGACAGCACCCCTGACTATCTTAGGCTCATCTTGACTTCCAAAGTCTACGAAGTTCTCAAAGAGACCCCGCTCGTCTACTGCCCAAATCTCAGTGCTCGACTAGGGAACCAGATATGGCTCAAGCGCGAGGATCTGCAGGAGGTCTTCAGCTTCAAAATCCGAGGCGCGTACAACTTCATGGCCCATCTCGCCGATGAGGAGCGGTGGAAGGGCGTCGTGACATGCAGTGCGGGTCAGTGTGCGTACATTCTTCATAGCGGATTCCTTGCTCATCCAGACTCTCATCCTATCCTACTCTCGCCGTCCCGGGCTATCTGATCGCTCATTACGGACCACCCACACACGTACAGGAAACCACGCACAGGGCGTCGCGCTCTCAGGGGCGAAATTGGGCATCCCATGCACGATCGTCATGCCCAAGGCCACCCCCACGATCAAGGTGCGCAACGTCTCCCGGCTCGGCGCAAAGGTCATCCTGTACGGCCAAAACTTCGACGAAGCGAAGACGGAGTGCGCGCGCCTCGCGGCTGCGTACGGCCTTGTATTCGTCCCGCCTTACGACGATCCGCTCGTCATCGCCGGCCAAGGGACGGTCGGGCTGGAGATCTTGAAGCAAATCCCGCAGCCCGAGACGCTGGACGCGATCGTCGGCGGTGTGGGCGGAGGGGGGCTTGTATCTGGCATCGCGGCGTACGTCAAGCGCATAGGGTCCCCCAACACCAAGGTCATCGGCGGGGAGACCGTGGACGCCGACGCGATGGCACGCAGTCTGGAAAAGGGCGAGCGGGTAACCCTGGACGACGTCGGGCTGTTTAGCGACGGCACGGCGGTGAAAATCGTCGGCGAGGAGCCGTTCAGGATCTGCAAGACGCTGCTCGATGGCATTGTCAAAGTGGACACGGACGAGCTGTGCGCAGCTATCAAGGACGTGTTTGAGGGTGGGCATGGGTCCCGCCTGCATCTGTCATGCTACTGACATTCTGGATGCAGAGACCCGGTCAATCACGGAGCCAGCAGGCGCGCTTGCGCTCGCAGCACTCAAACGGTACATCGTCGACAATCAGCTCGTCGGTGCGCAGAAAAAGTTTGTGGCCGTCATCAGCGGTGCGAACATGAACTTCGACCGTCTGCGGTTCGTCGCCGAGCGGGCGGAGCTGGGCGAGGGAAGAGAAGCCCTGCTTAGGGTTGACATTCCCGAGAAACCAGGAAGGTGCGTACGCATGCGGCCCACGTATGTACCTGATCTGCTAAATCGCGCGCACGCTAGTTTCTTTGCACTGCATGACATGATCCATCCTCGCGCGACAACGGAATTCGTGTACCGGTATCACAACCCGGAGCGGGCGCAAATCTTCCTCTCATTCCAGCTCGAGACCACATCCCGAGCGCAAGAAGTATCTGACCTTATCGCGGGCCTGGCGCGTCTTGACATGAAAGCGGTGGATATTAGTGACGACGAGTTGGCCAAATCCCATGCGCGCTACATGATCGGCGGCTGCCCCGAGGTGTCCAACGAGCGTATGTTTAGATTCGGTGAGTTTACGTTTGTAATCCTTCCGTGCCTGGTGTCTCGCTGAGCGGGTTCAATCGTTGTGCGCGTCTGTTCACAGAGTTCCCCGAGCGGCCCGATGCACTTAGGAGGTTCCTGAAAGGCCTCCACGTTGGGTGGAATATTACCCTTTTCCACTACCGTAATCATGGCGCAGGTGAGTGTAGTCTTGGCGAGGCCTCCTTGACGCGAGCACTCATCGTGCACCATGGCTGCACAGACATTGGCAAGGTGCTGGCGGGTATCCAGGTGCCGCCCGAAGATACGGCGGAGTTCAGCGAGTATCTGAAGAGTCTGGGGTACCCATACGTCGAGGAGACCGAGAACGAAGTGTACAAACGATTCCTCAAAGGATGAAGTATTTGTTATATTCGTGCATGTGACGCAGTCTTGGTTTTTACGCTGTGTGCTCGGCGTGATCTGCAGCCCCGCTTTTCCGCGAGGACCTAGGCTCGTACCCAGCCTGTTCGGTGATGACTTTTCAAACTCCGTTGTGAGGATCACAGTACAGGCTGGGCCGATCGGTCGCCCTTTAGTCGGGGAGGCACCGTGTGAATTCGTACTTAGCAGCTTTCGGACTCTCGCTCTGAGAGAAACTCCAAAGTACCCGTCCATGTAGAGCAGTTTTGTATATACTATGCGGCGTCAGGAGAGAGCACAATGAAGTTAGCACTCACCCAAAAAATCTCAGCCAGCCATATCAAAAACTGAATGATACAAGGGTCGAAAACTGACGGTCGAGCCAGTTGCCTACTAGTGGGACATGAGCTATACTGTTAGTAAGTGTAGCAGCGTCCTATGGCCTCAAAAATAGGTATACAAGCTACTGACTACTATCAGACTGCCTAAAACCCCTTCTACCCCATGCTGAGTGGCAAGAGAGCATTCAACAATGCATTCAAAGCTACCCTTGGGCGAGCTTGAGAGCGTCTAGTATACAACTTAGCGCCCCTTAGCCGCCTGTGTGCATATGCACCCAACGGACGCACATTCAACGTATATTACAGTGAGTCGTATCCTTTTCACCATAAGAACTACATATAGTACCATTGACAGGGTGCAAGAACCCATCGCTTAAATTTTATGGGCAGAAGGGTATACAGAAATACGTGCTACCTTCGTAAAAGCACCAAGAGACTTGCACAGATTCTGCCAAGGACGAATTCACACGGTGCCTCCCCGACTAAAGGGCGACCGATCTGCCCAGTCGGTATGGCGAGCTACCCCCCGTTCAAACTCCGCTCGCCTACCGACTGGGTACGAGTCTAGCGAGGACCCTCAACGTCAGCTCAAACGCCAACAGCCGCCAACCCGCCACTAGCCGCCACTGCGCCAACCCCGTTCCCGCCTATTCAATTGTCGGCTCGATGCTTGGATCGGACCGTTGCGGGGAGTGCGGGTCCGAAGCTGCCGACAGCCCCCGCGTCGGCCTTACTTATTGGGTCAAATGCGCACACGGTACACCGATCTCGCCTCCCGTCAGAAAGCAGGTAAATTACGTGAACCGTGCCAGTGGGGTACGGCAGGGCCGGGCAGGGCACGGCCCTCACTGCGCACTGCGTCCTACATACTGCGTTGGGCATGCGGTGGCCAGCACAAAGAGCTCGCGAGGCACGAATGTGGCCAGAGGTCCCGCTCCTGCCGCATGTTCAGGTTCCTTGTGGGGGCCCGAAAGAAGTTAGAGTCGTGACAGCGTATAAGATCGTATACTATTCATCAAGATAGCGTGATTCTAGCAGGTGCAGCGGTTACATGCTGATTGTATGGCGTGTACTTGCCGCTCGTGAGTACCGCAGAAATTAGCGAGTACGGAAGGTCGTAGGCAAGTAAGTATCGGGTGGGGGCGGAGGAGGATATCACGGACAACAGTAGGCGGGTCGTACAGCTCTACACATGTGATGACAATACATAGATACATATCTACAAGTCCGCTAGGGACTCCAGCAAGAGGGCGAAAGAGCGTGGGATGATGTAGGTGGAACGACAGCGATGTGGATAGCGGCGAGAACAGATGGCACGGGTAACGACGTCGAGGCGCAGAGCTTCTTCAGCTCTGGACGGAGATGTTGGTGTTCGCCCGTTTCCGCCAAGGCATGAGGAAATCGCCGAAACGGATAGGGCTGACGGGGCGTCCGAAGAATCTGTGGGGAATGTCGAGTTTTGACGAGGTGACGCTCTCGACCTTGACAGAGGATGCGGCGGAGAAGGCGGGAGAGGGCGGGCATGCAAGCGCCGTTTCTATCGCCTTGATCGCCAGCGCGGTGGTCAGGCCGCGGTTGCCTGCGCGCACGCCGGTCGACCCGAACATGTAGAACCAGCAAAGGTCCCATCCGCCGTCGTCGCACTGCGCTGCGATCAGCTTTTCGGTGTCACGAGGGCACTCGATCCCGACCGATGCAGCGGCGAGGATGCGGAACGCCAAGTCCATTGAGTTCCCTGCGGCACCAAGCTGCTCCTCCACGCGCTCGATGAAAAGCGGCCGGAACCGTGCCTGGACTGCGGGCTCGTCGGCGCGCTGGAGGAGGCGGCTCATGAAGAACAGGAAGCAGTCTGCCGACGTGTAGTATCTTGAGCCGCCGTGATATGCGCGGTGTAGAAGCACCTCGTATACCCAGTCAAGGGTTTTGGATAGTTGGTGGCCACGACCGTGCTCGTAGAAGAGCGACAGCACGTTAACGCACACGAACGGGTCCATGCGTGGTCGTGAGGGATCGAAGTACGTCTTAAAAAGGGCGTCAGTGGCGGTTGCCACGCACGGGAGCTCGATGAAACAGGGTTCACCCACCTGCATGATGCCATCGGCATCGATGTACTGAAGCATTTCGTCAAGTATCGAAGAGACCACCTCGGCGTTGGGACGGAGGACGGTAAGTGCGACGGACGTGGTGTCGACATCGTTTGGAAAAGTTTCCGAGAAGAGTGGTTTCCCTGCGAACGGTCGTTCTCAGCACTACGGCATTCGTGATACAACCCCAACTACTGACCTCGGAAAAAGTTCCAGGTCCGTGGACATTCGTTCAGCTTGATTAAGCTCCTATCAAAGGACGGGAATCAGCGAGACTAATACAGCATTCCTTCACGTCGTCGAGTCTTACCTATCGCACGTGAGCTCGTAGATGATGAGCTGCGTGAAGTTCTCCTCGAAGACCACGCCACTGTCCGTCTCCGACTCAAGTTTGCCAGCATGGCGCCGGAGGAAGTCGTAACCTCGACGGGCCGGGTCGCCAAAGATATTCCGCAGCTGGCGGAAGACGTTAGCCTGATTGTCAAAGACAATCCCGTGCATACCCAGGGAGCGGGCGGACACGACGTTGTCGAGTTTATCGTCAACGAAGACAGTCAGGTGAGGGTCAAGGTCGGCTTCGGCGATGACCTTGCGGTAGCATCCTAGATGAGGTTTGCGCTCGCCTAGCAGCGCGGAGGGGAAGACGCGGTCGAATATTGATGTCCAGTCAGAGCTGAGGGACATGATGTACTCGTAGTCGGGGAGGGAGATGTTGGAGAGGGCAAGGACAATGATCTGCCCACGAGTCTGGCGGCGAAGCTCACGAATCAAAGCGATGAACTCTTCGTTCGGCCTTAGAGATTCGCGAGCCTGCTTGAACGCTTCGGCGATGAGGTCAGCGTCGATCTTGAATTCGGCCGCCACGCGTTTGTAGCATTCCACCTGGGAGATGAGTCCACGCTCGTACTCGAACCAGGTGACGGAGGAAAGGATCTCCTTCAGCTTCCGAGGGGGGATGGGGGTGCTTGTCTTTGCTGACCATTTGAAGAGGACGTCGCCAAGATCGAGGAGAAGCGTGGTATATCGGCGATGGGGCGAGGACATGTTGCAGGTCGGAAGGAGGAACGCAGGGACAGACATGATGACGGGGCCACGAGGATGTTATAAGGAGCGAGGAGGCATAGGACGAGGGACTCGGTAAGACGGGGACGGAGATTTCTGCGCGAAACTATGATGCGAAGGGCTGGTGGGAAAGTGATTAAGCGCATCGCCGACTGGACTACTATTGGATTCGGCCTAACAGCAATTCGGAGGGATTCTTGCGATCAAATCTGGATCAACGGGTACGAGAGCGGTGGACTGAAGAAACTTCCATCAATTTTCCTTGGAATTGCGTTTCTGCCGTTCCGGTGCGCCCGAAGCCCCCACAGAGCGCTTTCTGCTCAAGTTAGGGGCATTCGGTACCTACATTGTAAGGTACACCGCATGAGTGAGGGCGGGGGGCGTTTTAGCTTGACGTATGTGGCTCACCCAGGGCTCACCCATTGAGACTGACCAACTCCGAGTCGGACTGCGGTTGAAGTAAAAGATCATCAACGACTACGTCGGGCCCGGCTAGAGGATTGCAATTACTCAATAAGCAAGACTTGGCGGTCAAGGTTGCTCAGTCCCTTGAACTTACGGAACGCTCTTGTACTTCGAGTAAGTATGAGGGACACTTCACTCACTGGCGGTGGCAACGGCGGATGTACGCTTAGGCCCGTTCCCAGCCTGGTCGGAGTTAAAGCTCCGCTGCGAATATTGGTACTGCCCTCACCTCTCCTCGAGCTCCGCTGATTCCATCATGACTGCTTTGGGCAAGCAATCGACTGGATACGAGTCTAGACCATACACCACGACGACGCCACGAGGTGATTACAACCTAAACAAGTTACAACGTCGTTTCAGCCAGTTCATTTACGCGCGCGAGGTGGAAATCGAGATACACCCTCAGCGATATTGCCGTTCACTTTTTAGCCCCGCTGCTAGTAGCCGGGCTTGTCACGCCCTGGATAATGACATTGTATACGCGGGAATGATATTAATATTAGCACCCGGTCTACGGATCACTCCTACTAGCCGGCGGGCAATGGTCTGCGCTTCCGCCGCACTTTGGTAAAGCCGTCCTGTATATACATATGCATGGACTATCATGTAAGAGGAACGAAATCAGTACTAGTACTTGACTAGTACTGGTGCTTACTGACCACACATGGGCAAGGTTCCTTTAGGTTCCTGTGCTTGAGCGGCGAAGTTGAGCAGAGTTGAGCGAGCTTGCCATCAAGCTTAGCTTCAGCCTGGACCTCGCACCGTACTTGCCATTTGGGAGTAAATTGATGCCGAACTTGAAATGCACAGTACGCGCAGTGCGCTCGGGCGACGCTGGAGGTGTCAGATCTACCGCTCAGGCTGGCTATCATGCTTCTATACTCGTTTGCCACGCTGGTGCATATCCCCCTAGTCAGTTCACCGGTCTCGCCGAACTGAACAGACCTCCTAGAGAATTTGATGTACATCTTGGTTGTCTCAGTCTGGTAGAGTCTGGTGTCCTCATGTTACAGTGCGAGCGAATTCATGTTGGGCGGCGCCGCGGGAACGCTGGCCAAGAAGAAATTCGCCTAGAATGCTTACTGATTCCCGATACCCGCTTTAGACGGGGTCGGCATGATGCTTATGTAGGACGACATCGGGCCACTTGATGATCCCGCGATGGGCTAGACGAGCGATACGAGCGTGCTAAGTGAGGACCCCAGGTCGAGTGAATGCAGGTGAATGCACGTTTCACGCCACCAGCGCAAAACCTTAGAGCACCAGGGAGCACCTTAGGCTAGCTTAGGCTGTTGAAAGACAGCACTTGTACCTAATTCTTGACTCACAATTCATTAACAAACTGCCAAGTTTGAATTTAAAGATTTGGCAGTGCGAGACGATGTCATTTGCATCCCCAACCTGATTCCTTAGGTTCTGGATGGAAATCGATATCATGAATGTTCCACGACATCTGTCGCTTTCGACGATCGAGTGACCAGGCTTACCGGTTGAACCTGCCTCGGAATCAAATCACTCCAACTAGGAAATAGCATGGATCGCAGGAACGTGGTAAGTACATGCGCTAGTATGTCCGCGCGCCGGAAATTGTGCACCCTGCCGGGGCCTGCATGGAAGATACGTTTGACGGTGAAAAACCTCGTAACAGACTTGCGGATATACCTGCTTCTCAAGGATCCACAAAGATACACACTGCTTAGCCTGGGATAGTTAGCAGATCAGCGCGTGGAAGAAGCATAGTATGAGAAAAAACATACGTGCAGCGCCGTCCTAGAAGGCTCCATGCAGAGGAGATATGGCATAGTAAGGCATCGATACCCCCAGCCGCAGTCGGACAATCACAATCATCCTTCGTCGTCAAAGATCATGCAAACAGAACCACCGTACGCACTATCCGTTCGGAGGCTTTTGCGGCATGGAAGCACACATCCTGTTGCGCAACCGGTTCCTGAACAAAATACCAATCACGTCCATGCATCTCGCCCGGGAACATCAGACGGCGACGACGAGCGGTCTCGGCGACTCTCACCTCATGCTGAAGACGGCATCTCCGGTGCTCGGCTCCGACAGCGTTTGAAATGCATTTTTGCAGAAGAGCAAGCTGGCCGCGCGCCATGGCGTCTGCATACTCACAACCACTATCAATGGGCCAGGGAAGAGACTCGGAGAGATTCGGCCGTTCTAGCGTTGCGGGACTTTTGATCGCATTTGCAGGTTCCCTCGAGCCGTCTGATCGTATCGATTTCAGCATGGGATGAGTTCTGACGGCGCTAACCCAACGATGCGATTTTGGAGAGTTCAATGCGTCGTCTGCTGCTAGAAGGTCTCCCAACACCTACCGAAGCGATAGCGTCAGTGAGTATCAAGGAACCGCATACTAAAGGTGATTCACCGTCTGGACGATGTTGGACACGACGACCCTGATCATCTTCCGTCCGGAGGAGCTTAGGCCGGCGATAAGTACCGCAACATACGTAACAAATGGCTTGTATTGATTGCGTCAACCCTTCAGCTACACATATGTCGAGAACGCGGCTAGAAAAGTGATAAATACGACACGTACTTACCTTGAATTGCATATTTCCGTAGCGGCGGTCTTGCGGAGACACTACTCGTAAGCCCTGAGGCTCGAGGGACTAAACCCATATTCGCCTGTAGGAGCGATAGATATCATTGGTGGGGTTTCAAGGATACGGAGTGATAAAACTGCTCTGATGCAAGGCGATATATAGCGTTTACAATGGCCTACCGGTCGTAGTACATAGAGAGAAAAGCTCACTTGCTCAACGAATTAATGTGTGGAAGCATGAGGCAGCCCGTTTCCTGCACGATAAGACGATAAGATCAACTTATGCTTTTGATGCTTGTCGCCGTGTTCGCGCTGACTATTAGACGTCGTGTACAAGGATATGTATTTTTCGGTGAGGTAGTATAGTCGACATACCTTCGCTAACCGTGTGCACACGAACCATCGGGCTTGACGCCAGGCCGCGCACAGAGGGCTGGCCACACAGGTTGGAGTTGTACGTCGGTAGCACGGGCATGGAACAGTTGTAAGCTCTCGATTGATATTCAATTGTTATTTGCGAGCTGTGCTCCACGTGCGTGTAGACCGGGAAGATCCAGACATGAGGGAGAGGTAGCGCTAGCAGCGAGCACGCACAAGAGGGATGGTCTCGGTATATCATTGCGAAGTCACCGGTCGAGACGGTCCCAAGCTACAATGCAGTGCGAGATAGGTGAGGCGACCGCAAGGGCAGCTCTAATAGTGCACAGCACTCGCGGATGTCTGTATGAGGGATGTCAGGGACGGCTTAACTCTGTTGGCCTCGAGGATTTGGGTAGGAGGGAGAACACACCAATGTTACGCATCCGATAGGGCCTCTCAATGTGCCTTTCCCTTCATCAGCATGTTCTCGACGACGACATAGGTGGTGAATGCAACGAGAGCGACCCCGAACCCGGGGAAGGCTTTGGCGAACATCGCGCGACGAGAGAAGACAGGATGTTTGCGCCAAGCCTCGCGCTTGGCCCAAGGATCGCGGAAGAGCTGAGGATCTTGTCGTGCAGACATCTGACGGCAATGAGAGGTGAGCATGTACGGATACTCACGGGACTCACGAGTTGATTGCTGGTCGACGCAGGCGACGGCGAGCAGGCAAGTGACAACGTTCGTGCCGCCTGTGGACACAGGCGCCGAGGCACGGGTCACGAGTGTTTAGGGCAGGTCCGGTGATACTTCAACAGATTGGAGCTGGCACTCTTCCCCAGCTTGCTTTTCTTGTCTCACGTCCATTCCTCCTTGTCCTTGTATCCCCCACCTGCCTGTCTCTACCCTCTCCCTACCTCTTGCCACCATGTCCGACGATGTATCCATGCTCTCAGACGACGACATGCCTCTCAGCATAAAGCCGTCCACTGGCAGGGGTCTCAATAACGGACACGTCGCTCAGAATGGCAACGGGCGTGTTATCGAGTCATCCTCGATGAGTGAGGACGACGACATGCCTCTGGTGAGTCGAGCCGTGCTTCAGCCAAAGCCACTACTGACTATCCGAGTACAGTCCCAAACCACTCGTACAAAGTCCGAGCCTATGACCCCGGACACTCGTACCCTGAAGCGCAAGAAACCAGTCGCGTTCGAGTCGTCCAGCGATGATGACAAACCACTGGCCTCCTCGCCCGCGAAGGCGAAGACGGCGGCGGTGCCTATGCCTGGTGCAGTCGAAGCCACTACTGTGAAAGGATCGAGGTCGAATGGCAAGCGAGCTTCTCGAAGCACTAAGACCGTCGTTGAGGACAGCGACGACGACGTTCCTCTCTCTGCCCCCAAGCGCGCTGCGAACGGGAAGGGTAAAGCTGTGGCTAATGGCAATGGCAAGAGCAAGCCGGCCAAGAAGAAAGTCAAGCAAGAACCCGAGTCTGAGCCTGATATCGAGTCCGAGGATGGCGCGCCCGCTCCGCCACCCAAGAAGGCGCCCGCGAAAGGCAAGAGGAAGGTCAAGGAGGAGAGCGACGCCGACGACGAGAGCTTCTCCGATGACGACAAGCCCTTGAAGAAGAAGCCGGTGACGAAGAAGGCAGCGGGAACGAAGAAGGTCAAGGCGGAGGCGTCCGACGACGTTAAGCCAAAGAAGAGAGGCGCTAAGAAAGAGGAGAGTGTCGAGGCATCTTCAAAGAGGGCGAAAGCGAAGAAAGAAGAGGAGGCAGAGGAGACCTATAAGTGGTGGGAGGAACAGAACGCCAATCGCGACGGTTCAGTGAAATGGCAGACGTTAGAGCACAATGGTGTGTATTTCCCGCCGCCGTACGAACCTCTTCCCCGGCATGTAAAGATGAAGTACAATGGTGCGTGTCATGTGTTCAATACGTGCTGTCGACATATACAGAGGTACCTGTTGCAGGCCAAGTCGTCGACCTCCCGCCCGAGTCTGAAGAAGTTGCTGGCTTCTACGGGTCCATGTTGGAGACGGACCATGCCAAGGATGCCAAGTTCAACAGCAACTTCTTCGAAGATTTCGTTAAGATCCTGAAGAAATATCCTCCTGTGCGTGTAGAACGTTAGAGATTGTGTCTACTGTGCTCATGGTCACGAATAGCGCAATGGTGTGAAGATTTCCAAGTTTGACCTGTGTGACTTCAGACCGATGTTCGACCACTTCGAGGCGGAGAAGGAGAAGAAGAAGTCGATGACCGCCGCGGAGAAGAAGGCGGCGAAGACCACTAAGGATGCGTTAGAGTCGCCTTACACGCATTGTGTTCTAGACGGTCGCAAAGAGAAGGTTGGAAACTTCCGTGTTGAACCTCCGGGTCTATTCCGTGGTCGAGGCGACCACCCCAAGAAGGGAGCATTGAAGGTAAGTCGGACTCATACTGAATATATTCGCAATAGTGACCTTCTGTATAGTTCCGTGTGCGCCCCGAGGATATCACGATCAACATCGGCAAGGACGCACCCATCCCGAAACCGAACGTCCCCGGCGAGTGGAAGGAAGTAGTACACGATAACACAGTCACTTGGTTGGCGAATTGGGTTGAGAACGTCAACGGCAATTATAAGTACGTCTTCCTTGCGGCTGGCAGTTCCCTCAAAGGCCAAAGCGATTGGATCAAGTTCGAGAAAGCTCGTGAACTCAAGGTGAGTAATCCCCCTGCGTCGTAGCGAGTGGCCCTTTCCTGACGGCAGTACGACTCTAGAACCACGTGGACAGAATCCGCGTTGACTATGAGAATGCGTTGAAGAGCAAGAACATGGGCGAGCGTCAGCGCGCAACAGCCATGTACTTCATCGACAAGCTTGCGCTCCGAGCGGGCAACGAGAAAGGCGACGAAGAGGCCGATACTGTTGGCTGTTGCTCTTTGCGATGCGAGCATGTCACGCTAGAACCTCCGGACAAACTCGTCTTTGACTTCCTCGGTAAAGACTCGATCCGGTACTACAACGAAGTACCCGTCACCGAGCAAGTTTACAAGAACATTCGCATCTTCAAGAAGGACAAAGAGGATGGAGACGACCTCTTCGATCGCGTTAGCGTGCGTACCTCCGCCTACATCAATCGTGCTCATGGATGATGACGACGTGAAAACCCTAGACCGGACCGCTCAATCGCCACCTTCAGTCGTACATGAAGGGTCTCACCGCGAAAGTGTTCCGTACCTTCAATGCGTCCCTGACGTTCCAGCAGTTGCTTGATCGCGGCACCCCGGAGAAGGGCACTGTTCAGGAGAAGCTGAACGCGTACAATCACGCCAACCGGATGGTCGCTATTCTGTGTAACCATCAACGTGCTGTCCCGAAGACGCACGAGATGTCCATGTCTAAGATGCGCGACAAGGTGCGCCCTTTCCGTTATACCTTTCGGAAGAGTAGTCATTGATCGTGAACGGGTTAGATCCGGGGCGTGAAGTACGAGCGCATGAAGCTGCGTCACGCTTTGTTTGCGATTGATTCCAAGTTCAAGAAGAAGCAGAAGTACGCGGAAGACGAGTCCGATCTCGATGATGACGCCATCGAAGCGCACGAGGAGAACTTGAAGGCGAAGGAACTCGAGAAAGCCGAGAAGAAGTTCCAGAAGGACAACGAGAAGCTCGCAGAGGAGGGCAAGGAACAACTAGAGGACTCCGTCTTAAAAGATAGACTTAAGGAGATCGAGGCCGAGTACAAACGCCTCAAGAAGGAGCGGGGGACCGGGAAGGCGATGCTCAAGAAGGAGAGGCCGACGGAGAAGATCGAGGAGAATATCGACAAACTAGATGAGAGGATCAGAAACATGAAGTTGCAGATGGAGGACAGGGAGGCTGGCAAGGAGGTCGCTCTGGGTACGAGGTGAGTGGGATTCTGGGTCATGTGAGCGACGGCCGTGTTGACCAATCTGGGGCCCATCAGTAAAATCAACTACTTGGATCCAAGGTATGTCTCTTCGTCTGCATAGACCGCATGTTGCTCACCTTCATTGTAGAATCACTGTTGCCTGGTGCAAAGCCTACGACGTCCCTGTCGAGAAGCTGTTCTCGAAGACGCTTATGACCAAATGTACGTCTTGCTCTCATGCTACAGCGTCGACTCGACCTGATCGGCGCACACAGTCCCTTGGGCTATGGAGGTGGACACTGAATGGAAGTTCTGATGTTATTCCTATATTATCATCATCGCACGCTCGGAGCTACATCACATCTCTACACATACACACACATACTCGGACGATCCCATTCGACTTGCTCTCCTCACGCTGTCCGTCGCATTACTCCTCATATCGCATATACACACCATGTCTCTTTAGTATTTGTAGAAGTGTCTCCTGAGTGTGGGCAATAATCAGTGTATTCCATGTCTCCGGCCTGTCTGCCAACGACAATGGGCAAGTCCGGCACGCTGCTGAGTAGGACGCGGTCGCAGCTCGGGCGCCTCAACAAACTTCGAGCACGTGTTACCGCATAGGTATTCAGAGAGAAGCGTCATCGACTGCGCCATTAATTCATTCACTCTTACCACCATCCTGCCATGTCTTCCCGCCCTTTCAGTACAAAAACCGCCTGGGACGCGCTCGGCGTTGAATCCGCTGGTGAAGAGTCTGAGGAGGAGGTGCTCACCGACAACCCCGCCGATCAGCCTGGAAGGTATGACGGTCCTCTCATTCAGCATCCTGCAGCGCGCTCAAGCGACGGTGACGTGGTATAGCGCGTCCGAGTCCTCCCTCAGGCCATCCAAGAGTGCAATCAAGAAACAAAAGGCGTTGGCTCGCGCTGAGAAACGTCAGCAGGAGAAGGCCGCACGCGCTGCCGCAAGGGCGCAGAAAGCCGCGGGAGGTGATGCGCAGCCTGCCGTACTTGCCCCTCCAGCACCAGCGGCGGACATCACACCTGAAAAGGTCGTGAAACCGGTAACACCTTCTGAGCCAGTGGTTGCTTCCCCGGAAGTTGTTGTCGCCCCCAAGCCTGAACTGGCACCCAAAGCAGCGAACGGTACCGCACACCCAACGCCCAAGGCGAATGGCTCAACACCTCAAGCCCCGCCGACGCAGCCACCTCTTGCCGCCGCACCTGCACCCGCTGTATCCGAAAGCAAGGCCGCGCCAGTACGCGTTTCAGCGGACGTCAAGCCTCCTGTGCAGGCAAGTGCACCCCCCGCCCCTGCCCCGTCAGAGAAGGAGTCGCTTTCGCGGAGGAGTGACATCGAGAACCCGCCAGAGAAACCGGTTCAGTCGGAGGGAAGCAAGAAGAAGAGTGGGTTCCTTACGCGTACGCTCTGGACGTTCATCATGATTGGAGGGTTCATATGTAAGTGGTCACTGCTCCCTCTGTACACAGTCCGACTGAATCGCCTGGGCCGCCAGTCCTTCTTCTCATGGGACACGCCTATATGGTCGTCTTGGTCATGCTTTGCCAAACCCTGGTGTATCGTGAGGTCACCGCGCTCTTCTCGTTGAGGCGGAAGGACGTCGGTGAACAGAATGTACGAGGTCGGGATCCGTGGAGCAAAACGTTAAATTGGTACTTCTTCGCCGTGACGAACTACTTCTTGTATGGGGAGAGCATCATTTACTACTTCAAGGTCTGCTCAGTTCACTCTCATTCCGCGCACGTTGAGGCTCACCGTGCTCACGTTGCAGCACGTCGTGTTCTCCAACGCTCAGCTGACTCTATTCGCCACGAACCACCGATTCGTTAGTTTCACCTTGTACCTGATTGGATTCGTCGGCTTCGTTATGTCCCTCAAGCGAGGATACCTCAAACAACAATTCGGGCTGTTCTGCTGGGTGCACATGACTCTCCTCCTCATTGTTGTGTCGAGGTTCGTCACAGCTGGCATGCGCTCGCTACTTGCGTGTATCCAACTAACATTCCCTACATAGCCATTTCGTCGTCAACAATATCCTTGAAGGCCTCATCTGGTTCTGGGTCCCCGCCTCTTTGGTCATCTGCAACGACGTCTTTGCCTATGTATGGGGTATCACCGTCGGTCGCACTCCCCTTATCAAGCTGTCCCCCAAGAAGACGGTTGAAGGCTTCGTCGGCGCTTTCTTCAGCACGATGATCTTTGGCCTGATCTGGGGGACGTACTTCATGCGCTTCGACTACATGACCTGCCCCATGAACGACCTGGGCGTCACCGCCTGGAGCAACTCGCACTGCACGCCCAACCCCGTGTTTGTGTGGCGGGAGTGGGAGATGCCGACCCCCGCGCGGGTGTTCCTCAACCCTCTGGTGAGTTCATTATTCGAATAGAGGATTGACACAAGTATTCTAAAGGTCTTCCTACCAGATGGGCAACTACTTCGACACGATCTCGTACGCTCCCTACCAGCTGCACGTCCTCGTCCTCGCGGGCTTCGCGTCCCTCGTGGCGCCCTTCGGCGGCTTCTTCGCGTCCGGATTCAAGCGTGCGTTCGACATCAAGGACTTCGGCCACAGCATTCCCGGACACGGCGGGATGACCGACCGCATGGACTGCCAGTGAGTGAAGGACGAACTCACGGTTCCTGCAGCCATGACTGACTGACCGCGTCTACAATCCAGGTTCCTCATGGGCGTGTTCACATACGTCTACTACAGCAGCCTCATCCGCCAGAACAATGTCACCGTCGGCTCGGTGCTCCAGACCATCGTCAGCGGCCTGACGATCGCAGAGCAGCTCGAGCTCATGTCCGACCTGAAGCGCTACCTCGAGGGCCAGGGCGTGACTGTCAAGCTCTAAGCTCTGATCTCTCTGCGCGCTGGGACTCCGAGGGATGGAGACATTGAACGATGGAGAGACACTCTGACCGCTCAGGGACTTCGTGTTTTCGTACGCAGCGGTGCAGTGCGGCCCCGCGGATAGGACGACCTGCTATTTGGCTCAACTTATATTGTATATCGCATAATCGCATGTCTGTCTCTCCGGTGCATTCCTCCTCATGCTCTGCTCATGCTAGCACTCGTCGTAGTATGTCAATCACACTAATGGCATATACTTATCGTCGATGAATTAATGACCTCTGATGCTCGTTTCGTTCAACATATCTTCATCATACCAGCACATCGCTTGCTACCTGTTCGATTACGCACCATAGTGGATGATCTATTCCGATGTTGACCTCAGCAGTGAGCACACTGGTGAGCGATTACGGTGATACATCTGCATTATAACGTCCCCTATTCACCGAAGCTAGCCTTGACCACCACAGTCTCTGGCAACTTGGAGAAGGAAAAGCGGCCAATCATATTCGACAGGTAGCAACATTCGGCATGTGGTGGACGGCATAATGCATATGGCTGGAGGCTCATTCGTGGATCATATGTTAGCTAGTTGGTACAGACGTGACGCCCCGGAGACGAAGACAGCAGATTGTACTAATGAGAGCGCACACACGATGCGCTTATGACCTGGGCTTCTCCTGTAAATGAGGATAATTTCGGTTAGTCTACGGATGTACGACATCGCTCAGCGAGAAAGACTTGCCTTCTTCTCCTTCCAGAGAGCCAAGAGACCGACACCCGAGACCTTGACGATCTTGAAGCGTACACCGGGGATATCACCCTTTGCCTTACCCCGGCGACCGAAGCCGGAGATGAGGACCTCGTCGTTCTCGTCGACGAAGTTCAAGCAACCATCGTTCTGCGAGCACATATACCGCGGTCAGATTGTCTCCAGTCGCATGTGCCGCCATCAGGGCCCAGAGCGCTCTGGAGCGCCCGAGCCCCGACGGTGGGAGGCGGGATTACACTTACCGGGACGAACGCGGTGACCTTCTTTCCGTTCTTGATAAGCTGGACTCGCACACACTTGCGAATGGCGGAGTTGGGCTGCTTGGCCTCAACGCCGACCTTCTCCAGCACGATTCCCTTTGCGTGGGAGGAGCCTCCAGTAGGGGAGGTCTTGTAGATGTTGCCGAGCGCACGCTTCTTGTATGCCTTATCGGCCTGTACACCACAGAATTGAAGTCGTTGAGCGACTCGGAGGGGGAATATGCGAGGAGGAGAGGGGGTATCGAGATTGAAGACTCACCCAGCGATTTTCACGGCGATCGTTGCGCAGCTTGCGCGCGGCCTGCAATCCACGAGGTTTGTTGGCTGGAGAGCCAGACGTTCAGCATAATGAGCAGCGGTGCGCTGGGGACGAGGGGGGCGACTTACAGCCCATTGTTGCCGATGCCTTGCCTTGAGTGGTAGATGCGGATGAAGAGGCCTTACTGGCGGAGTTCCAATCCACCTCCAGAACTGTGAAGTTCCTCGCTGTTCCCAGCACGTGACTCTCTGCCGAGTTGGTCCGTTTAAGCGCCTGTATCCCCGTTCTTCCGTACGTCCAGCTGAGTGGCTCACTCCCATGTCTGCCATTCACGCATGATTTTGTTCAGGATAGCCCTGATTCTCTTCGACTCCGGCATGCTCTTCTTTCAGTCGGCAATAAAACTAGATGTTTATGTTCTTGTTCGTGTTCGTCTTTCTCATACTCGGCTTCGATATCAGCTTTCTGCCACCGTCTCAACCCAAAAGCAGCGCACGGTCTTCCACACGCATGCGAACCCCGTTGGTGGATTCATGCTGGAATCACGTAACACTTGAGGTTTAGTTCCCTCACTGACCTTCTTATCTCTCTGGTGTGCACCTATATCACCTACGTAGCGCAGTCTAGCTCCCCGAGAGTGCGCTCCTCGCCTCTACGATGTCGGTAGGTAGCAACGTGCAAATCTACCACCATGGCCGGTTCCGCCTCGCTGGAGGTGTGCTACCAGACGCGTTCACCGCGTACCGCACCTATGGAGACCCAGTGAACCCGTGCATTGTCTTTCCCACATGCTATGGCGGCAGACTTGACAGTACGTCTCCTAGTTCTAGTTCGACATGACATATTCGAACTCTGAAGCACCGAACAGACGTCGGGCTCTTAGGCCAAGACTACATGATCGGACCGGACAAAGTACGACATTTCGGTGCAGCACTCTGCGGCGTTGAGTAGAATTGAACCCGGGCTACGCAGGCACTCGACCCGACGAAGTACTATATCGTCACCTTCGCCCTCTTTTCCAACGGCGAGGTACGGGCCCTTACGTGGTCGCCGCGTCTTCCGTGTCCACTGTGTCCTGACGCACGCATTTCTGCCCGCGCCCCCAGTCGTCATCGCCATCCAACACGGTGACCGCTGCTTCACCTATCCGGCTCATTAGACACGACGCCGCTGACACGACCATGCCCAGCCTGCTCCGTACAACGGCCCGTATTTCCCCGCTGTATCGTACGAAGACAATATGTGAGCGACCCTGCCGTACAACCTCCGCGGAGCTCTCACAGCGGACCAGCCGTGCGCAGTATGCGGTCCTGACCAAGGTGCTCAACGTGAAGAAGGTCTTCTGTGTGATTGGCTTCAGCATGGGTGGGCAGCAGGTGATTAGAAGCGTCTCTCAAACTCTAGATATGTAGAAAGGCTACGGCTCATGGCTCTCGCCCCTAGGCGTACTATTGGCCCGTTGTCTACCCAGACTTTGTCGAGAAGTGAAGGCTCTCCCGACATTCTCCGTATACTCTACACGCTGACAAGGTATGCACTAGGTTCGTCCCGATATGCGGCTCGGCACGGACGAGCATGCACAACAAGTGGTGCGTTTTCGGCTCCTCCGACTCCATTGCACTGCCTGTCCCCGAGCAATGGGGACAGCGTTGACTCTTTCGTAGCTTCCTGGAAGGTCCGAAGGCGGCCCTCGTCAACTCCAAGGACTTCGATAACGGGCACTACACGCGAGAGCCCCAATTCGGCCTCCGCGCGTTCGGCCGCGCATACAGTGCCTGGGCCTACGGACAGACTGTACGTTTCCATCCATCCTCCACGTCTAGCCCGTTCGCCGTAGCGGCAAGGGATGCTGAACCGCTGCCTCAGTGGTTCCGCCAGCACGGATACCTGTTGGGCGGAGAGTGCTCCTCGCTAGAGGACTTCCTGCGTGTCGGCTGGGAGGGGGGATTCCTCGGGACTTGGGACGCCAACGACCTCGTCACCCTCCTTCATACGTGGCAGTACGGAGATGTCACGCTCGTCGGGAAGTCTGAGTTCAACGCGGCACACAACGATGACGGCTTTGCGAGCACCTTGGGAGCGATCAAAGCGAGGGGTTTGATCATGCCGTGCAAGACCGATCTATACTTCCCGGTATGTTCTGCATAGAAGATCTTATGCGGTATCCACGAATGATACTCAAGTCATGCTTTCATAGCCTGAGGACAGCGAGATTGAGATGTCACACATGAAGAATGGCTCGAAGCTAGTCGTGATTGACTCTGTCTGGGGTCATATGGGTACGTTAGCTCTTCTGTCACCTCTGCGCATCTGTGTTCTAACCCAGAGAACTGGCAGCGGGCGGCGGGGCATGTCCAGAAGATGACGCCTTTATCAAGGAGCAGGTTCAACTGTTTTTCAGCGAGTGATGGCGACTAAGGCGCACAGGGAAACGAGTAGTATTTGTCTCAGCCAGATGTATTTGTATCTACTTGTATAAGCCACGCATATGTACGAGAACGGGAGGCATTTGAGCTCTTGTTAAACCGATCGCGCTGCACTAACGTTCACATTTAGAGAGTCTTTAGTCTACCATAGCATCTCGGCTGTTCGAAATGGTCACTGGCAACACAAACATAAACTTGGACCCACTAAGTGCGAGTACGTGAAGTTCAGGAGACACGGGCGTCTGTTCTCGTCATTCCTCCTCTCCTACCTCGATGTAGGTGAGCCCGCCACTCCTCGGCCGACGACACTCCTAGACGTCGCGGGTGAGTTTTGCTTATATGCAGTCTTTGTGACTGGAAGGGTCAGCACAACGTCCTCTACGGCCATCGCTCGGACTGGGAACGCCGCGTTCAAGTTCCTTGAACGCGCATCTTCCATAGAGGCATGGCACCCTCTTCAAGCGGCTTAGTGGAACAGTCACCCGTAGCGCAGGACTATTCGTGGGGTCCTGTTACAGGGCCTGCGGTATCTGCTTGATCCTACTGGGTATGAGCTAGACGAGGTAGTTTTGATCCGCTGCACATGACGCATCGAGCGAACGTCCGAGTCCTTGTCACCGGCCTGGGTTCTCTGTCCGTTTGTCCCGTTTTGCCTTTCAGGGCCCCACGGGATCATGGTCGGTTTGGCCTTGGCTATATGATGATGAGGAAGGGCGATACCGCTACGCGTGCAGCGATCGGAGAATTCGCTACCATCTAGACGGCTCCGCCGCGCTTAGCCAGCGCGGTGTTGTTCCACGACGTTGCAGTCAGTCCGAGGACGAGGCCGGTCGAGGATGTTTGCAGTGCATCAGGGAGTCATCTGCATGTCTGTTCCAGGCCCTTCGTGGGCTGCTGTTGCGTAACAGATATCCCTGTTTGCATAATTTTTGGAATACGACTTTCATCACAAGAGTCACAGTTGACTACCTTGAGGGTTTGAGCGCTGAGTCGAGAGGCTTCATGCTATGCACTGTGGGAAGTAAACGCGATGTTAATCATCGCAGAGAACGATGATTTTTTCATCGTATCATACCATGGGAATCATCGTGATATACGATGATTTTTTCATCGTATATCACGATGAAGGGAGCCATTTTACGATGATTTCCATCGTTATGCACGAAGCTTTTCATCGTGCATGACGATGGAAATCATCGTGACGAACGATGTCAGGACCACTAAAATCATCGTATGTGACGATGATTTACGTCGTATGACCCCATGCAATTGGAATTGCGCGGGCACCGGGCATTCGATTTGGGGGGCCTCGCTCCGGCACCGGGCATACCAGGGGTGGAACATATGATTAAATTTAGCAGATACAGTCCGTATGGTATAGTATATACATGCGCGCGACCTCGGGCTTGCCCTCCTCCGGAGCCCGCCAGATACGAGAAAAGAGAACTTAACTGTACTCACCCTGCGGGTGCTTCGGCTGCTCGTTCGGTTACAGGGACGTGACGGCAGAGGGCAGCGGAGATGGTGAGGGCGTGACATCGGCAAGGGCGACCAGGAAAGCGAGCGGAAGCCCAAGCGAGAGCCTGAGTCCGAGCCCAAGCCGTACGAGCCCGAGCTCGACCGCGCGGGGTGCGGGTGCGAGTGCGAGTGCGAATAGGCGTGGGCGACAGGGCGGTGAATGCGGGGGCGTGAGGGCGTGGGCGGAGTGGGGATACATGCCCGACTGCGCATGCGCAAGCGCATAGTGGTGTGAGGGGGCACGGACGAACAGTGCGGCGGCGGAGGACGGTATGAACATGGATGTGGACGTGGACGTAGCGGGGGGTGCCGGGCGGGACCATGATAACGTCGCGGTAGCGGGCGGTGAGGTGGTTGCGGTCGTGCCTGCGCCTGACTGCCGAGCAAGCTTACAGCCCGAGCTCGAGGATGGTGTGGTGTGGAGCGGGAAGGTGATCTACATATGAATGAGGGTGACGGCACTCACCAGAGTGTGAAGCACTATGAGCCCCGGCTCTCGACGGATGTACGAGATGTGAGGGATATGCAAGTTCTAAGTTGAACAAGCAATAGGTGATATATCCCTGTCGGGACTGATGAGCAACGGTGGCTCGACTGACCACCTGTCGGCCGGAAAAGGCGCATATATGCAGTAAGAAAGCATAGACACACCTAGTAACTGCTATGTGTCACCCAGCGACCTGCTCCCGTTGGAGAATCGAATTCGGGATTCGGGACTGAGCGCATACTACAGTGTTCAGCGATATGTTCAGCGATTGTCAGGCGCGTGTCACAGTGCCAATATTGATGATACTTATTTGAGTCACAGACAGGTAGTAGTTCAGCAGTGGTGAGTAGGAGGCGGATAGCGAGGGCAGCATTAATAGCAAGGGCGTTAAGTGATGATCGATGTCGATGAGAGCTGAGATGGTGGTGGTACGAAGTCAGGATGGTAAAATCCATTGTCGCGGCGGGACGCCTGCCTGAGCGGAGTTCAAACGTTCAACGGTGACGTCACTGACTCCTTCCATAAACGGCAGGTTTAGCGCCCTTTCAGGCGGCCCACCTAATAATACCAACTTGAAGTAAGTACATACAACTCTCAGTGCATGCATCATGGCGTTGGTGTGCGTTTAGATTGAAAATTCATACTATTACTACGAGTTGGAATGCTACATACGGGCTAGCGACTAGTGTCACTCACAATGACTCCGGCCTCTGTTTGGTGCCACTCGAAACATCGACACATGTCACAGGCTGCGGGTCATCAAGTTGAAGGAACACAGGAGAGCACACAGGAGAGCGCACCCTTCCAGGCCCTCCCAGATCTCGGTTGAAGAAGGAATCGGGGTCACGGGTGGCGGCGGGCGGCGGGCGGCGGCCAGCGTCGCACACGCCGACACCGGCCTCCCGTTTCGCGTAGAGACGTCCGAGTCGACGCATGCTGTGGGCAGATTGACAGAGCCGTGGGAGATGTCAGACGAGCCGGAAGAGCATACCATCGCGCTATTCCGGGTCGCAGTTGAACGTTGAAAACGGAGCTCGAGGCGGGGTCGCAGGTCGCACGGCGCACGGCGCAGGTCGCAGGTCGCAAATCGCAGCGCCGGGCCGCGGCCAGTGCTGCACACGCCGATGCCGGCCTCCAATCCTCGTCGAAACGTCGACACATGCTGAAAGATACAAAAAGAGCTGAAATGGCGCACAATTGCGCCCCCGGGGTCTCGGTTGCAGAGGGAAGCATGGTCGCGGGTCGCAGGCGCAGCAGGCGGTGGCCATAGCTGGTCAGATTCCAGATTTTGTCACTTGTGCCTCTGTTCAAGGCTGAGATTCCTGTGTCTATACGCTGGGAGGGTGAGGTAGTACAAGAACATGTATGTAGCAGAAAGACTTACAGGGTTGATACCTTCGGGACAGTCACCAGCAGTCACCATGAAAAGGATGGTCATAAACGATGATTTTCGTCGGCCAGTACGATGGGAGAACATCGTTACGGCGGTGTTTGGGTAGACGCTCATTTTCGGAGTTCAAAACGATGATTTTCGGGGTACGATGATTATCCTCGTGGTACAAATCATCGTACTATACGATGATTTCGGAGTTTCATCGTCCATAACGATGATTTTCATCGCGTTTACTTCCCACAGTGTATGCTTCAAGTTGGATTATCCGTATCTCCTTGATTTGCTGTATGTTTGAGAGAGGTGAGTGTGGTGATATTATGGTCGACGTCATAGGCCTTGCACTTTCTATATATATATGTTTGCAGCTGCGTTCATCCATGGTCACCCTGAATATCCCCCGGTCGGCAGCATGATCACGTTGTCGCATCCATCCGTGGCTGCACCGTTGAAATGCTTGGTACATGTCCGGCGATATCACGAAACTCTACACAGACTTCAACTTCCGTGGTTACAGCTGTTTCTGAAATGTTTGTCCTTCGAACTCCGACGCCACAAGCGACTGCAGATTCGACACGAAAAAATCGGGAAAATCGATTAATTGCTACACAGTCCTACGATACCTCTAGCGGCCTGAAACTCTGCATATGCGTAGCATACGTACTGAGGAACATGTACAGCAAGTTTGAAGCGGATTGATGGAGAATGACCATGCTGTGAGCGACACATAGACAGATGTGTCGGCGCCTTTATGATGTCCATTTGCTCGAAATTCCACCGGATTAATGCTTTCTTCCTCTTCGCTCCCCTCCTCCTTCCAGCCTCATATGCACAATCGAAAGACTGCCAATGATTTGAAGGGGTAGCTGTGTTTGTCTCGGCTCTAGGGGCAGTCTGTGAGCTCGCATATGCCCTTGATGTGTCCGAGTGCAGGGGGGGCAAGCATTGGCCCACAAGTGGCAAGATGACTCGGTATAGTATCCTCAGGCCACGAATCACATTGAGTGGAGGTCCACAGGTTCTTCATGAAGAGGTTTTAGAATATGTAATACATTGAACAGCCTAGGAAGAATGCAGCGCACACCGGTGGCATCAAAGGGATGTCAAGCACCTCAGACTGAGGCGCCTCTTATGAATAAAATGTACGACCAACCGTGCACTCATTTCTACGTCGTTCCTCCTCAAACTTGCTGTACATGTTCCTCAGTACGTATGCTACGCATATGCAGAGTTTCAGGCCGCTAGAGGTATCGTAGGACTGTGTAGCAATTAATCGATTTTCCCGATTTTTTCGTGTCGAATCTGCAGTCGCTTGTGGCGTCGGAGTTCGAAGGACAAACATTTCAGAAACAGCTGTATATCCTCACAACTTCTGTGCTGCGCGCCGTCTGATATATGCGGCATTCGATTGGGACGATGAAACGTCGTCTTACAAAGTGATCTATTAGTGCTACAAGTGCTCTGTTAGTGCTACAGGCACAGTAGCCTGTCTCACCTGAATCCGACCGATGTAACATATGAGGAACCCTTCAGCTCAACATTCAATACATGGACAATAGAACCGTTCTTCTGGGCCGGATGGAAATCATCCCACTTCATGACCTCTACCTTGATCCGCCTCGCCGAATCCCCGAACCTCAATGGGGATTGTGAGCGAACTTCAAGGCGACGTGGTTGCCCGGGGATGTGGTCGAAATTGATGGCCACCCACGGGTGTTCGATGAAAGCGTCTTGTCGCTGCAACGAGCTGCCTCCCAGACCGAGCACGATAGAAAACGACACCTTCCTCGTCCTATGGGCGAAGTTGATGGAAGACGAAGTAACTAACCCGTGTCGGAGAGGGCTGGGATTGACTTCAATGCTCAACCCGTTCTCGAATGGACGGTCCAACTGAAAGCCGTATCGGCGTATGCGTGCCAGTACCCAGTGAGGGAAGAAGAAGACGTGAGGACGGTGCATCCTTCGGGAGCCATGCATACCAGGGAAAGGGATGAGCTCGGGTCTCCGGGCTGTGGACCAATTCCAGAGGTGTATGTAGAGCTCGGTACTCTTCGCCTGATGTAGGAGGAAGTTATGCTCGACGGGGAGGAAGGCAGCCCGGTAGAACTCGAAAGTCTGATGAACATATTGCCCGACGACCGAGGTGTTCGTATGGCCGATACGCTGTCGTAAGAAGAGAAGGACGAGGGAGCCGTTCTCGTTCTGACAGGCTAGCACTGCTGCTGCGGATCGGCCGTTCACCGACACGAGCGGGAGGGTAGTTCGCATCCCGTAGCTCGTAGGATTGAACACGGGCACTCTGCACCGCTTCCGGAACTTCGCCGCGAACTTCTCCATGGTTAGCGGCGTGATATTCGAGGATTCTGAAAATGCACTCGGGCAGGGTGCGAGCAACGCTTCGGCCTCCACCTGCAAGTGAACGCCGTGAGCGTCGCTTGACGCTGACCCCGTCTGGCAAGCAGTGATGAAGGAAGGGTGCACACGCCCCCAGGCGAAGATGCTTTGGTCGGACGATTGTTTGATGATTTCCTGCTGGAGGCGAACGAACGCGTGTGTCCCCTCTCCGTAGATCGTGGGCATGTGGACGCCGAACAAACCCATCAGAGAGTAGGCGCGGTCTTCGACCCGAGTAGTGCGTCTCCGGGACGCCCAGGACATGCGCCTCGCGATGCTGACGTTGTCCAACGACAGCTGGTGTCTGAGGACGGCGGTGTCCACCCCGGTCACCTGTTCCAGAAGGTCTGCAAGGCCATGCTTCGTTCCCAGGGTTCGCCAGTTGCGTGACAGGAACACCACGTACACCGGGGCAATAAGCTCCTGCAACGTCCATCCCCTTGAGAACCAGTTGCTCTGCGAGAATTGAGAGGCCTTGTTGGTGGTGGAGAGGACGTTCCAGTCTGTTGATATACATGCGCTATCTGGATGTGGGCTCTCCTCGTCGTCCACATCGTCGAGGAACGCATAGCAGACGGCTGCATTGGCGTACCAAGCAAACATGGAGTTGATGGCCTCTGAAAGCTCCGCACTGCTGCTCTTGTCAATGCAACAGGTGTCTATCCAAACCCACTCGAATCCATGCCGTTCCGCGAATATGCAGCAGCGTCTGATCTTCTCGGAGGTGAAGTCACGAGGGTTTTCGGGAGGGGTGCACAAGCTGCCTGAGAGGCGCTGGATGTCCTGGAAGGTCTGCTCGTTCTCTCTCCATACGTGGGAGAGGCTGGCATACTCGACTTGGGTCGGGTCCGGGAAATAACGCAGTTCGGCGCGAGCAGTGCTGAGTAGCCACATAGCGGCGACTGCAAGTCGTCTATGAGGGTTCGGTCGAGCCAAATACCAACGGAGGGTACTCACGAAAGGATATGTGCGAGTCTGCGGTGACGTTGGTGGGATTTTCCACTCGTTTGTATAGGTTTATCTGAGTCTGTGACTTGGACTGCGGCCTGCCTTGATATGCGCGGAGGCCTCCGAGTCGTCTCGTATACTTGGCTGTACCTGTCAAAGACTTTCTACCCCTGGAAGCTGTCAAACTCGGACCGGACACCGTTTACAGCATGTTTACACAGGACTGAGAAGGGCCGGACCGGCATAGCCCAATGATGGCGCACCGCTCACATCCGAATGGTAGTAGAGCGGCCACCAATCCCCAGCGACAACCACAAACTAGGCAACGGCCTGCACCCACATAGGGTACATCAGTGGCCCAGGGAAAACATGAATAAACCGCCGAGCAGACCCAGGTAGCAAAGTGCACCTACGATCAGCGATCAAACAGGGTAAAGGGGATCAGTGAACTTGAGACTGCTGGTAGAGGGGTAGACAAAACGTAGCCTCGGGAGCGCCGGGAGAGTCCAGCACACTGCACAGTTAGGTAAATGCAAAGAGCGTCGACCCATAGGCAGCAGGGACACTTGCCTATAACTTCCCACGATCGCGATGCTCACAAAGTCATTTGTAGACACTTGTTGCGCGAGAAGAAGACATGCTTGACGGTTGAACGTAACGTGAACGTTGAACGTTTGAACGTTGATCAGCTGCAGGTGATGTATAAGTCGTGGCGAACTCTACGATGGCATAACATTGAGCGAGCGCATAGATGAGCACTCGAAGAGTGAACGCCGCATAAAGGGACCGCCGAAAAGAACACAGCAAGTGAACTTGTGATGTACACTTTCAACAAAACTGAGTGCGATCCCTGAGAGATCTCGGTTGCATTTGTATTACTGCTGAATGCCATTGTAAGCTAAGTACGATATGAAGAGTGCAGATTACCGATACTGTATGCAAATGAGTCCTTGCTCTCGATACCACGTACAACCAGGGACACCTCGCCGGCGCGGAAGACGAGTCACCGCACACCAGGAGCTTTCGCGTTCTTCAGGCGCCAGAACTCCAACGCCTTATCGACCGCATCAAGGATGGGCTGCATCGCCTGCGAGATGGAGGTCAGTACTAAGCTGCTCATCGGGCCAAACCGGCACAACATGTAAAAGCACTCACGACTCGAATACGGGCAGGGTCTACTCCTTCTTGATGTGCTGCACCGACCAGCGCCTCGACTTTCTCTTGAGTCTTGCCGAGGTAGCTAACCATCTTGGCGGCCTTGGCGGCCTTCTGTGCCGGCGTGGCGACAGACAGCGCCTGGGACTCGTTTGCTGGAGGGTATATGGCCAACCAGAACTGTCGGAGGAACTCATTGGCCGCTGTCTGACACGTCGTCATCTGCCGGAACAGACTCTCAGGAATGTCGTCTAGCCATAATTCACACGGTCAACATCGCGACGGAGAAGATGGCAAAATATTGCAGCTCACGTTTCCGCATCTTCACATCCAGTCTGCTTGATACATTCTGTGTCATATCGACCAAGGCCGCATGGGCAGCCTTTTGTTCCAATTTGAGCTAACACAGATGATGTGATGAGCGAACTAGAATGGTGGGCACACTTCTGACCGACCTGAGACAGATCTGTGGACCACGCTTGCGTGCTTGCCTTCGACTGCTGCAATGCATCCGCAAAGTGGACATGCTGTGGGTGAAATTAGTGCCATGCGACGATTCACTGTGCCGAGAACGCCCACCATATGCGCAGCGTCTCCTGCACCCGTCCCATTGGCCCTACCGTCAAAATAGCGTTGTCTATCTTGCATCTCCAGCACAATGCCCGCCGATGACTGGTTGTCGTGCAGATCTTCTAGATCTAATTGTGAATACCGCTGCCGCATATATTCAGTACTTGCTCGCACGACGAAACATGTGTTACCTACTTCTCCATTACCGTCGTCCACTCGTCTCCGTTTGGCTGCAGGACCCCCCCTGTGGAGCACCGTCAGCTTGCCAGTCCTAGATTCTGAGAAGACAATAATCACAGGGCGGTATCCAGCAATCGCGTAGAGTGTTCATTGAACTTCCTGATGAGAGGAAGAACGGCTCTCTGTTTTCCGGCTTGCATGGTGACATCTCGCTCGTTACCGGTCTATCCAAACTTTCAATGCAAGTTGGGAGCAAGGGCAAGGTGTACACTACCTCTTCATGATCCACCGAAGTGGCTCCCAGGTCAATAAAGGTATCGACCCTCTCTTCTCGGAGTCTTCGAGGTTCCAATTCTGCAAAACATTCGAACTGAGAAATTCGGCGCGGTATTCTCTGAGACTTACCATCATCATCCTTCTCCAAGTATTTATCAAAAATCGGATCATCCTTCACGACGTGCTGCGCTGCTGAAGAACGAATGGATGCGCGATGGGCGTTGAACAGCTTGGACTGGAAGTATCGACTCCAAAACTCCGCTTCCGACAACTTGATGTATATCAACATAGGACGCAAAGGCAAGAGTGCATATATGCGTTACCTTGCTCGGTACATTGTCATTATAGGCTTTTGCGACGATAGGGAACTCCTCAAATATGTCGTGGACCAACTGAGGAGTAATGATGATCTTGACTTCACCGTCCACAGACTGTGGTCGCGGATCCACAAGTTGGCCCGGCTTGCCGCGTTTTTGACTCTCGGCAGCAGCTTGTGCCAGTAGGAGGTGCTTGTGGTGGCAGATACGGTGTCAGAAAAACAGAAAACACACCAGAGACTACAACAGAGAGATTCACTTCTCGCCCTTCCCAGAACTCATTTTCTGTTATATGTCCACCCATCACTAGCTCCCGGTGCAGCTGCGCGAGCTCCGGGGTGCTCAGGAGCACCTTCTTCCGCAACCGGAAGTCGCTCGTCGCGTCGTTTCCGAACGGTGTCATCGAAGCCCGAGCATCGCTAACCACAGACACGGCACGCGATGTCGATGGCCGGGATATCGGTGGTGGTGGCCGGATCGGCGTCCCCGCACCACCACCCTGTGCGAGTGTTGGCGGAGGAGGAGCGGAAGTCGCTACGGCAGCATGAGGGACGGCGGCTTTCGAGGGTGGTAGCACAGGTGCAGCAGCTACAGCACGGTTGCGAGCGATGATGTTCGAGAGCTCAGCCTCGAACTTGTCGCGCTCGGCGAGGGCGACGGGTTGGGGGGACGTGAATGTGAAGTTGTGGCCTGCTTCGTCGCTGAAAAGCCCGACCTTGAGTCGGACCTGCGCTGCGCCGACCTTACTGCGCGAGAGGGCTTCATGAAGGACATTGCCGTATAGATGGACAACAATGCAAGTCGGGTGGCGCAACGTCAGTGACGCGTCGAGAGACGTGTTCTGCGACTTACAGGCCGTCTCTGCATGAGGCACCTTCACAGCAGGTGCATTCTCTCCAGCCTTAGTCCATTGAAGATGCGCATCGGTGAGCTCGAGGAGACCGGGGAGTTTTTTGTAGGACGCCTGAGCGGAGCAGACGATGGAAGGCATGCCGGCGGTCCCTCCTGAGCTCTCTGCTAATGAGTTAGGTAAGCTCGCAAGCGTCTAGATTACCCCTTTCGGAGTCACTGTGATGGTGGCGGCCGCGCACGAGCGACCTGACCATTCCTGGAAAGCGGTGGTGGGGTGCGGGTTCATACTCGCACGTCTGGGTACGAGACCAACCATTCCAACTGTCGAGTCACACCATATCCAAAAGCCACGGCTTTATGATACGGAAACAAACTCAATACGCAAATGAGTAGGGAGGTACAGTTATTCAGCCGTTCTTTAGACTTCTGGTTGACACCGCCGAGTACTACTAGTCATATGATGCCTCGGTCATCTTCATCCACAAACCGCCCTGTATATCCAGGATGAGAACCAAAAATGCCAACCATCCAAGAAGATGATGATACGCACCTTAGCGAATAAAGTCAGGTGGCTGCCAACCCAAGCCCTGTCGCTCCCGTCCGAGCCAGGGGAGTCCGTGTAGCCGGGAGGAACCACCGACTCCGGAGCGACTTCCGGGGTGAACTCGATGGACGAGATCTGCTGGAGCAGGCGCACGAGCATGAACGACACCTCGTTATACGCGAACTGTACGTGCCCATCAGCGGCCACCCGATGACCGTAGGTCGGACACTCATACCTGCTGTCCGAGGCAGATGCGGGGCCCCCCGTTGAATGGAAGGAAGATGAACGGATTGTTGGTGAGGTACTTCTGGAGGCGTTCGTCGAGGAAACGGTCGGGGTCGAACTTCAACGCTGATAATACCGCGTCGGTTACCCGTTAGCTTCCGCGTGGTGCAAACGCGCGCTCGAAGACTGTGTCTCACCGTCAGGGCCCCAGAGATCCTTCCGCCGATGCATCAAGAACACGGTGTAAATGCACCTGCGCAGGGAAAGGTTTTTTTTTCAGAACTCGTATCGGAAAAAAGCAGGCTTTGCACCGGCCAACGCACTTTGTCCCAGCAGCGATGAATGTGCCTTTCTTGTCTGAGCCTGTGGGAGGAAGAACGGTATCCTGCACCGCGCATCTATGTCGCTTTATGAGTTAGGGGTTTGACGAACCCAACGCAGAAAGAAGCACCTGATGTTGATAGGTCTGCATGGAGCAACGTATCAGAGGAGTCCTTCATACGAGTATGTTGACACAACTTACACAGGAGGGTACAGACGGAGAGTCTCGTTGATGACCGCTCGCAGATACTTCATGTTGCGGATGTCGTCGTACGTCGGCCTCCGCGTAGGTCCAACCACGCTCAGAATTTCCTCGCGAAGCCGTTTGAAGACGTCCGGGTGTTCGGACAGACGGTAGACAGCGAAGGTCAACGTGCAAGCAGTGGTGTCACGGCCGGCCAAGAGGATGTTGACAGTCTCGTCCCGGATCATGTTGTAGTCTGCCAGTGCAAGTACGCCGCCATACGACGTTCAGTCTCAATCTCTCTGAAACTATGCTTATAGTCGTAGAATATTCGTACCGTCGGTGGCCTTCAGCAGGTGACTCATCAGCGTATCCTCGTCTGACACCTTCTCATCCTCGGTCCCGGACGACGCTCTTTCGGCCTTTTCGCGAAGCGCCTCGGTCAGAATCGGCTTGATGAAGCTGTCGATGGCGCTCTTCTGCGCCTCGACCACGTCCTTCCAGAACTCCATGATGGGCCATGCGTCCTGATACCGGATGCGCAGCGCACATCCTGCGAGTGCTTGAGTGAACGCTCGCGAAAACGAGCTCTCAGACCCGGCCTGCGCCCCGCGCACAGCAGCCTCAGCCGTAGGCGGATACGGCAAGCCGGCGGCCAGCGAGCAGGCGTCCTTTCCGAGCAAGAACTCCGTCGCGGAGTCCAGGGTGAATTTCCACATGAGGTCCTGGGTTTTGTCAGCATTAGCGAAATCCAACCTTCATCCTAGCATGCGAAGACCGCTCACCTGCCAATCAACGGCATGGCCCTCCCTTAGACGCGCCTTCATCTGTGACAGTGCATCCGCTGCATGTCTTACGAATGTGCAATTAGCACAGCAGCGGGATCGTAGATTACCGTCGAGATGTCCCACCTGTCGAATATCTCGAAGTGGCTGATTCTGTCTTTGCTGAAGAACGGCCTAGACATTGAGCGATGGAACCTGCGCTTGCGTCAGCACCTGCTAGGGACCCCCGAGACCAGTGCACTCACTTCCACAGTTCATCTAGGGAAGAGTCGCGTGAGTATGTGCGAGAAGGACCGCAAGGCCATGCCATGAGACGAACCGTCAGCGTTGAAGACCCCGACCCCGAGGAGGCTCTGCATCTGTTGCCGGAACGTTTCCCCTGGATGACATGGTTCAAGCCAACAGTAGCAGCGGTCAGTAGCACGTAGCTTACCTTTCTCGAAGTTGGTGAAGTTGGTCGCTAAGATAGCCTAAGGATGACAGGGATTCATACAGGACTGAGCAGGAGGGGCTTGGACCAACCTTGATATGCTCAGGCTCGGTAGTGACGAACTACGATGTTCATGAGTATCGCATCTCCCGAAGCTAATGCGAACTCGCAAACACGCACCCGCTCGTAAAGATACAACGAAAGCATGTAGTGGTTGCCAAACTTTTCACACAGTTGGAACAAGAAGGTCCCTAGAAAGAGCTATGAGCACTGGCACGCCTAACACATGTCATACAACTCGAACTCACGGAAGAACTTGTTCTCGTCGCTCAGCTGTACCATGGTCTTGTCCCAACGAGCGAAGGGCGGAAGATCCGCGCGCGCGGTAGCCGCACGCCTACGGGTTTGTATGCTGCACCATCCGCGATATGCTATGAACGACAATGGAAACGAGAGCACGGAGGCCAAGGAGATCAGCCAAAAGGGCAGGGTCACATCGTAGAGCCGCCTAGTCGCAAAGGCACTCAAGATGACAGCAGCCGGCGGCGTTACTATGGAAGGGAGATTGCGTAGGATGTGTTTCGGTCCTGGGGGCAGCATTGGAGTCATGGTACACTTGTTACCTGGGGTAAAGGATCAGTTCACCCCTGCTAAAGTCGATGTCGTGGCGGAGATGATTGAGGACTTCAAGTAGGAGGTCGACTTGGAGGATCGGAGGGCATCAGCGCATGATTTAGCAGCTTTTAAGTAGCAGTATCTGCATCGGCCCAGTAGCGCTGCGCTCGTTTAGATGTGAGACATACTGTGTTACGGCCGGCCGTTAAGAATGACCTATTCCGGGAAGATTGTTGCCGAGCCATCACGCACACGCGCGAGATGATCTGAGATGATATGGCCAAGGGGTGGATCAAACCAGATCAAAACCCAGGGGCCGCCCCAGGGCCCAAGGACCACGTCGAAGTTTTGCTGTATGTAGTAAGTATCTGTAAGCAACACGGATACAATGCAGCCCGGATACAATGCATTCCGGAGGAGTATCGGACTGTCTGCTGTACTTTTTATTCAGAATCATTGCGAGCCAGTCGTATGTAAGTAAGTATTCGCATTAATGAGAGTCCGAGTCCAGGATACAGGACTCACCATCGTCACAGGTATCTCCCAGGACGATACATATCGATGTGCAATATGTATGTTCTTGACGTCGAGGCAAGCCAAGAGCATTTAGTTATAATCCTTGGCACGTGTGCTGCCTATCATCTTCATATAGGCCATCCATGTCATTGCGTGGTGGTTAATAGAGTGTATTCGATACATTGCTACAGCTTTTCCTTCAATCTCTGTGTAGAGTAAAATCAGCCGAACCGGTCAAGACGTTTCGAATGGCGAAGGCACTCACGTACAACGGTAGCTCGCCTGCAACTGCACAGGAAGTCGTCACCTCAGCCAGTCATCTATCCGCCTCCACACCTCTCTCTGCTCGGCTCTCCACTCATCCGTCTTGTCCCTGACGCACTCGGCACACACGCCCTCCGCAGCCCAGTCGATCCCGATGATGCGGTCCAACGTCTCGAGGGGTCGACACAGCCCGTTGTCCTCCAGCGCGGGGCTTATGACGAGCGGCATCCACTTCTCGGACAGCACGCCCGTGCATGCCATATGGCCCGCGGTCGCGACGGTGAACAGGACGGGGGTGAAGTGGTCCACGAGCTTCTCGAGCAGCGCATCGCACCGAGCGGAGAGCTCGGGAGACAGGTGGGGATGGGACTCCGCGGCAGGGGCGTCCTCTGGTACACCCGGAGCCGGAGCCGGATCCTCAGGCTCGTACGGGTGCGTCGCGACGGCATAGTACAGCGTCTTGCGTATCTTGTGCGATGTAAGGCTGATCGTGGCGAGATTGACGCAGTTCGACGAGACTCACTGAGGGTATGTCGTACTTCACTGCTAACGCGAGAGCCTCCTCCGCATTTTCTGGGCGAGAGAATGCTTCAGGGTCGGTCGCGAACAGTCGTTCTAGCCGGCTCCTCGCGAGTGCGTGGATTTCGGGGAAATCGAGCTGCTGCTTAGACGAGACTTTGAAGAGCGCAGCGAGACTTGAGAATAGCGTGTCGTCGCCAAGAGGTCTGAAGACGCGACCCGCCCACAGGTTAGGAGATTATATTCAAGGACGAGCGGCCGCAATGCGAACATACTGATCATGGTACAAATGTTGCAAGAGGATCTCCACATCTTCGCTCCGCACTTCTAGGTGTTCTGGGATGTGCTGGACATCGACATCGTCCAATTGCTGAGTAGTGTCGTTTGTTGCGGTCCCCAAGGATGCTAGGGTCTTAGAATGGCGATGGAGGAGGGTACGGTGAACCTTGAAGATGTCATTGTGTGCGCGAAGTACTAACGAACCATCGTCGAACCAGTATTTCTCGTGCCGGCGCAGCCCAGACCCCGCGGGGCCTTGCAACGATGAGTCGACAGTAATCATGTAGACTCAGAGTCCGAGGCGTTGTCGAGGAGACAAGTCAGGATGAGAGTGTTATTGCAAGAGGGGTGACCGGATCGTCGGATCGACAAGGCCCGGCCCGCTTCCGGTACTTACATTTTATTGACGAGGCCAGAGGAGGAGGCGGTCAGAAATCGTGGTGAATACACCTCAGCTCGAGATACAATGACGAAGTATAACCTGTCTACCACAAGCCGGCGCACTGCACTAACGTCGAAACGAGCCTGTAGCGCTATGTCCGCGAACTCGCGAGCCTCTCCAAGTCGTACCCTCCAGCAATCTGGAACTCGTCCGTCCCAGAGCGGAACATCTTCCCGCCCTTCTTCGTCAACCGGCCCTGCGCACGCACGACCTTCTCCATCCGCCTCTCCGCGTCCCCAACGCCGACCCCATGCTCGTCGTCGCTGCCCCCCGCCTCCCGCACGCGCCGCCTCTTCGCCTTCTCCCGGTCCGTGTGCTCCGCCACGCGCGGCCGTCCCTTCGAGTGCGCGCGGGCCTTCGCGCCCTTCCCAGACGCGAGCGCCGTCGGGGCGTCGCGCAGCGCGAACGCCTTGGCGAGGTGCCCGAGGTGGAGGTGCCGGATGTGGAACATGTGCTTCTCGTCCGACGGGTGCGTCGCGTACGCACGCATGTGCGACGTGAACGCTTTGCGCGCGTACTCCGCGTGCTGTCCCAACCACAAGCCCGGTCAGCCACATCGGAGAGGACAATGGGGCAACGCGAGCTCACCTGCTTGTCGCGCAGCACCCAGCGCTCGAACGACAGCTGGACCGCCGTCGCGCGCTCCTCGTGCTCGCTGCCCTTCCCGCTGAACCCCCTGCGCAGGACCGTGTCCATCGAGACGCCGTCGAGGGCTACGTTACCCTCGGGCCCCTTGGCGTCGCCCTGCATCTTCGCCTGCACCCATTGGACCCACTCCGCCTCGCTCGGGGCGACGAAGCTCCACGCCTCACCCCCCTTTCCAGCACGCGCGGTACGCCCCACGCGGTGGACGTACTCGGTCGCGCCGGACTCCGTGGGGAGGTCGTACTGGATGACCGCGCGCACGAGGGGCAGATCCAGACCGCGGGACGCGACGGACGTGCAGAGGAGGATGGACGACGAAGGCGCGCCGGGGTTTTTGGCCGAGGGCCCAGAGGAGAACCCTTTCAAGGAGGCCAGCCGTGTTTGCAGCGGGAGAGAACCGTGCAGACGATAGATGGCAGTGTCAGGGAGGAGGGCAGATCTGACCTCAACGCGCTCCGCCGAGACGCGCTTTCTCTTCGGCTGTTTGGGCGAGTGTGCCTCGGTCTCTGAGCCAGATGCCTTGTCTGAATCCTTCTCGACATCCTCGTCCTCGTCACTAGAAGAGCTCTCTTTCAGGTCCTCGTCCTCCATCGCGGACCCGCCAAACAAGTGCCAGTGGAAGTCGACTGAGTCGGTACAGCTGAGGAAGACGATGATCTTGGTTCCTTTCTTATTTTGCGCTTGCGCGAGGAGAGAGCGCAACAGGGCGACCAGGGTGACGAGGCGCAGCTTGAGCGGTACGACGACGTATTTCTGGGATAGCTGCGACGGCGGAGTGAACTTCTGTGCCGCGGGTGCGCCGACGGTCGCGTCCGCTTGCGCATCCTGTGAGGGCTCATCGGCCTCGACCGCCTTGATCACTATTGGCTTGGTCAGCGTCTGGCCCGCGAGTTTCTGCACGTCCTCGCGCATTGTCGCGGAACAGAGAATTGTCCTGCGATTCCGGCTCCAGTCCCAGCCGCCAACATCACCGCTCTTCCCTTCCTCGACCGCTTGAACGGCGAGCTTTCGCCGGCCATCCAGTCCTCGCAGAATACCCTGAATCGTCTCCTCAAAACCAAGCTCCATCAGCCGGTCCGCTTCGTCCAGTACAAGCCAACGGCACTTTCCGACGTTGAATGAAGAAGTGTTCTGTAGGTGGTCGAGAAGGCGACCGGGCGTCGAGACAAGGATTGGAACGCCTTTACGTAGACGTGCCTTTTCGTGGGTCCTGTTCTCGCCTCCGGTAAGCAAGCCAGACACAAGCCAACGCGTCAGACGTGGGGCAGCAGATTCGTCTGCAGACTCCTCTTGGGCACGCAGTCGAAGTTGGAGGAGGGATTCCAGGACGTCTGAGATTTGTTTGGCAAGCTCGCGCGTAGGCGCGATGATGATCGCAAGTGTGCCGATCGAGCGGTCGATGTACGAAAGCGAGCTGAGAGGCAGGAGATCTTGAAGGATGGGTAGAAGGAAGGACAGCGTCTTTCCGGAACCAGTTTGTGACTGTATGAATACGTCGCGAGCTGCGGCATCTTCTAGGGTGGGAAGCAAGGCAGGGAGAACCGCCCTTTGGATGGACGTGGGGCGGGATATGCTCATCTTGCCAGACAAATGCGCAACGATGAGAGGGTCGAGTCCAAGGCCCGAGAATGAGGACGAATCCAGAGGAGCGTTGCTAGGTTTGGTATTGCCTTTCGGTGCAGCACGAGGAATGAGTTGTTCGACCTTTGGATTTGAAGTGAACAGCGAAGATATGATCTGGTTCGGGGGACGAGAGGATGGAGCACCGTGGCGTTCCTGGTCATGCTCCTCTCGAGGTCCCTTCCGCGGTCGTTTTGCTGGTCGCGCATCCGACGTGTTGACTGAGGTATCAATTCGACTAGGAGCAGCAGCGTCCGGGCGCGTCTTCCGTTTCTCTACGCGTTTGGCTTTTAGCCTGCGAGCCATAAGGTAGCGTTCGCAAGGAGGCTAGGGAGTCGCATACCTGTCCGTCCAACGTCCCCCCTTCTTCCCCTGCGCTGCTTTAGACTTCGTCGCTACAGCATCGTCCACGTCGAGATTGAGGATGAAACCGTCGTCCATTGGAGGTAGACGGGCGAGGAGAGGGAAGTGACAGTGGCTAGCACTAAGCAACTTACAGTGCTCTTCAGAGAAATTGGAATCTTTCGTGCTATCTAAGGCGCTTGCTCGAGACGGAGCGTCTATCTAATAGATAAGCCTAGGCACCTTGCCAGACTAACGTGCAGTTTGAGACTCCGATGATGGGGGGCTTTCGGAGATGGTCAAGGCTTCAGTCCGATTAGGAAGAGTTACCAAGGGGCTAGGGGAGGCTTACGTGGCCCCCCGCCAGCCCACCTCGCAAAGACCCCCGCCGCTCGCTCGTCTGCAAGGCCTGTATAGCCAACGATGGCACCACACACACCGAAGGAAGAGGGCCCGCAGCCGCCGCCACCCATTACGCCCGGCGGGACATACAGCATCCAGGTGAGTCTCAGCCGTCGGGGAGCCCATCGATGGCGACTGATGTTTAGCGCCGGGCATGGGTGGCTTCCCAACCAGACCGTGAAAGTAGGCTGCAAGCTCTACATCCGCCGTCCTGGGCCCGAGGGCAAGGACGAGGAGCGCCTCGCAGAGATCCTCTCCATCCGCGACAAGCCCGTGAACGCGTACGCGACCCGCGCCATCAAGCGCGAGGACGAGCCACTCCGCCCCGAGGACCGCCTCGAGTTCTTCGTGCACTGGGACCAGTTCAACAAGCGCCTCGACGACTGGGTCCCCGGCTCGCGCCTCGTCCTCACCCGCGACCTCGAATGGCCGCGTCCGAAGGCGACCCCCGCGCCCAAGAAAGTCCAGGGCAAGAAGACCGCCGCGAAGAAGAACCAGCAGTCGCTCCTCAAGAGGGCCGCGACCGCGAATGCGCTCGCGTTCGCAGGCGACCCGGGCACTCCTGCCCCGGGCACCCCAGGGCCGTCCACTCCCGCCTCCGCGCGCGCAAGCCCGTCGCCTGCGCCGTCTGTCCTCGGCCAGAAGCGCAAGACGCTGCACGAGGATGAGGAGGAGGAGGAAGAGGATCTAGACGCGGACGCCGAGGGCGAGATGGACGTCGACGCGGAAGGCGACGTCCTCGACCTCGACGCCGCGGAGTCTGCGCCTCCGCCCCCGCCGCTATCTGCCTTCAGCAAGGAGCAGGAAATCGAGAAGCTACGCACGTCGGGCTCCATGACACAGTCGATATCCGAGATCGCCCGCGTGAAGAACCTGAATCGTCTGCAGATAGGCAAACACGAGGTCGACGCCTGGTACTTCAGCCCGTACCCGCAGGAATTCGCGCATCTGCCCGTCCTCTACCTCTGCGAGTTCTGCTTGTCGTACTACGGGTCGCCCTTCATGCTATCCCGACATCGCAAGCGGTGCAATCTCATGCACCCGCCCGGCAACGAGATCTATAGGCACGAGGATATCTCGTTCTACGAACTCGACGGAAAGCGCCAGCTGGCATACTGCCGTAACCTGAGCCTTCTGTCAAAATGTTTCCTGGATCAGTACGTGCCTTGTAGTGCCGTTTGGACCCGGGTCGCGCTGACATCCCTTCTCTCCCCGCAGCAAGACCCTATACTACGATGTAACTCCATTCCTGTATTATGTTATGGTACGCTCGTTCCTCCACCCTCCCCGTGCTCCACAGCTGCGAACTGATCTCGGGTGCAGTGTCTAAGGGATTCGACGGGCTGCCATTTGGTCGGATACTTCTCGAAAGAGAAGGAGTCAGCCGACAACTACAACGTCGCGTGTATCCTCACCCTCCCCCAACACCAAAGGCACGGGTACGGCAAACTCCTGATAGAGTTCTCGTACGAGCTCAGCAAGCGTGAAGGGAAGCTTGGAAGCCCGGAGAAGCCGTTATCTGACCTCGGGCTGCTGGGCTATCGGGCCTACTGGGCAGAAACGATCATCGACCTGCTCATGAACACGACCGAGGACATCAGCATCGATGACATTGCCCAAAAGACCTCCATCACACACGCCGACGTGATGAACACGTATGTCCCCTTCTCTTCTCTTCCCTTCTGATGCCTGCGGCTTGCTAACAAGCTTCTCGGATGCCTATTTTCAACCACCCTCTGGGGCTCGCGTAGGTGTACGACGCTGCAGCTCTTCAAACATTACAAGGGCCAGCACGTTATCAGTCTTCCCGAAGCCGTCCAGGAGCGGTACAGGAAGGCGAAGGAGAAGCGCAAGCGTCGGATCCATCCCGAGTGCCTCGTCTGGAAGCCCCCCGTCTTCTCTCGAGATCAGCTCCGATTCGGGTGGTGAGAGGAGCAGGGCCCCGCAGGAGCAGGAGCAGGAGCAGCGGGCGTACTGCGGCAGCCCAGAGTTGTATCATGCGCACCGTGTACGAGTACGAGCCCGAGCAGATAAAAATACAGCAGTATAATCACAATATCCCTGAACACGCTACCGCAACAAGCAACCGTCCCCTGCCATCTGACGTGCAGAACTAGCTGCGCAGTCGCGCATGCATCCTACGCCGCACACCCCATGGCCAAGTCCCAACATACCCGCACACAGCCCGGTCCGCACACGGCGACCGCTGTGGACGGTGGACGGTGGACGGTCGCCCGTGTCTGCGTCTTCCCCGCCCGCCTTCTGTGCTACTCCGCACCGTCCCCCGCGCCGGTGCCTGTGCCTGCCTGCCGTGTCCGCCTGCGCAACACCACGCCCGCGTCCTCGGACCCCTCGCCCCCCGTGCTATCCCGGTCCATATCCAAAATGGCGTACGACGAGGACGAGTCGCCAGAGCTCGACCCCGCCGAGCCGTGCCCGGACGCATCCCGCGGCGTCGTCGCCCCGCCCTCGCCCTCGCCCCCCCTCTCTCTGTCTTCGTGTGCACGCTCATCTCCGCCCTGCCGTCCGTGTGCTTCCCCAGCGCCGAAGAGCGAGGACCCCGTGCCGAAGCCCGTGCTGAGGCTCAGGCTCGAGCTCGACTCGCTCGTGCTCGCGCTCGCGCTCGCGCTGAGGGGCGCAAGCATCCCCATCCCCATCCCCATCCCGAGGCCGCGCCGCTGGAGCGTCGGCGAGCCGGGCTGCGACGGCGCGGGCGAGAACGCGTCCGCGCCCGCGAGCCGCAGGCTCACGTCCGAGTCCGGCGCGGGCGGGAGACCGTGGGGCTCGTCGACGCGGACGATCGCTGGGCCAGCGGGTGTTTGGATCGGCTGGGTCTGGGTCTGGGTTTGGGTTTGGGGGTTGTGGTTGTGGGTGTGGGTGTGGTTGAGCAGCTCGGCGTGCTCGAGCTCGCTGCTTGTCGACGCCTTCGTCTGGTCGACGACGCCGAGCGTGCGCGCGATCACGTAGGATGCGACGTCCTGTTGTGTCGCCGTCAGTGTCACGGTGTATGTGAGGGAGAGGGAGAAGGAGGGCACCCCGGCGGAATGAGGGAATATGTTTGTGTGGTCGACAACCGAGGATGTATGCTGCTGATTCGGGGTGGGGTGCGTACTCACCAGGAGGGTTAGAAGGATGAACGGGACGATCATCGCGAGCGCGAGAATCCTGCACGCAGACGCGACGCTGTCCACCCAGGAGCCCTTTTTGTAGAAGAGCAGGTTGTCGGCATAGAGGTGCCAGAGAGTGTGCGGCAGGGACGTGACCTCCATTCTCGCCGTCGTCGTAGCCGTCGTCGAGGTCGTAGTCGTAGTCGAGGTCGAAGAGAATGAGATCGCGCAGGACGCCGCCAAACCTGCAGCTGCCCAGGCCCTTCCCCGAGACCGACGGCGACGGCCCGTGACATTCCCGCAAGCGCCGGCGCGTAACGAGTGACGCAGTGATGACGGCGAGGCGCGAACCGCGACACGCGAGGAGGCCGTGTTGCCGGAAACGATTAGTCCCAGAGACGCGCCAGGCGACGTTAAACCACACCGCGATCGCGCGCGCGATCCACAGACCACAGTGCGGCGCTGCCCGCGCCCTGCATCGATCATCGGACGCACGCGCACGGAACACGCGGGGCGATTGCGGAGGATTATACATTCGCAAAAATTCTGTGCAGCAATCGGGGGTCTACAATACAAGTACATATACCAGGAGAGGGGAGAGAGGTCCGTGGCCGATGAGCACTGAGTCGTGGATCCAAGGTGGGCAGGTAGGCGGGGAAAGCAAGCAGGTGC
Organism: Daedaleopsis sinensis; assembly: GCA_033807695.1. Classification (NCBI taxonomy): domain Eukaryota; kingdom Fungi; phylum Basidiomycota; class Agaricomycetes; order Polyporales; family Polyporaceae; genus Daedaleopsis; species Daedaleopsis sinensis. The sequence goes on from CM066306.1 coordinate 3,187,219, forward strand.
GCGGCGGGGGGCACATGTACATAGATAGCGTGCGGGGAGGTCTAGTGCGCGAGAGTCGAGAGAGAACAGAGCGGAGAGGGAGAGCAGCGTACGACGAGAGATGCGAGCGGGCGACGGGCACACAAGAATGTGATATGGCAGTATGGGATCATGGAGCCGATACCGATACCGATGCGGGGGAGGGGGCATGGGGGGACATATGCGGGGTGCGAGAGGGGGGCGGGGGGTAGGGTCAGCAGGCGCAGCGCGGGTAGATGGAGATGGGACACGCGACGACGACGACGACGGATGGGGCTCGGAAACCAAATACTACCAATGTACGACCTAACGACGGCAACTACGACGACGACGACGACGGCGACGGCGACGCGGAAGGCGGACACCGCGATCATCGTCAAGGGTAGTACGTGCTCGACGGGAACACGACCCCGTCGGGCCTGACGAGGATGATCGGCCGCCGCTTGTTCGTCGCCGAGTCGGGCGGGAGACACCCGAGCACCTCCGTGCACCGCACCTCGACGTACGGCGACGGCTCCGAGCCGAAGAACACCGTCACGGGGTCCGCCTTGGAGAAGTTCTCGCCGTACAGCGTGAGCATCTTCGACGCGTGCGGGTTCGGCTTCGCGAGCACCGCGCGCGACGACGCGCAGTTCGCCTTCGGGGCTTCTGATGCGCGGTCGGGCGGGAGGTACTTGACGACGCCCGGGAACGGCGTCACCGGCTTCGACGGGATCGGGAACGACCCGCCCGGCGACGTCTGGCTGTCGTACAGCACGGGGGGCACGTAGAAGTTGTACCGCACTTGGTCTGTGCGCGCGCGAGCCGTTCAGCACACACTCCCCGAGGACGAAACGCAGCACACGAGCACTCACCAGTGCCGACAATCGTCCACACACTCGTCTCCCCGATGTCGACCTGCCACAGCGCGCCCGACGACGCGCCCGAGTCGCTGCCAGACCCGCGTCTGCCGCCTGAGCCCGCGGAGCTAGCGGAGGTCGGGCGTCTGCGGCCCTTCTGCGAAACGTTCTTCGACATCGCGAGGCTGCCGCCACTCGAAGAACCGGATCCGCGCTTGCCCTTCTTGACGCGCCCGCCATCGTTGGAGGGGAACTCCGACGGGTCCGGCGACGTCGGGGCACTGCTTCCCGTCGCGCCTGAGCCGAAGTAGTCTGCGGTCCCGGTGCTCGACGTCGGCGTCGTCGCCATGGGGGACGCGGGCACGGCGTCGGGCGAGCCCGACTCGCGCGACTGCTGCGGGTTGCGCCATTGCCGGCCCTCGAGGGGGCGGAAGGTGTTCACCTTCTCACCCTGGCACGAGAGGAACGCGCCGCTGAGGCCAGTGGTGCCCGGGTCTGGGGCCGCCTTGGCAGGGTCGTAGACCTCGAACGCGATCTTGTGCAATTGCGATACGGGGTCTCCGCAGACCTCCCCGGGTGTGCAGTAGTGGTCAGCGATGCCCTTCGCGCCCTCCTGGAGACCGCCGCCGACGACGGTGGTCTGGTGGTCGACCTTGCGGATGATCAGGACCGGGCTGACAACGCCAGAGGTCAAGCATTGGAGGACGACGGTCTGGTTGTAGTAAACCGGGATTTGAGAGCCGTTGTTCGTGAACGGGATGGCGTTCGGGGGCGGTGATGGGTACTCGGGCTGAGGGGGTGGGGGTGGAGGTGAGTCGACGCCGCCGGCGGGCTTGTTGACATCAACAATGTACATGATAAACGGATCTTTTTGCAGATGTCAGTTTGAAACGATTGTGAGCAGGCGGAGTTGCAACGCACCCCAGCTCGCCGTCCGGGCGATGAACGACGGCGTCTGCGATCGGGAGCGCTGATCAAGCCCCATGAGGGGTGCGCCGTCTGAGCCCTTGAACGAAGAGCCAGATCCCGATACGCAGAGATACTTGGTCGAGACCGTTTGTGACCGCAGACGGTGGAAGAGCGATATGGTCGAGCCGTGGTTGATACACACTGCAGCTCCGCAAGGATTAGTTACATTCTTCTCATGCGGACCGCAGCGACTGAGACTACGCCGCTGTATGCGCGAGTGTCCAGCGATGCACGCATACTCACATTCAAGGTTCTTCGCGCTCTGGCGCTTCTTGCTGGGCTTGCTGATGACCTTGATGGGCCGGCTCGGGAACGTGCCAATAATGCGTTCCGGCTCGTCGTCGGACGAGGGCGCCATGATCTTCACGAGGGCCTCAACCTTTTTCTTCTTCTCGTCGACGTCGGAGATGAAGAGCTGCTTGCCGACACAGCGACCGATGTAGGTCGTTCCGGTCGGAGGGTCGCTGACATCAAAGGCCTTGCCGGTCGCGCTCGTCCACTCGATCGAGCCCTCCTGCGGCGCCGGTTCTCCGGAAATGGAGACGACGACGCGCGGCGGGCAGAGTTTCGGCTCCTCGCCGCGGCGGGTGACATCCGACCACCAGGAGTTGCCAATCATGATCGCAGTCGGCGGCGGGCAGAGGAAGCTGGGCAAGCCGAATCACGGATGTCAGCCATTCGGCCTCCTCGGAGGAAGCGCATCTGGAAGACGCACCGCTTCTCCGTGCCGTAAGATTTTTGGGCGACCTTGCTGGACATGACGATGACGGTGCGCTCGCCGAACGCGAGGCGGTTTGGGGTCCGGACATACTGGTCCAAGTACGGACTACGGTCGCGGCGCGATTGCGCTGAATGAGCGCGTTTTCCTGTGATGGGCGGGCAAAACATACCGAATGAAGGTCTGGAGATCGGTCGCGGCTCCACGCATGTCGCCGTCCATGCCGGGCATCCGGATGTGAGGCGGGCCGGGCATGAACGGGGACAATGGGTCGCTATTGTGCATGATATTAGGGTTGACGCCATGCATCAGGTCGGGGTGATTTTGGTGGAAATGGGAGGGAAGCGGAGGAATCACGGATGACTGGTACCGTGACTCCCTCGGGTTGAAGGGGGGGAGACCGAAGCTGGAGTTGACGTTCAACGAATTGTAATCATCGTTGCCGTAGTCGTTGTAGTTGCCGGTCGTGAGACCGGACATGCGGCGATCGAGCACGTCTGTTGCAAACCCATGGCTCTGGTGGAAGTCCTTGGGCTGACCGTTGTTGAACGGGAAGGCCGAGGAGTGCTGCAGAGAGCCAACAGAGTCGTTGGGCGTCAGCGGAGACGGCTTGCCGCTGCTATAGGACGAGGGCAGGCCGCTCATGAGATCGTACGGATTGGGACTGGGATTGTGGAACTGGGAGATGGGGTCGAAGGACGGGCTGTGGGAGTACATGGAGTCGACGCCGAGGCCGTAGTTTGAGGGCATGGATGAACTGGAGGTGGAGTTACCTCTGTAGCGCTGGGAGGAGGGGGCGGAGCTGGAGAAGATGTCGTAGCTGCCGTGATCGGAGACGTCCATGGGGTCGTTGCGGTCGAGGACATGGCCGTTGAGGGGGAGGTGGGAGGAGGGGTGCTGGTGGGAGGGGGTGGAGGAGAGGTCGGGGAAGGAGTGGTCGAGCTCTTGCTGGGAGTAGAGGTGGGCGGGTGCGGGCGGGGGGAAGTCGAGAGACATGCTCCTGTCGCGGGATCTGTGGAGGGATGCGGACTTGAGGAGGTCTGTGGGCGGGCGATGAGCGACGAGGGCGGGACGGGGAGAGGGAGGGTCGCGGGCAGCAGCAGAGGACGCGGAGGGAGACGTCCTTTGCCTCGTCGCGATCACCCATTACATACCAAATTCTGATCGGCGTTCGGTCGTTGCCGACAGCGGCAGCCAGGCTGTTTGGGCCATCTCCAGAGTCTGTTGCGTCTGCCGAGCTTACTCCTGCGTTCAATCAGCCTCGGCGTTCTCTGTGCCCGTCTATCGCTCCTACCTATTCTGTGTGCGTGCGCGCGGGGCGAGGCTCGAGCGGGGCGGCGGGGGCGGCGGGGGAGGCGGGCGCGAGGTAAGATGCCGGCGGACACTCAGCCGCTCGCCCATTCCGAGCTGTGTTTTATACGCCCAAGCTCTCGCGCGTCCTGCTCTCTCTGGTCTCGCTACGATCTCGTTTGGGTTCAACGTCCGACAGAATAGTTGCGACCCAGTCCGCGCGCGCTCAGATCAATCATCTCTGTCACCCACCGTCGATTCCATCTCTCGCCCCATCTTGCTCGCCGCTCCCACCGTCCTGCATCTCCCCAGATCTCTTCTCGTGGGTGCGTTCGCCTCGAAACATGCCCCGCTCGTGGCCTATTCCATGCCGTGGAACCCGGTCCAACCCACAAGTTCTCTCGACCCTCCGTTCCGATATTGACGCCGCCTGTCCCGATTGGACAGAGCACTCTGATTGACCGTCTCGCGTTCTGTGCGACGCCAGAACGGGCCCGCTGACGTGATCCCTGTCGGCGGACTTTCTATCCCCTGCTTCCCCTGCCTTCTCCCAATCTCGCCAAATCTACAACGCCCCCCTCTCGACCGCTAGCCGTTCTCGGTTTCCGGTATTCATTTTAATTCTGAGTTTTAGCCCCAGACTTTCCCGGCATCCTGCGCACCCACCCCGCCCACACCGACCGCGCACCGACTCCCCCTCCTCTCGCCTGATCACCGCCAGACTGCCACCGCCCGGCCCAGAGCCACTGCCCCCGCGCCCGTTCGTTCGGCAGAAGGCCTCGTCTAATGCGTTCTGCCATCGAGCTCGAGCCAGAACCTCTTCAGCGGTGTCTCTACCTGCCAGGATCGACGACCCCCGCTTTCCGACGTCCTCCAGGCCGCCGGGGCCTCTCGTCACATGCGCTGCAAACAGACCTTGTTGCGTTCTTCGAGTTCCGCAGACCACTCCTGATGCTCCCCGCAGAAGCCCTCGCCACGGGGTGGCCCGGGGGCCCGCGCAGTACCATCCTGAATATCGGTATCTGTCGTCCGCATGGTCCACCAGCTTCGGGCCCTCCGGCTTCTATACCATCCGCTTCTCCCTCTCGCCCTGAGCTGCTGCGGAGATGAGTAATGTCAGCGACTTGTTGCAATACGACGTTCTTTGGACGCAAGCGTCCCCTGCTCGCGCATCTCCTCGCTCCAGCTCCTCGCGTGCGTGACGCTGCGGTTCGGACTGCCGCACTAGCTCAGCGAAGGGTCAGACTCTACCTGACAGGCAGGCGGGCGGCCCCCGGGCCTCCACCCGTCACCGTGCCTCGGTCAAAGAGGGTGGTGCCCAGCGACGGTCGCCACTGTGCGGTGCAGGTGCCCCCTCGACAGCGACATGTCACAATGACGAGCACGCGCACTGGCCGCATCCAGTCGCCAGTCGCCAGGCGGCCGCGTGCCCCGTGCAGCCAGCACACAACGATCGGCACAGCAGCCGCGAGTGCATAGGCATGACCCGGCTCCGAAGCGTGCAGAGCCCTCAGCTAGCTTCCACGGCCCTCTGCACCCATGTCCGCCCATTGGCCCGCGGACGGCTGGCGAATCGTGCACGGGCGATTTGCAGCCCACGCTCGAGAGGGTCCGCGCCGCGTGCGCAGGCCCGCAGAGGCGGGCGACAGGCTGCGAGGGGCCACGGGCGGGCGCACGCAAGGTTCGTGTGCCTTGGGAAGGGAAGGAGATCCCGATAGGCTATTGCGCGGCGACCGTTGCGGCGGACACGGGCCAGGAGAGAGCGGAGGGCCCGAGGGAATTGGAAGATGGTTATGAGCACGGCCGTGTCTATCAGCGCGGCCCCGTCGATCGGCCCATAGATCGCGCGGGCGGGCGTGGGGCTGCACGCACCGGGCGTGGCCTGTCGCTCCCTCGGTGCACATGCGCCCTCCGCTGCGTCTGAGAAAGTGCTCGGGCTCGCGTCGCGCGGGGCGATAGGTGAAGTTGGGTATCATCCAGGCCCGGCGGGGGCCCCTCGGTCGCCGTTATCCGATACACGCCTTGGGTGGTCACGCCGTGCGGCGCAGCACTTGGTCGCCGTTGCATGTCGTAAACAACGAGCTCCGGCCAATGCCCTCGGGATGGGTCCGCGCACAAGGCAGCATCTGTGCAGGGTGGTTCCAGTGGCCAGCACTAGCGAGAATGCTGAGATTGATCGAGAGGGCTCGGGTAATCGTGATTTGTAGGTGCGCATTTGCTTCCGCGATTCGCTGTCACTGTGTGTGCGCTATCGCGGAAGAATCTGATATGCCCGTAAAGGAAAGACGCAATGTATCAGGACGGGAAGGCGCGGCCCGGGCCCGATGTGTGGGTCGGTGGGCGGGACGCCCGTGCCAGACTGCCGTTCCGCCCACGGCTCGCTTCACGAGAGCGAGGAGAACTCATTCGCGAGGAGGACGAGGCGTCGAGCACGCCCACAGGGCAGACCACAACCACGGCCGTGGGCCGCCAGAGAGGCTTCCCTTCCCCCCGCGGACGAGAGCGGACGATGACGCTTCACGCTCGACAGGGCGATGTGCGCGCATGACAGCCCGCGACAAACGCCTCGAGCACAGAGTCAAGTGATGTGCGAACCCCCCCGGGCGGCCGCCAGACGAGGATGCGGGCCTTCTGCCGAGCGTCGGCGAGAGAGTGCCAAGCGCGTCCCTGCAGCTGTAAATGAACCACAGGCGCCCGCCCGAGCTGCCCCGGCGCCGCGGACTGCACCCAGCTCGCCCAGGCACGCCCACCCCCGCTTCTCGACGCGCGCCCCCTCCCCCCGCCTGCGCACACAGTGCACCACTGCCCCGACCCATCGCGCACCACGCACCTAGTCCATATCCGGGGGCGGCGACGGAGCGCGTACGTAACGCGCGCTCGGCCGCGGTGATGGCCCATGGGCAGGCGATGTCCGCCGTACTTATCGCCTGGCCACTTGCTGCTCGTCCGGACGGTCGCTTGTCGCATGTCCATATCTCGCCCTGTATCTGCAAAGAGCATCGGGAGATGCGCGCGGGCTGATCAATGAAGAGGGGCACGCACATAATATTAATGATGATTGTCGCTAGGCAGCAGCTATACCGCATTCTGCATCTCGAGGGGTCCATCGAGCGGGCGGCGACATAGGGTCCTGGCTGCATGCATGATGCAGCACGCCCGGTGACCATGGGGGGTGGATCGCGATATCGCTATCGAAGCACATCTCTAAGCCCAACGGGGGCCAGCCCAGATGTAAGCCCGGTGGTGGCAATACCGCATCCGCCACCCAAAGCGTGCAAGTAACGTATGCCTGCCACCCCGTCCGACGATTCCTCGCCCCCGGCGCGGGCATCGCGGGCAGCGACCCCACATATCGCAGAGCACCACTGGACGCCGCCGCAGCATGCAGGGTGCAGGGTGCAGGGTCTGAGCGCACGAAGCTATAAGCTTTCGCGGCGCGCGTGGCGATCGTCCCCAATATCTTGCCGGAGACCAATGGCCAGGGAGCGTGCGGCAGCTGGGCATGGGCACGTACCTTGCCTTGCGCGATAGATGTTATTGCCTCCGCGGTGCGCTAATTTCGTCGTCGCAGAACGATCTGCACAGTACTTACCTGCAGCGCCCGGCCAGTCAGCCCGCAGCTCGCGCGCGCTCCGTACTCGTCGCAGGGCCGCCGGCATCCCGCCCCCCCGCTGCTGCCGCCAAAGCGGGATGCGCAGACCGTCGGGCAGGGCTGTGGGGAGGGGCATTCCAAGTCAGCGGGGGGCAGCTGGGCCTGTCGCGGAGTATAGGCGGGTGGATCGGAGATGATGGGTGGGTCGCGAGATGTGCGGATATGACTAGCAGGACGGGTGCGGGGATCAGCGAAGCGGGACGGTGGTGATTCATGAATGATGAGACCATTGCGCACCCAGCAGCCATCGGACGTCCGAGGTTGAACCAGCTGGATGAACACGGTCGGGGCTGGATATCGGATCTGGATGGGCATTCAACTAGCTCGACGCGACGGCAAGGTACCCCCTTCGGAGGTCGGAGACCTTTGACCTGACATGGTCAGAACATGTGAAGCAGCGGTTGGCGAGTGTGCTTAGCGACAACTCACCAGGCTAGCGTCCGCGTGCGTAGTGAAGGAGGGCGATACAGTATGCCGCATGTGTTCTTTGCAGCGGTCGAAGGGCTTGTCACCGACTTGTTTTGACCGTCAGACAACCGTATCGAGCAAAGGAACCTGGTGGAGTTTGAACACCGTAGACCTGCCGAACGCCACATTGATCCATGCGTCTCTCGGGACATTGTCTGCCAGGTGTTCGTGAGCCAAAGGGAGGTGACATGCCCCGTCGGCCGACGAGCAGGTGGATCACGACATATGTCAGCCGACCGTGACTGACAGACCGCAGAATATTGAAGACCGAAAGCTAGAGGTTCGCGCATTGTTCGAGTTCGAGGCTAGGGCCCAAAGCGGTTAGCCCTCGTTGCTGCGAACGTTAACTCTGTCACGGCAAGGACGATGAGGAACAGACATTGCCGGATCTTGCCATCATGCGGCGCGCACGTGTACGTCACAGAAGCCAGGGCGAATCCTGCAGAGAGCGCCGGGGAGGACCGGGTGACGAACGACGGGCCTCGTGCGTAGCTGTCCACTGGCGGGCGAAGGCAAGAAGCACAGAGAAGGCCGTCGCGAGGCAAATTCTGTTCTCTGACTCCTTGGGCGGCGGGGCCAGAGCGCGCGACCAACGGAGATGTTCGCTCTGTGCGAACTCAGCGAGAACGGGCCCGAGTGCACGCTACAGCAGTGGCGAGCGTATCACCGCGGTATTCGCTCGACGCTCGCAGGAAGGACGCAGGGCGGCGAACACAGTCGACGGAGAGCCTTGTCAGGCGAACACATCGTGCTTCGTACACCCGATCATCGGACCAACGCCAGACGGTCGACCACAGCAGGCTCCCGTTGTCCTTTTTGCGAGGTGTTCTCGAGCCTTGACCCAATTCCAGGTAGTAAGCGGGGTGTAAAATCCTGGTCTGTAACGCTGGGTGCCATGATCAGTTGGGAGTAATGCGCTCGCTATCAGGGCGCATCATCGTCCTAGACCATCCACCTTCTGATCCTGCGGGACGGGTCGACGAGTGAGTCTACTGCCAGAAAGTGCCTGCGATTACCATACGGGCTTGACGGTGGTTGTAGTCAATTAGACGTACAGAAATTGCCGGTGTGCTGTGTTTGCTGCGACGGGGACCAGAAATCGTCTGACCTAGCAACCGACATTTGATCCAGGGCCGAATTAGACTGGGAGTACAGCTAATGCCTCTGCGCAATATTGCGAGTGTCCGTTCGAAACGGCTGGGGCTGCTGGGATTCCGACAAGTTCGCAGGGAAAGTTGGCTGGTGTTAAAAAGTCCCGTGGAGAAGCTGTGCCACCCAAGTTCTGTTTAGTATGCCAGCCACAACCCCGGAGAAGTGTTGGAGTAATGATACTCTGACAAGTCGGTGCAGGATGCAATAAGCGACCATGTCCAGCTAGTATATGCGCGATCGTTGGCTTCAGAACAGTCCAGTTGTCGGAATGCTGACGTGGTATCGGGCCTAACCGGCAGATTTCTAAACAATTTTCGTGCGAGGTGTGGCAGTGGACGTCGAGCTTTGAGTGGTTACCTACCCTCCGGTAACAAGTGCTGAGTGTCTTGGGCGCGAGTGGTTGAGCTTTGTGCACAAGCTCAGGCAGAGGTACGCGAGGGGATGGTTAGAAAGTGGAGAGCGGGTCTCAAGTTCATGTTCAACTCAATCAATACGCAACAGATGTGACACAGGCGCCCATATAGGCCACGTGGTCCCGAGCTCGGCTTCGGCGCAGCGGCCGCGTTGAGGAGGCAGCGCAACGACGGCCCTGCCAGGCCTCCGCCCATGTCCTTTTCGCCATCTCCTGCAGCGACGACGCACGCATAGGCGACGTCCGACGTTGTATGGTCCTGCCCTCGCTGTCTCTTGCAGTCCTGGATCACATCTAGCCGAACATCTTGCCTTATCTCCTTGCTTAGCCCGCCTCAGGATATCTCCGAGCCCGACCTCCTACCGCTGCTGGTCATCCATTGTCGGGCCTGCGACTCGCACACAGCCGGGCAAGTGCTTTGTTGGACATGTCTCAGCCCTCGTATCGGCTAGAGACCCCCCGTCCACGGCCACCACCATTGCCCATTAGAGCCAACAATTTGCCAATCAGGAACTCTCAGATCTTGGGTCAAAAAGATGCTACGGAAACACTCCTTTATGACCTCCCATCGTCAAACCCGACATCGCCCACCAGAGCCACCTCATCTTCTCAGCCCACATCCCCCACGTCCCCATACAGTCCTCGCACCCGGAGTGCCAGGATGAAGATGACCCCGCCGCCTTCTGGAAAGCACAGTCGCTCGAACACGCCTTCTCAACCGATGCGCAGTGAGTTGGAGCAGTTCGCAGAGCACTGTCGAGCATGGTGCGTGTCTTCCTACCTTCCCCCTTCTCCCGGCAGCTTAAATGCCACAGGTATTACCATCAGGACGACGGTGCCGGCAGGGCCATGACACAGACTCTCGCAACACTTCCTCCCTCACAACGAGCCCCCTTCGCCCGCTTGCAGGCTTCGATACGCTCCGCATACCACGCCAGTGTCAGCGCACGGCGGGACGCCGAGTTCAAAGCCCATCTGAATGCGATGAAGCCCGGCGGCTCGCTCATGCCCCACTCGCGCGCGGATCCCAAAGGTCAGCTCGCGAAAAAGGAAAGATACGAGCGACTCGACCGTTTCATCCGCACCTGGTGCACCATGGGCATGCCAGGCACGAAGCCGTTCTTCCAGGGTTTGTGGGCGGTCATGCGCCTCCAGGTCGTTCCGGAGGAGCTTGGAGGGGCAGGGCCGTTCAGAATCGAATGGGAAATCGACGACGCCGTCTTCAAGGAGTCAGGGTAAGTGCCCCCGCTCGATTCCCGCACTTTAAGGTTGATTGATCCCGGGCCGGCAATTTCCGCATACCAGCGGGAAAGATTTCATGCTTGAAGCCATCGACGTGCTCAAAGGGGTATGTATGCAGTACCGGTCTGCGTGTTGTGACGTATTGGCGAGTCAACTGACATTCGGTGTCTTGTTTAGGTACTCGCGTTCGAAGAGACAACGTCGCTCAGCCGTACTTCCTCGACAAATAGCTCCGCCCCCGCATTCACCGCCCTGTCGCCCATACATTCTCGGTCACAATCACAACCCCTGCCCTCAGACCGGACACCGACGTTGCGGTCGCAGAAACCCCCGCCAATAGCCTCCACGACCCAGACCAAGCGACCGCGAGCACCGAGCGATCCGTTCTTGGACACGCCGCCTCTCTCGACCTCGTACTCGTCCGCAAAGACGGGCACGAGCCACCTCTCTACCTCCGGCTCGTCGGCGGCAGACGAACCAATAACGCCGACCACCCCGCTCGGGGACGTCGATGATCTCTTCGCGCCCGCGCCGCCCAATCGCAATCACGAATTCTCAGAATCTGATGGATACCTTCGGACGTGGACTGCGCCGGACCTTCCGAATCCCGAATACGTGAGCCTGCTCACGCTCTTCCCGCCGTTCATTGCGCGCGACACGCTCCCGCGCTTCCCCGCGACCGCCCCGACGCCCCGCCTCGCGGACATCGAGGAGGGCCCGGACGGGGACGGCGAGCGGTGCAAGGCGATCAGGATCGGTACGGGCACGATGTGGCTCGGGAGCAAGCGGCGCATCGACGGGTGGCAGGGTGGCTGGTGGACCCGGTTCAAGCTGTGGCTCTCCCGGCTGTTCTGCTAGGCGTTGCGTGCCCCCGCTCGATTTGCGGCTACCTCTCCGGGGGATGCCCACCACATGCCTCCGTCTATGCGCCTGAGGCGTTTGGACGTTGTGGTAGATCGGCCACGGGCGTGCGGGTCCTCTATACTGCAGTGTGTATAGTATGGCCTACGAGTGCCGGCTTCTCAGACAGACCGCGCTGTGTCGCTGGTCTGCTGGAGCGCACTCGGTCGTCAAGCAGCACGCATCCCCCCCTCTCACTACGTAGGCCATCCATGGGCGGTTGCGTCGCCGCTGGGTACATAGTCTGTATCATCACCTGGTCGATGTCGGTTGATATTATTTGCTATGGTTATGTGCTCTCGCGCTCGGTATCCCTTATTACCTCCCTCGCTCCCAAGTTTGGGCGATTCGCGTCCGCGCAGCCGCATGGCTGTCACGCGTGCCTTGTGCGGGTAGGGTGCCCCAGGGACCAGGGTACTCGCAAATACTACGTCAACGCGACAAGATAGGGTTGGTGCATCGGCGGGCGCCATCGCCAGCACCGCCCGCACGAAAGAGGCAGTCGTAGTGTTCGTTTTGCGGTCGCGTAGTGCGCGCTCACACCGTCGGCAGCCGCAGGTCGTTCGCCAGCTTCGCAGACACCCATCGATGAGAACCCGCGCGCCGTTCGCCCGGCTGATCGCCGCCAGAAGACGAAGACGTGCGCGACACAATGGTGCGTAGCCGTGTTACTGTCCCCGAACGAACGCGTGCGCGTACACTAAGTACTTACATGTTGTTATCGCGTCTTTGCAGTCGCAAGGGTCGACACTAGTGCAAGCACTCGCGGCTTCCGACATACCCCTCAGTCCCACGCACCCGTCTCGTGCGTTCACACATATGTCGCGCTCCCAGGCATCGCTTCTGAGACCACAAGCACCCCGTCTGCGCCATTGGACAATATCCAACCCCGGCGTTCACCGTTAGAGTCGACGCAGGCACGGTGTCCAGCTGCCGCTTCTGGCGCGCCTCCTCCCTTCCCCCTTCCCCAGACCCCGGTCGATCGAGCAGGTGCGTACCCGCGGCCTGACCGTGACGTCGCCCGGGCCCGCTTCCTGGGTACCATCAGGCCCCTGGCACGCTTCGGGAGGGGGATGCTGCCGCTGGAAGGGCGCACGGCCCTCCTTGTCTCCCGCTTTTCCACGGCTATACGCCCCGACGGCGGACGCGCTGGCGAAGCCCGCCGCCTTGGGGGCCAGTTGCGCTATTGGACAGCGCAGGGAACACGGGGGTGCCTGGAGAAGGACGTGCTCCGGGGAGGTCGGCAGGAGCTTAGTGCGAGTCCTACCGCGATTCGCAGTGCTCGTTCGCGCCGTCGCCGTCGCCGTCGCCGTCGCCGTCGCCGTCGAGCGGGTCGCAGCAGGAGGAGGGCGGCGCTCGCGAGTCGCGAGTCGCGAGCGAATCGGGGCCTCGCAGATCGGCCAGTGATCTCTGCGGCCGGCTTTCAAGAGGGCCCCCGGGGATTATCGTGCGTTGCCATCAAACGAGGTCCAAGTCAACGAGCCTCTGTCGAGCTCGAGTGAGTCGCGATCTGATCTTCGCGGCTGCTTTCGCGAGTCCTCCGGCCTCGCGACACACACTTAATGGGTGGGACTGCCGCGTGGTCTCGTGGCCGGACAACGTACTTGCACCGAGGCGCGAGGCGCATGGGTGTGCCTCTCGTTCTGTGCCACCGCCGCTGCCAGTGGCGGTTGGGAAGATGTCGGGTCTTGTGGCCGGTGTCCCAGACTGCGATCGAGCTCGAGCGCATTTCATCAGCCTTGCGTCCCTTCCTGGCTTCAATGGAGATGGAGGTGCGCCCAACGTTCTTTTGCCCTCGCGAAGCTCGCCGTTGACAGGTCGCCTCCGATTGGACCACTGGCAGTGTTTTTGTAAGGATGTCGCCCTTCTGACCGATGCATTGTGATGGCAGGGCAGGATTTCGCAGAACGCACCAGTACTCAGCGGAACCAGAGTACGTTGGACGTTAGACCCAGGCCAGTTTCAGAGCTGCGTCGAGCCCCTGTCCCCAGTCGGATCCGCAGGATCTAGGGTCGCTTCGTCGACGAAAATTCCACGGATATGTCGTCCAGATCTAGAGCAGCAGCGCGCCGGCCTACTCACATTGTCAATCTCCCTTTGACGCGCCACACCGTCTCTGCCAATTAGAGTCGCGGCTGTCCGGCTACCAACGTACGGGGCCCCGGAAGCTCAGCGATGCCCTAAGTTGAACGTTGACGTTGCACGGCCAACGAGCTTGTTCGCGCAATGTATCACGCCCGTCCGCGTGGGCGCGCCTGCGCACGCCTGTCCGACAGCCATCGAGGGGGATCCGCCAGAGTCCCAGAGTTCCAGAGTCCAAACGACGGGAGGTCGGCTGTTAAGGTTGTGCATGACGTAGGTATTTGCGCGCATTTCTGGACTGTGGGATCCTGTCCTGACCCGCCGTCCCACTGGCAGCCCCGTCCCCCGCGCAAAGGGTTCTGAATTCTCGACCGACATACGTGCACGAGCTTCCCGAAAGATCTAGAGAGGGCATGCACGCTCGAACTCGAACACGTACATCGAAGCTCGCCACTTGTCGGACGCTCTCGCACTTCTGTTGCTGGCAGTCTTCCCCGCCCCAGGCACTAGTATATGACAGTCCTCGAGCGACATCCTCAGGCTGCCGTAACTCTATGGCAAGCTTGAATGCTAGCCGAGCGATCTCCGAATCGATATCGGCCAGCGTGCTCGACACAACCCCCGCGGAGCACCCGTCGACGTCCGCACGCCTCCCGGGACGCGTCGACGCGCAACTCGCGCATCATCGACATCGACATCCATTCCCTGGCACTGGCAGATGTCGTCCCCCCTCGGTGCCTGTTGCGATCCCGGGAGCGGAGTTCCGCGCGGAACTGTCTGCCTGTGTTGCAGAATGCTGGGAGCTAATATATGATATATTCAGCCACTCGAAGGGTTCTCGACAGGTGGGAGACAGGACATGCATGTGGATGCGTGCGTATGCGGTGTGTGGCACTAGTGGGTGGCTGATTCGGTGGTCGTCAAGAACGTTAATTATCGGTCTGCAGCTGGAAGCCCTGGTCTCCCGAAAACGCAGACAGCTGGAGACATGAAACAGACAAGTGCGTACCTCGCCACGCCCGCAGGCCATATGCTTGCTGGGCCGCCCCATCACCAGTCTGCCAGTCACGACCGAGTTGCGGAGCGCAATCAATATTAACCCCACGCTCCAGAGCGCATCCTGTCCAGCGGCGACGTGGGTCGGGAACGCATCGTGATCGTCGCCATTCGGGACTTAGGACTACGTGACAGGCGTACGTCGGATGTGATGCAGATGCATATGCACGACGCCTCGAACATCGATATCTGCGTCCGCTGCATACTATCTCAATCCGCTCGGTTCCCCCACGCACGCACGCACGGCCTCCGTACGTTCTGTGGCTATTGCAATGCAATTGGCAATTTGTTGGGCGGTCGGCGGCGGTGTGGTCAGGTCAGCCACCGCATGCGTCCTCGTCCTTGTTCGTCAGATCCTGGCAGATATCATGCGGGATCGTATCACGCAGCGGCTTGGGGGCTCTGGCAGCGACAGGGCTTGAACGTGAACAGCACGCGAAAAACAGCGATCCGCATAAGAATAACCAGGGAGCAGAACAGCGTGTGTGCCGCCGAACGACCGCGGCGCCCGCGTTCCCAGTCCGGGGACTCGGGGCGGCGCATGGGTATGGGGAAGGGATGGGGATGAGGAAGACTCGTACACCGACAGAGAGGAAACTATCAACAGGCAAGGACGAGGACTATCCGTTCCTTCGCAAATATAGGGCGTGGGCATATGGGGCATATCATAAAGCAGACAGACATTACGAGAACGTTGGGCAAGCGCAGAGTTTAAGGCTATCCGGCGAGGGACGCGGGTGCCGACGGCTGTCCCTGGAGAAGGGGGGAAGAACAGTCGAGAGTCGAGGCGGCGGCGGGGAAGGCGAAGGCGAAGGCGAAGGCAGGAAGGATCGCCCACCTCAACGCTAACGCTATCACGCTTGACCACGCCGCGCTTGCAAGGCCGCAATCGTCTCCTCCAGCGCCCGATTGTCGTACCGCAACCTGCGTGCACGTCCGCCGCGCTTGGTCAGCGATACGGACGCTTTCACGACGCGACACAACACCCACCGCTGTACCTCCTCCTCGAGCTGCGCGATTCTCCGGGCCTTGAAGTCCGCGCTATTCAGTGCTGCCCGCTCGCGCCGCTCCAGCCTCCGCACGGATTCCGTAATGTTCGCGAGGGACTGCACCTGGGACTCGATGACGGCGGAGAGCGGGGCCGCAGGGGGCCCTGCGCTCCCAGACAGACCGTCTGCCCCCGAGAATGTCGACAGGGGGGAGCCAATGCGTGCGGGGGAGGCACGCTCGTGGAAAGGATTCTCCTAGAGGGCCAGCATGACCGACCGTATGATGCGCGGCAGCAGAGTCGTCACGGTGCAGGAGAAGAGCGCAACAGGAAAAGAGACTGGACTCAGAACCCCACATACAATCCACACAAACGAATGCATGCGCACCGGGTCATCTGGTATCATCTGCCACTGCGGGCTGCCCATGCTGGAGCGGGGCAGCTCCCTGCCCTTGCCCTTGGTCCTGGTTGGCGAAGGAGACGGCGGATATGCGACCGCATGCTGGAGCGACGCTATCTGGCCGTCCGCCTGCGAGGTCCCTGGCGGGGTAGGAAGCACCCCGCCCCCGTTCCCACCGGGAGTAGATACGCGCATGTGCTGCCCCCGCCCCGGAGTCAGGGGAGGGGGAGCCGGCATCCACGACCCACGCCCACGCTCCTCGTCCGGCACTCGGGACACGCTGTTGCGCGAGCTCCCGGAGCCGCCGTCGGCGTCCGCGTGGCCCAGTGCGCCTGCGTAGCGGACGGGAGAGCCCGCGAGGCTGCGCGGTAGCGGCGATTCGAAGAAATCTTGCATAATAGAGTCTTCGTCGTCGTACGGGTCTGTCTGGATCGCTTTGTCTTCTAGGTCTTCTAGGTCTTCCAGGTCTTCCAGGTCGGCCTCCTCAATCTCGGCGGATATCGAGTAGCCGGCTTCGGACTGTGTGGAGAGAGACAGTCTAGACGGGGTCCTGGGAAGAGCTCCGCTCCGGGACGCAGAAGGGGGCGCGGGCGATTGGGGAACATCAGAACAGCGTCCTCGATAAAATTGAGGAGCGGCTTCGATAGCTTCGACTCGCGAGGATCCGCTCGCCGAAGTGTGTGGAGCACGGGCAGAGCTCGCAGCTGGTGTTCCAGAAGGCGTCTTGTCCTGGGAAGGGCCCTGGGCAGCAGCCGCAAGGGCTTCCTGTATGCTCGCCAGGCGGGCGAGCTTCTTCGCCTCCTTGATCCCTTTCTCTATCTCGGCCTGTCGTGCCGCACGTTGAGAGGGGGTCAGGGCGGGGGTGGCGTCCCGTGTCCGCGTCCCCTCGCCACCCTCGATTCTGCCCCGCTTCGGTGTCATCGGGCTCTCTCCTGCGATAGTGGAGGCACGGGAGGGGCTCAGGGTGCGTTGTCGCTTCTGCTGCGATATCGGGGTGGCGGGCGAGCGCGCCATGTGAGCACGCCTTGCCTGCGACGGACGTTCGGGCGATGACTCCAAGTTTTGGGCGTTCAATGAGATGGATTGCATAGCAGCGAGGAGTCTGTGATCGTCGGCCCAGACTGCGTTTGACAGAGTCAGTGAGTGCGTACGGATTGCAGGAATGCGCAACACTCACTGAAGAATTCACACCTTTCCGGGTCGTCGTGAGGTAGAGAACAACTGTAAAAATGACTGGCCAGATACTATCATTAGCAAGTTTAATCCGACTACAATAACAAGGGCCGAAGGACGTCGCAACGCGCATTCCGCACACAAGTGCTTAGTGCATGGATAGAGGTCATAAGAATACTATTGGACAGAAGAACACGCGAGACGCCATAGTGCTAGAATATCCACCCCGCCGACTCGACTCCATTGTCAAGCGTCCTGGTAATGCAGCTGATGGCCTGAATGGACTGTTGGACTCGAAACGCATAGTATCTGGAGCAGCTCGCAACATTCGGTGTCCAGACCCACGTTGGCGAACATCAAGGAAGAGTCGCTCATGAAGGGTGGATGGGTCATCCAATATATGAGTTCAGGGTGATATCATCAAACATGAAGATAGCAAAGCAAGTGTGGAGCAATCGCACCCTTCAAGGTGCTTGCATATGTAACGTGCTCTAGAGGCCTTGTCACTCGAAAAATAAGCCCCGCAGGGTTTACCCCTCTCGGTCATGACATAGCGGTTGAATTTCCCTGTCAGTGTGATCTAGAGTATTTGAGCAGTCTCACTCCTGGGGAGATGGGTTTCTGACAGGTCTGAACGCCGATTGAGAGAGACCGAGACAAATTCGTTACGTCGGGAACATCAACCAATCCGTTTCACCGGGTATCATGCGTATGCTGAACCACACAAGCGACGATGCTGCACAGCTTTGTATGTCTACATAGCGAATGCATCGTATGTATGGACTGCAACATGGTGAGTCATACCCGGGGTTGAACGATTGGATGATAGCCTCGACGTAACGAACATCATCATATAAAAACACCCGGGCCGGTACACCCAGCCCTGATCCAGCCAAAGTCCACAGACAACCTGGTTTCTGTGTGATCCGTCGCTCTTGCAAACTCTCCCAACTTCCGTATGTACAAATCGTGGTCACTCACCGACCGGGGTTTGTCACGGTTCGACTCGTTAGCCGTTTCGCGGGTATCCTGTGATCGTAGCAAACGACTGTTTTGCCGTCGGAATCGAGGGGGGCTGTCTCGTTGACGAAGCGCTGCGCAGAGATGGTATTGGGTTGAGAACACTGAGACATACGTCTAGGACGTGGTGAGTACCGATAAGCCGTCGACCAAGGCAACGCCTGTCCTCGTCGTCGTTGGCGGAGGATACCGCTGGATACCGACGTCGAAGTCACGGACAGAGGGGCAGTACAACATGGGCGTCTACGGATACTATCCTTGACCACAAATATTTGCGCTACTTTGCAGACCTTTGCGTAGTACCACCAGCGACATCGGTGAGTACTGGGCATGGAATCAAACGTGCAACGTATTCTGTCTCATCCAAACAATTGGTGGCCAGATATCATGGAGTCTCGTATTCACGTTGAGACGCGTTACATCCCACCTGCAGAGATGGCGGCGCCCGCTCTTGCTGTTCAGATCACCCGTCTGGTGGACACATACATGCTCTGGGTGGGCACCACTGATGTCGAGGAGGGAGAGGTGCACAACGCGCCGTCGCAAGGATGTCTTGGTAGAGACTGGGCATGTGCTATGCCGCCAAAAGACTCTGTAAGTCCCGCAGTGCTTGCGTCGACTGAGAACCCACTCAATCTTTGCACGGCTCCGGCTGAAGTCAAGCATACCGGGAACAGCGACGCCGCTGTATCGCTCGTCGGGCTCGGATGCCGCGTTGTCGATGTCGCAGCGCCTTGGTACTATTTCCGTGCTTCTGGCCGAGCATATGCAACATGCACTGACCTTGTCTCCATGCCGCGTGTTTTTGTCCGGCAGCTCGGCGGTTCAAGAAACAAATTTACCTGTCGATCGACACCCCCCCTTCGCTGGGGTCGCTTGGGCAGGAGGGAAAGCTGTTGCTGGCTATCGAACGAGGTGTGGGCGATATTCTGCGGTCATACGAGCGACCTGCGACGTAGGGGACTAGATATGTAGTTTGCTGCAAAGCGATGTATGTAAGACGATAAGAAATCGATAAATCGCGGCAAAGCATCTGAATTGGATCTGGGCTGCGCTCGGCGCTCTCCACGATCGGGCGTTGCCCTTTGCTCATCATCCATCGTCCGGTCCTCGTCGTCTTCCACAGCGTCCAACCCCTCTCAATCCATCGCTGTCTTCATTCAGGGGTCGTTCCTCACTCGTCGCTGCTCCCGCTCAACCCATTTACATGTCCGAACCCGAGCTTGCCTACATGACCGGTACAAACGAAGACTTCGATCTCCCTCGTTGGCACACTCAGCCTATCCACGACTCCCTGTCGTCCTCAGCGCAAGCAGCCCAGTCTGCGGCACAAGCATCGTACATGTATCCCCAAGGTCCTCCTCCCCAGGCTGCAAACCGTCTTCCGCCTATCCACCAAACTCCTTCCGGCACGTCAAGACAGCCCCGCATTAACCAGCTTCTTGACGAAGATCACCAATTCGGCGTAAGTCCCTCTCCCTACTCCGCCGGGGGCCTCGCACGGAGTATGTCGCTGGGTGGCTCCTCGAATGCCTCCTCGAGAGGCCGCCGCCATCACCTTCAGGACGACTTGGAGGGTGCTTTTCACGTGGAAGGCGATGCGAGCCAAAGGCACACTCCTGCTGCTCTCTATCCCCCTAGTGTCGCGTACCACGGAGCACAACAGGGCGGAGCAGCCAACAATGCTGGCTCTGCGACGGTCCCCGATCCGTATCAGGATGCCTATTACACCGGACCCGGTGTCCACACACCCAAGAGGAGTCAGACGCAACACGAGCCCAGTTCTTCTCGTGCACCACGTTCTCCTCAACGAGCTCCCCAGGCGAACAATTTCCTCGACCCGTATTCGCCGCCACAGTTCAACTCTGCCTCGTCGAACAACTACCCCTACTCTCCAACGACCGAGCAGAGGTCTTTCGCAGGCGGTCCATACACCTCGCAATCCCAGTCGCATTCTCGTTCCCAGTCGCAGACGAAGGTTGAGCCTATCTCACCGCCCATACCTCCTTCCGCCTACTCTCCGCAATACTCCGGGCCATACCCCATGGATACAACGAGCCCGGCGCCTTCCTCTAATAGTCTTTCGGCACGACATCCCCGGCAAACGTCCATCTCGCAACCGACAACCCCTTTGTCGTTTGGTCACGCACCCCCGCCTCCGCCGCCTGCTTCCACGCAGTACTTCGCGCAAGAGCACCAGCCAATGGCCGTGGAACCCCCGCCGCCCAAGCGCCGGCCATCGGGGCTCAGGCGTGTGCGTGATCATCGGGAGCTGCGTCCATTTGTCAATACCCAGACTGTCGGAAAGAGAGTGGACGCGGATGGCAATGTGATGACGGTATGTACCAATCAGACGATGGGCTATGTTCCCCACCGACTCTGACTGTCCGGCGTGCAGGCTCTGAAACAACTCACAACCAACATCATCGATACATACCACATCTGCAACCCACAATTCAAGTATGAGTCGACGCATAATCCTCGGCGGGTCTTGACCAAACCGAGCAAGCCGGTGCACAACGACGGCTATGATAACGACGATTACGATTACATCCTCTACGTCAATGACTGGTTAGGCACTGATGATGGCCACAAGTGCGTTAATCTGTCACATCCACGTTTGACTTCGCTGCTGACAATGGCTGTCGTCCACTTAGGTATCTGATCCTTGACATCTTGGGGCAAGGAACTTTCGGACAAGTGGTGAAATGCCAGAACATGAAGACGCACGAGGTTGTTGCGGTAAAGGTCGTGAAGAACAAGCCTGCGTACTTCAACCAGAGTATGATGGAGGTGACAATCCTGGAGCTTGTGCGTCTACGTTCAGTCTGCGAGGTTGCCTGCCCACTGACTCGACGGGGTAGTTGAACCAACAATGTGACCCGCACGACGAACACCACATCCTCCGTTTACGGGATTCCTTCATCCACAAAAACCATCTCTGCCTCGTCTTCGAGTTGCTCTCGTCCAACCTCTATGAGTTGATCAAACAGAACCAGTTCCAAGGCCTCAGCACACAACTCGTCAAGGTGTTCACTGCGCAGCTACTCGATGCACTCACCGTGCTGAAGGATTCGCGACTCATCCATTGCGACCTGAAGCCAGAGAATATTTTGTTGAAATCGTACGTTATCTCAAAAGTTAGCCTTCGCTCTGCTCCTGACGACGGGTGTACAATAGCTTGCAATCACCTCAGATTAAGGTTATCGACTTCGGCTCGGCGTGTCATGAACGTCAAACCGTGTATACGTACATCCAGTCACGCTTCTACCGTTCTCCCGAGGTCTTGCTCGGTATCCCGTACACCGCCGCTATCGACATGTGGTCGTTGGGATGCATCGCGGTCGAACTGTTCTTGGGATTGCCGCTGTTCCCTGGTACGAGCGAGTACAACCAAATCACGCGGATAGTAGAAATGCTTGGGTACGTCTGCCCGACTCCTGCATAATCCATCAACACTGAACGAACGCTAACGCGGCTGTCGTACAGACTGCCACCACAGTACATGCTGGATATGGGCAAGCAGACGGGCCAGTTCTTCGACTCTTATGTCGACCACTACGGCCACAAGAAATATAGGCTGAAAAGCCTCGAGCAATACTCGCGAGAGCACAATACCAACGAGCAACCCGGAAAGCAGTATTTCAAGGCGACCTCTCTTCCGGAGATCATCAAGCAAGCACCCATACCGAGCTCCAAGTCGTCAGCGAAGCATGCTGCTGAAGTTGAAAAAGGTACGTGATCTATCTGTTCAAATCACCTTGTTCTCTGATCACTGACATTTACGTCGCTCTGTCAGAGATGAACAACCGCCTGTCGTTCATCGACTTCGTGCAAGGCTTGCTCAATATGAATCCGATCGAACGGTGGTCTCCTCAACAAGCACGTCTTCACCCATTCATCACTGGCGAGAAGTGGGCGAAACCCTGGACGGTGAGTGGATGCAGCTGTGATATCGTCATTCGCCGTCGCTGAGCGATCATCATAGCCTACTGGGGCATCATCCTCCCACGCAACACCTTCTGGAGCGTCATCGTCAGGTTCCAATGCCGCCGTCGATCCGAAGCGACCGTACGGAGGGCTGGTGCCGTCACAGCCAAAGGGCACTCGCGCATATCAGGATGCAGCTGCCTACAATCAGCATCTGGCCCAGCACCAGGCGTACACGGCACAGGCACAAGCGGCGTCCCAAGCGGCCCAGAACGTGTACAGGAACCCCTATCTGCAGCCAACGACGTCCCAATCGCAAGCGCAAACACCATACAATGCACAGCAAGACGGCGCTAGCTCGAACTTCCCTTCCCCACCGCAGTTCACAACCCCTGCCTCCCAGCCGTCGTCCCATCGTAGCCTGACGCATCAGAGCTCGCATGGACACCTTAATGTGAACACCAACGTGCCGCAGTTTGCTAGCCAGTCAACTGCGGGACCAGGTGGATTCACCGTGCCCCACGGTATGAACCCTCCGGGGCAGTCATACTACTCATCGGCACGCACGCGGTCGAACACCATTCACAACATGGCCGACAACATCCCGCCGGCCCTGGCGCGATTGCAGCACATGAACCAGGACGTCATCGGTGGCCGCAAGGCACTCACCCCTGTCCTCAAGCGAGACGATGCGCTCAAAGAATGGGAGCGGCGGCAACAGGGCAAGGCAGCCGCAGCGCAGCCTTATCCTCAATTGGAGTACCTCCAGCAGCAGGCCGAGATCGCTGCGGCCCAGGGTCTGACCAACTGGGGGCATGGTGCCGGGGTGTCTGGGCGGTACCCGCCGCCAACGTCGAACCTTGCGCACTCATATCAGCCCACCGCGATGGTCGTCGACGAGGACCGACGCGACGTCATCCTCTCGAACGCGCGGAACGCTGCCCACGCGGACGCGAGCAACCTGTTCACCACCTCGTCTGGCGGGATCATCCCGAGCCCTCCCCAGGCGTACGCGAGCAACTCGACGACGGCCGGCAACCGGTTCGCGGCGACGTACTCGCAGAACAACACGGCGCCGACGTCCCCGTTTGACGGTGCTATCGACGGGCGGCGTGGGGATTTGGGCGCGATGTACGTCCCGATCCAGCCCGACCAGTACAACTCCTACAACGCCAGGTCGTCGTCAAGCTCTGGAAACGCTCCGCGTCAGGTCGCGCCTCCTCAACAGGCGGTTCCGCCGTCGTTCTACGGAGCCGGGGTCATTCCCACCGGACATCCTCAGAGGAACCCGTTCGGCGGTGCGGACTCGCAGTCGCCGGCGAGCACGAAGGAGCAGCGACGGAAGAGCGGGATGGAGCTGTGGACGCAGTGATCAGTTGGCTGGTTCAATGCTCCTTCCCTGTCCGGGCGGCGGGTCTGGTCCTCGCCTCCCATATGCTATCCCATTGTAACTGTCGCAGCCTCCCCTCGCCTCCGCCCGCTCCCAAGCGATCCCGCGCGCTTCTGTGCGGACACCTGCTGTCCCGCGTTTTCCATCTGTTTCCTGTCTCATCTCTGCCCTTCTTGTTACCGATCCGCATGATCACTCAATCACCAAAGCCGCTCGTCGCCTCGCTCAACGCCCAATGCCCAACGCTCGACCACGTACAGCGTATATAACTGTGTAGCTTGCCTCCACACCACTCCACCCCACCACTGATATATATCTATCCGAGCTCGTAGATAGCTATGGACTCGTGGTACCTCCTCGTTCTGCCTCCGTGAACACGCATCGTCCAGATATGCCCGGTTCTGATTCCTCTTATCCGCCCACAATGATGTATAATCGCAGACCAAGGCTGTAGTCTTCATTCAATCCATCTCCTTGCTCTTTCCCTTCTCTATCTACATATCGCTCAAATACAACCATTGCTCGGTTGAACGAGCCCGGCATGGTACATCTTCAATCCGATTCTGCTGTAGTTCCGCATAGATTGCAGGTCCAAGTGGGAGTGGCGTTGTGCCTATAGCGCGTACCCGTATCAGAGCTGGTCCAGGATCTCCTCTGCCTCCCATGCTCCGGTCCAGTACCGGACGCTGCAGTGCAGACGACCCTCTTCCTCGTATGGCTTGATGAGGTTGTACAGGCCACGGTAGCGACGGCAGAGCACCACGTCTTGTCTGTGAAAATGTTGATTGTTAGTTTCCGATACACAAGGCGATAGACACGGATCGTTCGCGTACTTGCGCAGACGGAGAACGGGGCAGAAGTCGTTGGAGCCGTCGCCCACGTAGATGACGCGGTCGAAGTCGGGCGCGTGCCGCTTGAGGAACGCGTCGAGCTCGTCGCCTGCAAGACGCGTCGTCAGCGGCGCGCGTGCGTATATGCGTGTGCGTGCCTGGCGTACCTTTGCACATGTTCGGGCTGCAGCCGACTTTGCAGTCGTGCTGGACGCCCGAGGGGTCGATGCGGCGGCAGAGCTTGAGCAGGCCCGACTCGTCCCACTCGGCGGGGTTCGTGACGATCTCTTCAAACAGGTTCTCGAGGCCCTTGGACTGGCATGACATAGCTGTGTCAGCGTCCGCACGTAGTTCAAACGCCCCAGGGGGTATGTACGAACCTTGAGGATTGTGGTGATGTAGACGATGTTCGCGTTCGAGAGGCAGAAGAACGTGGTGTGGCCCCGGGCCTTCAGCGCAGAGACGCCACGGACCATAGCAGGGTGCTGCAGAGGCGTTGAGCATGGCGCGGGGCGCGTCGCGGGAGATCGCTAGTCACTGACGAAGGGCATGCTGCGCAGCGCGTCCTCGATCTGCTCTTTCGTCCCGCCCGTCTCGTGGAGCTCTTTCAAGGTCATCGCGCTTCGAACGTCAGGCCTCAGGCTGGGCATGTGGGACGGGAGGCCGCGCAGCTCACACGAGATCGGTCCACTGTACATCCTTCTTGAGGTCCTTCATCTTTCTGCGCAGCTTGGGCGCGAGCACCTCGAGGACCCATCTGTCGGAGTCCTGATCTGCGAGAGACCTGGAAGGCGAGATGGATCAGCTTCAAGCGGGATGTTGAGGCGTTTATGGGCTAGTTACCAGTCAAAATCAAAGACAATCAGCTGACGTTCGACTGGGGGAAACATCTTGACTGTAGCGATTGACCGTATCGACTCGAGAGGTTCGCGAGAAGAGGCTTGCGCCAAGTCGATGAACCCAGATCAACTTTTCCATGAAGACACAGCCACCGCCGGCCCGGCAGAGTGGTACAAGATTTGGAGGTGACTCGACTCGTTCTGAACTCGCCTGAACTCGCGCGCAACGCATTCAAGTGAGAGAGGTTTGATATGGGTTAGCCACCGGATTCCCTAGTGCAACGCTTATGTCGGTCGGCATGCGAGATTGTGAGCAGAGACTATAATTGATTGTTATATGCTCTCTAATGATCGAACGCAAGCTAGCTCCCTGCCCATCCAAGAGAGGAGCGCGGGGTACAACCTGGCTTTCCGCTCATGCGTCGTAGATGACTACGTCCGCACTACCCCTTGTGGGATCGGAAACCTTTCGTCCAATGACGCCAGGAAGGCCGCTGCTGGTTGCCCCAAACAGCGGCCAAAACTCCCCCCGAGACATGGGGATCGGCCCAGTCTCACCAACGCCCAGGAGCTAGCTGCGGATCCCTGCTCATGCGAGTATACAACGAATGGTAGAAGCAGACGCAACATGGCCCACGGAACGAAGAAAGCATACGCCTAAGGCAAGGTAACCAGAGCGTGAATAACGCAAGCACGCCACATGGAAGCTTGAGGCTCGAGGTTGTCGAAGGGAGCCGGTGGCGATCTTGCCCAAGTGTTGCAACTCGTCGATCGGAGCACAAGAGGGTTGTTGCCAGCACGAGCGCAAAAGCAAGAACAGAGACAACTTGAAGCATACCCAGGTGATCGCCTTGAGGATGATCAAGAGCGCACAGAGGCAGTCCATAGCACACCCAGACTATCGCGCAGCTATCACATAGCTGCTAGCGATATCGTGAGCGACTTGGAGTAGGCCGTCGTCCGACACTGCTGGTAGCATATGTGAGGGTGGCGTCAGTACTTGAGAGACAATATCGCAGTACAGGGTTGACGTACGAGGTATCCTCACGCACGCCACTGCAACCATCCTGGGGGGTTGGGCGACGCAGAAAGCGTTGACTCGTAAGTGGCAGCCAGGTGGAGGAAGAGAGGCAAGGAGCTGAGGGACAGTTCCCCGAAGACGGAGGGTTTATATATTGTTCGGGGCGCCTCAAGGCTGGCACCGGTCCAAATCCGAATATCCTTCACGATGAAGAGGGCAGGTGGCTGACTGAACGAGGGCTTCTCGCCGTAAAAGGCAGGTCGGCCCGCCTGAGGCTTGCACTTAGCACTGGTTGATGCTAACATATGAGATCTTGATAGTCTCGGGAAGCTCCTGCTGGTAGTAGCATTAGCGGAGAGTGAAGTGGTAGTAGGAACTTGGAAGCATCCAATAAACTCGAGAGCTGGCAGAACTTGTTCGGATAACGTCGAGCAGGCACGGGCGTCTAGGTATCCTTTTTTGCGCTTAGACTTGAACTTACGTTAAGTCTTCACGACTCCTCCACGACCTGAAACCGACGACACTATTATCCAGAAACATCTAGCGCGCTTAGACTTCAATATTCACCATGATTAGTCTACCGCCAGGACCAAAACATATTCTACGACATCTACACCTCATAGCAGCCCCGCCGGCCGTCGTCGTTTTAGGGGCTATAACTATTAAACAACTCTACAACATAGTAATCCCTCTCTGGCTGCTGATCGTGGCTTCTGTCCTCTCTTTTCCACTGTCCTTCTTTGCGCATCGCGGATGGCGTGACCTGCAAGCCGGACGACGCGCAGCCGCTGTCGGCGCAGCTCTTCCTCCTTATGCTGAAAAGAAAGACGTCAAAATGAGCCCTGAAGACAAATTCTCCCGTGAGTGACCAAAGCCTTGTCGCTGTCGTATGCCCAGTGGTGACAACTCTTCTGGCAGGGGACTTCTTGTTCAGATTGTCCCAGAAGTATGGAAACCACTTCATGCTCCAGTTGTATCTATATGAGAGGGTGCGTATAGCGAGTCCCCGTATTGACTGGACGCAGATTTTAATACTGCATTTGCTATGCCCACAGTTCTTCACCGCCGAGCCCGAGCACGTCAAGGTGAACTCGAAATGCTCAGTTTCGCCTTATAGCGATTGAACTTCTCCACACACACAAACAGACCATTCTCGCCACCGACTTCGCTAGCTTCCCCAAAGGTCGGTCTGTTCAGTGTGCCCAGAAGTTCATGCGTCTCTCAATCAGGATCATAGGTGAAACCCTCCGCGCTCAATTTCAAAGCCTTCTCGGAGTTGGGGTATTCAACGCCGATGGTTCGTGTTATAAAATCCACCGTGACACCACGCAGTGTCTCCGCTCACCGCCGCTTACATCATGATCTGGCTCGTTTAGAAGAGCTTTGGAGGTGAGCGCACCGCATTTTCATACTCTATCAGCAAGGACTCATGATTGTGTAGGTTCCATCGCTCGATGACCAGGCCTTTCTTCAGCAAAGATCGCATCAGCCACTTCGATATATTCGATAGGTGGGGACCTACTGCTTCAATATGAATATCGTCCCGCGGCTCACTGGATGTTCATTCTGGTAGGCATGCCGCCGATGCATTGTCACAGATGAAGACGCGCACAAAGGAGGGCTTTGCGGTTGACTGGCAGGTATGTGCTAGAACAGATGGC
This sequence comes from Daedaleopsis sinensis, assembly GCA_033807695.1. Lineage (NCBI taxonomy): Eukaryota > Fungi > Basidiomycota > Agaricomycetes > Polyporales > Polyporaceae > Daedaleopsis > Daedaleopsis sinensis. Next base: position 3,215,269 of record CM066306.1, read on the forward strand.
GATCGACATACTCGGGTTGTACTCATGACCAAACACCCCAGGACCTCGTGTCGCGGTTCACACTGGACTCTGCGACGGAGTTCCTTTTCGGAAAGGACGTGCGCTCGCTCTCCGCCGGCCTGCCTTACCCGCCTACATTGCAGTTCGCGGGCACGCGCGGAACCAAACCCATGTCAGACGAGTTCGCGCTCGCGTTCTCCGAAGCGCAAGTGGCGTCCGCTATGCGGACTCGCTACCAAGACGCGTGGCCCCTCATGGAGTTCTGGCACGACCGGGTCGAGGCGCAGAAGGGCGCCATCGACAAGTTCATCGAGCCGATCTTGGTCGACGCGCTGCAGAGAAAGGCGGAGCGGGCGTCGTACCCAAGCGAGGACGGGAAGGTATCGGAGGACGATACGCTATTGAGTCAATTGTTAAAGGTCACAGACGGTAGGTCTCTCCCTGGATGTACTGCGTGTCGGTGGCTCATACCTCAAGTGGTCTTCGTGCAGATTACAACATCATCCGAGACGAGACTCTGAACATCCTGTTGGCTGGCCGTGACACTACCGCTTGCACATTGACTTTTGCCGTCTACCGCCTGTCCGAGCACCCGGAGGTGCTTAGGCGACTCCGCGAGGAGATACTCAGTGTCGTTGGACCGACACGGAAGCCGACGTACGACGACATCCGGAACATGAAGTACTTGCGAGCGGTCATCAACGAAACCCTCCGCCTCTACCCCCCGGTGTAAGTTTCATTCATGACACACAGTATCTGACATGGCTCATTGGCTATTTATCACGCATAGTCCGATCAACATGAGGTACGCCGTCTATATTGTAGTCTCGATGTGTTCTCTTACTGACTGGGTACCACAGAACCGCCGTGAAAGATAGCATTCTTCCTTCAACGAGCTCCGATGGGAAAGGGATATTCATTGCTGCGGGAACGAAGTGAGTAACCTCACGCGATCGCTTCTGGCACTCCTCATCGCCTGATATACCTTCAGATGCATCTACTCAGTGTTCGTGATGCATCGCCGCAAGGATCTCTGGGGCCCCGATGGTGAGCATCGTCGTACGCATTTTCTCGACGCATGTCAATAAGGAAACCCATCCGCAGCATTGAAGTTCGATCCGGATCGCTTCTTAGACGAGCGCGTCCACAAATATCTCACCCCTAACCCGTTCATCTTCGTGCCGTTCAATGCAGGGCCCCGTATCTGTCTTGGCCAGCAAGTGAGTGCTCTGTTATTCGAGATATCTTGATGTCCTAGAATATACGCTGAATAAAACGAACAGTTTGCCTATAACGAGGTCTCGTTCATGCTCGTGCGCTTGCTGCAGCAGGTCTCCTTTATAGAATTCACCCCCGAGGTGGCACCAGAGTCTGTCGTGCCTCCGGACTACGCGGACTCCCCAGGCTCAGATGGAAGCGACCGGGCATGGATCGGCAGTCATTTGACTATGTATGCTAAGGTATGTCCCGGATATCGTCTGCGAATGTGAGACTCATTCGCATCTTGCTAGGGAGGTTTGTGGGTTAAGATGACTGAAGCGTCAAACGAGTAGCGCATATGGCTGTACGAGAAGTCTGCCTGACAATAAACACGAGGTACTGGTATCGTGTCACTGTATCGGAATTTGCCAAGTGTCTCTACCTTGATAGACGGCCCATTTGGTCCGGCCTACCAAGCAGATTGCCATTCTTGTTCTTGCAAGACGTATGCACGCACCGTTTCTTGGATCGCTTCCGCGGTGAACACTATAATGTCACGTCTAGGCTGTGCTAACCTGAAATTAGCGAGGCGGTGTAGCAGAAATGACACGCACAGGAGATGACGAATGGAAGTGCTGCTGCTTCTTGCAGCCGCGCGCTTTGGGGCACCCTTCATCTATAAATCGTCAAGCTAGCACGCCAACTACCACTCTTCTCCTCTCTGCAAGTAGGTCACTCCCACGATCCCAACAACTACTAGTCATTCCTGACAACTGGTATGGAACGAATACACACAGACATCTGGCTCGACATCTTCCACATCGCTTGCACAGACGGAGGAAGCACCGGCGCGGCCCTCGCAATCACCTCGCGCGGTCTCCGGGCGTTGTCCGCACCCTGCAGGTTCCACTCGGTGAAGCTACACAGTCTCGCGCAGATCGGACAATTCCTACTTTGCCTCGAGCGGGTCCACCGGTCCTCAATAGACTTACCACCGCGCCACCCCGCCGAGCGTGCTCCGACACCCCTTGGGGATACAGGCGAAGGGCCGCTCACGCAGCACCTGCTCCTCACTTTCCTGCCCGATACAGGCTGCGATGCGCCCCTCCACCCGTGGCGCAGCAGGTCCGAATACTCGCGCAGGAAGACCAAACGGCGCGAGCAGGTCGAGGAGGACCAGCGGGCATGGGAGGCGGCGAAGGCCGCGTGGGACAGGCAATGCGTCTATCTCCTGCCGCGGCTCTTCGCGCTCGTTGCGCCGACGCTGAAGACGCTCACCGTACTGCAGTGCTCGGAGATCGCGCTGCCTCCGATCAAAACCACCGTCTTTCCGGTCCTCAGGGAGCTCACCCTGCTTGCGGACGACCGCATCTTCGTGGTTCCCCTTCCGGTCTTCGTCGGGTCAGAATCGGAGGGAGCGCAGGGAGGGCGAGGACGGTCCGACCCGGGGCTAGAATGCGATGCCGCAGCATCGAGGATATCCACCACGACCGGTGACCGTGCGGCTTTCCCGTCCCTCACTCATCTGCATGTCGTTTACGAAGGCCCGAAAACGCATCCGTGGGAGAAGACGCTGCCCCTGTGGGGAGAACTCGCGCCGTCGGTGACGCACCTGAGGGTGTCTCAGGCGAGCAAGCTGATACCGGAGGTCCTGGAGACAGTCAGCGGCGCTCGTCATCCCCATGCTGGCCGATCGACGCCTAGCTCTGGCAAGGCCTCGTTCCCGAACCTGCGACGCGCGATTGTGCAGCCTTTCGTGGTGGAGCCGGTGCGCGGACACGCACATATTGAAGAGGTGCAGGCAAGGAGGCGAGGGCGAAGGGCGAGAGGAGGTCCGGAGATCGTGCTCCTGCGCGGGCGGTGGTTCAGAGACGGCTACTGGCGCGACCGGCTGAGGTGGGAGTGGGAAGGGCGCATGGTAGGCGGACAGGGCTGCTGGTCAGAACGAGAAGAGGACGAGGGAGAGTGGGCATTCGAGCGTCGGAAGAGAGCCGAAGTCGCGGCTTTGAAGTCGAAGAAAACGCAACAGATGGTGGTCCATTCGATCGAGGGGCGGAGTTCGTCTATGATTCGACTCGGCGGCGGTCATGAACGTGGTCATATATGGACACGGTGGGCGTGGTCTGTCTTCCTGGCCCACAAACGCTCTCTTTCAGTTTGATTGTGAGTAGACTTGATTCGTAACCTGCTGCAGGTGGATTGCGTTGGCTGTCGGTCTGAACTCCATCGCTGCCAGTATGTCACCGAGGTCAAGTTGACTGAGACCACTCTACTATTACGTCTCGGAGGACTAGAAAACTCAACGGCTCTGAATAGGGTGGTTAGTTTCAATAAATATATCATCCGACGCCCACCGTTCAACGCTCAACGTTCGTTAACGTTCACCGGTTCACCTGCCGCGACCGGTGTCGGAACTGCTATCATACGGATGGTACGTCACGGTGTTCTCGTATTTGGCTCGTACAGCCAATATCCTCGCGGTTGCGAGACAGCCAGGCGGATCTGATCAAAATCCTAATGCTCGGTCATCTGAGCTGAAACGAGGTCAGTTGTTAGTATGTACCTTCAAGTTAAGCAGCAGAGTCACTCCGAGTCCTAGTCGATGCCGTGACGGTAACGCCAAGTTTGAGCACTCACTATGTGAGACGTCTGGGGGGGACAGGTACCTTGTCAAGTGCGTGCCATCTTTCCATACCCGCAAATGGCTCTTACTGTGAGAGCAGCTGGCCATGGCCCATGGGCCGTGGTAGTACAGTAGCGGAGATTCGAAGCGCCTTCACCGGAGGCCCGGACCGTGACCTATCGTGACGCGTTCGGTCATTTGCACCTGCCAGCAGCCTGAGATGCACCTTCTCTTCCTCCGAGTCCTTCGCCTCCATGTACAGCGCTCTCGCAGACACCTGTATGACAAACTACTCCTCCGGTTCAAACTGACTGGTTACTGACATGGGTACCTGCTTAGACGACTTCTCGACCCAACTGCAAAGTACCACTGTTCTGCGATGACTCGCAGGAACAGAACTTCTGTGTAGTGCTATCCTTCAAGAGCCTCCAAGCTGATGATCACTAGTTGTGCGAAGAGGTTCAAATGCTATATGCGGTGTGCTACTATCTCGAAGATTCTCGACACGCCCGTCCACAATTTATGCTGTCAAATGGCGGAGGACAAGTAATTGTCTGGCAAGTTAGTACGTCCCTATACATTCTGACGCAGAAACTAACCATCAACCGTCCTCCCCACTGAAGAGACAATGAATTTGTAGGCATTCTGTGGTCTTGTGCGTGACTATCGAGCAGCCCCCACTGCTGTCCTAATACTGGCAGTGACACATAGGACGCGACCCATGGATGTCGCGCGCTAAACGGCCCGTGGGTGTCCTCCGAGAGGACCCCTGAAATTCCACCCAAGAGGCTGGCCGATAAGCGCTGGATATTTCGTCGTCCCCGTCTGGACAATCCTTGCCCAAATCTGTCTGGATTTTCGGCCGGCTCGCCGGTTTGGTAGGATATCGTCTGGATTTTTCGTCCGGCCCCTTCGGGGCCGGGAAATCGTCTGGATCGCTCAGCTGGCCCTTGGGAATACGATTTTTCGTCGTATGTAGTAGTGAACGCGTTGAACTACAAGCTTCAAGTCCAACCAGAGTACTTCTGATCTGAAGGGCCCAAAAAATCGCCCTGTATGTGTCCAACACCGATGCTGGTAAGTCATTCGGATTGAATATCTTGTAATCCATTACAGATGCTGCGAAAGGCGGCTCGGAAGCATCAACATTGTAAGCCATGCTGTACGTTCGTACGCTGAGAGCTGAATTCGAAGCGGGAGGCTTGGGAAGAGAACACAGAACAGATATATCGAGAAAGAGAACCAGGAGCGGGCATTAGACACCCCTCCCTGCAAAAATCGAGTCCTCAGAATTTGATTGTCACCGGACTCCGGCCTGATTGTAACGAACTATACCGAGTTGTTGTTCCATTCTGCTAGTACTACTACTAGTACACTCTAGTAGAGCTCTTGAGCTTGATTAATATCATCGTCTGACGGGATGACTAATTAATAGCCCGTCTGGACTTCCGGCCGCCCGTCGCCCTATGAGGACCGTCTCGTCCGGATCAGCGGCTGTCTTGGAGAGCCAATTTGGCCGTCCACGTCTGGACTTTCGACCGTCCTTGAGCCTCAAAATCGCCGTTTACCGTCCGGATTCTCGGCTGGGATGGTGGTGGGAATTTCAGGGGTCCTCCTCCGAGTCGTGCTTCACTATTTGTGTTACGCAAACATCCGCTGGAACGATCACATAGGATCCTCAAGAGGCCAATCGACACACCTAGCGTCGCACACAATATCCAAGCATTGAGTAGCATTCACATATGGCTCTTGGGATAGCACCAGGATAGCTTAAGCTTGAGCTTGAGTACCTACGCGTACGTACCAAGTGAGTCTGGACGCTCATTCCATTCAGACGAGATAAGGCTCCGTGTGAACTTGACATTTACGTAACTGGACTCCTCATATATAAACTCACAAGTTTTCTCACAGATTTTCTCCATCGTTCCATGTGCAGCCACCCCCTCCGCACAAACTGTCTCGTCGCAGTTCACTTTGGGAGCACTCGCACACGCGCGGACGCGACTCGCACGGCACCTGTAGAGGCATCTTCCACGGAGGATGAAGAGGGTAGCCCCGCGAGTTCGTACCCCGGACACGTCAGTCACTCTAGTGCGTTTTCATCTTTGCTGGCCCCTCGCACCTTCTCCCTCGACGCGCACGCGTGCTGTTTCGTACAGCACCGGCGGCCGAAGATGTACCAGTGCCCTCGGTTCTCGTCGCCACGTGCAGGCAACCGTATACTGTTCGCCAGTGTGCTTGGTTACCTCATGGGAGAGACAAGGGTTGCGGGAAGCTCCCACGTCGCGGCGGCGAGGCGGTATGTTCAGTGAACATTTTGGCTGCGTCGTGCAAGTCCGAAATCGGGCGGGTTCCGGTCTTTCATTACACTCGATCGCGAAGCCATGGCACATTATGCTGGGAGTCCTAAGCTGCAGATGGGACGTTGATCCCTGCACGTAGTGTCATGGTGATCAGTGTTGAAGCGGGGCTTTTTTGTGCGATCATACTAGTTGCATGCCATCGTTCGTTGGGGATATTTGAGTCAGCCATCCACCCTCCACTGTTAGCAGTGTGAGGTGTTGTGATGGTGGGGCCGTCTTGGGCGGATGCGAGTATGAGGGGTGCGTTGGGCTGTTCTGATGTTTATCGCACTGTGTCACTGCCTGGGGCCGTCCTCAGTTGCTACGATGCAAATTTTTGGAACTCGTAAACCCTCTTGCTAGGGTAAACTTGCGACAGATACAGTTGTACATGCGCTTGTAGTACTACGTCGCTATTGCGCGCGTACCTTCAATTAGACTTTGCAGCTCTGATTTTGTACCCCTTTGACATTCTTCCTCACTCAATGTTTTCTCGAGACCTAGATACACAGCACACTTTTCTTTCCAATACCAGGCTCAGTACATTCCTCAAGGTCCAGTAATAGCAGTATGGAGTGAACCGCCTCGAATCTGATTTCTCCATCCGTCGTGACGCCTCGAATTTCTGATTTCTCCATCCGTCGTGACGCCTTGGACTTCTGATTTCTCCATCCGTCGTGACGCCTCGGACTTTTAGAACCGCATGGCATTGGGAGTGAAAGTTACTCGCGATTAAATGCATACAACCAGGCGAAAACATCCCGCGTTCAGGGATGCAATCACAAAGATGGCCGTCCTCAGTAGTAACTTAAATGACGTGAACCAGCAGTGGTTGACTCGGACTGCATTCTGTTATATATTATCCTCGTCTCCACTGGCAGGTACTTCAAGCCCCTCACTGCAGTTCAGTGTCATGGACATTGAGCAGGGATGTACGTCGACTGCGTGCACTCGTAGACCTCAACCCGATCAAGGCCCCTTAGGTTTGGGGTTAAACGATTCGAACTGAATCATTCAGCAGCCTGCCAAGGGAGGCCAAGGGGCGACAAATGGTGGTATGCGCCTATGGTGGCAGTGCACCCCTGGTTTCAGGTCAAAAACAGTACTGTGACCGACGCGTTCTCGCACGTCCAAATCAGAGGAGAGATTCAAGGTGTTCAGCACCGGGTCTGTTTACCACGGCTTACTTTACAAGGAATCACGACGGCTGTAATCGACTCACCGAGCAGCTACACGGCCGAGGTCAACTCTGGCGCCCACCCACCGCCCTCCTCGATATACACATAGGTGTGTCACCCCGCCGCGGCACGGGAACTCGTTGAACCTGTTCACAGTGCCGCGTACATCTGCGACCCCGGAATCGTCTTGTACAGTGCATTAACCACCGCAACAGGGCTGTAGATGATCGATGTCCCCGAGTCCGAGTCGACGATCGCCTGTGCCGGGCCGCTCTCCACGCCGTCCTCGCCGTTCACGACAACCATGTTGCATACCTGCTATATCCCGGCGCCGAAATCTATTCTGCGCGCGTACATTCGCCGGCTCGCTCAACCGTGGTAGAGCTCCGAGCTGAATCTGTCGAGATTGAAAGCGAACACCCTAGCCTCAACTGGCCGTGTAGCTGTTGCGGGTTCAATATATCCTCGTCCGCGAAGGCGTGGTGTTTGTTGCTCCCGATGGAGATCATATGAAGGCCGTCCTAGAATACCGTACTATCGTACTAGTCCTCATAGCCGGCCGCGGTGAGCTGCTCTGCCTGCGCTTTATTGCCCGACTGTGTTCGCGATCTGCGGAGTGTATGCACCCTGTCGAGGCGTAACAGTTGAGCTATGCGCAACCTGAGCAGTCAATTAATATCACATACCTTCAAGTGAGTAGGTGCAGACTCAGCGTCGAAGTGTTTATGATGCTCGCAGAGATACTCCCGACATTGCCTTTCCAATTTGAGGTGTCCTAGATGCTGATATACTGCAGGATTAACCACTGGCAAAGCGAGCCGCATGATCTCGCACCGTCGAATTGCCCTAGATTGCGTCAAAACAGGGTGCGGCCACCCGCTGTCAGTAGATTCCTCACAGCGGCGGACTTGCGAACTGGACCCCTCAAAGCTCGATATGGCAGGGTCCGTTGCTCGGCAGTACGAACCCGCCTTGAGACGTCTGTTGCATGGACCGGGATCAGATGGTACATACTCCGAGTCGGCCAGGCGTCTGAGGCAATAGGCGTGGAGTGGACGATGTGCGGACCGCTGGACCTGTGTTGCTCAGTGACAATGAGTGGTTCTTTACGGATAAACTCCGCCATCTTGTAGAAGAAGGATATGGCGGCTCCGAAGCGGCATTGATTGATGAACGGGCTCGGAATGCGAAGAGTAAGCAGAGATGCATACTCGTGCCGCAATGCCCGAGGGAAGCTGAGAACAAGAACCTGAGAACACGACGCGGCCAGGCTATGGGTTCCGTGTGAGGGAGGACAGAACCGCCAGTGGCACCATGTTGCTGAACATCGCGATGGCCGACTCGGAGTAAAATGCGAAGACGTCTGAGTCGTGTCGATACTCGTTCCTAGCGGGCTGATTGGAGGGGAACTCTTACCATCGATTCCGAGAGACTTCTCCATCTCTTCTCGACCTTGATAAAACTCACCAGGTCCACCTTCCTCCACTGGTACCTGATAGGACTCACCACAAGTCATGATGCTTTGTCGGTGCGTCCAACGTCCTGGCAACCAGGTCTTGCATCACGCCACCCGGCAGCACTACTCCGTATCCATGCCCCATGCAGGAGTCGGATATCTCTTTGGCCACCGAGCTTGCGCGATGTGAGAGTCACCTGCCGGAACCTGCCACCAAGTTCAGACGCGCAGCACGGTTCTCGAGATTGCGTTCAAACCTACCTTGCAGTCACGGTCGAATCGAGCCAACGATGATTCATGATGCTTCAGGCTATACTTGCCACCGGCATCGCGGGCGGAGTTGCATCGCGCCCGATGCGTCCGCGTTCGCGAAGCTGGCCCCGTTCATGACGGGCGTCCTGACACCACACGAAGGCGTCTGCGACCACCGAGCGATCCGCCCAGGCTGTCGACTTCGCTTCGCGGCCCGCATCTCTGGCCCTGAGTGCAAAGGGATGCTGTCGCGTCGTGCCGCCGAAAGACGTGGCTGGCCAGGAACGCAGAACGGCGCCGGCCCAGGCAGCGCGAGCCGGTAGCAGGTCGACCGCTGGGCGTGCCGCCGTGTCCGTCTGTTGTGGGCGTTCAATTCGGGAGGAGGAGGAGGAAAGCAGTTTCGGAATGCTGTGGGCCCTTGACAAGCCGTAGCATCACGTCATTCGCAGCCACACGACTACTTAGTCTCGTACCAAACCCTTTCACGCTGCACGTTCCGTGGGAGGGGTTTGGGCGAACCTAGCCACACGACTCCTACCGGGGTTCCCGTGGGTAGGGCCCGCTGTGCGTGTGCCTCACTTCGCTCGGGAGCTGTGGTCGCAAGATGGATAGGTTATGTGTGCTGCAGCATGAGACAGGGGGAAGGCGTACTGCAGTTGACGATGTCATCGAGGCCTGAGGGCCGTAGTATGGCCGGGATCCGGGTTGCACGTTTTCTGGTACACAGGTGACGACCCTGCGAAGCTTCCCAGAGTGTCTATATAGTTATATAGTTAGCCGTACGTCAGCGGCCTCCCGCGACGGGTCATGACGTTCGTAATGAAGTCGGCTGGATGACAATCGGTAGCGTTCAACCCGACGTCCGCGGGATAGACGGTAACATCACTCACTGCAAGCCAGTGAGCGCACACAGCGACCACGCATCGCTGCACCGGCACATTTGAGGGACTGGAATAGAGTGATGTGATTATCACTTACCTGAAGTATCTACAGACGCATGCCGACGTCTACACTCGCTTGGCACTGTCACTGTATCAGTGACGACGTTTCAGTCTGTACAATAAGTAGCAGTTTTAGTATGCGCAGCTGGCGATGATGCCATGAGGCCTGGGGTGCCCCCCCTTTTCTGTAAAAGCCAGATCCGGACGCATACGCTGTGCATGAGGCTAGATGAAGCTACATAGAGACTGACACGCACCACTGATAGGGTCGGCCAGCATCGCGTCCGTGATGCGCCGTCGTGGTGTTACCCGGTCAGGCGACAGACCCCTAAGTCGCGACTTCAAGTTGATAGCTTCGTGTGTTGCTCCGAAGTTACAAGAGGAGCTGAACGCCGAGGGTGGGTACCGGTTTGAACAAATTCTCCGGTGAGGTGAGGCCGAGTGAGGCCTGAGGCCTCCTTGAGCTAAAACGCTGCAGGACGGTCACGGTCCCCCGCACACCCGATCGTGCGGCTGAGCTTGATCTAATGTTAGTAGATGTAAGCAAAGCCTGAGGGCATGACTCGTAGTAAATGTCCGATAAATATTGACAAGATGTGCAGGCGGGAGCATGAGTCGTGGCGATGATGGGTCCGCCCACGGTTGTCCTCTATTTGGTTTGGCTGGTAGGTCCGGCCCGGACGACAGCAACCTATCATAGGATTGGCAAGAGGAACTTGAATACTGGGATCCGGGGAGTGCGCAATTGCCTGCCATGGCGGCGGACGATGTGAGACCAGCCGTCGAGCTAAGTACTGCAAGCGGGACAGGTCAGCTCAAAGGCGCCCTGTAGCCGAGCTCTTTAAGGCAAGTTTGATCAGTGTACCCCGGTCACTCCTCTCCCGTCCCACGATCAGATAGTACGTCTATAGATGTTTCAAGTAAGTCGCAATAATATGACCGTGGTGTGGGTGGATCTCGACTCTAGTGCACGCAGCCTGAGAGGCCATTGTAGTAGATATAAATCACACTCGGTCTAGGACATCGCGCGGATTAAGACTCGTTCTCGAGCTCGTACACCGGTAGAGGTAAGTATCATAACTCCAGGAAGCTGATGTAAGCACTATCACATCATCTCATAAGCGCTCCTGTACTTACTACAACGGTGTAGAGTCCTTAATATTGCGTTGGTAGGACTTCTCGCCGCCGCAGTGGGCCGGGACTTCAGATAGCTCATAAAAGATAACTTCTTGGATGAGGTTCGAGTTCGAGATAACTTTGGATAGTAGAGTAAATATCTCAAGCCTGAGTCGGATCTAACACAAGTTGGACATCTAGTACTAGTACTATACTCTCCCGGCTCGAACGACTCAGCTGGCCTGAGGAGGGTTGAACTTTGTGCAGCACATTGGCATGAGTCCGAGTGGGTCATGATGGCAGACTAGCCAGACTTTCACCGCCGTACGACCACTAACAGGCCCCTTGCATCATAACGGTAGCGGCCAACTTCTGAGCAGTGCTATGGGTGGTATGTCAACGGTCAGTCATACTAGCACTAGTTGAAGTTATGGTTCCTAATAAGATGAATCTTTGCTACACGTCCACCGTGTGCACTTCCGGGACCTTCTTGACTCACCTGATTCTGATCATAGTACTAGCAATGGCTATCTACTTATTGTTTCCTGGCCGCAGGGCACACTCGCAGATTATAGGGCAGCATTGTTTGTACCCACGGTACCGTACGCCAGGCTGTTGAGCTTGGGAGCCTGGTGTCATCAGTGGGACTTCAGCCTTCAAGCTTCAGCGCATGAGTGGTAACGTCTGTCACTGACAGCAGTGGCACGGACAGCTGCAGGCGATGCTCGGTGTATGCTCATTAACCTCACATCATACAATACACAGATGTTCGGAATCTGTTCAGCCTGCGCAAGGTCATGCCGATAGCAGTGACATTAGGCGGGGTAGACCCAGTAGCAGCCTGGTCGTATTCACCTTGAACTGAACTGATGCTGCATATAGGCGCCCGAGTATTATCTCAACAACATACGGAACACGTCGCATACTTAGTAATAGTAGTAGTAAGCCCGTCGATACAAGCGAAACCCTGTGATCGCATCGGCCCGAGGGAATATCGAGACGGGGTGCCAGGGGTGCCGTCACAGAAACAGGGCGCTTGTGAGCTAACCTGTCCCGCTTGAGTTGCAATATCGAGCGAGTCATCAAATGAAAACACACAGCCATTCATATAAGTACTTACTTTCGTACAGCACAGATGGTCGGATTTGGACTAGTGGAGGATGTTGGTGCCTTGGCCGAACTTGAAGAGGAGAGGAAACCTAGAAGATTAGAGTGCGACTCGGACAAGTAGTTGATGCGTACTGCATCGATATCACAGTCTATGATAGTACTATCACAGTGGCGTCTCTGCCAACTCAACATCAGCATTCAGGACGACTCATGAGCGCGTCCGCTGTGATGACGGTGGAGGTGTCAAGTGTATCATCTGACAGAGCTGGCCCTAGCTTGCATGCTCTTGAGTCCTGAGGCCGCGATGAGTTGTTGAGATGTCGATTGGGTGTCGAGGAGGGAGTTGGTGGGAGTCAGAAAGCGAGAGATCAATACGACGGGTTGTCGACTGACAGTGTTGTCGACCATGGTTGGCTATAAGATCGGAATCTGGATGATCAGATGCATCGGGTGGCCGGAGAGACTAGAGTCAGTTGAGGATGGAAAAGTAGGGTACAACTGCCTCGCTCTTTCCACGCCCTCATCCTCCAGCATGGCTCTCTGCATCCGGGATCGGAGGGAAGGCGAAGGAGAACACTGCGCAAACACCGGGAAGCTTTCTATCTGACTTCGAAATCACGAATGCGAAATTCCATCGGCTGGCCAGGAGCTCCGAGCAGAAGGGAACATCGTGCATGGCCGGGGGTGCGCAGAGGTCGACATGGTAATCGTTCTATCGATGAATAGGCAAGTCGTCCACAAGTAACTTGTAAGGACTAGATTGGCTCGGACAGCCTCACACGGTCCCTCCCCTGACGCTCTACCGCCGGTCATGGTCCTCTGGCGCGCGCCCTCTTCTATATGTCCTGTCTCTCGCGCTCATCTTCCCTCTTTCTCCCCTCCTCGACGCTGGAGCCCACGCAGGCGACTCCGATATCACCCACCTCCTCCTCACTCGACACGCCCCACGAACTGACGACCCCGCCCCGCCCTCTGCTTTGCATGTTTCCTCTCACCCACTTCTGACGACTCTGGCATAGTACCCGTTCTCCGACCTCTTCGCATTTCTCGACACTTCACCGACAAGCGCAAGGGCTATATCATTATCGCACTACATGCATGGCCGATCCCGTCTTCAACCTCACCATCGACGACACCTCCCCCGTCGTCACGTACCAGCCGGCCGCGGACACCTTCTCCGCCCCGAACACCGCGCTCAGCTGGAACCCGTTCTACACCGACTCAGGCTTCGCGACGATCAACTCGGGCGCCGGCTCCGCCATCGGCCCCGCCGTCGGGAACGGGACGAGTCTGCACCTGACGGCGTGCGACGGCGCGACGGTGCAGATCGACTGGAACGGTGCGTCTGCTCTTCCTTCCCGTCCGCCCGTTCGCATCTGCACTCTATCATATCGCACCTTCCGCATCCCCTCCTCCGCTCTTCGTCCGCCTCGTCTCTGGGGAGAACGGGCCCCGCGCGGGGCGTGCTCGGCGTTCGCGGGGACTGCACCCGCGTCCGCCCTCGAGCCCATCACGACGCGAGCCCGGCCGAAGCCCGCACCACGCACCCGCATCCCCCGCGGCCTTCGCGCGCATGACACTGACAGTCGCGCGCCTCCACGCCGAGCTTCTCCGCGTTCTCGCGCCCATGTGTGCGTGGGCGTCTGGAGCGCTTCTCAAGCGTGCGCACGACGGGTGCGTGCCTTCCAGATGGATGAAGACGGTGATGCATGCGGGGCGCCGCATGCTCTTCAACCCTTCGGTCTCGCGCCGGACGTAAGAGCGAGATCCTTCTGCGTGCGCTGCTCGAGAGCTGGTTGTTGGGAAGAAGTGGCGAGGGGCGAATGGATCTGTGAATTGTTCTGATGCTTGATCGCGGATCCCTCTGTCAGTTGGGCTTCTTCTCGACAGCACATAGCAACTGCGCATAACTTAATGTTTCAGCTCGAGGCCCTTGAAACCACAGCGAGTACGCTTTTGATGCTTGACCTTGTCGTTGAGAGCAACGCTCCCTACTCAGCTTGAGGGCGCATTCATTGGCGTGGCGCTCATACTGAAGATCCGTGCATGTGTCGAACTGTACTGACTGATTGGTTCAAATCGCAGGTACCGACATCACGCTATTTGGAACCCTCGTACCACTTCCGACCAATGGCGACAGCGATACGCCCGATCCCACTTATTCTATCGTCCTCGATGGCACTGCTACGACGAACTACATATGGACACGAACAGACAGTCCGACGGTAGAGAGCGCCGCGGTGGACATCCTCGCGTCGTTCTCCAACCTGGAAGATGGTCCGCACTCGCTCCAGCTAGTGTTCCGCAATCCGAGCGACAACGACAGCGCTGGCAACTCCACCGCTGGGCCCATTATCGTGTTCGACCGTGCCGTCGTGACTGTGGGGACCGCAATGTCAAAGTAGGTGCTCGGAGTTTTTGGTTGTCGCACACAATTTTCTGCCCTTCACGCGTGGACGAGAGATTCGTGACTTTACCTGGCACCGCCAGTTGCGGCATGGTCTAGCCAGGTCTAGCGTGCCTGCGTTCCATTCATGCATCCGCTTGATTTGCCTGTCGCCTAAGCTACCTAGCCATTATGAACGTCTTCTATTCCGTCCTCCGCCCTTCTTTCGTCACGCTGTGGCCTTCCATTCCTGATCCGGCTGGCGTCGGGCCAGGTCGTCGCCAGCGCGGCCTTTACGGAGATTGTATGTCTTGCGGTGATTAAGCCCCCACGCTAACTTGAGCGCGGATTACAGCACGAATCCGAGCACTTCCCCGCCGCCTTCGACCGCAGCGACGCCGAGTCCGACGGATACAGCGAGCCCCACGCCGGTTCCAGACGGAGAATTGGCCTTTCGCGGCCAGTGGGATTTTGAATCCGCTCTCCTTCCCGGATCGAGCGCTACGTTTCATACGAGCACAAACGCCGGGGATAGGGCGATGTTGTCCTTCAACGGTGCGTCCGGTTACTTGCTGTCGGTGCTCTCGTGTGATTACCCGGTGTGCTGGGCCGTTTCGGAGGATATGTGTCTTAGGAAGTTGAGCGTTGTAGGCCGGGTTGAGCTCACCCTCGCGGGAGTCGGCAAAGCCGGTGATGGGCGTAGAATCTCGTAGGATGGGAGTGAAGCTGATGGCGGGGGGCAGGGCGCTTCGGGGGCTTCTGGGACGGTTCCCACGTTGCGGGACGCTTCTGTTTTCTGTCGTCGAGGCTTGGACAAGACTGCAAAGGACATGTCCACATATCCATATATCCCCACCGTCCGTGCATCCCTCCCCGCCTCCGCCTCCGCTTCCCCACCCTCGTTGTCCCTCTTCCGTTCGCTCCTTGCTCCTCCCCGTCCTCGTCCCTCTCCTCCCTTCTCTCCCTCTTTCCTCGTGGCGACCGCTAATTCTCTCTTCCAGGCTCGGCCGTTGGTCTGACTGGTCTTACCACCCCGGCCTCGGGCACCTACTCCGTGTCACTGGACCAGGAGCAGCCTCTCATCTTCTCCGCGCGCTCATCATTCACCGCGTCCTCGCCAACGCTCTTGTTCTTCCGCTCAGGACTCGATCCCTCCGTCATGCACACCCTCGAGGTCGTCAACACCGGCGCGGCCAGGGCAGGCGAAGGCGCAGGCTCCCTCCTCGTGCTCGCCGCCGTCAATGTCACCGACGCCCAGAACCCTGCGTGAGTACAATTACCTTGTCATTTTGCGTGTTTCGGAATGCTGACAGTGATCCGCGTTTCTGCTTCTCCTCCGCTTGCTCGGGCCTCGTGCACCTTCGCTTTCGCGCGACCGTGCCACTCGAATGTACGACGTCAAATCTAATGCGCCGCCGATGCCGTACAGCGCGACGCCCATCGGGGCGACGAAAGGGCCCTCCTTACCTCGCGGCGCCGTCGCTGCACTGGCCATTGGGGTCGTTCTCGCCCTCGTTGCGCTCGTTGCCGTAATTGCCGTCTTCGTGCGACAGCGACATCGCAACGCCAGCCGCAAGCGACAAATGCTTGTCAATCCGCAAATTCACCGCGCCCGCAGGCTGTCGTTCTTGTTTCCGCACAAACGACGCAGCGAGCCCGGGGAGCCGGTCGAGCATGACTCACAGAAGGCCCGCGAGAGCGCGTACGCAGCGGGCGGCGTGCTGGACATACGCAGCCCTATCCCGCACGCGCACGAGAAGGATGAGTCGGACGACTCGGACGACGGGGAGGACGTAGAGGCCGAGCCGCGTCTCTCGGCAGCAGAAAAGGGCAAGCAGCGGGCGTTGCGTCAGAGCAATGCGTCGAAGAACTCGAACGGCAGCTACTCGATCGAGCTCCCCGACCTCACGATCGCGCAAGTGCCGCGGGGCTACCTCCCTGCTTCTGCTGTGCCCTCGACGCCCTCGCCTCCCAGGACGCTGACGCTCAATCCCTCGCCTACTGCGACATCGCCACGAAGCCCGGTGAAGCCGAGAGGGCCCCGGGATCTCCCAGGCCGCGAGTCGACACGAGGCATCTTGATGACGAACCTGAGCCCCCTCCCTGCGCCAGCCTTCGCGGACGAAGAGGGGCAGCTGATCACCACGCCCCCCTCCTACTTGCCAGAGGCACACATCTCGCCTCTGCGCGTGGAGTTTGCGAGCGACGTGCAGGATCGGTCCGGGAACGGCGGGGAACGCTCTGTCAGCATGGGCGCGATGTCGCTGCCCCAGTCGCTAAAGCAGGCTCTGGCATTGCAGGGAGCCAGCGAGTCATCTGCCTCCGCGCCGCCTTCCCCGACTCGCGCAAGCCGCATATACTCATTCTTGGACTTCTCGTCGACGTCGACTTCCCTCGCGCGCTCGCAGAGACAGTCGGCATCGAACTCGACCGGCAAGTCGCGCAGCTCTTCGCGTTCGAAGCGCACCACCGGGAGCGAGAACAGCCATATTCGGGAGGACCGTAGAGAGTCGCGCGGGGTGGACTGGGCGACGCTGCCGCCAGACCGCCGCATATCGCTCGGTCTGTCCATGACGCTGGGAGGCGGCGGCACCACTTCAAGGCCTTCGTTGTCCCCGAACATCTCCTTGCACCCCATACCGCTTTCCCAGTCCGCCCCTGCGCTTCCTGCCCTCCGCATCGGTGAAGCCACTCCTCCACCTCAAGAATCCGAACGCGAGGGCCCTGATCAGGACTTCCCGTATGACGCGAACCTGCTCCCGTCCCCGACAGATTCCGTGCCCTACACCGTCTCGGACATCCACTTCCGCCATTCGACACATTCTTCCATATCGCCGATAGAGTCCCGCCGCACGTCTGCATACCGCCTCAGTGGCTCCCACCGACCGCCACATCCGCCACTACCCAACAGCGCTGGGCCGTCCACCCCCACCCGGTCCACGCGACCGGCACACCGCAGAGGGACCTCGCAGGCGGGCTCGCAGAACGTGCCACCGTTCATCGTGCAGCGCATCCTCGGTCGCGCGCCAAGCTCTGTTCCAGGATCTACATACGCTAGCCCGACGACGCCACAGTTCGCGAGCGTCGGCAGCGTTACGGGGGCGGCTGTGGCCATGCGCGCGCAAACCCCGACACCGACACCACGAGCGGCGTCCGGCCAGCCCTCGGCGGGAGCGCAATCCACCCCCGCGTCGACCAACACCTCCGGGTCGTCCGTGTTCGGGTTCCAGCTGGGCCGACATCGGTGATCGTCGCGACTACTTCTAACCTCCCCGCCCTGCCATTCTCCGCGCTGAACGCGTCCGTGCACTTGTGTGTTGTACACATGATGTCACAGGTACCCACACCCGCTCCTTTCGTCGAACCCCCTCCACCCTCGGCGCGGCATTCTGCTTCAATGCACATAGCTTTTGTCGTTCCGCCAGTAACTTATCGTGACGTCCTAATCGGCTCGCGTTCCTCGTTCCTCGTTCCTCGCTTTGCGGTGTCCGCCTGTCCGTCGCCCGTCCGCCAGTCTGCCGTCGGGCCCGGGTGCCATCCCAACTCCTCAAGGACCTGGATGGTGGTCCTCCTGCTCGCTGCCGGCGCACGGCGCCGGACACGAACGCCGCTAGCGCGTCTGTTGCTGCACTCTCCCCGGACACTAGTCGAACTCGTAGAACCGCATGTATATACCACCGTGTCTGTGCCCCCGCCCCCAGCTCTCCACCCAATCCAACGCTGTCTGTCTGTACATGTACAACAAGTGTCCTACCGTCTCTCGCCCCTGCTGTCCACCCGTGCTCCTCGACTCGACTCGACCATGCTCGCCCGCTCCCCGCTGCCGCATCCCGCATCCCGCATCCCGCACCGTGCGCCCCGACTACGCCTCCAGTACTTTAATACTTTGCTTCTATTGGCTCCGCGTCTGGATCCCCATTCAACTTGTCAAGCTTCTCCCCCGCCTCCCGCCTCCCGCAACGCATCGCATCGCACTCCAGGAACCCCACCCATTCACGCTGCATGTGCATCCGCCCGCATCCTCATCTCCATCTCCACCCGCATCTCCATCTCCATCGCCATCGCCATCGCCATCGCCATTTCAGCTTCATCATCAGCCCCGCTCGCGAGCTCGTTTATTCCGGCCCTCGCAACGCGCATTTCGCATCTCGCATTTCACACTTCACGCTTCACGCTTCACGCTTCTGGCTCGTCGCTTCCTTCCGAGTCGGTCTTCGCCTGCCCCCTGGGCCCTTGTACCTGGTCGCCGAGTCATCGCCACCACCCTCCCCTTCGACGTTCGCGGGCCCGCGACTCGCCCTGGCCGTGTGAGACGTACGCGTGTCACAGTCTGGGGCCGTGGAGCTTGAAGCTTGAGCCTTGCGCGGCTCTCGTCTATCACGGGAGAGCCACTGCTAGTACTTGCAATGGTGCAACGGTGCAGCCCCCAAATCCTATAGCTACTTACCCGACATCACCCACGGCGTGCGCAGAATTCGGTATACATACATACATTCATACGCGTCGGCCTGCGCGGGGTGACGCAGGCTGCACATGTACCGTGTACTATCACTATAGCCGTAGCTGGGGCAATTGAGGTCATTCGTTTCGCGGAACCCAAGCTTAAGCTTTACTCTCCTCCATTTCGAAGACGGTGACTGTACTGTGCAGTGTAGGCTATCCGAGTCGTTCGTTTACAAAGCTGTAAAGTTGCAGATGTTGCATGGATGTCGTATACGTAGAGAGGTGCGCAGGCCGACACGTGCGTGACAACCACTCGGAGGGTATATCGGAGAGTTGCAAACTTGCAATTGCACAGTGCGAACATGTCGGAGTACGTACGCGAATCCTATGCGATTTGGATCAACTCCGGCGATCGGACAGCGTGCGTTGAATTTTGAACGTTCTCCGGACGGTGGAGGGCATACCGTAAGTCGCGCAATCATCATCAAGGCTACTGCCGTCATAGTCTGGGAGGTGGACTTCCGGTAAAGCATACTCTCCGTATCGCTGGGTGCCGGCGGTTCACGTTCAATCTTTCTCGCAGGGAGCTTGCGCTCCGGTTAACGGGAGCCCCACTACTATTAATAAAAGCCCTTATGCATGGTCGCATGTGCACCGGTGAATACGAAACAGACGTATCCGCCAGTGCATGGATATGAGAGCGTACAATCTATCAGGCCTTCTGGCAGGAGACTATGCATGCATCTCTTCAGTACAGCGACCGCGTACGGGGCAGGATCGCAGCAGGGAGATGGATCCTCTCATGGGTCGTGGAGTAACATAACGACCAAGATAGTGACCCGCGGAGCTACTAGTAGACTTCAGAAATAAGCAAGCTACACGTAGAAATCTTTTCGGGAAAGGGATCCGGACGGGTCCGACCGGCGACGGGAAGACTATTTGTTGACTAGCCATATTGCGTACGTCTCGGACGATACGGGACGTCGTAAAAAGATGCTTCAGCCGTGGGATGCTTGCGCAAAGGTGCGCAATCATGGCAAGCCATGGCAGCCGCGAATTTACCGTGATACTAGCATGTGAATACAACAGAGTTGTAGATCATGATATGTGGAGCCATCTACTCACACTGCACAGGCTTCGGAGGTATACTTACGGTACATATAGTACCTGCATGCTGTGGGTTGATATGATGGCAGAAGATTTGAGGAGGCGTACGTAAGTTCCTGAAGGACAAGGTTCCTGGCTCAGAAGTTGATCGTGTGGTTAGCGGCCTTTCGGATCGCACGGACGTCGGAGCACGCACAGATACTGCAAGCGATATCAAGAATTGGCATGGTACTTACCTTCAACCAGAATCAATCGACGAAGAGTGTGGCATGCCAGTGCGCGGGCCTGCGTCGGGAGGTCCGCTCCGAGATGATATTCAGATTGGTATACAAGTTGGCGCTATCGCACATGGGTTCCTGAAGAGAATGCATCGGTTCAGGTTAGCACTCGCACGTCACTGCTGCTCGCCGGTCGCGACCGGAGCACGCCCGATTCCCGCACGTCGCCCGCGGGTTTGAAACTAGTACAACCCACGTACCTATAGATATTAGATACACTGCCGCTAAAAACTTCCAACCTCCAACTTCCAACATCCTAACGATCCAGGGATGGCGACAATCTCAGTAATACGCAGCGGCACCGGCGTACGACTTGGCCGATGCAGCCTCAGGCGATGCGGCTTGGGGGGAGGCCGCGCCCTCGGTCGCGCTCTCTGCGCTGAGAAGCTCCAGCTCCTCGGTCCGGCGACGGGTGTACTCCACGGAGCCCGGTCCGAATGCGGGGACAGGCTTGTTGTACGGCTTGACCACCGCGGCGAGCAGACCCGCAGGGATCATCGCCTGCAAGTCGGACTGCGGCGGCACAGGCTGGAAGGAGATCTAGCAAGCGTTCGTGCGTACGAGTCAAAACGTGTATGGATGAATGCGCTGGAGATGTGCGCTCACCGAGTCGTTCAGCTTCTTGTAACCGACGAGGAACGTGCTGGTGCTCTCGAGCTCCGCCTGGACACGCGCCTTGCGACGCTCGCGCATCTCCTTCTCGCGCTCACCGCCGATGATGCCGCCGGACGCGTGCCCGTGCTTCAGCTCCTCCAGCTCCTTCTTGGCCCACGTCAGGAACCCGACGGCGACTCCACCTTTGCTCGTCCCGCCGTGTTCCCCAGCGTCTACTCCCAGCCACTTGCGAGCAAGGGCTGCGTGGAGCGCAGCCTCGTCCGCGAGGTACCGCCTGAGCTCGGGCGTGACCTCTTCTCCTGTCTCCTCGCGTTCCCCGGTGCTCTTCTCCTTGGTGAGCGGGAGCTTCAGCTTGGACTTGGAGGATGCCCTGGACGCCCCGGGGGTCTTGACTAGCGAACGTGCGGTGGAGTAGAGCGAGGCGCACTCGAGATGGAGCTTGGCGACGAGCGCCGGGGAAGGATGCGACTTGGGGAGAGGCGGGCCAGGTGTGAGCGTGCTCTCGAACGCAGCTTTCGACAGGAGCTTGCGGATCGCAAGGTTCTGCGCGTCCGCGAGCGCCATCCTTGATTGGGAAATAGACGTGTCAGAGATGGACGTGGGCGCCGGGGCGCAGTGCGTGAAAGGAGACGTACTTGCTGAGCCCGATGACGACTTCTCGACTGAGGTCGGGGGGCCGAAGGCAGCTCAGCCCGAGAGAGAGGACGCGCTCGCGGTCCTTGTCCCATTCTGCTAGACACACCTTGCCGATGAACTCGTAGATGCCCGCGGCTTTGCACAGGAGGTTGACTGCGAACGTGATCCGCTCGTCCTTCGCTTTCCGCTCGGTATCTGAGATGGCGCGTTCGATCTCGTATTGGCCGAGGGAGTGTACTACAGCCCGTGCGAGAT
Organism: Daedaleopsis sinensis; assembly: GCA_033807695.1. Lineage (NCBI taxonomy): Eukaryota > Fungi > Basidiomycota > Agaricomycetes > Polyporales > Polyporaceae > Daedaleopsis > Daedaleopsis sinensis. The sequence continues at coordinate 3,237,207 of CM066306.1, forward strand.
TGGAGAGGGAGAATGCGTAGGTGAGGAGTGTGAATATGACCTCGGTGGACAATGTAGGAAGAGAGATACGAGGTGAATTGTTGAAGAGCGTGGAGGAGAGTGTTGTACGCCAGCTGAATACTGGTGTCCTTGCTGTTGGGTTCAGGAACGCGGGCGGAAGGCTTGAATACGCACCTGGCTCTGCCTTCAATGCAATCTCCCCGCTGTCAATACAGCTTAGTAGGCCATATAGCTTAGGAACGTATTCATCGAGAACCTGCCAGACCGAATTGTCAATAGGCAAACGCATGCATAAGTAGATGTTGTATTTGGGTTTCTTGGTAGACCGAAGCAGATAATAGATAGCAACCACTCCTTCCGGCATTCCAGCAATCAAATATCTATCCACGTGCACTTACCTTGACAAGCTTCAAATCGTCCTTCTCGCCACGATCTGTCCGCTTGCTCTCCTTGAGTACTGCCCGCAGGTTAGCACGCGCTTCGGTTGCATCGGCGACATCCGCTGTGTATGTCGCGGTCGCATCCACACAGACATCGGCAAACGATATCGCCCCAGTTGTCGGCAACTCATAGAGGTAACTGGTCATATAGACTCGATGAGGAGGAGGAGAAATGTGCAGAAGCAGCCAGTGGATCGAGCCGCAGCGAGCCGACACGAATAGCTCCATACGGGTTCTCGGCCCCGGATACCGGTGAGCGACAATCACTCAGTGGCGTCATAGACTCATAGTCCCCGAGACTGCCTTAAGTGCGGCCCTTGCCCTTTCTTTCCTTCAACAACCACCTCTACATAGATGGATTACAATCTAAGTATCGCACTCTGCTACGAACGCTCGGCCGACACCGCAGAAACAGTGGCTCCTGGAAGATTCTCCAATGCATCTCACTAGTCAGCACGGTACACAACTTGTCTCTGATTGACATCGGCCGGCTTGAAGTTCCCTTCTTTCCTCGACTTCGCATTCTTGTTGCGATTCATTCTTGAGCTTCGCAAATTGTGCTGTCTGAATGTCAAATGGACCTCACCAAGGTATTTCACCATTTTCTATCGGACGAAGAAAGCATCCTGCCTCGAAGAACTTGGACGTTAGTCGACGTCTCCTATAGTACGGTGTCTAACTCATACTAACTTTGCGTGATAGGTCAAAGGAATGGAGCCGCAAGACTTCAGGAACCTCCTCTGTGCAACGCGGGGCTCTCTGTTACGTCTGATAAATTATTCAAAACGTGAATCTCAACAAATTTATCCGCTCAGCAGAAATGCAAGGAGTGCCGGCGCAAGATCATCTGTCATGATTACACCGACTCAAGTACTCAAGTACTCAAGTACTCACGTCCCGTGTTGCCTCTTAGTGACATTTAATTCGTCACATTCATCCCTCTCTGCGATGTAAGCTTTAGATTGAAGCTCACCGACTCTGAGACGTTAGACACTCGTATAGTGTCAGAACGGATCCGGACATACGTTCTTGATCCTTGCTCGTTCTTCTGACTCAACTTTAAGCTGAGCTCTAAGATTAAAGTAAGTTGGAGATGGCCGTCATTCTTCGGGTTTAGAACAAATGTATAATACATCGTGAGAACAGTGACTAGATACTGTTCAACCCTGACGAGAGGATCGTGCACTCCAAAAATTTGCATCGTAGCAACTGCGGACGGCCCTAGCAGTAACACAGTGCAGCAAGCATCAGAACGGCCCAACACACCCCTCATACTCACATCCGCCCAAGACGGCCCCACCACCACAACACCTCCACAGTGAAGGATGGATGGCTGACTCACATATCTGCCGATGAACGATGGCATGCAACTATGATTCTACAGCCTCCCGGGTTCCCACTGACCCGCCAGGGCACTCCGCATGCAGGGCATCACGTCCTATCTGCAGCGTAGGACACCCAGCATGTACCATGGTATGATTGGTCAAGTGCGAATCACCGGGACTCTGCAGAACTGGCAGCATCAGATCCATAATGTTCAGGGAAGATATCGCCTCGCCGCTCCCATGGACACAACCAAGCACACTGGCGAACAGCATACGGTTATCTTCACGTGGCGACGAGAAACGAGGGCACTGATACGTCTCCGGCCGCCGGTGTTGTACGAGACAGCACTCGTGCGTGTCGAGGGAGAAGGTGTGAGGGGCCAGCAAAGATGGAAAACGCACTAGAGACGTGTCCGGGGTACGAACTCGTGGGGCTACCCTCTTCATCCTCCTTGGAAGATGCCTCTACAGGTGCCGTGCGAGTCGCGTCCGCGCGTGTGCGAGTGCTCCCAAAGTGAACTGCGACGAGACAGTTTGTGCGGAGGGGGTGGCTGCACCGATGGAACGTTGGAGAAGATCTGTGAGAAAACTTGTGAGTTTTGTATGAGGAATCCAGTGACGTAAATGTCAACTTCGCACGGACGTCTGAATGAAGTGAGCGTCGAGACTCACTGGGTACGTAGTCTGGAGCTACCCAGTGTCAATGCCACCCAATGCCTGGATATTGTGGTGCGAGGCTTGTCTTCTGAGTCTGAGCCCGCTAGCAACTCCCTTGCGGCGCACGCCGCAGATACTAGTCAGCGACACCCTAGGCTCGTGAGCACACTATCTACCTCGAGATCTGGCCGAAATTTTGCCTCGGGTTTCGATATAAACATAAATGGACTCGTCAGCAAGCTCTGTGCGTTGATATATAGACCTCGCACTGGACGGTGTGCCTTCGCGAATATCTTTATGATGATGATTGACTCTACCCGTCGCTACTAGTAGCATGTCAGAATCGCCTCCAGCTCCGTTAATACCTCTCTCAATATACCATGCTCCATACGTTCTTATTGCGGGTTTGTGAAGACCTGGAGTGTGTACGAGTTGCTAGAGGTTGCTACATAACTAGTTTCTCGTCACGGTAATACGCGATCGTCCCGCCAGTGAGCGTTAGTGAGCGCTATTACTTGGTAGTAGTAGTGACGTAATTTGGCTGAGTTGATGGCTCTCGTTTTACTCGATCTTCAAGCTTCAAGCTTCAACTTGCACTTACCACTAGTACTAAGTTCCTTGCACCGTGCTACTACCCTCGGTTGACGCGTTCTTACCCTTAGGCTTGAACATGACTTGTATGAACTGAGCTACATGAACTCGAGACATATGTTTGCCTCACCGATGCTGTCACCGTCGCCAAATGCAACTGCATGCATCACCAGTCTACCGTTCGACATCATCCACATTTTGCTCGACTTCTCTACCATCTTCGACCTCGTCAGCCTTTGCAGCACCTGCAAGACCTTGCGGCACCACCTCAAGAACGACTCCATCTGGAAGAGAGTCAGCGCACCCCATGGCATCCGAGACTTCACGCGATTCGGTGGTGCCTCACCATACACCGTTTACACAACTCTCCTCTACCCGTACGCACCCATCCTTGGTCTGTGGGCAAACGACCACCCATTCACCGGCAATGTCATGGAGTTCAGGCTCTTCCCCGGAGACGAGAACGAGCAGGGCGGTCTCGTGGGCGAGGTGTGGTCTTTCCCTTCTCCCAGCTCAGATGTGCCTTCAGACGAGCCCGCATCCCCCACCTACGCTCGCGCGGTGAAGATCAGCTTCGAAGACAAGCCCGCGCCTGCACTTCACGAGCGGAACGATCGCGAGACCGTAGAGGACTCCCCTCCAGACCGCCTCCTCCGGCCCAACGTTTTCTGCGGCGGCGGGGCTCCCGCTGGGACTGGCACAGGCTCGACCAGCCGCCGCCTCGCGTCGCTCACCGTGCGCGCGCCGGCCCGCGCGCGGCAGCACATCCAGTTCTACCGCCAGCCGATCGACCTCCCTGACTTCCCACTCAACCTCCTCTGCCACGACGACGGCCCGCGGTTCCCCCGCCTCCACGGCGAGCCCGAGCGGGACGAGGACGTCGACCAGTCTGCCATTGTCAACATCTATCCCGCCGCGCGCCTCCCCGTCGTCTGGGTCTCGCCCTCGGTGACCGTCCCGTCTGCGCTCACGCTCCGTTGCCCGGGCGCGTGCCCGTGTGCCGAGCTGCACGCCCCACGGCTCCCCTTCCCGACGCTCGACATGCGGCCGCCGCGCTACTACCCGCTCGCCAGCACAGTCCAGCCCGGGGTGGACCCGCGCGCGGCGGACTGGTCCCTGGCCAGTCTGCAGGGGATCTGGTACGGGGCGTACGGGAGCCACGGCACGGAGGTGCTCCACGTCTTCCACCTCAACGAACATGAGCATAGGGGGCAGATCGCGGCGGGCAAGATCACGGGCGACGTGCACGTCCCGCGCGGGTGGACGACGTGGATCCTGAGCGACATGGACCAGGCGAGCGACATGGCGCAGGCCGCGCGCGAGTTCTGGGTGCTCGCGACGCACGGGGACCCGCCGGACCCCCCGCCGCGGATGCTCGCGGGCCGCGGGGTCGTCGCGGGGCGTGGGTTCAAGTGAGTGGTCGTGCATGGTGATGTGGATGCGGACTGACTGTCAGTGGTGTCGTGGCAGAGACTTGCGGGCTGTGGTTCTCCTTGCGGGTGTCATGGGACCAGACGAGATTCAGATCCTGTGGACGCACGCGTTCCGCAAGTATCGACGCCACAAGGGACGGGAGGAGGTGCGAGTTGGGATTGTCGCGCCGGACTTGAAAGAGGCATGATGCATTCTCTTGCTCATTTTACTCATGTTCGTACGTCCTCCTCCGCTTGCTCTTGCCCTCCGCTGACACGTCAAGGCAGGGCGTCGATACTATACCCTCAAATAAATGCAGCACATACCCCCACATACCCCACTCCACTATATATCCCTGATCGATCCTCGAGAAGATTCAATGGTGGAGGACGGTGTCGCCGGCCTCATCGAATTACAGACTTACAGCTACATACAGCCACAGCTACAGGCCAGCATCAATGCAAGCTTTCAACCACCCGCTGGTGCCCCTCATACTCGACGGTCAAGACGGTCCCGACCGTGCCGCCCAACATACGCGGGCGGCACGATCCCCACAAGCGCCCCCCCTACCAGAGCATATACACCCGCACCTGCCACCAGATCGCTCCCCGCGCACCTCCCCACGTCCGTCACCGGGCCCCCCGCCGCCCATGCGCACCCTCGGACCCCTGCAGAGACAGAAGGTCCGCTCAGGCGCACGCGGGCGCCCTGGACCCAGGACCGAACGCGGCTAAGGGGGCTGACGGGGAGCTGGGGCAGCAGGTCTTAGGTGCATCGACGCCGAAGCGGAGGTTGCGAGCACTCCACTGCGAAGCCGTGTGAGCGGGTCGCGCTGGCGAGAGCGCGGCCCCACTGCGTGGGCACGGCACGCGGAGGGGGACGGCGGTCTTGCCCAGAGGCGGACGAGCATGCCCGCCTCCGGAGTCGAGCGATAGGGTAGGAGTGGACTCGGAGGAGAGTGGAAGGGACTAGGCTCACAGGCTGCGAGTTGGGTGTCGTTCGTTGTCCTGCTGCCTCTGCCATGGCTTGGAGCCTGCAAGATCGCGCGTATGCATACCCGCTGTTGCGAAGTAGCATCGGATACTCTCCAAGGATGCCCAATTGCAAGGCGGTGGAAGGATTGTTGAAGCCATGGTATTGGGATGGACGAGGTGTGCTCTGCCTCGGCCGGGATGCTCTTAAGTATGCGCGCAGCTGCAGCTGCAGGAGCACGCACATGCCTGGACCTCGTTGCTTGCTTCTCGTTCCGCTCAACAGCCAAGATGTCCAGAAGTAGTAGCGAGTGAGCGTATGATACATACACTGTGCGTCTCAAGTGGCATGGGAGTCTCAGGGACGATTATGTGCCATTTATGATATGGTATATTCACTGCTTCAGTACATGCAATTCGGACGTGCGGTTCCGACACAGCGAGCGGGACTATGTGAGTAGAAAGAAGGGTATCACAGGGAGGACATTGAGAGAGCAAGACCAGGGTGAATGCTAGAGTAGTGATACGAGAACGAGGGACGATGTCGTATTGGTTGTCAGGCAGATGGGACACACGTAAACCAAGAAGTAGACTGGGATATGATGCTGATGAGGTGTGATGGAACTCGATCATACGCGTAGGTTGTTACTTGGGAGAGGAGATGAAAGAAGCAACTGATCATGGGGACTTGTGTTCCAGCTCGTCCAGGAACGCGAGCCATGTTTTCTTGTCGATCACGCCTTGGTCTGCCAGTGGTAGCGTTAGCATCGCACACACCGTATGCACACACAGCACAAGTACGTACAGTGTCCGTCGGCGTCAGTCACGACGACGTATCGCGCACCGAGCTTTGTGAAGAACTGCTGGACGAGCTCCAGGGGCGAGTTGTCTTGCACAGTTAGCGGAGCCTGATCCAGATTTCAGTCGCGATGGTCAGCGTGGCATGACGGAGCTGGGTGATTGCGGCGTACCTGGTCCATGTAGCACGTGAAGTCATACGGATCGAAGAGCGTCGAGCCCGTCTCTGCCAACGAGGACACCGAGCTCGCCATCGCGCCCATATGGCCCTGCGCACTCCCATCCGCAGGGTGGAACGCAATCTGTTCGTCCGGCTCGTCCGCGACGATGCCTGCACCGCAAGTCAGCGTGTTTCTCGACATCCGCCAACCGAAAAGGCGGTCGTGTGTTACTCACTCAAAGCATGTTCCAGTTCATTCACGCCGATGTATCCGACCATGCGCAGGCCGTCCCCGTCCGGCCGCAAGATTGGGAAGCCGCTGTCCGAGTTCCCAGAGTCGACGAGTTCTTGAAGCTTGTCCCTGAGGCTCTTGACGGTGTTGGTGCGGTCGACCCGGATGACCTCGACGTCGCGGTCGGTCTGCCACGGCCCGCGGTCAGTCCACAAGACACTGAACCCATCGCATGTCGAGCGGCGACTTACAACGTCGTGGATCTGGAGCGCACCCCAGATGTAGTCGTGCTTGGCGTCGAGATACGGGAGCTGGGACAGCTCGATCACGAGGTCGTAGATGCCTTTCGGTTCGATAGCGTCCGCGACGGTCTTGGCCACAAGCACGGAAAGCATCACAGGGACGGCGTAAGTCAAAGTGTCAGTGAGTTCGAACATGATCACAGCTAGCGAGACAGTGGTGCGCTAGTGTGGATGTGAGATGAGTGTACAACGGCATATGCGAGGGACGTCTCTCACCGTGACACCGGACAGCGTAGCGGCGGCGCCGACCATAGCATACAGACCAGGAATGACACAGCTGAGATCTCCCTTGCAGGCTTTAAACGCGGGGCTACTGGGGTACGAGTACTGCATCCATTGAACAAGGATGCCAACGATACGCCCGGCGCAAGCGCCGACTGCAACGCAGGAGAGCGGGGTGAGCACTTCGCCAAAGGAAATCGTCTGCAAGGCTCCCACCTCCGAGTGATGGTATGAAGATGCCGGCGGGAACCTTGATGCCGAAGGTGACGATGGTAAGCGCACCCTTGACGAGAAGGGCAGTGAGGATCGCTCCTATCACGGGCATGGCTTGGGTCGGAGGGTCGAGGATGCACAAGCCCGAATGGGTGTTGCCGCTGCCTTCCCGACACTCCGCAAAGAGGTTATAGACCAGCTCCGTTCCACCCATACGTGTGTATGGATTCAGGAAGCTGAGCAGAGCAGTTATGAGTGTGATCTATGCGTACAGTCTACGTCAGGAAGGGGCATATGAGCGGATGAGAGGACATAGTTCACCAGGATGACCTCTGTGACAGGGTAAGTCTTCAGCCACGTCCCATTGCGAATGTGACGGCTCCACTTGTAGTTTAGCTTGGAGAAGTACGCGCCATAAACACCCTGGGAGAGTAGGTATGAAACATGTTCAATGGTTCCACACGCCAAGTGTTCAACTTACCCCGAAGACACCCAAGAGGAGGAAAGGAAACAGTTCGTAGGCATGCCAATCCTTATCGTACGTGACTTGGAACAGAACGAGTTTGCCGCTTCCAAACGGATCGAGGAAGCGCAACGTAATGGCGGCGACCATAGCGCAGAAGAAACTAGAAGGATGCTATCGGATCAGGGCGGTGTATCCAGTCTAGAAATCACTGACTTACGTTCTCCACATGACCTTCGCGGGGAAGAAATAGGATACCTCCTCCAGACTGAACAAGACACCACCAATCGGGGCTCCGAATGCGACAGCAACACCGGCAGCGCAAGATGCACTCAGTATCCCGCGACGTTTGCCTATTCCATCATAATTAGTGAGCACAATTATTCGGCCCTATTTGAGGAGTCATACCTTCGTTTGTCTCGTATTTGCTGAAAAAGCGGCTGACAATATTGCCCACACAAGACGCAATGTGAACCAATGGGCCCTCCTTCCCTGTAGCAAATTGTGAACAACCTCACTCAAACACCCGGCTATACATCACTAACTTACCAAGAGTAAGCCCGGACGCGACAGAGAGTGCGAGACCGACCGATTTAGTGAACAACGTCCGAGCTCCGAGGTAGCCGTGGATCACGAAACCTGAGTGAACGATTAGTCACTTATGGAACGCACACGAGACATGTACACACCGGACAAGATAGTTTTGATCTCGGGAATACCACTGCCAGCAGCCTAAGAGATGGAGATCAATCTTCTGTGCTTCAATGCGCGACGGGATACTGAGCATACATAGTACATGACTTTGCGAGGGCCACCGGGCGGCGGATGCGTGATCCCCTTTGCATCGTCGCCACCTGCGAACGTGGACGACAGCACTCCAGAGTCTTTCCTAGTGACAAAAGAGGTCGATGCGGTGAGGTGGATAGTGAGAAGTGACGAGACGATAGCAAGAGCCAGCTATAACAACCTTGAGCAACATGCAAACATGAACGTCGTGAAAGACCTACTGCGAATGCCGTGTACACAGCGTACTCAATAGCCTCCACCTCCAACCAATCGGACCTTGAAGCGACGGGGGTGAAATACTCGCCCCATGTCTGCCAAGCTGGACAATTCTCTTCCACGGCCATCGTCAAGAACGACGGTAGTCGCACAGAAAGTATGTCCTCCTCCTTGACGGGACAACAGAACCGTTTTGCCTTCCAGATGCCCACAGTGCAATATCCTTCCTTGATGTCGAAGAGCCACTGCTCGCTGCGAACGATCAGGAACGCGACAATCGCAGTGAGGAAGCCAATGATGGTGACAGTGATCCAGCTTATGCTCCGATCGACCTGCCTCCGGAGGCGGCCTCGTTTCGACTTGCGACTGCGTAGCGCGCCCTGCCGAGCCGAGTCCTTAATAGCGTCATGCAGCCAGTCGATGGACGTGAAGGACGAATACCAGACGCGTATACCGTTCGTCTTGATCGCGCCTTCTGCCGGAACATCCTCCAGCGCAACGACCGGCCTGTCATACGCAGAGATCGGGCGCTGTGCATTGAAGTAGCTGCTATTCCGTAGCGAGCGAGGGGAGGATATGCTCGGCGAAGGCGGATTCGTGTGGCGGCTCCTGGAAATGAGGAGGCTGGGAAGCGCACCTAAACCATGCCTGGAACGGAACGTCGACTTGTGCTTGCCACCATTTACCCGCGCGGTTGCGGGGAGCGTTCCATACGACGTCGAACGTAAGACAGGGTCCGGCCGGAGGGCAGATGTCTCGTTTGTCTCGGCTGTCTCGGCTCCAGGCGTGGAGGATGTGGAGGAGTTAGTGCCAATCTGTAGGAGACGCTGCCGCCGCCATTCCGTCGTGGACGGGCCGCTGAGGGGACCAGACGGATGGTCCTCGCTATTCGCAGTCATCGACGGGTCAGATGAGGTCTTCCCGAGAGGCATGTTGTGTGAATGTCGTTACTGTGAGCGTGATCCTCTGCCTAGATATCGTCCACGAGGCTGCAATGCGAGCGATAAACTACGCTGAGCACCCGCGGGTTATAGTCAACGTTGGAAGGAGGGTCGTACCGGCCACCGGGGTTCCCGCACGCGTGCTGACTTCAACCCACAACTAGTCTTCCCGTGGCTGAGGCTTTCAACCTATCCGTTGCAGATGTCGACAAGAGTGCAAGACGTGGAAGAGCTGTGGACTGCTCGTGGACGGGGTTCGTGGCAAAGGACGAGTACCTCAAACAGCTACCCCAGACCAAGTACTGCAACAGGCGCCTGTCCCGGGCCGCAAGCCGTAAGTACAACTCCCAGCTCGTTTCAGTCGGAGCTCACGGCGTATCCCGAAGCCAACTGACTGGTACAGAGCCTGGTGCAGCGCGGTCGCCTCGGTGCAACTTCAAGTCATCCCCGAATTCAGGTTCTGGTCTGCAACCTCGCTACTCGTACAACCCTTCGACGCAAAAATGGCGACAGCTGGTCTCGGTGTCCCCGTCAAGCTCCTCCACGAGTCTCTCGGACATGTCATCACCGTCGAGCTCAAGACCGGACAGCTCTACCGTGGCAAGCTCGCGGAAGGTACGCCTCGATCCGATCTCTGCATGCCCACCCTCATCTCACGCATGTTACAACTATAGCCGAAGATAACCTGAACATATCCTTGAAAGACATTACTGTAACACAACGCGATGGTCGTGTTTCCCAGCTCGACCAGGTGTACATTAGGGGAAGTATGGTCAGATTCTTCATTGTCCCGGACATGCTGCAGAACGCGCCCATGTGAGTCTCATATTCGTGTCTCTGTACTGCACCATCTCATGAAGCTATCATGCGCATAGGTTCAAGCGTGTAGGACCGAACGCCATGAGGGGAAGGGGTATCGGTACGGCTCGTGGAAGGGCCACGATCATGAGAGGTGCGTGTTCTGTCGTTAATCTACTCCTCGATCTCCAATTGACATTCTGTGCTCCTCCCAGCAAACGGTACGTCTTTATCACTCCTCTTTCATGCTCAACAGCGTTCTCATCTGCATTCCAGCCCGTCGCGGTCGCGGTGTCCCTGCTGCAAGAGGTATCCGTCGATGAACATACGTACGCCCCATGGTTCAGACTCTGTAGTGCGCTCCTCGTATTCCGCCAAAATTGTTCGCATAGCTTCACATGTGTTATTAGATCTTTCTCTTGCTATCTGCGTCTTATCCCAAGTCCCAGCTTGGCTGCTCTACCACTCGTGCACACAAACGAACATCCGCAAGTGCCCAGCGTGAAGAAGACCTGCTAGGAATTACGTAGAGCACCATCATGCACAAGGTAGACGGCGAGATTCTATAAAACCTATTGCGAATGCGGGCAAGTATCTGTCGCTTGTAGCGAGTCCACTCTGATGTCCACCCCATACTGGACCGAATTGTTCCCAGCACGGAAGCACGACACGCGAATGAACAACTGCAGCCTGTCCCCGCCCGCATCCACAAAATCATACACCGCCTGGTGCGCGTTCCCCGGCGAGCCCGGATAGAAGCTCCTCGCCACGGGCAGCAGCGTTACCTCCCGACCCCCCTCCACGGGCTGATGCTTGACCTCCACCGACGGGTCCGGCCACCGCTTCGGCAGGGTGACGATGATGACCACGCGGGGCACCGAGTGGTCGTCCGGGTCCTTCGCGCACAGGATGTCCGCCTCACGCCGGAGCACGAACGAGTGCCGGTGGAGGGACAGCCACTCGTACGCGGCCTCCTCGACATGGTACCCGCGCCGCTTCAGCAGCGTGCGCGCCCTCCTCGGACACGGGCGCATCCGGGGCGCTGTCGGGCCCCGCGCCGTGCTCGGACGCCCCGCGGATGAGCACGTCGGCCACCGTGATCTTCAGCTCGGGGGCGCGCAGCGCGGACGGGGCGACGGGCCACACGCGGCCCCAAAGCGAGACGTCCCCGCGGATGAGGGACACAACGTACTCGTTCGACACGCGCGGCGCAGAGGGCCGGCACAGCGGCAGAGTCATCAGCTGCGCGCCCCCGTCCTCGCAGCCAAGGAACGCGACGGAGTCGGGGCAGTAGGTCAGCCCACTCACGGGGATCGTCGGGCGCACGAGGACGGAGAGGCGCGCCTGGATTCCGTACGACGTGAACGTGAACTGCGGCGGGGGCGTGTCCGGGGGGAGCCCGAGGTGCTCGAGCAGGCGCAGGTGCGGGATCGCCTCGAGCGCGGACGCGGACGCGAACTCCTGCGGGGCGGGCGCGAGCAGCGGCTGGACGGCCTTGCCCTCCGTGTGCTCGCCGCCCACGCTGTCGCCCCACGCAAAGATGCTCTGGTCGGGCACGCGCTGGACGATCTCCCGCTGGAGCCGGGTGAACGCGCCGCGCCCTTCGCCGTAGATGGCGGGGATGTGGACGCCGAAGATGCCCATGAGCGCGTACGCCTCGTCCTCGACCCGCGTCGTCTTCCGCCGCGACGCCCACCACATCCGCCGCGCGACGCTGACCGTGTACACCACATCCGGTTCGTTGAGCACGCGCTCGTCGACCCCGGTTGCCTCCTCGACGACGCCGGCCAGCGAGTGTTTCGTCCCGAGCGGCTCCCAGTCATAGGACAGGAAGACGAGGCTGTCGGGCGCAATCAGCTCCTGCAGCGTCCAGCCGCGCGTGTGCCACTTGCTCCGTCGGAAGGCGGAGTCATGCGCGACAGGGTCGTCGTCCCAGCTGACGTCTGCAAGGTGTGCGTAGCACACGCCCGCCTTGCGGTACCACTCGAACATCGAGTTGATCGCCTCGGAGAGCTCGGCGCTGCTCGTCTTGTCGATGCAGCACGAGTCGATCCAGATGTAGCGGTAGCCGTCCGAGTGCGCGATCGCGCACGCGCTGCGCACTTTGCTGCTGATGCGTGGGTCGCTGAGGATGGACATCTCCGGGTCGCCTGACGAGGACGCAGCGGCAGGGCTATCACGCCCAACCATGCGCCGTATCTTGTCGCGTTTTCTGGCAGGGGCTTGGCTCTGGTGTTGACTTATGATTTGACCCTCCGTGTTTTGGATAGCTAAGAGGTCTTGATAGGTCTGCTCGCCGTCGAGTGACCAAACGTGGGACAAGATCGCATAGTGCTGAGAGGGAGGGTCTGTAATCCAATGGAACTCCCCAGTTAGCGTGTCGATAAGGCGCATGTCTCCGAAAGTCGAGCAGGATGGTGAAAGACACGAGTACACATATTTATGCACATACAGGCCGTGTGTAACCGTGACGACGCTAGGCGTGGCGCTGGAGGCGGATGCATTAAGCACTGTTATACTTTCACTGTCGTAGGCAACATGTAGAAGGGCCGTACGACGACATCTGAATACAAGTCAAGTCAGCTGGTACTTCAATTTATATCAAGCAACTTGCCTTCTCACAAGTACAGTGAGCAACGTCGATCTACTCAACGTCTGGGTACGAGACCAATCTTGATAGGCTCGTCGTCCAGTAAGCTTAATTGCAGATTGGGACAAGAGTGAATTCGGAGGGCTACTGAGGCTATAGGATAGCTTCAAAGAATTGATGAAAAGCCGCGCTGAGGAACGGTCTGCATTCAGTAGAACTCCCCAGTCAGTGTCTGGACGTCAGCGCATGTGGCAAAGGTCAATTCAGCTGAGACATGGGCACGCAGCTTGTATTGGGCAACTTGCCCTCTCATAAGTGTAATCCAAGACAATAAACAACGACTCCCCGTCGTTCCACTGTCATACACACAACCCAGTTAGTCTGTCGATGAGGCGCATGTACCAAAAATCGAGCGGGGTGCGGTATATGCATTGCCGAACTGTGCGCACCCTGAGCTTTGCAGGATTGCGATAGCACCGGCTATCGTAAGCAAAATGAAGACATGTAGATAGATGCGCGACGACAGTTCGACTGTGGCAAGAGTCAAGTCAGCTTTGAATACTGGGTACGCTGCTTGTATCGAGCAACTTGCCTTCTCATAACTACCATCCAAGACAACAAGCAACGACTCCCCGTCAATCCACAATCGTACATCCAATACCAGAAAGCAAGCGGGCAGAGAACTCAAACTCTAGTGACAAGCCATGCCCTTGCTGTCTGCACCTCCCGAGAGCACGGCGTCGATGTCCATGGTGGGCGAGAAGACGAAGTGGCCGATAGCGGCGCCAAGGACGGTCGCGAGGATGAGATACGCCTGCACAATCGCACGTTAACCACCCAGCACCCCGCAAACGGTGCATCACTCACGTTGTATGTCATGAAGATGAGCATGAGGAAGAACGACAAGAACACCTGCGCCCCATACAGCGACGCGCGAGTGATCCGTGCCGACAACGGGAGCGGCGTCCTGCATTCCACAGCCCGTCAGCGGTCCCGTCCGCACGCACGCTTCGAGATCAGGAGTCCCGACTCCCGACAGACACTGAGCACTCACCCGGTGCGCCCCTTGACGACCAACGAGCCAGTCAACAATCCCGCCTCTTCCGAGTCGATCTCAGGCGAGGCCCTCGCACTCACCGACGCGGCCTTGCCCTTGGCCTGCGCGCTGAGCGTCGCGGCGATGCGCCTGTCCGCGGTCCGCTGCGCGACGCGCAGGTACTCGTACAGCACGCCGAGCGCGACGACCGCCGCGCACGAGAGCACGAACGCGCCCGTCGTCGCGATGTGCCACGAGCGGAAGACGATGCAGGTGTCCGCGATCTGCGTGTTCCAGAGCATGTTCATCGAGCACGTCGGGCCGCTGTCGGGCATGGGCATGTCGTGCCCGCCGTGTCCGCCGTGGTCGCCGTGGTTCATTGCTGCGGTCGGGTCGGTGGTGGTGCTGGTGGTGGCTTGTAATGTGAGCTTGAGCTTGAAAGGGCCAGAGAGGGGTTATAAAGGGCAAGCTCAGGCGAGGTGCTATGGGAAAGAGTGTCAAGAAGGGTGGCGACTGGAACAGCGCAGGCCGTGCGAGACCCCTGTCCCCGCAGTCGAGGAGACGCCCGATATGATTACTTATATGCACATTGCTATCTCGCCGGGGCGCAACGGCAGGAACAGCAACCCCAGAGCATGAATCATTTAACGGACACACATGTGGTGGAGGAAAGCGAGTTGTATTGTGTACACTGAGACCATGTCCGAGGCCAAACAAACTATTCCACAGGTCGCAATCACGCCGCAGCATCCTCCTCCTTCTTCCCGAGCCCGTGTTTCTGCAGGAGCGCGTCGATCTCCGCGGGCTTGTAGATCTTCGCCTTGGGCTTCTTGTTCGCGTCGAGCGTGAGCGTCGCAAACTCCACTATCGGGCGCGTGCATCAGCTCTGTCTCCTCCGAGGGGAGGAACGGCGAATGGACGGACGTACGCTTCTCGCTGCCCAGCGTGGTGCTGTCCATCGTCTTGCTCATTGTCCTGAGCACGAGCTCGATCGCGTCCTCGACGGAGATGTCCTCCTTGTACTCCTGCTTGAGCAGAGAGGTCGCGGTGCCGTTGTTCGCGCCGATGCATGTCGCCTTCCAGCCGGAGTAGTTCCCTGATGGGTCGGAGTGGTATAGCTGGAATTCGTAATGTGGGTCGTAGCCAGCGTAAAGGAGCGAGACACCGAATGGCCGCAGACCTGGAGATCGGCACATATCAGACATAGGTCCCCGATGATAGCTGGATTTCGAGGTCATCGGGCATGAGCAGATGACGTACCACCGTACTGCGTGTAGCCCTGCTTCAAGTCACATAGCCGCTGCGCAAGCAATTCCACGGGGATGTCTTCATTGTACATGAACAGATGTCTTTGCGCGGCTTGTCGCGCATAGTTGACAAGCGAATTCGCGTCCGCCGTGATTCCCGCAACACCCCCCACAACGTTTCTACACAAGAGAGAGCAGGGAGCGGTCGCATGCAAGACTCATTAAGAGGGACGCAACGTGGAACTCACGAGTTCAGCAAGAAGATCTTCTCGCCACTGCCGCCGTACCCGCCCTCCTTCGAGCCAGACATGTCAAGCAGCTTGCCCGTCACCTTCTTCTCTGCTGCGAGCACCACCCCGTCTTTAGAAAGTACGCCGAGGACGGTTCCGGCGTGCGAGATGGCCTCCATGGCATACTCGACTGTGCCTGCGTTTAGTGAATGTTTCCCGGTCATTCGCGCGATGAGCTCACTTTGGTACAAACGCCCTGAGCAGTACGCATACACGTCAGTCATGAAGTCGATTAAGAGTTCAAGCGGACGCGACATACCCTCGGGCGAGAAGATCGTGGTGCGGCCTGAAGTAGTGCGCACTGTTAGTACATGCTTGATATTGTCTCGATTGGAACCTTGCACGCACTATCGTAACGTCTGGCCTAGTGTGCATAGATCAGTCGCATTTTCGCACTTCTATATCCTGAGCACTCACCATGATGAAGGATGTGTGGAGAGAAGTGAACGAGCAAGATCTCGCGCTGAGGTGAGTTGACGCGTCCCAACTCGAAGGCGTACGCGTCGACCATTACGCCCGGACTTTGCCGAGACGTGAGTATCCGTTGCATTACCATTAAATAGCACCCGTTATGTGCACGTATTTGCGACGATATTGGACTCCTCTCTCAGACTGACTACCATGCGCATGCATGGACCGACAGGACCCTGGATATCCAAGGCCGCATGCCGAGGCCTCGCGAGTCCGCGTTGCGCCGGGCATTCACGACATGCGGAGCTCGACGCGCGACAAATACCACCGTGACCGCAGGCGTGTCTCTCCCTCCGACAGCACGCGGAGGGTGGTTCAAGGGTCTTTTCAATTGCGGTCAGGCTCGACTAGCTAGTATTGTTGTACGTGCTACCAACACCGCGTGACATGCTTCGCCGGCGGGCCCAAGCGGTCGCGCGCGCGCGCCGTTGACGTTAAGATACGACATTATCGAATGTGCGTATGTTCCGCCGCCCGCGGCGGCGGCGGCGGCGTACTGTACTAGCTAGTACTGTCGGGGATTCTGGACTGTAACTCAGTGTGCGCCCGAGTCGGAGACAGGGATCGTCGATGTCCGCTCTTGCCTCGTCGAATGTCATACAGTATCGGATATACGCTGAACGTGGCGAGATTGCGGCGCATGGGTCTAATTACATGCAGGGATTTTGCAGGGATGCAGGGAAACACGATGCGGGATGATTGTGACCGGTGAATGCATTCGCCGAGTAGTACTTTGGCATACCTAGAAGTGCAGAGGATCGTGAAAGTGTGGTGAATCACCCGAGGGTAGCGTGCATGAAGGAGACCAGGGATACAATCCATTTCGCAGTTGCGTGTATAGCGCAGAGTACAAGAGAGTACAACAGCCAACCACGGCGTATTACTTGACAGGCAGAGAAATGCCGCCCGAGTCC
Organism: Daedaleopsis sinensis; assembly: GCA_033807695.1. Taxonomy (NCBI): domain Eukaryota; kingdom Fungi; phylum Basidiomycota; class Agaricomycetes; order Polyporales; family Polyporaceae; genus Daedaleopsis; species Daedaleopsis sinensis. Next base: position 3,254,283 of record CM066306.1, read on the forward strand.
AAATGAACTTCGGCGCTTAATGAGGGGGAGAATGAACTGGATGTGCAGTGACGGGAAAGACCGCGGTTTTCAGTCGCGCATATCATCGTCTTTGGCGACAAAGGAGTCCTCGTTCTCGTCGTCTTCGTCGTCGGCCTTCAACCCTGCCTTGGCAAGGGCCTCGGCGGAGGTGTAGTCCACGCGTACACCACGGGTGCGACGGCCTGTGATGGCGCTAGGATCGATCTCCTCAAAGTCCTCCTCCTGCACGCGTAAAACGCGTCAAAAACACACCGTAGTCAGCAACCAGGGCAGAGTGCGCAATGTGGAGGAAGGGGTCGCAAAGCGACGCGTCAATTGGGAGAGGCACTGACCTCTGCCATCTCCTCGTCCTCATCATCCTCTTCCTCATCCCCATCTTCATCTTCCTCGTCGTCGTCCTCGCTCATCACATGCTCTTGGACCTGTTTGCCCTTCCCCTTGCCGGCAGGCGAGAGAGTGGTCTCAGGATTACCTCCATTGGAGGCGGTAGTCCTGCAGTCAAGGGTCGGACATTGCACACATCATCGCAGTATAGCAGCACGTACGAGGGGACAGTCGCGTCGGTGGACATCAGGTTATTTTCGGACAGCGTAGACACGATGCGAGTGGCGGTTGTGGTGGTAGTGGTACAAGGGTGAAGACGCGACGCGACATTGGGACGCGTTCTGGTCACCTGAACTGTTTGGTCGTATTTTGACCGCCGAGTGGAAGGCCGGTGTGCCGGCCAGCGACGGCCGGGGCCGGGATGACCGCATTAATGGCCGTTCGGGGCGAGAATACGATCAAAAGCCGATTTTATTGGTTGGGAGGCGCTCCGAAAGGGCCGGCGGATGGTGTAACGCCGGAATGTTTATTGCATTTACGACGACTGTCTGGCATTTCATTTGTGGTCGACTTACGCGGGAGAACAGTAGGATTGTGGGCTGTCCTGTGTACCTCTGGTGGCCGAACGACTGTGCTGGAGAGTGGCAGACGGGGGCGCGCTCAAGAGGCCTCAGGCACCGAGAACGTCATCGTGGGCAAACAGACTTTGCAGAGATGATCAACGGTGGCGAAAGAGAGTTGATATCATGACCGGACGCAGCCGCCAGACCGGACAAGAGCCGATGCTAGCGAGCTGAGATAGAGACGAGCAGCACTACTAGTACTAGTTACATGCGCCGTCCGAGAGGGCCTAGCTGAAACGCAGGGTGGCATGAGCGAGGCTCCGAATCCCTGCGGTTCGCTCAGCGCTCGCTGCCGGTTGGGAGAAAAGGAGGAAAGCGAGGAGGTGCTGATGTAATTAATTTGGCGTGAAACTAGAGGAGGAGTCGGGTAGGCCACGGACTCGGCAGGGCGGAGGCAAGGCCCTTGAACCCACTCTCTCTCCTCGTCGTTGCATGTGTATATCCCCGTCTTCCCCGTGTCTCCGTGGCCGGCGTTGACAGCTGAAGCGACGATGAGCTTTATGCGCTCGAACGCGCACCGCATATTATCCTTCCCATTCTCCTCTGATCGCAACCGCGCGCAAGATCAGCAGGACGGCGCAGGCGAAGTCCAAAGGCCGTCGACCACACAGGAATCTCGCCCGTCTTCTCAGCACTGTCCCAATCTGTCACGCACCTCCTCTGCGCGAAGCGCCAGACTGTCCTCAGATCTCATCCCCGCCCTCCGCCTCGCTGGGCTTGCTCTTGACCCCGACCGTGACATGCGCTCCTCCCGCATGCGCGAATCAACCCCCAAACCCAGACCTCTCCTTGTCCTCAAGCTCTCCGGCTCCTCCTTCCTCGACACTGTCATCCGCGACGACAAGTCCAAGGACCCAATCTACATTACAGAGACCTCAAACGACGTCACCTCCCTCTATCGCCTCGACCATCCCCGAGACGAGCCCATCAAGGCAGCTACCTTCCAGTGGCCTATACATCCTGTCAGGACCAAGGGCAAGTCCGGCAGGTCTATCCAGTTCGGGAACGGTAGCTGGAGGGAAGCCGAGGATGTCCTCAAGTCAGGGCCCCTTGGGAACACTGCGTACGCTCACGATCCTCCGTTCTTACCTCCACGCTTATCCTTACCCTCTTCCTCAGCATCCGCAAGTTCAACATCCCACATTATCCTAACAGCCTCAAGTGGAAGCTCATCCCTGGCAACTGCTTTTGCGTACGTGCCCCTTCCCGCTCGTCATCTAGCGTCTCCGCTCACTCGACTTTGCGCCCCCCTGTTTCCTATTCATCCGCCACAGTGTGTGACGAACGCTGTAAAGGGCCCTGTCGCGGTTCTTGACGCAGCTACGCTTAATGCTCCTCCACGACTCAAAATCTATGACACCCTTATCGAGAAGGAGACGGCGCGTTCACAAGATAATTACAAGGGCATCCCTACCATCCTCCTTGACTACCTCCTTGTTACATCCTTTCTCCTCGTCACAGATGTGCAAGAGTGGCTGGATCGTCCACGAGAAGCCAGAATCCCCGGTAGCAACTCGTATACCGTTCAGCGCTGGCTCGCGCTCATCCACCATCGACCAGCGCCTCCAGAGCCAGAGCACCCCACGGTCGACCTTAGCTTGACGGTCCCTTCTACTCCGCCACATTCCGCCACAGTCCCGTCGCCTGGAGGGTTCTGGGAGACGCAGACGACTTTCTCAGGTTCCAACGGGTCGGGTTCAGGTGCGTCGTACCTCGGTGAGCCCTTCACACCCACTACACCCGCAACACCCGCAACACCTGCAACATCTGTGCACTCTTCTGCATTGGGCTCGCGATCGGTAGAAGAAGCTCCGCCCGTTCCTCCTGTCCCTGCTTCGTCTAGTTCATCACCATTTGCTTGGAACGTTGACCCGGCCCACGCTCGTGAACGACCCAAGTCGACTCCGCAGACCATGTCCCATTCTCCAAATTCTTCTACCTCGACTGCGCAGCCTTCTACTGCGTCGAGTACTATTGCAAGAGACGGGGAAGACGACACGAACTGTACGCAACGAACCAGACCACCACATACGTTGTCGTTGCCGGCTAACGTTTACGTTTCTACGCTGCCGCTCACCGCTGCATCCATGTCAACATCTGCTCCCCCCTCTCCGCTTCCTGACGCTCCAATTGCGGGGCCATCGACAGCATCATCGTCAAGGCCTTCTCGACGACAGTTGCCTACCCCTCCTGGACCTGTACCGACCCACTCTTTCGCTCAGCCTTGGTTGTATCCTGCCTCACCTACGACTGGCACCGCCCCCTCCGCATCCACACCAGCTCCTTCAGAGAATCCACCCCCCACTCCGGTGAGTGCATCTCCGAGTGCCACCGCGCGAGCAACTGTGCGCGCATCCATGCGTGGTTCTCTTCGTACAGCGCCAATCCCACCGCCGCCACCACCTCCCCAGCACTCGATTCCCCTTCCCCCAAAACTCGCGCAGGAGCAGCAACAAGGCTATGTGTCACGTCGGCCACGCACTGCGCCTGAGTTGGAGAACATGAGTCGGCGGAGACATTCTGCAGGAGAGTTTGCGTCAGAGGAGCCGTCGACAAGCATCCATCCGTATGCGGCTGCTGCACAGACGTACTCGTCGCAGGATCGCGATAATCTGGTAGCGCAGATGCGCGGGCTTTCCACCCAGCCAGGACCATCACACGTTGGCGGACACCTGCGGGCCCCGAGCCAGCCGGCACCAGACTACGACGCGCATTCGTTCGTGAACATGCCTCCACCGGTCCCCCCACTGCCGTCCCTACCAGGAACACCGAGCAGCGGGGGCTCCGCCGGGCTGCGTTCGCCTATAGCGCAGGGCAGACGGGTGTTGACAGTCGTGAACGCCGACGCGGGCACGATGCCGATACGGGATCCTGGGCGCGTGCCGCCGTCCGAGCGAAATCGCCCTCTGCGGATGTCGACGTATGCGGAAAGCGTGTACGAAGTGCCCCCGCCAGCGTACGACGCGATCGACTTCTCCGTTCCTCCAGTGCCACCTCTGCCGCATGCCGCGCAGGCATCGTCCCTGTCGCGTGTTGCGTCGTTGCAGTCGATACCGCACGCAGCGCGAATGCAGGTCCCGCCATTACCTGCCCTGCCTGTGGAAGCCGGAGGTGCGGGAGACGGCCATCGCGGGTCATAGTCGCGCTAGGCGCGTCCCGCGACGCGTCAGGGTTTGGGCCAGGAAAAGTCGTGCGTTCCTGCTATTTCTGCTGTGCGGGTTCGGCTGGGCCTGCTTGATCTCACTCATTTTTCGCGTCGGGCTCCTTACAGTTCTGTTTCCCCTCACGCCCCCTGTTGTCCATCTAGTCGCTCATTTGCCGCATCATTCGTTCGGTACTCTCCTTGCCCGCTCACATCCACACCACATCTGTCTTTCATGCTGCACTCGTCCACCACTGCACTCTGTGTCCTCACGCATATGCTTCCTCTTCCCTTCATCACTGTGATCTACCTCATTGCATATGCGCCGGATCTTGACGATCCTGCTCTTCCCTGTATCATACAATACATCATCGCTCTCTTCTGGCCTATACTTCCTTCCTCCTTTCTTACCCCCGCCCCCCTTCCCTTTCCGTTCTCTGCCTACCGCCCCCGCCTCTCCTCCATCCCCAACCCAATCCCGCCCCTCCCTTACCCTTTCCCACTCGGTCGCTGGATCTGGACCGCCCTCGCGCCCGCCTGCAAGCCCTGGATCTCCCTGCCTACCATACACGCGCCGGTCCGTCTTAATATCAATACCCTCCGCACCGATATATCCGCTGTCCCTCCCCGCCCCCGCCCTCGCCCCTTCTCTTCCCGGGGAGCCGGTCCCAACTACCGACGGCTGTCGACTCCGCCGAAGCTTCCGCCCTTCCCTTTTTCATTCGCGGCCATCGGGATCCGGCACCGGGCGGGCGGGCGGCGGAGATACAGTACAGTTGCCGCCACAAATTACATACTCACGCGCGCACCTCCATGCGCGCATTATTGGTCGTCGGAAGGGTTCAGAATCGTTTCCTCTCTATCTCTCTGACTCTCTCTCTCTTTCTCGCGCGCTCGCTCGTATACAACTGGTGTGTCTCTGGTACCTACCTAGCTCTAGTCCTTAGTTACAATACTCACTCTCTGCTGCTGCTGCTGCCGCCGCCGCACACGCATGTATGTACCGCCATCGCACATCGCACATCGCACCCGGCTGTCCCACGTCCCACGGCTCCCGGCCCCCGGCCCACGTCGCACGCCGCGTACGTTGCACATGGCGCACGCTCGCCGCGACGCGACCGGTTGCGCCCCGCTTACCATACGCACGGTCCGTACGAACGGGACATCTCGACGTCGACGTCGACGTCAGCCCCAGCCCCCGCTAATGCCCCTACAGTACTGCTCTCTCCTGTCCTCTCGAGTCTCATGTTCGTTGAACGTTCTCGCTCTCGTTGTCTCATCTCACTCTCACTCTCACTACCAGGCCTGCTCTCGCTCCCGCCCGCGCCGCCACGTACATCTTCTCATCCATATGGTATACGTATTCTCGTCTCGTCTCGTGCGCCGTGTACATGTACATGTACGTTGTCGGATAATGCCCTGGAGTCCGGGACTGCTCGAGCTCCCTATTAGTAAAACAGTAGTCACTTATTCGTTACATACTCGCCCCCGCGTAGTGCACACTCGTACGTACGCATAAATCTCCGCGCATGGCGGACGCAGCCCCCGAGTCCCCCGACGGCCGCCCTGGGCGCGCGGGTCTGTGTCGATTCTCGAGCTCGCGCGCGGTGCGCGGTGCGCTTTCTTTCTGTCAGTAATAGCTGTGTATATAATTGTACAGACCCCCTCCCTCGTGCGTAGTATCTGTTGTGTATGACACTGCACCCCCGGAGCGGCGCGCGAGCCCTCGCGAGCTGCTGCAGCCAGACCGTAGACGTAGCCTGTTGGCAACGGTCCCGAACTATCGGCTCGAAGTTACCTAACACTTCGCAGCCAACGGTAGGTAAGTACACACGTACATACCTACATTAGCTATAGCTTGCGTGACAGGCCCCTCGTTCCTGGCGGAAATGAGAGAAGCCTTGCACTGAGGCTCTGGCGTTCTGATTCTGAGGCCTGAGGACCGGCGTTGGAGCTAGGTTGGACCTAAGCGTGTATCATCTGGCCATCCAGGCCATCCAGGCTAAGTTCCAGCAGCCCGACGTGGCCGCGGTCCGTGCTGTGCGGGGGTTCGGGCATTCTGGAAGCTCGCGAGACGGTGACTAGCTCAATGGCCATGGCTAGTTGGGCATGGACACTTGACGCCGGTCGACATCGGCGGAGGACGGTATGTAGATCAGGACTCACCTGGTACTGGTACAAGCTTCCAGTTCCTGTCGCACTAGGCTAAGGTAGTCCATGCGGGCGCACCACGTCCGGCTCCTTATCGAGGTGATTAAAATGGAGGGCTTGGATCCAGCGTATGCGTTGTACTCACATTATGACATGGAGAACTTGAAGATGCTTCTGGGTGCGCGGTGACTCGGAATCGAAGCCACCGGCCGCAGCGAGCTGCTACGTCCCTCCGACGCCCATGCCGGAGTTGTGGGCGACCTGCATGGATATCTAGAATCGCTGCGGCCCTTCGCGAGCACGCGGAACGGCCCCGGTACCTATAGCTGTATACGTACGACTGGCAGCGTGGGGCCGCGCCGGTACCGGGGACCGTGTTGAGCCTTCTACTGAACTTCCCACTAACCGAGGCTGTGGATATCGACGTCGTCAACGCCCACAGCGCATGTACTGACCAGTGGCAGACGGACGGCGTATGCTCGTCATGACGTGGCGGAGGCGAAAATGCCTCATATATGCTCGGAAGGCAAAGGCCCCCGCCCCGCCGGCTGCCAGAGCTTGGACTTCGTGGAACACTCCCGCTGCGCAAGTCCATATGCAAACGTCATATATGTCGCAGAACAAGGATGCTGTGAGAGTCGTCAGTAAGTCAACATCCCCGCTGATATCACCGAAAGCAGTACTGACCGAAATCGTGATTCCCGGGAGTACTGCGACCAACTGGCTGCTGTCCATGGCAGTGGTCGCGGACGCGAGGGGATAATACTTAAAAGTAGCGGAGGTGGTTTATTTGTGATCCCCGGATTTTCTCCCGCGACCTCCCCGGCCGGGGCCCCGCCGCAGGAAACTCGGACGGACGTCGTTCGGATGCCGCCGCGGTCCCGGCGACTCCGCGCCCCGACGGCCCGCGCGCACCCGACCCCGATGAGAGGCAATTGCGTCGGTACATACACCTTGCTCACCGACGTCGACGTCCCCCACCGCACCGCATATACCCAGCATGTCACACGACGAGCACCCGCAGCACGGAATGGAACGCATCAACGGCGAGCCAGAGGGGCTCCCGACGAGTCAACAGCAGCATGAGGCAGCGGACTCGATTTCTCCTCCCAATCCCAGTCCCGGCGCTGAGCCCACGACCACGACGTCGACGTCGGCAGGCTCCCCGGTCTTCATCGTCGTCATGGTGCGTCTCGAGCGAGCCTCCCACATGCATCGCGACACTGACCAGCGCCATCGCGCGCGCCCTCCGGGCCATCACTGCAACCTCAACATCCAATCTTCAACACATACGGACGGCGGGCACTGCAGGGCGTAGCGGGCACCGGCAAGACGACGCTCGCGCGCGCCCTCGAGGCGCGCCTCCGGCTCCCCTACATCGAGGGCGACGCCCTCCACCCCGCCGCGAACATCGCGAAGATGTCCGCCGGGACGCCGCTCACGGACGCCGACCGCGAGCCGTGGCTCGAGCTCATCCGCACCACCGCCGAGCACATGTGCGCCGCCCAGCAGCACGCGCCCGACTCCGACTCCGACTCCCGCACGCCCGCGCCCGCGCCCGCGCCCGAGCCCACGCCCGGCGTCGACGAGCCCCAGCCCGCCCTCGATCGGGAGCCCAGCCGCGCAGGGGTGCTCGCGACGTGCTCCGCGCTCCGCGGGTGCTACCGCGACATCCTCCGCGGGGCGCGCGCGCAGACGCGGCTCGCGACGTACTTCGTGTACATCAAGGGCGACCGCGCGCTGCTGCTCGACCGCATCTCGCGGCGCGAGGGCCACTTCATGAAGGCGACGATGCTCGAGAGCCAGCTGCGGACGCTCGAGAGCCCCGAGGGCGAGGACGGCGTCGTCGTCGTGCCGATGGAGGCGTCGACGGAGGAGCAGACGGACATCGCGGTCAGGGAGCTGAACAGGCTCTTGCCGGAGCCGCTTCGGGATTATGGAGCTGAGAGTACGCAAGGGGAAGACTAGCTATAGTGAGCTCATGGATGTACGCTCATAGATGTACTACTACGTGGTGCCACTATCTACAGACGCACCATTCGAACTGCTCGCGACCACGTCGACGAAACACTTCAACTTGAACGTGGCACGGCGACACGTCGTATCCTTGCCATCATTGAGGTTTGAATCCAGCAGCACACGTCGATGTTCCCGAGCACCGAACCACTGACAATTCCACCACGTCCTCGCTACGTACATGAGAGTTTGGGTACGTAGGTATAAAATGGCCATGACACACACTTCACGAGTCGCTACTATTCAACAAGCCAGTATCACCAGCACTCGAGCGCTCACCACCCAAGAAACACGCAATTCATCAACCCAAAGGGGAGAACGACGTGCCCAAGGGGAGGGAGACAAGCATCGAGCACGAGCTCATGACAAGAAGAAAAGGACACAACCAGGAAGCGCGAGAGAGGCGGAGAGATGGTGAGGGAGCAGTGGAGAGAACGGGGTACGGCGAGCGGGGTTTGTCTCTGGGGACGTGAGATAGAAAAGAGACCATAGAGGAGGGAGAGGAGACAGATGGGAATAATCTTGATGATAAATAGAGGGAGAGAGACGCATAAGAGACCCTAGACGCATGTGACATGGGAACCATACTGTTCACAAGACGATCAGAACACGCTCACAGACGACATAGAACCGAGAGGCGCAATGGACGCCAGGTCCCATCCGCTCAGCTCCAAGTCAAGGGCTGAGGGGAAGTCGTCGGGAGACATGTCAATGCTCGTGTCCAAAGGCGTCGCGTCAGGCTGGACCACGGGGAGCATGGCCAGCAGTCTCTGCATCTCCACCTCGCTCTCCCAGTCGATCTCCGGTAGAACGGGAGTCACTGACGCCGTGGGGGCCGGCGCCAGCTTGATCTCGGATATTGACTGGGATCGTGACCGGGAGGGCGTAGGCCCAGCAGGTAGAGGAGCCTGCGGCGACACGGGGGAAGGCGCAAGGATTTCGCGGAAGAGATCGTCCATGATGACTTCATCAATCGTTGATTGCGCGCTGTCGCCAATGTGGATGGTCGGCGGATATGATGAGGGAGGGGGGATGTTGAGCTCCAGCTGGAGGCGATTCGGCGAACATTCGGATCCACCCGCTGCAGGGACACCGATGATAAACGAGGGGCATCGGTGGTCGCCACCCGTGCTAGGTGGCGAGTGGAATCGAAGTCGTCAGAATCATAGAGAGTGCTGGAGCCGGAAGACGTGTGTGAAGGTGCGGGTGAGATGGGAAATATGGGGGAGTGGGGCACGAATACGGGGAATGTAGTCGTGGGAGGGAGTTGACCGGACGTAGCTGATGCGGAGGCGTTGGAAGAGGAGGAAGAGGAGGACGGTGAAGACGACGGGGGTACAGAGGGGATGTTGAGAGGAAGGCCGGAGGCTGCTAGCGCCTTCATAACGGCTTCCCATCCCGTCTCGAGAGTCTTGACCCGTTGTCGGAGCTCCTCATTCTCCCGCTCCCTGGCCTTGTCCTTCTCGCGCTCTTCATCTTTCTGTTCTGTAGTACGTGATAGTTCGGTAAGACCCATGCCAGCGCGGAGCTGCCTGTTCTCGTCCTCAAGCTCCTGGACACGGCGTTCCATGTATGAGAACTGCGCCTTGCGGCGGTCGCGAGAGTTCTGGGCAGCGATGCGGTTGCGGTGTGCGCGTGCCTCCCTACGCTCCTCTGGAGTGACCTCAGAGCGAGCTCGTTTACGGGAGGGGCCAGGCTGATTGTCGTCGGTGTGGGAGTCCGGCGACTGAGGGTCGGTGGGAGTAGGCGATGGCATGGCGAGGTCCATGTCGGCGGGACGTTTCATGACGGAGTGGTGATGTGGGGGATACGTGGACAGAACAGAAAGCGAAGAGTCAGGTCTTGTAGGCGGGCAGACTGCCAGAAGGGACTGCGGTGTACGTGGTGGTCGTTGGAAGAGCTGTGAGACACGTAGACGACACGTATACGCCCCCTGTTGTCGGCTATTTACATCCTTTCCTTTCCTGGCCGCATCGCCTCTCACGTGAATACTTATCGCAAACTGTCCCTTCGCCCGACACCGCCAACGTCAGCGCAGTCGGCAACGATGGGCAAGAAAGACAAGAACCAGGAACCGGTGGCCAATCTCAATAGCGTTCCCAACAGGGACATCACCCAGCGCATCAACTTCCTGTACCAAGCTAGCACTTATCTCCACTCGATCTCAAGTTCCACGTCTACTGCGTCTGCCGTCCCACCACGACCGCAGGGCAAAAACAAGGGCAAATCAAGGAAGAAAAATACGATAAGGCATCCGAGAGATGCAGCAGAACTGTCCAGATGCTACATCGGTACAATGCGCATAGTTGGCCAGAAGACGATGGTCAGAATGTAAGGGAACCCATCGCATCATGCCTGACTGAACCTCATACACGTACGTGGACAGGGACCCATCGATCAAGCGGACATTGTGTAAACAGTGCGACACCGTGCTCATGCCTGGCTCGACAGCTACCGTTCGAGTTAGACGTGCGCCACTCAATGCACCTTGTCCAAGATTTAATGGCTGACTGCTTTGCAGCACTGCCCTCACATGGACATGTCGTTGTGTACACCTGCCTAACGTGCAATACGTCCAGGCGGATACCTGCCCCTCCGCTACTAGACGCAGACCCATCTGACTCGACTGCGCTGCCACGGATCGGGCCATCGACGTCGACTGCGGCTATGGATGTTGACTCGACAGGACCGCAGCCATCCAGAGGAAAAAGGTCCAAGAAACGCAAAGATCCCATAGCCCGGCCGCCGCCCCTGTTCGAGCGTACAGGCCACGTTGTATTTCGGGGAAACCAGATTCTCGCCCAGTGAGGGCTGCACTCGCACTGCTTCGGTCACCTTTCTGGGAGCGTCAAGGGTCCTGACATCGTCGTTCTCTGCCCGGAAGGACCACGCCTACAAGCAGCAAATTCGCCGCTTATCATCTGTCGCCCCCTCGGATACACATTATTTCAACACACCTCTGCACGGGGGTCCCCGGAGATACCGACAGGCTCATACTCGCGCGCACACCCGCGCCCCTCACTCCTCCCATGTAATCCTCGATCTTCCCCGCCGTGCGCTCCTCCATTCCCTCCATCCTTTAAATCCACAGCTCACCAAACGTCGACGTGAAACGGCTTGTTCTGTCTTTGGAATCCTTGTTGAACATCTAAGACATGATGTAGAAGGATACTTCATGTTTGTAATGGATCGGACCACTAGGCAGCAGTGTTGTTGTGCAGCAGTTTCAAGCGAGCTGGGAGACCCATATCTTGCTCAGTGGGATGAGACCAGTCATTAATGGTCAAATGAGAGTCCCAAGTTTCCTCCCCACCGTGAGCGAGGACAACTTCTCGCGGTATGATCGGTGGGTCATCTCTTTGAACTATGTAGTTGGTGTAACAGATCCTCAGAATTCAAGTGTATGTACGCCGTGTACGTATCCAACGCTCTGTTCAAACATCCGCTAGAATCCGCACCAGCAGTTCCTTCACGCTCTTCCGCTCCCAACCCAGCCTCACGCCATCCGCCCCGTCCTCGAGAGGCCCATCGTTCACCCCACACGCAGGCCACATCACACTCCCTAGGAGTTCCTCATCCGGCCCACGCCGCACCCTCAGCCGGTGCGAAACCACACGCGGGAATATGCGCGCAACATCCTCCTCCGACACATCCCACACCTCCGGCCACGCCTTCGCGACCGCCGCGTCCAACGCCTCAGCGGCCGACACGTCCGGCTGCGAGCCCCCGAGCGCCATGTCGACCGCCTGCCCGCCCTCCCCGAACGGAGAGCGGCCGCCCCCATCGCCGTCCTCGTCCCCGTCCTCGTCCTCGACACGCAGCCTCATCCCGTGCCCCCGCCCGCCCTCGTACTCGAACCCGAACCCGAAGTCGTCCGAGCCCGACGCCTTCCCGTTCCCCCGCGTCCCGCCCCCGAGGCTCTCCGCGCTCCCGTCCGTCCAGCTGCGCCCGTCGACGCTGTCCCCCGCGGCCGTCTGCGCGTCGCCCATCCGCGCCTCCTGGCGCACGAGCGCCGCGCCGACCGTGTCCCCACTGAGCACGCGGAAGGCGCGCACGAGCGCGTCCGCGTCCGCATGCGCGCGCATCGTCAGCAGCGTCCCGTCCAGCGCGGGGTGGTGCCGCGTCGCGGCGAAGAGGTCGAGCACGTACATCTCCAGCGCCGGGTGCAGCGCGGCGTGCGGGGGCAGGGCCGCCGTCGGGACCTGCGCCGTCGCGTACACTGACGGGTAGAAGATTGGGGCGGCGACGGGGTGCGGCCGGGCGAGCGTGCGGAGGTACGCTAGCTCGGGGGCCGGCAGTGTAGGCGGCGCGAGGGGAGTGGGCGCGGGGAGCGGCGTGGTTCGGCGTGCGGGCGAGTGGTGCGCTGGGGTCGGGGCTGCGAAGTACGAGTGGGGGAGGCTCAGAGGCGATTGGGCAGGAGTACCGCGAGGCGTTGCGGACGAGGCTCGGTAGGCTTGGCAGCTCTGTCGGACAGACGGCTGTAACGAGACGTCCACGCTCATGGAGAATTTGTCGAGCTGTTGTAATGTGGTTAGCAAGTGCTGTTGCAAGTATGACTATGCGAGCGGAACCTCACCAAGCCACCCAGAATCGCTGGTCGCTCATGCGGATCCTGCTTGCACACGTACACCATCAGAAATCCGTCGGGCAGGTTCCACGTTCCGTCCTCGACGTCCAACGGACCCGACATGTTTGTGTCGTCGCCCTCGTGTCCGTCGAACACGATCCTCCTCTCGGAGAGGACGCGCATCAGCGAGCGCTGGCACGGAGGGGTGGTATGCTCCAGCCCTGAGACGACCACCGCCTTCGGGAGAGCCGAGGCCGTTCCTCCACCAGACTCGTTCGTCCGTTCGCCAGACAGTACGCCCTTCTGCGCGCGCAGGTTGTCGGCAGCCGGATGTAGCGACAGGTCGTCTGCTTCCGCTACACCCGATGGGGCGAACAACGACGATAGAGGGAGCGGGTCCGTCCGAAACCTCTGCGCACTCGGGCGGCCTTTCGACATCCGCGAGCGCATTGTCGAGGATGGCGTTTGGCCGCCGATGAGGGGGCGGCGAGACGAGGCGAGTGACGAGGCGTCGAAGAAGCGATCTTCGTCTTCCCCATCAGAGCTCGGGGCAGGCCCGGCAGGGAAGGAGGAATGCTGCGGGACATGCCCTACTGAGTTGCGCACACTCTTGCTCGTCCCAGGGAGGGGTACGGCTCCAGAGCGTGGGGTGGTATCGGCGCGGGGACGCGGCGTACTGCTGCGGTGTGAGGAGAAAGAAGCACGGGGCATGCGTCGGAAGAAGAGAGACCGAAGGAACGAGTCTGGGTGGTCTATTTGAGCGGTAGGCGTGGACGCGGACGCGAGTTTCCGGGACGCCTTGGTGTGTAATTGAATGCTGGGGGCCGACTTTGCAATCTTGTACTTGTGGGTAACAACACCAAGAATGTGTTGTAGAATCTATGACTGAACGTTGAGTTCATAACAGAAATTGGCGTGGCAAATGGCTGAGTGATGTAGGGGGCATTGTCCAGTCTATGTTATGCATGTCTGTGTCACGTCCTAGATAACACATCCCAAATGGCTCCAGCATACACTCAGGATGGGACATGTTGACAAGTGCATAGGTCATACTAACAAGATGTGACCACATTTCAATGACTCGTTACACTGGACAATGTTCCCGGCGTGAAGCCTGTGACGGTGGGGAGACCAAAACTCACCAGAGTTACGAGGTTGACAACCAGTCCGATATCCTCCTCCTTCGTTCTCAAGACGAGGTGTAATCCTACGTGAGAGCCTGAGCTGCGGTCCGACTTGACGCATCCTGCGGGTAGACGAGGCTGAGCGATCAGACATATGAGAAGACTCTGGAGAATGATAGTATCCAGGGGAATATCCGGGTGAGATGCTCGTGCTCTTGCGACTAGGCCAGGTAGATAGTCGGTAGTTCCTATAGTGGAGGGGATGCTGGATGATGCCATCTCAGCACTAAGGTACATTGAACGTTGAGCACGGCACTGTGGCAGGCAGTGTCGTACAAAGCACCATGCAGTCGCGCCGTCTGACACGCCAGAGTCTCAGCAGAAGCAAGGGGAGAGGGAGGAGGAGGAGAACAGACTTCAGAGGAGAGCTGAGCCCAGGCTGAGCCGCAGCGGTACATCGCCGGAAGTCTCGGCACGGTGACGGACCACATTCAGCCGTGCGCGCTTCACCTTGATTAGATTAGATTCTAGTAGATGGAAAATTCATGCACTCCAATCTCAGGCTCTGCTATAGATCTCAGAGAGCCAACCTCGAGCTAACCCTGCTGCTTGCCATTCTACTGACGACTCGGACTACTCTCTTGCGTACAACACGGGCATAACACTTCTCCGGTACTACGTAAGAGATGACTGAAACGGCCCACCACCACAGACCAACTCTCAAACAGGTGCATGTCCCTCAATCTGCACATTCCTCTACCTCCGGCTAACAACCAGATAGAGAAACAAAACATTCAAATCGAAACATGCCACAAAGAGCTCGCTGAAGGAAGCAGCAAAAGGCATGTATCTCTGAACCCCATACTCGATCTTATCCTCATCGCGATCCAAGGCAGAACACATCGCGAGTCTCCAAAGGCAAGCTCGGCTTCAAATGTTGCAGCCCACCTGCGGGTCAATCGTCGCAACAACGCAAAGCAAGCTCAATTGAAGAAAAGGCAGAGTCTGGTGTCTGCTACCCGGATATTCAGCGGGACCGACGGCGCACCAAGGATTGTCGCGATCGTTCCCTTGACCGGAGATGTGAACACGCGAGATGTTACCGCAAGACTTGCACAGGCCATCGATGGAACTCTGGAGGACGACTCTGTGAGCGGACTGCAGAAACTGAGGTACGTTGACCCCTCGATGCGCAGGTCGTATCCATGCCTGAAGCCAGGGTTACAGAGCAGAACGATTTAAGACCTCCGTCCAGTTCATCCCCCTACAATACCGGCAGATGTATGCGACGCTGGACGCATGCAAGGTCGCAGACTATGTCATCTTCGCGCTCTCCCCCAACGTCGAGGTCGACAATTGGGGGGACACCCTTCTTCGCACTCTGCAGGCGCAAGGTCTTCCCGAAGTCATCGCTGTCGTCTCATCCGATGAGGCCATGGAGCCCAAGGAGAAATCCGGGATCATGAAATCCCTTCTGTCCTTCATCCAGTACTTCGTGCCCAGTCAATCGCGCATTTTCGACGTGCACCATGGCGCGGACACCCTAAACACGCTGAGGACGATCTGCGAGGGCAAACCTTCTGACGTGAAGTGGAGAGATGGTCGCTCCTACATCCTGGGGGAGAATGTCAACTGGTCGGACGGGATCCTCAGCGTCACTGGCGTCCTTCGGGGATCCCACCTTTCTGCCAACCGTCTCATCCACATCCCGAACCACGGCGACTTCCAAGTCTCCAAGGTGCGTGCGTGTCCGTGGTGTCCATCTAAGACTCCACAGCTGATCCCATGCCTAGGTCGTATCCGCACCTCTCCCGCGCCATTCCAAGCCCGGGCACACAGTTGCCATGGAGCTTGAACCTGAACTGCTCGTAGAGCCGGACCAGTCGTCTGCGGATTCCCTCGTCTCGAGCAACGACCCAGATGACATGGCGAACGAGCAGACCTGGCCTTCGGAGGAGGAGATGCGCGGCAGCGTGAACGGACACGCACCCGATGCCATCCCCGACGCGAAGATCGGCACCACCCCAAAAGCCGTGCGCAAGGTGCCGAAGGGCACGAGCGAGTACCAGGCGGCGTGGATCATCGACGAGTCGGATGAAGACGACGACGGCGAGGAGAAAGGCGAAGCAGGCGAGGTCGAGATGGAGGAGGTTGAGGAGATGGAGGAGCTTCATGTTGCTGAGGATACCGAGATGGACACCGATCTCGGCAAAAGCGTCGCTTTCCAGGACCTCGATGACGTCGAGGAGGCACGACAGTAAGAAGTTCAGGCCGCATCTTCGCATATCGCACAATAACTCACAGTCGATCTCACTATGCAGACTCGAGGACTGGAGGGGAAGGAAGCGCGAAGAAGAGGATGACGCTCAGTTCCCGGACGAGATCGACACGCCGCTGGATGTCCCTGCGCGGACGCGGTTCCAGAGATATCGCGGGCTGCGCTCATTCCGGACCAGTCCCTGGGATCCTTACGAGAATCTGCCTCGGGACTACGCCCGGATATTCCAGTTCGAGGACTTCCAACGGACGGAGCGCGCTGTCAAGCGGCGAGCGGAAGAGGAGGGCGGCGTGGAGGTAGGTAGAAGCGCATTGTCTCTGTGTGGCTATCAGCTCAATGCCGGGGGCAATCTGCTTACAGCCTGGGGCACGCGTGACCGTCTACCTCAAGGACGTCCCGAAGGATGCAGCGCAAGTGGTCCCCGGGCGGCCGTTCACGATATTCAGCTTGCTGCAGCACGAGCACAAGAAGACTGTGCTGAACTTCACCCTGCAGAGAAATACCGAGTACGATGGCTCTGTGCGCTCCAAGGTAGGGTATCTGCTGTCCTTCGAATCTCGCACTGTTCTCTCAGCTCCCTCTTGTGTATTTAGGACCCGCTAATCCTGTGTGTTGGCCCCCGGCGGATGCGCGTAAACCCCATTTACAGCCAGCACACTCGCGGGGGAGGAAAGGGCGCGAACAACGTGCACAAGTTTGAGCGATACCTCCGCCACGGTGTAACCAGCGTCGCGACCATCTACGGGCCTGTTGTTTATGGCAAGCAGCCATGCG
The DNA here is from genome assembly GCA_033807695.1 of Daedaleopsis sinensis. Lineage (NCBI taxonomy): Eukaryota > Fungi > Basidiomycota > Agaricomycetes > Polyporales > Polyporaceae > Daedaleopsis > Daedaleopsis sinensis. The sequence continues at coordinate 3,271,303 of CM066306.1, forward strand.
CGCTCCTGCGCGAGACCGAGGATCCCCAAGGTACGCCCTGTCCCATCCCAGACTCAACAACCACGACGAGAGTCCTGATTCTTTGTATAGCACCAGCACTGGTCGCGATGGGCAGCTTCCTGCACCCCGACACGACACGCGTGATCGCGAAGCGGATCGTGCTGACAGGCCACCCGTTCAAGATCCACAAGCGGACGGCGACGATCCGGTACATGTTCTTCAACTCGGACGACATCGCGTACTTCAAGCCGATCCAGCTGCACACCAAGCATGGCCGGACGGGCCACATTAAGGAGTCGCTCGGCACGCACGGGTACTATAAGGCGCACTTCGACGGGCCGATCAGCCAGATGGACACCGTGTGCATGTCGCTGTACAAGAGAGTGTTTCCCAAGTGGAGTGAGATGTGGTCGGAGGGTGCCGTGTCGGCTGCTCCCCGTGACGAGGATGCGATGGAGGAGTGAAGCCGGAATCTGTTGTATGCTGTACAGTGTTTTACAAACGAAGAGAAAGTCGCTTGACTTACGAGAACTGATCGAAAGTACAACTCGAAGAGCAAGAGAGCAACGATAGATAAAGATACAGGGTAGATAATCCGAACGTCCTGAGGGTGAGCCCGGGGTGGGCATCTATGACGGCGGTAGAGTCTCTCTTCTCAGCCCGAAGCTGACGAATCGCTTGAAGTCGGAGAATTTGCTCATCTGTTCGGACCTGTTAGTCGAGTCCGACGCGCCCGACGGGGTAGCGGTGACTGCTGGCGACGATAGCGCAGAGAGGATGCTCTCCCCAGCCGTGCTCCCAGGGATGAGCGACACCCGACTGCTCCCTGGACTGGTGAGATTGGCGACCTGCGTGGGGTCCATGTCGAGAGAGGAAAGGAAGGACGTGCTCTCGAGCTCGGGCTTGACGCTCGTGATGGTGAGGAAGGAGTCGAGGAGGTCATTCTGCGCTGATTTGGGCGTGCCTTTGAGATCGAGGATCTTCTGGAAGTTGGAGAAGGAGGCGTCCCCGATGACAAGGGTGTAGTTGAGGATGAAACCCTCCGGTGGATCCTGGGTGTGTGATTCAGGGGAAAGTGAAGCATAGTCACAAGGACGAGGACGTACAACTGGCGTCACGATTACTTTGAGCAACGCCTCTATCCGGGTAGTGCCCTTAGTGATGCTCTTGGTGTAGCTGACAACAGGGGGTAATCAGTCATCAGAGTTCGTACATGCTAGTAATTGCACACTTTGAAGTAGTCAGAGCATCCCCAGGAATCTTGAGGAGACAAGCCTTGACCGCTTGAAGGTCGATCAAGAGCTTTGGGAGAAATGTCCGTTATTGAGTATCGAACGATCAAAGTGGACATGGCGCAACCGACCTGCTCAGCACCTATTTCCAGCAGTGGCCGGCTCTTCACCAGCGCGTTCGTGAACTTGGACAACACCGTACTGCGAGTATGAATCTAAGCACGCGTAGAAGAGATAGACATCGCAAGTCGAACGTACCTCGCTAACTTGTCCAAGTAGTTCCGCACATATTTCTTCTGCTCTATAAGCGCTTTGACAGCCTCGGCAATCTGCTCGATGATATTGAGCAGGTCCTGGATGTATGCCGATTGACCGCTGACGAGCCTGACAGTCGCCCACGGCGTGCGCGAGAGTGTGTTGAAGAACGGCTCGGAGGCATTCTCGAGTTCGCGCAGCATCACACCGATAGCAGCAGATATCGCACTGGATCGTCGTGTCAGCCACGCCGGGATAGATGGGATCGCATGCATCACCTGACGAAGAGATCGCGCTCTTCTTGAAGTGTGATTTTCTCTTTGAATGCGTCGTCACACTTCTCGCGGATATTTTCCTCGAGCTGAGTTGGAAAGTCAGAGACCCTTTGATAGCCTGCGCTGAGCCTATGACCTACCTCGAGTGCAGTCGTTTGGCAGTAATCAGCCGTGTTTATGAGAGTGCATGCGTTTTTGAGTTCGGCAGGGTCATATCGCGTGTCTACAGACCTTCTGACGAAAGTCGCAGGTCTTCGGTTCACCGTTAGTCAGTGTCTGGCATACATTTCACTTCATGGACTACACCTACTTCCTCAGGCTGGAGACGAGCACCTCCTCTACATTGACACGTGAGCTGAGAGGGAGGTTCATATGCATTGTAACCCCACCTGCATATATCCGTAGCCACTTCTTGAACAGTGCGCAAAGGTCGTACAACGGTTGTCCAGTGAAGAGCTTCGCGCACTGATCGAGTGTCTGGGCGTAGAAGTAGAACAGCTCCGTAGAGGAAGGGAGAACGAGAACTGGCGGTGCGGCCTCATCATCTCCATGGCTCGAAGCCGAAGCTGCTTCCAGTGATGTTCGCGACTTCGAGCCTCGGTACTGTGCAAGCATGTCAGACAACACCCTGAAACAGTACCGTCAGTCCTCAACGTAATGCGCAGAAGGGTTGGGGGCATACTTGTCTTGGGCGTCGATATACACGCCCATATGTGGTTCAAAAGCGGAGGTGATGGATTTCGATGGTCGAGTAGCGTTCGCTAGTGTGGTAGCCCTAAGTATCTCTCGTAACTGTATCATATTGATCAGAAATACTTTTCCCACTTGAGTTTGCCCACTCTCACCGGTGTAGAGTATTTCTTCATCACAGACGCTTCAAACTCCATCGTTTCCGCCAGGGTATCAAGCAATTGCTTCACTGTTAGCTTCGAGCCCGCTTTCGACAACAAAGCAGTTATATCATCTCTGTCGCACATAATGTCTTCATCTATGACTAAAGTGCGTGTATGCGTAGCAACTCACCTTGTAATCTCAATAAACTTGGCCGTCAAGAACCAACCAACCTTCCACTCGGCAGGAAAGACTCTGCCCTGTTCCGTCTCATGTGTCTGGAGCAGCCGACGGAACCAAGCGAAGCGACGGGACAGGTTGTCAAGTTGACCAGCCTCGTCTGTCGCTCGAAAGATACGCCGGTATTCCTTGAGCTCGAGCGCGACGTATCGCTCGACAAATTGTGCGCGAACGTCAGAGCCCAGTACATCCAGTACGAGACACGCATCTGCCACAACAGATGGTTTGATGGGTTTGGCAGGGTCCTGCACATAACTGCTCGCCCACCACTCAGTCAGTGCAAAGATACAGAACGGGACCAGACCTCGAGCTCACAATTTGTCCCAGTCTGTGTCTATCATCGAACGCAGTTCAGTCTGTATATCTTGTATGCGCCTCCAGAGTTGAGCTATGCGTTGTACGGACGTGTATGGCTTGAATGACGCGCCGATTTGTTTGACAGCCTAGTACATTGTCAGAACAGTGCGCATCGGGAGATGTATATGGCGTACTGCGAGTGACTGTACAATGTCGTGGTATTTTCGCTCCTTGATTTGATCGTCCAGCTGACTGAGAGCATTTACTATACATGCGACCAAGGGTAAGCTATAGGTGAGAGCCGCAACACCGAGTGGATACGCACCGAGCATCTGTAACCTCTTCAGAGTAGTCATGCTCAGAATAAGATTCTTCTTGGCCAGGTCAAGAACCTGAATCTCTTTCGTGATATTGCGGACAACTGCCTCAGACTCAGTGGCCTTCTCACGTATGCGTGACATTTGTCCGAGTAAATCCTACCCGCGTCGTGCGCGACGCGTCTTTGAGCACAATTGTGGTGGAGAAGAGTTGTGTGTGGGGGCTCACCGAGATCATCTCCTGTATAAGCTGCATCCTACTTGGGTCCTGATCCTTCCGCAACTCCTCCCGTAATGCATCTATCTCAGCTTGTAGGTCCCGCTCGTTCTGTGCCAGCCGTGCCTGGACAGCTTCAAGTTGTCCGAGAGCAGCCTCTACGTGCACGGTCAACGTCATGGGCCGTACTGCGTGTGCCGTTCTGCGTGTGCAAATGGCTTAGCTCACCATTCGGAAAGTAGTCATTGAGAACCGCAGTGGGATTAAAGTCGTTCGTGAGCTTGTCCAGAGGGTCTGAGCTCGGAGTGGTATGCAGGTCCAATATTCGTTCGATAGAGCGTATAAGTTCCGGAGGTAGCTCGTCCTCTCTGATTCTTAACATCGGCGCAGGCAAGCGGATAGAATCAACGGCCATAGGGTGTTGCGAAAGGGATGGTGGAAGTGTACAGTAGTCAAGCGTAGTCTAAGTCTGAGTATAGTACAAGTGATCGGACCGGAGGGCGCTAACGCTCGACGCGCCTCCCTTTACTTAAGTAGACTTCTTGCACTATGAAACGGAGCTCAATCGTCTCACGAATCACGAGCATGTGTGCACAACTGCCAGTCCAAATAATTACGCAGAAGCGTGATGATGAATATGGAGTAATGAGTAACGATAAGATCCAAACACTCGTCCATGTGTAGACTCCAGGACTCGAGAACATAATATATGCGCGATCCAACGCAATCCGGAAACATCCAAGCACCGCAGCGCGGCCATTACATGGGCTCCACCTTCCGCCTCCTCATCTCCCTCTCGACCCCGTCTCCTGCTGAGACGTTGCGCGCGTGCGACGCGCGCACAGGCTGTGCGAGCTGTGGCTGGGTGAAGTGCTCCCGGAGGCGACCCTCGACCTGGCGGGTGACCTGCAAACATACACGCGATTGGCAACAGCGCGAGACGCATACGGGAGAACGCACGCACCTCTCCTCCAAGACTCCTCACGATTTGGAAGACAGGGCCGACCATGCCCAGCTGCACGATGATCCACCTGTTTCGGGAGAAACTGTCAGGCGCCTGACAGAGGGGGCATGCAGACTTGTACTTACGCGCCAGCCATGAGGACGAGGAGCATGGCGAAGTAGAGCGGGTTGAAGAGCACGACCATCGCCTCGTTCCAGCCGAGCACGACGAGGACGCCGTACATCCAGTACGGTATCTGCGCGATGCTTGCCACGGTGCTCCGCTTCGCCTCGACGTAAAACGCGTCCGCGTCCTTGCGGAACCGGTTCGTCAGGTCGAGCGACTTGGTCTCCGACAAGATGACAAGCGTCGCGGGGAAGTCGAACTCCTCCGAGCTCGTCAGAGGGTCGGACGTCTCCGATTGTAGCTCGAACTCGAGCGATGAGTCGATAGGCTTGATCTTCCAGTAGAGCGGGATGAGTTCCAGCGTCTATGGATACCACCTGGTGAGTCGGGAAGCTGACACAGAACATGATATGAACCTCGAACCTGCTCCTTCGCCTTCCTGAATGCACCGTCGATGTCGTCCTCCGGCTTCCATACCCGCGGAGTGCCAGCCTCGTCGTAACGGAAGCGCTCCTCGAAGTAGTTGCGGAGTTTGCCCAAAAATACGGTGTCCGCCGTCTGCTCGTCGACTTTCGCACGCAACGCCAACCAAGCGCGCCTGCGGAGGACGCCCAGTGCAGTCGTATTCTCGTCCTCGGTGCAGTCAAAGCCTGCCATCCACGTTGAATACCATGCAGCACAGCCACAAATGCATGCTCACTCTTAGCTTTCGCGAGGTATGACGACTCAGCCTTGTCGAGAGTCTCACGGAAGACCTTGAGGATCTTGTCCCACATGTCAGGTGTGGGCTTGTTGAGGTAAATTTCAACAGGCTCCGAGATTTGCTTTTTGAAGTTGCGCTACGAATGCATTGTGTTGAGCAGCATACCTCGCTGAAGATAGAGCCTGTGCATACCTCGATGACGTTGACCATTTTCTTCGTCTCATCCTTCCGGCACTGGTCAGCGACACTCCGCGCCTCCTCGCGAAGCAAGCCGAGCTCCTCCTCGTAGGTCCAATCCGTACCCTCGACCAAAGCTTCTTGCGCGCCCGCGAGGAAACGCTTCTCCAGGCGTATACGCGCAGCAGCAACCACCTCAGCGAAATTGTATCCCTCACCACGCACGCCATCGAGCATCTCCTTCTTGTACGCCGCAAGGGACGCCTTGTGGAGGTTCTTCAGCTGGCCGAAGAAGAGAGGCGAGAGCGTCGAGTCGAGCACGCCGACGAGGTCTGCGCGTTTCCTCTTATACACACCGGGATGATAGCGTGAGGCGTCGCGGTCGTAGCGCTCCAATGCACCACTCCTCCACGCTCTCATCATCTTGCCCAGGCCCTCGACAACCTTGCCAGACTCGATAGGCCTCTTCTGGGGCTTCGCCTGCTCGTTGAACTCTTGCAAAGCTGCCGACGAGATTTCGTCGCAACGGAACTGTGCAAGCAACTCTCTTTGGGTGGGGAGATCGAGGTCTTTGTTGGTTTGCACTTGTTCCTGTAGGCTTGTGAGTATGTCGTGTCAACAATATGTGTAGTGGAAACACGAACCCATATGCCTTCCATGTAGAAGGCGACACCATCGGCCGGGATACGTTTGTGGTAAGCGGGAGAGAAGACGTAGTCAGGCCTTGACTTGTCGGAGAAGCGTTGCCTGAGCTCTTGGACCGAGCTCTCGAACTTGTCAGCTGCAAGGACTTTGTGGGGGAGTGCGGCGAAAGACAGATCGAAGTAGTCAGACAGCTGCTTGTCCTTCAATTCTGGAGGCTTCGATAATGTGTCCCAGATCTTCTGCATGTCCGCTGTCAGGGTGGTCTGCAAGTTTGCTAGCGGTGTTGTGCCAATGTGATCCCGGATCACGAACAAGAGGAGCGTGCGTTGATTACGGCTTTCAAAACGATGAGAAGGAGGCCGGCTTAATGTCTGAAACAACGTACCCATCCGGTGTCTTCTTACCGAACAATCCAAGGTTGACCTCGAACACAGTCTTAAGAAGACCCATGTTGGCACCCTGGTACAGACCGACTTGATGCTCCCATAAGTTTACAATGAGGACTTCGGAGGAGGCGAGCGAGAACAGGGCAGATTTGCGCTCAAAGTCCTGGAAAGAGTTCCATTGACCGAACATTAATTCAATGGAATGCTCATACCTGATCCTCGCCACGTTCTCGACCATCCGTTCCTTCTACATCCATGACGATGACGTTCAAGCCTTTACCCTTGCACATCCAAATACCTGGCGGATCATAGTTAATCAAGGGTCCATGCTACGCCTCCAATAACACGTTCTAAACGCCTCCGAGTAACGCGAGAATGTTGCACATTCGCTAGCCGGCGGCACGGTGCGCTGTGCACACTTGCAGTACTGCCGCGTCGCCCAACGGAAGATGCCGTGCGGGAGGAGGTGGTGGCAGAACATGTAACGCATGTGCTTTGCTGTACACGCACTCACCCTTAGTCGTCTGCTGTCGTTGTGTTTCGTCCATGACGTCGAAGTTCGTGCCAAATAGTCGATTGAGCAATGTACCTATGGGTACGCTTTTGAGCATGTCGCACAAATCCGAAGGCATGCCACGTACTTTTGCCGGTAGACTGAGAACCAAAAACCGCTACGATGTTGTAGTCGAAACCGGCATTCTGCAGGCCCCACTTCTCTATCTGCTTCGTCAAGTCTGGGCTATTACAAGGTAGATTTTAGAGGGTTATCAGTGAGCCGTCAGAAGCCAGATGAAACTCACTTGAACTCCTTCTCGTCGTTGATAATCTGTGCACGCTCCGTGCTGGCCTCCGAGGTCGGGGTGGAACCGTTCGGGTGGTGACCGTTAGCAAGTGACGCATTACGACCAGCGGAGTCGACCTTGAGTGAAGATATCGTATCAGGCGTCGTTGTCGCCATAATGGGCGTGAGTAGTAGAGTACACGAATGAGTGGAAGGTTGTGGGATGGGTTGAAGAGCGTTAGCGGTTGCTCTCCCGGCAAGTGCTGGAGTGCACGACCTGGCACGCTCCGCCGCGTTATGCCAGTGCACGTGATGCGCTCGCGCTTCCCGATTTGGTTATTTCTCCCTGTATGGCGGCTGTTCAACCACCACCATCTAAAGTAGCCGGCTCACTCAACCATCACAACGGGGGTCATTTGGAAGACAGAATATCTGTCTGAGGTCGGTTAGTACCTTAGTGCTGCACTCAGGCTCTAGTCACTCACGAGTCGGTTATATTGAAAGCCAGTCATCAGGCTATCGGGGCGCGTGAATGCTGCCTTACTCTTCTGCTCTACCACTATCAAAGGGTCACAGCCGAATCGCATCGCGTCAGATAAAGTGTAACTGGCATGTAAGAAAGTACGGCACACACTTGCCTGTACAAACGGATCTACTGGAGCGCTACCGCGGGCTCCTTGCCTTGGGTCACATAAAACATGATGAAGAACAGATCAGAGTCATTATGCAGGTATGCTGTACACCCCAAACGGAAGAGTCAACAACGATCTAAATGTCAGCGCCAGCTGAGGAAACTGCATAGAGAATTGGAAGGATATGCTCCGCCCGCCCTCATGTCTAGGTATTTTAACCAGACCCACGCTGTTTCTTCTACGCAATCATCACCCCCGGCGGGCCCATGGTGGCAGGCCGACGACCCAATCATCGAACACGAGACCGCCTTCGGGAGCTTGGTCCGCGTGCGCACGCATGCAGAAGAAATCGAAGCATTAACCACCCCTAAGGTACATCTCACCCTACCATCGCGACGAGTCATCGACATTGGTGACGAGCCGTTTCCTCTCAGGGCCTCCTTGTCACCGGCCCGCCAGGCTCTGGTAAAAGTTTCCTCATCGACCTCTGGTTCGCAATGCTCCCGACCCCGTACAAGGCGCGCAAGCACTATAATGAGCTCGTCCTCGAGATTTACCGGGCCGTATGGGAAGAAACGCGCCGGAGAATGGCGGCTACGCATTCTGGTGTGGCCGCCGAACCGCCTGTGGAGGACACCGGCAGGACCTGGAACAAGGCCATCCGCGAGCAATGGAGGGAACTCCTCAACTCCGGTTCGCTGCCCATTCGCTGGAAGCGGATGTCCAATTTGTCCTTTTCGCTTTCCCGAGGACCGCTCGAACCCAGTGTTGCCTACGTCGTCGCACAACGGCTCATTCTACGTCACTGGCTGCTTGTGTTCGACGAGATCCAGCTGCTCGACGTGTCAAGCGCGACTCTGCTCGCTGATGTGCTCTCCTGGTACTGGCGCATGGGCGGCATCATTGTCGGCAGCTCTAACAAAGTCCCCGATGACCTCTATAGGAACGGCGTCCAGCGTGAACGACTAGAACCATTCGTGGAGGCACTCAAAGCCAGGTGCCCTGTTGTTCTCATGCGCTCTGACCGCGACTGGCGGGCCGTCCGAGCAAACGAGGGGCAACGAAGCTGGTTTACGTTCGCACAGCGGCGCGAGTTTGAAATTGCTTTAGCAGAGATAAGACGCGATTTGCAGGGGGGTGCGTAGGTGTTGTTCGGGTACCCGGATCGGAATATTACTAAATATGTCTACAGAAGCCTCAACTGCTAACGTGGTGGTCTTCGGACGCACTATCCGGGTGCAGCGGGCAGGAAATGGGACGTGCGAGTTCACCTTCTCTGAATTGTGCGAAGAGGTACGGATAAGGTTCTCCCAACTAGTGCCGTCGATCTGTGCTGACTAGCGCATTTGCACCAGTCGCTGGGTCCTGCTGACTATATAACGCTAGCCTCACGCTATCACACCTTCATCATAACATCGATCCCTATCCTTAAGCAATCGACAAAGAACGAAGCCCGCCGCTTCATCTCCCTCATAGACGCTCTCTACGAAGCCCGCTGCCGAATCGTCTGTCTCGCCGAAGCCCTTCCAGAAGACCTCTTCTTTCCGGATGTCCCCACTCAATCTGGGGAATCCGACCACCGCGTCCAGCAAGACGTCGATGTGATGATGGCGGAAGCTGTGGGCGAAACTCAAGATGTTTATCGCCCCAACGTGTCCTCCTATGATGCCCCAAACATGTCCCAGGAGCGTATTCCCGCGAAAGCGCTTGCTCTTGACACCCTGTCTATCTTCTCCGGTCCGTCCCTTTTCCCATTCTGTATCTCTGTATTTCGACGGAGAAACTAATCACAATGCAAACCAGGCAAAGACGAGCAGTTCGCGTTCAAACGGGCGCTCTCCCGGCTGCTGGAAATGACGAGCGAGAGTTACGCCAGAGACGAACGGTGGAACCCGCTGCCTGCGCACGCGCGCAAGTGGGAGACGGCCGAATCGGCATCGCCGCCGCACGCTCCTCCAAGGTCCCTGCGCACCACTCCATCAAGTTCACCTGACTTCGCACGGTCGTGCCCGGCGCCCTCTCCTCTATTCAACGCACATGATTCGGATTTCGCAGAAGAGGCATCACCGCACGCATCCCTCTCGCACAACTTCCCCGCCGACCGCCCGCCAGCACCCCGCCTTAGCGCAGACCACATCTGGGGCGTGCGCGAGGACTGGGGCGACCGTGCGCGCGAGTGGGGGCGTGGTGCGGCTGTATACTCGCCTGACCCGGCCCTCGCAGGCTCACATTCAGCCTCATCCGAGTCCTCCTCGGGGCCTGCCTCTGAAACAAGACCTGCGAGCCCTGACCCCGGCCGCAGCTCGAAGTCGCCGTCAGAGGTCCCAACCCCCGAGTCCGAGTTCAGGTCCGAGTCCGACCACCACGCGACTCGAAGGCGGTCTGCCTGAGCTTCGCACTCATACGTATACCCGATCTTCACGCGACTCGAAGGCGTCTTACCTGAGCTTCGCACTCATATCCGACCCCCACGCGCACGGACCCCCCGCGTGCGCTGGGCACGGGCGAGAAGTCGGTCAGCGCAGGCCGGAGAAGCCAGCCTGTGGGCTCCCGACCCTTCTTGACCCTACACATCCTCATCGTGCTTCCGTGGCTTACCGGCCGCACCAGCACCTCCAGGCGCGCGGGCGGCGATGGCGGTTCAAGATCGCGCCGCTATCGGCCTCGAGGCCCACACACACCCCCACGACGATGCGTCTACGCCGGTCTAACGGCGGGCAGACAAAGGCGTTCACCATTCCGAATGCAGACGTCACTTTCGCCGCAGAGCTGCGGGTCCGCCGACTTCGAATACACCCCACGCATCGTGCCGCTGTCATGACACAATGCATGAAGCCACACCGTGTGCACCTTGTCGCTGCGCCGCGGTATATCGTAACACATCGGCGGCTGCCCCACTTGGGCATTTCGTATCGAAGGCACTCAAACCGAACTTCTGTAGGCGTGTGGCTACTGGGCAGTGCAAGCTGCAACCGCGGCATGCGTGTGCTGCCTCTCCCCAAGGCCCAACGAAGTACAATATTCTTTTCAGCTCGGGCTAACACTCCTCGTACTACAGCTACAGAGTATCACGATTTTGGAGTTTAGGTATAGACTCCCTCACGGTGCCTCGTGCCCCCCATCTACAGCCCCGCCACCCCCTTGCGACTCAGTACGCAACCTTATAGCTTACACCATCGACCTTCACGCAAGTCCAATGAATTGGGGCTCCGTGAAGCTGCGCCGCGCCAGCGGCTTGCGGGGGCCTGAGGGCGTCCGTGTCCGTGTCCGTGTCCGCACCAATGGCCATGTCCCCAGGCTCGCTACTTCCCGTGCTTGCGCTTGCGCTTACGCTTACGGCAGGAACCCACCGTCACCGGGGCACGACAGGCTGCGGCCCGGGTGCGCGTTAGGTCCATGTATGTGCTTCTGCATGCCTCCCGCGCGTCGTAACGAAGTCCGAACCGCGCCATGGTCCGTGCGCACGCACTTCTGCAGACTGCAGCTGGCCACGGCTTCTTGTGAACATCCAGGGGCTCTCGGACGTGCTTCCCAGCTTCGTGCTTCGTGCTTCGTGCTTCGTGCTTCCCGCAGCTCAGTCGTGCGAGGGAAGGAGCTATGTAGAGATTTGCCGGCGCATGCGCAGTGCGTGCACACATCGCGTTCCGAGTCGGCCAGCGTCAATGGTATTACGGAGCTGTACCACGTACGTACCGGTAACCTACTTATATGCGAATACGAATACGAGTACGATCCCCGCCGGGCGGGCTGCAGGGTAGATCCGAGGTGGGCCGTCGTCGAAGAGATGTCTATATTATGCGTGCGGATGAGATCATTATTACATACTGCATGTAACTTTAAGTGATTAGGCGTATCGAGGAGAGCGGTCCATATGGAGATAGCGGCCACTCACAGGGAACTGCAGGGTAGTAAGTAATCAATGGAAGATGCACATGCACATGTACAGCGAGGCGAGGACCTGTAACATTGGTATTATATATCCATGTATGAGTGCGCGCGACGAGGGAGCCAACTGCAACGTACATGCACGGGGTAATAATCTGTATCACTGGACAGTGGATATATATCTGGAGGCAGCGGACGGATAAGGTCGTCACGTTCAATGGTTCAATGGCAGTACAAAGCGCGATTGCGAACAACATACATACGAGCAAGTACTAGTTATGTATCAGAACAGGCGAGAGTAGAAATGAGGATCCGGATCCGGAGAGGGGGGCTGGCGGGAAGGTCATTACACAGGCGGATTAGAACAGCGATGTACAACTAGGTATCACGGAGCACGTAGCACATCGGAGGCCGACGGCGTCGACGTCGCTGACATTGAGCAGCGGATGTGGATGTGGATGTGGATGTGGATGTGGAACGGAAGTGGATTCGGAAGGCGCGAAGCGTCATGTAAGTACATCGCGGGAGGTCGGCGGGGTGTATAGGGTCGGCAGCGCGACGATCTAAGCAGAGGCTATCCTGCAGGATGGGTGAATATACATATGGTACACATGGATGGGCCGGTCGATGCAGCATGCGTATGCGGTGGGGAGGTGCGATGCGGTAGCAGTGTAGATATGCCATTGCCATTGTGCGGTGGACGAAAATGGAGGGACGTGGCCAATGAGGTATCACGCATGTGCAGTTAACGAGATCCTTGGGGGGTCGGTGGTCCCAGGGACGCCAACTCCTCGAGTCTTGTATACGGAACGGTCCTCGTCGGTCCCAGAGGACGCCACGATCCGTGGACCCTGGACGCATAGCAGGCGGCCTGTGGGTATGGGTATGGGGTAAACAGCGAAGCACGAAGCCCCGGCGGACGCGGCCCCATGACGACTTCCGGAAGCAGACGGGGTGGAGCCCCGTCCTTGGCCACAGTTCTGCGCGCTCTCAACTTTGTCATTGGACCACGCTGCCCCTCACGCGCACGGGCACAGTGACAGAAGGCTTCAGACGCGGGCCACGCGCCTCGCCGGGACATTGAGGGGTGTCCCCAGGCAGTACACGGCTGCCATTCATTCTGCGCGTCCCGGGTATTCACTTTCCTCGAATCCCCGCGCTGTGACATCCGTCGCAGGGGCTTGGTCCGACAACGGGGCGAACACGCCGCCGGGCATGTGGGGTATGCGGATAACAGCGCTACAGAGCAAATGCAAGCAGTACGTACAGTCGCGCGATGATAATGGTGATATCCGAGAGAGACGAGGGGGCGGATGACAGAGACGGGATGGGCGCCGCGCCGTATGCGGCAGTGCGAGGAATTGGCGAACCGTTACCGAGGATGTGGCCTGGTGCTGGATAATGATTTAAGTTGGTCCTCCTTGATTCGTGCGATTGCGATGCGCGATACCGATATGCAAAGACGGCGGAGCGAGCACGGGAGCGTTGCAGATAGGGGGTGGTGGGAACGGCGTGGGCACTGATGATAGCTGATGGATGTGTGGGCGGTGGAATGCGATATCGAGAACGGGCAAGTGCAGTTAGTGCAGTATGTAACATTAGGCCGCACCGCGCGGCGGGTTATACTCATCGTGATAGGGAAATATGGGTCGTGACGTGATAATTACTGGGTTATGAGCCCGTCCAAGTCCATGTCCTGGTCTGACCGCCTGTCCATATTCTTCGAGTACGTGCACAGGCGTCGTCAGGGATTTCGCCTCGTAGGACGTCCGTGTGCACGTTCGCTTGTGGCGCACGTTGCGGGACCGGATCCTGCTGCGATAGAACGGGCGGGCAGGAGGAACGAGAGGAGAAGAGCTCTGTCCGTGGGAGGGGCGCAAGTGACCGGAGAACTCGGCAGAAGGGGCAGCAGGAACCAGGACCGAGCGCCGAAGCGCTCATAGTTCTCGTGCGGGATGGGACGTCATGGGGATCATTCTCCTGGGGACGATCACTTGCAGGTGTTCGCCGTCAAACTCGGCACGCACTTGTGCGAGCAGCGCATCGTACCCAAACGAGATCCGCTGTTCGAAATGACCTACAAACCACGCAAGCACGAGCGAGGATGCGCGGCGGAGGGCGGGTAGGTGGTGGGTGATTGACCAAGTGATATACGGGGACAAGGACCGGTTAGCGCCATTGCGTCCACGCGGGTGAAGGGGTGGGCTTACCGCCATTGGGCTCCCACGAGTCTGCGACGACATGGAGGATGCGCCGCTTGCGTGTTGAGACGGTGCTGATTAGCGCGACAAGGGCGGAGCATCAGTTTCGTAGTCACACACGTGACAGAAACGTGCACGTACATGGCGTCCCGTTTGAAACCAGGTAACCGAACGAGAAGCCGATACTCGGTCGGCTTCGTGTCCACCGCGATGTAGCTGTCCTGCGGGGGCGGGGCGTGCGCGAGGAAGGGCTCGTACGGCGCGGCCGGCCCCCGGTCCTGGCTGAGCGGCGGCGGGGGCGGGGTGAGCACGGTTGGAGGCGCCGGAGGGGGCAGAGGACGATCGGAAACGGCCGAAGCTGCGTCGCTGGCGACCCGGGACGCGGACGAATAAGCTCGGTCCAAAATACGGTTCGCAACGAGGGTCATGAACTCTTCGTGCTCCAGATCGGATGCCACCGACGGCGACAGCCGTGTCGTCCACAACGACGACGACGATGACGGTATCGATGACGTCGATGCCTGATTTGCGCTGACCGACGGGCGGCTCGAGCTCGGGCGCGTCGGCGCCGCTGAGCGCATCTCGGTGTCCTCCTGGATAGGACCCCCAGGGAACAAGGGCAGTGTGTGGTAGGGAGTGTCGGCGGGCAGGGGCAGACTCGCGGTGGACCCACGATCTGGCACGCCTGGCGGCCGCATCGGGCGAGGGGACACTATCGTTCTTGACGCGTCGGGGGAGGAGAATGGGCGGGAGAACAGCGGCAGCGCGTTCGATGATGACGGGCCTCGGGGTGACTGTGGACGGGGATGCTGTACGGGACGCGGCGAGTGGAAATGCGCACTCGATGATGAGGGCTCAGACAGGTCCATGAAGTCAGGGACAGATCCCCGAGCTGCTTTTGAGTCGCCCACAGAGGTCAGGGGGGAGGATATTGTTGAGGAGCTGCCGCTTTCGGAAGAGGAGCTTGCTATGCTGTCGTCGAACACTGACCTCGTCGAGTCTGAGCGTGTGTCCACGGAACCCATGCAGGACAGGCGGGGTGGGGGGTCAGAGTCATGCACAACAGCGGAGCCCTGGGAGTGAGCTGTGGAGGTTGAGGCGGAATATGACGGTTGGCGGCTTGGCATGTAAGGCAGAGGAACCTCTCTTGGGGAGTCAAAGGAGGCGTGTCGTCTGGAGAAGGAGGAGGAGGCGCGGTGTGCGAGGGGAGGGCGGGCGGAAGGAGGGGGGAAAGGAAGAGGAGGAGCTGCGAAAAGGCGACGAGGGAATGGATCAGTGACGGAGATCAGATGAGCGCAAGGCGGACCAGTCAGACTCGTCGGCAGAAATGATTCGGGATGCGACTGCACGGTCGCCCTCTGCCGGTCACCCGACGGTCGACCACTCGGCAACGGGCCTGATAAGAACTCAAAGTCAAAGCCAAAAGGTAATCGCCCGTGCCCGGCCTCCCTTTCATTCGTCCACGGCCTCTCGACCTCTCTCTGCGTCTTCCACCGCGACGCCGCAGACCTCATCGTCCTGCGCCCCCGCTCTCTGGCGTCTTGTTATCGGCGCCGATCAGCCAGCGCCGATTCGGCCACCACCACGCTTCATAGTCGGAATACAGCTACCTTCTGACGTGATCACCATCCCTTCGCGGCCTCTTTCCACATTTCTCAGGGTGTCCGCGACGGAGACAAGTACAATCCGACTCTACGGTGTGGGAAGCACATGTGGGAAGGCTTACCTTCTCTTGCCTTGTTGCGCTCGCCCTCTCTGCCCATGCTTCGTCTCTCCTGGAGATAATCACTATCTAGCATGTTCTCCCGCGACTCGTAGTCCTCAGCGTAGTCGCTGCTGTCGATCGCACAGGCGTAGTCTTCGCGAAGAAAGGGCGCGGACGACTCGACCTGGGGTTTGCGCTCGACCTGTGGCTTGCGCGTCGCTTGGCGTGGTGAGTCAGAGTTTTTGACGAGGGATAGTCGCCCGAGCGAGGACGCGAGTCCCTCGGACTCTGGTGTTGACACTGAGGATGTGTCGCTGGTGAGTGAGGGCACTGAGGAGGACGAGGACGACGAGTGCTCGAGGGGGACAGGGGGATGAGAGGGTGTGGACGACGACGATGGTGGTGGTTGGCGGTGAAAGGGCATTATGGGACACCCACGCTGCACGGACAAAGATGGGGAGCGGTGGGGCTGTTTGGTGTGATATACGTTGGATAACGGGAGGGACGGGCTCTTGGGCAGGTTCGGTCCTCTTCTTTCGTACGCACGGTGGCACTGACCCCAATCCTCTGCCCGGCGTCTCCGACTCGACCTGGCCTCTTCGAATGATGTCATCCTGTGCAACCCTGCCCTCCTCCATCTCCAGACGCCCGAACGCTCCTCCATGCCCCGCCCTGGAGACGCTCTCACAACAATATTCCGTCGCTACTCTTTTACCCGACTACTACGCCCACACTAAAGCGGTCTAGAGCACGGTCTTTGTACCCTCGAATGAACATCAGATGCGGTCGCATCGTCGGGTCATTTCTTGCGGTCTCGTGCTCGCGCCCGACACCATCTCACCTGCAGCAAACTTCTCCATCTCCGATTGCGCGGACACGGTATGCTTGAATTCCACTTATGCCTCTCTATTGCCCCACAGCCGGCTCAGAACGAGCACGGTTGTCGGACGTACGGCATGACGTGAATCACTGTCATCGGTGCTAAGACGGCCTCGTTGAGGGACAGCAAGCGGCGGGACATGGACTGCATATTCGTTTAGGTAACGAACTACAAAACCAGCATGCGTACTACGCCAGTCCGTGCAATCATAAGTGCTCCCGCTCCTGTCCTCATCTTCTGCACACAGGAATGAGCACGCCCCGCACTGCATGAGTCGAGTGGAGATGGAGTCGAACTGCCAGTCAGCTGTACGTGATGGAAGTTATTACTCACGTACGTTGATTCTCCTTGTCTTTGAGGTGCCAGTGCGAAACCCCCTGAATGATTCTGCACGCACCTAGTGGGTGCATATCTTCATCAAACCGAACATGATGGAAGTTCTTTTCGAGGTCCGCACGGAGACGAGAACTTATCCTCCTTGAGCCCGTTCTACATATCTAGAACCGAGCGTTCGGCGCAAATGCATTTACCCGGCCACACCTTGGCCACACTGTTACATACCAGCTGCAAGCTTCTTGCGGCACATGCCGCTGCGAACAAGCTGTCAAACTTACTTACACGGACAACGTCCTACAACGTTAAGTACAGCAGTCGCATAATGACGTCATTATTACCAGTGGTTGAGCGAACGACCAGCAGTTCAGTGCCACTTTGCCTCGGATCTTGCCTGGCGAGCCATGCCAAAGTGGCCTCTTCCATGTGCACTTTTGCGATGAATCGATGAACTCGGTGTTTACAGGGACTGGCACTGCCCGCAAAGGCCCTGCGCCGTGCGGTACAAACAGGCACATGCTTTCATGACATCCTCCACTGCCACCAGGACGGATCGATTAGACCCGCCGGTCCTAGCTAAGGCCCAAGGCCTGAGGAGTTCATTGTACGAACTTGCACGTTATTCTCGCGCTCGGCCGAACTGCATGCTTACACACCGGTACCCTAAGGAATCGCAACGGAAACAAACACCAGTGAGCCCCTGCGTTTCCTCCGTGTCAACCTCTGCCCGACATCCGCTGACGAACACTCTCGCATTCAACACAGTTTGCCGGACGTTTCCACTCCAGATCCGAGAGGACCGGCTTGACGGACGACCCAGAACTCTGCCCTCTGATTCTCCCGATACGAAACGCGCAAGAACGTCTGCAGTTGGAGCTGTCTTGGGCGGCGAACGCGGTTAACGTTCAGGACAAGCCTTCCTAAGCCTCAGGCTCCATATTCAAAACGGCGTCTGCGCAAATTTCACCCGGAGCCCACCGCCAGCCTCACTCTGTGCATGACCTCGAGCGTCCAGCGCTCAGCGTCGAGCACGCTCTCCAATTTCCCAGCTGCGTACGAGTGCCCCTAGGGCTCCATGTCATGGCGAAGTTCGAACCATAACATTGAAACCCCAGAACGCTAGCACACGCGCACGACAACATGCGATCGATGCAATCTCCGAGTCGCTCGTGGTATCGACACGGCCAACATCAGCGTGCTCCGCTATTACCGCACGCCATGGTCCACGCAGGGGGCAGTGTCCGAGGTCGTCAGTAAGTACTCTTTGCAGTAGTTGATCATGCATACTCAGGTTATACATTATACATATATGAGCAGGCCCTTTCTCCGCCGGGGATTAAGTTAAGTTGGTGCGACTTGGAGTGAGTGCACCCGGCCGGCCGGGCCCCGCTTCGTGTGTCCCTGCCCCCCTGAGATCGACGCTACAGACGAGCCCGAATCGGACGGGGAGTGAGATCTACTGAACTAGAGTTGATGGCTAGTGTCTGACCTCGACTGACGCGAGAGCCGGTAAGTACAAACGAGTCGCAACTCTTTAGGAAATTCTTGCCATGGTGAACTTAAGCCCAGCCACGGTGTTGACAGTGTCGTTCCGCACATGAGAGCGACATCCTGCTTCATTGGCCCTGGTGCCTGTCAGTGTGGGGATGTGAGAGGTAGCATGGAGGCTCGTGGAGGGCATTCTGACCGCTTCACAGTGGCTCTGCTATTGAGTCCTGCCGGCGGCGTGTAGATCGAACGCGGCAGGTGTGGGCAGCCACACTGGTAAAAGAACGGCGACGAACACCCCAGGCTTTAAATTTAGGACGATTGCTGACAAGGCAAACCTTCATGATGCAGAAGCAGGTGGTACAGGCTAGAAGCCCACGAAGAACAGTTCGAAGAGGACTATTATCAGAGCGAAGCCGCGAGCTTGAGCCTCAGGCAAACGGACAAGCTCGCGTATGCTGTAGTCGAAATGCTTTCCGTGGTGTTTCCGACTGTGGACGATTGAGACTCGAAACATCAGCATATCAGATCGTACGTGCTGCTGAAATAGTTGACCTCGAGCTCAATCACTGGCAAGCGGCGAATACTCATGAAACATGGACAGCAGGAATAACTTCCCGGATGTAGATGGAAATCACATACTGCTGTTTGCCTATGTCTTTGCTTCGAATTTCAGTGCGGTGGTAGTTTTATGCGAGTTCACATATCACCCAGAAGTTAAACGTTAAAACTCTGAAGGGAGCTCGAGGAGGAGGAGAGAGGAGAGAGGAGGAGGAGATTAGACATATATGAGTCGGCTTAGATTCGAACAGAGGATTTACATTGAGCGTTTAAACGCCCACCAGGATATAGGCGCCGCATGGCAAGATCTCGGGCCGGGTGAGCAAATGAGTCTCGCCGGGGTTGTCTGCAACTTGTCCTTCAGTGCTACGTCTGCGGCTGCTCTTGCTATGGCTATTGACAACTCAAGCTCTACGACAACGCGGCTGTTGACTCTCCTCAACGTCTCCGCGACAAAGGCCGGCAAACGGAAACGCACTTACGAAGAGAGCAAGCCTGGAGAAAAGTTGAACAAAAAACGCGTAGTGCGCATTGCGGAAATAAATGAACCAAGTCAAAGTGTCGAAGCTACCGAAGCCCCAGCGGCCGACACGGGGAAAGCTAGCGCTGCTGACGAGGAGGTGGATGTGACGGAAGACGAGCCGGGTACGCAGGCAAGTTATGATAGTCATGCTTTCATACTGACTAGCGTTGTGTCCAGCCACGGCGGACCCATACGAGAGACACTTCGGATTGTCTCCATATGCATTGACGGATCGCTCGCGGGAGGCTGCAGATCAGAGGGCGTGGACGAACAGTCGGACGAAGCGTGGAAAGCTAGGCAGCGTGGTCGAGTCCACACTGAAGGAGGTCCAGGCGTCGTCCGCGACCGAGGACTCGAAGCTTCGGGTATGTCTTTGCATTGTGATTTATAGAGAGGTTGGGTAGAGTCTGTTCTGATCTATGCCAGATATCCGGAAAGCTGAAAGAGCATTTAGAAGCTAGGCAGGCAAAGCTTCCCCGAGGTGCGCGCATCACTACTATCCCTGTCTAGGTTTCCAACACGGCGTTGTAGAGGTCGTGGAAATCCAAAACGACTTACTAGACGTGCTATCGTCGTACAAGGATCTGTATGCGACGCGATCGACCCCGGAGACCCAAGCAAGCTTCCGTGAAGCTATTACTCTTCATGCATTGAACCACATCACCAAGTGCGTACCCGTGCATTCGCTTCGCCTATGTCCTCACACAGCGCAGAAAGCGTCGTCGTATCCTGAAGAACGATGAACGAATTGGGCATGCTACCAAAGCAGGCACTCCGCCGCCGGAAGACGTCCAAGACCAAGGCTTCACGCGTCCCTCTGTGCTCATCCTCCTCCCATTCCGCTCCTTCGCGCTGCGTTGGA
Source organism: Daedaleopsis sinensis (assembly GCA_033807695.1). Taxonomy (NCBI): domain Eukaryota; kingdom Fungi; phylum Basidiomycota; class Agaricomycetes; order Polyporales; family Polyporaceae; genus Daedaleopsis; species Daedaleopsis sinensis. The sequence goes on from CM066306.1 coordinate 3,291,798, forward strand.
TGTCTGCACTGACGACACACACCCCATCGTCGCATTACCAAATCGAGAACCATTCGCGCTTCCAGTCGGAGTATGGGCTACCCCCTGGTGCCGAAGACAAGCTCGCGAACGCAGAACCAGGGACATATCCACGCGACCACGTCGAGATGTTCAAGGGGAATGTGGACGATAGCTTCCGGCTGGGCGTGAAGATCACGAAGAAGAGCGTCAAGCTGTTCGCTGATTTCTACGCTTGTGACCTGATCATCGCCAGTCCGCTCGGTCTCAGGATGTCGATAGAGAAGGAGAAGTAAGTCGACGTAGCCTTTGTCCAGTGCATTCCGGCTCGTTAACCTTGTTACAGGAATGCAGACTTCCTTTCGTCCATCGAGGTGCTCATCGTTGATCAGATGGACGCACTCACCATGCAGAACTGGGAACATGTACAGGTAGGCAAAGGAATAGCGTTTGCTTGAGTGGTGCTCATGACTCGCATTAGTTCGTGTTCAACAACCTGAACCAGATGCCGAAGGAGTCTCACGACGTGGACTTCTCTCGCATCAAGCCGTGGTACCTCGATGGACAGTACGGAGGCATTCACTCGCTATTCTCTCACCTCGGCTGACATGCATACACCGTAGTTCTGCATATTTGCGCCAAAGCATACTTCTGTCGGCATACGAAACTCCCGAGACGCGCGCCGTCTTCAACCATTCTCTGAAGAACGTTGTCGGTCGGATACGTACTGAACGCAGGTGGTCCCCTATTGACGTTCCCGAGGGAATAGACCAGGTCAGTCATTTCTTGATCGTGTACATTTGATTTCTCATCCCGCCGCAGAACTTCGTGCAGTTCGATTGCAGCAACCCCAAGGATGAACCTGACAAGCGCTTCCAATTCTTCACAACACAGGTGAGAGACTTGTGTATGTCGTCATGTTGTAGACCATCATCTGAAGATACCTTGCTTCCAGGTGCTTCCTGCTGTACTCAAATCAGCGGTTCAGAGCGCGAATACTGTCGTCTTCGTGCCTTCCTCGCTTGATTTCATTCGGGTGCAAAATCACTTCCGCAAGAATGTCGCCACCTCGTTCACTGTGCTTTCTGAGTAAGTCATCGCTGTCGATATCGAGAAGCTTCTTTAACACCGGGGCGCAGGTACTCGTCGAATCAAGACATCTCTCGTGCACGGCAAGCGTTCTTCTCGGGCAAGAAAGCGTTCCTGCTAGTCAGCGAGCGGTTCCATTTCTTCCGCAGGCAAGCTTGGGCTCATCACACATCTGGCCCTTAGTCGTTGCTGACGAGCTCGCTATACGCATAGATACAAGCTCAGGGGGATCCGGAATCTCATATTCTACGGCCCTCCAGACCACGCTCAGTTTTACACTGAGTTCCTTTCCTACCCGTTCTTAGACGATGGTGTGGACGCCTCCGATGTGACGTGCCGCGTTTTGTATTCGAAATACGACTGGCTGCGGCTGGAGCGTATAGCAGGTACTGAAGGCGCATCCCAACTCATCAAGAGGGACGTCTGAACCTCATGAATGTACACAACCTGGCGCAATACATGATATAGTCTGACGTACTTGTTAGTATAATTTGCTGAGCGACCCCAGCGTGCAGTCAGGTAGAAACCGGGGTTTTCTTTTTGGCAATCGGAACTTCCATCTAGTATTTGAGCGCCTGGGCGCTTTGCTGTGAATGCCGTCACGTGAACTTTCGTCGCGCGTTGACGCGACTGGAGTCTGGACGCGTCGTATCCGAGTCGCGTAGTATCGCTTGTTGAGCCTTTGCCACCACCACCACTAGTCGTGTCTCCATCAAAAGAGTACTTTCTGCCTATGCTATCGCTCGCATAACGCGTCATAGTATCTTGTTTTCGATCTGCTTAACCAATACCCTACCAGAATCTCGCGCTTCGTTGCTCTTGAGCTCTGCTCGTCCTTGTCCTGCAACCTTCGACGACAAACCCACAGCAACAAGTCATTCTTCTCTTGTACACGGCTGTACGGATCCAAGGCGATGAAAGTACTTTGCGTGGCCGAGAAACCATCCATCTCGAAGTCAATCACGCAGATACTGTCGGGAGGTCAATTCACCACAGTGAGTTGTACATATATGCACATGCAGGATGGTGTCGCTAAGTCATGCTCAGCGCAATAGCCGTAACAAATACATCAAGAACTATGACTTCTCATATCCCCAGACGAACTCCTCATTCACGGTCACCGCTGTAACTGGGCACGTTATGGACTATGACTTCGCTCCCATGTACTCGAAATGGACCTCCTGTGACCCGTTTCTTCTGTTCGAAGCTCCCATCGATTGCAAGGTCAAAGAAGACGCGAAGACTATCGCCGAAAACTTGAAAACAGAGGCCGCCCGTGCACAAATGCTGATGATTTGGACGGACTGTGATCGGGAGGGAGAGAACATTGGGGCCGAGATTATGAAGATCTGCCGTAGGGCGAACGCGAACATAACTGTGAGGCGAGCGAGGTTCAGTGCCATCATAGCGCAGTACGTGTCCTTCTACTCGTTCTTCTCTGTTCAAGAACAAAGCCCGCCCCAGGCAGATCCACAATGCAGCACAACATCCGGTACAGCTCGATATGGCGCAGGCGAATGCCGTCGAGGCTCGCATCCTCCTCGACCTCCGAATCGGCTCCGCGTTCACCCGCCTGCAAACTCTGAGCTTGCAACGAAAGTATGACGCCCTGAAAGACGTTATCTCCTACGGTACGGACTTTCCGTGACTGCTCGGATACTCGCCTTCAACCTCACTCTGGTAGGTCCTTGTCAATTTCCTACCCTCGGCTTCGTCGTCGCTCGTTACAACAAGGTCAAGAACTTCAAGCCCGAGCCGTTTTGGTTTATCTACCTTTCCTTGACACGGCCGGCGTCCGACGACGACGAGCCTGTAGACACGGCTTTCTCTTGGCGCAGGGGGCATCTGTTCGATCTGCCAGCAGCATGGGGTATGTATGAGGCTGCACTCGAGCATGCTACCGCTCGGGTGACGAAAGTGACCTCCAAGGAGACCAAGAAATGGTGAGGGGACTAGAAGACCGATGCATGCTAGCATTGACTGTGGACCAGGAAGCCGCTGCCTCTTACTACAGTCGATCTGCAGAAGGCGGGGTCGAGACTGCTCAGGTTATCGCCCAAGCGAATCCTTGACGTGAGTACGAGAACTCTGGTATGCAAGTAGTACTGACTCCCCTTGGCAGATCGCCGAGAAACTGTATCAGCAGGGTATACTCTCATATCCTCGCACGGAGACCGACGTATTCGACCCTCAGTTTGACTTCATGACACTCATCGGGAAACAGACCGCAGATCCCGCATGGGGAGGGTTTGCGAACAGGTCCGTTGCCAGTATCTCTCCATGACCTTTTTACTTGCCAACATTTTTCGGGGTATCTCTATAGGCTACGCGATGGCGGGTTTACTCCTCCACGTCGAGGCAAGCACGACGATCACGCCCATCCACCTATTCACCCAACTGCGTATGCCGGTGGCCTCGCCGGTGACGAGAAGAGGGTTTACGAGTACATCACCCGTCGCTTCCTCGCTTGTTGTTCGAAAGACGCGTTGGGTTGGCAGACCACAATCGATGTCAAGTACGGCGACGAGGAATTCTATGCCACAGGTAAGCCTTCATGATGTGGCCACAGCCTTCAGATGGTCTCATGGACGATCAGGCCTCACCATTCGCGAGAGGAATTACCTCGAGGTGTTCCCCTATGACAAATGGTCGGACAAAGAGATCCCGCAGTTCCAGGAGGGAGAGATGTTCGTCCCAACGGAATGTCGACTCGACGAGGGCCAGACATCAAAGCCGACGCTGTTGACAGAAGCTGATCTCGTGAGCCTCATGGATGAGCATGGCATTGGTACGCAGCCTACGAAGGCCGATAACAACGGTTGACTTATTTTGCGCAGGCACGGATGCGACGATTGCACAGCATATACAAACTATCGTCGACCGCGGCTATGTTATCGAGCGCATGCAAGGTGCGACCAAGTATCTTATTCCATCGACACTGGGGATAGGATTGGTGGAAGGCTATGACTCCATTGGATTTGAGCAGAGTCTGAGTAAGTCCGAGCTCAGACGAGAGGTATATCTGCCCTTCGATCGCATATAAGCGCAAATTGCTGACATGCATGATAGACCGAGCGCCGCATGGTGGAGATATGTGAGGGTTTGAAGCGGAAGGATGAGGTACTTGCGGAGAGTATCGTGAGGTACCAGGAGATGTTCGTGAAGACTCGGCTCGAGTTCCAGAAGCTCATTGACGTGGGTGGCAAGTTGACTCGGTTCGGAATTGTGCTAAATGCTCATATAGGCGGTTGGTCGTCGCATCAATGGCCAAGGTCTCATTCCAGATATTGATCTGGGAGAAGCGCATGATAGCGATGACGATGACGCAGGCGGTGGGGGAGGCGGTGGGGGAGGCGGAGGTGGTGGCAGAGGCGGGAGAGGCGGGAGAGGCGGTGGAAGGGGTGGTCGTGGTACAACAACGAGAGTAAGAGGGGCAGCTAGAGGCAGCGCACCCGCTCGAGGAGCAACCGCGACGAGAGCAAGACGTGGTCGAGGTCGAGGCGCTGCATCCACCTCGACCAACCATGCTCCACCTTCACCTCCACCGCCCCCTGCAGCCGTACCTACAGCATTGGCCGGGAATGACAGCGACGAATGTGAGTCCCAAGTGCCATACAATCATGCTGATTGACTGAGGCTCTGTAGACTGGAGCGACTCTCCTCCGCCTCCTCCTGCTCCTGCTCTCGCTCGTGCGCCCGTCCCACCTCGTTCAACTATCTCTAGGAACCCCCCGCCTTCAAGTGCAGGGTCCAGCCCCCAATGCGAATGCGGGATCCCTGCCGCAGAACGCACGGTGACGAAAGAATCCGCGAACAAGGGCCGGAAATTCTGGACTTGCGAAAACAAGACATGCCAGTTCTTCCAGTGGTTCGATGGGCCGTCCGGGACGTCGTCCTCCACTCCCGCTTCGAACACGTTCGCATCGACTTCGCGCGCTCCTTCGGCTTCGTCCTCTGTCCCCGCGAAGCGACCATTCGGTTCGAATGGGGCTGCGGCAAACGTCGGCTCGCAGAAACGCTGCCAGTGTGATCTGACCGCGGTGCTGAAGGAGACGAGCACGGGGGCGAACAAAGGCAAAAAGTTCTGGACGTGTCCGAACCAGTCGAGGCAGGCTCAGTGCCGATTCTTCGAGTGGGCTCTGGACGACGATGATGTTCCACAGAGGAGTTATTCTACCTCAAGCCATACCGCCACCAATTATGGCGGCGGCGGCGGTGGAGGCGGAGGTGGAGGCGGAAGCGGAGGCGGGGGGAGTGGCGGATGCTTCCAGTGCGGTGAAGAAGGGCATTGGGCGAGCGGTGAGATATTCCGTCTTACACCTGTTCTATCTTGGTCTGTGCTCATCTATCGCGCATCATTCAGCTTGCCCAAATAGTGGCCCTACGGCGAAACGGACGAAGAGCTATGGTGACGCAAGTGGTGGCGGAGGCTCGTCTTCGACCTGCTTCAAGTGCGGCGAAGAGGGACACTACAGCAGTGGTACGTTCTTGGAACTCCTCTCCTATTGGACGTACTCAGACCTGGTCGCGCGTGTTGGTAGCTTGCCCAAATGGTCGGCGCGACCAAGGTGGTTCGTCCGACAATGCTTGCTTCAAGTGTGGGAAACCAGGCCATTACAGCAATGGTAAAGCTCAATCCATCACAGATTGTCTTTCCTGATGCTGATCCCTACATGCTAACTCCCTTCTAGCCTGTCCAGGTCCCGGAGGTAGCAGCGGGAGTGGCGGAAGAGCTAGTACGTCCAGGTCCAGGAAGACGTCAACCGCGCGAGGAGGTAAACGAGGTCGGGGAAGAGGTGGCAAGACCGGGTCTCGTGGGAGGAAGAAATCGACATCGAGTTTTGCTGCAGATGATTCTTATGACTTTTGACCGACGTGCATCACAGATTCCACCCCGGGCATTTTTGGACCACTTCAACGCTACAGACCGTCGTCGTTTCACTCCGGGAGACCTTGTATAATCATATCATTCATTGACATTTGTAGAATTGTTCGAGCTACAATATCATTTGGCATATCATCGTTCTCCGATCCTGGTCGGTCTATCCCCCTCGTTCGGTAGGGCCTCATTGTCTGCCCAGGGAATGCTAGGTAGAGTAATGGGAGACTAAGTGTCGCTGTGTACTCAAATAGAAACCAATAAGTCATCAGCTCCGGACCGACCCGATGATGGGTGTCAAGTTTCAGAATCAATACATCGCGCGCCGCCAGCGAGACAGATACTTACTTTTCTTCCAGTCCCAGCGTGCCCAAGCCACCATCCTCCACTGCTAAGCACGACTACGATCAGGATGGAGGAATTTGATGTTGTTGTGATCGGTGCAGGTGAGTTCTTTTTATGAGCAGCTCTGCGGGCGGCGTGAGACGCCAATCGATCATGACGTGATTGGTCCTTTCTTCTAAACCACGATCACACTAGAATCGTGGTATGTACATCGTGCTAACAACTCCTTCTCCTAGGCTGGTTTGGCCTGGCGGCAGCGAAAACCTACATCCAGTTGCACTCTGCTTGCACACTCCTCGTCATCGAATCGGAATCTACGGTCGGCGGGGTATGGGCACAGTCACGCCTCTATCAGGGGCTCAAGTCTAATAACATGCTGGGCACTTACGAGTATCCTGACTTTCCTATGGACTCTGCCACCTTTGGAGTATCGCCTGGTGAACACATCCCCGGCCCTACTGTCCACAAGTATCTTGCTGCGTACGCCGAGCACTTCCATGTGTATCCACATATCCGTTTCAACACATACGTCGACGATGCTCAGAAGGCCCCCGAAGGGTGGACGCTCAGGACAACGTGCCTGGACACGGGGGAACACACACAACTACTAGCGCGCCGGCTCGTTGTGGCGACAGGACTGACATCCGATCCCAATCTCCCATCCTTCACCGACCAAGACAGTTTCCGCGCGCCCATTTTCCATTCTAAAGACTTCGCAGCACGCGCTGAGACAATCAAGACCGCCGACGCTGTGACGGTCCTAGGAGGGTCAAAGAGCGCATGGGACGCGGCGTATGCATACGCCACGGCAGGCGTCCCCGTCGACCTGGTCATCCAGAAGAGCGGGCGCGGGCCGGTGTGGATGTCGCCGCCGTACGTGACCCCGCTGAAGAGGTGGCTCGAGAAGCTTGTGCACATGCGCTTCCTGACCTGGTTCAGCCCGTGCACGTGGGGCGCCGAGGATGGGTACGGGCGCGTGCGCCGCCTGCTGCACGGCACCTGGCTCGGACGCAAGCTCGTCGACGTCGTCTGGCACGTCATCGGGTCGGACGTGCTCTCGCTCGTGGGGTTCGACAAGCACCCGGAGATGAAGAAGCTCAAGCCGTGGCACCCTGTGTTCTGGACGGCCTCGGGGCTCGGGATCCTGAACTACCCGACGGACTTCTTCGAGTTCGTGCGCGAGGGCGTGATCCGCGTGCACATCGCGGACGTCGAGCGGCTGTCTGAGCACACCGTCCACCTCTCGAACGGCGAGGCGCTCGACGCCGACGCACTTCTCTGCGCCACGGGCTGGCACTCTACCCCGCCCATCAAGTTCCTCCCCCCGGGAACGGCGGCGAAGCTCGGCCTGCCACACTATTCGTCCGCCTCTGACCCCCTCGTGGCGAAGGCAGATACGGCCATCCTGCAGGAGTTCCCGCGCCTGAAAGACCAGCCCGCCGTGCCCGCCTCCGTGCGCACGAAGGGCGGCGAGCCCGCACCGAACGAGCCGTTCCGCCTCTACCGCTTCATCGTCCCGCCCGCGACGCTCGCGGACCGGAGCATCGCGTTCGCGGGCATGATCTCGACGCTACCGACGTCCACCTGCGCGCAGGCGCAGGCGCTCTGGATTGCGGCGTACTTCGACGGAAAGCTCGAGCCGGCGCGCGTGCCCCGCACGGACGAGGAGGCGCGCTGGACGACGGTGCTGCACAGCCAGTTCGGGCGGTGGAGGTACCCGTGCGGGTATGGCCCGCGGGTGCCCGACTTTGCGTTCGACGCGCTGCCGTACCTGGACATGCTGCTGCGGGATATGGGGTTGGAGACGCGGAGAAAAAAGGGGTTGCTGGCTGACATGTTTGAACCGTATGGTCCGGAGGATTACAAGGGTCTCGTTGGAGAGTGGGCGGGGAAGCATGGGGTGCAAGTTGCGACTCAGATGTGATGCTTTGAATTGACCTTTGGCTGACACAGTATGTTGGTCCGTCAACCACACTCAAGATGGCCATATGCCCTGCCCTCTGTCTATGGATCACAGAGTAGTCGTTTTGTCCCCGCGAGCTGAGCTCGAGCTCTCAGGCTCAGCTAAGTAGGTTAAGCTGTCACATGATCCATCGTGACGTGACGTTTAAGCGCCCTCGCCAGTGCGTTACAGTTGCGTTCCTACTAAGTACTATGATCACCTCGACTCCGTCCTCAGTCCCTTCCATCCCATACAGGTAGATCGTTTGTGAATTGAGACCTCACCTCTCGATGCAGCGAGAGTTTCCAGGAACATCACCAGTTGGTTTCAGATTATACCTCGACCCACATCTGCTCCGAAGTGACTGGAGATCTAGAAGAGCACGCCTTCCCCTTTCGCCGGTGCGCAGGCTAATTTGTAACGATATTTTTGTTGACTAAGTGGGATTTTTCCGTGTGGTACCTGGACACGCCTTCTGCAGACCGCATACGTATTCCTCTCGCCGAACTCCATACGTATCCTCTGGCCGAACTCTTCCAGACCGCATACGTATCCTCTGGCCGAACTCTTCCACTAAAAGTTTTTTACTACTAGGGCGACTTTTCCTGCTCGTCGACTGTAAACGACGCATATACACGGCGCCCGACACCGTGCTGTCTAAAAGATTTTTACGGCATACACAGCGATCCCCCCCTTTCTATCCTCGACTAGCAAGTATCCCTCGGCCCGCAATATCTCTGTCTAATCATATTTCACGACATACGTAGGGCTTTTCTGCTGGAGAACAGTGTTGAAGACGTACTACGTATCCCGACCGGCATTTCCTGTCACGGGCCCGGGCTTCAGGTGAGGGCGGAATCGCTATTGGTATAAATATCGACACTTACGGGACGAGGATGAACTCCTCGAACACCCTCCCTCAATAACCACAAGCACAAGCTCAGTCAGACAGCATGTCGCCGAACCAGAAGAGCGCGTTGAACATCGTCATGGTGTGTAGCTGACGATAGTTTCCACCGGTATGCACGAGCACTAACGGTGTGTGTGCTCCAGGGTGCCATGACCTTTGGCGAGGACGGCAAAGACGGTCTGTAGCTACCTGTCTGCTGCATATGCCGCCCCATCACCTGCTGTTCGCTCACAACGGCTCTGCAGGTGCACGCGTCCACGACCTCAAGGACGTCGAAGCCATTCTCGATGTATTCCAATCCCACGGCCATGATGAGGTCCGTTAGGCACCGTCCTGCGCACCTGTTCAGAGCCTCAAGATTGACCATTATGACCTCTGCCGCACATTCATATAGGTCGACACTGCCCGCTTGTATGCCGGAGGCACGAGCGAGGAGTACCTCGGGAAGCTTGACTGGAAGAAGCGGGGGCTCGTCGTGCACACCAAGATTTATCCCACCGTCGTAAGCCGCTACTGTTTTATATTTTTATGCTTATAACTTAGCATACACCAGTTTGCCATGCGCGCGCGCGGCATCCCGGGGCCGACTGTCAGCCATTCCCCGGAGGTCAGTGAGCTCGTATTCTGCATCTGGGATCCGATGAAATTGGCTTATCCGAGACATCAGGACCTGCGCAAGCACCTCGACATATCCCTCGAAGCGCTCAACACTGAGTGAGTGGCCGATCCAAGGCCGATCTGTCTGCTCTGTGGACTCGCTAAGAGAAACCACTCTAACTGCTGAAGCAATCCAGCTCCATCGACACGTGGTATCTGCATGCCCCCGACCGCACTACGCCCTTTGAAGTCACCTTGAAGACCGTCGACGAATTGTACAAGGAGGGCAAGTTCAAGCGGTTCGGCATCTCCAACTACAAGGCGTGAGTTTTCTCCTCGTCCCCCACTCACTACTTACACACAAAACATACTGTCCCTCGTTGCACAGGTGGGAAGTGGCCGAGATAGTCGGGATCTGCAAGGCGAACGGGTATGTGCAGCCGACGGCGTACCAGGGTATCTACAACGCCATCCACCGCAAGGTCGAGCCGGAGCTCTTCCCCTGCCTGCGCAAGTTCGGCATCGCCTTCTACGAGTTCAACCCGCGTACGTTTCTGTGCTCGGTGGCCGATGTCTTCTTCATCGCGAGCTAGACTGACGGGATGCACTAGTCGGCGGCGGGTTCTTCACCGGCCGCTACCGCTCCATGGAGGATAGCAGCGAGGCAGGCTCGCGCTTCGACCCGAAGTCGTGGCAGGGCCAGGTGCGTCTTCCCGTCTCCGCCTCAGGCTGTTCTCACTTCTTTCTCCTGCTGACTCGTCTCCCTCACCTTCCACGCCGACACGGCATTCGCCTCCCGCACTCGCACTCGCAGGCCTACCGGGGCCGGTACTGGAACGAGCCGCACTTCCGCGCGCTCGCCAAGATCGAGGCCGTCGCGCAGAAGCACGAGCTGACACTCGCGGAGATCGCCCTCCGCTGGATCTCGCACCACAGCATGTTGAAGCGCGAGCACGGGGACGCGGTGCTCATCGGCGCGTCCAGCCTGAAGCACATCGAGCAGGTGCGTCGCGTGTTCCGACTCTCGCGCCCGCCTGTGCCGTGCCCGTGCACGTAGAACTGAATGCTCACTCGCGCACTATTCTTATCGCCCGCCAGAACTTGGTCGACCTGGAGAAGGGCCCGCTGCGTGAGTGTCCTGCACCCCCCATTCCCTGTTGGCGTGTGCATCTGTGGCTGACGGTGGCTCGACTTGACGTGCAGCCGACGAGGTGCTCAAGGTCCTCGACGAAGCTTGGCTCGACGTTTCTGCCCTTGCGGCGCCCTACTTCCACTGAAGACCGGGGCCAGGGCTGAGCTAGATCCATTTCTCAGCCGTGTACAATGTATTGCTTATGTCGGATGAATGCATGTGCTTGCTTAACCTGAACGTACGCTCTTAGCCCGTTCAATTGTGTGACCCCAGTGCCACAACTAGCAGCGACACCATATTCATAAACTCCTCACTTGGTATTTTTTCCTAGTTGTTCCTGTCCCACTTATACACCCCCACAGTCACCATAATCTGCCACACAGTCCAGAGGTAAACAAGAATGGCACGGGAAAGCATAGGCCACAAACATTTCAGCAGTGTGACAGTATCCTTAACCATCGTGTGGCGCAATACAAATATGTACACCCTCCGGCTCGCAAGCAGTGGCTCAGCAAGCGCAGACTCAAACTCTTATTACATATTGTTTCAAGCAGTCTGTCTGACTCTGTTCCGCCTCGCCCGTCGCATGCTTTTGCAACATAATTGGTTATGGGGTCAATGGTATAGAACGTCAAACAGGATGGCACCAACAAAGCGGGCAGTCAAAACCACCTATTGCAAAGCGACCGCTTTCTGGCGGCGCGAGTACTTAAGCACACTCCCATCCCTTGCACTCTTTTTTCTAACTTTACCACCCTCTAGCGAGCCGCTTCCGAATCACTACAACCACACAAACGCACAACTCATCATGAACCCACACGCTCACTGTGACGGGCCCCAGGTCTGGTTGAAAGACAGGGCGAAGCCCATGGTGGTGAGTTCGCCGCTGCTACCCTTCATCGCAAGCAATTCAACCACGCTTACCACCCCTCCACCACAGTCCGACGAGCCGACCTGGCAGACGATCGACCACCTCCAGGCCGCCAAGACCGGCCCCGCGTCCTACACGGGCGAGTACGACGCGGTGTGGGCCGGGGCGATCGCCGGCGGTCGGTACGCGCCCCCCTCCTCCCCCCGCCTGCAGCTCTGCGACGACCTCGCCCGACTCCTGCACCTCGAGGACGCGCGCCCGCAGCTCGCGCTCACGTTCGCAGAGGCGCGGTACATCTGCGCCGAGCGGCGCACCGAGGTGGCGCTGAAGCTCACGCTCACGTACGACGTCCGGCGGTGGAAGGGTGCGCCGCACATGCCGGTTACGCGCTACGCGACGGTGCGCTGCGTCGAGCACCACGCGGGCGGCAGCGTGGTGTGGGGCGCCCCCGAGCGGTGGTTCGCGGGCGCGACTACGCGGCTGGGGTTCACGCTTGAGGTGGACAGTTCGCCACTGCGGACACCGTTCGTGTATATGGAGTGGAAGTGCGGGGACACGACCGTCCGGATACTGTTCAAGAAGCGTCAGCGGGGGGAGCAATGCAGCACTCTCACACGCGAGGAGAGGGCACGGTTAGGTATAGGGATGACGCACCAGGAGTTTGAAGTCGCGCACATCCTCTCTTTGTTTCAGACGAAGGGGGTAGTGTTCTCTGGAAAGACGCTGGCCGTGAATCCTACCGGATCTCCTCATGGTGGTTAAGCACCGAAGACGGAAGCCTAGTGGTTTTGGCGTTGGCAGCGCTTGAAGGGTACTCGAGGTTTAGCGCACAGGACGCTCAGAAGTACGATAGCAGGACTCTCGTTACATACATGTACAGATAGAAAACGCGGTTACAATGCAACGTACCCTCATTCGTTTGACCTAATCGTAGGCTCAGAACCCGCTAGCAGTGACGCGGAGTTGCTCAAGCTTCTTGAGCACCTCGCCGACCGTCCGGTCCAGTTCACCCGCGATAGTGCTCTGCTTGTTCGCCGGCAGCTTCGCGAACGCCTCGCACAAGTCACCGTCGACGACCGCCTTGACCGGTACGTAGTATCCACGCCACGCGAGATGGTCTCGCCCGACCATGCTGAGCTGTTCTGTGCGCATGTGCTGCTCGAGCGTCGTGAGGAGGTCGACGTCCTCCTTCGACACGAACGGGATGAGGATGCCGATCGTGCCATGTAGGCCCGTGTAGAGGATGACCTCGCGCCCACCCGCCACCAAGGAGACTTTGTGTAGCGAGGTCGCGATATCCCCGATGTGGAAATGCGCAAGCATTACGGTCTTGTGAGGGGCGCCAAAGAGAACACCCTTCTCGTGAAGGACGCCGGCACCAGTAGGGTCGTCGTCGACCTGGTCGGAGATTTTGGGGTCCAGGCGGTTGACGAACACGTTCCCGAACCTGTCGCTCCCAACTACAGTGTTGTAGTCCAGCATAGTCGTGGCGGTGACCCAGCGGGGCTGCACGTCATCCGCGAAGACGAGGAGCTTGTTTTCTGGCGGCTTGTAGACAGCGTAGAAGACAGATTCCTGCATGTCTCCAACGATGATTCTTGAACCTTGAGTGTTCAAAGTAACAATAGCCGAATTGAAGCTCTGTGATGTTTTATGAATCAATGACACAATAGGCATCAAGATACCGAACTACATACCTTGGTTTCTACCTTGCGGAGCAGCTTTTTCTTGCCCATGTCATACAGCCGGAGAGACTTGCCAACGCCGGCGACGAGCTTCCCTTGGAAAGCCATGATAGCGAGCGGCACGTCGTTGGTCTCGGTCTATGCATCGTCGATGTTGATCAGTCAACAAAATATAACTAGCTAGATTTGGGCACTGACCTTGTGCAAGAATTCAAGGTCGCGACCATCATTGATGAAACGATATGTCCTCAAGAAACCGCTCGTACATGATCTCGGGGCAAGGAACGTGTCCTGCGCGGTACCGACCACCAGATGCAGTTCGTTATTCTTCGTGGTAAATGGCACGATGGCTATTGAGAACGCTGCCTCGTTGTTGTCCAGATGAATGACGTTGACTGTTTGAGACTAGATACCAGTGTGAGGACATGACGCAGACAGGGAGCCGCGTGACGGAACTCACTTCCAGGGGGTTGATGATGCGAATGCACGACGCCCAAGTACCAGCGGGCGCTTTGGGGCGTCCGAACAGCTCGGGAGGTAGCGAGACCATTTCTTCGTCAATCGTGCGGCCCTCTTCGCGCTGCGAGGGAACAAATCAGCGATGCACATTGACCGGGGATAAGATGGAATGCTCACCAGCTGTTGTAGCTGCTTGTTGGCAGCCTCCTCGCCCAGGACGCGATGATCACCTTCGATCAAGTATATGAATCCATTGTGCGGGTGAGGGATGAACTTGCGCGGGGTGTACGACAGCGGTATTGAGTCTTGCTTGAGCTTCGTACCCAACTTGGGGATCTGGAATATCCTGCGATGGCAAGACGCGTCAGCAACGTGTTCCGACAATGAGAACTTTCGAAGCGGGTTGGTTCAGCAGGAACAGTTGATAATCCTTCAACACATGCACTCGTAAGGCGCATTCAAAGGGTGGTGATAAGGTGTCATCATCGACCGATTGCCAGGGCTGTCCTGGACCACTGTCACGAACCACTTACCTGAGAAGACTTCCAGAAATGCCGATCAGCCCCTCTTGGCACAGCTCGGCCGAGAAGCTCCACGCGTAGTCGAGGTTCTCGAAGATGAGCGGTGTGAAGTGCATGAAGTTCTGGTACGTGTAGTTGAGCCACGGGCGAGACGAGAGCGCAAGGATTGCAGGGTTTCGCTGGATGTTCACCCGCAGGAGGCGGACTGGGCGGGTACCGAGGAAGCGTGTGCGCGTGTCCGTCAATTGGCCGTTGACGGGATCAAGCACCGTGCGGAGTAGGACGCCGTTCTGTAAGCCGATGTTGACGAACGTCGTGGGCTGCGTCTTGTTGATCCCCGCATCAAGCATGTCGGCAATGCAGATCGCGGAGGGAGGCGCGGTCAGGGCTTGCAAACTGATCGTCTCGAGGGTGCTCTCGGGGTCTAGCGACACAATGCGCACAGTTTGGTCTTCACAACCGACAGCCTTGGAAACTCATTAGTTACACAAGAGATTGGCAGAGCGTGACAAAAACTCACCAAGAAAGGTGTCCGTTGACGTCCTTCCGGTACCTCGGCGATGCTCAGAGCGAGCACGGTGCTTCCCATGGCCTTGCGGTCTTGATACTCGTTTAATTGGCCGTCCAGGTCCAGCTCAAAGTACACAAGCTCAGCCGAGCTCAAAGCTACAACCACTTGTCGCTTGTTGGTCGTCGCGCATACGATCGTCTTCCCCGACGGCACCCTCCACTCGTTCACGCGACGATCTGCGAGAACGTGTCGGATACCGTGGGGATGGACTTGGAGCAGGGCGTCTGCACCAATCTGCTGTACTGCGAGAGTAGGAGCGGAGGAGAGGAAACCGGTATCCTGGACTTCTTCGATCGTTTCGCCGATACACAATACCAGCGTTCCGTTGACGAAAGATAGAATGATGTACGAATCATACGGGTCTATGCAAGGACGGGATCAATGGGAGTTCACAAATAGGAATAACTAGTCTCACCGTCTTCCTTCAACTTTGTAGTCCAGACCGCGTTGGGAATACCAGGGAGATCGGAGCTGACGACTTCCTCAACTTCCAAGCCGTGACGCAAGGTCCTGAACGTACTCCGCGCACCGCGGCCACATGCTGCGAATATCTGAGGGGTGTCAGAGTTCGGCAGCAGATTCATGACCTTCGAGTCCAGGATAGGACAGAGGGACTCGAGCTCGTCCACAAGGGTCAAGTTATCTAACGCGCGAGGTCGGAAGTAGGCGCGCGGAAGGGCTGCTGTAGGATCTGCCATGCCGAAGGAAGGATAGTCCGCCGAGCTGAACTCTGGCTCGTTGTCGTCGTCGCCGAGCTTCTGGAACTGGTAGAAATAGCTTGGGACAGACATTGGTTAGTGAATAGTCATTGCGAAAGCTCCACGATGTGACTCACTGGTTCCCGAATTCTGACGCTACGAACAAAAAACCTGACTTCAGAATGCATAGACCGGATGCAACGGGAACAGTGTCAAAGTACTTGATTTTGACTGTTTTCACATCCTGCTCCTCGTGCTCGATCGTGACCTTGTATAGATCGCCCTCTTCGCTTTGCAGAAGGAAGAAAAACGCCCCCTTGTGGGATTTGTCAGTACTTCCAGCGCGATATGTACCAGAAGTCGATAACGAACCTTCATCTTGTGCATGACAGCTGCAGTGATGATTATCCCGCGTTCTGGGTCCTCGAGGGGATGGCGTCTTCGTGGGATGGGAATACGATGCTGTGGTGCATCCATGTGTCGGTAAATGATGTGGTCTTCGCAGCATACAAGCACACCAGATGGTCCATCATAACGGTCTGACGTCGCGAGTTGGCCACCAGGCACTTGCACAAGAAGGTTGGCGCGAGGATCGGTAGGTTCGCTCCATTTTCGTACAACATGGTTGAGACCAAGGTCGAGTTCGTAGTAAGTCAACATCTTGCCGCGGCGAGACGTTGAGCACCGGTTCCGCAATTTAAATAGCATTGAAACTCACCTTTTCTGCATTATTGAACGCCTCCCCTGTAGGATCCTGGTCCGACTCCGAGTAATCAACCTCCAGCGCAGCGAAAGTAGGGTTCTCGAAGCCAACATCCAAGCCAACGATGTGGAGGATGATTGCGTTGTTTTTGTGCGCCTCAAGAGGGGAGGAGATGGTGAGGTTCGCAGCGGCGTCCCGGTTGAGGATGTATACTAGCTTGGCCTTCTCCACAGCGGCGATCATAACGCTACGTCCTTTTGGGTCGGTGGCGAGATATTGCCCGGGCACAATGCGTCGCGCACCAGACTTGCCATACGTCTCCTGGTGGATTTTGACAAAGTTGCTCGTCTTCGGGTCATAGTCCAAAATGACGATGCGCCCCGAGTCGGACCCTACGATGATATAATCTAAGAAGATGGAGAGAGTGAATACGACGAATATGAAGGGACACGTACAAGGGCGCACCCTTGGTACCACCAGTCAGTCGGAAGGCCGCGAGCGAACGAATGGAGCCGAAGACGTCGGTTGCCACTACCGTTACGACCTTTCCACTTTGCACATCTGGTCGAAGGAGCTCGAGACGGGTTCCTCTTGAGACAACGATCTCCTGTGTCCGAGAGCCAGAAAAGTTGCCCGCGACAGCATGCGTAATCGCGGTCGGGGCCTGGAGGGTCAAGTTGTAGAGGTGCATCGAAGAGGCGACGCGTCGACGAGGTCGAGCAAGTGGTCCTCAGACAGAGTGTGCGATGAGGGCGGTTGCGGACAGCTGTACCCAGGGGTCCTCCGAGTCCGTCGTGGTCGATGTCCAGCTGCTCCCCGAACGCGACGTCAACCATTGCCAAAGACTGGGCTGGGCGTCTCAGTTCAGGGACTCCGGACACCGCCTCCTCCTCGTCCTCCATCTTTGGCGCCTGAATGACTTGAATCAAGTTCAACGTCACTGTTCCCTTCCTACTCAGTACTACTCAGTACCAGGCTCTTGATCCTTGAGATAATGGTTCAACTCATTCCGATACATATATCACTGAAAACATTGATGATCAACTCAAGGACGACCGTCGTTCTATTCTCACTGCCCGGCGCTGACGTGCCGCCCTCAGTGGCTACCTCGCAATCGATTCCACCTCTTTGACCAGACAACATGCAACCCCCAAAGAGGTGCAGCGCTATTTCGCCTTTTGAAGGAGACCCCTATACTGAAGGAGCTTATCAGACATATCAACGCAACAACTCTGACAGGAAATTTACCGGTCTGTGGATATCCGCTGCCTCAGTGACGTCCTCGCCGCTCCTCATGGTCCAATGGAAGAGTGTCTCCCCGTGACTCTGCATAAGCTATATGGCTTCACGTACCAGGTGTATGGCCTGACAAGTGTTTTGAACAGGAGCTGAATAGTACGTCTAGGTGATCTACTCTACAAAAACATACTCGTCACTAGATCTACAGTAGCAATCCGCAGACACCGACCTCATCATGCATCAGCGGCCGTACTCCTCTCGACGGTACCAGGCGCGCGCCGCCTCCATCTCCATCTCCGCCTCCGACCGTCCAATGCCTAGCGCAGCGCACTCCGCAGACGTCAGCTCCGTGCACGGCGCCCACCCGTGCTCTCTCTTCCCCACCGTCGAGACAATGCGCACCTCCCCGGGAGGGTCCCCCACGCCCTCAGGCATCTCGCACACCCACACGAGGTAGAGAAACGGGCTCTGCGTTGGGTCTGCCTCGAGCGTGAAGCTCAGCCCAACGCGCGCCTCCCCGAGCCACGCCGGGTCGTCCCAGCGGATTGCCCACCCCAGCGCGGGGCACTCGGGCGAGGCGGGGAGGAGGGTGCCCGTGTGCCGTACCGCGCCCCTTGGGCCGGGGCCGGGGCCGGGGCCGGGGCTGGCGTCGGCGTCGGCGTCGGGGTTGGGGGTGTAGTCGATCGCGATCCGGATCGCGCTAGGGCTGCCGCGGCGGGTGTCGTGCACCAGGAGGACCTGAGGACTGTCTGTGCCGTTCGGATAGGCCGTCCCCCCGTGCCGTCCAGGTCGGAGCAGCAGGCCTACCTCGAGTAAGATGGGGTCGCCTTCGTCCGCACGGCGGCCCCCCGCGCTTTGCTTCCGCAGAGGGCGGGACATCGTCTCCGAGTCAGTGTCCATGTCGACGTCGTGCCAATCGTGTCTTCCTCCCGTTCGGAGCCCTGTCTCTGCGTGGTTCGGGACGGTTGCGCATGCGTAGCCGGAGGGTATGAGCCAGAGCGAGATGGACGCGTCCCTGGCGTTCGTCAGTTCCGCGAGGCCGGGGTACGCCTGCGCGAACACCGCGTGCTCGCAGCACTGGCAGCCGTCTGCCCACACGTACTCGCTCTTATGTCCGCACGGCGGGGGCGGGTAGTCCCCATTAACGCCGTCAGGCAGCTCCTTATGGACTACAGACGCGGCGACGGGGTAGATGCCCATCCATCCCTCGGCGTTTGCGAGCGCGGAATCATGCGAGCGGCGGCGCTGTGGCAGGAGGGTGTCAGTGTTGGCACTAGTGGTTCGGAAGAACGAGAGCACGCACCACGCCGTATTGTACATAATTTCTCGCCTCATCCCAAAACTTGGGCATCTGGTCCACACATCGGCCGCTGCTAGTGTGGGGCGGGTGTGATGCTTAGCGGTCAGCGCTCTTGATCATGACTGGAGCCATAGCCTGAGCAACCTACGTGTCATGGTCACGGTCGCGGGCTTGAATTTCTGCCAGGGCTTCTTCGATGAGGTCTTCTGCGTACATGTCTCCTTTTAGCCCTGCAGCCGAGTAGTGTGGTTTGAGGATGGGGTGGCGCTGGGCGTACTAGGAGGATATATAGTGGTGTGTGCTTTGACGAGAGCATCTCTAGCCGTCAATATTATACGACGCTGCGATCAAAGAGTACATTGACGATTTAGAGAATGCAAAAGCACGTTACTGATACATGACCACTCTCCAGTGCCACAGGCGCGAAAGCAAACCACAAACATGAGTAAAAGTACAATGACCGATGTCCATAACACGTCAACTCCCGTAGCTATACCTCCCGCATATCAAGGCGCAGCCTCTCCGTTTCGGTGAGCCCCTCGCGCCCATACTGATCCCGCTGACGTTTCGCGAGGACGAATATAGCGTCGGGGTCGCCATCCTTCTCGAGGAACCCCGCCGGGCGTAGCTCGAGCACGGCGAAGGGGAACCCGCTGTCGTCCGTGACCTCGGAGAAGGACAGCGAGTGGCCCCATTTGGTCGTCACGTCCATGCCCTCGAAGCGGTACCCCAGGCGGGGGAATGTCCGGTCCCAATTGAACCGCCAGGAGCGCGTCGCATGTATATTGCTCAGCGACAATGAGGACAGGCTGGAGCAGGACGAAGAGGACGAGGACGAGGAGGACATGGAAGAGGACGATGCAGCGGGGCTCGCGCAGATTGACGGTGTGAGCTTGGATGCGGAGCAGTCGGCCCCCAAGAAGGTGTCGTAGAGATGGAGCACGACCGATGAGGACGTGGGTCTAGGAGAAGAACGCTCCACGGCCCATGGCTCGCGCGGAGCTGGCTCCTTGGGCCAAGCAACCGCAGGCTTGGGGCGCGAGAGTGTGAGGACACCGTCACGGAGATCCCTTGCAGGGAAAGTTCCTGTCGGAGAGGTAGGCGTGCGCGGCTCGAGGGAAGACTCGGAGTCCCAAACGATGTGGTACGTGCCGAGGTATGGGTCGAGGGAGGTGGTGTATTGCACCTTGACCTGTTTGAGGATATTAGTCCAGCCGATCCGACCCGCGATTGCTGAAAACTGACCATGTTAACGACAGAATCGCCTATTTAAAGGGGAATTGGCAGGTTCGTGCTCGTTCGGGGGAACAACGTAGTCGTGGTAGCGAGGTTCGAGCTCTGGAGACAAGGGCTTATGTGCTTGATGAGTAGATGAAAGGGTCTTTATGCAGTTCGGAGACAAAGAGCAATAGAGCGTCGGCCACACGGAGGACATGTGCGGTCTAGTCTGCGTCACGGCCATGGTAGAAACAAAGAAAGTGGCCTGCGCGTGAATGCACTTTAGCCGTAAGACTGGAGGCCACCTTCACGACAAGGAAGGAGGACAGCCGGGCCTTAACTTCACAAGACGACTTGACTGGGAGTCATTCGGGCCACCTAGTACGTTGCTTTGTGCTGTGACGCATGCTGCCGTGCGGAGGTATATACAGGCGTTTTCCGTGCCGAAAACATGCCTAGAAAGCGTGGTTGATGCGAGTCAGTGAAGGGAGTAAGAAAATTAGTGGCGGATGCCGCGAAAAGCACCGTGCAGAATGGTCACCTGATCGCGTCTTGTCTAGAGCTTTTGGGCGCTGAACCCATGGTGCTAGTCACCGCCTGGAAGACCGTCTTCAATAGCAATGCATAGGTAATGTTCGGGTAGAATCCAGCTGTGTGATGATGATAGTATACAACTGAATGAAGGTGAGCGCAATTCGACAAGAGGTTATGTCGTGGCGTATAAGGCATCCGAGTGACCATATATGGGTATGCGTCACCGATGCCTTCATCCAAGTAGATCTGAGGATCACAGCCGTCGGTCGACGTCAATGACGAGCCCCACAATATAAGTCAGAGCTAGCAAGGACATGTGCCTCCTTACCCACCCCCACTTTACTACCACAACGACGTACATGCAATAATGTCTGCGCTGCTCGCTGCTCGCTGCTTCCCTCGGAGAGGCTTGAACAAGGTCACTCGCATTTCAACGGCCGTCGCCACGCGCTCTGTCATGACTCTGAAGGACCATAAGGCGAGTGAGTTATTCGCATCACAGGCGCGAGCTGACCGTTCTTGCAGTACACCGCACATGCCACCGCGAGCGGCCAAGGCCGCAACGGGCAAGTGACTTCCGACGACGACTGCGGGCTTGAGCTACGCCTTGCTATGCCCCGTTCCTTAGGCGGGAAGGGAGATGGTCAAAACCCGGAGCAATTGTTCGCCATGGGATATGCAGGTGCATATATGCGCTCGTCTGGTGTCTAGACTTGCGTTCAAACATGTACCGCAGCCTGCTTTCTGAGCGCACTTCAGCTCGTCGCTGGCCAATCTGGCAAGAGCAAATCGGTCAAAAACGTCGCCGTTCATACACAGGTTAAAATTGGTCAGCCGGAGGGGATGGAAGGCTTCGGCTTGGAGGTGGACATACAGGTTGAGGGCATAGATGACATGGAGCTCATACAAGCTGGCCACCAGGTAAGTGGAATATGTGGATTCAGGCCCGCGCCCCTCTTCGGCCAGACAGCCGGCCGCTCGCAGTGGGAGCTCATACACCAGTTCGACAGGCTTGCCCATACAGCCGTGCGCTGAAACATGGCGCTGTCGTGAACATTAGCAAAGCCTAAGGGTGCATACGTAGCAGATGAAGTCATCATGCAGTGTTGAAAACTTGTATGATGAGGACGAACAAACGGGAGGGCGCTGCCGACTCTCAAGCTTGTCCAGAGTGGCCGTCGGCGGTTGGTCCAAGGTGAGCGCGACTACAGGCAAATTACTTATCGCTCAGTCGGCCAGACGACTGTCGGGAGGAGGCTGGGAGCCAGGAGGAGATGCCACTAGTATAGAACGCCGAGCCGGCCGCAGGTAAGATCGTGGATGACGCCAACCTTACCGTGCGGCGTGTGTCTTCAGAAACACTCGGAGCGCCCGTGATGACATCTCGTCTGCAAAGCTATTGGGCCAAAATTTGTCGGCGCAGGTCGGCACGCAGTGAATATGGAGCTTAGGAGCGGACCGACGTAATTCTGTGGACCAGGTACACGCACGATGATGTATTTCTGCTGGGCGTTGACAACATGCACCGCCGCTGGCGGTGGAGTAGAAACTGGAGTCGGCTATACATTTTAGGTGGAGAAAACACGACGCTTATAACCGGTACTCGACGAGACCGCGTCTTCTCCTCACAAATCCCAATCTCCCCCAGATCTTCGCGCTTCCCTTCTAACTTCCCATACCCGACTCGCGAAGCTCCTCCGCTCGCTAGCTCTCACTCTTGTATACTGTACCACCGGCATTGAAGCTCAGGCTAACTCAACACTACACACCTTTCGACCTAATACACACCAACACACCAACGGTCTCACCATGCATCCCACTCTGGCCGTCCTCCGCCCTCTTTCTCATCGTATCCTTACCGGATCTGGCGTGCGCTATGCGCGCAATATCGACCCGACCGCGGTTCAAAAACGCAGTCTACTCACCTTGAAGGATCATGTGGTACGCACGCATCCTTTCATCGCGATGAGCTGGCCACCACTGAACATATCTTCTCGGGCAGTACTTCTCCAAAGCGACTGCATCAGGTGCCGGCCGCAGCGGTCAAGTCGAGTCTTTCGGCGACTCGCCCCTGGAACTGAAGATGGCGATGCCGAAGACCGCTGGAGGCAAGGGTGACGGACAGAACCCAGAGCAGCTGTTTGCGATGGGCTACGCTTGTACGTGAACCTTTCTAGTGTCTTTCAGCATGTGGAGGTTGACGATAAACGTTCAGCCTGTTTCCTCGGAGCGCTCCAGCTTGCGGCGGCTCGCGCGAACAACAAGGAGATCGCTGAGAACGCGAAGGTTACTGCGAATGTGTTCCTGGGGCACCCGACCGATCCGGACATGGATGGCTTCGGGTTGCGTGCTGAGATTCACGTTGAAGGGTGCCCCGACGACGCTATCATCGCAGAGGCTCACGACGTGCGTCTTTTCGTATAGTTCACTGTTGCTAGGCTGTGTGCTGATGTCTTGTCGACAGTTTTGCCCATATAGCCGTGCGCTCGAGCATGGTGCAGAAGTGACCGTAACCAAGGCCTGAACGCTCCTACATATTTAGCCGCGCACTATGTCCTCCGAATACCCCTCACCTTGGAAGGCAACTCGCAACTCACCTAACGTGAACGGACTCGACGAATCGTACTTGTACGAATATGCTCGGGAACCTCTTAGGAGGTTCGTTTCCTGGTTCGAGCTTTTTCATCCCTGGACGCTGAGCTACCACGTAACGAGTTTAATGACGATACGACACACACCTTTGTAACGTGTAAACATACAAGTACCTCGATGATCTCGATCATGCTTGTTCATGTACATTACTGCTTACTGGTTTCGACGAATTGTGTACCCAATATAGCTAGTAGTCTTGATTATACTGGACTGTGTGCGAAAGGCTGCTAGAAGCCGGCTCTGGAGATCACAGTACTGGTAGTTGGGAAGAGGGTGGTATATGCGGGATCATAGCGAAGCTGTAACGCAATTTCTGCATGGCGAGGGTGGGTCCGAGTCGGTCGTGCCAGTGTGGAAGGGGCGGCGAGGCGCCCAGGGCCCACGCAGGTCCACAGCGCTTCTGTTACCGAAGGTTCCCACGCCTTCTTCGTGAAGCCCACCACCGAAGCACTGGGCCAGCCCTGCTCTGCTCTGCTCATCTCGTCACCGTCTAATACTCTACTTCTTCCTTTCTTATTGCACACACAAATAACACCACCCACTCGAAACACTTCGACGATACAGCAAGATGGCGATGGTGCACCCCTCCCGCATGGGCCTCGTCCCACAAGAAACCCGCAGCACGCGCGGCCGCTCCCCTTCGCCTCCACCCCCACCCCCACCCCCTGCACGATCTACCCGACGGCGCTCACGCAGCGCAGACAAGGACGAGTTTGGGCGGGAGCGGCATCGGGACCGGGAGGACCGAGACGAGCGGCGAAGCGGGCATGGGGACCGGAGCAGGCGGCATGACCGCGAGCGGGCCCGGGCCGACGACTACTTCAACGACGCGGGCAAAGGCAGGGATGGCGCAGACAAGGACCCCGGGCGGAAGCGGAGCCGCAGCCGCAGTGTGGACCGGGAGCGGGACCGAGAAAGGGAAGAGCGCAGGGAACGCGAGCGTGAGCGGGACGACGGAGGGCGTGGCAGGAGGGCGAGTCCGGAGTATGGGGACTACAGGCGTTCTTCCCCGGCTAGAGAACGGGATGGTGGGAAGGATGAGGGTGCAGGGGAGCAGGGAGCCAAGGCGCCGTGGCGGCAGCAGGAGAATATGTACACCAGCCGCGGGGGGAGACAGCCTCTGACTGGTGGTTACGGTGGAGGGGCCGACTTCATGGAGAGGTAAGTGACTCGGCTTCGTGTGGGGATTGAGATGCTGACAAGACTGGGTGTTGTACAGTCGAAGGCAGCAGAGAGAAGCTAGTACAATCACGATGTGGCCGCCGTCACCGAAGGCACCGTCACGAGTAGAGTACGTCTTGTACCTATCTGTGTATCAAGGCAACAGGCTGACACTTGTTTGTTAGGTCTCCGACACGCGACTCGAAACGGCATAAAAAGTCTCACAAACGCCGCCGCGGCGATTCGGACTCTGACACCGACTCGGACGATTCTGAAGAGGAGCGTAGGCGCCGCGACCGCAAGGAGCGCAAGAAGGCGCGCAAGGAAAAGAAAGAACGGCGCGAGCGGGAGAAGGACCGGGACCGGGACCACCGCAGACACCGGTCGCGTTCCCGCCGATACAGTGACGACGAAGACAGCGAGCGCGATCGCTCCCGGGAACGGAGGAAGCGGTCCCACCACTCTCGCAGCAAGAGTGCGCGCAGTGCGACGCGGACGAAGAGCCCAGAGCTGCGCCCGCCATCGACGCCGGACGAGGACGACTGGGTCGAGAAGCCCGTGGAAGGCCTCGTCACCTCGTTCTCGCAGTCTGGTGCCGGTGCATCTTCCGCATCCATGCCTCCTCCGCCTGCCCCGTCCGCTGCGGCGAAGGGCAAGGCCCCGGCCACGAATAACGATGACCAGTCGGACGACGACGAGCTCGGGCCGCAGCCGCTGGGGGCGAAGACGACGTCCTCGCGGAACAAGGTGGACGAGCGGCAGTACGGCGGGGCGCTGCTGCGCGGAGAGGGTAGCGCGATGGCCGCGTTCCTCAAGGACGGCACGGACCTGCGCATCCCGCGGCGTGGAGAAATCGGGCTGGAGTCGGACGAGATCGCGGCGTTCGAGACGGTCGGGTACGTGATGAGCGGGTCGCGGCACCGGCGCATGAACGCGGTGCGGCTGCGGAAGGAGAACCAGGTGATCAGCGCAGAGGAGAAGCGGGGCATCCTGAAGCTCCAGCAGGAGGAGCGCGAACGGCGGGAGGCGATCCTGCGGGAGGAGTTCCAGCAGCTTGTACAGGAGAAGCTTAAGTCGCAGGGTGTGGCGCCCTGAGCTGGGTGGACGCTGGACGGGTCGTCGGACTGGTTGTGTGTAAGGTATTTCGCAGGAGGGAGCTACTATGATGGAATACTTGTACGCGATGGAGTACATCTACGTTTCCTCATTTCACAATCGAATGAACTTGCATTGGGTTCTCAGATATGAAAGTGCACCCTCTGTTGTAGCACATGATCGTTGTCGTAATACGCCCCGTACCAAGCACGGCGGGCATCCGGATATTTTGTGCGGGAGAAAAGGCGTCCGAATTTGGCCGCACAAGGCATTCCAAGGCCAAAAGTTGTAGAAAAGTCGTGCAAAAGGGTCCTTTGGGCGAAAAGGGTTACCTCCAGCGGCCGATTTTGCACGCCTTTTCACCCGTCAGAACAATCGGGATGCCCGTCGTGAAGTGCTCTTCTCGATCTCCGTTCACGAAACCAGTTGGGGAAGAGCTGCAGAAAGGATGGTTAAACAATTCGGGAAGTGGATCGTGCGCGCTTCAGAGATCTGCTTGCGGGTCACACCACGTGCCCTGAATTTTCTCGGCAAGGATGCCGATTGGCTCGAGCACAACTTCCAAGTTTCGAGCATCGCAGTCTGAATTGCAACTTGACTCCCTCATACACTCGTCCTTTTTGACCTTGTATACACACAGCCTAGGCAGCAAAAAATATGGTCTCGTTCCAGTGAGTAGAATGCATGTTTCCATCCATGTCTTTGGGAGATGCTGATTGCCTGAATACAGATGCGATGGTGAGCATAACTCTCCGTGCCGCACTCTCTTCGCGAATGGAGGACGATTTCTGACCTCTGACCTCCCCCATTCACTATAAACTTGGCCTATACTCGTGCGTGTAGGATGCGGAGATACGGTGAAGAAGCCCAAGCTCGACAAGCACTACACCATGTGCCATAGCTCCGTGACTTGCATCGACTGCAGCACAACTTTCGCCGGCCCTGCACAGTGGAAGAGCCACACCTCATGCATCAGCGAGGCCGAGAAGTACCAAAAAGGGCTGTACAAGGGTCCCAAGGTGCGTCTCTCTCCCCGACCCCCCAATACACTCTTCTCACACGTCCCCTCTATCCCCCCATCGACCATTCCCTCCCCTACCGTGCTCCTGCACACGCACATGCCCCACCCGCTCTATGCGACCATGCGTCATGCAGCAGGAGCAAAATAGCGGCCCGCGTGGGAACCAAAACGCCCGGTCCTACGGGAACGCGAGTGAAAACGGCACTCAGGCTGGTGGCGGTGGTAAGTATCAGCAGCAAACCTGGGGCCGCAACAGCTGGGGCGGCCCCCAATACGCTCAAAAAGCATCTGGCGCTAACGGTACTCCCTTGGGCACCCCGGTGCGGATGTCGCCCGTCACAGCGGTCGTGCCCGAGTCCGAGTCTCCGAGCGCCGCCAAGCCGGCGGAGGGAAAGAAGGACAAGGACAAGGGGGGCGAGTCTGCAAAAGAGAAGGAGAAGAAGAAGGGCGATAGGAAGCGGAAGTCGATGGGTGGGGAGGACGCTGCCGTCGCCGCCGTTGTTGCTGAGGTATGTCTGCGTTTGATGCATGTCGTTCTGCGAGGCTGAGCTTCGCATTGTGTCCCCCAGACACCAAAAGGCGACGAGCCAAAGAAGAAGAAGGCGAAGCACGCCAACGGCGACGGTGCGGACGCCGCTGCCGTTTCTTCCTCTCCCTCGAAACCCTCCGCCGAGACGCTCCCGGGGAAGGCGGAAAAGAAGAAGGACAAAAAGGCGAAGAAGGATGTCGCGGTCGAGGAGCCGGTCGCGTCCTCGTCCGCGCCTGCGCCTAGCGAATCTGCGGAAGGCGGGAAGAAGTCGAAGAAGGGCAAGGAGTCGAGGAAGGGCGAGAGCGCGAACGCGAGTGTGGACGTGATCGCGGCGGAGGACGCGGACGGCGAGGGCAAGACGAAGAAGCGCAAACGCGACACGGATGGGGAAGCGGACGTCGCGACGACGCCGTCGAAAGAGAAGAAGAGCAAAAAAGAGAAGAAGGACAAGAGCAGAAAGGCTGTGGACGAGGACGGCGACAAGATGGATGTCGATGGTGCGGGGACTATAGCACCAGTCGCGCCGTTGGAGGTGAAGGAGAAGAAGAAAAAGGACAAGAAGGAGAAGAAGAACTTGAAGGGCGTCGACATGGACGTTGCAGATCCTCCAGCACCAGCACCGTCATCGGAAACGAATGGGGAGGGGAAGACGAAGACGAGCAAGGGGAAGAAGGAGAAGAAGGATAAGTCGAAGGTGACTGTATGAGATGTATTGGCTCGTGCGATCTGGGTTCACGGTAGTATGCTCTCGGTGCACTATCTCATGCTGCTATGCTGTTATGTATGGCCGTGCTGTAGCTATGCATTGCTTGTTCGCTCTTTTCAATCAGGTGTTGAGTCTGACTATCTCGCCGTATTTCCTCATAAGCCTATACTTCCCGGAAGACCTCTCTGAAACTGTTACAGTAATAGTCTTCGGACTACATACATACATAGCTATACGGGCTTCGGTATCCACGGCTACTTCGAGGGTCACTAGATGCTGATGTGTGAATTCTTCATAGCTAGGTAAGCAAACCCCATGGCCACAGGTGGAGGGAACTGGTATGAGACTATACTGTGACAGTTTTCCCGGTAAAAAGTGGTTCACAATGGGACGAATTGGGTGTACAATTGAGGTCCCACTGACGCTGCACGCATGACACTATCAATGTGTGGGAGCATGTATGCTGCTTCATTGGTCCTAAGCAGGGAGATATTCCCGTCAGGACTCAGCACATTTGGTACAATAAGAAGCATATGACTTGCCGTCATGATAGTCGTGTCAAGGTAACCCCAACCGCGGTGCGCGTCGTCTCCGCTGCTTGTACCCTCCAGACCTCTCTCAGCTTCGGGAACCCCTCCTGCACCAGCCTTGTCTGGACCACGCAGTCCCTGGTACCCTGCCGGGAGCTCTTGGAATATACTTAAATCCTCAACTATGATGGTGATGCTACTGAGGGAAGATGCCCTGGCGCTAGCGAGCTGCGCACATACGTCGTCGATTCGCCGCAGGTCAGCCAGTACGAGATCGCCCTTTTCGGGCGGGATGTCTGCGAAGATGCTAGAATTGTGGTCGGACCTTTCTCTGTGAACATAGGTGGCTTGCAGTCTGCACGTCAGACGCCGCGGCGACGAGTGCGACGCAAGTATTGTGAGTAGCGGCGTGATGTTCATGATAGTGAGGAAGTCAGAGTGGACGGCCAGCAGAGGTTTGAGTATATCAGGGTCGTGCACCCCGAGGGTGATTTCGAGCCTCCTGAGCGCACGGCAGGAAGCGACGGCGCCCCCGACAACAGCCCAGTCGGGCCCCAGCACTGGAACACAGCATGTAAGGATTGAGGAAGAAATGGGCAGATTTAGACATGAAGATGGGGCAGACAATGTGTCATAGACTCACTGGGGGTGGCCAGAGTAAGTATCGCCCGAAGTCGAAAGTGATATGCTCGAGCCCTGTGCCAACGACACGCACGAACGCGCACGAGCGCTCGGTGCTTGGCCCGCTGGAGCATTTGATGGTAAGGGCGCGGAGGGACTCATGGGATATGAGCTTTGTGTAAAAGTCGAGAAGAGGAGGCGCATCCGGAGCATCAAACTCCAGCTGTAGTACGTCAACCCGGGCGATTGTGCTGTCGTCCCAGTCGCGGTGCAAGACTTCTACTGCAGCGCATTGATCTCGTAGAGTTCTATAACGTCGTAGACCGCTGAAAAGGACATCGATGGGAAAGAGCGTATCACCGACGACGAGTTCTTGCAGTGATAAAGTGACGGTATTCGGCGGACGGCCTCTTTGCCTCCTATCATGGTCGCGCGGGGCCAATGAGAAGAAGGCCAGCGCACGGAGTGAGGTGAGTCTCGGGAGGGTGTCCAAGAAAGCCCCAAAGTCCAGCATCGCCGCGCGGCCTCGATATTCCGCATCCTCACCGAATTTCTCTGGATCATCAAGCCCAAATTGTCGATCCTCGCCGCAAGCATTTCGTATCCTGTCCACCGCATTGAGGTCGAGCTCGAGGGTCAGCCGTCGGATGTACCGTGCGAGGTGGGGATGGTGTTCGACAAAGACGAAGAAGTCGAGGAACTCGATTCCCGGAGGGGACGCTCTCACGAACACGGAGGCGAACAGGTATGGACGCGCGACTTCGTGCCATGCCTTGCAGATGAGCGTGCACGCTGACAGCGCCCTAGCATCGGGATAATCGCGGATGATGTCGCCGCGCAGTGCCTCGCACACGCCGTGAACGATGTCGGCGGGGAGATCGCTCATTTCGCCGCGGCTTGCCTGAGAGATATATCCTGAGAGGGAGTTCGAAATCGATATTGCACAGTCTCTGAGGAAGAAAGCGTGATCATGAGCGATTTGAGAAAGTGACCTGGCTGCAATGCGTACGTTGGATTAGGGCTGCTCAATTCTTAAGGGCCGTTTCGAAATGCATTCGACTGACAAAAGTCGTCGAGTTGCCGGTGAGTGCCGAGGCTGATGGTGATGCAGCGCTAAGACTACTTACCTGCTCTTCCTTGCATCCCTTTCCTCCCCTCCTCCCCTGTTTGCGAATGAGATATCGGCAGATAGCAGATATTCTCTGCTTTGAAATACTCGAATCTCAATGAATTGAGGTCATTACTGAGCTTTGGACGTCGACAGCAACTTCGGGACTTCGAGCTCAACCTGACCGCATTTGGATGGCCACTGCCACCCATCAGCGGCATCGAGCGGCATCTCGACGACTGTTCGTCAGTCAACTGCATTTCGAAACGGCCCTCAAGAATTGAGCAGCCCTATTGGGGGCTGAGACAAGACGAATAATGAACACGCCTGTCGGATCGATAGCATTTTTCTGAGCTCCCTCCTTAAATTTGATTTTCTAGTGCCGGCAGAGTAGCACCATGTAGGCACGTGTCACCAGGTGTCACCAGTGCTGTTCCGTCTGAGCAGCGAAAGGCTGCGAAACCGCCTATCTGCGAGGTTACGAGGTCAGACGGACGGACAAGTCGAGTACAGTCGAGTACTCACTCTGAGCTGACCAGGATGTCCGCGACCGGCTCGGTCATCGGCACCGTCACCGCGCTGTCTGACGGCTTCGTCGTTGGAGGTGGTGGAATGTCGACTTAACCTGTTGAGCGAGCCGTCGGACGAGCCGTTCGTAGCCGGTAAGTAGTCGTGTAGAGTCTAGTCCATTACACTCGTTCAACCCAATCCATTCACAACATGACAGCTAGCCTCGCAGCTTCAGACTGTGGAAGTTCTCCCCACTGCCCAGATGAGCTGGCAGGTGACTGCGACACGCCGTCTGCAACCTCAGGGTTGTCATATATGTACTCACTGCGGGTGTAGAAGGAAACTTGACTCACGCTCGGATCATTGTGCATACAGTGCTTTCCAGGAACGCTACCTACAGGCAGCAGTAGAACACTGTGGAAGTTAGCAGTGCTGTGATGCAGAGTCAGTACTAGGGACGCGTTGCTGGTGGCTGGTCTCCGTACTACTGTACAATAAGAACCTCATGGGCAAGTAGTGCGGGGAGCATCTGCCGAGAGATAATCTGCAGTCGATGTATGTATTGGCCAGGTGTTGGCCTAGTCATGCCGATCCACAATATTCGGCGCTGGTGGTGGTTTGCTAGAATGCCATCAGGCGTTAGGCGGTTGTTCCGTCCGATCATAGCGTCCGACGAATACGGACGACTCACACAAGCCAGGCTTCTCCATGGGTCGTGAAGCGACTGAAGCCAAGCAGTATGTAGGCATCTAATTAGCAAGAATAGGTTGCAGACTCGGAGTAAAACAGAGGCACGCACTTGTCCCAAAGCGGATTTGTGGACTGAAGATGTCAACTATAAAATGCAAGGAACAGACACAGCTCGAGAGTGCGGTCTCAGACTCTCGACCAAGCTCTTGGTGCTTGTCGAACGTTGCGTATCATGGGAACACGTAAATCCGCAGACGTTGATCTTGATATAAAATATGCTCTGAACTGCGACCCTACTCACAAATTTGACTCCGTCGTACCCACACCAGTGACCAGCCTCGTAACAGCGGCAGCCCACCGCAAAGCCTCCCAACGCCATGTCCATCCGTCTCGGACGCATCCTCCTCACCATCGTCGCCCTCGTCACCTCCTTCGGCGGCTACATCGCCGACTGGAACGACTCCCACATCTACAACCCCGTATGGACCGGACACGCCAAGTTCCACAACGGGCAGACGATGAGCATGGGCCTCCTCCTCGGCTTCACCGCGCTGTGGTACCTCTACGCGCCCTCGCCCGCGAGCGCGCCCGCGCACGGGAAGACGCTCAGCGCGGAGGCCAAGGCGACGCGCAAGGCGGCCGCGACGGCGAACCTGCGCACGGCGGTGCTCCTCGATTCGCTCTACTGGATCACGCAGGCGAGCGCGTACTTCTACCCGGGCGTCACCGCCTTTGACGTCCTCCCGGGCAAGGAGGACGAGGTGCAGGACCCGCTGCTGCAGGCGAAGCTGCAGGTGTCGCTGTTGTCGCTGACGGCGGTCGGGTGGTGGCTGGAGAACAGGCGGATCAAGAACGCGCACGCGTGAGAGGCGGAGGCGTGAGGCAGCTTTGGTGCGAGGGGGGAGAGTGAGGACGAGGTGGTGACCATGGAAGAAGGAAAGGAGAGGGATCCGGAAAAGGAGGACGGGGCGCGCGCACCTGGTGGTCAAGCTGGTGCGCGGATGTCTCCGGCTCTGTAGCTCTGTCGATGACCCCCACCTCCGACACCAAGTCGAAGGTCGTTACGACCTTCCTCGACCAGCCGACGTTCTCGTGCGCCCGATGTACTGCAGTCATTGTACGCGAACAGCACTCTGTTTACTCTCGCAGACCTCTTCTCAGCATTGAAACACTGGCAGGCCCTCCAGGATGAACTCATCAGCAAGGCGTTCTCCGGACGGGACGGCCGTGGCTAGTGTGTGGCCTCCAGCTCAGAGTGTGTGCACGGGATTGACCGAGGACTCTGCACTGTGCAGTCTGATGCATTCCGCCGTTAACCTGAAGATGGGGAAGAAGGAAGATCGTTCGCTCTTGTGAGTTTGCAAGTCGAGCCCTCAGTCCTCGGGGATGCGAGATGTCATTGCAACAGGACCGGAGTGCACACTGTTGCGGATGTGTTCTGCATGGGCTGCAATGATCGCATGGGATGGTACTACCACAAGGCTTCTGACCATACGCAGAAGTACAAGGAAGGTCTGTACCTCGAGGTTATCGCCGGTCACTCATTCATTCAAAGTGTTCGCAGGGAAATATCTTCTCGAACGCGAGAAACTTGTCAAGGAGAACAAATGGACACTCGACGACGTCGAGTAGTAGTCACGGTGCTCGTGTATCTTCAGGATGGCCATAGACTTGCCACTCACGAATTCTGTCACGTAATTCCTCCGGATATGTATATCACTCTGTACTATGATCACACGGATCCCCTTGTAACGTATTCAAATGCATGTGGAAGTTATACATTGTGTGGTTGACATAACAGTACAAAAGACTGGAAGCAAGATCTGCATAGGATCCCAGGTATCATTCCTTCTGTCTACGGGCCCCCTTCGAGTAAGATATCGCACCGCCTGCGTTGCTCAAGCCCAAGCCTTCAACCCCCTTCTGAGCTCTCAGACCTGGAGCGACCAGGGAGCTCAGAACGCAGTCGTCGAGTCGACCTCGATCGTCGGCACGATCGACGCGATGAATTTCAGGAACACGACGAGGTAGAAGTCGACGCGCATGCCTTCGATCTCGTCCTCGCCCCCAGCGGGCGCCTTGTCGTCCTTGCCGTTCCCGCTTGTCCGACGGAAGAGCCACTTCTTGCCCCCCGACTTTGCATCCTTGCCGGCGCCCCCCTTGCGTGCGGCCTGCTGCTCCTCGATCACGCCTTGGTTCATGCGCTCGATGACCTTCTTCATGACACTGGCGTGTTTACACGGGTGCACAGACGCGGCTTGGAGTGTGGCCGAATGCGGGAAGCCCTCGATCGTGACGGTCTTGAACGCGTGATCTGCGGAGACGTCTTGGAAGATTTGTGAGGGGGTGAGGGTGGTGCCGTTCTGTGTGGATCGTTGAGGACTGCTGCGTTTGCAACGAATATTTGGACAGTAAATACCTCGTCGTAGCCAAGGAGCCAAATGCGGGGTGTCTGGTAGTACTTGTCGTACGTGATCATAACGTCGTACGTCCGCACTTGCAGCAGGTTCCCCTTCGCGACCTCCACTTCACTGTCACCCCCACACACCGTCAGAGCTGAACAGCACGACTCGTCACCGTCAACGGAAACTCACCTTGCATCAGTTACAGGCGCCACCGTCTTGGGAGCAGCGGTCGCCTCGTCCTCCCCGTCCTCCAAATCTTCCTCCATATCCGGGATCTCGTCCATGTCCGGGATCTCTGCCGGCTCGCTCTTGGATCCCCCGATGTGGAGGCCACCCATTGCGCCCGCGACTTCCCCGTCCGCGTCATCGACGTCCGGGATGTCGTCGATCGTGCCAACATGCGCGGCCGAGTCGTGCGTAGCGGCCCGCCCAGCATGCGTCTCGACCCACTCCTCCTCCTTGCCCACCGCGCCGCCCTCCTTCGGGTCCGCAAAAGACAGCAGCCGCTCTGCGTCCTCGTCCGCATCCGTGTATGCAAGGGTACTCGCGCGCCGGAGGCACGGCACGCCCCGCGTGAGGAGGAACTGCTTATCGGCGGGCAGGTAGTCGCGCGCCTTGGATGGGTCGCCCTTCTCCCTATTGGTGTGATCGGCTCGCGTCAGGAGTGCGAGGACAACGGAGACGTGCTGATATCATTTGGCGCACGCACCATGTCCAGACGGGGAACTTGTACGCCAGGAAATCGCCTGCGGCGACGAACTCCTCTGCGAAACGAGATTAACGCGGGGGAGGTACGGACGGGCGATCGCGGCGCACCTGGCGTTATCCGACCGTGCTCCTTGAATTTGCTCTCCTTCAGCACCTATTGAAACGTTAGCACCTCCTCGCACGGGTAAGTGACGGTGGCGTACTGGACTGAGATACTCCCGAACGGCCCAGTATTGTTGCTAGTCGCCCCACCGTGAGTCTCGAGCTGTGTATGCACGCTATTGATACATACCTGTATCGTGTGCATGGCGTGAACTGTCGTGAGGAGGTGGTATTGTGGCAGGGGGTGGCCGTCGAGAAGAAGGAGCGGATTAAATGGGGCGAGCAACACAACTCTCAAGCCCTAAAGCATCGATCTCAGCACGTGACCCAGAACCAGTCAATTGTGGTAAACCCTTTAAGGCAAGCGCCGTCGGCCCGCCATTCAGGGCGACGGCGGCAATTCCCTTTCTCAGAAAGCCCTCGTTTTGTCCTCCCACCATGACTTTGGGTTCGCCGCCGTCTGCTGCAGGGCCCTCCCAGACCAATGCTTTTGCCTCTTCCTCTCAGAAACAGTCTAGCTCCTCTGGTACAACCACAACCGGTCCATCGGCGTCCACCGGTCCTTACACGAGCCAGTTCTCGGTGCAACCTCAAAATGCGACGCTCTCGTACTATGGTGCACCCCACGCCCCTGCCTTTGCCGTCGCCCCTCAACCTGGTGCTTCTTCACAGCCGCAAAGTTATCCTCCACAAACGAACTATCATATGCAGTCACTCCCGGGTGGAACACCCCAACCTCCCGCAGGGGCTTACCCGTACTATGGATACCCTCCGAACGCCTGGGCGAACGCTTGGAATCAAGGGTCATATCAGTATCCTACAGGAGGAAACTACCCATATACCTACAATATACCACAATCTAGTCCTCCTTCCCGCCCCGTTGAGTCTGTAGCGGCCCCCAGACAGAAGCCGGATACTCCTAGTCCCTCACCACCGCCTTCCCATCCGGAGTACCACAAAGATTGGGATGCGGTCATCAAGTCGTTCTTGTCGGCTGTGGGCTTTACCCAGGCTTTGAGAGGATTTGAGGCCGACATGGTCATACTGAATCATGAATGGGAGCGAAAAAAGGTCCCTTCTGCACTAGCCGAGCTCGTGAAGGATTTAATGGTACGTGGCCTCTTGACCATGCGCTGGTCTACGGATCGTGTGTATGACGTTGCATGAAGAAACTCGGTCAAGTGAAATCTGATGCAAGCGAGAGCGAAGCTGCGCGTGAACGTTCCCTTGATGAGCGTAAGCTTGACTATGTCCACTTAGCCAATGGGGCTCCGGCCCGTTCTCAGACTTCTGTAAGTCGTGAATTGTCAAGCTTCGATGTAAATCGCTGAACATCTCACTATGACTCTAGACAATGAAAGACATCTCCCGGTTTCTTGCCCAGAACCGCGCAAGGAACGATGCCTCCAATCGGAACGAGTTTCTGCTGTCTCTAGCCGAGAAACGTAGAAGGCTGAACGAGAATGGAGATGCGACCGCGTCTCCCCCTCCGTCGTGTGCGCGGACAGATGCCAAGACGCAGAACAGGGACCTCCAGATGAAGTATGATATCGCAAAGAACGAGGATGGACCAATTCGACGGACTATGAAAACTGTTGCATCTCAGGGGGCCGATGCCACGAAGGCTGCCGCGAACACTGTAAACGCGCTCACCGACGCTCACGACTACCCGAGTGCGGAGCGGTACCCCGCTTTGGACGAACGATTGCAGAATATCGAGAAACACCTCGCTGTCCGATATGGTCAGTGCGTCCTCCGCTCAACGTCTCCGAAGTCTCACACGCGCTCTTCAGTGCCGTTGCCTCCGCGATCGTTGCTCGACCGACTCAAGTTCCTTGAGGACCATCTCATCCATCTAGAGAGAGAATACCCACCTTGGGCGGCCCTCCACTTCAACCAGCCGAACCGTGGTGTACGTGTCCTCCATGCGCACCGTGTTGACTGCCTGCTAACGCGACCGTCGCCAGTGGCCTCCTCCTCCACGCGCAACCCCGATCATCGTCCCTTCACACCTTACTTCTACAGCGACTCGAGACTCTCAACTATCCGCGAGCGCCGATGCCCTTCCTGACGAGCCCCAGGAAGGCAATGTATCGAAGGCGAAGGGGAAACAGGCCCGGACGACCCAGTCTAGCTTACACAGGGCTGTCTTGGAGAGACTCGAGGTGCAGAAAGCTATGAAAGATCTTGCCGGACCTTCTTCGGAGGGTTGAACATTGAGCAAAGTGTGTGCGTGTTAGCCATCGCCCAATAACTGTCTCTTACAAGTTAAGGGTACAGTATGAAGCAGGGTGCTCATCCATGACACCCTCTGATTCTCATCGCGCTAGTGCCGGGGTCCCTCCTTGGACGACCCAGACCTGGTCAACGCAAAGATCGCGCACAGGCTCTGCTGCTTCACATCTTGTACTGGCGCTGCATGATCATCTTATGGTAACACGGAACCGCCGTTCTGCGGTCAAAGGATCATGACACTCGCTCGCAAGAAGCCCTCACTTTTGCAAGCCGGTTCCCACTGACATACACCTCAACTTCTAACAGACGCACAGGTAGGCTCTGGACGCACAAGTAGGCTCTCAACGCATAGGTAAGACTTGTATTTCTGACACGATTGTATTTCCAGCAAGCTATACCACCAGGCTATGATCACGCTCACACGGTCAGTTACTGTTCGGACACTTCGGTACTCGAGATGCCGGTAAAACGATGCTTAACTGTCACACAGTACAGTTTTCCCGCCTAGTGGCAACAGCCACTGTCATTCGCAGCCAATTCGCAGCTCTAGCATTCGCCGCGGTATCAGCGCTCAGATATCAGAACCGACCCCAGAACAGCCATGCCTCGACTGCGACCCAGGGTCAACGTGTCTACTGGCAGGCAAAATTACCGCTAAGATTATCATCGAAGGTGACCGGCATCAATTGGATGTCAGTCTGGATACAGAAGCGTTCCCAGGTTGTTGCAACCGTTGCAATAGTGCGCGGCACGGACTATTCACCGGTGAGTTGTTGTAGTCTCTACGCCGGATGATGTTACCTGACACCCGGAGTCCAGCAGGCCGCAGTAACCCCAATCCACGGAGCTAGACACCTTGAACATCGTGTCGGTGAGAACATCAATGCCTGTCAATTCTGACCACAGGAACGGAGGAGACAGCCTGGACTTGTCAAGGTAGGTGCGTTCAGCCGTCCGTAAAGCACAGGTTGTAGCTAAACGTGATGTGCAGCTCGTTACCACAACTACTCATGCGGAGGGACAATGCGACACTTTGGCACACACCAGACACTATAAATTGTACCTGACGTACCAGAATATCCCGCGTCTATAACACAACTCGAGCTTCGCCGCATTCCAGTCAAGATCTGATTGGATCATGTATCCCAGCCTGCCAGTGTCAGACTGAGACTGACGGCGACCCCCAGACAACGGGGCGACTCCCAGGCTTGGAGGGTATTTTTACACGCCGCATGGCTGTGGGTGGCCGAGGGGGTGTTGAACAACGAGGCTGTCAACGTTACCTCGTCCTGACGCTATATAACCTTCCGTGCACCTACCCGGTGGACCTACCCAGGTCCTGTTCATCTTGTCCTTTCACCCTCTTCCTCATCGGCCAGTCCGGAAACCTTTCCCTGTTGCCCAAGATGCGCTCCGCTTCCGTTGCCTCTGTCCTTGCTCTGGCGTCCGTGGCACTCGCCCAAGACCAAACGGTACGTCCTAGGTAGCCCTCGCTATATTGGCTCATGCTGACTCTGTGTCTCTCGATAGGTCATGGTCGGGCAAGGTGGTCTCATGTTCACTCCCCAGTTCATCACTGCCCACAACGGCTCCGTCATCACCTTCATGTTCGCTGCAGCCAACCATTCAGTAGCCGAGTCGTCGTTCGTTACTCCTTGCGAACCTCTCGAGGGTGGCTTTAATTCCGGCTTTGTTCCCTTCACTGCCGAGCCCGGCGTCTGGAACCTGACCGTCACCGACGACACCAAACGTAAGCATTTTACGTGTCTATCTAGTCCAAAACACCTCATTTATCGCTCATATCAATGACAGCTATCTGGTTCTATTGCCCACAGCAAGCCAAAGCACCGGCCCACTGCACGGCAGGCATGGTTGGGTACGTCTACCCATAGCACCTGCAGACCATCTATGTTAACGTGTTTACGTGTCGGTAGTGCGATCAACGGCGCGGTGACGGGTAAGGACGTCAACTCGTTCGTCGCGGCCGCGAAGGCAGCGACAACCATCATCGAGCCCAGCACCGTCCTGACCGGCGTCGGCGCGTTCGCTACGCTTGCGCCCACCACGATCGCCACCAGCCCTGCGGGTGCCAGCGACACTCAAGCTTCCACTGCGACGAATAGTAGTCCCGCTGGATCCGCACCCCCCGACACCAGTGCAGCCTCCAATACTGGCGCGGGGAGTGCGCCCTCCCAGACAGCTGGTAGCGGCTCACCCTCCGATGCTAGTACTACTACTCCTACCGCTAGTCCGAGCAACAACAACAACGCCGCGGGTACCACTCGAGTCAATGGCTTCTACGCACTCCTCGCCGCCGCACTAGGTGTTGCAATTCTCTGAGGTTGGA
This sequence comes from Daedaleopsis sinensis, assembly GCA_033807695.1. NCBI lineage: Eukaryota > Fungi > Basidiomycota > Agaricomycetes > Polyporales > Polyporaceae > Daedaleopsis > Daedaleopsis sinensis. Next base: position 3,330,908 of record CM066306.1, read on the forward strand.
AACTGGTCGAGGATTGACGGGGATGGGAAGCACCACAAAATGCTGTCCGCTCACGGGGCCTTGGTATGAACACATTGGACTCTTCACTGGGCTGTTATCGTGTACAGACTTGCTACAGCATCCGTAATTGCATTCTTCTACGAGACCTTCGCATTGAGAGACATACAGACATGTGTTAAGATCTATGCCACGGAGGACCCTCCAAACACACCGATGAGGCAGAGCAAAATGTACGGTGTGACTTACTACTACTTGCAAAGCAAAGTTAAATGTCCCGGGGCGCGACTAATTTTATTTAAGGAAAATGCCGATCCGTGGGCCATTGATCCGGTTGAAGATTTCGTTGGCATCCCTCACGGACGCGGAGTATTCGCGCTTTCGAATGCGCTCTGTTGCGAGTCTGTAAGCTGTCAGCAGCGCGATTCATGGCTGAGATTGTGAGGTGAGACTCACCAAAATGCGTCCACGACCTGCTAGACGGACTGGTACGGTGAACGGCGAGGTATACGTGCTTATACAGGCCGCGTTTGTGTGCTACACAGTTGAGGGGCGCGCTGAAAGGTTGTAGTCGCGGGGCGCGGACCAGACACAGGCTCCGGAGGTAATAGCTTGCTTTATATCTACACAAAGTACGGCATGTTCCCCTGCGCCCGCAGCCATGCGTCAGCAGCCACCTACCGGCACCAAACCAACGCCTACACTCACCATCTTCCTCGTCTTCTGCATCCCCTTGTCCCGCTCGTTTTCAGGGGCGGCGTCGTACACGGTGAACGAGCGCGTCCCGTCGTCCCGAATCGTCAGTATCGACGCCATGTTCCCGCAGCGGTAGCAGTAGTTCGGGGCGGACCACACGGTGACGAGCTGGTCGTCGAACATATACTTGTAGCCCTCTTGCACAAGCTGGTGCGCGCGCGCGATCAGGCGCAGCGAGTTCACGTGGTTAAACTGGGCGCAGTCAGCAGTCAGCGGGGGCGCGACGACGGTCCCGGATACGGATAGGGACAGTGGGACAGGGACGGGGACGTACCTCTTGTGTGACGCTGCCCCCGAAGAGCCACCCGGCGCCGCGCGGGCTGACGGCCCAGTTATCAATGTCGTCCGGGTCTGACCACATGAGATCTGCGGGGGCGACGTGAGTGTATGCATGCTGGTGTGACGCGAGCACTGCTGACCGCAAAATGCGCCCTCGTGTGGGATCTCTTGCGCCCTCGAGAGCACGCGGATCTGGTCCAGCGTGCGAATATCTGGGGACAGACCGCCGTGTACGCAGAGTGTCTCGCCGTCGATGATCTGCACGGGGAGGATGAACGCTTGACACCGGGCTTCCGGACGGGACACGTACCGCCGCCAGATTGAGATAGTCGAAGACGCTGCAGCACGCTTTCCACACTTGTGCCGACCCGTACTTCTGCTGGCATTCGTCTGCTGTGTCGTCAGCGCGTGCGCCTTATGATAGCACGAACACAGACATGACGTGCAAGGCCATTGGCCAAACTCAAGGGCTCGAGACATTTCGGCTAGATTCCTAGAAATGTCACAAGGCAGGAAGTTCATCAATTTCGAACGATCTCCCGGTCTGAGAATGAGTTGTTGGAAAGGTAACTCAGTCCTGCGACCGGAGAGTGTTTTGACAATTGTCCAACAGTCTTCGTATCCTATTGCGATGTGGCAGGTTACAAACAGGATACAAAGACCATCAAGACACTGTCCGGCCATTGGGCCTGGTTACCTGTCCAACCTCCGATTCAAAGAATGGGAAACTGTTCCAAAACGACGAAAGTACTGGCACCAGTTGGAGATTCTGAGAAATCGGCTGCTCATGTTCCAACCGATTTCCCCAGAATCTTCGAATCCTTGAAATCAGCCATTGCACTTCGTGAGACGCACCATAGAAACCATACACCTGTGTGATCTGCCTGCTCTCGTGGTTCCCTCGCAACAGCGTCACCTTGTCCGGGTACCTGACGCGATAGCTCAGCAGTCACGACGGGGCAAGGCGCGGGATGTCTGACTTCGCCTTCAAGACGAGGAGCAGCGAGACGGTCTCGAGGCTGTAGTGCCCGCGATCGACGAAGTCGCCCTGCAGCCCGGCTGAGCAGCTCTCTCGGAGGAAACGCAAGGGTGCATGCGTGCCATGAAGATATAGCTCGTCTCCGGGACCATCCCTCCCTTCCTCAGCAGCTCGAGCAGGTCCCAGAACTGGCCGTGGATGTCGCCGCAGATGGTGACCGGGCTAGAGACAGGCTGAATGTTCGACTCCTCGAGCAGAATGGAACGGACATGCTCGCAGAGAATCTTCATGTCGGGCTCGGGGAGATGTTGGCAATCCATGAGCAAGGAGAGCCATCTGTCCGGGTCGAAAGCGGTCATGTTCGAGAGCTGTTTCGTCGGATACGGAGATGATATGGCAATTAGAGAGTACAATATAGAGCATACAAGAGGAGTAGCTCAACGAGAACGACAGTACTGGGGAGTCGGGACGGGGGAGGGAGTGAAGTCGGAGACGCCGGGGGCCCCGACGACAGCTCCGAAGCCCTCTTGCACAACCTCCATGGCCATCTTTTTCCACTACGGCTTGCGTCTTCGGACGATTTCGACAACGTCCTACGCTCACGTAGCGTCCTTGCTCTGTGCATTCACGCTGTCCTCGACTTTGACGTTCACACATCTGCGCGACGTCCATTAAGTAGCAATGCCTAGGACGCATTCAACGCCTCGCACCGGCGACAGCTCGATTATGGCCGGTGAGAAGGAGATATCACTCCGAGAGTCGACGAACACAACGGCAAGGATCAAGACACCCCCGACATCGTCTGCAATCCCGGTGCCGTTCGTCTACAATGCGAGCGATGACGGCACCGACGAGAACCTCCTGATACTATTGCATGGTCTCGGTAAGCACCTACTACCGTCCTTCTGCGCCCACATAGCGAGCTCGACGTCGCTTGGGCTCGTAGGCGACACCCAGGTCCCCTTCGGAAAGCTGGGACGGCAGCTGCATCTACCCCAGACCGCGACTCTCGCCCTTCGTGCCCCAGAGCAGTTCGTCCCTCTCACCTCTTAGCCATTTGCCACCGTTCTTACGCCGAGATTCAGGATTCCGTTTCTATACGAAGAAGCATACCAGTGGTACCCCTCGTTCGACCAGCTCGGCGACCTAATCGCGCACCCCAACCCTACCCCGGCCCTCGAACTCATGACCAAGGTTGTCGACCACCTCATCAAAGCCTGCGGATGGCCATCCCACCGCATCCATTTCTTCGGGTTCGCGCAAGGCGGGACTGTCGCAGCCGAGTTCGCGCTCAGGTTCTGGTGCACAGAGCTAGCCCTTCAACAGAAAGCTCTTCCGTCTGCCTCCCCGGGGCCCGCGTCGGCTTCCAGCACGCCCCGTGCGTTTGGGTCCGTCGTCAGCGTGTGCGGGCCCCTCATCTCGTACCCTACCCCTCCGCAACCGTGTCCGACCCCCGTGCTCGTATTCCACCGGCCACCGCCCGCGAGCGCGCTTCCGTCCGGGGCGCTCGCCGCGCTGAACAAGGGCTTCGCACGCGTCGAGGAGGTGAAGATGAAGGGCGAGGGCATGCCGCGGTCGAAGGACGAGTTCGAGCCGATCATGCGGTTCTGGAGCGAGAAGCTAGGACGGAGGCAGATGGAGGGGTTGTACGAGGTGCTCAGCGGGACGAATACTGTGTGAGCGACCGTGAATCGCAAATGTAGGTGCCACGCGCAATCCTTTCTGCCATCCCCCCTTGCATTTCCTAGCTGGTGGCTCTCCACACCGCCCTCGGATCACTACAGCCAGGAGCCACAGTCATGTCGAACTCTGCTGCAAACACTCGTCCGCTATCCCGGCGATGATAGGTATACTCGATCCAAACCTTGAAATGACCAGTTCGGCGGCAGCAGTAACGGAGGAGCTGTGAGTACTACGAGTTGAAACCAATCATAAATGTAATGTGCCAGCCATGGTAAGCAGTCACCCTTCCTCGGTATGAATCTACCAACGCTGCTGAAGAAATAGCCAGCCTATCAACGATTCTGTGCAGGTCTCTTCGGAACAAGGGGGTAGCTGCGAGATGAATTGGGCTCGTCCCTCCGACGTGATAGCCTAGTGCTCGTCCTCGGCAAATGCGGCATTCCCGGGGACTTAGCGTGGATACGCGACTCAGAGAGCCATGACAAAGAAAGGGTGGTCCGAGGTGAGTGGTCTCGTCAGGGCCTCTCGATGTGTCGGAAGCGGTGTGCCGAAAGGAGGTATTCGTCGAGACTGTAGGACGTCGGCGTGGAGAGACCGGGCGAGGGACACTTCCAGGGCACGCAGATCGTCGGCAACCAGGTGCGTAATAGGAAAAGTGGATATAACCCACGGTGCGGGTGAAAAAGCAAAGGACGTCTGACTCCGAGCGATCGGGAGTGGGTTGAGTCGGAATCGAGCTTTGGATTTAAAGTCGGCACTCGCCAGCTCATAAAGCACCAGCAGCCTTGCGTGTATAGCTATGAACTACATCGGTGGCCTAAGGCTCACTCACGCTCCCCTTGCCTTCTTCATCCTGAACATCGTAGCCTGGAAGGATCTCAACCTCACCTCAACATGGCACTAATGAAGAATGGTCGTCTCCTCTTCAACGAGGTCCCCAGCGGCAAGGGCTGAAGTTTGATTTACAAGCGGACAGAAACCAACCGAGTTATGATGTATAGGTACCCCGAATCCGGAAAGACGACGGTCTACGACGAATCCCGACGATCGCCGTCGACGGCGCGCCCTTGGATGGCGGCTTCCTCCTCAAGACCTTAGTGCTATCCATCGACCCGTACTTGCGCGGCCGGAAGGATCGGTGGGGCTGCGCAGGGAGGGTGGACTGAGCCAGCTGATGACGGTTGCTCAATGACTCGAGAACTTTGGCGTCGGCGTCGTGCTGCGCTCCGAGAACTCAGACGTCGCAGCAGGAGACCACCTCTGTGGCACCTAATGACTTCTCGTAGGTAGCCGTGCTCACGCACTGGCATCGTAGCCTTCCGGCAGTATGTCATTCAGAAGTACGCAAAACCTTTCCGCAAGGTCGAGCAGAAGCCGAATGTCTCCTGGTCTGCCTATGTCGGGATCTATGGCCGGTATGTCATGGGGTCGATGTGCGGCACCTGTCCGCTCACTTGTGACCCGTTCCGCTGTACAGGCCAGACAGCATACTATGCGTGGAAGAGTATGCAAACCCTCAGAAGGTGCGCACGGGCTCCGCTCGAAGAATGTTGTTCCACTATCTTGATCCTCGATGCAACGTGTAGTGAGATGTGGCTTCATCACTACAGCGGCTGGTATAACAGCATCCATTGTTCTGATATCGTCTGATTGAGGCAAATCAACCCATAGGTCTCGTCGGGGCGGGAGTAGACTCGCCCGAAGACTCTGTAACCTCTGCGAACGGTAAGCCTTCTATTCTAGACACCGCTTGTCCTCCCAGAACTCCTGCGCTTCCATATATCACTCAGCCAGGCCCTCGTTGGATCATTTTTATCTGTACAGCTATCGAGGCACTAGGCAAACATATATCCCCGAAGCCAACCCATGGCTTGCCCTTGATGACGTGCATGTACACTCCAGGAATTTAAGAACGACCATGACTGCGATGTCGCCGGTTCAGTTTACTACGGACGTAGGTCAAGATTTACAGTAATACATCCCGACTTTCATACCCTTGTCACAGACCAATCCATGAACTCTATCCGGTCCGTATTACCAGGATACGTTCCAAACAGGCTGTCCCCTCCCATCGCCCGTACTAATTGCGCCGTCACCTTCACGTCGACACCCGTTTCTCCGAATATGCGCTCCCAAAGCTTGCGCCAGCTCTCAGGCGAGTGACAGCTCATATTTGTTCCGTCAGCAGGGCACCACAGACCCTTCTCTGGGAGACCGCGGTGCCAGCCAAGAAGCATAGAGCCAGGCTGTGGTAGGAGTAGTCCCGAGAGAAGGCGAGCGACGTGCTCCTGCTGTTCGAAGTTGAACAAGTGGAAGAACGACCCGGTGAAAATGGCGGAGACGCGCCCGTGCAGATCGCTGAGCGTGCTCGCCTCGGTAAGCGCGACCTCAGAGGCCTTCGCATCCAGTGCGCAGTTGGGGTCGTCGGGTAGGGGAGGGACCACGGAGAGGAGGGAAGGATCGAGAATGTCGCCTTCGAGGAAGCGTACGGGGAATGACTCCGGTGTTGTGCGGAATAACTCGTGCCCGAGGTTCCACAATCCTACGTCATAGATGTAGTTAGGAAGCGAATGAGCGAGAAATGTACGATGTTCCCGTTTGAACGCAGGGAATCAGAAAGTACTGACTACTGCTCAGATCAACACCGATTATGTTTTGGGCAGGCCAACCGTCTAGGATGACTTTGCGTATGTCGCAGCCGACTGCAAAACCGCAGCACAATGATTGTAAACAACGGAACATAGTTAGCCATTACTAGCTCTGTGAGCGACGACGGCTTCCAATGGCGGAAGAACTCACAGAAGCATCCAACGTCCAAGAATATGGCACCTGCTCGCTCCTTTCCCAGCAGCATTAACTGGGGATATGCGGGGAGACGTGCTAGCTTGAGACTACGATATCGTCAGCAGTCCACGACAACGAGCCGTACCATCATAGATGCTGTTAGTGTATGCGGTGCTATAAGTCGGGAGCAACAACGAAAGACGCACCTCATGAATGTAAATCCTCGAATGCACGGGTACTTGTACATCTACCACACATTATCAGCCACCATGCCTGCGATGAGCACTAGAACTACTAGACAAACCGTGAATGCTTTAGTTTGAGCACTGATAATGTGCTGTTTGAGTTCGTCGTCGTCGTAAATGCCCGTGGTCGTCTTCATGAACGACTTCTCCTCCTCATCAGGGGAGTAGAGCGACTCATCCAAGGGCTTTGCCCAAGCTGGGCGGAAGGTTTCGGACATGAGGTCGCTTGAGCAAGTGAGTAAGCGATTCGGAGGAGAGGAAACGGTCATGGTGCGCGTTTCATCGAAGCTATTTGAGCTTTCCCGGAGCTGGTCGCGGGAAAGGGAACCGCAGGTTGTCGAGGGAAGTTTCCCGAGTGGAATGAGGATGGCGCACAGCGCTCATCACGTATGGCCAATAGTAGCTAGCGTTTGCGCGGATGTTGACACAAGATTTAACGGATCTGGCATATCAATCGGCTGATAACAGAGAATATGAGATGCGCTAGTGCGTAAGGAATACGGGGACGCCACTCGAAGGTTCCGAACCGGGTCGAATGAATGAATGAAAAATGGTTAAGTGTCAGTACTGCTGTCAATGTCCCTACGTACACAATGGCAGATGGACACACCTATCTGTCCAACAGAACAATCTGACAACGGGGCTTGCAAGGGCGTTGGGCGATCTTCTTACCAGAGATGAGGTGGAAGAAGCTCTCGCGGGCGGGCCAGGAGATACCCTGGGAAAGACCTCCTTCTTCTATTAGGATTGCCAACCTACGTAGTACGGCCGCCGGCGCCGGCCCCCGTGCTTGTCCACGCTGAGGCATTCCGGCGGTCGTATTACAGCGGCTCGCCTGGAGTCTAACGCGATGGGAATTGCCACCATGAACCGAACGCGGAGACTTGGAGGGAAGATTTAGTAACACCAAGTTAGTCTAGGTCCGATCCGCGCCGACCTCTGAGTCGAATAGTCACTGACTTCCTAGTAGAAGACCAATATTGACAAACTGTCATGTCGTACATGGCTCAGATAACTGGAGCTGAATCAGAATCAGTATGTGGTAATCAATACTAGCTGAATTGAAGTCGTACCGACAAGTCGTTCATGCATTGTGAGAGGTTAACACGACCAGTGTCTACCGGTACCCCCTAGCTCGTCATTGAGGAACTTCTAGAGTCACTGAACTCCCTGACCAGGCTACCGGGCGCGGATGCACAAGATGCAGAATACGCGCAGAAGATTCGCGCATTTCGGCGCAGGCGCGAGCTGCTGGGTAGCCCGGAACGAATGACACTCGCTAGAGTCGACCAAGAGAAATGTCAGATGTCTTCGTTATAGAACCTCACGTGAACCACTCTCGCTCGTTCCAGTCACACAATCCTAGACTTGAACTAGTAGGGTACTGCGCTCTGATCTTGATTCTTGAACACCCCGGGCCTTCATATAAGCTTCCGGGAACAATCTCATAGAGTGGTATTTGAAGGAGGGCCCCCGTAGTAGTAAGTAGTAGTTGCTAGACTCGTCGCTCGAACCCAGTCGATTGGGACGCAATGGCGGAGTGCGAAACGAGAACACGGTCTCAATCGACTGGGTTCGAGTCTAGCAACTACTATACTCGTGGGTCCAAAGGGGTCCAACTACACCGTCAACAGAGATGGCATCTCTGATGATGTTATGACGGCATTCAAGTTCTAGGTCCCGATAACAACACCCGGCCTTCACATGCTTGACAGCTGCACATGTCGCCGTTCCCGTTCCTGGTTCACTCACACCAGGGATCGATGGGAGTCCATGGGACGAGTCGTATCCGGTCGATGTCGGAGGCACTGCGATGGTACTAGTAGCGGTGCCATACGAGTAAGTCTTGTGGGCCTTGTACATTCTTCGAATCATAGTTGTCACTATAGTATGCTTGAAGTAGCGCGGACTTGAACGGGGAGCTACAGTGACTGAGCTCGTTTTCAACAGCGGTCACTTTGAACAAGTATAATAACACGTCGCGCGTATAAGAAACTCATCGTGTACGATATCACACATCAATATCTATCAGTGCGGAGAGCAACAGTTAGTATGAACCACAATAACATGAGCGCTATCATGTCGTACCTTCAATGCGATGCTTCTTCTGAGTGTCGGACTGTAGATAGCCACTGGCAGGTGCCGTCGTAGACTCGTCGCAGTCGGCTTGCAACTTTTTGAGTGCAATTTGTTGGGGAGTCGCGCTGTGGCTGTTGATAGTAGTATCGCCGCTATCGACGTTTGTCTCTACTTCGCTCCTGGTTGAGATCCAGATTCTTCCTCCACTCGCTTGGAATCCTGCTTTCAGATTACGCATCTGCGTTCTGTTATTGAAAAGCATCATCAGAGTATTGCTGTACAACTTGCTGAGCACAAGAGCGCTAGGACGGCCCGAATGGTGAGATCGAAGTCACGTATACGTTGGTACAGGGAGGGATCGGAATGGTACTCACGGAGCCATATGCAGATTGTTGTGCTTGAACAGCAGGAACAGAATGAGGTCAACGCATGCTACGGTTGCCGTAAGCGTCCCAGTCTCCACTGTGATACGAATAAGGCGGGACAGCATAGCGTCGGACGCCAATCCTCGTTTTCCACGAGAGAGCTATCGGACACGTCGACGAGTCAGTGTTTCCTGTAGGCAACGGAGACTATAAGGACGTACGAAGTATAGCATGCTGACTGCAATGATAGTGTCGCATACGGCACTTCCGCCAAGCCAGACGGTACAAACGGCGCTGGTCCTCTCTTGAATAACGGAGTTTCTCAAGTCTGCGGTGTGTACGATGATACCATTTGCCATTGCACTGGATCCCTGTGCCAGTGCGACCTGAGGTATTGGCCAGACGGCAGATCAGGTACCGTAACATATAGACATCGTGCAGGGATGAGATCATACCATGGCTATGAACACTGCAAGATAAATTGACCGACTCAGCAGATAAATCCGCCAGGCGAAAAAGCATTGTACCGATGCCGATACTAAGGAGTGAAGCGCAGTGAGCCAATTAAAAGTGTTGCCTATTGTTGGGTAGGACGTACCCATGCCCGAGAGAACTGGAGTGTCAAACCATAGCCATTGCGCGTCATTGAGAGCGTTGATGTCTCCCCAGCCGGAGCCGAACACTTTGAAAGCGTCATGGGTCGCCATTATCACTTGAAGACATTCAATGCAGAAGAGGATGTACACTGAATGCGGATCAGCAGAAGATTTCAACGTACGAAGTCGAATACTCAACCATATGACTTGATGTACTTGGAATCTGCAGGGAACGAGAGATGGTAGATATCTGGCGTCATACAATCATCCGTTCGAGCTCCAACAGCATGGTGTAACAGGTACGTGGGCCACTTACAGACTTGCGTGACCAACACGCCAAAAAGGCCAAAATTGAACAAGTGCCCAAGAAGCTACGACGGTCAGTGAGTACTTGAGTCCTCGACACTGCATGGCGTGGACGCTTTCGTATGGCTCACCTGCGGACCAGCTCTGCAAAGAATCTCAGAAACAGCGGTTGACACAATTGGAGCGGTACTCACAGTAAGGCGACGTTGTCTGGGATTGCAGGAGAGGCCATGGAGCACTTCTGCGACTTGTCGGGGGATGAACAGTGTGGTTGGTCTCTCACAACACGAACTATATAGTCCGTATGTGCACAACGGATGTACTGAGGCTATGCGACTGGCCGATCTTGGGCGCAAGTCAGACAACCAGGAGACGCGACAGAGTCGTCCGCTTGGAGGCGCAGCATCCAACACTTGTCCGCTGAACGTCGTGCCATGTTGATGATACGCCGGTCTATGATTGGTGCGATCATGACGCGATCTGAGCCCTCTGCCAGGACCGGCTCGCGCTCTGAGTACTGAGTACCGATTACTGAGTTCGCTTGCTTGCACCAGAGCGCTATTACTCACGGGTGAGCGTCACATGCCTTCTGGGACAGACTCTTGCGCCCCTTGCTCTCTCCCTGAGTACTATGTATCACCGGCGGCGCCGGTCAAGATGTAGACCGACTAGGCTTCCTAATTATCATTTATAGATCAGTAAGAATGGTGTGAGCTAGAGCACTACTGACTAGGAACTCGACCATCCCCTCGACCGTTTGGACCGTCTGTGTGCAGGACCAATCGGCTGCTCATAGGCCGCTCCAACATCATGAGTGCTTGGGAGGAGCTTTGACGGTTCTGGGTCTGTGTGGGATGCTTGTGTTCGAAGGGCTGAGATCTGAGAGTTTGTAGGGTCTTGCAAGGCGTTCGCTTCGCCATTCGTGTATGAACGGGCTTCGATCAAGCACCTCTCATCGTTCTCATGTCGAAAAGACTTACCAAATACCTGAATAGCAAGGAGTCTTGTCATCGGTCTCTCGCCGCCCCGCATGCATCGCAGGACTTGAAAAAGACTCAGCACATACCTGAAGAGCAAGCTGCTTCGTTATCGGTCACGTTTCGCCCCTCCCGCCGCGTGGAGCATCAACGGGACCTGTCTATGTCCGAACAGTGAACTCAGGATCTTAGTTTCACAGTGGAAGGTTCAGGTAGGTGGCCACCTCCTCCAAGCAGTGTATGCATCCGAGTCGGCACCCACGCGTGCCAATAGGTACTGATGAGCGCGACAGTGGCCGACTCCGAGCCAATTGAAATGGTTCGTCACTGGCAACTTGGAGCAGTGCGCTGGCGTTATTTGGTTGAACTCACCAGCAGGACGATTGCAGTTTGCGACAGGTCGTTGACTCTGAGCCAGGTACCGGTTCATCGACATCAACCTTACTTTGTCGGCGGCCGGGAGTCCTAGACCACATGTACAATCCGACTGGTCGTCACGGTCGGGGACAGGCGGAGTTCGAAGTAGACGCTGGCCGCCAGCGCACGCCTCTCATTGGGCCCTCTCATTGGATGAAGCATGCGCGCGGCGCTGGTGTGGACAGGTACCGTGCCCGTACAGTACCGTTTGAATGCTAAGTATATGTTATCTCTCCGCGGAAGCTCCGCACGCTGCCAGTGCTTGCCCATGAGGTTCTTATTCAAGTTGTATAGTAGTACGGAGACCAGCCACCAGCAAAGCGTCCGTCTTTAACCCCAGAACGTAGTACGCACGATGAATACGCCATATACCACTACTCAAAGACATGTGTTCCTCTTGATTATATCTGATGCCTATCACCATGCCCAACGTATGATATTAGATCTAGGATGAGGTATCTTCGAGTGAGCTTCAGAACGTACCCTCTCGGCAATCGCATAGACAGTCGCCTGGAGATGTGCCGCCACTTGCAATGGTATGAGTGACGCGTCGACCACGTGCAAGTTCGAAGTCCCATAAACTAAGAGACTCTCGGGATCCACGACGCCTGGATATCACGATATCAGCTCAGCAATAGGCTTTTGGTCCTTCACGCCAGAGTTGAGACGTACCACCAATATCGCGGGGTACCATCGCAGCGGTTCCGACAGGATGAGACAGTGACCCCAGAGAAGCTTGCAGGTACCTTGCACAGACATGAGTACTGGACGGACGCATACCATATGGTATACGTACGAACGGAAGTCGTCGTCGCTCGTCGTGTTAGCCGGAGGATCGTGCGGGCCAACGAGAAGGTTCCTCAAGGGCAAGCTCCCGGATATACTGCGTGCGAACTTGAGCGACTCCAACAACGAGACGAGGTCTGCGTGAAGGATCGGTGGGTGGTTCGTGTGACGGGATCATTGAGCACTTACCAGCATCGGTTTCGAGATATCTTGGGTCAATGGTTGGAGGCACGAATGGATCACTGGAATTGATATGCTGTGGATGCCAGAGGTAAGGATGTGTATGCGTCGAGTGGAGATCGAGTGATGACTTACGACGCTGCCCCTGCCGAACGGATGCTATAGGAGGGTGCCAGTTAAACAGAGTGCCAACGCGAAAGTATGCACCAGAGCTTACCATGACAGCGGTGTTGATAGCGATGTACGTCTTGTTGGGTGCCGGAGGGAGTGCGGTGAGGCCCCCGCCTGGGTACATGATGAATTCTGAATGGGCGATATTCTCGGCATGGAGCCACCGAAGTTGGATAGCATACTGTGCCTTCGTGAGAGGCGACAGTACGTCAGACAGCGCAATCTTGTGAGCTGAGTTCGTAACCTTCTCCACTACAGGTTTCGAAGCGAACGACACCAGGGGTGAGAAGGTGAGCGCAGAGTTCATGGAAGCAAAATAACCCGTGTGGTTGGTAGCGCTATACCAATCAAACCTGCGTCAGCGAGGGTGCCACAGACGATGCTCACTGTGGACATACTATTCCTGTTGTTGTTCAGCGAGGAATGACGCGTTGTTGCGGATATCATCTATCACCATCGTTGAGTTTCAATCCAATCATGACAGATGCGCTCGGAAACCAACCGAAAGTGGAGAACCCGTCCATCAACTCGAAATCCTGTGGAACGCTGGGATGGTCCTGTGGAGTAGCTGTGAGCGGACGCAATGCAGCTAAAATCCCTCCTGTACCCACTTGGAAGTTCTCTCCTACACCTGGTAGATCTATCATTGCGTCTATTCCGGCAGCGGAGAGGATAGTTTCGTTTCCAATCCCTGTGTGTTGTTCATTGATATTTCGAGCATGGTCAGAGAGAAGAGACTGCACCTGACAGCTCAAGCAAATGCGGAGTCTGCATCGTGCCTAATGACATGAGGAAAACTTCGCTCTGAAGTAACAGGATAGCATACCTGCCGAAAGTATTACACCCTTTCGCGCCAATATCACGCCCGTAAAACCGGTTGTGTTGACAGCTGTGACCTCTACACCGGTAGCTAGAGCTTGTATGGTCGCAGATGGAGTGACATTCGCGAACAAAATCCTTGTTGCCTGAACGGCGCATCAGTGCTAGCGGAATTGTAGAATCAACACTACCGACCTGTGACGAGGTGAATACCTGCAGATTTGGACGGAGCATACTCATGTTGTAGTATGTAGATGCAGCATATGAGCGGCGGCCCGTGTCCCGGACCCTATCAATGGAAAGCTCCGAATTATACAGCCCAGTTGCGTCCCCGGCGTACTATGGACAGTCAGCCAGCTTCCCAAGAGTCGAGCTAACGATGCGAAGCTCACCGGGTCGCTATTGGTAGGAATGCCGAGGCTGTTCATGGTATTGACGTACGGAACAGTCACATTGCTGTATAGAAGGTTGTAAGAAGGCTGTTGGATGACTGCCGCGTCAGCTCAATAGAAACACGACGACGGCTTCGAAACTCGCCTGCAGGGGTCCTGAATCGCCATTATATGCTCTGAATGTGACGTTGGAGACCGCAGAGCCGCCAGGGAACGTTGCTTCTGGGACGGGTGGTGGGGAGACCGTCTCGATCTTTCTAAGGTAAGGCAGTAGAGCCTCCCAATCCCAGCCAGCAGCTCCGAGCTGGAAACTGTGTGAGGGGAGTCTTTGCGATGGGAGCTATGACCAGCTTACTTCCTTCCAAGCATCGTACTCCGCGGCCGACGCGCGACCCCAAGCCATGAAGTTCAATCCACTGGAACCTCCGAGCATCTTCCCTCGCGGCTGGATGAGACTTCGGTGGCCAGCTGCCGCTTGAGGGACGGTGACGAAGTTCCAGTCAAATGCCGAGTTGCCAATCGCTTGTCCGAACAACGCTGTGTACAAGTGCATTCGTCAGTCGTCGTGGTCGCATGTGACAGTAGCCTGTGAGCTTTCACCTGGAGTATCAACCAGTGGTTCATTGACATGATATATTCCGGCTTCAATGATCGCAACGGTAACGTTTGGTTGCTCTGTCAACCTCGTTGCTACAACTAGACCTGCGGTTCCACCACCTAGCCGGGAACAGAGCGCGTGTCACTGGGCGGCTCGAGTCTCAGAGAGTCGATCAGAAGGATACCTATGACGATGTAGTCAAAGGCTTTCTCGGTACTGGCTAGGTTCGCGAGCATCAGCAAGGTTTCGCAGCAGCTACGTTGAGAGAGCCCAACTAACCGACAGTACTAATGCCAGCGAGAACAAGTCCGAGAAGCAAGGCTGGTGTGGGATGCATCTGGCAGGATTGGTGCTTGAGACTCGGAGTACCGTAAGGAGGCGTTCGATTGGGGTCTGAGGATAGTGGGGGTTCAACGTTCCGGAGTGGCAAGAGGAGAGCGGTACGATGAAGCACGATGTGGACATCTGTTGTTGAGCGGCGTACTTGAAACAGAAGCCTGCGAGCTGACAGTGACGTGAGGTTGACGCATGTCTACCGAGTGGTTCAGTGTGCGAGTGTAGTCTCCGGGCGCTGCACTTTCTTCACAACCAAATGACCCCAACTGCGGGTGCACTGCTTTTATTGCTACCAG
The DNA here is from genome assembly GCA_033807695.1 of Daedaleopsis sinensis. Lineage (NCBI taxonomy): Eukaryota > Fungi > Basidiomycota > Agaricomycetes > Polyporales > Polyporaceae > Daedaleopsis > Daedaleopsis sinensis. The sequence continues at coordinate 3,345,949 of CM066306.1, forward strand.
GACACAAGCGCCGGTGTTCGGCAACGCTCACTGTCTGCGCCCGTCACACGTATGTATGTACAGCCTGGGCCTCTCCAACTCGGGCAGCCTCCCTAGTGTTTTCGCATGTCATGCGGACAGTGACCTACAGCTTGTGCGTTCAGTTAGGATCTGGTCTTCCTGCAAACGACTCGGAGACTCCGACAGCGTCCACTTCGATCGAGAATCGCTCTTGGGCGGCGGGTCCTTGAGAATGTTGATACCGGGCGGCGGTTCAGGCTTCCAAAACAAACGTGCCCTGCCAGTAGAAGAAAAGGACATCCCTTTCGGTCTATTCGGCTGAGCCGCTGCAGTGACGTTTCTGCCTCGCACACCACGCCGCGATCGATATCGGTTCTGGATGTTGCTTCAACTTTCTTGTGCTATAGATCATTTGGGGCACCTTCTCTGACCGACCCTGTAATCTTCGTGAAAGGTACGTACAAGCCTTCTATTCTAGACACCGAGCCCTCACAGAACTCTTGTTCTTCCTTATATCGCTCAACCACGGCCGCGACAGCTCGTATTGCCCCTCCCCCTCACCGACTGTTATCACTGTGACTACCCTCCCACTCCTGCCAATGACACCCGACAGCTTCAGTTCCACTGTCTTCGACTACATCGTCGTCGGTGGCGGTACCGCCGGTCTCGTAGTTGCTGCTCGGTAGGTCACGAAGTATCGGTTGCAATCGATGACTCGTGCTAACGCAGCTACCACGCAGGCTTACCGAAGATCCTGACGTGACGGTCGGTGTCATCGAGGCTGGCGAATGGAACCCTAGTGTCGACGGCATCAACATCCCCGGTATGCTACTCATCGTTCACCCGTGCACTGTGTAGCATTGTTGACTCTAGCTCAGGGATGGCTGGAAGCACCTTCATGAACCCTCAGTTCGACTGGGCCTTCATGTCTGTGCCGCAAGAACACGCCAACAACCGGTCAATTTACCAGCCTCGGTAAGATAGCCCACTATGTTCTCGGGATGTTGACTCTCATATATAGCTTGCAGGGGCAAAGGCGTCGGTGGCTCGTCGATCGTTAGTCTTTCGTAATAGGCTGCTCTGTTTCTTGGATAATGACGTTGTGCTATCAGATCAACCTTCTTGGTATCAATCGGTGAGCAATCCTTGTCCTCGCAATTCACGTACAGAGCACTGTGCTGACATCAACCAGCGCATCCGCTCGTGAATACGACGGTGCGTAGACCACAGCAGGAGCTTACTGTGGCGTCTGACGTGTTCTTTATCTGTTCAGCACTCGAAGCCCTTGGCAACCCCGGATGGAACTGGAAGGAACTTCTGAAATACTTCAAGAAGGTATGTTGTCAAGGTAGCCCAAACGCGTGAGGCTCACGCATGACATCGACAGTCCGAAACGACATTGCCTACTCCTCCAGCTCTCGGAAAAGAATACAAACTCGTGAACCCTGATTCTCAGTGGCACGGCGATTCAGGCCCACTCGTCAAGTCTTACTCCACTTACTTCTCTGCTCTCCACGTTCCGTTCACGGACGCACTTGAAGCGCTCGGCGTCCCACGGAACCCTGAGCCGGTAAGATTCATATGCACGCATCCCATGCAGCAACAACGTCCCTCACAAGCTCTGTCTTAGAACGATGGACAAACTCTTGGAACGGTCACAACGTACTGTACCGTAGATGCCCGGACTGCGACTCGCACGTACTCCGGAAGCGTGAGGATTCAGTTCAGTATTATAGGTATAAGTGAACGCTGATGATAGTATCTTCCTACAGGCATACTACGCTCCTAATGCGGATAGGAAGAACCTTGTCGTCCTCACGAGCTCGATGGTGTCTCGGATTCTCTTCCGTCATGACACCCATCCGCTGGTCGCCACTGGTGTCGAGTTCTTGAATGGCGGAAAGAAGTACACAGCTCAAGTGCGGAAGGAGGTCCTCCTCTGCGCCGGTGAGTATTCTACGGTGAAGCCCGTGTAACGCGACGCGAATTGACGATTTCCAGGGGTTTATCAATCTCCGCAGATTCTAGAGCTCTCCGGTGCGTAGCGTGGTACTGATATATTGCCAAATCACCCTGAGCCATGAGCAGGCATCGGTAATAAAGACGTTCTCAGCAAGTACGGGATCAAGACGCTGGTTGAGTTACCCGGTGTGGGCGAGAATCTGCGTACGTAGCCCGGTATCACTGCACGCGGATATATGGGCTAACATCGCAGTACAGAGGTATTTATCGATTACACGCCGACCGCTGACAAAGCTAACGGGTTTGCAAGGACCATCCGTATGTGTACACCATCCATGAGATCGACCCGGCATGTGAGACTGCCGACATCGCCCGAGAGCCTGAACTGGCAGCGAAACAAGCTGAGCTCTAGTATGTATTGCACCTTCAGTGGCAATGGTGATTCTGCCGGTATCCTGACAAGCCTACAGCAAATCTAAGCAAGGCTACCTCACGTCCGCCCTAGCTGCATTGTACTCGTTCGTGCCTACCACCTCATTCGCAACCGAGGATCAGTTGCGGCAATGGAAGGCCAAGGCAGACCAAGCAGTGCGCGAGGCGTCGCCCGGATTGCAGAAGCAGTTGAAGACCCAGTTGGAATGGTTCTTCGATCCGTCGTCCCCGGAGGGCGAGTGCGTATCTTCGATGATGAAATACATCCCGGAGAGTCCATGCTGACGGTCTCCGATCGTACAGGCTCATCCCGTTCCCCGGTTTCTTCCTCGGCTCTGGCTTGCAGCCCACTCCCAAAGCGCGTTACTCGTCGATGGTCTGTGCAGTCAACCACCCGCTGTCGCGAGGCACCGTGCACATCGCCTCTGCAGACCCAACGGCGCCGCCCGCCATCGACCACAGTTAGTACACTTAGTGACATTTCATCGTAACCGCCTTACGACCTCGCCCCCAGAGTTCTTCTCGAACCCGCTCGATCTCGAGATCCTGCTCGCCATCGTCCGTTTCACCCTCAAGCTGTACGAGACCAGCCCGATCCGCGAGCTCGTCACCAGGCAGATAGCGCCGGCCCCCGAAGTCGCGCAGTCCGACGACGCGCTCGCCGAGTACATCAAGAACGGCTGCGGGACCGTCTATCACCCCGTGGGCACCGCGTCCATGCTGCCGCGCGAGGACGGAGGGGTGGTGGACCCTGAGCTCAGGGTGTACGGTACGGCGAATCTGCGCGTGGTGAGTGCTGGACGCGTCTGCTGCCAGGAATGCGGGGATCACGTTCAAGTTACTGATAAGTTCGCCGGTGAACGTCGCCACTGACCCTCTGCGCCAGATCGACGCCTCCATCCTGCCCCTTGTGAGTCTGCACACGACCTGCCCGCAGTAGATATGTGACGCTGATACTCACTGCAGGAGCTCGCGGCGCACATTCAAGCCACTGTGTATGCCGTGGCTGAGAAGGCTGCGGACATCATCAAGAACCAGAAGTGAGCGTGAATATACATAGCACGTACGTAACACGTATCGAGTTGACCGTCCGCATGTACTTGTGTCTCGCTTTGCAGTCCTGGCGGCGATCGTGCCCGTATCTTGCGGCCTTCTGGCTCTACTCCTCCGTGCACATGTACCGTGATGTAGGAATTCGAATATATAGGAGAGTTGCGATTGCACTGGAAGTGGTGGAACCTACGAACATTCAGCGTGATAGTGAAACGTTTGTCAGCAAGCTATCCGAGTCGACGCTGCAAAGGACACCGACAGTTGGTCATGGATGACTTGCGACAAAGTTCAGCTCGCGCTTACTACTTACCTACTACTATTACTGGGCACCTGTACATTCTTCAGATCTTCAGATCTCAGAACCTGCATACTGTCCGGTACTAGTGACTGGTCTTCACTAGCGTATATCAGCGGGGATATGGACACCACGTACCAGTACTGGTGCAGGTAGGAGTGGACATGCGGCACCGTGAGCGCAGCGACTCCGAGCTTGCAAGGCACGCACGCACCATGCACACGCCGAGTGCAGTCATAAGTACGTGCATATTAGTACGTATGTATAGCAAGACCGTAGGTAATACGATATAGCGAGAACCCCGGCGCGCAGTCCGCCCGGAGCTCTTTAAAACGAGTGGCAGCCGACATGCACATGCCGCGCCCGCAGGGGGTGTGCGGGCTGGCAGATGGCAGATGGCACGGCTATGGGGGGTGGTGGTGGCGGGACGGACCCTAAGGGTCCAAAGGGGGAGGGGGAGAATCCAGAAGGTAGAAAGAAAAGGAGACAAGTCCGGTGAGTGAATCATGAATCATGATAATGCTGGGAAGAAGGTCCGGAAGGGGATTGTAGTAAATGCGTGAAAAGGTAAAGGAGCCGCGTATGTAGTATAGCACAACAGAAAGTTCGTCCGGGAGAGAGAAGCAGAAAGCAAGCAAACAGACAAGATGGAGAGGCTAGCGTGCGTGCGTACGTACGTACTTGTGGGTAGAGATGCGTGCGGATGAGGTAGGGCAGATGCGGGTGGTCCATGGTCAATGTACATGTCACGGTCGTCATCAAACTCGTCACGAGACTCAAGAGCCCAAAGTCAAAGTCAAAGTCTTCAGCGGGAACAAAATCGAAAGCGAACCCCCCGAGCCTCGGGTACACACAGCACAGCAAGACGAAAAGGGGAGCGCGACGCTGCTCAGAGCAGGGACGCGAGCACCAAGGCGCCGATCGCGCCCGCGAGCGCGAGCGCGAGCGAGGGGCTGGCGGGGCCGGACACCGCGCCGTTCGAGCCCTTCGGGGAGCCGGACGAGTTCGAGTTGTCCGACGAGCGCGTCGCGATCACGGACGAGGGGAGCGCTGCCTGCGTCGCGACCGGCTGCGTTCCGATCTTGCCCGAGCCGATCATGACCTGCACGCCCATCGACGGGACGCCGTCGACGACGACGAAGAGCACTGTGCGGACATCGTGAGCATGGTATGTCTGCGACGAGAAGAGAACGAGAGAGAGGGGGGAGGGAGAGTACTCACGTGCCGGGCCAGGGGGGAAGATGGCGGGGTTGGGCGGCATCTGGGAGACGTGGAGGACGACGCTGCCGTCCACGTTGCCGGTGTAGGACATGCCGAGCTCGAGCATGCGCTGGCCCATGTTCATCGTGTGCGTCGAGAAGCCGGTGCGCACGACGACGACCTTCGTCTTCTGCACGTTGTCCACCGCGCCCTTGAGGTCGTCCGCGCTCAGCGTCACGTTGAAGTAGTCGCCGCCGTACGCGAGCGCGCTGAGCAGGCCCGCGGGCTCCGGGCGCCGCGCGTTGTAGTACTCCGGGTAGAAGCGCTCGACGCGGTACTCGGTCGGGAACTTGACGCCGTCGACCGCGTAGTCCGCGTGCGGGTTCGAGCCGGAGACGAACACGGAGCCTGCGTGACGTCCGCGGCGTTAGACACGGCGCGAGGACGGGTGGTTGGGGACAACCGGTGTCTCGCGAGCACTCACCATCGGGGAGCAGGGTCGCGCCGGAGTGGTACATGCGCGGGACCGTGCTGGGCGAGAGGCCGTCGCGAGACCAGCGCTTGCCCGCAGGCGCGCTCGGGTCGTACATGATGGGCATGAGCAGCGCGTTGTCCGCGTAGGACTCGTTCAGCGTCCAGTCCTCGGTGCCGTAGCCCGCGGTGCCGGTCTGCGCGCCGTTGAGCATCAGGATCTTCCCGTTCGGGAGGTTGATCAGGTTGCCCATCGAGCGGCCCTCGGGCAGCGGGTCGTCGTCGACGTACGACGAGGACTCGTCGGGGGTGATGCGCACGCACGAGGTGGAGGCGTTGTACGCGGCGATGTTCCAGTTCGTCTTCCACTGATCGGGCTGCAGGTTCGACCCGCCGCAAAACAGGAGCGTAGCCGTGTAGTTGTTGTCGGGCGTCAGGGTGAGCATGGTCGAGCCACCACTCGCGGGGTAGACGCGGACGGCATCCTTCATGTCATCAAGGGCGGTCTCCTTCTTGGTCTTGTAGTCGAGAAGAGCGGTCTTCCAGTTCGACTGCACGAAGAGCTTACCAGACGGAAGCAGCCATGTGAGCGGGTACAGGTTGACTGGTAGGGTGTTGGCCAAGATGTCAGATTGTACGACCTCGTGGTCATCGGTGGGAGGGAAGATCTCCCACGTCGGGTTGTCCTGGTCCTTGCTGTTGACATATCCTCCCCAGTCACATCCTCCGAGCTGTGCGTGTCATAAGTCATCGACATAGCAGGTGCGGCCATTATACACCTACAATGATAGCAGAGCCATCCTCAAGCGTTTCGCTGGAGCATATGCTGTGTGAGCTCCGCGCCGCAGATAATGCCACCAACCGAGAGACTCACACAGTTGGGTACCAGCGTCGTGAAGTCATGGGAGTCGTAAGTACCCACTCACAGCTTTCGTCATCACAAGGGTTGACCAAACTAGCGAGTGCATCAGGCGAAGTTAGAACGTCGTGTTGCAAGCGTATGAATCAGACGAGATATTCACCGGATTCTGCGGGTAGAGATATATTGTCAGATCGCTGCGGGAGCTCCACGAGCATGGAGTGAGGCAATGAACTTACGAGTTGCCACCATCAGGGTCGTCGTAGTCCCCTCCACCTTTCTGGCTGTCTGCGCCGACACCACCGGCCTTGACTGCCTGGTTGCCACCGACGTTGAGCCATGTTCCGTTACCGAGGACAGACCCTCCGGCGCAGAACGTGTTGGTGACGGCGTCCATCGCACGGCCTTTGTTCTTGCTGGTAGAATACTCTATAGGCAAACGGTGTTAATTCCTGTATCAGTGTCGACCGCTTGCGCGGGGCACACGCGTACCAGCTGCCCATGCTGGATGACCGTTGATCTTGGTAGGGTTGTTCTCGACTTTGTCGACGATGTAGACCTTGTCGAGTGTACCCAGGAAGAGCTGTGACGCCGCGCGGCTTGAATCTTGACGCGCGAATTGGGTAGAACGGAATGGGACGCACCTGCTGCGCGCTCACGATACTGTCGCCCACAATCTCAAACGAGCCAAGGGGCGCGTCTGATCTGCTCGGTTGACCGGGTTTGGGGATGGTCGACTGTGCGTACACGGAAGCAAAGAGGGATAATGCCGCGACGGCGGCGCGAACGTTCATCCTATGTGCGCGGTCCATAACGAAGAAGGCGCGAGCAAAAGCGAGAGAAAAAAGAGGCTAGAGCCGCGTCTGCCGCTGCCAGACCAGAGACCAGGGAGAGCCGGGGGGGAATCTCGAGGAGAGAGCCCGGGAGACAAAGGCGGGCGGAAATTAGGGAGGTCGGAACCCCAGAAATATAGGGACGAGAGGCGGGCAGGGAGGACGGGCGGGGGGATGGAGGCAAACCAGTCTCGCCCCGAGGATATACTTAATATACTGGGCGGAGAGTGACATGGAGGGCCAATAAGCGAGCCTGCTAGCTAGTGCCTGCCATTGAATATTGAATATTCAGCCCTGGATCGGGACGCGATTACAGCTGATGCAGCGCCGGCTATAACTCCCCGCACCACTCACCGCCAGCGTCTCTCCCTCCTGTACCGCCTTCCCTGCGCCTTCCACACATGTTGTCTTGCGCGCGCGTCCTCCAGTGCAGTCACGGATGCGCTGTGGCCCGGGCCATACGGAGGCTGACCGGCATTTAATGCGCACTAGTGGTACTGCGCCTGCATTCAACTTGAAGGACTCTTCCACCCACCTGTTCCTACGGACGATCATCCAGCGAATGAACTGCGAGTAAGCAGAACAAAGGAAAGTCAGCTTAGGGTGCATGACTGGTGGTGGAGGACGAGACGGAGGAAAGCACCCTTGTGGCAGTGTCTTGGCGGCCCGAATCGGAGGAGGCGTGACCGCTAGAAACTCCGCCCGCCTGGCACCTCCAGCCTTCGCTTCAGTATCTGTGACTCAACCCCGCGCGCCCTTCAAACAGTCCTCTGCCTCGCGAACGCTGAAACGACCCGCGAGACACGCACTCTATCTGCTTCTGAATCTCTTTCTATTTGTAGTTCACATACCTGCCATCGCGCGCGCGCGCGTCGTGTGACCGGACCGTACAAATCGTTCGTGGTGCACGGAAATTCATCGAACGGCACACTAGTACTACTGCCAGACAAGACTGATCGATGATCACAATTTAGTGCGTGTCGATTATGTCCTTACCCAATCAGACCTCGACGGTGTCGCTACGATCGCTCAACGTCATTCGGAGATTGTCAATGGCAACGTACAAGTTGTTGCAACCAAAGTCTCGTTGCGTCCAAAAAGTACGTTGCGCGCATCATCGTATATCCACCGCGAACGACCTTATCAGGTCCGTTGTAGGCCTACAGAAGCCGGACGATACGAGACGGCGCCCAAAGACGGGCTCAGGCCGCTCAGCGCGCGATCAAAGCACCGATGCCGCAAGTCCAGCGCACAGCGCACAGTCGACGTCACAGCGGTTGCAACTCGCCGTCGCCTCATTTCAGTGCATGCGCCGGACGCCAGCACCCGGCACCCAGCAGTTGACTCCGCCCAACCGGTAAGTGCTAGTGGTGAGGCGATGAGCGGCTCGCCGGCAGCAGAGCTGCCCTCCTATATTGCATCGCCTTGAGCGATGGACGGCCGAGCGACCCCAGGTGTGTACCCTGCGAGGCTTCTCGTCCCCGAACGCTGACTTACATAGTGCCGCTCCTATACTACTAGTAGCTTTCGTCGACTTCGCGCGCTCCATCACGCTGCTGACCCGCGCATCGTCAGGTAGACCGGCGCAGGGGCATCCGGGTACGTACATACCCTGGCTTCACATCTCCGAATACTGACTCATGTAGTGCCGCTCCAATAGCTATCATCGACAAATCCGCGGGTTCCATCATGCTGCTGCTGACCCGCGTACCGAGTCGTCCCGCTGCGGCTGCATCCGACGCGGCGAGTGCGTGGCCGACATAAGGACCACACACTGTTTGTCCGGGTCCCACCAGTGGGAAACAAGGCCGCTCCTACCACCGACGAATACGATGGTCCCGGAAAGCTGTAATCGACGATAGGTGCCACAGACAGAGAGAGCGACTTGGGCAGCTGCCGACTCTCGGTCCATCGCGGGTGACGCCATCCATGCTCGGACGCTTCCAGGAATCGTCTCCGTCCGCGACGAGCGCACGCGCCTCAGACCGATACCGTGCACGCTTCTGGGCTTCAGTTCCCGGCAACGACACTCCTTCCCTTCGAGCCACTGTCGGAAGTCACCCACTGGGCAAGCCTCTTCTTCTGGCAGAGAGCTCCCCTCCTTCCATTCATTCGTGGCTCCTCTCGACCGGACGGACCGCTGCCACGCTCCGGCACGACGCATCTTCAAGTTCTCCCTACTTATGCGAGGAAGAGCTCTGGCTCTTCGCCATACCTCGGGGTATAACCGCATAAGGAAAGCCCCGGCTGCATTTACTTGACCTCTGCGTCAACAGTCGGGTCGTCAGACATTGTCTGTTTCCTTTGCGACCAGCTCCTCATCTCGTCCCTAGCGGGATAGAATGCACGCGTTCGACGATCACAACCTTGCAGCACTGTCAAGTCTCAACCGTGACAAGCCCGATCTTGTTCAAGATTCCGTCGGCATTCGTTGCGTACGTGTTCCTGCTCAGGCTGTATTGGTCCCGCAACCCAACCAGTGGAGACCCGAGGTTGCCGACCGCCCGTCTGCAGTGGTGTCGATCCATGCTCAGCGCTCAGCGCTCAGGCCTCAGGCTCCGGGCCATCATGGCCCAGGGACGGGCGCGCTCGTTCAAATTCTCGATTCTCGAACCTCGAGCTGTCGCCCGGGAGGACCGAGCCACGACTCAAATACATGCAGAATCGCAACGTTCGCGGCTCAAGTCGGATGCCCCGACACACGTCTAATGGCAATGCATATGGCTTCAACTTTCGCCCGTCAGATTCTCGGTATGGAATAGGCACTGGCGTCTACGTACATGTCTCCAACAGATTGATAAGTTGGCCGAGCTACGCTCCTGCTTGCCCCTGACTTGAAATTGAAGATAGTTCGTCGGCATCCGCGTCAACATCGTCCCCCTCAGAGAATGGGAGCGCGAGCTGGATCTAGTCAATCCGCATGAGAACCTCTCCCTGCACAGTGACACGAACCTGAGCAGACAACCGTGACGGTACCGATGCTCACCTGATCCACCGCCGCTTGGATCCGCGTCGTCAGTGCTTGGCTAAACTCCTTGAGCTCTTCATACGCTTTGGATCGGCAAGTCCTGCAAGATCCCGCATCCACCAGGGCTGGACCGATGATGTTCTCGAGTGTTAACGTTAGGGGGAAGGGAATGCGGACGCTGAGCATCTCTTCTACGCGTTGAATGTAGCCCAACCACCATGCACGAGGGAAAAACTCCTTGATATACGGTGGCGACCTCGAGTGTGCTTGTATAGATGCATGCCACTTATCTAGAGGCGTAGCCGCGCAATCACCGCACTTCATCCAAATCCATGCAACGGGCTCGGGAGACACCCCTCGCACAGGATGAGAGTGATCACCGCACAAGACCCAGTGGCGATTGCGTACAGTACGAAGCGCCGCATTGCAGCACGCCCTGCGATACGCTGCGAGGTTATACAAGAATTCGCAGGGGACGGTGCGGAGCTCGGGGGGCATATGGTCGAAGTCGAGATCGCAGTTCTTCGGATCATCGAGAAGCAGCCTGGCAGCGCGGCGCGCGAGGCTCGGATGTTTGTAGGCGCAAGCCAGGAGGTAGACGCGCATAGTTTCGAATGAGGTCTTGAGGAAAGGGTCCATGTCCAATCGGAGGATATGGCGCCCCACGGCTGGCATGTCGTACTTCATCGCAGCCGCGAGGACGGAGCTGATCTGGTCCAGACTGGTGAAGGAGGGGCAGTCGACAGGATAGCACAGTCGCAGAAGATTGTAGAGCGTGTCTGCGTCTTCGGTCATGGTCACGACCTGGGGTTCTCCGGGAGGATGAGAGTCGGGGAGAGTGAACATTCCTCGGAAGACGGGGGAGGCTTTCGCAAGGATGACCTTGTAGAGCCGGAAGTCTACGCCGTCGGCGGAGCGCAGAACGATATCCGCGTCTGCATCATCGAAGGGGGCTCGAGGGCGTGTGTCCGTGGCATCAGTCATAGTTGGAGAGCTGACTGGGGGAAGGGCTGAAGTTGACTTGGGGAAGAGATGCAGCTGACTGGGGGAACAAAGCTGACTCGGCAAAGGGATGAACGCCTTGTAGAGTTGCGGGAACAATGTGAACGTACATGATGTTTTAATAGGTTCTTTCTGAGGGTGCTGCGGTAGATGAGATCGTCTTCGGTGCCAGACCTTCTATTGCTTCGACTCATGATAACGTATCAGATCGCCACACGCTCCAGTTTCTGACCTTACAAGCACACGCTACGCAACGGCGGCTTCCCATAGGAACACTAGTAGCTCGACCTAAATATTGCTATGATGTCAATGCGGATGTGCGATCTGTACGGCTGTCGTCTTCACCTTAGAAAGTGAATATTGTCTTTATTGATAACCTATTTAGTTGTTCATGTCTTGAGGGTCAATCGACTCGTTGACGATGAAAGGAAGCTTCAACTCGACCTATCGCAGTCACAATGTACGAGTCAGTAACGATCTAAGCGACTCCACTGATCGCTCGCAATGGGAGTAGTGACTGGTCTCGTACCCATCCGTGTAGTGACGCTGTGACACTCACAAGATCTACGATAGCGTCGATTCTCTTCATCAACGCCTCGCTGAACTCCGTCAGGTGCTTGCCCGCCTTGTGGGAGCATATGGCGCATTTGGTCGCTCCCTGCAGACCGCGCTTGACGATGGCAGGATCAGTGGCAGCTGCTCCTGTCGGGCGGTCGCAGACCAGCCGCCGCACAGCTACGATGTAGCGGCTCCACCACAGGCGAGGGTAAAGAGGGGAGTGAGTCGTGCCTCCGTGCTTGCACCCGGGCCGAAGCTCCCTGGAGTAGTCTGCCTGGCAGGACTGGCAGGCCACCCATACCCATGCGGTAGAAAGGTCGGAGTGAGCTCCTTTTGGGGGATAGCTAGTGCGATGGGAATGGGTTCCCGATATCAGCCATTCGTCGTCGTCAACGACCTTGAGCGCGGCCATCGAGCATGCCTTCCGGTAGACGGCAAAGGCGTGCATGACGTCGCAGGGGAGGGTGCGGAATTCAGGGGGCATGGGATTCGGCGTAAGGGCGTTAGCGTCGTCCAGTAGTTGCTTAGCGGCGCGGCGCGCAAGTCGTGGAATTTTCCAAACACAGGCTAGGAGATACACACGTATTGGCGGTGAGTTGAGGAGGAATGAGTCTTCCCTCTGCATGATGTCGCTCCGCACATCTAACATGTCATACTTCGTCGCCGCGGAGATAACGGAGACAAGAAGGTCTAGACTTTTGAATGGAGGGCGGCGGACAGGATAGCAAAATCGCACAAGACCTTCGAGGGTGTCTGCATCTTCAGTCATGGACACGATCTGAGGTTCTCCTGTAGGATGAGAGTCGGGGAGGGTGAACATGCCATGGAACACGGGTGAGGCTTTTGCGAGGACAACTTTGTAGAGTCGAAAGTCGACGCCATCGGAAGAGCGAAGAATAACGTCCGCATCTTCGTCGTCGAAGGGTGCACGAAAGCTTGGTTGCTGCGTTGACATTGCAGTTGTGGAGAAGGTGCTAGTAGGAGCAAGGCGATAAGAGCATGGGAGCTTCTAGTTATTTGAATCCTTCCCCCGTGTGCCGCGGAGGAGCTGCAGCTTCAAGGTTGGGCGCCGCTTCATCATGTCTAGTCTTCCAAGAACTCGAAGTCCTCATACGACACACGCATTGAGCAGATGACAGTCACATGCGCATGATCCTCCTACCAGCGAGTACACGCCTGTCAATGACTGTGTTGAGAACCCATGGGGACGAGGAGGCCTGCACGATTATGCATCGTGTGGGATATCGAGGCCATCCAAATGATTTAGTCTGCATCGGTATGCACAGGAGACAGATAGACTATTGGCCGTTGGGTCTGCAGCAGCATATGCATAGTGGCCTGAGAACTCTGCTGCAACTTTGGAAGACAGCTAGATGCTGAGCTGGTGCTGTTAAAGCGTTGTGGCGAAAGACCAATTGAAATGCATACAGTCAGGATGGGAAGCACGGAAGAGATCTGATAGTGGCAGGCAGGGAATCGAGACTCATCTGGAACGACAAGACCCACGCAGCGGCCTCAGGGTGAAGTCGAGAAGTCCTCCACTCCGAGTCCTCCTATGACCAGCGCAAAAATGCGCGATTAATGTGGATGATGGTATGTGGAAGACATGTTTGCCGCGCGCTCTGTATTTTCAACCACTTTATGTCACGGGACCATCCGAGTCTGCGACCCGGCCCGGTGCCCGCCTCATCATGATGTGCATGAACATATCGGTTTCAACTTGTTTGCTGAGCGCGGAGCTGCGCCCGCTAGGTCCGATTCTGGAGGGGAGTGCTAGGAATGAGAAGGTAATTATGCAGCAAGAAGCATCAAGTTGTCAAACAAACTAATATCATAAGTCTGCTGCAATAGAAGTAGCTAAGAGGAACTTGAACTTGGAAGTCACGTAAGTAAATTTATGGCGCGCATCGGCCGGGCGCAAGGCCCGCCCTCAACGCGCCTGCCGTTCGAGGTCGGTATATACGGGGGACAAGAAACAATATAGTGCCAAATGTAAGCTCTGGTATGATAGAGTACTACACACGCATATGTCGGTGTTTTCCCCGTGAAACTGTCTTGCGAGCGAGACACAGTGCCCAGAGCAAATCTCAGGTCCATTCAAAGATGCCAGTGGCGCGCTGGCGAGCGAAGGACAGTTGCGCAAGGACGGTACACGCAGAAGAACAAAGTCATTCGCGGGAGCAAAACCCGCAGTACAAGCCCAGACGGTGATAGACCACTACTTCAGATCCCGGTAAATGAAGCCCATTAGATGCAGGTACAACGGCCTAGTGTCACGGCCACGAGCGCCAGGAGGGGTGTGTACGGACCAATCAGAGAGGCGACGGAAAGACTGGAGGGTAGCGGCCCGAATGCGGGCCGTTCCCCGGGTTCACGCGAGCATTCCCGTAATCTTCCTGCAGGGAGGGAAAGAGGCGCACATATCTGATTGGAGCGTACACATTGTGGCGTTCGGTCCATTGCTAGTAGAATACCGATTCTAAGACAGAATCGGAACTTTCCGACGTCTGTGACTCTGGCGAGGCCTCTGAACTCATCCGTCTGGGTGCGACACCAAGGTACACTCAGGGTACTTCGTCCCGGCGGCGATGACGGAGCTGAGAATGTCGAGATTCCGGAAGGGAGGACGATCGACGGGGCAGCAGAACCGAAGGAGGCCTTCGAGGGTGTTTGCGTCCTCGGTCATGGTCACAACCTGGGGCTCGCCCGGAGGCTGGGAGTCGGGGAGGGTGAACATATCCTGGAAGACGGGTGAGGCTTTGGCCAGGACAATTTTGTAGAGGCGGAAATCAACGCCGTCTGAAGAGCGAAAGATAACGTCCGCGTCCGCATCGTCGAAAGGAACTCGTACGCTCTGCGGTTGCTGCGCAGGCATCTCGCGTACGGGAGTGGGGGAGATGGCAGAGGAAACGAGCTGAGAGACACGATCTCGAGCATGGGAACATCGACAAGTATCTACCGTGGAATATAAGTACACTCTTGTGCAGTGCTGCGGTAGAGGAAGCTAGAGGAAGGCGCTGTTGTTGCGTCACCCAGTATAGTCTTCTTAAGTAACTATCGAAGCTCATGCACATATACCACACGAGGGTCCGTCAGAGGAGCGGGGGATGATCTCGGCATCGGCGTAGGATAATGCGGCGGGGGCCTCGTTCTGGGACATGTTGACATGATACGTGAAGTGGGAGATGGCAGAAAACGGATGGCGGGGAGTGCAGGCAAGTAGATAGTAGTGCGTCAGCAAGTTGCATCTTAATCTGAATCTATCATCTTGCTGCGGTACTCTTCTGAGGCACGTGAACTTCGAGCACGATGTTCTGTGCTATATATGCTAGTACAGCTACAGAGTTAGCTGTGAATTTCACTGAATAGCAGTATGTTAGATGCATCTTCCAAGGGCTGTGTACTACGACGCACTTGAATGCTATACGACAGATTGACAACTCCTTCGAGCGTGCGTTCTATGATTCGGCATCGTAAGGCGGGAGGCCCCAATGCTCCGGGACAAACTCTTCGAGTGATTTCAGCGTGAGGTCCGCCTGTTCGTCAACGGACGTCTTCTCCCCGCCCAACGACAGAAGGTTCGCGTCCGGGACCCAGACGACTGCCCGACGAACCCTCATCAGCAAACGCACAACCGCGACCTAATCCAACATCACACGCACCGCTCATCCCCGCCCGCTTCCCCGCCTGCACCCCGGGGATACCATCCTCGAACACGAGCCCCTTCGCGCGCACGCCTCTCTGCGCCTCACTCACCCGCGCCTCGCCCACCTCCCCAGTGCCGACGTCCCGCCCCAGGAAGCGCTCAGCAGCGACGAGGAAGATGTCCGGGTGCGGCTTGCCCCTGCCCGGGGCGAACAGCCCGTCGTCCGCGCACACGACTGCGCCCGCGAAGCACCCGAAAAGCGCACCGAGGTGCGCGGCCTTGAGCTCGAAGTTGTGCCGCTGCGAGCCCGTCGCGAGCGCGAGCGGCACGCCGTGCGCGGCGAGGTGCCGCACGAGCCGCAGCGCGCCGGGCAGCGGCTGCACGGACGGCCAGCGCGCGTCCTGCAGCGCGCGCCGCGCGGTGAGGTAGTAGTCGATCGAGAACGATGCGGGGAGGTCGGGGAAGAAGGAGAGGAGGTGCGCGGCGGCCTCGCGCTCGGCTTTGCGGGTAGGGCAGCGATCGCGGAGTTATGGTGGCCGTTGATGGGCGTCGAGGGCAGCAGTGAGCGTGAGGGAGAGGCGGGAGGGGTGGATCGGCGTACGTTTGCCCATGAGGCCCGCTTTGATGTCCCAAGTCATCTCTTTTCCGTACGGCGCGAGGAGTTCATCTGCAGCCAACCCATCGCCAGGAAATATCGTCAGCGGGGTGCTGACGACTTGTAGGTGTATGCGTACTCGTCACGTCCGTGTAGACACGTTCCGAGTCTATGAGGAGGCCTAGTATAGGATGACACACGCGTTCAGCGATGATTGAGCGTTGTAAGTGTCCTAGACTGACCATCCATGTCAAAAATAACATACTCGATCTTCGGCCTTTGTGCGTTATCCGACATCCCGCGTGTTTCTCGAATATCGTAGTGCGGTACGATGGACGTGGTCAGAGGGAAAGAGCTCGCCACTGCGGCGCCTTGTGGCGCTTAGTAGATCGGCGATAGCGCCGATACTGAACGACGCACCGCCACCGATCTGCCGAGACATTCCGTAGTCATCCGTGGTCATTTATTTTGCCAACATCTCGATCTTGAGATTCAATCGTTGGAATACTTATCCCATAGATGTCATTGCCTGCAGGGTGTGCTAAGATGCTGGTGCTAAGACGGTCAGTGCGAGGACAGCCCATGCAAGCTTCAGCGTCACTTGCGCGGGGAGGCTGTATTAAAGAGTCCAGACCTTCTCCTCGCAGGACAAACGAGGCAGAGCGCACTCACATTAACGCAAATTCACCCCTCGGCACGTCACCTGGTACTATGATTACGGCACAAAGCTAAAGCTCTCGGCAGACAACAACTTCGCATCCGCATAAACTATCATCAACTTCAATTGCCACCGTTCGCGATCGCTGGCAGAACCATCGGGGGGTCTAGCCACGCGTCGGCAACGCGGCTCAGGCTCTTGAGGTCCCGCTCGCCTCGAGGTCGCACGCAATTGCAAGATTGCGCACGTTCATGACGGAGATTGGGTGCACAGACGGGCTGATTGCAGTGCTTCGGCGTGCCAGAACCGCAATGTGCGTGAGGGCGCTGTGCGCTACCAACAAGTAATAGTAGGTGGTACAGCAATAGCTACGAGAGCCGCGCGGTGCGCAGTGCGCACAGCAAGGGTTCTAGATCGACACGCGGGCGCCGCGGGGACTGAGGTTAATGGACAGCTGGCTGCTGCTCGTCGACGTCATGAAGGTAAACATAGTCCAAGCTCCTCGAAGCTTTCGCGCGACGACGCGCAGTAAGTACTCGCTGACGGGGAGCTGCTAGGCCGATTACCTTTTTTCAGGATGCTAGGCACGTCTCACTCCGTCGGGGAGGACGATCGGAGACAATCAAGCGCCGACAGGCACCGACCTGCGACGACCGGATGCCTAGGACAATGGGCGGCGCGGGTGGGCTCACAGTAAGTTCTTAGACTGCAGTCTAAGTATTGGTATAGGGCGAGATCTGGGCGCAACAGGCACGGCTGCGAGAGGGTTCATAAACGCATAAGCTACTTGGCCAATATGTACATGTAGAAGGAGAAGGAGCAGCAACTACGGTTTGGGAAAGGGACGATACTGGTCCATGCATGACAATCGTGGACCGGCGCGCGGGAGCCGGAGGCGTGTTGCTGTCGAGGGAGGGGGAGGCAGCAGTCGCGGATAGCTCGACCCGTACAGGCAGGCGAAGAGAGCAGGGAGGGGGTAAGGTGTGGTACGTACAGCGGGGTACGTAGGCGCGAGCGATACGCTGTGTGTGGCGACGACGGGGGGGCTGGGTTCAGAGTCCATGGGGATGTGCTTCTAGAGGATATGGGACGGTATGGGGAGGGAGTTAACGCACGCGGCACATATGCACACGCGCCGAGGAGCGATATTGTAACGATGAGGGGGCTATTAATACACCAGACCTCTATACCACAAGTCGTCGCATGTCCGAGATCATCATCATGCGCGTCGACCAGCCGTCCGCTCGACCCGGGGAGCACTTCACCGCGGGCCATAATGAGAGGCACCGACCGTCGCCGGCAACAACCGGGGAAAAGAGTGTACAACCTGCACGGCGCCGCTTGGGCACGGGCAGAGGGAGCCACGGCGGTGACGAAGAGGGGAAAAAGCGATATCATAGCTTCTTGGCCTTCTTCTTGCGTGCGCCGTCGACGACGGCCCCAGCATCGGTGACGAGCTTCTGGAGCTCTCCCTTCGCGGCAAGAAACTTGATCTCCTTCGGCTGCCCCACGACGCGTCCTCCAACAAGCAGGATGGGAAGCTCTGTTGTCGAGGTGAGGCGGAAAAGAAGAGGGACGAGGACGTTCATGTCCGCTAAGAGGTATGGATGAGTACCGATGCGGCTAGGACGCGCTCCACGTGAAAGGAAGGGAGGACTCACGTCTTTCGTCAACGTCGACGATCGTGGGCGCGGGGCGGAGGTACAGGGTATCGAGGATCTGCTTGATCTCCCGCGACGCGGGCGAGTGGACCTGAGTGCGGCGAGCGTCGGCAGATGATAAGCGGACGCGCGTGGATGCCGCTGCTGGCAAGTGAACGCACCTTGGAGTAGAGCATGACCGGATTCCGCGCCCAGACGTCGTTAACGACGTGCCGCATCTCCTCTTCCGCGCGAACTCCGCGCGTGTCGAAGTCGAGGATGAGCTGGGGGTCGATGGGCTGCGACGGGTCGACGGTGGAAGGGATCACGTTCTGAGGGAGACTCGCGATGAAGCTCGACACTGCGGCGAGCTCCTGCGTCTGGTTGAGGGTGATTTGCGGACGTGAATACGTGGTGCTGTACGTTGTGCTCGGTTTTCGGTGCTTGAGGGCGGCGAGCCGGAGACCTTCAGGCGTCCACCGAGCGGGTCGAGACCCATCTTCTGGGCGGTCATGGAAGGCTATCTGTCGGAGCGACGGCTGGGAGAGGAGCAGGATGTATACGGAGACGAGGACGAGGACGAAGAGGGCGAGGAAGCACGTTCGATACCAATACGATTTGGACTTGCGGGACGAGATGGGGAATGTGGCGAGGTTAGGGATGGGGGTGAGGGGCGGGTCGTCGAGGGAGACGGGGCGCATGTCGGGGAAGCGGGCGGAAAAGGTGCGACGATGGGCCATGGATAGGATGGGAGTAATATAAGAAGAAACAAAGGAGCGGCAGAGGCGTGGCCTCGGAGTCGGAGAGTTGTCGATGGACGTCTTGAGACAAGAGCTAGTCCCCATTTTCCTTCCAATTTCTCCCATTTCTCCCCGCGCCCCGTCATGCCCATATATGGTCATTTCGCTGACATTAATAATTCGACACAATCTGCCGTTTAGCGCACCGTATATATAGATAACTTACTCTACCAGCTTCACTCGCCACTTTGCCTTCCGGGTCCATCGAACCTCACCCGCGTGCATTAGGGTGCATTCCGCGCCACGACCTCTGTTGACCAGATCCTTGTCTTTTCAACTATTCCCCCTCAAGAGCGCAACTGCGAATCTCACGCCGCATTTGCGGTGCCTGATAGATAGACAAAGGGCGATCCCAGATAGCAGCATTCTTGGGGAGATGTTCAAGTCGTCCTGACCCAGCCTGACCCGCGCTTGCGGATACGTACCCGTAAGTACTCTCCACGTTTCACGCGCGCCGGCTGATTGCACAACGAGGACGGTATGTTTCAAACGTTCTGCCTCATGCCTGCATTCCAGACCTTCGACGTCATTTGATCCTTCAAGCTAAGTACTTGTGTAGCTTCAAACCTCCAGTGCAGTAGAGTGCAGTCCGCCGATTCCAATCGTCCCTGCCTCGATTCCGTGTTTTGACGGTCGTCAATCCAAGCCAAGAGATCCGACCTCGGGTTCAGTTCAGAGGCGGGTTGCATATCACTCCGGCTAGGGCCGTCACGACGAGCGGTGCTCAGTAAGTATCTGGTGCTATTCGATGGCTTCCCGAACAAAGATATTGTTAAGTATGCCAGCTGTTTATAGGCTTTCTTGGATCGGAATGCGGCTTCGGTCGGGATGTCCTTCGACCTTCAAACTCGGGGAGCTGTGCAATCCCGCGGTCCGGCATGGTCGTTCCTGGGGTCTCAGCTCAGCTTGTTGGCGTTTTGTTGGCGTTGCATAACAAGTGTTTCAAAACAGGTTAATAGATACTAGGGGTCAACTTAACGTTAACAATACTTACTCTACAACACTGCGCCGCTCTTAACAGGCGTCGCTCAGAAGGACCATGGCCACACCACCACAATATCGCAGCCCACACCTGCTCAACCTGCTCTAGCCGATCCCATTCCTCGACCAAGTCGTGGCGGACGCCTTTTGACAGCTGTGAAGGTGGCTGCGCACCACGATAACGTATCATGCATCATGGTTTCATTGTTAGAACTGAGTACTGACGGCCGAGCCCAATCCAACTTGATGAGCACTGTACAGGTTTATACGTGGATGGTCTCGGGTTGAACAAGACGAACTATAGTACTCATGACCCAAGAAAGCCCTCCCACTCTGGCGATGACCACACGTTCTCATCGATGCTTGCAGACTAGTAAGCAAATCCGAGCTCACCACTCTCCAACGTGATTAGTTGTGTAGAAAGTCGGTTTATCCTTCCTTACCATGTAACAGCGACACTGACGTCACTTTGTATCTTCTATGCCCAGGTATTGTGAGGTATAGGTATAGGAAGTGTTGTTTGATCAACTGATCAGGAATCACCGTCACTAGTTACCCATGCCCTACGACTCTACTTATGACCGGTACCGTCAAAGTGTGCGGGCGATCTCAATATTCAATCATTAGGCAGGCTTACACTCGGCTTACCACGCTTGCCGAAGCCCCTCCTCCTCCTCCTCCTCCTCCTCCTCCTCCTTCTGTCGATAAGGTTCGATAGAGGAGGAGGTTGGTATTTTCAGGTCCTCGTACAAGCTTCCTCACACGTCAGCCCACGTGATAGCGTGCAGAATAGAAGCAAAGGACGAGTTCCTATATTATCGATCCTGCTGCGGCACGATCCTGCTGCGGCAGCGTCGAGTGTCTTTATAAAACCCTCAGCTTCGCAAGTAGGAGGAAGTGCACAACAGTCCATCCTTCCTTCGACTGTCCGAAATGGCCCTAGCACCGTTCACCCGCGCTCCCTTCGACGACGCCGACGCGGACATCATATTCCGCTCCTCCGACAACATCGACTTCCGCCTCTACAAAGTCGTCGTCGCCAAAGCCTCCCCCGTGTTCCGCGGGATGCTTGCCCTCCCCGACGGCCCGTCCTCCCCCGCGGGCGAGCCCCAAGTCGTGCAGCTCACCGAGAACAGGTGGACGCTCGACCACCTCTTCCGCCTCTGCTGCCCCGTCGAGCATACCCCCTTCACCGACCTCGACGACGTCGCAGCGGCGCTCGAGGCCGCACGCAAGTACGAGATGGCCGCCGTCACTGCGAACCTGCGCTGGGTGCTCAGGTGTTTCCTGCCATACGAGCCGCTCCGCGTCTACGCTCTGGCGTACTTGTTCAGCGTACGCGATGTCGCGCGCGAGGCGGCGGAGCGCATGCTCGATGATCCCCAATTCCATACTCCGGATGTACCCCCTCCTGAGTTCGGTGACCTCCCGGCCTTTGCTATCTATGCTGTCCATACCTTCAGGCAGGAGTGTATCAAGGCCGCTCTGCGAGCTTGGGACGATCAGGAATGGATAGGGCTAGCCGTCACTAAACTCATCCCGGAAGGTGCCAATGGCTACACGGTGGACCCAACATGGCCATGGGTCTGGTTCGTTTGTAACGGTCGTGGGCCGTGCCCTCGAGCAGCTTACGATGACTCGGGCTCACATGTTGGTCTCAACCCTTATACCGTGCTGCGCCTCAAACAGGCACGGTCATGGTGGTGGGACTACTTCCAGTCACTGAAGACGGCCTTGAGCGAGCGGCCTTCTGGTCGCTGTGTTCGAGAGTACATCCGCAAGCCGCAAACATTCGAGGCACTTCGCAAAGCCGCATCGTGCCCCACCTGCTCCCCTAAAGCACACGCCCACTTGTTGCAGTTCACCGAATTATTCGCGACAAGGATCGACGCTGCCATAGCTCAAGTGAGTGCACAGTTTCGACAGTGCAGATTCTAGTAGTGCATCAGGCTGATCGCGGACTCAAACTTAGGTCAGTCTCAAGCTCGATTAGTACTCTTGTCATTCGGTCACGGTACTGGTAGGAGGGCAGACTAGGGAATATCGACGTTTTCATAGTGCGGGTACCTATGTACAGTGAAGGAGATCCCGAGCCCACTTGTCTCGTGCCCACATATTAACACCGAAAGTTGCAGTTATTGTCTCAATGTTCAGAGTACTATATGCATACTATTGGACCCAATTGTACATACGTTCACTGTGTCTATACATATGTATCTTAGAGACATGGAACAGCCATATGATGTTTGAAGCTGAAGACTGCTGTGGTGGTTCGTACGTGACGGTATGTACATCATCATCGACTTGGATATCACTGTACATGTGATATACGTCTCAGATTGCGCCGATATCTATTATCTATCTTTACCTTCACCACATTCATCGTGGACTCTCACCATACGAGCATGGCCGAAGTCCACAAGCCTGAGCCAGAGTACCGCACTCTCATCCTTGATCTCGGCGATGTGCTCTTCAGCTGGTCTCCGGAGAACAAAACGACCATCCCACCCCGCATGCTGAAGGACATGATGAACGGACCTATCTGGCACGACTACGAGCGCAACCGCATGTCCCAGGCGGACTGCTACGCCCGCCTCGCCGAGCAGTTCTCCGTGCAGGCCCCGGACATCGATGCCGCTTTCGTGCAGGTGCGCGCGTCGCTCCGCCCGAACGAGGAGCTCGTCGCGCTCGTGCGCGGGCTCAAGGCGCAGTTCGGCGGGCGGCTGCGCGTGTTCGCGCTCTCGAACATCTCCCTCCCCGACTACGAGTTCATCATCACGCTCCCCACGGACTGGTCCATCTTCGACAGGGTGTTCGCGTCGGCGCTGCTCGGGGAGCGCAAGCCCGACCGGGCGATATACGAGATGGTCGTGCGGGAGGCGGAGATCGATCCGGCGACGGCGGTGTTCGTCGACGATAAGGCAGAGAACGTAGAGGCTGCGCGCGCGCTGGGCATCCACGGGATCGTGTTCGACAAGCAGGAGGGGGTATTTCAGGCATTGCGGAAGGCGTTTGGGGAGCGCATCGTCCAGGAGTCGAGGAGGGCTGCGGAGGAATAGCCTGGTTCAGGGAGTCGCCGACCGGAGTCGGGCGGGCGGGCTCGGGCGGATCTGATCATGGATCTGGTAGTAGACTAAAGTGCGGGCATCAGACTTGGGATCTCCGAATGTCCTGAACTAAAGCAGTTGGCGCGACAAGTACATATGTACGTGCGTAGAGATCTGTATCTTCCACGTTTACTGTACGCCGCGCCGCAGTCATCGCTCGAGGACCGCATGCTGGAAGAGAAGCCGGACCGAACGGCCTTATACAGATGACGACGCTTCCGAGCGGCTGTCTCTCACACTCTTCCGCGAACCTCCACCACCCACCACCCACCGTCGTCTCCCAGGCCCCGGCCACCGTCCGTGGCGACAGCAGCTGTTGGCCCACTGTATTTGTATGAGCATGAACGACCATCTCCTCGAGCCCGACGTTGCACCGGTCGAATACGAGATTGCCGGCTCTTCCGAACACAGCGGAGCATATGTGCCCGAAAACATCCTCGTCGACAAACCACGCGACCAGGCTAGTAGATGGAGTGGCGCGATCGCCACTTCCAACACCAAGCAATGGATCCGCCTGAGGCTCAAGCAGGTCTGCGTACTCAGTGAGCAAACTCGCTAATAGTATTTCCTTCGACTAACCGCCCGGAAACAGAGAGCATCACTTTTGGGAAAGTGAGTCTAACGCCTCAGAACGTCTGGCGCTCTGCTCACTCTATCCGTTTGTCCATTCCCCTAGTTCTACAAGAGTGAGTCGCATTAGATACTGTTTCGAGTCGCGAGTCAAGCTGACAATCATCTCGTAGCACATCCATGCAACACCAAAGAGGTCAAGGTTCTCGTAGGCTTCAGCGAGAACAACATGACGGAGGTAGATGGAGCGCATACTCTTCGGTGGTTGGTGCTTGAGGAGCGTACAGGTCCTGCACGCAAGTCTTAAGAACGACTCCACGCCTGAGACGTTCTCGATCAAGTCCACGAATCGCGTCGGAATGCCCTATCCCACCAGATTTGTCGAAGTCGTCCCACTCTCGTACGTTCCATTCCACTACAACGCCGCAGTGCCACCGGTCAATTCGTGATCACATCGACCGTACTGGTGCTCGTGCATACCCGTAGCCGTCACCACGAGTACGGGTATGCACGGGTTCCTACTTCTCTTCATCGCAGCGGGAGCTCCAGTGCAATGTCTGTATGTTCGTACTGCAGATGTTTCTATGCGAAGTTGTAGAGATGTACCGCGATGCAAACCGCGTGGAGCTCGTGCAATCTGTGTCTATGTCCACCGGAGCTCCTCACAGGCCTATTTAAGCGGCTCTGCGGCTGTCCAGCTTGACGATCTAGTCTGTCTGTGCTATGGAGGTGGTTGGTCACGCGGCTCTTGCACCGGTCATCAGGTGTACTACCAGTACTCGACCGTCCCCGCCACGGCATCTCCGGACCGTGCTACTCATTGTATAAACCGCCACTAATATACCACACACCCGTAGCGCACATGGCCAAAGTTTCAACACCTCAATATGGCACATATCTTTATCAGGGATCACAGACGAGACCTATGTCGAGCAAATCCGCTTGAAGCATGAGGAGGTACAGTCACTCGTGCCACAATGGAGCATCCTTGCTGATCGCGCGAACAGTACCGCGAGGACGTTGCTCTGCGCCAGATCATGAAACACCTCCGACAGCGCCGGTTCCTCACCCCCGTCAACCAGATTCTCTCGCGCGTCGGGCTGCAACTCGAGCACCCGCTCATCACCGCTCTCCACGACGCCTTCGTCCTGCAAGGGAACTGGTCCGGCGCAGAGAAGCTCATCAAGGAATGCGCCGACGCGGGGCTCCTCAGCTCCTACCGGCACGCGTGCCAGCCATCCATGCGCTGGTCACGCATCCGCGGTCTCGACGCGGACGGGGACATGCCCTGCCGACGCGGCGGGCACGCGATGTGCATCGACGAGCAGAACGGGCTGGTGTACCTCTTTGGCGGCTGGGACGGCCAGCGGAGCCTCGACGACTTCTGGGTGTACGATATCGCGAAGGACGCGTGGCGCCTCCTGAGCCTCGCCACGTCGAGGGAGAAGAACGGGCCAGGGCCGAGGGCGTGCCACAAGATGGTGTTCGACAGCAAGACGGGCTCGATCTACGTCCTTGGAAGGCTTGGTGACGGCGACGGGCTCGAGGGACATCGCGCGAGGAGCCACGTCCATTCGGAGCTGCGCGATGCCGCAGGGACCCTGCCGTGGGCCCCGCCTGCGGTGGTTACTCCTGGAGCGGTCATGCCAGAGCCGGCTCATGGTGGGTCGCTTGGCTCATGGTCGCCACATGCGAGCGCAAGCTCGGAATTCTACCGCTACCACACCCGAGGGCTGGATGCGGGCAAGTGGGACTTGCTCTCCTTTGACACAGCAGTGGGTCGAGGTTCTTGTGGCTAGAGAGGGTTGACGTTGATCTTGCTGTTGGCAGTCCTCTGGCGGACCGCCTCTCATATCCGACCACCAGATGGCGTTGGACCACGAGGCACAGGTCATCTATGTCTCGGGCGGCCGCGTCGTAGACGCGGAGTGGGATGCCTTGAGATTCTCTGGGCTCTATAGCTATGACATACGTACGAGCAGATGGAAGATGTACAAGTGAGCATCCATCTTCACCTGCGACACTGGCTGACTGACCTCACGTTTCCTCAGCACATCCGATGCATATGCCTCCCATCCCTTTATACCTCCCCGCTGGGGCGAGTATCTCCATCTCACGCAACATGATGTGGCTATATGCTGATGCCGATCCCCTAGGGCATTCCATGGTTTTCGATCCCAAACTGCAGTCCCTCTTCATCTTTGCTGGTCAACGAGATGAGCGATACCTCGCGGACATGTATGCATTCCATATACCCACCAACACCGTCACGGAGCTCTTCTCCAATTTCACGGCCGCCGGCGGACCCGATCCCTGTTTCACCCAGCGCGCTGTCATTGACCCCGAGAAGCGGGAGATATATGTGTACGTACTGCTCCTAGACGTGTACATGTCTTTGTCTGTGCTGAACAGAAAGTCTCGTGCGCTTCGCAGTATATGTGGCCTTACCCGCTCGAAGCCCACTGGCACAGTGGTCCTCGAGTCCGAAGCACCGTACTGGATCTACCGCTACGACCGACCAGAGCTGCCCGGCAAGTGGACGCGGATCCTCCCGGGCAAGGAGGCAGCGCCGGTCTGCCCGCAGCCACGATATGCACATCAAGTCGTCTACGACCCCAAGTCTGGTAGTGTGTATATGCATGGCGGGAACGCCGGCCTGGGTAGCGATGACGAGGAGCCGGAAGGCGAAGCGCGTTCGTCGAGTTCTGAGGGAGACGCCGCGGGCGCAACACGAGCCCCTAGGGATGCCGGTGCAGAACGGAGGCTGGATGACTTTTGGCACCTGGAGATTGTCCGGTGCGTCGAGATAGCCACTCCATCGCTGCAGACGCTCATTCCGTGCAACGTGCACGCGCGCACAGACCGGCGTACGAGGAGATCGTCCGGCGCGCGGTGTATGAAATCAGACAACAGCAGTGCGTACCCGCTTTCTACTGACGCCACCCCTCACCCCTCACCCTCTGCCCCACGCCAGGTTCCGCGAGATGTGCGAGGACGGCTCGCCGATCAAGGCGCTCACGTTCCTCCAGACCCGCGTCTCCTCTGTCGTGAACCACGAAGACGCGGAGGAGGCGCGCACCTTCCGCGCGTTGCTCTCCGCGCACCTCCTCGCGGCGCCCGCGCGGCCCCCCATGACTCAGGCTGCATCCTCCTCGTCCTCCTCCTCCCCGCGGCCCGCGTCCAGCCTCGGGTTTGGCGCCGCGGCGGGAGCGAGCTCGTCTGCCCACGCCCACGCAGACAGCCCCCCGCCGCGGAAGCGGTCGCGCCCGAGCTCGCCCGCCTCTGGTTCTGGGGGTGGGTCGGGCGCAGACGCAGACGCAGACGCAGACGTTGGGTCGGTGGTGATCAGGTACGACGAGGACCCGCTCGAGGCTGCCGTTGAGGCGAGGGCGCCGTCGTCGGAGCGGTACCGGCAGCGCACGGAGATGTTCGAGCGGCTGCTGGGGTTCGTGAACGCGGAGGCGAAGCAGCCGGAGGAGAGCTTGATGGAGATGTGGTCGGGGGACGGGCTCGCGATGTGAGCGCGGCGAGGGGGCGATGGGTCGAGGGCTGGCGGACGGAATGAGCGACCGCGTGCAGCTGGTGAACGTGAACGCGAACGGCCCTTGGTAGGTTATTACGACTGTGACGATTGGTTGACGACTGTCTAGTTGGATTTGAGTAGATGACGGGTTGTGTGTATGTTTTGTTATGATCGTGGATTGCGTGCAGAGTTGTTTCGAAGAGGCGTATAAATGCGTTGACAGGCAGATTCAATTCGGTGTACACTTTGACTCGATGCAGGTGCTTAGTAGGAGCACCTCCCGCAACGTCCCAATCGCCTCCCTCTGCCGCCGCTCGTCCACCGCTCGCATCCGGCTCTTGCAGCCTCGTTTGCAAGCTGGCTCACCGATGAGCTGACGACGGCCGGTTCATCCGAGGGCGGCCTAGATTCTTCCTGATGGGTGCAACATACCACGCGTTAATGTCCATGCTTGCCGTGACTTTAACTTAGCAACAATCTCACCGTCAGGGCCCCATCCCAGCTGGGTCGAGGGGTCGTTCAAGGTTCCGCCGTCCAAGCTTGAGTGTTGCCTGCCGCCTGATGCGTCTGAGGGAGCGGGCCCTGCAGTGGATGAGTTTCCACCGTTTCCGCCTAGTAGTACAGATCCGATCCGATTGTCCCCGGCGGGCCCCATACCAAGACCAGAGCCAGAGGCAGAAGAGCCAACATCTAGGAAGCTAGAGCCCAGGTGATCGTAGGTCGGGTCGCCCTGAGAGGTAACCTGATTGTAGCCGTCGTGGTGAGAGCCAGAGGGTGCTGGTGGTGTGTCGTGTCCGGAGCCAGTGGCGGCTCCCGAGGTCCCTGGTGTTCCGTTAGATTGATTGCCAGAGAGCATGTCGTTACTAGCATGTTCCTCTGTATGAAACGGCTGAACGAGAAGGTCGTCAGTAGTAACCCTAGCATGACACGATGAGATGTACACACTTCGACGCCATCAGTGCCAGACAGCATCTGTGTTGTTGTTGGGGGTTGGACTCGAGTCCCGCGCCGGGCCCTCTTTTTGTAGGGAATTGGCTCGCCCATGCGGTAGGGATGGTGCGCTTTCCAAGTCCTCAGTCCAACCACCTTGCCGTGACAGCGAGGACAGCCTTCACAAGGAAGTCTGCGTTCAGGGTTCCTAGGCATGGTCTTGCTTGCTGCTGCGAGTGTTGTTGAGTGTGGACGAAAAGGAAACCGTTCGAGAGCATGAACAGCTTGCGCAGGGAGGTCCCGGTCAACGGCAGTGGTGTGGTAGTAGCAGTCGAACTGTGACCACCGTGACTAAACCGCGGTTTTATAGCTGATAACATCATCCGGATCATGCTGCGGTAGTGTGCGTGTCCATGCGTACAGTTGCGTTCACGGTTCCCATTAAGGGTAAACTCCTACGGGAGTCCCATACCTCCCGAGAACTTCAATTTCGACAGGCTTGCTGAACGTTGAATCCTCACGATACTGACATGTCTGGAGGTTCATTGTATTCTCTCGCATTCGGCCGTGTTTCTATTCGTACACTGGGGAGGGATCCTACTCATCGAGGTTGATCGCGCGTCCGAACTTGGCGTACAAGAGGACCTTCAGCTCCTTCATCTTCTTCTCGCACTCCTCCGCGCTGGACGTGTGCTTCGCGAGCTCATCGTTGAGGGAAGAGAGGTCTTTCTCAAGCTTCTTGATGGCGCGTGCGTGCGGCAAGTGGACGAACGCGTCGCCGATCTTGTATCTGCAAGCATGTAGCGTGCGCGTGGATGCGAGTATGAGATAAGGGGTGGGATGTAGACGTTACGGATTGGGTACGCACTGAACAGATTGGTCCTCGTCTGCGAGCTCAAGCTCCATGGAGATGTCGTCGAGAGCTTCCTTCTCCACCTACGACCCACGCTTTCAGATATTGAGTGCAATGCGTACCACCCGATGTACGCACCTTGAGAGCCTCAATCTTCTCCTCGATACTACGCAGACGCGTGTTCAGCTTTGAGAAGGAGTTGATCCGTTGCTGGTCCTCTGAACGGATGGTTGCATGAAGTCGGTGTCGTGAGCGACGGGAAAAGAGCACGCACCCCATGTCACCTCGGTGTCGTCGTCTGCTTCATCCGTCTGCGAGAGCTGTCGCGGGGATGAGATATATGCGGGGATGCAGGGATGGTCGGCAGCGTACTTGCCATGCGCATCGTGGCTGCAGTCGACTTTGAAGATTAACCACGATTTTCACAAGTGCCCCGGTGTACTGTCCCTGGGCGAAACAAGCGTTTAGTAGCCGGGCCGGCTTAGAATGCCGTTGCCGAGATCCTATGTCATATTCCCCCGGGCTGGGGCGGGACGCAGAGTCGAAAGTCCGAGCCATCGACTTCCGTCGTAACAGATCTGTTCCCAACTACTCCCCGCTGCGTCTGGGCGCGCCTTCTTCCATCCTCGCTCCGTTGCACGCCACGTCGCAGCGTCTGAAGCTTGAAGAGTCCCCATTCGCAGCTTGTCCGCCAACCATGAGCACGACCACCACCGCCCTCGTCGCCCGCGCAAAGTCCGCTGCGCTCGCGCTCTCACCCGTCGGCCGCAGCTACTGGCAGAACTTCACGAACGCGGTCGTCGTCTACCTCCTCATCACACGCGCGCTGAAGACACACCGGCACCTCCGCGCACGCGGCATCCTCCAGACCATCCAGGACTTCTACCGATGGGTGCTGCAGGTGAGCGTCCGTCGTACGGATTGATGGGCGCAGCGGTATGCTGCGGAGGGATGGTCTCGAGATTCTGAACCCGAGGCGGCAGGAAGCGATCCTCCTCGCACTCCGGTTCCCCGCTGCGAAGAAGAAGGTGGACACGGAGCTCGGCAAGGCGAGGCTCGACATTGAGAAGAAGATGGTCCCGCAAGGCCCGGGGGTGACCCGCTATCTCTCTCTGCCTGCCCAGGGCCAGAACCCGGACTGGATCCTGGCCGAGATGACCAAGATGGACGAGCAGGCAGGCGAACACGCCGACTGGCACCAGGGGAAGGTGTCCGGTGCAATCTATCGTAGGTCATGCCATTCCCTGCCTATCCCTTCTCCATGCCCAACGGCTTCGTGCAGACGGTGGTCAGGACTTGCAGAAGGTCATCGTCGCGGCGTATGACCGTTACTGCGTCTCAAACCCCCTCCACCCCGACGTCTTCCCGGCGGTGCGCAAGATGGAGGCCGAGATCGTCGCCATGGTCCTCAAGATGTACAACAACCCCAACGGCGCGGGCTGCACGACTTCTGGCGGCACTGAGTCCATCGTCATGGCCGTGAAGACCTACCGCGACTGGGCTCGGGCGACCAAGGGCATCACTGAGCCGGAAATGTCCGTATCCTAATGCGGTCGTCTGCGGACATGCTGCTGAACTCGCGCGTGTGTGTCAGGATTGTGCCCATCTCCGCGCATGCGGCATTCGACAAGGGCGCGGCGTATATGGGCATCAAGGTGCACACCATCCCCGTCGACCCCGAGACGCGCCAGGTTGATGTGAAGCGCGTCGCGCGTGCGATCAACCCTAACACGATCATGGTATGCCCGTTTGCTCGCATTCTCGTCGCAGATCTTCACCGTCGTCCCCAGCTTGTTGGTTCCGCGGTCAACTTCCCGGACGGGTGCCAAGACGACATCGTGGCGTTGGGCAAGCTCGCGTCGAAGTACAAGATCGGGCTTCACGTCGACTGTTGCTTGGGGAGCTTCATCATGCCGTACCTCGAGGAAGCTGGCTTCCCTGTCCAGCCCTTCGACTTTAGGGTCAAGGGGGTCACTAGCATCAGCTGCGATACTCATAAGGTGCGTTCTGGATATTTCTGGACTCGCCAAACCATCTGCACATGCTAATCCGCTCCATCTCAGTACGGATTCGCGCCCAAGGTTCGTGCCCTACTTCACATTCGGACTCCGCATACACGCATTAAGTCGCGGTTTATAGGGCAATTCCGTGATCATGTACAAGGACGCTGCTCTCCGCCGCTTCCAGTACTACGTGAACCCCGAATGGGTCGGTGGAGTGTATGCCAGTCCCAGCATCGCCGGTTCCAGGTATGTGTCTCGCCAACACAGGTCCAACCCCTTCTCACTCTTCCCCACAGGCCTGGAGCCCTCATCGCCGGAACCTGGGCAACGCTGCAGTACATGGGCCACAGGTGCGTCGGGCGTCGGATCGAGAATCGGCATCACCCCTCTGAGCACTGAACGCCCCCCGCAGCGGCTACCTCGAGTCGTGCAAGAATATCGTCGCCGCCGCGAAGACGATCGCGCACCGGATCCGCACGGAGATCCCGGAGCTGCGCGTGCTCGGGAACCCGCCCGCGTCCGTCGTCGCGTTTGCCCCCGCACGCGGCACCCAGCTCAACGTGCTCGAGGTCGGCGACGCGATGAGCAAGAAGGGCTGGCATCTGAACGCGATCAGCAACCCCGCCGCGGTGCATATCGCTTGCACGGTATGTCCGTTTCCCCACCTCTCCCGCGCGAGCGCTGACACTGATTCAAACAACCACGCATACAGCGCCTGACGGTGTCGGTCGTGGATAACTTCATCGCGGACCTCAAGGACGCCGTCAGCGAGGCGAAGCTCGCGCCGGACGGCCAGGGCACAATGGTCATGCTTTACGGTGCGTAGTGTTCGCAACCAACTTTGACTATCCAGATGCTGATGGAGGCCGTCGGCTTGGCGTCGCGCGCTGTAGGACTGGGCAAGTCGAGCCCCGTCGGGTCGACGATGGTCGGGCATGTCGCGGAGGCGTTCTTGGATGCGCTGTACAAGGCGTAGGGCCGTGCGTATGGGGGAGGAACTGTAAGAGGCGAGTTTTGGTGCGATCGAGTGGACTTAAAGATGGACTCCTGCTACTGCTGCGTGTTTGACCGGTTGACGTCTTGACCTCTAATCTGTTGCTGAAGTCCTAGGTATACCATAGAAGCTACTATGCGGTTTGTCCTGCTCTCCTGCAACAAGTGCATGTTTGGCATACATGTACCTATCAAACGACCCTTAAGCTTGCGGGCTGAAGCGTCCATTTGAGGGAGACGGTTTGGCAGCCCCTCCCTGCGGTATGATCATGCTGCATATGGCTCCCGACCGCTATTCGCCGGTGCACTGGCCGTGGGTCTACGTCTTCCGCGGTGTCAATTGTCGCGCTCCGCGTCACAATTGCACTAGCACGATCGACTCCGCAGCCCCAATCGCAACGTTCTTGCTTCCATTGCGCAGAAGGCTCCTCAAAGTGGGATTGTCTAGCAGCGCTGAGAGCGCTGAGCTTCGAATTCATTGCATGGCTTCTATCAAGTTCTATGCTGGGCGTGACAATTGTCGTTCGGCGTACTACAGGCCTGGTAAGCTCTAGCACTCTTTTGTCTGCGCTGGGTCTAGCACCCACTGGGATACAGTACTCCCCGTTCAAGCAACATGAGCATCGCATCCGCGCGCGAACATCTACGAAGAGCCTGGACCGCGCGGTGCCACCGTACGTCGTTGTCAAGGTCATCTTCGAATCCCACATTCTGACCACTAGAAGGCCGTCGAATTGATGCTACAGTACTAGTAGCAGCCATTTGCAAGTCTGCGACAGCGGAGATCACACACATGTGCCCGGTTCTGACCCACGCCGCAACCTCCTCCTACGGCGCCGGCGTACGCTAGCCTCACCTCGTCTTGGGCTCCGGCAGCTGCAGCGGTCCGCGATCACAATATTCGCAGCCGCCGCACTCGAACCGTGACCGCCGCCATATATACTGTTACACTGCAGTAAGTAAACGTTAACCAAATCAGAATCAGAATCAGCACCTGGCAGCTAGTAGGCCTGCCATCCACCCGCAGTCGCGCAAACGCACGCACGTCGAACGCAACATCGCGCGCACGCGGCGGGTCCTCTGATTGGGTGCCAGCCGGCCGCTTGAAGCTTGAATATTTGAATGCGCTGTACTATCTTGTACTATGTAGATGTGTAGCGCTGCCGTGACATAGGTCAGAGAACTGAGCGCTGAGAGAGGCACCGGTATACGCACGTACTATGACTTACCGTTCTCCTCTCCTCATGAGCAGTACTAGCATGTATCATGACATGCATCAGCCTCGCAGCTTCCGCATCCAATATGTACGATCCTGCCTGTGCCAGCGGTCGCGCTCGCGCTCGCAGTGATGGTCTCCAGCGTTCGCATAAGAATGTAAGTACGGGTTTATCGACATCCTGCATTTGCAGCGCCGAGACGCCAGGATCGTCGGCGTCGATATCTGGTCGGTGTGCGCCGTAGTATGTACGTACACGTACGCATCGTGCATCTCGCGGCGTCAGCGCATCAGAAGCCCGAGGGCCGAAGAAGCTCGACGAGTGTCAAGTCGGCCTCGAGGAATGCTGTGCGATCCATAGATGGCGTTAGTAGCTACGTGTTCCCGGCGGAGCCGTGTGCGCACGCCGCACTGTACTTACTTAGTGTACGTGTGCCTGGGCCCTGTGAGGCCTTGAGGGCGTGTGCTTGAACCACAAGAGGCGCGGTGCTATAGAATGCGATAACCAACCGACCCTCGTATCCGAACGGGGCTGCTCCGTGCGCGATAGGGAGAAGACGAGAAGGGCGGACACCAGGAGCAGGGTGGAACTTCAACGTCAACGTCAACGGCGGCCGCCATGGGCGGGCCCTCGCGCGAGCTCTAGATCATGCACACGTCTACGGCGCTGGAGTCCGCGGGGCGCCAGGGCTTTTGGTGCACAAAGGAATGGAAGGGATGCAACGACAAGAAAAAGAAAGGGGGCCATGACATACTTATGTCGAGACCCGACCCCCTGCCCTCACAACTGACAAACCGTTATCGAGGCTCGAGCGTTCCCGCCGGCGGAGGCGAAGGCCTGGGCGCGGAGCATTTTCTCGCAGCGGCACCCTCGTTCTGTGCGCGACGGCGGCCCAGGATGAGAGAACAAGCATGCACCGCAGTGTGACTACTAGGGGCACTCACGTCACCATCCGCGGCACGCGCTGGGCGAAACCCACGCACGGACAAAACAAGAGGGAGAACGTTGAAGCTTGTTCGCGTCCTCGCTCCTCGCTCTTCTCGCGCACATCTCCGTCGCCATCACCACCTCCGGGCCTGGGCCGTGCACACGCACACGCACACGCACACGCTATCTGGGGGCGGTATCTGGACGCGAGATACGTGCGCCAGATAGCGCGAACCGGTGCATCGCCAAACCGTCGCGGCAGCTTTCAAACTTTCCTGGCGGTGGCGACCGTCGACGGGAGTGGACAGGAACAGTCGGCGGCCGCGGCACGGGCACCCCGCGACGAACGTGCTTCCGCCGACGTCCTCGCTCCGACCAGGAGGGATCTCGGCGGAATCCTGTTGCACGCTGCACGCTGCCCGATGACTCAGCTTGTCCGCATCCGTATCCGAGGGGGCCATCGCAAGCGTACTTTGAGAAGGAAGTAAAATTTCGTGCTGCGTTTGATGCGGGATCGACGCTGTCGCGGCGGCCTGGGCGTCGGGAGCGCGCATATGCAGAGTTCGGGAATGGAAGGCGGCGTAGAGGACAGGCTAGTATCCTCCTCTAGTCTTTCGGGTTAGAAGGGAGCTAGAGAGGATGCATAGATGAGGGTGGGAATCACCTGCAGATCCATGGGCCGGAATTCGTTGATGGTATCCAGTAAATTCACCGGACGAGGGCTGGGCGACGGAGAGCTTCCTTCGGCGCGGTGCGGGAGTCTCGGTGTGAACATTGTCACAGGCTAGGGAATAAAGTCCGGGATCGGAAAGGCGAAAACTTAGAACGGGCTGCGCAAGAAGATTTTGAACGGTTGCACTCACAGCGCAGCGCGTGTATGCGAAGGTACTGTCAAGGCGGTAACGAGGGCTGCATCCAAGTTTTTGGTATGCGAGGTGAGTAATAGAGTCCGGGACATGGAACGCGAGGACGGGCTGCGCAGGAACTTGATTCTGAACGGTCGCGGTCAGAGCAGCGCGTGTATGAGAACCATCAAGCGGTGGCGATGGAGATGCATGATGGGTCGAACTTTTGGCAGGAGAAGTGCCGCTACGGTGAGCGGAAGTCAACTCAGAGGAAGCGGGGCGGATACCGCGCGAACAAACGCACAAAAAGAATTGACTCCAGTCACTCAACTGTGTCGCGAACTCTGCACAACCAACGAATCCTACAGCTGCAGTGTGAGACCTATAGAGCCGCTTAGCACTATATAGTATATGTTCTCCCACATGCACGCGCGATGCAATGCGGGATGGTTTTCTTACCACTGAATTCGACCAAGAAAAGCAGCTTGAATGATCAACCAACGCGGTCCAGAGGTACTTGCACCTCGTCGAGTGACTCCTCGACCTATGATAAGTCGTCGAGATGCCGGTGAGCGGAGTCGAGGTCAGCGAAGGTGATGCAGCGCCAACTTCGCTACTTACCTGCTCTTCCCTGCATCCTCTCATCCCCTCCTCCACTCCTAAGGCTTAGTCTTTCAAGCGTAGAAGATGTCAGTAAAGCTTACACGGGGACAGTGATCCATGTAACTGGCTGTTATTACATCCAGCTGCAGCCACAGCGAAACATGGGTCAAATATGACTTTCCTTTGGTCAAGTGTCCCATCACAAAGACACTTGAAATATATCGCAGACGACCTGTCTCATGCTAGTTGTTGAGCGCCACGCAAAACACGCTTAGCCAATGACCCGAATACGAACCTGAGGATGTAACACCGTGTTACATGTCTTAGCGTCGGCAGATGCGTTTCGAAACGGCCTTATAAGGTTTGAGCAACCCTACAAGATGCTTCTACACCGTTTCGAAACGGATTCGACCGACGCGAAGTCGTCATGAGCGCCGAGGTTGATGGTGATGCAGCACGGAAGGCTTGTTGTCTCGAAACGGGCCGTGAGCAGCCCTACAGGGTTTGAAATTTGAGCAGCTCTGGCAGAACAACAAAGATGGAGAGTAGAATCGAAAGATGTTGATGCAGCGCAGAATATCGCATCCAGAAGACACTGGCCGGCACAGGGACGAGGAGCAAGGCGCTGATGCAGTGAAGGCCCGCAGATGGGCCGAGATGGGCCCGGGATGGGAAGAGGGTACCGTGTAGGGTTGTGGAGCAGGTTGGAGGCTGTTGGAGGTGGGAGTCGAAGCAGGCGGCGACATATGGAATCTGCTGGAATGGAGGATGTGTCCAAAGGGGAATCGTCGGCCTTCTTCATGGGCTTTGTGGCGTCTGTTCTAGATGCCCGATGGAAAGATCTGGTCTGTGCCACCCGGTCCTTGTCGTCCTGGTGGCGTATGTATGCAAGAGCCAAGAGACGGCAGTCCCTGACAGTGAGCGTATCGATGGCCATCGTCTCAGATGGCGAGGATAAGTTATCTAGTCGCGTCGGCGGACAGCCTCTCTGCAGCGGCGGAAGTGATGGACGGGACGAAGGAGGGCGAGCGCCGGGACGCCCGAGTGCGGAAGGAGTCGGGGCGGGCGGACCGGGGGGCTATGACGAGAGAGATTACGGCTACTTATCGCGCGCATATAATTTCACGCCTGTCGCGGTCGGTCGCGCTGGCCGTGCCGGAAGCCCGAGGAGTCGCGAATGTGCTTTTTCCGGTCAACATAAATCACGGAAATCTGGAACGGGTCCTTCTCTGACCGCAACGTCCACCGTGCCAGCGCGTGCTTCGCTGCACTCCCAGCACTCCCAGCACATCTTGTCCTCTCCCCGTCACCTCGGTCCCTTTCGCGATGTCTTATGTACTCGCCCGCCCGCCCACTCCTCCTCCCCCCCAAGAGGAAGTCGCTCTCTCCGCCGCCCTCCATGCTGCTTTGCGGCCATTCGACCCACACCCCGTCCTACCGCCACCCCCAGAGCTCGTCCACCACCACCACGCTCGCGACATGCCCCAGCACAAAGACAAGTCCAACAAGCACCCCCACCTCGAAATTCACGTCAACAACGACGTCCTCTGCCTCCGCGGCACCGGCGTCGACGTCAACCCCGCCCTCCTCAGCGGGAACGTCATCCTCCACCTCACGGAGCCCACCTCCATCAAGGAGATCACCCTCCAGTTCAGAGGCAAGGCCCATCTCCCTGTCTCTGCCGCAGAGCCGTGAGTACCTCGCCTCTACGTCCTTTCTTTGTCCTGTCTCTCTTCTACTGCTACCTCTCGCGCGCGGTGGAGCAACCGTGCGCACATGTCGCGCGACCATTCATTTGACTCGTTCAATGTTCCCTCCGCGGCGCGTCCGTGTGCCACCGACGCCTGCTTCCCTACAGCTGCGATGGACGCGCTGCTGCGCGTGCGCACTTCATGCATACACGCGCTTGCCGCTCTATGCACGGGGTCGTGCTTCTAGCCTCGCGATTCGCGTCTTCAATTCACTCGCCTTATTCAGCATCCTTCTCTCTACCCGCTTGCCCTGCGAATTTGCACTGACTCTGCTCATTTCGCAGCCTCGCGCTGAGCTCGTCGCAACTGACCTACGTCGTCTGCAACCACGAGTGGTCCTTCCTCGAGGGCGACCGCCACCACGCCCACACCCTCAAGGCCGGCCGCCACCTCTTCCCGTTCCAGCTCCAGATCGGCGGCTCCCTCCCGTCGTCGATCTACACGTCCGCGCTTGGGGGCGCGTCCGTGCAGTACAAGCTGCGCGCGCAGGTCGTCCGCGGCGGCTTCGGCCTCACGCACAGAGACTTCACCGCGCTCGCCCCAGTGATCATCATGCGCAGCTTCGGGTCCGAGGCGCTCGAGTACCAGCAGACCCTCGAGATCGAGAACACCTGGCCGGAGAAGCTCATGTACTCGATCATGATCCCCCACAAGGCCTGGGCTGCTGGCGAGCGAGTTACGGCAGTCGTCAAGTTCCAGCCGCTCGTCAAGGGCGCGCGCGTGCTGAACGTGACCACCACGATTAACGAGACCGTCAAGCTCTGGTCGCGCTCTGGGTGCCAGGAGAACACCCGGGTCATCGCGACCGCCAAGCACGACATCGTCGAGGGAAAGGCCGTCGTGGTGGACGAGCAACACCATCGGTTCCGGGTCCCGCTGCTCTCGAACGGCCATCACCTATCGCGTCAGTCGACGACGGCGAGTACGCCCGCTCACACCCCAGGTCACACCCACCACGCCGGGAGTCAATCGTACTTCCCGTCTGCCTCGTCTTCGAGCGGGACTTCGCACTCGCCGCCTCACCCACCAGTCGAGCTAGCACCGCTCACGACGACAACGACAAGGTCTTCGTCGTCAAGCGGCGGTGCGGCAGGTTCAGTGACACAACTCAGCCCTGAAACGTCGACGCACCCCTCCGCGCACGCGAGCTTCGTCAACCTGCCTCCTCCCCAGGACGGGTCGGAGCTGCTTATGGAGCCTGGGACCGACGTGGTAACCACCCTCCACATCACTGTACCTCAGTATGCAACGCCCAGTCATTCGCTTGAGGTGAGTGCATCGTGTCGTGCTCCTGCATATCGCTCGACGCTGACCTGAATGCATGTGATACAGCCTATCCAGGTCAGCCACCGGGTGAGATGGTCGATCCTGATTGGCAATCACGATGGGCACACCTCCGAGCTACGTTGTTCGCTTCCCATCCACATCCTCGACAGCCGCCTGGCCGAAGAAGCTCGCGCGGCAACCCTGCAGACTCGTCGCCTTCTCCTCGGGTCCTCCGACGTCGAGGGCGGGGAGGCTGTCATCGGGGAGGAAGGTGAAGAGGCGGAGGTGCTGCCCTCGTACCCGTCACATGTGCGCGACCGGGTCGCGAACGCGTACCTCCCCGACTCGGCGACGATGCGTGTGGCTAACGCCTGGGTCGTCAACGGCATCAGCCCCACGATACCCGAGCGCTCCGCGCACACAGCGGGCCCCTCGGAGCCCTCGAGCGGGATCCACAGTCCTGCGCCAGTGCTCGAGACCTGGCAGGTCGGGCCTGGCCTCAGCAGGCCACCTCGCAGTGAACACCTCCCACACGAGCCGCAGGCGGGCGCGACCACGCCCCTCGAGTGGGTCAACACGGAGCTCTTGCTCAGTCTCGGGCAGGAGGCACCCGAGGCGCCCCCGACGGTCCTACAGCGGCCGACGCCCCCCAGCAGGACGCCCCCGGAATCGAGCGCGCACGCGAGCAGACACGGGAGCAGGTTCCCGAGCCGACGCGGGAGCCGCGCGAACAGCCGCGCGGCGTCCCCAGAGCGCGAGCGGAGCGTGTCGGAGCTGTCCGCGCTGTCCGCGGCGTCGAGCGCAGAGGGCGCGGGCACGTTCGTCCACAGCCACAGCACGGCGAGCCGGAACGTGCACGGGCTGTTCCACATCGCGATGAAGCCGTTCACGAGCCTCGGGTCGACGTTCAGCCTCGGGGGCGCGCGCACGGGCAGCCACGCGAACATCGCGGGGCTCGCGGGCGCAGGGTCGGGCAGCATCCCAGGGTCTGGGGCGGCGACGCCCGCGCACGTCGCGGAGCCGATGACGAGCCAGGAGATGCTGCACCACGCGTTCACGCAGGTGCCGGACTACGACATGGCGAGCAGGGGCTTCTTGGGCGGGGGGATCACGCCGCTGTCGACGCTGCGCGACCTGCCGTCGTACGAGAGCGTCGCGGCGGAGATACGCGGACACGGACCCGGGCTGCGGCAGCGCGCGGGGCAGGGCGAGGCGGGCCCGGAGAGGAGCTTCAGCGAGGGCGACCTCGCGGGGATGTTCGCGGCGCATGTGCCGCTGCGGGGCATGGTCGGGCGGCCGCCGCCGCTGGGGCGCGTGCCGGTGGGGACGCCTTGAGCTTGCGGTGGTGTCTCTCCGACGGTTCTTGTGCCTCTGTCTCGTCAGCTATACCCGGACCTCCGCATCGTCACCGCTACCGCCACCGCCATCGTCTGCCCTGTCGGCTTGGAGCTTGAAGACCTCACCAGCTCGTCGAATGTATCATTATTTCCCCCGTGCCACCCCTCCTGCTCGCGAACGCCAATTGCGCGTATCTTTCCACATCCACATCCACGCACTCGCACACGCATCACATCCACGCCACAAGCCACGCATTCTCCATAGACCGCCCCACTCAAGCACGCCCCGAGCGCAGCCTCGGCCGCCACGAACGCTCACGCTCACGACCATAGATTCCATAGACGCTGCCAAGTCATAGACTGTATGTGTGTATACGGTACCTCCCCACTTAGTCCCTCCCTTCTTCCGCTGCCGCTGTTGTTGTCGTCGCTCTTGTCTGTATGTGTACCAGACCCTCCTCGTTCGTTGCAATCTCGTCGGGCGTTATCTACTCAGTGCCGAGACTAATATCTTCTTCGCTCGTCTTCGCCTTGCACCGCGTTCCCCTTCCCCTCATCGTCGTCGTGTACAATAAGTAGCATACGCATACTCGCTCT
The DNA here is from genome assembly GCA_033807695.1 of Daedaleopsis sinensis. Classification (NCBI taxonomy): domain Eukaryota; kingdom Fungi; phylum Basidiomycota; class Agaricomycetes; order Polyporales; family Polyporaceae; genus Daedaleopsis; species Daedaleopsis sinensis. Next base: position 3,386,424 of record CM066306.1, read on the forward strand.
GCTTGGGTCCCTTGCCGCCGCCGCACTGTCGTACGTACGCCAACCACTTCACACGTACGCACGTAGATCTCGTCAATCTGCCAGTACTCGTGAAACGGCTGCGCACCAGGACTAGTCGTGCTTGGAAATAATGACCTGGACACACCCCATTGATTTCACCTCGCGCAGCGTACGGCATCGACGTCGACTGGCCTGGCAGATCGTGTCTGCAGTGACATGTGCTGCGCATCGTACGTACAGCTATTAAGTATACCAGGGGCTGGGTGCGCCGCGCGCAGGCCCGGGACGCGTCTCGACTCGGACGCGCCTCGCGCCTCGGGGTTCGGGATAGAACGCGTCGGGTACGCACGTGACCGTGGCACGGTGCGGCGCTGCGGAGGCTTTCGGGCTTTCGGAGGCTCGGAGCGTCGCTGCGTGACTCTCGCCCCGTATGTACCACCTCCGAGTCTCCGACGCCCTGCGACTGCGAGGAGCTCATGCATCATGATCCATCTGAAGATTGACTCTATGGACGTTCGAACACCGGTCCTACGAAGGCTGAGGTCTCCGTACGTGCCATCTTACATCCGAGTCTGCAGATATCTCCGCCGCGGCACCTCAGGCTGGCAGGCCATCGTCAACGTCAACTCCTAGGTCAACTCGCAGGCGAGCGGCTGCGTCAAGCCGGGGAACGAGCGCAGGGCTTTGAGAGGTGAGTGGATCTGCGCTGTTACCAGATCGGAAGAGCTTGAGCTCAGAGCTGCCTGCAGCCTGCAGCCAGTGCGACCAAGTTGTGTGTGCGAGGGCACAGACGGCCGCGGGAGACAGACGGGCGACGCCCGTCCTCGCCCGTCTGCCAGCCATGTCACCTGCGCCCCTCATCCATGCTGCCGCGAGCTTCTTTCGACACCCCTGCGACATGTACGCCATACTACGCACAAGGTCGCGATCGCCGGGCCCGCTGGCGCGCCGCGGACTGCGTTTTAAGTAAGTATGCATGTGCAATGCGGACCGGTCTCCAGGCGGAGCGCATGGCCGGTGCACGTCCCCCAAGGGATGCTCGTCGCTCGAGCTCAGAAACCTACGTCCTACGCGGTGGCTCTGGCTCCGACTCCGAGAGAGAGCGACGACGATGTCTGCCGCCGCGGCGCTTCGAAGTTCGAATTCTTCCGTGCGCCTTCGTCTTCGCCGGTGCGGGGAAACTGACTACACCCGTGCCTGGTCTGCACGCTCGGTCCGCAGGACCTACATCGGTGCTTTAGCCTCGTAGCCTCGGCCTCGGGTCCTCGGCGAGTTGGAGCGGCGGCGAATAAGGGATTGATGCTCGGAGGCCGGTTTGAGCTACGTAGCAGCGCTCCTCGAGTCGGATGAAGCACCATCCTCGGAGCCGCATACGAGGTGCACTCATGCGATACAAGCATCGTCGTCCCGACCGAGGATTTCAACCAGGACCGATGCGCCCGAACTCAAAGATACAGGGTTCCCTCGTTCGCGACGATCTCGTCGCGTCGGCAAGGGCCCAAGATGCGAAGAGAACGGGACATGAAGCGGGGTAGGCCTATTTGCGCGCAAGGACGCTGTCCTTCCCGCCGGGAGCTATACTACGCTCGGTAAACCGGTCCTGGAGTGCATGTCGGTGGGTATATGCGCATATATAGCTCGTGCTCGTCCCAAGCGCATCGACGCCGATCACCCTGCCTTGGTGTCGACGATGTGGCCTTGTGCCACTGCGCACACGCGCGTGCAATGGTGACTCGGGGTCATCTGTCCAGAGGTCAGGATGGGTTTACCGGGATGATCGGGACGTGTATTGTAAGTCGTGTCAGCTTTGCGACATTCCATGAATCTCTAACGTTTGGGCACAGGGATGTGTTCGAGTGCAGCGCATTGCAACTCGTCGCACAAACCTTATCGAAACTGAATAGCGGAGTCGAGAGCGGTCGCAGACCAATGAATTAATGAAGGGCTGAGTGCGACATTCTGGGTATATTCTGGTACTCTTGTACTCGTCCGAATATGTCTAATCCTAATCTCAGTATTCTCATAGTGTGGTTATACGCGGTCACGCAACTCCTCATCCAGGGTCTTCCACTTCCAAAGACTCTCATTTGGATTCACCAAATCGTTCGCGTTCTTGGTGAAGTCAAGTTTCCCCTCACCGGCCAATACGCTGAAGCCGGGACGCGTTGCACAACATCAGAGCGGTGATTCAAGTGCAGGCGGCGCGGACAATGCCGTGGGCAGCGCACTCACCGAATGTAGTTGTACACGTTCGAGGTCTCCGCGTGCGCGCGGAGGTTATCCTTGAACGCCTTGAGGTCCTCGCTGTGGATTTCGCCCTTCGGAACGCCCTTAACGCGCGCCACTGCATCACGGATCTCCTCGAAGCTGGGGTTCTGGCCCGCGATACGGAGTTCGTCGGGGACGCTCGAGGCGGTCGCGGGGTCGAGCGAGAGGACAGCCAGCCTGGCTACCGACCGCGCGATGTCGACCTCGGCCGTCGTCGCTACGCGGACGCTTCCCGGGCCCAGCGGGGTGTAGACGTTTTTCTCGACGTCGATGCCCACTGCGTTGCGGAAGGGTTTTCGTCAGCTATGGCCGGTCGTTGCAAAATCTACGAGGGACGTGGCTTACAGTCGGGCGCGAAGAGCCACCCAAGGAACAAGCCGGTGATGAGCCCGATGACTTTCGTCCCGGCGGGCTCGACCGTGGTGCGTATCTCCGCGGCGAGCGCACGCTTCTCTGGCCATTCGGGCAATTCGTAGCCAGGGAAGTCGTTGTACTTATAATCCCTGTGAGTCGTGATGAGCCGTCCTCGTCACTCAGGCTGCTCTGCGATTGGTGAAGATGCTCACGCTCCGAATTCGCCCAGGAAGTACACCTTCGTTTTGTTGCGCACGAGGCTCGCGATGAGCTCCTTCCGGAAGCCCGGGGGAATCGTGGGGGGGAGCACGTCGACGACGACGTCCACCCCTGCGAGGACAGAGTCCAAAGGCTCGTCGAGCGAGTGGACCTCTGCGCCGAGCGCTGCGAGCTCCTGCGCTTTCGCGGATCCCGGGGTGCGGGTGGTGATGCGAACGTTAGCGAAGTGCGAGCGGTATTCCGTCAGGAATGTCTTGGTGATGAAGGGCCCTGAATACAAGTCACAGCTCAAGTTATAAGTATACGGCTGCTCAGACGGTATCGGTGAAGACTGACCTAGATTACCAGTACCGCCGAGGATGGCCGCAGTTGCGCCCGAAACCTGGACCGCGGTACTGTTCGAAGGAGGAGCCATTTTCGAGATCGTTTCGCGCGTGATTGCATATAACCTGAGAGGAGACCACCTATATACTACTCGCGCTGAGCGCTTGCTGCTGACGTACTTACCCTGGCATTCGTAGCTGACTAGTAACTACTACCACCGCGGCTAACCCAGCATAGGATGACAAAGCAAAATGCTAGCTCGAACCTCGAAGTACTACGACCTCTGCAGAATCAGCTGGTCAGTTTGAGCATTGGCACGGTTCCATGTGTCTGTACAAGAGCTAGACATACGGCCCCCCTGGCTGTACTGTTTATGCCTGTGCGACTCTTGGCACTCAGGCTGCAACCTCAGTGATCGTTATAAGAAAGTTCTCAAACCATCTGCTGTCGCGTTGGGATGACAAAGGTGGAGGTTAGTCAGGCTACGCGTCTACGCTGAGGTTACCAGTGGCTGAATAAGATCCTGTCCCAACATGGGGCAAGTAGCTTGATAATCTCCGAATCGGACAATGACCCATATGTACGTACATTCGTCGTGTGCACTTTTCGAAGCTTGAAGCTTGTTTGAGGATATGCAAGATCTTGAGAGCTTTACGTTGAAGGCTCCGAAGTAGACGGCCCGACTTACCGTACATTCGACGCTTTCTCGTGCCAGTACATGCTCAAAACGAGTGCGTATTTGTAGCATCATTATCCCGTAGTTACAATATCATCTTAGCGTAGAGTGTCCCAGTGATCCTTCCACAATGTCCAGAGAATATCCAAGCCTAATAGAAACACAAACGCGGCCACACTCACGGCAGTAACATGAACCTCTCCTTCATCTTCTTGTAGTTCGGGGTCCCCAAACCGGTAACAGGGTCCCAGCCGGGCGTGGCATTGAAGCCGGGCGTACCACAGCCGGGGTTGCTACCCTCAATGATATCGTTGTAGACGTCCGCAAACAAGTTCGAATAGAGCTGGCCCCCAAAGGCGTCAGCACCGCGTCTGCATGGATGACTATGGCATCGGAGACTTACCGCAGGGTTGATCCACCCGACAGGCCGTTTGCCGGCCGCTATCCGCGCGTCGTTGATTCCTGATATCATGGCAGCGATGATCGGCGCAGACGCAGACGTCCCCCCGCTCGTCTGGTTCTGCCCGTTGTAGACGACGGAGATGCGGGACCCGATCGCCGCGATGTCCGGGATCCCGCGCCCGGTGCGGTTGAACACGCTGGGTCCGTAGCTCGGTGCGTAGGCCTGAAGCCACTTATTCACCGCGCGGTCTTGGAACTTGGGACGTGTGAATGCACGGGAGAAGCCACCGCCAGAGGCAAACCCAGACGTCGCAGTCTCGCGGTCGACGGAAGGCTGCAATGGTCCTGGTTAGCTTGAGCAAGGGACGCCGTACAACCAGATAATATTACCTTGCGGCCTGCCGGTAGCTCCGTAGCGCCAACTGCGGTGACGTAGGGACACGACGACGGAGAGTTGACCAGGAAGTTCCCTTGGTGCTTGGTAAGTGTGCCGTTCGTGGATAGACAATATCCAAAGGAGTTCGACTCGACACCGTTGTCGCCGGATCCGAAGAGGAAAGTCATGCCCATGAGACTCAGCTAGACATCGGTGCAGTCATAAGTTTGCGCTCGTAGGACGTTTGATTAGAAGGAAGGGTACGCACTTTGCCGTACTCGGTGCAATCGCGGGTAACAGAGTTGGAAGTAGTCTCGTAACCGGCGTAGGACACCGAGACGACACTCGCAAGGGGCTTCTGGTCCTTGCAGACATCTTCAGACTTATCTGCTGCTTGACAGTATTCAATGTCGAGGTGCCTCAAGATGGCCTGAAGGCCATCTAACGACGGGACGTGAGGTCAATATACCGTGCGTGGCGCAATTCGAGATGCGTACCGCCCGACTGATAGAGCCAAACGTTCTGCCTCTTGCCCAACAGGCCCATGACAAGTTGGAAATCCATGTCGGACTCTCCTATGTTCGAAGTTTGATTGGGGGTAATCTTGCCTATCAATTACAAGGTCGTCAAGAGTAGGTAGATCGTCAAATGAGGTTGCAAACAAGAGCAGACACGACACTGACCACCTTCCATGCTCATGAGAGCTGGGCGAGCGCCCACTGAATCGGGAGCGTAGATGCGGAAGAACGTGTCGAGATCGTCAGGCCTATACGACTGTTGTCCAAGCTCCACTGAAGCGAAGAGAAGGACGTGAGAGGCCGTTTGGTGAGCATATAGTGAACACCATGCTCACCGACGGCGATGGTATTCTTTTCGGGTGCTATGGGGGTCGACTCGAATTCGTACAGCTTGCGAATGCACGAGAGCGAGGTCTGCTCATCGCAGTGGTCCGTGCCCGTGTAGACACGCTGCCCCGTTCATCGTCAGCACGCATAGACAGCAATGCCGCACATCTAGACTCACGTCCAGGTCCGCAAAGCTGTTCGAGCGAACAGGACCGCTGTCCTTCGTGCTCGAGCCGTCGAAAATGCTTCCGCTACGCTTGGAGTTGTGGACTTGAAGCATGACCTCGTCGAATCGGACAGTAGGCGAGACGAGATCGACGTGGTTCGAGACATGCTCTGGGAGGTGGTAACCGTGGTGGCACCCTACACGTTCCGCCCCGCTCTTGTGTTGATAGACGTAGAAGTCGGCAGCGAGGAGACTCTCCGTCTCCGCGACCGTAAGGTCTATCTTGAGGTGTCCACCGTCCTTGCTGAGCCGAATCCGCTGCGGGTGAACACCATCGTTGACAAGCCAAGAGTGCACGGTTTCGACGGACTCCCGCGAAGGGCGGAAGGTGTCTATAACCTGCGAGGCTGTCCAGTGCTTCCCGTAGTTGGGCGACTCCGGGTCCGCGATGTCGAGGAGGTAGTCATCGAGCTTGTCCACGTTCGATTGGCGAAGTGCGATGCTGACCGGAACGATCGCGTCCGGGTCTGCGCGACGGTGAAGGGCCCATCCAGGAGGAACGAACTCTTGGCGTTCATGGAGTATGCGTCGTGAAAGTAAGGGTCGTGAAGAACTCGAAGCTACTGCCACCAGAGAGGACGAAAGCCCGATAAATAGCGTGAAGGGTACCAGAAGCATGAGACGGCAGGGGGGTCAAAAAGCCGTCAGTGGAAGGGGAAGAAAGGATGGCAAGGGAAGAATGGCTAGCATGAGGAGAGCTCGCTGGCAGATAAATGGCTGATCCCCGAGGCACTGACCGATGCTAGATCTGCAGCACGTATGCATTGTCGCATGCGCATGCGGGCGGCGATGATGCGATGCGCTCGGAGCGTGTTTCGTGGCTGCATTAGCCCTCCGCTTAGTTACTGGATTGACGGCAGCTACATAGGGCGCGGTGAACTAGCACTTGGAGTGTATTGTCGTCGATCGGAGAGGTAATTCAGACCGCACCGGCAGAATGTCTGGTGAGATCTTTACTCACACGTAGGTGACAGCCAGCCTAGACATCAAGCACAGCTTCACGGTGAAGAGGTTCGAAAATCGTACTGACTTTGCCCGCCCGCAGATGGCTCCATTCAAATTGAAAGTGAGCGCGCATACGGGCGGGGTATGGGCGCTACATCTAGTACGTACCTGTCTGTACAGGTCTGTACCTGGATCGACATCGACCTGTAAGTATAGCCCACGTGGACTAGTCAGCCATGTTATCGATCAACCCGACTTTTCTGAGCACTCGGCGCAGCTAGTCGACAACTTGAAATGGTGGTAACGTGCGCGTGGAAATGCCGAACTCCTTGGAGAGACAACATTGCGAGACAAATATTCCCCAGAGTTGTTGTAGTAAACGTATCACAGACACTGCGTGCAACTATGCCTTGCGCTTGAACAGGTAGTGACCCACACCCCATCTATGTGGCGATGAATTTCAGTGCACAATGCGATGCAGTGATATCAAGCCATACGCACTCCTGACCACCATTCAGAGCGAAGAACTCGGCGCATGCAATATAGAAAACCCGGAACCTATATTCACCTCCTCGTTAGTTCTGCTATACTGACCACGCAATGTGCGCCACGTCCAACACACCTGTAGAACGCTTTTCTACCTTCCTCCTTACTCATTCCCTTCGCTGCGGCATCCCTCTCGAGCTCAGCGAGGCCTGCCTTGGTGTTGGTGTCCTGAATCTTGAGCCAGTCTTCACTGGTCTGGGCGTAATTCTTCCCGTTTATGTACCAACTCCGTATATGCGTCAGATCGTCCTGGAAGTAAAGCTACGCCAATCATCAGCGTTTGGCAGGGAGCTTTTTACGCGACACCGCACCAGTAGGTCGTGCGACGGCATAGTGCCCCCTGAAAACTACTATTAGTGCTTATATGCAGCAATCACTCCTGTGTGCATACCGGAGAAGAATGTTTTAGACATCCACCCATCTCCTTCTTCAAAATGGTATGGAGTAGTGCGATGGCAGAAGATATGGACGAAAAACAGCGAATCTTCAGTGCTATTTGGGCGAAGCCACGACGATATTTTGGCCATCAAGAGTTTGTAGTTCTTCATGTGCTCGAACATCTAGACATCTGCATTAGACGTCTCAGTCCATGCTGACGTTTGAGCTGCAGCTGACCTCAATAGAAAGAATACGATCGAAGCTGCAACTGGCATCAGAGCGATGGTAATTGTCACACGACGGTAACTCACTATCGCGATCCGTCGAATTCGAATGCATTAACATCCGCTGTGATGATCTGCACAATTGAATTGAATAGAGTATTCGGGGGTAGATGCCGAGTATACCATACCTCGAGGTTAGTAAGGCCGCGATGTTTCGCGACGCTATCTATGTGTAACTTCTGCGTGGTGGAGTTCGAAAGACCAACAACACGAGATTTCGGGTATTTCTGAGCAAGATATAATGATAGACTGCCCCAACCTGTCGAAATGAGTCAAGTACGATCCAAGAGCGACATTGATGGAGCAATGTCATACCACAGCCGAGGTCCAGGATGTCGAGCCCGTCTCTTAGCTGAGCCTTCTCGCAATAGCTTTCGAGCATGAGAATCTCTGCCTCTTCTAGCGTCTCTTTACCCGTCGGGTACAGGCAACAGGAGTACTTTGCATTTGGACCCAAGCAAGATAGCATGAACTTGGTTGAGACCTGACAGATATATGGGTACATTGCGTGATCATCGAGCTTAAACCTCGTACCTCGTAATGTTGCTCGTTCGCTTTCTCCGTGAGGTCCGCGATCTTGCTTCTAGCGCGAACGCCCTCGATCCATTTCATCTTGGCCGCATAGTTGGCTTCGAACGAACCAGCGTCGATTTCGCGCAGCCTCTGGCGGCACAGGGCCCGTATGACTGGCCTCAAAACGAAGTCTGGAATTCGACCCTGGTTTTGAGGTCGTCAGTTTCAGGACGTAACAAGAGCAGAGTTAGGCTTGCTCACCTTGTCTATAAGTGCGTACCCGACTTCAAGGATGCGGTCTATGGGGGAGGACATGGTGGGGGTGGTGGTTGGGAAGAAAGAGAACTGCGTAGTAACCACCCGTCGGCGACATCGGTGAATGATGCATTCCTGTTGTCCCAGTGCCACGGAGGCGAACGTCGCTGCGCGGAACGACGCCGACGATGAACACCCGTTGTGCTCAGGGTCACGTGCGCGGCCTCCAGACGGCTGCTCGTCGTGTCTTGCGTTCTGTCCAACGCTTCGCTCACACGAGCCGTCGCCTCCCCCCTCATGCTCTCAATCTGACTCTGTCGACCGACTGTGCACGCCATGCACGCCATGAAGCGTTTGCTGCTGCAGCACAGCAGCCGTGGAGCTGCTCTGGATCGCTACAGTACCATTCGCAGCTTCTTCCGACAACAAAGTTGTCAACCAATCTGCCCGGTTTCGTACACGGATGCCAGGACGAGATTTTCCCCCAGTTCTACCAGCTCCATCATTTACACTCTCCGAGCTCGTGTGCAGCTGAGGCAATTCTCCTCGCACCGTCATCTGTGCCAGGAGAGCCCGCCAACACAAGCTCCCCAGCAGGGCCGCAAAGGGCAGGGGCACGAGGAGCAGCATCAGGAGGGGACAGACCATGCCAGGCTACAGAACTACTCTGCTTTCTTCCGAAGGCTCGCAAGGTCTCTGCCTCACTTGCAGACCCCGACCCGGGACGACTTCCTGAGGGCAGCAGACGGATTCTGGCAACGGGCTCGTATTCGGTTTAAATGGCTCACCATCCGGTCTTTCCGAAGGTATAATGCAGACGAGATCGGAGCATTCTTCACGTGGTTTATCATGAGCCAGACATTGTGGCTCTTCGTTGGGACGTACGTCTTCAAATTTACGAACATGTTGCACGACTTGACTTGCTTTTAGCACGACGTTCTTCTCAGTCGTGTTCGCTACGGCGAATAGCCTACGGCTTCAAGGTCCGTTCACTCTCAACGTTCATACATCCAGACGTTCACTCTTCCACAGAGTACATCGCGCGTGCACTCAGCGATTACCTCACGGCGGAGACTGGAATCACCATCATCTTCGAATCCGCAATCGTTCCCAAATGGCGGGACTCTCGTATATCCTTCAAGAACGTGTTCATTACGCGTCGACCTGACAACTTCTTCAAGAACAAGGCACTTTCTGCGTCGGGTCATTACGTCGCAGCCGGATACGACTTGAGCAACCATCCTTCCTACCATGCAAGGATTGACGAAGAAGACGATGACGGGACTGAGGATTTCTCAGATGACGACATGAACTACTCTATGTTCGACCTGAGCGTGGACTCTATCGATGTCACACTATCGTTCGCGAGGTGGTTTGAAGGAAAAGGCTTGGTGGAGGATGCGGTTATTAAGGGCGTTCGCGGCGTACTTGGTATGGTTTCTCCATGTTGAATCTTCGTTCTCCTCTCAATCATGATACAGACCGTCGCTCGGTAAGATGGGACCCGGATCATCCGCTCGACCCTGCCGCGTTTAGAACCAAGGCTCAGCCAGGCGATTTCGAGCTCGAATCTCTCAAGATCGAGGACCTGCTTGTTACCGTGTACCAACCGGGCAACTTCCGTCCATACACTGCATCTATCTTCCGCGCGGATATGCAAACCTTCCGGAAACAATGGATGTTCTACGACTTCCTTTGTGCCGAGAATGTCGTCGGACAGTTCGACAACTGTCTTTTCAGCCTCCACACGCCGCAGAGTATTGGCAGGACCACTGACCAGGACTTGAAGGATGGCAAATGGAGTCGCATGGTGCGCACCCTTGATAAGAATCAATCACTCACATATGAATGACTACATCCATGCACATTCTAGTCACGCTTCAGGATGGATGGACTCAACGTCGACCACCTGCAAGCGATGTCCACATCAGGAGGCCCATTTTCTTGGATCACGTCAGGAAAGCTGGACGCCGTTCTTGATATCAAGTTCCCGCGCGACCCATCCGAAGAGCACGCTTTCGATGCCCTTCTCGGTGAACTGGCTGATGCGCTCACGTCTGTCGGCATGACCGACCGTATCCCTGGCCAGCGCGAGCTTGCGAAGCCTCCGTTAAGCGCGCCATCTGACGAGGACGAACCGTTCGAGGGAGAAGATGACACACCGAGAGTCGTTGTGGACATTGATTTGCGCTTCAGGGACCTGAAAGCCGCGGTGCCGTTGTTCACCGGCGACCTGAGCTACGTGAACAATGCGTTGATCCGACCGATAGTTGCGTTCATGAAGTACGTTCCAGAAGAGCCTCATATATTCCGCACACTCACAACTCTTTTGCAGTGCGAATCGAACCCTGATACCCATCCGGTGCCGTGTGGTGGAAGATCTGGATGCTTTCAATGGCTCGTGGACGGTACGTAATGTGAAGCTTATATACCAGGATCTTACGCTCATTCATACGCCCTCTCAAAACAGATGTGGGAGAGTGAGTCCTCAAAAGAACATACTCACCACACCAATATATCGCTAATCACCTCACAGCTGGTTTAATGGATGCCATCTCCATGAAGGTATACGAAGCGATGGCGTACCACGTCTCCCAAGCAAACTTTCATCGCCGTATTAGAGCAGTCGGCACATGGAGTCTGCAAATGACCGCCAATGCGCTCATGTCGACCTTGCGGACCGTGATGGACCCTATGACCGCACACCTACGCGACATATACGAGAATCTACCTTCAGATTCCGTGCCCCATATTCACATCGCCGCATTACAGCGACCTTCCAGTCAGCCGGTTTCTCCTGCCAGTGCATAGTGATCTTCACCAGCTGCGAAAAGTATCATACACGTACATATACACCTATATACACACGTCTAAGCATGTGCGCAAACAACCTAACAACCTATTTACTGTTTAGTGATGACTTCATGACAATACACATCCCACTCGTTTAGTCCCGATACTTCCTGATGCGCCTCCCGACCCAACTCCCAAACGCGGACTCGAAGACCATGAATACCACCCAGAGGTACCCGCCCAAGAGGTGCTTCTTCGCGGACACTGCGAACAACGAGCTGACGATGGTAGGGCCTAATGCTGCCGCAAGTGACTGCGACAGCTCAGAGAGCCCGTTCGCAGTCCCAAGCGACGCCGATCCCGGAGCGTGGTCTCTTGTCAGGATCATGACGAGTCTGCAAAGATGAACATCATGCATCAATGAGCAACATTCTCTCGACGGCATTGACGCGACCCACGAGAACGCCAGACAGCCGAGCCTGGACAGAAAGAGGATGAACCCGACCGTGGTCCACTCCAACGCGCTCGCTTCCCTGAAGCTCTCCTGCAGCCCGCCGACGGACCCGACAGACGCCTGGGCGACCCAGGACGCGAGCGGCATGGCGGCGAACGTGAACGGCCAGACGATCATGCACAGGTCGAACATGTTCAGCGTGCCGTACCGCCGGAGCAGCGGGGGCAGGCAGAGCTTCAGGAAGATGGAGACTGCGCCCATGCCGGAGAGCGCGCGGCCGATCTGCGCCGGCTGCAGAGGGGTGGGCATAGAAGACGCGGTCCGTGAAGTCAGCTACAGGGGCATTGAGCGGAGGTGGAAGAGGCTTACCGAGAGCGCGAGGCCGCCTTGGTTGAGGGGGGTGTACGCCATGAGGACGAAGACGCTGTTGAAGCAGGAGCCTGCGAAACCTAGCGCGCCGTTCGACGCGAACACGGCGCGGAGCACGGGTATCGATACAAGCTCTCGCACGCTGAGTGGCTTCGAAAGCGGCTCTGGGACGTCGATGACCGTGTCGCTCGAGGCGGCGGCGGCGAGAAGGGGTTCTGAGTCCTCTTCGACGAGGAGCCGTTTAGGCTTCCGCTTGCTCGGCAGAGTCTGCGCAACTACCTGTTTAGCGTTCATGTCGCGTATTATAGAGCTATGGCGCACATACCTCGTTCAGGGCGAAAACGGCCAGGAAGGCGGCGCCCACAGAAAGCAGGGAAGAAATAAGCGATGGAAGGAGGTAAGGATATGTGCGCCACAACGGGTTGGAGAACACGTCCGGCCATTGCTTCGCGGGGTTCTCAAACGTTCCTCCAATCAGTGGGCTGTGATTTATATCGTTAGCTGATTGGGTATATGTGCAATACGGTAGTGACATACCCGATCGTGAAGCCCATTGCAGATACGATGTCGTATAGAGGGAAGGCGATAGACTGGTTGGTCTCATCGGAAAGCTCGCCGACGACCGAGTGGATAGCTCCGGTAATCCCAAAGAAGAGCCCAGCTGGTAGCACTGTGTAAGAGATTCACTGCAATGCGAGAGCGACTGGGGGACATACCGAGTAGACGATTGATGATTACTCCAGTTAACGAACCAGACAAGCCGAACAGGAGGGTGAAGACTGCTGTGCCGGCGGTGCCCAGGACCATGACGGGTATACGTCCGATGCTATCTAACGAGGGGCGGATTTATCAGGACACCTCGCTGTGCTACGACACTTGGATCAAATGGGTGCCGCGCATTGACCGCTGAGCAGAAACTGAGTAGCTGTGTAATGACGGGAGCGGGCCAACGTCGACTAGGACGTTCTCCACGGCATCGTTACACAGCCGCTTGGCAGTCTAGAAATTTAGAGTCTCACCAGATAGCCGTCCCCAGAAGAACATACTGAAGAATTTTGCGATCGAGAAAGCGCTGTGCTGCGTTAGTCCGGTCAGCCATGGTCGTACAGCTCACGTGTGCGGATACATACCGCAATTCCACTGTAGTAGCCCGTGTCAGCACCCTCGGATGACGCCAGCTTCTCGATGAGGACATTGTAGTAAGGCAGGGTCTGTGTCAACGCGATAGGGAGTGTCAACTTGATCGCATAGACAATTGCAAGCTGGGTCTTCGGCAGCGGGTTCGGACGTATCCTCTGCTTCGCGAGAAGAGGTGCTGCCTCGTCAGAGTGGGCCTGCGGTTGTTGGGTTGCACCGTGCGGAGGGGTCATGGTGGTTGAAGGGAAAGGAAGACACCAGGGTATTTAATCATGAGAATACCTCGCCGGAACATCGACCATATTAAGCTAGATCTATTAACAAGTTGTCAGCATACGCTCCGAAGACTCAGACTGTTCCAAGCAATCTATGCATGAGTTTGCGTGCTCCTCCGGTCAATTGACGATTCGAACCCTAACCCAAAACAAGTATTGCACGTGCCTCCTTCAATTGCAAGTTAGGGCGATGCCTCTGGCAGCCCTGTCCGATGCAGAGTCCACAGTGCGTGATGATACACACGCACCTCCAAGGTCGGTACCATGTACTTACCACGAGCGGCCTCAGAGTCACAGCTTAGACAGAGCCGTGCTCTATGTCGCGACCCTTAGGACTTTGAGATCGGGCGGTGTCGCTGGAGAGTCGGCGGGAGTGACTCGGGTACGTGCAACATATCTTCCATCCTATTCGCGACTGATGAAGTTGACAGTTGCCTGGTGACTGTCGCGTGAGGTGCTGTACTAGTAGTAGCAGACTCATTCGGCGTTCTCGGCGTCGCGCGCCACTCTTCAGATCACCGGTGGACGAGCTCTAGGAGGGCGTAGGGATGTCTTTCTATCTTGGTCAGCTATCGAGACTGGCGTAGAGACGTTCGAAGAGAGCATACCTCCACCAGTGTACGATATGATCTTCAAGAGCGGACCGTCGTGAAGCAGTGGCCCGATGGGAGAGGTGCGCAGAGTCAATCAAGATACATAAATCACGACTCACCATTCGTCGATCTCGGTGTTCGAGAGCAAGGGATCCAATGGCAACGGGACCGTTCGGTATGTCTGTTATCCTGCTTGCTATGAAGCGATCCGGACTGACCTTCGGCGCGAGTAGCAGACTCGAGTCCGAGACGGACGAGGAAGCCCAAGCGCTTGGACGCGATTGGCAGGATGACGTCACGCGTCAAACCAATTTGAGTCTCTGAATATTTATTGAATCCGGGGCACAGATACTGACCGCACTGCGAGGCAGGTGCGTGCAGCCGTTCCAGCAGCGAAGACGACGCGTAAGGCAGCAGGTCGAGTGCGTCGAGGCCGGCGCGCCGGCCGCGCACGCAACTCAGCCGCAGGAATGATTGTCGGGCGGCGAAGACAGCTCGCAGGACTCGGCAGCGTGCGGCGCGAGGGGCGGCGGAGGAGATGAGAGCGAAATGTCAACACCTGACAAATATGCACCGGCTAGCACTGGTAGTACACAGATTATGTTGCTTTCTTACGGCACAGAGAGAAGTCCAAGCGGCCGCAGACAGAGCGCATATGTGCAGCAGAAGGGCAGGACACGGTCAGAACAAGCGGAGGTGGTGGTTAAAAGGAGAGCCGAGGACGAGAGCTCGTCGTCTCACTTATGTAGGCGCTCGACTGTCCGAATCCGGCGGCACTGACTCTTGCGAGGACTCGTCCAAGTCTCTGTCTGCCCTCCTCCTCCCTGCTGCGAGGCTCGTCCTGGCGTGATCAATTTCTGTGGTATGCGATATCTAGATCCATGGTGGTTATCTCCTGCCAGCACGTGTGCCTCCTGAAGCTCTAGTACAGCACTGGTCACCCGGGACCGCATTTTCTATATGTACCCCCGCACTCCCTATCTCCCGCATTATTTCTGCACACTTTACTCGCTCTTCGGGCACCCACAGTTCCTCGTCACACCCTGTCGCTCGCGAAACAACGCTGTCCGGTACCGCCGGATGCGAATCTGTTTCTACAGTATAGCGACTAGTTGTTATCACCAGCTGGAAAAAGTACAATACACACCCCACTCGTTTAGTCCCGATACTTCCTGATGCGCCTCCCGACCCAGCTCCCAAACGCGGACTCGAAGATCATAAATACCACCCAGAGGTACCCGCCCAAGAGGTGTTTCTTCGCGGATACTGCGAACAACGAGCTGATCACCGTGGGGCCTAGTGCGCCCGCCAGGGACTGCGATAGCTCAGAAAGCCCGTTCGCCGTCCCGAGGGACGCCGATCCGGGACTGTGGTCCTTCGTCAGAATCATGACGAGTCTACATAGATGAACATCATGCATCAATCAGCGATATCCTCTCGACAGCAACGGAGCGACTCACGAGAACGCCAGACAGCCGAGCCTGGACAGGAACAGGATAAACCCAACGGTAGTCCACTCCAGCGCGCTCGCATCCCTGAAGCTCTCCTGCAACCCGCCGACGGACCCGACAGACGCCTGAGCGACCCAGGACGCAAGCGGCATGGCGGCGAACGTGAACGGCCAGACGATCATGCACAGGTCGAACATGTTCAGCGTGCCGTACCGCCGGAGCAGCGGGGGCAGGCAGAGCTTGAGGAAGATGGAGACTGCGCCCATGCCGGAGAGCGCGCGGCCGATCTGCGCCGGCTGCAGAGGGGTGGGCATAGAAGACGTGAAGTCAGCTACAGGGGCATCGAGCGGATATGGGAGAGGCGTACCGAGAGCGCGAGGCCGCCTTGGTTGAGGGGGGTGTACGCCATGAGGACGAAGACGTTGTTGAAGCAGGAGCCTGCGAAGCCCAGCGCGCCGTTGGATGCGAACACGGCGCGGAGCACGGGTATCGACACGAGCTCTCGCACGCTGAGTGGCTTCGAGAGCGGCTCTGGGCAGTCGATGACAGTGTCGCTCGAGGCTGCAGTGGCGAGAAGGGGCTCCGAGTCTTCGTCGACGAGGAGCGACTTGGGCTTCCGCTTGCTCGGCAGAGTCTGTGCGACTGCCGGGTCAGTGCTGCGTTCATGTCGCGTATTGCACAGAGCTATGGCGCACATACCTCGTTCAGGGCGAAAACGGCCAGGAAGGCGGCGCCCAAAGAAAGCAGGGAAGAAATAAGCGATGGAAGGAGGTAAGGGTATGTGCGCCACAACGGGTTGGAGAACACGTCCGGCCATTGCTTCGCAGGGTTCTCAAACGTTCCTCCAATCAATGGGCTGTGGATGACATTATGAGCGATCTTGGTATAAGTGCAATGTGACTGTGACATACCCGATTGTGAAGCCTACTGCAGATACGATGTCGTACAGAGGAAAGGCGATAGACTGGTTGGTCTCGTCGGAAAGTTCGCCGACGACCGAGTGGATAGCTCCGGTAATTCCAAAGAAGAGCCCAGCTGGTAACATCATGTAAGAGATTCACTGCAATGCGAGAGCGACTGGGAGACATACCGAATAGACGATTTATGATTACTCCAGTTAGCGAACCAGACAAGCCGAACAGGAGGGTGAAGACTGCTGTGCCGGCGGTGCCCAGCGCCATGACGGGTGTACGTCCGATGCTATCTAACGAGGGGTGGTTTTATCAGGACATCTCGTTGTGCTACGACACAGTGATCAAATGGCTCAGGCCAATTAACTGCTGAGCAGAGACTGAACCGCTCAAGTGACGGCGGTGTGTGGCACTTATTAGGGGCGGTCAAAGATGCAAGAAATCTCCCCATTTCCTTTGGTTTTATTTGGCCTTGAACCGTGCGTTATATGAGCTATGCAATGATCGGGGGCCTGCAGCTCGTCCACACGGAGCCTCCTTGAGCTTATCGGTTTACGCAACAACGTAATGGTCAGCAGCCTGTGGCCCGTCCATTTCATTGTGGCGTATGCCCCCCTTTCCCTACAGGCTCACGGCCCACGGCCAACGTCGACTAGGACGTTCTCCACGGCATCGTTACACAGCCGCTTGGCAGTCTAGAAATTTAGAGCCTCACCAGATAGCCGTCCCCAGAAGAACATACTGATAAATGTTGCGATCGAGGAAGTGCTATGCTGCATGCTTACGGTCAGCTACGGCCTTACAGCTCACATGTGCGGATACATACCGCAAGTCCACTGTAGTAGCCCGTGTCGGCACCCTCGGATGAGGCCAGCTTCTCGATTAGGACATTGTAGTAAGGAAGGGTCTGTGTCACCGCGATAGGGAGTGTCAACTTGATCGCATAGACAATTGCGAGCTGGGTCTTCGGCAGCGGGTGAGGACGTATCCTCTGCTTCGCAAGAAGAGGTGCCGCCTCGTCAGTAGAGTGCTGGGTTGTATGCGGAAGCGTCATGGTGGTGGTTGAGAGGAAAGGAAGGCACCAGGGTATTTATGGAGTAAATCATGAGATTACCTGCCCAGGAACATCGACCTTATTCAGCTAGATCTAACAACAACTGTCAATCAGCATCTCCGAGTCGGAAGTCGCAGGGGAATGTGTGAGCACTCTATAACTTGACGGTGTGAAGCAAGTTTGCGTGCTACTCCGGTTAACTGACGAGTCCAACCCTAACCCGACGGAAGCATCGGGTCGGATATCTAAAGCAGTGCATCGCACGTGCCTCCTTCTAGAACCGGCAGGATGTCACTCGTAAGTAACCGCAGCGGCCCTTATGATCGAGCTCTGTAACTACTGCGCCAACCTTCCTCTCTTACTCTTCTACCACGACCAGCATGGCTCACTACGACAATCCCCCACCGCCGTACTCTGGACCTGCAGGAAAGACCGTACCCCCAGGCTACGATGAAGCCTCCCAGCCGTTGTTGGGAAGCTCGGCTGCCGGGAGGTCGGGCATCTACTACCAACCCGCCGCAGGAGAGATCCCGGACGACTTCCTGGTGAGTCGAAACGTTTATTGATACAGATCTACCTGCTCATAAGACCATCAGTATGGTGCAACTGTTGCCGAGTGTGCGCTCCAAATCCGCAACGAGTTCGTGCGCAAGGTGTACACCATTCTCTGTGAGTGCGATATTGCGCAGCTGTGAGGCGATACTGTGCTTACATGACTCATCTGCCAGTCTGCCAGATTGTGAGTGCATCTTGAGGGATTGGAGGGAAGGATGAGGGTTGTATATTGACGTTGAACCAGGTTGCCACGACCATTGTGGCCGGTTTCATCAGGTCGTCTTCTAATACCGTTCTATGGGTCCTAACACAGTACGTCCTCTGTTCTCTCCGAAACCCGTTCACTCCTCATGGTGCATGGTCAGTTCCTGGTCATTCTACGTCCCTCTTTTCGGTACCTTAGTCAACCTGGGATTGCTCTACTGGAAGAGGCACAACGTACCCCTGAACTACATCCTTCTCTCGACGTTCACCGTGCTTGAGGCGTTCACGTTGGGGATCATGACCGCCTTCTTCGACAACGAGATCGTATTGCAGGCTCTGTGAGTACAGTTATCGACTCTTCTATGCCCAGATCTCACCGTCTACCGACATGTAGACTCATCACGACCGGCGTCTTCCTCGGTCTCACGTTGTTTACCCTCCAGTCGAAGGTGAGTCTTCAGTCCAATTCTACTAAATTCACCTCTGACCATCTGTTTGCAGTATGACTTCTCTGGCATGGGATCGTGGCTTTTCGCCGGCCTGTTTGCCCTACGTAAGTATTGGAAACAAGCTATCCGACATGTCTTAACGACCTAACATTTACCTAGTGACCACGGGCCTCGTTGGAATGTTGTTCCCCTTTTCTCGAACCATGGATCTTGTCTTCGCGTTCGGCGGCTGCCTTCTCTTCAGCGGCTACATCATCTACGACACGTACATGATCACGAAGAGGCTATCGCACGACGAGTATATTTCTGCAGCTATTAGCCTGTACCTGGAGTGAGTTGCTTCATATGCTGCTCCTCGAACGGTCGTGCTGATCTTGGCATGCTAACTCTACAGCTTCATCAATTTATGTGAGTTGGTCTCTAGAGTTAAGCATATCCAAAACACTAACATAAGTTTGCAGTCATAAACATCCTCCGTATCCTCAACGACCTGCAGAGGGATTGAGAAATCTGAATGGAAATATGTGGGCCGTTGCGTGTTCTGTTGATTGAGATCATTTGGCGTGTATAGTATCGTGTATCGTTGAACGGACGAATAGTTCATAATCGTGATTTTGTGCTCATGCTGCCAGGTTATTGCTGTAGATATCTCAGTCTCCGGGCGCGGTGACGGGGGTCCAATAGGATATTGAGCTCAGATCCATCACGTCATACACTTTGAGCGACCACGTGAGAGTCGCGCGCGAAAGTCGCATAAGTATCAGTATCGACTGTCGTAACACATCGAGTGCTAACCTCATCTTTATTTGTGCTTTCATCTCCATCCTACACCGCCGACAACGCTTCTAAGATGCCTTCTCGCAAGAGAAACAAGCTCAAAGCCAACGAAGACATGACCGTGGCCGAACGGAGCGTTGCTACCCAAGGCAAATGTGCACCGTCCCGGCGCAACTTGCGCGGGCGGACAGGAGGCTTGAAGGACATGCCAAACATGCCGATAGACATTCTCATAGAGGTGCATACATTCAGCAAACCTGCTCGCATTCCCCCTGTGCTGTGCTACGCGTCGATTAAATGCTCGCTTACCGTGAATATATAAAGATATTCAGTCTGATGTGTCCGCGCGACCTGCTCAGTCTCGCTCGTAGCTCCAAGGACTTTCGAGCGCTCCTGATGAGCCGCAACTCTGAGTCGTTGTGGAAGGCAGCAAGACAACAAGTGGCAGGCCTCCCTGAATGCCCGCCGTACCTCAGCGAGCCGGCTTACGCGAACCTCGTCTTCTTCGCGCACTGTCATGTGAGTGTTCCTCGATAAACCACCGCGTATAACCAACGGTGAATGGTGACACCCCAGGAACTCCGTTCCCCTGTAGAGCTGTCTCAAACCCAATACGAAAAGCGTGATATGGCAGTTCTCAGCCCGCTACTGCACGAAATGCAGGGAGGATTTGTGAGTGAACCAGCACTCTTGGACGAGTCTTGTACATGACATTCTGAGTGCTTCTAGACTTGTGTATCTTTATGTCCATTCTGACTACGTGGAACAAGTACAGAATGAGCTGGGACTACAGCACGACATATTCACGGTGCATGTCATGGCTGCTACGTACGGTGTCCTTTCCCCCTATGTTTTCCGACTTGTTCACTGACTGCGATAAAGTAAGGGGTCGAAGTTAGAGGGCGCATTCTACCATCTGCCCGATGTCAAGGCTTTCAAGGCTAAGTATACCGCTCTTTCCACTATAGAAGAGAAGAGGGATTTTGCGAAGGGTGTTACCGAACAGGTGAAAGCACAGTACAAGGTAACGCGCGTGTTCTATGGTCCTCATGAGGTTCAGAGGCTGATGCTACGAGTCAGTTTGCTAGCTGTATGCGACTATGGAAACTCGATCAAGAAGAGAGCCGGTCAGTGGAATTGGACGCCATGAAGGAAGCCCGCTTTAAAGCGTAAGTCTTTCTCTTCTACAGAACTCCGAGCTGCATTGTCAACAGCGCATGCACAGGATTATGGATCGTCTTCGTGACGAAGATCGGGCCCGCGACGAGCTTGATAACATGTCTGTTTACGAGCTTGCAGACTTGCGACGCCACAAGGCGTGCCGCAAGGGCCAGAAGCTCACCGAGCATGGTTCGTCCCCTCAACAAATACCCGGTCGTTGCACTCAGACCTTTGCACAGGATGGCAAAGCATTCGCCGCGATCTCGTGCAGTTCATGGAATCCATGCGCAAATCCCGACTCGAAGGCCAACACCGGGTGGCGATCATCGAACGGATTGCGATCTTGCTCGACGTAATAACCCAATCGGAACAGTCGGAACCTCCCAGGAGTGCCGAAACGGACTGGCATCCCCACTTCGCGGACTACGCATTCATGCCAGCTCTCAGAGAGTGAGAGATCATAGAGGCGAACACGGAGAAATTTCAAGCCCTCCTTCACGAGCTCCCGTCCCTCCGGGATGCGTGGCTCGAGGAACGTCGTATGGAGCTCGAGTCCAAAGTCACGATCACCTGCGGGCGCGACGACGTGCCACTGCTGTCACTCGCTGTCGTGACTTTCGAATGCAACAGATGCGAGAGGGTGGGCCTGCGATGGCCACAGATTCTTGCGCACGACTGCGGCGCGCCACCCTCCATGGAGTCGCTCGACATGGCCGTCAGAAAGTTCTGGATGGCGGCGACTCTCATCTGCCGCATGCGCGGCCAGCCTGAGCCGCTCATGTGGCCCGCGAATATCCGCAAGCATTTCTCCTTCGACCGATCACACCTGGAGAGGACCCGGGCGGTGATTGAGGCATGTGGCAAAGATCCGAATGTGGCCACGTACGAGGAGATGGAGGCGTGTGGTGTCCGATTGGTCTGCGTGCCCTGTGTGTCTTCCAACCGTAGTTGCAAAGCTCTCGACTGGGGAGCAGGGGTGCGTCTGCAGCTGGACGGACTCCACATGCTTGTCAACTGAGCTTGAATCCAGATATTGCATGACGGCGTCGACCTCGATGATCCGGCGTCGTGGACCAGCATCTTAGACGAGCACACGCCCTCGTTCCAACGCCTTGATGATGAACATACGGCTCAGGTCAAGCTACTAGAAGCTACATCTCTCCAGCAAGCAACTCCAGAGATCTTAACGTCACCCATCACAATATTCGGCTGCACCCGTTGTCGCCAGCACCTGAAATCGCTCGGCACGGTCACCGAGCATTGCACCAGGTGAGTGTATTTTTTCGTAGAGGATAGCGATGGGCACGCTGACATCTAGAAAGTACACACGGCATTGAAGACCTTGCGTTAGGGACCGACTACTACTGCATGCAGACTCGCCCAAGCTGCGGCCCCCTCCAATCCGGATATACTCACAGGGACAGGACATGCATCCGACTGTTATCGCCAACGTCGAAGCGCAGCGCGCCTTTGTATCTTCCTCCCTCTTCCCCCCGTCATGAACAGGCAACCTCCTTCCGCCCAGTATCCTTACACCCAGTGCGATCGCAAGCCTTTATTTCTTCACACTGTAATTGAACATGCGTCAATGTATCATACCCATGTTTCGCGCAGGATACTACCGGAAGAGGATACTGACGCAGGTGCTCGTCAGATGGGGCGCACATCACTAGTGTCTATGCCGCGCTCATACGCGAGGCTTTCCTGCCTTCCGATCCTATATACAATCTCCTGTCTAGCTATGAATACAGTGATAATAATCCGCAGACAAATATCTTCCTTCCATCCGATCACGCCACGATCTAAGTACACGCACACGCACACATAGTCCGCCGCCCTCGTCGACGCCGTTAACACACATCTACGAGCTCCTCGAGCTTCACCGGGATCCTCTTCTCCCACGCGCCCATCACCTTCTTCAGCTCGCTCTCGACCGCGCCGAGGTCGTGCACGAGCCGCTGGAGCCCCTCGGGCGAGATCTTGTCGACGTCGACGTCCTCGGACGACACCTCCCCGTCGCCATCCCGGTCCGCCTTGCCCAGCAGCCGCTGCAGCACCTGCCGCCGCTGCGTCTGGTCCTGGCGCAGCTCGACGTACACCTGGTAGCAGTCGCTGTAGTACTTGCGCAGCCCCGCGCTGTCCGTCGGCCAGGGGCCGGGCTTCCAGCGCGCCGTGTGCGCCATCTTCGACCGCTTCGCTGGGGGCTCGTCGGAGGGGGAGAACGCCTGCGCCGCGCCGCGCGCGCGCACGGAGGGCACGCTGCGGTCGGACTCGTCCTCGGAGGACGTGTAGACAGGCACTTGCTTCTTGGACGACCGCATAGGTTCCGCGGTCTTGCTGCTCTTCGTGTTCGTGTTAGAGGATAGGGAGCTCGATCGGTGGGCCTTCTCGACGACAACCGGTGGTCGGGGCGGCAACGACGCACGAACGGAGGAAGGCGACATTGCTACAGCGAGCGGAGAGGACTCCTTCTTGACCTTGGTGCGGTGAGGCCCGAGTGGCGAGGGCTCTCGCAGCACGGGTTTCTTTGGGAGAGAAAGGTCCCTCCCGCGAGCCTTCTCGGTGGAGCTGGGCGGCGGGTCGTCGAGCTTGCGCTTCTTTGGCATATTCTCCCTAAGAGGAACATCCCGCTCGGAATATTCGGAATCGTTGCCATCCTGGGCGGGCTGCTTTCGCTTAAAGGATGGGAGTGGCCGCGGTTTTTCCTCTACCACCGCACGCTCTACCACCGCGCGCTCCCGTGCACGCTCCTGGACGCGCTCGTCTCGTCTCTCTTCCGCGGCGCGAGAGCTCGACGACGGCTGAGCATCTCTCGCCTTCTTTCGGGCCTGAGAAGCACTTGCCGCGGAAGATCGTGGATCTTGAGTGGGCAGAGTGGCCTTCGCTGGCACCGGAGACGCTGCGGGTTCTCGCTTGATATCTCGCGACTCTGTGTGAGCCTGTTTCTTGGGTATAGGAGGAAGGGGAGAGTTCCCTCGCGGTTCGATGACCGGCGGTGTCGCAGACTGCTTGACCTTGAAACCTGAGCCGGGTTGTCTGCGGGCAGGAGGTCTGGTGGCGGATGTCGGTGTACCCGCGGCGCTGCTCTCGTCCATGTCTCGCATCCTGCCCTTGCTACTCTCATCCTTGGCAGGAATGACAATGTCGGACACCTTCTTCCGCGTCCCGTCCGCGCTCTTCACCTTTTTCGTCTTCGTCGTCATGACCCCATTCTTGTCAGCTACAGGGCGCGAGCCACCTTCAGGATCATCGCCGGGGCGGAAACGTGCAGTGTCCCATAGCGGGTCAGATTTCGGGATGCGGAGGTTTATGAAAGCCTGTTGGGCTTTTTGGGCCAGCCGAGTCCTCTCGTCTTCTGTCAGATGCGGCCATTCGTAAGGACGAACTTCCCGCCACGATTCTAGCTTGAGTTTCCAACGGACCGGATCGCTGTTCCTGGCTGCAGGGACCGGCTCTGCCACCTATAATGTCGCATATATCGATAAGACCGGGGATGGGAGGCGGTCCAGAACGACTCACCGCCTTGAGGAGAGACACTAGCTCGTTCTTGACCCGAGTTGTAGCTTCCTTGCCAGCACACAGTGAGATCACGCTTTCTTCAGTACGGGCCATGAGAGCAACGCAGTGGATGAGGCGCGTGCGGGTGGGGATGGTCTCCGAGGACGTGCCAGTGGTATTGGTGCCGGAATGAGACGGGGCTTTTGACGAGCTTGGGATAGGCGAAGCTTTCGATGTGTTTTGTGCCAGTGACGGCTTCGAAGAGCTTGGAAGGGAAGAGGGCTTCGACGGGGCGGGTAGTACGGATACCTTGGGAGCCGCATGGTTCGAGCTTGACAAGGAGGATACTTTGGTCTGCGCAGGGGAGGCCTTGGACGTCGATGGCTTCGAAGAAGACATGGCGAAGTTGGAAGTCTGGGGAGCTCTACGCGCGGCAGCCTTCCGCCCTTTACCAGTGTAGCCAAGGTCGGGAGGTTTGTCGAGATAGATCGCCTTTCGCTCCGTCCGAGCCTTCTCAGCTCCAAGTGTAGCTTCACGCACCGACTCCTGGACCTTCTCCCCCAGCTCCCTTTCAACCATGAACTTTCCGACGACGTTCGCGTACAGCTTTAGGGGCGCCATGGGTTTGTGGGTGGTGGGCACACGGAGGTAAAGTTCATGGTTCCCGATAGTGTTTTCTGAATGGTGCTGGACGGGGAAAAACTGGCCGCCGATATGCAGACCCTGTATATATGCGCACGCAAATGAGCATCCAAACAGTCAAAGGCAAGCATGTCGCGCACCGGGTTCTCCCCTAGCTCGACCTCGAGCTTCCGATCGTTCTCGTCCAACGCGTCGAAGGTCTCCGCAGACAT
Organism: Daedaleopsis sinensis; assembly: GCA_033807695.1. Classification (NCBI taxonomy): domain Eukaryota; kingdom Fungi; phylum Basidiomycota; class Agaricomycetes; order Polyporales; family Polyporaceae; genus Daedaleopsis; species Daedaleopsis sinensis. The sequence goes on from CM066306.1 coordinate 3,411,570, forward strand.
ACGAACGATCATGGCGTGTCTTGGCCTCTGATACATCAAGTCCCCCGGCGGCGGCAAGCCAACCAGGCTGAGGGTGTTCGTCGGAAGAGGCATGATGGGATGGTCAATTGGTGAAAGCGCAATGCACAGTCGAACTCGAGAGTCGTCTGGAGAGTAGCCGAGCGAGTGACGAGTGGCGCTGCGTGGTGGTTGTGGTGAGAGGAGAGACTATGCGTGAAGCCCACGCGGCAGCATGCGCAAAGGTGGCAACGGAGACAATAGGGAGGTGGCTGGCGGGTGCGCAACGACGACGAGGTCGACGACGGAGACGACAAGAGCAGTGGCGGGTTCGTGGGCCGTGGCACCGCCGAATTCATAGATCATATCAGACCGCGTGGGAAACCGCGCTTAGCTCCTCCTCCAAACCTTCGCGGAACTTTCCTTCTATTAAGGCACAAATTCGAGCCACATAGCAAAGCCAGCACACACACTCTGAGTACGATAAGTACGTTGTGGATATGTTAGGCTACATACGGGATGGAGGAGAAGTTGAGAACCAGGATGGCGGGAAGAGGGTGGAAGACACGAAGGCGCGCAGTGAGCATTCCTGTGCCTGGGAATACTCAACTGGTATCTCCAGATTGCCAACTACAGCGGTGTCACTGGCAAAATATCCGGAGTACAGTACACTCATATGCAGGCTGGCCCTGAGATGACGGGAAGAGAGAGGACAGTGTTTCTTGCAGGTCTGAGCAAAACGAAAAGCTTGGCTACATAAGGCTCAATTCTTGTGGGTTTCGAACCGCTTGTGCGACTTGAAGCTTGAAGTCGCAGTCACAGAAGGAGGAAGGCCATCGTGATGGAGGAACGATCTACTGTGAAGTTGCTACAACACACGACAGGCTGGGTCCTGCACTACTATATGTTAGACAATCCAGAAAATTGAACGAACGGATGGGTAGGAATGATTTCGAGAATGACGCCGAGGTGGTAAGTACTAACTTTACAGTCCGGTTATTTTGGACGACGCACGGAAGAAGAACTGAGGACTCCCACTCACAGACTCAGATAAATTAAATCACATAGACATATTGACAAACGGATTGGAGCGTCGGCTGTTAAGTTGCGCAGTGGGCCGAATCTGTACGGAAAGGTTGCTGCGGGACCAGAATGAATATGATGTCAGACGAGCGTCGAGACCTAGCATACGTAGGTGGACGTGGCCATCATCGGGTAGGGTCACAATTAGGTCGATTTGCAAGGGATATCTTGAATATTTCGCAAGGTCGTTGAACGTTGTTGAAGCCGAGGGTACTGTTACCAGTGATGCAGTTGACGAGCTCCGAGTCGAGAGGTCTGGAGAGTCCGACGACTGGGTGGACGATGTTGCTACGTTTTCCGAAATCCCGACGTCCGATACTATCGAGTCGTCTATGGAGCACATCTGAGTGCCTGAGTAGTAGTCAGTCAATAGGAGGAGGCTCGCCGAGCTCACGATCGTCCCCAGAGGCGTGGGTGCAATGGTCCTGGGAAAGATCAAGATCGACTACAGACTCTGAGCCTGTAGCGCCCTCTTCATCTCCTCGAGCTCCTCGTCGACGTCCCACCACCTCCTGGTCCATATCATCGTCTTCATCCATGGCATTGGCTTCTTGCTCGTCAAGGAGCTCTTCCCCGTCAAATGGTTCAACCTCCTCTTGCCCCTCTGCATTATCGTCCTCGACTTGAAGTTCGTCGAAAATTTCTCCATCTGAGTTTTCAAGTTCGCAACTGTCCGAGTCGTGCCAGTCATCTTCCGTGGCGACGTCCTGTTCCCTCGTGCTCTCTGTGGGCTCCTCGCCTACAAATGGATCTCCAACATCCTCGAGCACCCCACTAGATGTATCTTGGACCTGAGTGGCCCCTATGTCCATCTCTTCTTCTGTTTGAAAGTGCTCCTGACTCGGCTCGCAGTCACCATCCGGAGTCAGATTGCCCAAATTCTGCGGATCGAACGCTTCGATGGACTCTGATGCAGCGACAAGGTCTTGATCATGAGCAAGGTCCTCATCTGGCTCCGAGCGAGGCTGGGCGTAGAAGTCGGACTCGCCAATGCACCCGATATCCTCTGTAGGAGCCCAACTTCCACTTGCCTCGGGATGAGACTCATCGGGCAAAGCTCTCCCTTCCATCCGTCCATCTCCTTTGATGAAGTCAGGATCTTCAGCCGCGTATAAAGCTCCCTCGTCCGCGGACCATTCGTCGGGGACATGCTGATCCGTCATGAAGAGAGCCTCTTCAGTTGCTTGGACGGTTGCGTGTACGGAATTCTCGAAGGGAAGACCTTCCACCGCCCGTTCATGTTCACGGTCGAGTTGCTCGACCGGCACGACTTCATCTTCATCCGCACGCTCAGACTCCTGAGAACCCCCTTCGCCGGCGGTCAGCTCGTCCTCAGCCATAACCAACTCTTCAACGCCAATATCACGAGATTCGACGGCCGATACGTCACTCATAGCAAGCGAGTGGGCCGGTTGGGGCTCGGGGATCAGCTCTTCCACGACGGGATCCCCCACAGCAAGCTGGTCCTGGTCTTTCGGTGATTGATCTTCTATAGTAGCTTCCTGTTCATAGAATGCCTCTGCCTCCGGACTCGGTACCTCCTCACTTGGAGCATCAGCGAACAGTTCTCGAGGGACGTCTTCCTCCGTTGGCGCATCAACCTCGGCTAGGTCCTGGAGTGTCTGTGCGAACCCTTGCTCCTCCGGATCAACAAGATCCTCCTGTTCTCCGAAGTCTGAAGCTTCCATCGGCTCGACATCCTCCGCATATACTAAGGCTTCTGGCTCGACCATATGCTCCTCAGGATGCTCCTCGGTCTCAGGAACTTGCTCCTGTGCGTGTGGCAACTTAGGAAAATGGGCTTGGTCGACCTCAGACACAGCGGCGAACTCTTGTTCTGGCTCAGGATGGTGCTCAGCGACGGGCGGCTCATCGGGACTAGGGAAGTCGTGCAGCATCGGCTGGTCGTGAGCGTAAGGAATTCCTGGCATGCCCCTTTTCTCTGGTATCTGTTCGTCGTAAGCTTGATGGTCCTCGAAGGGCTGTTGAGCTTCCAAGCTTCGCTGATCCTCCACTGGCACCGCCGCTTCATCACCATACGGATACAGATGCTCGTGCGCAAGTAGCTCGCCCTGCGAACACGACACAGGTGAGTGTTCGTCAGCCTCATAGAGAGGTTTTGGCTCTGGAGAGGGTGGTGTCGAGTCGAAGTCTGGGGAGGGATCCTCTAACTGAGAGTCGTCGGTTTGATACACCGTCGGGCTCTCAGCGGCCTGCTGACACTCGGGCTCGAGTGCTAAGGAAGGCTGATAGACATACATAGTGGACGCCCGTTCACCTGCTGAAGATGGGAGTTCCGAGTCTTGCGCCTGCTCCCAGTGAGGAAAGGGAATGGGGGCTGAGTCTTCAAGATGGAGCTGCTCCTCAATCGCAGGCTCTTCACCAGCATCGTCGTAGACAAACGAAGGAGGATGCTCAAGATGGTAGTCGTCAACGAGTTGTTCGGACATCTCGGCCTCCTCGGGCACCTCCGGAGTATTGACCGAAAATGGCGCATCGAGTTGGAATGCATCCTGTGAGCTATAAATCGCTTCGGGATATGGGTGCTGGTCATCTGCGGTCAATTGCGACTGCTGCACGGATGTATGTGACGGCAGGCTGTCCTCGTATGCTACTTCTGGTGCAGGGGGGTGTTCGACAACAGTGTGCTCATTGATTACACTGTAAGATGTGGGCGAGAGCCCCGGTGGGGAGGACTCCATACGATGTTCATCGTAAACACCGTATGCTTGTTCTCCATATCCCGGGAAGTGTTGCTCCTCGAAGCGGTGGTCAACAGGCCCCACCCACTCCGCCGAGTCGGGTCGCTCGCCCATGGCGTCGATGGGAGGTTCGTATGGGACTGCTTGATCCTCCTGGGATAGACTGTCGACAGGCATGTCAAATCCGCCCATAGGTTCAGGAGAAGAGCGAGCCCCGTCGTCTAGTTCCCCTGCACGTTCGAAAGACGTCGAGTCGGGAGTCTCCACCTGCTCTTCGTACAGGTTTCTGAGGACAGATTCGCGTCTGTCCACCACCGTTGTCAGAGCAGGTTCGTCTGACACACGGTATCCCGACTCGCAGTCCAACACCGCCTTGTCATCGTCCTTCACAGCGAACTGCTCTTCGTCCTGGATGTCATAAGCAGTTGCGTCAAGCCGCATGGCAGACCGCTGTGGAGAGCACTGAACTGCGTCTTCGAGGTCGTTATGATAATCTTCTCCCAGCGGTGCCGAGCTGTGCGTGCCAAGGTCCATCGAGAGAGACGGCTCAGGAGAGATGTGCCCGTGGTCCAGCATCGGCTGCTTAGAGGCTGCCGAGATGGTGCGCTCTTCGGTAGCGACTATATGACCATCACGCTGAGCAGGTCCGAGGTTGCCTGTATATGTGGACTCGTAGGGCGGCGACTTGTACGGCGCATCCTCCTCCATGTCCGCGTACAGCTGGAGAACAGCCTGTTGTGCGGCCTCGTCTCTATGCACATACTCCTGCGGTGGTCGCAGGTCCTCAACGACGCCTTGCACGCCTGGCCGCTCCGACGCGAACACTACCTCCTCGTCGGATGGGCGAACATAGACCTCGGAGTGCATAGACGAGCGCCATCCTGGAGAACTCACGACACTCGGTGCGCGCGAGGATGGCCGCGCCGCGTTGTCCCAGACTTGGCGACGGTCGTCCTCAAATGCATGCGTAGGTGTGTCGAGTTCCGCGAGAGACAGCCGACTCGGAGAAGACCATTGATCGTCAGCGGGCGTATACGCACGCTCGTCGTATGCCGAGTGAACATCAACGTTAACTCGTTCGTCCGAGTCCACAGAAGCCGCATAATTCGTTTGCTGGACCTGGTCGTCCACGCTAGCCAGCGCATGCGAGTCGACGAACTCTTCGCCTTCGCCTTGGCTGCCCTGCTCCGAGGCAGGGCCGGCTTCGCCCCCGAATTGGAAATGCGGCACCATCTCTGCGTGCGGCAGGACGTCCGACTCGGCATCAGCGGTAGCATATTGAACGTCAGACTCACTGCGCAGCTGCTCGTCATCTTCCGACTGCAGCGCGCAATCCTCCTCTGCATCGACGGGGCTCACATTCCCAATAGTAAAGGCACTAGGAATATCAATGCTCAGCATGGACAGTCTGGGAGACACCTGGGCGCGAACGGATCGACGTTAATGCGCGGCACTCAGGAGAATCCAGGGAACACTTACGTCGGTGTGGACATCCGAGTCGATGTCGTTTTTGAGATGTCCACCATATAGATCTTGGATGTACATGTGCTCAGGGCGTTCCTCGTCTGGCTCAAAGAATGCCAAGTGACGGTCATTGACAGTGACAGTCGGGCTGGGTGACGACGAAGGGTACGGGGAAACGGAGGGCGCGTATGACGCGTCCCGGTTTATAGGTACAGAGAGTGGCTGGGATACATCGGGGGAATGCTCGGGGTATCGCTCAGAGTCATTAGAGGCTAGGGGCGCGGTGTATAGTAGCGACTGTGCTACAAGAGGGTGTGGATGGATATGCTGGGGATCGCTAGTGGTACACGACTGCGGAAAGGACTGCTGCTCTGGAAAGGATGGCGAAGAGTGGCACTGATACAAATCTCGGAGCACGGTGACAGAGGCGAGGGAGGCGTCGTGAGCATGGTCAGCGATAAAGCGTTCGTTAGTACTAAGATCAGGAGCAACTGGATGAGCGAAGAAAGCGTCCGGCTCTGTATCTGGAGTCAACGTAGATGGAAACGAGGGGTCGTGATCAAAGGCCGCGTCGGCAGAGCGCAGCTCGCCGGGGGACACTCCGTTGTTATTGGAAGGGGTTCTGGGCGGTCGCACGAGGCCGAGTGTCTGCGTGGGAGAAGGGAACTCGGTCAGAGACTGCCCGGGAGACCGTTCGCCTTGAGGGGCCTGCTCACCGAAGTGGGGGGAGTAATAAGGATACCCGTAGTTTGAATGCTCGTATTGCGGATGTCTGGGTGCATAGGGCTCGGGCATGGGCTCCTCAACAGAGTGCTTGTCCGAGAACGGGTCGTTCCTCGGGGAAGGAAGTCCAAGCTCCTCGTCCCTACTGGTCGAACGTTGGGCGAACTTCTCAGCGTCAAATGCAACCTTCTGCTTGCGCGACGGATGAGGGACAAAGTTCTTCATCGACTGCATGAGGCCGTTCCAGTGGTTGGAGGAGCCACCAGCAGGCACCGCGGGAGGGGGTGGTTGCTGTGGCCGATCGTATGCATAGGCCTTCTCGGAATACTGCTCGACCTCGACGCCTGGACCGGAGGTATGCCCTTTCGCTTTCGGCTGCATCAGCGATCGCAGCCCGCTGCCGTAGAAGTTCTTGGTGGACGACGCGAAGTTACGGAAAGGACCTGCAGAGGCTTGCGGTTTCTCGTCCTGCAGCGGAACCTCGTGCATCTCCCCCAGAGCAGGGTCGGAAGGCGGTGGCGGGAAGGGAGTGATCACCGTAACAGAGGATGGCGAACGCCTCCGACGATAGGGACCGTATGACTCCCACAGAAGGAAGCATATAGCCATGAAGACCACGACGAGCCAGAGGCCCGCGAAGATCGCGAACATGATGCGCTCCTTCTTGAGGGACTTCACGTAGATGGCGACGACCCGACCGACGATCCCCTGATCGTCCCCGTTGCCATCCCCAATCGCCGCTAGGGCAATGGGCTGCGCCGCCTCGTTCACCGAGTCAGGAGAAAGGACGAGGACGGTGTCGTTGACGCGTGGAATGTCAACATGGAGGTTGTCGTGGAGGAATGTAAGCGCCGCCTCGATCGCATCCACCTTCGAGCCGATGAAGCAACGCACGAACTCCTGCACCGGGTCGTTCAGGATCGTGTTGCCGAAGACGGTGTTGACGAGGTTCTGAACATCTGTGTAGAAGGCGTTGACGGTGTCGTTCAGGGTCGTGGTGGTGCCGTTGACCCATCCGAACATGCCATCGTTGATCGTGGACTGGACTGCGTCGACACGGGCGTTGACCTGACTGGCGTACGTGGCGGAGTCGTTGTACATGCTGGCGTTGATCGACGTCGCAACGAGGTTAGAGATATCTGACACAGACGACGCAGCTTGCTGCTCGTAGTGGTGCTGGATAGGACCGATGGCCAGTAGCTGGAGCTCCACGGAAAGCAGACCGAACACGCCGATGAGGAAACAGGCGAGGGCAGGAGGGAAGAAGACGTAATTGAAGAACCAGATGAGCTTGTCCTTCGTCGCTTGCCTCAACTTCAGCTTGTCCTGCATCTGAAGGACGAGCTTGGCAACCCATGGATGCCCAATTGTGCCCTCGATACTCATGAGGTCATGTTCCGTTGTCCGCGCATATAGGTCACCCTGGAACGTGACAGTCGTGACGCCGGGGTCGCCGACGAAAGCCTGGCGGACGCGCTGGAAGTGGGTTTGCATCGCACGCCACTTGTACCATTCTAGCGCGCAGTTTGCTGCGATGAGCAGGACGATGAGGACGATGAGGATAGCAGTTCCTATGCGGACGATCTTCACGAGATCGTTGCTGAGCCCGTCAACGACCGAAGTGTCCATCTGGTCGCAGAACGTGACTGAGTTCTGACTGGGAAGGGGTAGCGTATTGGCGTCAAAGCTGATTCCTGCGAACGTGTCGTTGATATCCTTTTTCACTAGTTCAAAAGGGGTGTCAACACTGGCGGAATGTCAGCATATACCAACCAAAGCACGAGCTGGGCACGACATACATGTCTTCGATCTTGTTTTTCAAGTCCGCGATCGTTGGCAACGAATTGTTGAGGTTCTGGAGTGCAGTAGAGAAGTCGGAAGGAAGCTGAACGTTCTGAAGTCCATCCAAGTTCGGAACGCTGACAGTAGGTATCTTGGGAACTACCCCGAACGGGATATTGTCGATCGCGCTATTTGCAGCGTCGATGAGCTTGTTGATTCCTCCGATGTCGTCCTGGATATTGCTACGGATGGCGTTGAACGTTGTCGAGAGACCACTGTTGATCTGGGAGACGTTACTCAGTCAAATCGCTCGTAAACACGGGAACGATGCATGTCATACCGCATTCACCGCACCCAAGAGAATCGAAAGCGCACCGCGAACGACGAGTTCAAGGAAGCACAGAAAGGTCGAGCGGTAGATGTCAATGACGAAGTTGATGATAGCTTCCATGATTGTGAGCGCGAGAACCATCGTCGCCCGAGCTGCGTTCATGGTCCCATTCACGGCGTCTGTGATCTGCCGGTTGGTGGCGATCGCAAGGTAGCGAGGCATGCTGGCCGCAGAGGTGGCGGCGCGCTCTGCAGCCCTGCAGCTAGCTATGAGGTCGTCTTTGACATTCTGTGCGGCGTCCTTGGCCTGGTCAGACGAAATCTGAAGGCGAAAGACGATGAAGACGAGGGAGATGATGGGGTAGGCAAGCCATGTCAAGGAGAGGAGATGTGGAAGCTGAAGGTATGGTCGGGTGTCGTGTGTGTATGCGATTGTTCTCGGGGCAGAGTCGTAGTCGCGAACGGACGCGTCGTGGTCGTTGGAGGATACGTCGTCTACGTTGGTCCAGTGAGCTTGCTCGTTGCGCTTCCAGGACATGTCGGCCGGCGACGGGGGGAAGAGAGTCTAAGTCGTCGAGGGAGAAAAGAGGGAAAAGTCCCGAAGGGTAGGCGGAAGCATGCCTGCGCAGGACGCGTGCTTTTGAAAGAAGGGTGGCCATTGTGTTCGGTAACTCGAGTTCCATCCTCGTTCACAATTGTTCTTAACATAAGACAATAGCGCTTCCAAATCGGGAAGTAGTGCTGTTATTCAACGGGCGCCTATAGTACCGGCCGTTGCCGGCACATTGGACCTCTCCGTGATGCTATCCAGCATTTCTTCCTCAACCCTCTCTACGACGATCCCTTGTACTCTGAATTATCCACTGCGAGCTGTGCGCATGGCAGCCCTTGCTAGCCTCTCTTGTCGCCTGCTACCATCTGCCTCATACCAGGCCCAACCGCAATGGTGCGATTTAGAGCAAGGTTGGTTGAAGCGAGGAGCGGCGGGCAGTGAGAGTGGCAGCCGAATCGGGGGCTGACCTGCCATTCGATGGTTCAAAACGCGGGAGGAGGGTGCAGCACGGTCAGCAATTCTTTCGTCCGCAACGGCCATCTCGCCTCACACTCTACCCCACGCCCGCAAGGCTTTACTTTACGACTTTCACCACCCTCGCCCCTCGGTTTGTACCTCCTCTCGTCATGCGGGCATCCACTCTCTACGTTTTCAGCGCCGTCGCCCTCGTCGGCCCAACATTTGCTGTTCCTCTGAGCATGACCACCGTCATCGACCTCCCTATCGCGGTCAAATCTCTCACAGTTGCTCTCAACGCGCCAACGGAGATTCCCAACGCGCCCATGCCCACCGACAAGGCGACAACTGGTATGATGAAGACCTGGTCGCGCCCGCCCCGGCTCCCCCGCGTTCCCCGCGGTCCTACATTCCGCCAAGCAGACTACGGCGTGAGCCCGAACATGACCTTGGATACTTTTGCTCCTGTTCAAGGCGTTGAGGCTACCCCGTCCACCCCGTCTACCGATGCTCTCCCTCCTGCGCACTCTAGGCGGTCCGACGACTGGGAGTCCAACCATCTGTCTGCCGACGACTACAGCTACAACAATGCCGCCCAAGTCGACGCTCCTCAGTCAGCCCCCGTTTCGGCGTCCCCGTCTCTCCCTGACTCTCCGGGCGACGTCTCTGAAGATACCGATGGGATCGACTCGGACAGTGGTTCGACTAAGGATGCTAGCTCTGCTTTGGCTGGCCATAACCCTGTTAAGATCTCCTCTGACCCGACCTCGATCAACAAGAACCACGTTCCCGTCCAGCCCGACCTCTCCGTTGCCTCTCTTGCCATCGCGCAGGCCCTCCAGGCCGTCGGACATGGACGCTACACCAGTTCGAACGCCGTCCACCAAGGCCTCAACAACAGCTTCGGAAACTCGGCCACCCACACCGTCCCCACCGCCGAAGACGTGAGCAGGTCCCACATGGACGTGCAGAAGGCGAACCAGCAGATCGGCAAATCCATGCATCACCGCCGCGTCCTCCGCCCCGCTACTTTCCTCACCAGGTTCGCTCGGGACGTCGTGCAGATGGTGTCGCGCCATAACCTTGAGTTCAACACCGAGTCTCTGTTCCCTACCGATCCGAAATCGCTCAACATGTCCGACCCCATGGTCGCGCACGAGGCCGCGAGGAAGCACAACATCGGGCTTGTGAACGTCGATAGTAACCAGGCGCCGAAGCCCATCGCCCCGCACCCCAAGGTCAACACGCCGGTAGCGCTGAACTCAACACAGACGGAGGTGAACACCGCAGCGAAGAAGGCCACTTGAGATTAGAAGTATGGATGGCGAGAGACGGGGCGGCGAATGAGTTGCAATTAGCATCGGATCCACGAAGTTACCAGTACAGCATGTTACACAGCAGGGAATCGGCGGCAGCAATACTACATACATATCACGAGAACATTCAGAGCAGCGATCGTGCGCGTCAGATCAGCTTCGCCTCCTTTTTCGCGAACTGGACTTGCGAGAGGCGGTGGCTGCGCAGCGTCATCTGCGTGCTCTGCGCGCCCTTCTTCGTGCCGGTAGTCGTGGAGGCCGCCGGCGCGATCGTGGTCTGCGAGAGCGATATTCGGGCCTCGTCCGACGCGAACCCGGGTATGCGGATGTTGTGGTTGCGCTCTGACGCAACACAGCACGTCAGTCGCCGAGAACACGCGCATACACTGTGGCCTGAGCGGACGGACGTACCGAGATGAAGCTGGAGGTCCTTCACGTCCAGCGTATCGCCGCCCCTGTGCTTCGCGAGCCTGCACCCGAAGTTCGTCACAGAGTCGATGAACTCGTCCGCGATGTCGAGCAGCAGCTGCAGCGGGTCGGGTCCCGTGTCAACACCCGCAGCGCATAGCAATAACAACAACGGAAGGTGGCACGCACGTCCTCGACCTCGGGCTCGATCTTCACGTTCGGGTCGATGCTCGACACGAGCTCCTGTATCGACCGGCGCATGCTCTGGTCCCCGGGCGTGTTCTTCCGCCGCGTGCGGTTGTCGTCGAGGTTGAGCGTCGAGTCTTCGGGCTTCGCGATCTGCGGCGGCGCGCCCGAGACGCGGCCGCTCGGGATGCCTCCCGTGAGCGACGGCCTGCCCTGCTGGGCCGGCTGCCACTGCACTGCGCCCTGCGCCGTCACGGACGGCGTCTGGCTGATCGGGTACGGGTCGCTGACCGGGGAGGCACTGAGGAACGGGGACGGGTTCGTCGTCTTGAACGCGGAGTTCGTGGGGGTCGGAGCGGCTGTCGCGGGCGCGGACGTGCTCGCGGCGGGTTGCTGTGGTTGGCTGGTCTGTGCACACACACACAGTGGCGGTCGCACCTTGAGTAGGCTGTGCGGTAGGGGTCGAGAGGACTCACCTGGGTCGGTGTGGCTGAGGTGGAGGATGCCTGCGCTGCGGCTATCTTGTGCTTGTCGGCGTACGATTTGAGCTGGAGAGTGCAGTCAGCGAGCTGCTTAACCATTCGCTCGAAATCCACATCTGGGACGGCCATGGTGTTCTGAGTCGACTCCTCGACCCGCCACAGAGCGGCATGTTAACGGAGCCTCTGTACACTCAATGGGGATCTAAGGCACATTGCAGCGACGCTTTCACCGGGGGCATTGACTGATATGGCGAGTCGTTACATCGTGATTATAGCCCAATTGAAATCCAAATACGGCTTTCCTTTGTAAATGTGTTCCATCCCGGATACATCGTGGTTACACGCGACTTTTGAAATGTATCCAGGATGTAACACAGAAACATTGGAATGTTTTTAGCATGTTGTTGCGCCACAACACATGAGAGATACATGGGGATTTTGACCACGGCGTGACCGCGATGTAACCGCTCGTTACATCGCTCAGTGCCCCCGGTGTTTCTAGCCCGGTTAGCAGCGATTCACGCTCTCCATGTGTGCCTCGTATGTCATGCAAAGACTGTCTTTTTGTGCGTGGACATGGGGCTACCCATGCCGAGTGGCTTAATCGCCTTACCTCCATGCTGCACAAAGCCAATCTTCCAAGACTGCCTGCATCTTTGACGACTCTCGAAGCACTGATACATGGGTCGAGTCTTGCAGGAGAAGGATGTGGGATAGCATAGGTGTCTAGAAATGCGCATGGCTCGAAACAAGAAGAGTATGTACCTGAGCGATCTGCTGCTGCGTTAGCTTGCCCTGCTTCGCAAGCTCGCCAAGCTGGCTCATGTTGGCGATGAGCAGCTGGGCTATATGCTCTCCCGGGAGCGGTTCTCCTGACTGCGACTTGAACGCATTTCCTAGCGCAGTAATGATGTTTGCAGTCTGAGGTGCTGCCGGAGCATTCGGTGGCGGATTTGATGCCATTACCAAGTCAACAATCCTCGTGAAGTGTGTGGGAGGAGTTACGAGAAACGCGTTACTGGCGAGAAGGCAAAGTCAGGGCAAAGTACAACAGTTACAGTAGCACAACATGCGAATCACGGTCAGTAGTCCAAGCACGTGACACTAGACAAGGGCTTCCGTATTAGGAAGGTGCTAAAGTACAAGACATTGACCAAATTCGTTGCTCCCTTCGCCCATCCCCCGTCCCCCTTATCCCGTCCCCATCTCTCTCTCGTCCATGTCGACTCTTCCTCGACGCGCAACAATGTCTGCTCTACCCGACGATGTGCTACTCCTCATCCTCACCTTTGTGGACGTCAAGGACATCCTCTCTTTACGCAAGGTACGCGCTCATTGATCTCAGCCACAACCGCGTTCCATGGGGCTCAGCTCACCCTCTCATGCGCGTGTAGACATGCAAACGCTTCTGCTCGATGAGCAAGCTCCGCTGGGTCTGGTACAACGCCATTTGGCGGCACGTCGTGGAAGAGGGGCTCCCCATACCCGCCGCCGCCCTCACAGACCTCAAAGGCCTCTCCGCGGAGCACCTCGAGGCGCGTGCCGTGCACGCAGCCAGCTTCCATGCGAACTGGAACTCGGCACACCCTGACTCTGCGAAGACCGTGGAGTTCTCCGCGGTCAGCTATCTAGACGACGCGCTGCCGGACCAGCACCGGTCCGCGGTTACCCACGTTTCATTTCTGCCCGGGAGGAATGGCGAATTCCTCGTTACCGTCGTCGGACGCGTCCTGACGTGCTGGGAGGTGCCACTGGGCGAATCGGAGGCATACCGGGTCGCGGAATGGATATCTGCGACGAAGGTCGAGCAAGTCGTCGTGAACGATGACCCGAAGGCGGAAGTCACCTTGGCATATGTTAGTGCACACCCAACCGTGTAAGTCTTCCTCTATATCACATTTTGGAGGTGTATGCGCCCCCCCCCCCCATCTGCCTCGACTTGTGCTTTCATGGTTTGTAGTCATCGTAGGCTGTACATGAAGCATAGTCTCGTAACTAGCCGTTGTAGGGCACGTCTCTGCCTCGCTGCCTCGGTCCAAAAATTCAGGCGAAGGAGCACCGAGACAGAGGCATGTTCTACAATGGCTATCCGTGCCCTAAACGACTCCTTGCTGCGTCGTGCAGCTACTGGTGATAATTACACTGTATGCACATCACTAGTGTGGCGCGGTTACAGCCGGTTACAATGGTACGTCGTACGCGGGCGCATCCTAAGTCATACTGGCGCATATATTCCCTCTATCGCGCGTATGTCACTACTCCGCGTATGGAGGTCGCGCTCACGCAGAGCAACGGTCGGCGGCGGTTGCTGGACTCGAAGTCACGGCTTCCGATCTTACACATGACTTACGATTAGTCCTTCGTTGAAAGAACTTCATGTTGAGTTTTTACTGGCCTTTGCTCAGTTCCGGAGCGGAACATATTGCCCGTTGCCCGTCGTGCATCCGTTTATACGAATTTCATCAGATGGTTAGGGTATGTCTCGTTCTCGCTCTCCTAACCGGTTGGGCACAAGACTACCTGAAACCATGCCGCCATTGTAATTGCGTTGACCGAGTTGGCTTGTTTTGTGTGACCCCTGCTGATAATCACTCTTTTAGCCCAAACGTGGTCGAGTGCAGAGGACTCTCGTTCGACAAATTCCACGGTAAATTTCATTGCCGAATGGAAATGCGGGCGCATCGGCAGGTCGTCCTCCCTTTACATGTCCTACACAACGACTATCTCGTCTTTGGCGACCCCACCCACGTCTGCTTTCTGAGTTCGCCGTCGATAGTCAGGCCTCTCGGCAAGGCTTCTGCAGCGCTATTACCAGTAAGTCATTTGAACCTATATCTGCATCCTACCTGTTGTCTCTGACAATGTGGAACGTAGGATAATGCAGTACTGGCAGTAAAGCCCATCAATCGCTACCTGCTCATAGTCCGCCAACGTGCCTTCGAGCTTGTGCTTGCCCCTACATGGAACGGCGTGCGCGCATCCGCACCCGCATTGATATCTACTGTGGCGTGCATCGAAATGGACATACCTGCGTCAAGTTCAGTGGTCGTGTTTCGCGACACCAGCACGCCACCAGACGACGAGTCCCCAGACGAACCCCCAGACTGGCCCTCAGAACCTGTCACTGTTCTTTCGCGATACTCGGACCAAGGGTTTGAGACGATGCGCCAATACGACCTACAACCGAATCCGAAGGCGAAACGGCCTGAGGCCTCCAAGGATGTTGATGTGACGCAGGAATGCCCTCCGTGCGTCTTTCCTTCCCAGTACACCTGTGTCATCGACATCGCGCCATCCTGCTGCGACCTCCGTGTTGGATCGACCGGCAAGGGCTTCTGGACAGAGACGAGGAACATCACCCTGCGCCATGCGCGCACCCCGGCGCGGTGTCTGGTGGGGTTCACCGTCCGTTCAAATCCTTATGACAGCAAGTCAACAAGCCCAGACCGAAGAACGTCTCATCTGCAGCTCTGCAAGGACACACTGTACACCCGACGTTGCAACATTCACGAAATATTGTGGAAGAAGTACATTATCTCTTCCACGGCGCTGGAAGACACTGTTGGTCGGATCGCTGTGGGCGATCTGACGGGGAAGGTGGAAGTGCTGGACCTCGCTTGCTAGAGGTGCTCGCCGGTAGAGCGCGTCGCAAGCTTGTATAACACACGTCATATACCTCTGTTACTGTAATGATACCCGCGCGCGAGCTGCGAGCATAAGTAATTCTGAAGAATCTGAACAATTGGGCTGCGTGCGTCCGTGCGCGCGCGCGCGCGTGCATTTAGCGCTCGCGTCGTGAGAAAAATGCACACGAGGCGTCACTGACGACGAGCTCGAGCTCTTTCAAGCTCTTGCCTCCTCCCCTCCTCCCCCTCCGCTCTCAAACATCGCTCATGACCCATGGACAACCTGCTCGCCATTGGCGTAGGGCTTGGGCTGCGCGCACTTATCGACACCGTCACAAACCACAATCATAGAGTCAACGGCTCGCTCGTCGGGCTCTGGGAGGGTGCCGTTCTCCGCCATTTTATCTCCAAATACCCCTCCTCTCTCGATCCATATATCGCCTACGGCTTCCGACTTCTTGCTGATCTACTATGGACGTCGAGCTATATGCGTCTCGCCATTGTCGTCCTCTGGACGTTTATGGGCTTACTGCTCTCCGATGTCGGCTTGGATATCGCGGCGGACAAGCGATTCCGAAGACTCATGCGCAGTGTCCGCCACACCGTCGTCTACCCACTATTACGCCAGTTCTCGCATCGCAGGTCGTCGTCGTCATCGAGCGCCGCCCCGTCGCGCGTGCAGTTCTTCCAGATCCCCGCCTCTACCTCGACGACCTCCACAGTGCGTAGCCCGACTCTACCCCCGCGCACCCCGACCGATGTCTCTGGGCCTACCCTTTCTGGTGCAACAACACCTGGGTTTCCTCGTCGACCCGCGCTACGCGTTCCTGGATCATTCTCTGACCGTTGGACGGAGACAGACACGGACGCGCAGCCGATATCTCGCGAACCCTCCGTTACGTCCCCACCCGAGGGCTCGATTACCTCTCGGTCTTCAAGCTCTCGTACGCCCTCAGTCACGTTCTCGGACCCCCTCGTCTCCCAGACACGACCTGCCCCACGCGATACATCACGAACTTCACGACCCACTCCGATTCTTTCTCCACGCGGCACACCCGTTGGGTTCGCCAGCCCCCCTCCTGTGACCTTTCACCTAGGCTCTATCCTCTCCCCTCCCATGCCTCCCTTTGCGGTTCCTGAACCCTTCTCACCTCCTCTCGACCGCCCGCGCACTCCGTCAGAGCTTGAATATGTCACTCTTCCTGCGATTCCTGACAACATCGAGCAAATCAACCCAGTCCAGCCGCGGCCTTTGCACGCTGTTCTGTCAGACGACGAGCGCAGTGTGGGTTCCAGTCTACGCGGCAAGTCAGACCGATCCGGCTTGACCACGCCTACCAGTGACGGCGCACGCCCCCGGATCGATGTCTACAGCCCCGAGGCTATCAACTCCGGGTTGACTACCCCCGACCACCTCCCGACCTCTCTTCCTCCTGTGACGGTCCTGGACGACGGCTCTCGCAGTGTTGCTACCGCCTCCGATGTGACACCCATCCCTATCCCTCTGCGGCTCTATGACCGCCGCGATGATGACGCTGAGCAAGTGAAAGCGTCCCTACTTCATCCTGAGCTGCTTCCTGACATCAACACCCCTCAGCCGAGCCCGGGCTTAGACCCCCCTGCGCAGTACCTTCCGACGCCCAGAGACGAGAAGCGAGCTATCCGCATGCCTGAGCCCCAGGTTCACAATCCCTCGGATGTCGGTACAAGTCGGATAAGTACAACGGAGCCTCCGCCGGCGTATGAGCCCATTCCGGGAACGGTCGATGAGGACACCCCTGCTGGAAGCGTTATTTCCAACCTGGGTGATCGCCAGCAGCTGCTCCGGCGCGCGGAGTCGCTACGGACAATCGCAGACGAGTCAGACAAGCGGAGGGGACAACTGAAGAGGGAGTACGAGGCTGCGCGGCGGAATCGAGACTGGTGGGGCGCGTTCAGGTTGAAGTACGAGATGGACAGAGCGGAGAAGGAGACGCGGGAGTTGCATGCGAAGGCAGCTAGGCGGTTCTATCAAGGTACGCCGTTCCATCTCCTTCGGCGGGACTTGACCTCAACCTATGAGTAGCACACAACATGCGGCCGGAACCCCAGACTATTGATGTCCACCGGTTGAAGGTCGCGGAGGCGATAGAGAAAGTCGAGCAGGCCTTATACGACGCCATCGTGACCAACACGCCGGAGTTGCGCATCATCACTGGCAAAGGGAACCACTCAAAGAACGGCATTCCAGCGCTGAAGCTCGCTATTCTCGGCGCCATGCAAGAGTACGTCTCACATAGCACAGTCACGTCGGCCTACTAGCCTGAATGCTCACATCTGTTTATTGACGTTCTCAGTGATCACATCGACATAAGCACCGACCCCCGGAACACCGGCGTGCTGATCATTCACCCCCCTTCGAATCCAAACCTGCCTTCTGGATCTCTTTAACTCCGGTTCTGGTCCTCTGTATCCCTTTTCCGGCCATGTATCGGGTTGTGTAGTAGTTCCCTGCGTCATCTCATGCTCTGTACGATCTGCTGTCTGCTTATGTTATCTTGGGTTCGGAACTCACAAGACGAACAACACTGTGCGCTGGATGCTATCATAGTAAACTCCCACTTAGCACCTCGTGTGAAGGTGAGAATATGCGCCAACTACATACAGTGGGCCGTCGAAGGCAGGCTCGTGCTCAACGGAAGCTTCTGTGCTTCGTCATCGCAAGAGGACAAGATATCATAGATCCTAAGGACGGGTTGTGTCGTTTCTTTATCTTTTACAAGCAAATTTTACACACAACCGTACACCAAGTGATCGATGTGCTGTCTCGTTCGCTGAAGTACCGTCACTCGTTCTTAACTTCGGATGGAGACTCTGCCTCGCGTTCGTTGACCTCAGCACCCTTTTCGAAGTGGTACAGGGATGGAAGGACCTCGCCCTTCTTGCGGAGGATGTGGCGCCGGAACCACCACGGGACGGCCGTGCCGAGCTGGTACGAGATGAACTTGCTCGTCGGGACCGCAAAGATGTAGTCAAGCTCCTCAAGTGTGCGCTGCTTCGTCTCGGGCACGAAGAGCAGTATCATGATAAACGCGCACACGTTGAGGCCTCTGTAACAAGTCAGTACACGGTGGAGGCGAGTCCGGAGACAGAGGAGAACGCTGTACTCACGCATAGAAGCCGAACGCGCCCGTCGACCCGAACGTTTGCAGAATGGCCGGGAAGGAGATGGAGAGGATCGCGGCCCAAAAGAGGCAGGTCGCGACGGCCCAGCCCATTCCGACCTCTCTGTGCGATAGGGGGAAACACTCGGCGGAATATGTGAACGGTACGGGGCCTACGAGCGCAAAATAAGTACCGTGATTGGCGATGCAGGACAAACAAAACGTTAATGTACTTACCTTCTCCGGGCGAGTAAAACGCGGCGAACACGTAGATGAACAGCGCAATGAGGCCAATGTGCGCCTTGTTGTCCTCCGGGATATAGAAGCAGAAGCCGGCGGCGAGCAACGTCCACGCCATCTGCGGGAACGTGAAGAGCAGGAGCGAACGGCGGCCGTATGTGTCAATCGTCCAAATCGCAGGCCACGCGAACACGAAGTTCACCAGACCGAAGCCGAAAGACGCGATGAGCGCATCGCGCTCGCTGGCGCCCGCCTGCCGGAAGACGGACGAGGAATAGAACGCGATGATGTTGATGCCGCACATCTGCTGGCTGATCATGACCGTGAACGACGCGAGCGTGCCGCGGCGGACGCGTGGGATGGTGAAGAGCTGGCCAAAGCGGGTGAGGTAGTTGGACTTGCCGACGATGGCCGCCTCGAGTTGCAGCTGCGTGTGAATGTAGTAGAGGTCGCGCGCGGCCTGGATGGGATGGAAGCGGAGCCGGAGGAGAGAGGTGTACGCTTCGCGGTAACGGTTCTTCTTCATGTACCAACGAGGAGACTCTGTAGTGGCACTGTGAGATGGAGGAGCTGTGGTTTGGGACGATGATCATTCTTACCGGGGCAGAAGTAGATACCGAGGAGCAACGGAACGGCGGGGATGAAAGCCGAGCCAATCTGCAGTCTCCAGGCAATGTCACCCACTTGGTACACCGCGAGGTTGGCGCAGAAACCCAAGAAGATACCGAAGGCAGTCCACATCTGCCATGACATGACAAGTGCCCCTCGTATCCGGGCTGGTGCGTTTTCAGCGGCGAAGATCGGAACAGTCGCACCCTTGAGGCCCATGCCAATACCCATGAGTATACGCGAGATTAACAGTTGTTCCCATGTTTGCGTGAGCGCGCCGCCGATAGGTGTTAGCACACAGAAAGCAGCGGAGAGGAAGATAGTTCCACGACGGCCGAGATAGAAGTTGCAAGGGTCTGAGAGCCAGCAACCACTTTGCGCAACGGTCAGAATCGTGACATCATCGCATTTGTGAATGAACTTACATGAAGGCAGATCCGATGTATGGGCCAGCGTTGACGAGACCAACGAGCCAGCTATCACGTTTGTAATTCGGGTGTCCTGGATCTTCACCGTGTCCGATCCCAAACTCCCGAGGGAAGGAAAGGTTGGCGCCATTTCTGCAGGATCCCTATGTTAGCCTACCGTTGGTTGGACTATGGATGGCACTTGCTCGACTCACGATCCTGTTTGGTCCCAACCCTGGACGGCAGCACCGATAGAGCAGACGATGATGGTGAAATAGAGGGCGAATGGATGGCGCCACCTGTGATCTTGCTCCTGCTGAAGGTATTCACTCTCCTCGGGGAGAATTCCCTGGATTTCGTCCCACTTGGTAGGGTTCTGGGCAACGAGCGCTCCTCTCTTCAGGGTGTCGATCATGTCCTCGAGACCCTTCTCCTTCGCAAACACCTCCACATCTTGCATCAACGACTCGTACGGAACATCGGCCAAAGGGTTAGCAATCCTGCACATTTCGTTATAAACATGGGTGGGATTATGATAACAGACGCGCGAGCTCACTTTCCACTGAGGTTCTTGGCCAGATTCACGGTGTGAGGAGCCTCCTCGTGTGCGAACTCGTCTTTCTCCATGGCGGACATGATGTGCAAGGGCGATTTGAAGACACTCGGGAGGGTCAAGAGGCCAACCATCTCATGCGAGCTTCTTATAGTATCCTCGACCCGCCTTCTGCTTGATCTTCCACGAATTTCATACAATCCCGCCGCCCACCCAAGAGGGCTCGGGAACAATGGACGCGTGTTGATGGACGAGAAGAAAGAAATCGAGCCGCCCATGCTCGGCGTGTGGGGCCCCGAAAGGCAGAGGTTAGCGTAGTGTCTGGGCAGGCTGGGGCCCCGCCTCTCCCTGACGTAGAGTCGCCGCAGGCCAATAACACCATCAATCACCCGAAACACATCGGACTTGGCGACCTAACCTTCAGCCGAATATACATAGCTCAAGGAAGTTGAGAGAACCGCACTCACCAGAAGTACCTCCATGTGGCTCGGCCAACGTTCGACCAATGACCAACGCTCGAAAGAACCTCATCGTGTTGACAACATGCCGAGCGAGTGAATCAGCGACCAGGAGAGCAGCCGTCAGGAGAATGGTCACAACCTGACGTCCAAGAATGAGTACAGGTCTTCAAAATAGCTTGGCGCGCTGTGCTCAGGCTCTTAGAATGCTTGACAGAGGAGGCCAAGAACCTCGAGTGAAAAATCGGTGAATCAGGGCACACACTGCCACAAAGGCACAGTGGATCAACGTCACTCGCCTGTATGAAGAGAACAAAGAAGATCGGACTGCTAGCTGTAATATCGATATGCGTGTATAACATTCTCTAGAGGTTTCTTCGAGGCTTGAGCTCGTCGAATTTTCACCATCGGAACTTTGAGTCTAGCTTCAGGTTGTCACGAGCTTGGAGCACGGTCGCACAAACTCCGACTTTAAATTCTGTTGTTGTTTACGCGAAGATGAACAAAATCGAGGATGCACTGCAAAAAAGACCAGTAGATACACATCATACATACAACATGCTCACGTGTTTTCAACTCGCCATCTATCGAGTCGACGCAAATCCTCCGGTGGAGACAGACTCAGGCAATCCCGCACCGCAACTGTCGACAGCGCTCTTGTCTGCCGTGACTTCGATGACGACCTCGCCGCCAACACGGAAGACGTCGAAGAAGTCAAAGTGACAGCGGTTCGGCTGCTCGACCCCGTTCACGGTGAAGCTCTTCACGTACGCCGCGGCGCCCTTCGGGATCGTCTTCTGCACCGAGCGCGCGTCGAAGCCCTTCACGGTGACGGTCGTGCTGACATTCAGGTACGAGTTGTGGATCGTGTACTTTGGCGTGAACGGCGATAGGACGAGGAACTGCGACGTCGATGGGACCGGGTAGATCCCGAGGAGGTGGAAGGCGAGCAGGGTGGCCATCGCTGCTTGGTCGTCGTTCCCGGGCAGACCGGCGGGGGTGATGTCGAAGTTGGTGAACACGACCTCGCGCACGCGGTCGACTGACTTGGTGGGTCTGTTCGCGTAGTGGTATCCTATGGGCGTCTGGAACGACGGCTCGTTACCCGCGAGGTAGTATCCTGCGTCAAAGAAATGGTCAAGACGCTTGACAAAGGTCTCCTATAACCACACATGAGCCCCAGGTAATGCATAGTATTTTGCATCTCCTTACGTTTCCACCCATCAAAGTGATGAGATGAGCAGTGTCGTGTGGCGCGAACCTGCATCGTGTTCAAGCTCAATATTCAGTGGTCCCGATCGTTCAGTTCCGTCGACCTAGACTCACCAGCTGTACTCCCACGATGACGACTCGTAGAATCCGACCACGTTGTCGCCCTGAAGAGAACAAGATCGGCTGGTGCTGTTGTCGTTGGGGGAGCAGTCAACCGGACTCGTGTTTGCGAACGTTCCATTTATGAACCGCTTCTGTGCAAAGCCTAGGCCGGTGTCCTGTCAGTACATCAGGAAGAAATGAACTGTCGATCGTCGTCTTCTCACCCTTGAAGCCATCGCTCTTAACGGACGGGTCCCATACATTACGATAGAACTGTGAACATCATGAATGAGTATCATGGCCGTTTGTCGATAATGCGTTCAACGCACGAGAGAGCGATTTGTATACTTCGCGACATCGTCAGTCTTGTTGAGCAGCAACGCAACCTGACGAACGGCGAAGTCCTCAAAGGCATACTGTGAAGAAAAGTCAACTATGCTCTATGGAGATCGATCGAAGCTTCTGACCTCCAAGGTGCGGCTGCCTTCACGCGTCTGGCGACCGGTACTCTGACTGTCCAGAACACCGAAGGGCACAAATCCATACTGCCTGTGCGTGGGCGACCCCAGTCAGCTGCACTTCGCCTGTATCACAGGAAAACCACTAACTTGTACACATCAACCTGCCGGCCTAGCGTGTTCCATTCGGGCGGGTTAATTTCCGCATCCGCGAGCATCGCCGAGTATAACTCCTCCAGGTCGATACCGAGGGCGGCGGCCTCGTTGTGGTAGGTGATCGCGAAGTGGCCGACGATGTTGTCTGCGCTCGAGCCGCCCTGCGTCCAGCCAGGCACGTTGTTCGCGCGGCACTCGGGCATCCAACCGAGCTTGCGCCAGCCGTCGATGTAGTTGTCGACTATCTCAGCGAACTCGACGGGTGAGTGGAGCGCCATAAGCGGGTAGAATGTCCGGAAGGTGTCCCAGCTAAGTACTCGTTTAGCGAGAATGAGGGTGAGAGGATAGCAGAGACACCTTACCTGCAGTACAAGGAGTCGAAGTACGGGTGCGTGGTGTCGGCAAACGGGCCTTGCGTCTCGCCGGTAGCATTATTCTGAGCGATGTCGTGAGCATGTATGCCCAGCGAGTCAAGATGGTCGACTTGCAGGTGTGAGCGATGCGCGGTACAGCGACGAATAGAGCATCTCAGTAACGTTCGCTGGCGTCTCCTTGAGGTCGATCTCGACCTTGCTCAGCTTCTCGTTCCACAGCGCCTTGGACTGCGCTACGATATCCTCAAACGACGTATCGCCAACCTCGCTCTCAGCATTGGCACAGGCTTGGTCGACAGATACGAACGAGATGCCGACCCGCATGTTGATCTCGGTGGGGGCCCCATCGAATGAGAACAGAGCGCCGGACTCGTAAACACCGCCGATCAGATTCCTTGTAAGGTTCAGGGAGGTGATCCCGAGCCCCTTGGCGTCGAAGTCTTCCCTGGTGAGTTGGGTAACGATGAGCCGCAGCTAAGCAGGTGGATGATATGTACGTACGAGGTCATGCCAGTCCAAACACCATATTCACTTAGTTTCTGCTTCCCGCCATCCAGGATGTCGTAACAAGCAAACGCCTGGTAGCTGTAAACACCGGGTCCAAAGCTACAAGTGATCTCAAGTCAAGCAAAATCGCTGATTCAACCATGTTCATTAAATACCTGGATCCCCAACGACCGCCGAGGGTGATCCTGCCCTTCTCAGGGTCGATGTCCAAGCGCCCGCCCATGAAGGACGCGGGGAGGTCATTCGCCAAGTCGAGGACGAAGTAAGGCTTGCCAGATCCCTTGGGGAACGTAAACCGCTCCAAGCCTGCGCGACGGGTCGACGTTGCCTCCATTTTAATGCCGTTATCGAGGGTTTGAGCGAAGTATCCAGGGGACGCATCCTGTCATCCAATGCCGGTCAGGAGCGCATACATGCACACTGCAGGTTACGCACATCAGTGTTGTTCTTGCGGAACCGCTCGCGGGAGGCAAGGAGGACTGTGCACGTGTCGAACCCATGGGGGCATAGCATCGGCATAATCTCGAAGTTCCCGTAGGTTCCTGTATAACGTGTTCAACAGGCTAGCCAATTCGAGGCTACAGCTCGATTGCGCCATACCGAGGGAAGAACCGGTTCCGCTGTCGTGCATTGGACTAAGTCCCCGGATCTTCTGTGTGGGGTCGGTCACGTATCCTGTGATACAATATTGGTAGGTTGCTTCCGGAAGTAGGGTGACTGTCAAACAAACCAGCTGGCGCGTAGCCCGTTAAGTCCGTCGAGAACTTGACCTATGAGCGACTATTCAGTGGTGCTGCTTCCGCGCGATCTGACAGATTAAGTTACCATCCCAAATGGAACTGAAGCTCCAGGACTGGTATGAATCATGTTAAGTGTACAACCGGTGTAGATGCCATGCGAAAATACCGTACCAGACATCTCCGAAGTTGTCCGTCCCGATGAACACGTTGACGAACTCAGTGTAGTCGACATTGGTCGAGTTGGATTCGCCCGCTTCCTTGATAGCAGCAGAGATGCGCTTCTG
This sequence comes from Daedaleopsis sinensis, assembly GCA_033807695.1. Classification (NCBI taxonomy): domain Eukaryota; kingdom Fungi; phylum Basidiomycota; class Agaricomycetes; order Polyporales; family Polyporaceae; genus Daedaleopsis; species Daedaleopsis sinensis. Next base: position 3,435,921 of record CM066306.1, read on the forward strand.
CACCGCTGGCGATGGCTGGGCTTGCACAAGATGGCCCAAGTTCCAGCAGGAAACGGCAACGAGCACCCAGAGCGTCAACCGGGTCGACGAGGCCATAGTTGCGATACGAGGGCCCTCACCTGAGCCGACGCATCACCGTTCACCTTTAATACCGCCGCTGGCGACCGCTATTGGCGGCGAAGCACTCGATACGCGACGTCGCGAAGGGCATCGAAGCACATGCACGCGCTGCAAGAATGTCGGGGTGGGTACGCGTGATCACGACTTCGTGCCATATGATGGTAGTATACCCGCGTCTAACGGGCGCTGCTGCCCGAGCAGGCAGCAGGACCGACGGCAGAAGTGCGATAGGAAAGCCGTTGCTGCTTCAGTTGTCGTATTGACTTCCCTGCCGTCATAGCATCCAGATGAAGCGGGCCATCAGAAGGTTGCGGTATCTCTATCAACCCTGACATGGCATTGTTATCGCTGGTATAAACACCGAACCACGGTCGCATGATGCTGGGCGGAGAGCGTACCGTAAGATCAGCAGTGACCACATGAACCGAAAGCCGATATAAATGCACTCACTATGTCATGAACTGCAGCGTGACGTTTCACCCCTTCAGGCTCTTTTGTATGACTTTGGAGAGCGCATTCCAGACGAGGTCCGACCCTGGCCCAGTGACGCTCCAAAAGTCCAGTTCCTGAGCAGATAGCGGCCCGAGTACGTATTCAAGTGGATTCTCACTTCGACCGATGCCAAGTCGCAGACGGTGGAAGTCACTAATGTTGCCCAATGCAGTGATGATACTGCGTACACCATTGTGACCACCTGCAGAGCCGCCAGCTTTCGGGTACACTGTGCACACCCTATGATCGAGAGAGTCGTGGATGACAATCATGCTGGTGGGTTTGACCGCAGTTGCGCGTAATTTCTCAGCAACCGGACGCCCGGAGATGTTCATCAGAGCTTCTGGAAGGATGACATGCAAGTAAGAGCGGCTGGTCAATCTATAGACTGTACGATGCATACTTGGCTTGAACAGAGTCAGCGACACAGTATCCTGCTCTAGTTGCACGGCTCTGGTCGCAGTGAAACCCAGACGTTCTGACGTGAGAGATGTACCAAGTCGAGCCGCGAGTACGTCGATCATTAAGTGACCTATACTGATTGTAGAACGTTAGCAAGACTGGTGCAGATTATATGGGATAACCTATACCTATGTCTTGTTCTTGGGTGAGTTATGTTTCCTAGACCCACTATCAAAAAATGCGGATTGGCCATGGTTGAGGACAGATGACGAAGAACCCGATAGTAATGGTTTGTCGGAACTCTGCGCGTAGAACAGTGAGGGTTGTAAGCCTTGTCGTTCGACTCTGTGGAAAAGGTGTGTAGAAAAAGAGAGCTGGAGGAGGGGGGAGGAGAAGGTACAGTTTGAGTCTTGCCAACTCGGATCCCCACTGGGGTCTTCGGCCCGTTCCAAAGTCGTCACCTGATGCAAGGATGACTAATCATTTGGACGGTTTGCCGCCTGTCAGACTCAGCGCCTAAATAACGCGCTCCAAGTCGTTCTCCTCCTCATCATCATGGATATGTCATAACTACTCTACCTTGACTCTACCTCTTACCACCATCACGACTAATCGATAGACGGCACCCGTGACAATCATGGCGACAACGACAGCGACGACGACGGGGATCCAAGAGGCATCCCCTTCAGATACACATCTCCGTCGTCCGGTTGCCTCGAGGCGCAGGCTCTCCACTTTTCAAGCAGGACGATATGGCCTCTCGCAACCCTGTCATCAACTTCCGCACTCCGTCGAAGCCCTGGACCTTTCGTTGACCTCTCTGACACCCACTCTTGCATCCTTGCGCCTCCATGTACTCTCATATCTCGCTGATCTGGAGACTCGACTATCTCTCCTCGAATCGCCAATCACCACAGAGTCGCTGATGGCGAAGGGAGAGATGACCATGGAGGATGCTCGTGCATGGGCTCGGGATGGCTTGGAGATGTTGCGGTCAATCCGCGAGGACGTATGCTCACATCTTCCCGACCTTTTGGCTCTGGACAGCGTACCCTCCGTCGAGGAGTTCGTCAACACCCATATGCCGGACGTATCCACCCTCCCAGCAGATGTCTGTTCCCACCTTCCGAACATGCCAGACGTCCGCTCGCAATTGTTCGACTTCACCCTACCCGATGTCCGCTCACGACTAGACGACGTCCGGTCCCGCATATCCGACATAGACTTCAATAGACCATTAAGTTATGTGCCGACCCTCTCCGATCGCCTGCGGTCACTGCAAGACCACCTCTCCTCCATGGAACAGGCTTCCTGCACCTACTTGTCGTCCTTCGAACCCAGCGCTACGCTATCCATGCTCCTCGACAAGATCCTGTCCTCCCACTTCGTCGCTGACATATCGTCCGATCTTCGAAGTGGTGAAGAGAGGCTCGAGAAGGCTGCGCTTGAGATCACGGCTGCTATGAAACGGTCCCTTAACGGCTCACGTCTCATCCAGTACGTCGATCTACCGGAGCAATGGCGCAACAACCCTTTCGTGAAGGGGGGTTACAGGTAACGTTCAGAGGCTGCGATGATGCACGTTCCACTGACAACCAATGGGCGTAGGTTTATCCCACTGCATGCTTGGCCCCGTCTTTTGCTATCACTCTTCGCTTTGCACAATGAGACTCGTACGCACGTTCGTCTCGCTATGGTGTCTCACTCGCTGATGATACGGTGCAGTGAATATCCACACGCATTTGATACCCTTCCTGCTCTGGTCCTTCGCATGGTTCCGCATCTCTCCCTCTTATGACACATTCGACGCCCACGAGCCTGCAGAGGTCACGTTCACCGTCTTCGCGCTCTTGTGCCTCTTCACCAGTGCCCTTTGGCATACTATGGCCGGTTGCGCCCACCCGAAAGGCATGGAACTGTGCGCCCGAGTTGATTATGTCGGCATTGGCTGGTGAGTTCTCTCGCTTCTGTAGGAAGCCAGTTTGACAAACTCCGACGTGCGCTTGTTCAGGCTCATTAGCGCGAGCGTTGGTACGGTGGTCTATTATGGCTTCCCATGCCAGCAGACCACGCGAGACGCCTTCCTGGCGGTGTGTTTTGCTATCGGCGTGTCCGGAAGCATCTTCCCATTCATGGACTGGTTCAACATGCGCGAGTACAAGGTGTGTACTGTTTCGGACTGAGATATATCCTCCACTCATCCTTCGACAGAACTGGCGAATAGCCTTCTTCCTCACGCTCGCGTTCAGCAGTATCGCTCCGTTGATCGAACTGGCGCGCCTCCATTCGGTCAAGGAGACTATCGGGTTCATCGCCCCGATCGCACCCTCGCTGGCGTCATACATCGTCGGACTCGTCTTCTACGCGACCCATTTCCCGGAATGCGTACTAGCGGCGCAGTCAAGCTCGGTGCATTGGCTGGACTGGCTCGGCGGTGGTTCGCATGCGATTTGGCACGTCTGCATCGTGCTCGCGATTAGCTTGCACAAACGGGGCATGGAGGTCATGAAGAGCGGAATCGGCGAGGCATGTGTTGCCTGAAGTCTTTCTCCGTCCGTGCTGGATTGTGTTGATTTGCGTCTCTATTATTCCGTTCTTTTGGTGGTTGTAAGTAGTTGATACGTTCTTTGATGGGCAGTCTCGCAACACATCTTGGGCGTGCGAAGGACGATATGTTCGCGTGAGAGGCCATACTGAACACTCGCGCCTGTTTTCTACGGCCGTGTCCAACTCGGTAACCCGAAACCTCTTGATGCGGGCGATACTGGTGCACCGTACTGGTGCACCGTACTACAGGGTAGGAGTCCGGCCGAATTGCCGGCTGGCCACCATGCTGGCGCATGGCTAATTCTCACGCGTTCCCTTTCTCCTTTGCGCCACTATGGACGATAACTTCGAATCCGTGAATGATCCAGCTGTGCTTCGAAAATGGCTGAAAGCATCCAGGAAAACGGCAAGTGACCAGGCGGCGAAGATCTACGAATTAACGGTGCAAGTCGGTGTCCTGGAAGAACAGTTGCAGGAAGAACGCGCAACTCGCACACGCGATCGCTCTGCTAAGGAGGTGCGTGTCGTATTCTACGGTGACACCGGCGAAAAGACGTTGAAGACGCGTCGATGATGTAGAACAACACTGGACTGAAGACGCCTCCGCCTTCACGGACCAGCGGATCGCCCACTGAAACAAAGGCGCGCTCGTCGCGTGCCGCTCGCGCGAGTCTCGACGTTGAAGAGGATGATAACGATGACGAGAATCTGGCAGACGTAGCGGAGCGTGTGCAAAGGCGGGGAGCACCACAGAGCGGGTCGAGTCGGGAGGTGAGTGCTACTGACCTTTGTCCTCAAGCTATTCCATTGACGGAGGCATTACAGCGACCGTCACCGCGCAAACGCGGCTTCCCAGCCGGGTCGGATGCAGACGAAGAATCAGATGCTCGTCCCTCGCAAAGAACAAGGAACAACGCCAAAAGAGCCAAAGTAGCCCCGGAGGTACTCGTTCCCCTTTTGACGCCGGAGGCCCGGAAGAGGTACACACCACATTCGCCTCCCCTCTCGAACCGCAGGCGCCGGCAGTACTCCGTCAGCGAGGAAGAATACGACGAAGACGAGGATGAAGAAGAAGAGGAAGAGCAGGACGAAGACGACGAAGAAGGCAAACAGTGGGAGTCGTCGTCTTTATCTTCTTTGCCCGAGTCGGAGCCGCCCTCGCGGCCTCCCAGTCCAGATGCCATGGACGTCGACCCCGCACCCGAATCGAACACCTCCAAGCAAGTGGCGACTCCCCAAAAGTCCCCTCATAAACGTGTGATTCTCCGTCTTCCCCCTCGTGAACCCTCCGAGCTCTCATACTTGGACGAGGAAGAAGCCACCCGGCGGCCTACCCCACCCCCTGCGACCCCTGCGACGCCGAAGAGAACTACTCAGGACAATCACCCCGAGGCGCCTCGCCCGCCGTCAAGTGCATCTTCACCAACGTATCCGCCTCTTCCGCGCCGTCAATATCTCAAACAGCTCCAAGCCTCCTCTACCCCCACTTCCCCTGCTGCCCCCGCTACTCCTTCTGCTCCTTCTGCTCCTACTGCTCCTTCTGCTCCTTCTGCTCCTGCTGCTCCTTCTGCTCCTTCTGCTCCTTCTGCTCCTTCTGTCCCTGCTGCTCCTTCTGCCCCTGCTACCCCTGCTGCTCCTTCCGTGCCTCCCGTTCCTTCTGTTCCGTCCGTCTCTTCCACCCCATCCGCCCCTTCTGCTCCTCAACCCGCTCCTCAACGTCTGGCAAACACCACAGCGCCAACATCCACGCCGCTTCATCACGCCGGTACACCAGGAAACCCACCTCCAAGCATCACTCAACCATCTACAATCCCGAGTGGCATAGGACAGGGATCTGCTCCTTCACTCCCGTCCGTAAACGGGCAGACCCAATCGACTACCACACCATCTACGACCGGTGCGGTGCCGGTGCAAACCACCAGCGCACCGGCGACAGCCTCGAATGCCACAGCTACCACATCGACAGCCACTCCGTCCCATGCTCCGCGACCTCAAGCAGCCTCATACAATGGTTCGGTAAGTCTGGCCCATACTCCCAGACTATGGTGTCGCCAACATATGCTCATCAAATACCAGGCACGTCTTCGACGTCATTTCAAAGAAGAGATTGGTGGAGTGCTTGTCGACGTGCCTCCGAGCCTCTTGAAAGAGGAACTCTCTGAGGAGCGTTGGAACGGCTGCCGTTCCTACATGGTCGACATCGACCCCGGGCTATCGCAGATTTCCCTCACCCGGCGTTCGCTGACGCAAGCGTTTGGCGGTGCGATGAATGCAATGGGAGTTTCCTCGAGAATTGGAGAGAACCTGCTCTACCCGATGGTCGACATGAATCCCCACCTCCCCTTCGCCTTCGGGACGCCTGGCCTGCTCATTGCACCGCAACAGGACTGGGGTGATGGGCGGCAGAGGGTAATGATAGGGCTTAGCAGCCGTATACGTACAAGCTACTGGTACATTGGGGAGTATGAACTCACGCCGACTACCGCGGTCACGCCAGAGGAATATGCGACGTGGCCACTGCCGGTATGGACCTCAGCTATCTCTTCTCAAGACGCAAGCTCACCGTACCACAGATCCAGCAGGAATGGGCGAACCGCATTCAGAAGAAGACGTACAAGCCCATCAAGCGCCGCATCGCGCTGAGACTCCGGCTGAGACTCCAGCTGGGCCGAGAGCCAACGGCCGAAGAGTTTGAGGCAGCCGCGAAGCTGAGCCCGACTCAATTGCTGGTCCCGGACGTCACAACCAAAGACATCATCGACGCGTATACGCGAGGCGAGGAGGTCAGTGGCCCTTCCTTCCGGTCCATCTCGAGGTCAACCAAACGCTCATGCGGTGCCCGTCTTCCCCAGTCCATGTGTGTCTGGCGGATGCAATGCGTCGGCTTCGACAATGAGTTCCTCCAGGAAATAGTTGTAGTGCACGCCAAGTATAACGACAAGAAGCCTGTCATTCAGGTTACACCTCTCGATCCTGGCCCCCCGCCGCCTTCTTCTGCCTCAGCTACCGCTCAATAAATCTACGCTCTATCTTAAATAAGCTGCCATAGTGTTCATCATAGTATATCTCTTTCTTGTGTCATGCTGCCATTTCATCCCATCTGCCTACTCTCCTCAGCCCTCAGGCCTCAGCCTCAGGCTCGTCGACCGTCGCTGATATCCTTTCTTACGCTATATGCGTTTTGATTATCATACTCGGTCCTCATGTCACCAAATTTTTTCGGTGGTCTTTACCCGTGCATTGCTAATAGTATTACTGCGAGTGACAGCTCGGTTTCAACTTGTCCAGCTGCAGACTGTTCCTAGTACGGGCGGGCATCTCCGTAGATCAATTCAGGTGAATTGTTCTTATGGTGCAAACCCGCACTGCAGCGCTGGTCTCGCTGGTCTCAAGGGCGTTGAAGAACGTTAACCTGGAGTACACTGTTATCTGCATACAGATTCGTCCAAATTGTCCCCCGGGGCAACCCGCGGCCCATTATAACCCTCACTGGGGTCAGGTAATGAGTCCACTGTCTCGCTGCCGCCGCCGACATCTGGCAGGCGCAACCCGCTGTCGCTTTTCCTGCTCTCTTCCCCTCGCCTCTCTCTTCAGCTCCCAATCCTTGGGGTATCATTGCTACTATAACGTAGTAGTCGCGAGTGTCGACTATTCGTCCAGATTGAACTTAGGGAGCAACTACCCGTACGGATCAGCTTATCGTCGTCCATCGTAGGTGCCAATGCACACGCAAACTCAAGTACTCACCAAGCCATGAATGTTGAACGACGTATGTTCCAGGATGCCAACATTCACATGCACAGAAACGCGGCTAGCTTGAGAGAAGTCAGACGTTCTGCAAATCAACTTTGAGCGTAATAGTGAACGCACATTCACGGCGCCTCTCCGTCTGTAGGAGACTGAGGATACGACAGACCCATCGTCACGTCCGGGTCCATCATGTCCGCCTTGAGCAGCCTCCTCCGCCCCTGGTCGCACCTCCTCAGATACTCCCCGCACCGCTCCCCGAACACCTCGAGCCCGTCCAGGAAGCCGCCCGGCAGCTTGTCCTTGCGCTGGTCCCACGGCTTCACGTCCACGAGCTCGCACCGGTCCAGGCAGACGAGGATCATCCCGAAGCTGTACGCGTCCGCGAGCCGTGCGTCCGCGCACTCGCCCCGCAAGACCTCAGGCGCCGAGAACGGGCGCGTACCGGGGTATATCCGCTCGACCTTGCGCGGCGCGTGCCCCGGCGCGAGCGCAAACGAGAACGGCAGCGGGCCGGGGGTCGGCGGCATGGACATGGGCGAGGAGGGCATGGGCATGGGCATGGGTATGTGCATTGCCGCTGGGGTCTTGGACGCGAAGCGCGAGTGCATGCGCGGGGGCGCGGACGGCGGGGGCGACGGCGGCACGTCGTCGTCGGGGTCGTCCGGGGACGCGTAGACCGAGTCCGCGGAGACGGAGCGGCCGAAGTCGAAGAGCTTTATGGTGTTCGACGCGCGGGTGACCTGGATGTTGAGCAAGGAGAGGTCGCCGTGGCTGAGGCCGTACGAGTGCAGGTGCGTGAGGCCGTCGAGCAGCTGGTTGTGGTAGTCGACCTTCTGCGCGCGGGACATGCCCGTGCCCTCGCGGTGCTCGCGGATGACGTCGTAGAACGTGCGGCCGTCGAGGTACTCGAGCACCATGCCGACGTTCTCGAGTGCGCCGAGGAAGGCGCAGATGTTGCGGTGGCGCGCGACGGTCGTGTACACGCGTAGCTCGGCGAGGAATTGCGTCGTCACGTCCCGCGCGTTCGATTGCATCTCGCCGTTGATCTCGAGCTGCACGACGTTGGGCTTCTTCACGACGCACTGGAACAGCTCCGACGCCGACCCTGACGCGATCGGTGCGAGGCTCTGCGTAGGGTTCGGCGGCGCAGAGTATGAGGTCGGGGTGGGGAACGAGAAGATCGCGGTCGGGTTCGTTGGCGGGCTGTAAATCGGATTGGACGCGTGCGGGGTAGACTCGTACGTTCTTGATGTCTGCCGATGCAGCATCTTGGGGGTGCGCTCGCGCTCGCGCTGCTGATATTGATGCTGTGTCTCGTTGACCAGAATCTCATTCGTTGCAGACACAGACGGTGTATGCGCCGACGCTGGATCCTCTTCATCGAGCTCAACTATGCTTTCGAAGATATGTATGATGCATTTGCGGGGTAATCTGTGCGATCAAACGAGGTACTCACCCATCCACCAGTTCTTCTTCGACGTCAATGTTAGCCGTTTTACATGTCTTGACATATTGCGGACGACTCCTTTGTGTCGATGTGCAGCAAGAGGACACTGAATGCTGGCAGAATGTGGGGTGAAGGTAACTTCAAGCTGCACGCACAAAATCAGAGTACCGAGACCACGCGTTCCCCTACAGGGCGCCAATCTAATCTTCCGTTTGTGGCATATAACAGACGCCGATGAGCGCTCATGTTCAAGTTCAACGTCACTCACGGTGACTCTTGGTTCAACCCACTGTGGCGGACTCTGAGTCGGCAGAGACGAAGTGTTTGCTTTTGGTTTGCTTGAACTAACTAATGCTAGTCCTCCTCCTTTTTTTTTGCTTCCACGTTTAGTCACAGTCACTCAGTGAGCGGTGTCTAGAACGCACCTTCTCAAACACGAGGAGATCAGGTGTAGGAGGTGAGTCACGAGCTTCAAGTTTCTAGTTTCCCCTCATCGATTGACCGACTTGACTACCTACCATCATGATGCAGCCGACGCCCTTTGCCTCTGCGGACGTCCCTGCAACAACATCGACGCCGCCTCGGTGCGCTCCATCATAAACAGTTATTGCGGGGACAATTCTGAACTGACGACTTCTCATGTACTTAGATCCGAACCTTATGCAAGACCCAGTACTCCGCATCAACAGCAAGGGAATTTAGGGAAAGCATTTGCTAGGTATGTTGTGCAACCGTCCGCACCATCTGATATCCCGAGAAAGTCTGACCAGAATTCCCTCCAGCGCACTACTTTGGCTACTGTCATGATGCCCGACATCTTAGTCGGTAACAAGGACGATTGGATACGCCATTACACATCGAATCGTATCGGCGACGCAGAACTGAATGTGATCATATCCACTCTCGAGAAGGCCGGTCTCGTCGTCGTCGACGACAATGGTAGTCTTTCCTGGAGGGACTTTCCTATGGCTCCGTCGGCGCTACGTCGTCAGAACTTGAAGGCGGCAAAATCAATGTTGAAGGGGAAGAAGAAAGACGATGGAGGGTCAGTCAACAACACTGCGACCGATGGACAGGACGACATGTTAGCAACGGCACGCTCACAGGAAGCTGTCACATCTGATAAGCGAGCAAGGACCGAACGAGGCATTTTCAGCCCTCTCGGCAAAATCATCAATGCTATTGCCGAAACCGCTCTACCTGGCCTCGCTCCATCCTGCAAGTATAAGGAGGAGCCATACGAAACGGATTCAGAGGTGTCAGGATCTCAGCATCGCGTTGACGGTTCAATGCAGCTACTAGTATCCACATCCTCTGCTTCTCAGTCCACCTCCCAGCTTTCTGAATCCACGTCCTCGAGGATCCCTACATTGGACGTCGCTGTTAATTTCGAGTTCAAGCTCACTACCAGAGCTGCACTGGTATGCGATGTGGGTGTTGGTCAACCCTTTGTGCTCCAGGAGATGAAGCTCACGAGTCACAGAATCGTTGGAAGGTGCTCTACTCGGCGTATCATAACATGTACAGCGACTGTAGGCGGAAGCACACCTATAGCGTGCGTGATGTCACCGTGCTCCACCGACGAATTTACTAATGTTGATGGCACAGATCACCATTGAAGACAAGAACGTAGCTCTGTGGTATTTCTCTCGATCGCACTCATCCAAATCGCAGGCCTTTGATCTCCTGGTAAGTGTTGATCCGTCCGGAGGAATTCACCACTCTAATAATGTCCCTAGGATGTCCGCGCAGTTGTTAGGGCCTTTTCGTCCTTGATATTCTCAACTGTCGAGGAGCTTGGCTACGACGCGGACATCAGGCGTATCGAAGAGAAAGATGGAGAGGATAACGACCACCTTCGCTATGTGTACAGGGTGGGCGACCGTTTCTACAAGACGTTGAAGTGCATCGACGAGTACGACAACTTGATGATCACCGGCCGTGCAACGCGAGTTTGGGAAGTCATCGAAGTCCACAGTTTCGACAGTCCCCAAGCATTGCCGAACGCGGAGCGCAGGGTGTTGCGGGACGTCTGGCTCGACGCTGGGAGCGGTACGGAAAGAGAGATTCAGCAGGAGATCTTCCAGCGCTGCGACGACCTCGCGAATAGTTATCCTGCAGATGACGACCCTCGATTTCATGGCGTCGATGAGATGACGAAGGAGGAGCTACGCCGTCGCCTCACGGATGGATCATACAAGGAACTCTTCCTCACCATCGAGGAAGACCGCCGGGGCGCCAAATCAAAAGCGATTGCAACAGGGTTCGTCGCCGAGCCTGCTGTCTTCGCGGCACCCGAATATTTCAACAAGAGCGCGACGAAAAAGGGGGCAGATGCGCATCGAAGCCACGCATCGACCCCCCGCAGCATCCCCGCTCAGTTTGCGCCTGCCATCCCGCAGATTGATGGTGAACCTCGCGACTACAGACCCAAACAGCGCAACTTCGTTGTGTATAAGGAAGTGTGTCGTGCGCTGCACGAGCTTGATGATCTGTATCCCGTCACGCAAGCGTTGCTGGATTGCGTACTTGGTGGGTACCTTTTCATGTACGAACGCCGCTGTCTTTGTACTGATTGGTGATTCACTTTAGCGCTCCAAGTCTTGTTTATGATCTCCTGGATTCACCGCGACGTGAGCTCCGGGAACATCCTTTGCTACAATGGTCATGGCAAATTGGGTGACCTAGAATACGCGAAGCCATTCGACTTGAACGTAGGGAGACGCTCATCGGACCCCAAGACGGTGCGTTCACCGATACTGTCTAGCATGATGAAGGGCACTAACGATACACAGGGCACACCAATCTTCATGGCTGTCGAGATTACGTCCGGCCGGCAGATCTATAAGTACAACGACGAGAACTACGACGAGCTATTGGATAAGCTTAAGCGAACCCGAACCACCAGCCCCGTTCGTCACAATTTCCAACACGACCTGGAGTCCATCTTCTGGATCCTCTTCTGGCTCGCCGTCACGCATATAGGTGGTCAGGACTATGCAGCCACCGCCAAGAGACTTTTCCAGAGCAAAAGTTCTCACTTCATGTTCCACCGTCATGAAGCCCTTTGTGACGAGGACTTCCTTGTGGACCAGCTCCATGGTCTGCGCCGAGACCTACCCGAGGTTCTACAGGTCGGGTTGTTGGAGATGCGCAGCAAGCTTCACTCCTACTATATGACGCGCAAGACCCATTACCACGATATGTCTTCCTACGCTCCTCTCTACGACCATTTCCGAGAAATCTTGGTCGAAATTTACACTGCAACTCCGACCGGAACAGTGCGCCTCGTGCAACCTCCACGGCCACATATTACCATCAAGTCTGGCTATGGGGATAGCCATAGTCGAACGCTCCATTTGGACGCGAAATTCAAGGATCCCGAGGGTGTACAACTGTCCCCTCATAAGGTGACGTCACTCAAGCGTGTACGAGGACAATCGGAAAGTACTGCCGATGATAATCAAGCCCGGCCAGAGAAGCGTCATGCTCAAGGATAAAGTAAGTGTTTCCAGTCTACCGCGCGAAGTTTGCTTACAAGCCCGCTTAACGGTGTACTTTGTGAATGGGTAGGAGGTCCAGGAGGTACCTGTGTGCACAGCGATCTGGTGACCGCCGCTGTCCTTCGTATGATCCACGCAAACTCTACCTTTGTAGCGTGGTGGTGTGCCTCCCTGTAGCCGCCACGCCATCTGTAACCACTATGCCAAGTATACCCTCGTCATTCATGTCATCATATCTTGCTTTCTGTCAACGATGATACTTTCTCTGTGAGCACTTGGACGATATGCGGGATGCCACCTGCGTGTCAGTGTGCACAGTGTCACGTCCTGTCCGTGAGACAGCACATCGTCCTACTTGCCCTAACACGCTCGGTAACAGCGCCCATAGACGCAATTGATCATCCTGAATAGCGCTAAACACATCGATGGGCTGGAAGGAACCTCTGCAAGCAAACGGCTACAACGTCAATACAGCAACGTCGACGTTCATGCACATGCCTCACAAATCCTTACCTTTACTTCAACTAGCAGCGACAGACAGCACAAACAGTCGGGGAGCTGCAAGCGCACCCACCCACACACAGATACCAGCTCCCAATGCACCAGCACCCCAACATCGAGAAAGAGGACAGAAGAGATGCCTTCGAAGCGTAACACGATTCAGATGATGCTAATATACAGTGGAAGAGCCGGGACCTCGGAAACAAGTCCATCCCCAATCCAAGCCGACATCTCACAGCACGCTCCGCTGCCACGCTGCTGGGCACCCATCCCTTACGGCGAGGTAGCCCATGAGGTCGCTCGTCAGGAACTCGCTCGGCCACTCCTTCCGCACCTGCGCCTTCAGATACTTCGACACGATCTCCAGGTTCTCCGCCGCCACCGCGCCGCTCTTCAGGGTCGGGGCGATCTCGTCGACGAGGCGGTCGATCCACGCTGCGGTGATGATCTCGCCCGAGTCCGCGGTGCGCAGGCCGTACTTGACCCACTGCCAGAGCTGCACGCGCGTGATCTCGGCCGTCGCGGCGTCCTCCATGAGCCAGTTGAGCGGGATGCACCCGTTTCCGCCGAGCCAGGCGGCGCTGTACCCGAGCGCCGTCGCGACGTTCGAACGCACGCCTTCGACGGTGATCTGGCCGGGGACCTTAGTGTTGAGCAGATCTGCAGCCGCAACCTTGACGTCTTCTCGACAAATGTGGTACTACAGGATCCGTGTCAGTCTGAGGTTAATCCGCAGGCACGCCATGACGCACCTGGTTGGGGCCGAGCATATGCTTGTTGAAGATGTCCATTGCGATCTGGTTGATGAGGGGATGCGCGATCCACGTGCCATCGTGACCGTTCGTAACCTCACGCAACTTGTCGGCGCGGACCTTGCCCATCGCGACCTCGTTCGCCTTCGGGTCGTTCTTGATCGGGATTTGCGCAGACATGCCACCCATGGCAGCGACGCGTCGCCTGTCGCAATCTCAGCATATTTCATTGTCGAAGAGGCAGAGAAGTGCTCACTTATGACACGTCTGGATGAGGAGACGGACGTAGGAGTCCATGAAACCGACCTCCATCGTCACGTCCTTGCGGTCGGGGAGCACAGCACTCCGGTCGGCACGGCGCCGCTTGATGAAGCTGAAGATGTAATCCCAGCTGGATGTATGCGCGTCAGTGGGAACCGTTTGTACTCCTTCATGCGATGTGATCGCTTACCGTCCGCAGTTCAAGCCCGAAGAATGCGTGCGAAGCTCAAACAGGATCTCCTCCATCTGGAACGCCGCGGGAACTTGGGTCTCGATGAGGACGGTCGCACGAATGGTCCCGTGTGTCATGCCGATATATGACTGAGAGAAGTTGAATTCAAGACGTCGTTCCAAAGCCGGGCCTCGAGATAGTGCTCCATCTTCGGAAGGTAGAAGTCCAGGAACGCCTTCGACTTCCAACTGCCCAACGTGGCCACGATGTCCGGGTGGGTGCCCCTGAGCAGCAGCTCTGTGGCCCCCCCGATTCTGAAGCAATGTCCTGTGAGTAGCTCTAGCCCTGCGCGCTTCCACACCTCGTTGCAGCGGTTGATGAACCAGTCTCTGGTCATCGGTGCCCATCCCCATGAGCAGAGGTGCGAAAAGCTTAGAAGCTTACCGCGCTTATTGAGATTTGGCTGTGTCTGCCATGATCGGCTCACTGCATTGCTGCATGTCGTCGGATTAGGTCGAGACTTGGTATAAACATAGCCAAGCATGTTCCAGTGCTGTGTGCAAAGTTTCGCAGTGAGCGGTCAAGACGGCGCGGAGTTATGGATGGTTCATTGTTGGGGAGAGAAAAGCAGTATTTCAGCTGTGATAAGTGTGCTTACTGATTAACACCTTATCTACGCTTATTTGGCTGAAATAAGCGCCACTAAGCGAAATAAGCTTTTCACAGGTCTGCTGATGCCTTCTCGTCGCCTGTCACGGCGGGCACAGGCTCAGAATACACCGTAGAAAACGACCACAAAATCTCATCCGAATCTAGCCTCATTCGGAAATTGTATCTGAATATCACTTTTGGAACAATGTGACGTTCGTGCCCACTTCCTGTGTCGTGTGATCCGACCACAAAGGCAACGTTCAAGCAACGATTAAGGACAGGAACAAAGGATGAAGGTAGGTTGCGTTCACCTCCCCTTTTCCTCGGTCGATAATGACCCTACAAAAGGCTAGGTTCTACACAAATTCTGCCAGAATTCGGGCACCCTTTTCTTCTGTCTGAAACGATTCTAGGAGGTAAACCTTTGTGAGCAGTCTTTGCCACAGACGAGAAGTGTGGTAGTAGGTCGCCTTTCCGGGTCTGCTTTATCCTGCCCAAAATGTTGCTGGAAGGTGAGCTTTCTATTTCGCGGCCGTGAAACATTCTGCGGCGAAGGAAATGGTGCCTGGAAAAGAATTCATTTTGCTGACCTGATAATCATAGACGAAGCCTGCATATCCTGATAACTTTTTGTTGTAGAAAATTGCCGTCTAGCACCACACCCCACCACCCAGCACTACAGCCCGTCACGCCTTTCTGCACCGCGACACATGCCATCACAGACGCGCCACCACTCAGCACACCGCGGCTCTTCCCGACGCACACCTCTTTGCACCTCGACCCACGCCATCCCACCTTTGCGCCACGACGCTCTGCGCACCGCGGCTCTTCCCGACCCATTGAGCAGACGCTACCCGACGCTGCTCCTTTTGGCACTACCTCCCGCGACACCGTCGCGCCACCACTCCACGCACCGCGGCTTCCCCCGACCCATTGAGCCAGTGCCGCCCCGACGCTGCTCCTTTCGGCTCTACTCCGCCGCGAACCCGTCGCGCCACCACTCCACGCACCGCGGCTCTTCCCGACCCACTGAGCAGGTGCCGCCCCGACGCTGCTCCTTTCGGCTATACTCCGCCTTCCCGCGACACCGTTCCACGAGGCCGCCGCCCGCGTCAATATCATTCATCCACTCTTTCAAACACTCCTCCGTCCACCGTCCGCGAGGCAGCCGCTCCTGACCGCGCTCAAATTTCACACTGCGCGCCGCCGGATTTCACAACGGACATCCAGGTAAGTCGTCGGCTCACATGCTCGGCGACGATCTACCTCTCCACAACGCTCACCTGACACTCCCCGACAGATCGTGACTCCTCGCACACCGTGGCGTCGGCGTGCTCGAGCATCACGGCGCGCACGCCCGCTCGCAAGTCCAGGGTAGGTGACGATAAGGCATACATGCATGTTCAGAGGCTGTCCGTACCTCAGAGCTGTTCTGTTCTGAAGGATGTAACGACGCGTGGTCGCGAGGGCGTAGTCGCGCCGCGCGGTGTTCAAGATCGGTGTGGAGCAGCGCCCTTCGGGATGGCGGGGAGAGGTGTCGTGGTAGGATGAGTCCAGCTCCCGCGAGAGAAACAGTGATTGAGCTCATTGTTGCGTGCAAAGAAGATGACGACGTCGAGGGCCATGTACATGGTCGTGGCGGAGTGAAATAGACGGCGGCATCGGAACATGCGCGACGATGTGCACCGCTGCCATGGCCACACGACGCTGCGTGGTCGCGAGCGGGTAGTCGCGCACCGCGGCGCTCGGGACCGGTGAGGAGCTGCGCCCTTCAGAATGGCGGGGAGTGGTGTTGTCGCGGAAAGAGTACAGCTCCCGCTCTACTCTGGCTGACGAAATTGCGAGCACGCCGGCGTGGTGTTCAGAGAAGTGATTATTGAGGAGCTAATCATACATGAGGATATAGTACGAGGTCGAGGAGACGATCGAGGCATTTAGCAGTGATGGTATTCGAAGGGATCATATTCGCGAGCGCAGGCAGAGGAAGGGATGGAAACTAGACACCAGATTTTAGAGTGAGTCCCACATCGGGTGCTCGCTGGCATGATCTGTGGGCTGGACATGCATGGGTGAAATAAGTCTGGTGCGGGATACTACCCATATCAACGCGAATACGGCTAATGCCGCAGAGAACGCACGGGAGGACCGACCGGCCTCAACGGTCGCGACGCGCTTCTGCAAAGAGGGTTTTAATATGTGGGCGCGACAGCATCAATGATTCACGTACCACGACAGAAAGGTTCGTTCTACGGGCCGAAGCTAGGACGACTTGCATGATGTTGACAAGCATCGTAGCAAGACTGATGACAGCGGTGACAAATGCAGAAGAGGAAGGTGGACTATCAGGAGCAGCAGAGAGGAGCGGTGTAGTGCTGGTAGGTAGCGTCGTGTGGGGAGAGGGGCGGGAAGAGGTATGAGGGCTCGACGAATCGTTCTTCGGAGATCTCGGGAGAGCTTCCGGGGTGGCAGGAGCATGGGTCGATTCCGGCAGGGAAGGGATTGTCGCGCACGGCATAGGTCCCGTTGCGTCACGTGTAGAAGGAGACTCCGTTCCGCTGAATGCCGCCAACACTTGAGTTGGAGGTGTCGTTTGAGGTGTAGTCGAGGATGGAGGTGTCGTTGGAGGTGTAGTCGAGGATGGATGTGTAGTCGAGGATGGAGGTGTAGTCGAGGATGGAGTGATCCCATCCACATGGGCGGCAGGAAGAGGCGCTGCTGTGTCAGGAGCTGACGTTGCCTGGACCGTGGTGGGACGATTTGTAGAGCTACTACCGTCATGAGAATGCGTGAGGCGGGCAATGCTAGCAGGGCAGTCTGGAGATGTGGGGAGCACAGCGCCGTAGTCCTCAGCGGCTGTTGCTAATTCCTGGTCGAGAGTTCGAGAGCTGGAAGCTACAAGCGCAGCAGGCAATTCGTCCGTATCCTCACCGAGCTCCATTACAAGTGCCTTCGTTCTCTCGGCGGTTTGTCGAATGCTTTGCTCCGCTTCACCGAGTCGCTGCAGTTGACACCCCATCTCTTCTTGGATCGCGATCACTTCGGCGATGTCGCTAGCCATGTGCTCCATGGTCTCCGCATCGGCACTGTGTTGGGCTTTGAGCGTGGCAATAGCCAAGTGAGCCTTGCCGAGCTTCTGATCCAAGGTCTGAATGGAGTCGACATAGGCTTCCTGCGCCTTCGACATCGAGCGACGTTCTTTGGTAATGGTTTCTATCGCTTCGTGAGCTTCATCCGCACTGTACGAGAGATAAACCCGTAAGCTTACCTTGCGTTTTCAAAAGGAGCTTCTTGGATATTTGAACAGACGACACGAGCTGGGTACGGAGCATGGAGAGCTCACTTTCAAGCCCTGTAGTACGTTTGTCCAGATCGTTCTGTAGTGTGAAGGTCAACGACGGGTCAACGGAAGAGCTCTCGAAAACCCTTACCTGAGCTCGCTGCACTTGTCTGATAGACCTCGCGATGCTTCTAGGAACAAACATCGTGGGGCTGTTCTCCGGGTTCCAGAATATATCCTCGAAGGTCTCTGGAAGTCTACGTCCCCACACATCACAACGTATCCTTGCATATAGCTAATAGAACTCACCGAGCGCTGCGTGAGGCGGATCCAACCCTCGCCGAAAGCCCTTGGACGTCATACTCCACGTTCGTACGCGACAACTGCAAGGACGAAAACGACGATACCAACGGTTTGATAAATTCATCGTCGGGGCTATCCAGTCTAAGGCTGAACAATAGGTCAGGTCACACGCAGGTAGATCCGGATCCGACCCGGCGCTTGACCCGTAGGTCCGGATCTTCCGGATCCAGATCAAGCGCCAGGTCGGATCATTCCGGATCTAGGTCAGACCTTCGTGATTTCGTCCCGGATCCAGGTCAGACCTTCGCAATTTTGCGGATCCGTGAACAGCGATCCGCAGCCCGCAGAGGGTGTACTTCCGGTGCGAATCTCTCGATGGTTTGAACAGTGCTACCTTACGAGGGGTCCTATAGGTCTACAAAGTTCCATTCTAATCGGTTAAGTATTTAATATTCTACAAATGTTACGATGTATCCCCGTTCTGCACCCTTGTACAGGACAAACTAATCCAAGATATGCATCTAGGAGTATGTTTCATGCACAAATAAATGCTCAAAAATTTTACAAGTGCTTGGTCTACTGCCGGCAGCCAACCGTCCAAAAACGGGAGCTTGGTTCCCTTAATCGCTCTCGAAATCTGTGATTTACTGAATAATGTGGTATAACCGCCTCCGCTTGGGGAGCATGGAATGATTCACCTGTATCTTGCTCAATTGTGGATGGAATCTCACGAACCTGGGTGCATTGTATGCGTTGTGGGCATCAGTACCTATGTACAAATAACGAGAGGTTTGTCTCAAGAAACGCCTCCGGTATATCATTTCGCGGATCTCTGTGCAGGTCGACCTGTAGGTGCCAGATCCGGATCGTCCGGATCCGGATCAAGCGCCGGATCGGATCTTTCCGGGTCTAGGTAGGACCCCGAGGGACCCTCTGACCTGTAGGTCCGGGTCCGGTTAACCTACGGATCGATCCGTGTTCAGCCTTAATCCAGTCTGGCCAAGTACTTGGGAGCACCTTCACTGCCAAATACTACGGACTCCGATTCACCGCCACTCGAAATACTAGAGCGAGGAGAGACGGAGCTAGGTTGAGGGGAAGCAACGCCGTGATGAGATCGATCCGTTGGAAAGTCCGTGAGGGAGAAGGTGGTGTCAGGTTGAGATACTTCCTCTCCTGAAGACGAGTCCTCTTGAGGAGCTGAGGACGAGCTCGAAGACGAGTCAACAATTGACTCCTGAGGTGCAGTATTGGGAGACGTGACGATGTCGGCTATGACTGGTAGCGATTCTGTGTCATTCGAAGTCGCAAGGGGCGAATGGTGACTGGTTGCCGACATAGTTAGGAGTAGGTGTGTAGAGAGCAGGATGGGATCCTAGGCGCGAATGGGGGTGAATTGAAGTCTTCATGGCGAACGGAGGGCATTGGACGTAGTCTGCGAGGAGTAAAGTGCTTTGTTGTTAAGCGCACATCTTAGACGTCAAAGGAGAACTTGGCTACCGGGCCGCGGAACCTACCCTTATCCCATCAGCCGTGCCCATCAGCGCCGGATGAAGAGGTAATTAAGGTATGCTTGCTCTCGTCTCTACATCCATTGCGTAACAAGCCGTGCGTTGTACGAAGTTCTGATCATGAGAAGTTACAGCAAAACGTAGTACTCGGACCGGTGTGAATAGACGCTTGACGAGGCAAGAGAGAGAGAGAAAGAGAAGTACTGTGACTGTGATCGCCGATGCCCAGCACCCTTGCTCTCGCTCGTGCTACAAGCCTCACATTCTGCCAGTCCCCCGCAGTCCCTAGGTAAGCTACTAGCTAGCCTTAGTGTCGTCTTTGTCGTCTTCATCTTACTCGGGCACTCGGGATGTTTTCCACCGTGTTTTCGAACTAGACAATTTCTTTCCGCTGCCGTGCCGACGATAGTACCCAACCGTACCGCGATCAAGTGATATCATCGTGCTGGTGGATGGATCATGGAGCCATCTCCTACTGCAGTCAACTCTCTGGTAAGTCAATCCCGTTAATCCCAGTATTCGTCGTCGAGCTACTGACGAATGATCATCAGCAAGCGGCATGGGATGTAGACGCTGGTGCTGTCGCCCCCTGGTATTATAGCCTGCGTGCTTCGTGGTCCATCTACTTCCCTGACGGTTGGGCGGAAGAAAGAAAATCGCTAGCAACGGAGTCCGATACCGTTACCGTGGTGACGCTCCCCCGTACGTCAATATACAATGCTATATTATCCTCAAGTTGAGTCTTTACTCACTGTATTAGGAGATTGTAGGTATCAATGATGAGGATCCGGCTCCCTCGGCGCGCCTCTACATGTCTGTCATCGAAGACATTATGGAATACATAAAGGATCGTAGTCCTAGCGATGAGGAGGTTTATCATTGTGCCGGTGTCGACATGGGCGAAGGCCACGGTCTGTACGCTCTTCCCAAGACGCCAAAAGGCAACCCTCCACGATTCTGCGCTTCGCTCTTTTGCCAGTTGGCCATAGTGGGCAGTTCTAGGCGCTGTATGACTATTCCGGAGATCGTTGCCGCCATAGAGAAAAGGTTTTCTAGGACACTTATGGATAGAAACGGGGAAAAGTGGCGGGTGAGTGGATATACCATGACCAACCTCAAGTCTATACGGAACGATCAATTGACTATCCGTGTATTAGCCCCGGATCCGCAATGCTCTGCGCACGCAAGCGTGGTTCTGCCACCTACCATGTCCCTCCGATGTCCCGGATGAAGAGAAGCTTTGGTTCATCGACAAGCGTTCGCACTGGCCGCCTCGGACGAAACCATTCAGTGCACCCAATCCCAGTGTCACGGTGAGTGATGATATTCCCTTGAGCGTTCGGACTATGTTAATGGTTCTGTGTTGCAGAGCCCCAAGATAGTGCCAATAGCCTCCTCACCATTGACTCGATCTCCTTTACTGAGGTACTCACAATCCCCCGGGACCGAGTCGAGAGAAGAGTCACCTTGAGTTCTTCCAGACTCTCATCGTATCTAGCTCCTCCGTTGCTACCGTGTCACACCGGGACCCGATATCACACCGAGAACGGCGGATGTCCATAGTTGGACAGTCACCGACTGAGTACCCGTAGGTACCCACCGCCAGCACACCTCAGCTCACTCAGGAGCACGTCACACCATCCTATCATTGCGACCTATACGGCATTGACGAGGCTAGGGAGTATCCCGAATACCCTCCGAGGTGCGAGAGAGGTAGTAGTGAGGAGGTCACAGGAGGCTACGTGTAGTTCTAGTGGGTGGTCCCGCCGACACAACGGTCCGCTATCGACAATAGAATGCTCGCTCAACTTCTCCCACACCCTCCGGGACCAGCAGCCTTTCAGCGTCATTCGGAAGGAGTCGACATCATCCCAAGCGAGCCTTTCATCTTAACTGAGCTCGCCGTTCTCCACTCGAATGAACGACCGTGCAACACCGTATCCGATGTTTCAGTCCAGTAGTCAAGCACGATTATGATAAACGAGGAATACTGTAGTTCACAAGGCAATCAGACTGTACGACGCGCGCACCATCCTGCCAAGCGTGTCTTCCACCCCAGCCGCAGCTCCGTTCGGTTGGACCAGCCTAAGAGTATGTGTTCAGCACCGGAGAGAAACGCATCACGCTACTCGGCTCACCTAAAGTTTGCTACTGCCCTGGACAAATTCCGGCTGAGACGTTCCGTTCGCCTGCGGATGGAGTCCCCGGATCGTGAAATCGTAGGATTTGGGGATGATGTGCAGGGCACGAAGTTCGTGCGGCTTGAGGGAGGCTAGGTATTTTGGATTATAGCAATTCTTCCAGAGGCCGATGGCCGGAACGCCGAGAGTAGAGTCTGGAGGATTCCTCTCATAGCGCATTCGGGGGTTACTCCCACCGGCTTGAGCCATCTCGGGCAACGTCTCCCAGTCGCTGACGTGAGCTTCGTAGAGGCCGCGAAGGAATTGTCTGAGAGAGTCGCTCATCCACTCGCATCGTATGATCCTATATCTCTTCTCGCGGTTACGTAGTCGATTGCTGTTTGGGTCCTCGGAGTCGTCATCGCTGTGATTCACCGGACTCAACTTGCTCATCAACTCGTAGTGCTCGTGGTATCCTCGCGACATTACGACCCCGACACACCACTCATGAAGCTGGGCACTCTTCGTTAGTAGTTGCACACGGGGATGTGAGCAGAAGAACCTCACCGTTTGCCTACGCGACCTGACTCGCGCCCAGTGTGCCTCCCCATCTGGATCATCGCTCTCGCGTGGGTCTACGATCCTGCGTACCCGCTTACTGCAGTGGCGGAAGAACGTGTCGAGCGCAGCTCCAATGTGGAACTCGGTCCAGTACCGCTCAGGGAAGTGAAGAGTCGCCTTGGTGGTATACCGTCCTCCTCGCAGGGCGGTCAGAAGATTGCGGGTGAAGTAATCGCGTGCTTCGATATTGAAGGGATCCTTGCTCAACGAGCTAGAGAACACGACACGGAAATTAGCCGGTGTGAAGTACTCCTTGTTCTTCGGGTGCTTCATGTATGCCTCTCTCTGCGCGTCGGTCAGAGGGGCACATTTGGCCGCGATTTCTTCATAGGTCCGTCCGCCGACGAGCTTTCGGAAGTGCATTCTAACGACTTTCTGGGGGCTATTCAGCGTTATGCAAGAAAGCAGATATGTAGAAAAGACATACCGCTACGCGATTGAGATGAACCTTTTCAATCATCTCTAGTCGTGCGATCTCCTGGGGCGAACGGGCCGCACCGTTCGGGCTAGGCGGTAAGACAATCCGTGACTGTTTGGACCGGTCGGGCTTTGCAGCTCGGACGCTCTTGGAACGCACTTTCGCCGGTTGAAGGACTGGGGTGTGATGCGCCTTCTCGACACGGTCGATGCGCTGGTCTATCTTGTCCAAGCGCTTCACAACGTTTTGGCTTGGGAAAGGCGTGAGATTGAATGGTACCGGGAAGGGAGTGGACGTGAATGGCTCACCTAAGCGTACGATTCTCTGTGATCAGCGCATTGATCTGGTCCAATAGATGAAACATTAGATCCTGTAGAGATGAAGAGGATTAGCTCTGTATGGCGTGAAGAATAGCAGAGATGGATACCTGGCCGCCACTTCCGTCACCAAGCGATGATGCGTTACCCATGGTTGAGCGCATCGGCCCGTCGTCATTCATTTCGACGTCGCCGTCAATGACACCTCTGCCACGCTGAACAACTTCGTCGTCGTCGTTAGCAACTTCCTCCTCCTCCTCCTCCCCTTCCTCCTCCTCCTCCTCCTCCTCCTCCTCCTCCTCCTCCTCTACGCCCTGCTCCTCGTCGTCCGCGTCATCGTCAGCCTCGTATTCGACCTCGTCTTCGTAGTCGTCATCTACTTCCTCTTGCATGAGGTCATCCGGTTGCTCCTTTCGAAACTACAAGGCTTAGCGCATCACAGCTCCGCAACTGTGGAATAAAACCTACATTTTGGTCAATCGCGTCGTCCAAATCCTCATCGAACCCGTCGTCTTCGTCTTCGTATTCGTCTTCGTCCTCGTCGTCATCAAGGACGATGTCTTCCTCGACTTGAAGCGCCTCTTCGTCGCTATCGTTTTGTGCCTTTGATGACGAGGACCTCTTGCCCTTAGGCTTACCTGGAGTCTATTCACTGTGAGCACATGAACGCATTGAAGATATTACATCAACTAACTTTGACAGCACGTTTAGTCCGCTTGTTTTCCCGCTGTCCAGCGTATGGATGGCCGATCACTTGAAGTCGAGCCTGACGAGTCTTCGCTACGACTACAGTCGCCTTCTGCTTCCCGGTTCGCCGAGGCTCAGCGGCTCGTTGATCTGGGACTTGCGCTTGCGCGCGAGGGTCATAGACACGAGGAGGCTGTTCGGGGGCGTATTCTATTTGTGGAGGCTGAGGGGCGTATTCGACTTGCGCCTGTGGGGGCACGTATTCAATGAATTGAAGCTGCGGTGGAGCGTGTGCGAATTGAGGGTGCTGCGGGTGAGCGACGTGTTCTTGAGGGTGCTGCGGGGGAGCGTATTCGACTTGGCGTTGTGGAGGATGGGCATACTGGCCTTGAGGAAGTTGCGCAGGACTGTGATGTCCGGGAGGAGCGTACTGGCCTTGAAGAGCATGGGCCGTTGGGGCGTACTGGCCATGAGGAGCTTGGGAGCGTGGAGGCTGAGCTTGCATACGAGCACGCTGGTAAGCGTCACTGTCGTAATGTGGATAGGTGGGATCCTGACAGGAATATATCAGTACATGCATATCTTCGTAGGGATGAGTGATTTACATAACCAGCGTAGCCCTGTTGCGCTACTGCATACTGGGGTTGTGGGTGCGGTGGGATCGGCTGGTGCATGTGGTGAGATCGCCCTGGGAGGGACGGTAGCTCATGCTGATTATGATGGGGAGGATGTGCTTGACCTTCCTGTCGTTGAACCGCTCCCGGATCTGGACGGGGACCCTCGAGCGCACGCTGGGCAAGGGGAGAGTGTCCGTATTGGGCGCCATGCTGGTACGGAGGATACGCGGGCCCTCCCGTAGCATAGGGAGCACCTTGATGTCCATACTGCGAGGCGTGGTGAGCTTGAGATGGCGGTAAGGCTGGTTGTGGATATGCGGATTGCACGTGCGGTGGTAACGGACGTCCGTCTCCTTGCTGCAAGGCTACCTGCTTCGGACGCGCCCTCTCAGCAGCTGGCTGGCTGGCCGGACCCGCCGGTGAGGTACCCTGAGGTTGAGACGTTGACTGCTGCTGGTCGATGGACGGACGTTCCCCATCGGCAGCGACGGGGTGAGCGCGAGACGGAACGACGGACTGGCCAGACCGATCCACCCTTGATGAGGGCTGAGGCTTCTGTTGCTGCGCTGCACGAACACGAGCACGCCGGAGTAGCGCGCCTGGCTTGTTTCGCGTTCGCTGCTCTACGGCCTTCACCGGGGGGGGCCAGTGCTGACATCGGGGTCAGCGTCGACAAGAGGCGAGGAGTAACGACCATTGAACGAACCTGCTCCTCCGTTTTGTTTGACTTCGTATTCAATAGGACGAGTTTTTCCTGTTGACGAGGACGCTTGTTCTCCCGTATAGCTGTGGCTTTACCAGGGTTGGTAGTGGTCGGCGTAGCCGTATCAGCGTGGAGAGGGTTCACGGAGGCTCCAGGAGGGTCGCTTGACGTTGTCGCAGATGAGGGACTCGGGGCGCGGGTCTCTGAAGAGCCTTTTGCAGATGTTCCGGCGGCCTCTGCTGGACCGCTTGTAGCTTCCGATCTAGTCGGGGTAGAAGGGTCGTTCGAGGAGCCCGGAGCTTGTGGTGTGGCGCCTGTTTGGTTTGTTGAGTTGCTGGCGCCCGTGTCGCTGACGTGGGCTGTGGTTGAATCCGGCGATTCACCCGCGTCGCCGACGGAGTCATTCGTAGAAGCCATAGAGGGGATTCGAGTACGTATGGCAGTTGTGGAGGGGCGGGGAGGGGAGAAGAGTGTTGTCTTTTAAAAAGACACATCTGTTAAAGTGCGATTGTGCAGTACTAGTGAAGTGGCGCGAGCCCGGGTTAAACAAAACAAAGGACGACTACGTACCACACCATAGAGCTTTGACGCGTCGCACCTCTCTCTTGTATCACGCATGCCGGCAGTGCAAGCACAATGTGACCAAAATATGTTATGTAGAACGAATGACATTTCAGCTCACGACGTAGTAGCCCTTCAACTCTGCGAGCATGACCGAGTCAGATATCGGATAGTATATGACATATACCAAATAGGAGACACGTACCCTGTCCAAAGAACGCACTACGATACACTCGCGCCCGATCTCTGGAGGTGTGTAAGCAAGTGCCGCGAAGTGTGAGACAATATCTTGAGGGCGGACGAGGTGTTCTTCGGGGCTTAGTTCATTGTAGCACAGCCAAGTCGCGACCTCGGGAAACTTGAGATATGGATCGTGAAGTGCATCTTCCTCCGACAGTGTCTTGAACGCTTTCACAACCAAGAAAGGCTCCACGATCGTCCTGTCGTCGATCCGAGAATGATGAAATATGTTCGAGATCTGGCCTGCGACTACCCTGCGACGACCATCTATGAGGAGAGAGAACAAGACGAAGGAGTTACGCTTCCCGTGGCGACGCGGTGTTGCGTATGTGACACCGTCATGTTCGATGCTGCGTGCGTACTCGACTTCATCGGATAGATAGCGATCGACGCCGATCAGTCCTTCGTGGATGGACGCGAACGCGGTCTTTGAGGACTTGTTGACAAGCGTGAGGAGCTTGCTGTACAAGTGTACAGAGATATCACCAGTCTCGATGGTACGCCGCACTGAGGTCGCTTCGCTAGACTCCGTAAGAGACGACAGGATGGTTGTTGCGTGCGTTCCCTTTCCACGCCGTTGAAATGCACCCCGGAATGCATCGACCATTGTGCGATACTCTGGGAGCCCCGGCCAAACGAATGAGTCCATGACCCACCGGAGCGCTGCGCCGAGGTAGAAGTATCGTATAAATGTGCCAGGCATATCCGCTAAGTGCAGGTCAACATCTGAGGTATCAAAAGCATCAACTGCCACGTACATGGTTTGTGATTAGTTTTTAAGCGTTGCAGCAGGCCGTTGTATCGTTCGAAAGGGAACGCCCACCAGCCGTGGGTCGGACCAAACAGAAGAAGACATTCTTTGAGGTGGAGAGACATGTGGTGATTGGGGACAAGGTCGGCGTCGTAGATCGAGCGTAGTCCTTGCAGATAGGCTTCCATGTGTGTATCGAAACGCTCGGCGCGGTCGGCGCTCATGCAACGACGCGTGGCAAGGTCGACGGCAGCGATGAGATGCATGAAGTTGGTCAGGGCGTCGGCCTCTGTACGAAGAGCGCTGGCTACGCCCCACAAACGCACGAGGGTGATCGGTAATACGACCGTGCAGAGGGTTCGCCAATGATCAGCCTTCAACTTACCGCCTCCAGCATCTCCTACAGTCGAAGGAGGTTTCTCCAGCCAAGACGGGAGGATGATACGTCCGATATCGCTGCGCAGAGCTTGAAGAACGGCCGTAGTGAACACTTCGCTGGGCGAATCCGGTTCTGGTGGTGTAAGGCGATACTCCGTCGTCGCTTGTCGCTGTGAAGGCGGGGTTCGCACGGCCGTCATGCCACCGACAACTGTTTTCACCTGTAGCGGAGGTATTGAGCAAGATGCTATCTGCACAAAGGACAGGGTACTTCACCCATTGGACCATGTCGTTGGCGTACTGAGCTTTGGTGCCTTCCGCCGATGTTACCGGTATGTTGTTGTATTGGGCAAACACCACGAGGTAGTCTCGCCGTACGTAGGCGATCGTGTTCGCAGACTGCTTCTGCAATCCGTTCCAAATACGCCTGAGCTCTTGCTCTTGCCGTGCTTGATCGTGTGCGCTCGCACGTCCGGGCTTCCCACGGTCCTTGGCCGTCTTGAGCCCCCATATCTTGATACAATGGTGTCGGAGTTCCCCCAGGAATAGATTGTGCATTGCGTCGACCAGGGCGTATCTTGTGGGGTCCCAGTAAGGTAGCCGGAGCAGCTCTGACCAGCGAATGCCGTATGTGTCGAACGCTGTCTTCCGCGTAGCTCGGGTCGGAGCGTCCAACCAAGCCTTCGCGTGACGGAGATGCTCGGTCCAGGAGTATCCAGGAGGCCAAGTTGTGCGATCCACATTGTTGATATCGGGCTCTAATAGTGTGCAGAAATTGCAGAAATGGAGGGCAGAGTACGACGCAAGACCGGCTGTCTTACGGAGAGCGGGTAGATCGCAGACGAGAGGAATCATGGCCACACGGACTCGGCAACCGCCTGCTCGTTGCAAGGTAGATTGGAGCAAGATCCCGGGGTTCCACAGAACAAGGAGCTGATCGACGATGGGGCGAAGCAGGTGATTGAGCTGGGTCAGTCTAGGCTCGTGAGGGCCCGGGATGATAGCGGCGAGGTATATGTTTTCGGGACGATAGCGAAGGTGGGGAGGAAGGTTCAAGCATGCCAGGTAGATTGCACCCACAGAATGGGATTTGCCTGCAGCCTTGTTGCCTCGAGGATTGAACCAGTCCACGAACATGCTGAAGACAAGGTGAATGTCGCCGTTCGTCTGTACCGAGAACAACGTCTTGCCATCTGGACCTACTAAGGAACGCACAGCGGGGGCTTGCATGATATCGTGCCACGTGTGGGGGGAGTCAGGAGCCTTCCAAGCGTCACGGACGAACTGCTCTATTCCCGGGCGGACGAGAAGTTCGGCTAGCCAACCTTGGAACTCACGCAGAGGATAGGTCCGAAATGGTAGCCATCGGGATCTGTTGGGATAGCCTGGACGTACGCCAGCGACGACTTTCTCAAATACGAGAGGTTCTTTGCATTCGGGAGATGCGGGGTGTAACTTGTGAGTGCAAAAGTGAGGGAAGGGGTCGTCAGGTTTTGAGGGGTTCGCTTTGTAGATCGCGAAGCACTTGCGACAGCATCCATACGTCACGATGTCGGGAACCAAACCCAGCATTCTCATAGAGGTGCGTACATCCTTCGGTAGGGAGGTCTTCAGCGCTTCTTGGAGAGGCGTAGTGCGATCCCTCTGAAAAGAGAGTGCCCCAACCAGAACGACTTGGATGACCGAAAGGATATAGCCTGCGACAGGACGAGATACGGCAGCCATTGAATGAACAACGGTAACCATCGTGAGAGCTGCCAGGATGAATGGCTCCATGGACGATCGTTTCTCGAAAGAAGGTGCTGTGAAGGGAGATGAGAGCGCGAACGAGATGAAATTCTTAAGATACTGACGAGGTGGCACAAGAGTTGGGGTCTGTTCATCCCCTAAGACGTAGTAGCCTGGAACTTGGGCTATGACCTTCGCGTGATCCCAGGACAGGCTAAGGATACGATGAAGGCGGTCCTGTTGAAACTTGAGCCTCTGCATGTTTGCCCTTCGTCTTCCATCGGCGTCGTTGTGCCCAAGCGGGAGGATAGCTATACTGAGGTTGTCGATTTGAGTCTCAAGCCAGGCACGAAGAGTGAAAAAGGGTTCATTGCTAGGCGCAGTGGTAGCCAAGCGACCAATAGGGGCAGAATGAGACGAAGGAGGAGACTCAAATGACAACCGCGTCGTTAACGACACCGAACGAGACCGACGATAGATTTCTTCTTCAAGCCGATTCATTTCCGCGATGCGTACCACGGCACGGTCCTGAGCAGTCTGCTTAAGTATAGAAACCGGAGACAGAACATCGTTGACCCACCTCGAGAGATAGGCCCTGCATTGTAATCAGAACCTCTTCTACCGAGTGTTGTGCCTCCGAGGGGTGCTACGAAGGAAGGGCTATCAGACTCTAGCACTACAAAAACTGGGAGAGCCTGCCTGGTTGACATTTACTTCATCCTTCGCCTCTGATTCGATATCTTGATGACGCGCAGGCGCGGCTTCCGAGCCGTGACCATCCGAAAGAGTAGCAAGCACGATGGTCGCACCAACACGCTCGTCTTCTGCATCGTCTCGTGCATTTGGTGCATGGTGTCGCTGCTCTTGAAGCTGATGCCGAAGGTAATCTGCGCGAGAAAGGTCCGCCCCCGGATGTTCATCGCCCCATTCGTCCTCGTACGTCGTAGTCGCGACGCACACCGCACACGTGCAGATGGGCATCTACCTCTGGGGGCTGACGAAGGGTGGATTCTTGGTCTGGAAGACGTGGTGAAGGGATGGGGAGCGACGTGATGGGGAGCGACGGGATGGGGAGCGACACACAATGGCTTATAGGGACGCAATGGCAGTGTATATTGTTACAAGGACTGGAATACGTACATCAACATCAGACACACATCACCATGATGGACAGCAACGGGAATCAGGCCCCAGCTGGGGCCTGCGGGATTTGGTCTGTCCGACTTCTTGGTAGCCAGGAAGGGAACAACGATATTAGGCCAGAGGCTTCCGCCGTGACGAGTAGGTCCCCTTGATGGATAGCTATGTATCACTAACACACAGGCAGCGTACGACACAGTGCGCCTCACCTGTCTCGAAGTGCGACATTAGCTCAGCCCACCGTGTTGAATCCACCGTGATCCTCCTCTTATGCGCATGCAGATGCAACTGATGTTCTTGACACCAGCCTCGGGATGCCTTGCGACCGGACTGCTGCGACCGGACGATGATATTGGTGATACTGATGGTCAAGACCCCATGGCAGTGAACACTGAGACACGCACACTCCCTTGACGCGAAACCACAGATCTCGACCTTCGTAAACATGCATATCCTGTGGAGCCTAGGTACTGAAGGGCCAATAGAGGGGGCTCCATGCGGGCGTGGCTGGGAGTGGACGGAGGCTGGCGGGTTTTGACGACATGCGGTACCTAGGAACGACCATGGGGGCTATTGCGCTTATTCTTCGCGCTCGGGAGGTCAGGCAAAGTAGGAAAGAGAAAGATAGCTGCGTATTTCGAGTACAGAGGAGACGAAAAGCAGGATGTGCCAATAGAGTCACAGTGAGGGGGAGAAGGAACTTGGCAATTGGAATAGTTTCGCATTCTAGCGTTTACGACGTACGCGGCCCGCCAGTTCGCGCCCTCTGGCGCCAATTCGCCGCCTCACAACGCCGCCTCACCGCCCTCACCCGCATCCTCGTCTGACTATCCATCGTCGGGGTCGTCCCGCGTTACAAGTACTCCAACCTCATAATTGCGCGCCGACCACAATGTCTGGCCACAGCTCGTTGCCAGAGACACGGCTCAAAGACAAGGGTGGTACTACTGCGACGGTGGCCGGGCAATCGTTCTGACCGCCATTCGCAAACATGTCTCAGTGAGGACTGCAGCGACAACGCCGCATAGACCGTCGAGCGTGCCACATTCCGCCTGTCACCTCCACGCCTTTTCTGGTCAGAGTGTTCAAACGTTCATGGCTGGCTAGCCGGCTATCTGCAGAGATGAGTTTCCACCTGATTAGGTAAATGCAATGCGACGACTTACGGATCCAGTCGCGACGACAGCAAGCAGTCGTTTCCTGTCAAAGTGTGGACCGTCTTCTAAGCGCTGTGAGCCGTGTCACGCCGGCTGCGGGAGAATGAACCTTGTATTCAGAATGAGCCGCTACTCACATCCCAATATTGCGCTTCGTGC
Organism: Daedaleopsis sinensis; assembly: GCA_033807695.1. Classification (NCBI taxonomy): domain Eukaryota; kingdom Fungi; phylum Basidiomycota; class Agaricomycetes; order Polyporales; family Polyporaceae; genus Daedaleopsis; species Daedaleopsis sinensis. The sequence continues at coordinate 3,467,207 of CM066306.1, forward strand.
CACGGGCCGTGACCGTTCTCGACGTCCGTGTGTTCGATCTCTGATTCAACAGCTGACGACTTAGGTACTCATGACCAAGACGGCGCCGCGGCACATGGTCCAGGGACGACGTTGAGCTCGTCCTCGACGTCCGACGACTCCGCGCTTTGCCATTATATAGAATTTCATGTGGGAGGTCGTCGAGATTGGTCCTGCAACAGTACCGTCGCTCATCTTCGCAAATATGTCCCGAGGCGGTCAGCTCATAAGCCTGCCTGTGCCGAGCCTGGTCTATGACGCACCAAACGTACTCCTCGAGGGTCCCGCATCTCCGCGTTCTGGTCCTGCGCCCCGTACGAGCTTGCGAGTAGAAAAATGTGGCATGGATGTACGAAGGTGGTCATTGATCACGTCTCGTAGTGTGTGACATTGTACATACGTTCGGCTTGAGTGGGTCGGGCGAGTCTAGTAATCCCTGCTTGGAGTTGCGTACACAGAGATCGTGTGAAGCGCAGCTGCTCTCGATTTCGATGAGGGCGAAAAGGCGCAAGCCCACTTCCTCAGGGAGATGACCTGATCAATAGAGAAGAGGTGGTGGAAGGAGCAGGATGCTGGAGGGAGCAGGGCGTTAGAGCTTCCAGTATTACAGCACGTCGCGCAGCAGCCCGACATCTTAGCCATTGGGCATCGCATTCGCGAATTTCGCCGCGATGCACTTCAAGATGATGGGCAATCTGACATTGGCGTCCAGGCAATGACGAGTCACTTTGCGTGATGAGTCAGAGCCAGGACAGGCCGAGTTGACAAGCACTAGCAGAGGTAATGAATGTATCGAGAAGTCGTGCATCGTACTCGGGCGCCGGTGTGGTGAAAGTGAGAGTGGTAGGAAATAAAAGAGGCGCGAGGCCTACGGGGGCGCGCGCGGGCGCGATGCTGAGCGTGGGCAGTCGTCAGACGTGAACCTGGTAAGTAGATCAATATCGAGAGTGACGGAAGAGTAGAACGTCGTAAGAGAGAAGAGAAGAACAAGTAGGATACGAGCAGAAGACGAGTAGAGAAATAGGGATGGGCACACGACGAAATCGAGGAAGATGAACGTGGTAGTGTCGAGAGAGCCGTGCCAGGCCGCAGCGGTGTCGTCACATGACCAAACGAGGATGAGGACGAAAGTGCTCAGCCCTACAACAGAGCCGCCCGCATACACACCACAGGAATGTCATACAGGATGCGGAGGAACTTGCGGGAGCAGACGTAAATCTGAACGTCAGAAATGAACGTTCGAACACTCACCTGCGCCGGGACTATCCCGAGTACTCTGCCACCGCAGCCTGCCGCCGCTCCCACTTCCGGGCGGAGACAGCATCCTTCTGACGTCTGCTTCATTCCCAGCACTATACATGTCGCTGATGTTGTTGAGTGTGAGCGCGGCCAGCGCGTCATTTTTGGCAGTGGGCAATTGCGTCTGCACCTGCGTGTTAAGGCGGGCCCGTGGCTCGTGCGAGGTCTCGAGGGCACGTACTGTAGGTCAGACTCCGTCGACCCGCTGTCTTGGCTGCTCGTCGAGGAGAATGCTACGGAGGGTTGGGAGGCCGCAGCGCGCGCACGCCAAGGGTTCCTCCGTGCTCGGCCGCCGGTCAGGAAGCATGTTCATTGCAGATACGCCGTCCGCGTCCCCCGTGCTAGATAGGCGAATCGACATGAAGAATACGAGCGACGTCTGCAGTTGCTGTGGGGCCGCATCTTCGTGGTAGTGAGGAAGAGGATCCGAGCTCGTGCGCGGGCGAGAGCGATGTTGTTGAGGATAGTCTGCCTGTTGCTGGCGAGCGAATGGCCCGACTTATGCTTGCGCGAGTCGGTCCTTGGGACGAGTGCGGGGATAGCCTAATCCGGAGAGGAGTTTGCATCCCATGGGTTGGGAGACGATCGGCTGCTGAGTGGCGAAGGATGAAGCAGAATATAGTTAAAAGTAGAACATGCCGATAGAGAGCACCACCCGACTTCTGTAGGCGTTGAGCTGTTGAGCTGTGGGGAATGCGCATCCTCCGAGTCTGCCTCACAACACACGGGGATTGCTCGACGAACCCACAAGTACTGTATCGGATAGGTACGACTGCTGCACGCACATTGCAACACTTGACTCCCTGTGGCGAGGAGGTCGTCAAGCCGGGTGAACGGGCAATACCGTTACGCGGGAGAGCAACAAGGGTAGGAAACGTACTTCGAAACCGTCCAGCTCGTCGCGTAGTCATTGATGAGAGAGTGTAAGACCGACGTGGGGAGTTAGCTTTGAGATCCGCGAGACATCCGAGTCAAGGAGCTACTATCGAAGTCAGGCGTCGCTCAGTGAGCAAACCGTCGCGAGGGCCAGGCACTAGAGGTGATGCATCATGATGACTGCCACCGCACAAGGAGGAGGAGGAGAGGGAGTGTAATAGCGCGGGCAGAGATGGAGGGGGAGCCGGCAGAGCCCGCTAGGTCGGCTCCCGGTGTCCAGCTGAGCGGAGCTCGAGCGCCTAGTGGTCAGGAGGAGGATAGGTGTGACTTCGTACCATCTCTCAGGGCGCTCACCGCTCCCGCCTCGTATCCTCCTTCTCGTCTAGCCTCTCTTCGTTTCAACCACTCAGGCCTGAGTAGCGAGATCGCGCAGGCGAAGCTGGACGGAGGAGGGAGCGAGACGTTCGGAAGAGCGGTGCGAGTCCGAGCAAGGGCGAACATTTCGTGTCATGTGACACAACGCGACGCGTCTCGCCGGCTAGGCTCTACGATACTAGACCGTCGGCGCGCGACAAGTGAGTACGTTCTAGATGGTACATAGGTCCCCACTTTTAAGGACCCATTTCACGCTCGCTCTTGACGCTTGCAGCAGTGATCGTCGGACTCGGTGGGGTGGGAGGAATGAAGGGGCTCTCGATTCTCGACCTGACGATACATGGACACAGAAAACTTCATCGTACACAAGTTGGGTAGGACGACTACCAGTACGTTGCAGACCAATCTACGACGCGGTCGGCGAGCACCATCACGACACGAACCATTGCGAGGCCGATGAACATCTTCAGAAACGCTACAACGAGAGCCCAGTAGCCGTCGATGACGACCCGTTGCTCGTTGGTCTGAGGGACGTGCGCGAGTTGAGGGAGATGCCGGCCTATAGCAGTCCGCCTGCCCCTTAAAAACAACTCCATGAACCGCATGAGGTCGCGCGAGGTTTCGAAGGTGAGACAGTAGTGCCGCAGACCTGCGCCCGTTGTGATCTCCCATCGCAAACGTCGTGAGCCCTGTGGCAGGCAATGAGCACAGGGATGAAGAACTACCGGACGAAGAAACTCACGATGCGCATGTATGTCCACTGTAGTCTGATGATGTCCGCGAACCAGACCCTTTGCGTGGTCTGGTCGACGATTATTAAGACGTCTGCGAGTCGAGGAGTCAACAATATGTACAACGAGCAAGGTACGTGATGGGCACAGTACTTACCACCGTCGACGAAGTTGCCTGGTCGAACTTGGATGGTAGCGACGGTGATCGCGACGTCTGCGCCGACTACGTCGTCATCGCCCAAAACGTCGACGTCCTCGCGGAGAGTGATGAAAGACACATCAAAGAACAAGTGGTGTTGAACCCTAGAACAAGAGATGTTGTCAGAAGGAATTTCGAAGATTATCAAGGCGAGCAGCTTACATGGTGCGAAGTTGCTGGGCCATTGCAGAATAATGGAGAATATCGAGTGCGAATGCGAAAGTGGCGCGGGTTGAGATGGAGTGTTGGGCAGAAGAACGAGTGCAGCGGACCTCCTTATGTGGCGTAGAGACGTGTGTCAGGGTCGGAGATAGTATGAACAAAGAACTTCGGTGCATCCCGCGGTGCATCGTGGACGATGGGGTAACTCCGAACTCGTGTTGCGAGTGTGTACAATTGTTGACGCTGAGACACCAGGACTGGCAAGACACCGCATGAAGAGGCCAGCCAAAAGTCAACTTCTCAGAGCGGAGTTGTGGTGTCGATGACGATGGACGTCGGGCGAGGAGGTCCTTCTGCGAGTCCTTAGATTGACGTTCTTAAGCTCGGTCTGTCGGCCAATGCTTGATGTCAACTTCGTAGGTGCCTGCAACATATATAGTGATCGCGATCGGTCTACTGTTGCATGCCGTAGCACATACCCTGCGTACCTTCCTCGTTCTTGGAAATTCCGGCGCCTTCTACCAGCTGGCTCGTGTGATGATAGAGCGTTGTCTCAGAGACCTCGCCATATTTGCGCGCGTTGCGGGGCCGACGAGAGTACTGCCAAATAGGTAGTGGTAGATGTACTTGTGGTGCACAGGTATGATTCGAGAACTGTCCTAGATGGCTGTGAGTGATCCATTGAGATAGATGCATGTGGCATCGGAGGAGAGTCGGGACACCTCACATCGCGCATGGAACCGTCGCAACTGCCTGACGGAGTCCGAAAGTCAATTATTTCGCAAACAGCTGTATGTTGGGCGCACGAATCAACTTTGAAGCTTGGAAGGGCGAAGTCAGTGAGGTAACATTGAGGCAGCGGCGAGTGCATCGATAGTGGCCCGGGTACAAATGAGGAAGAGTAAATACCCTCTGCCGCATGACGCGGAAGTCCGGACGAGGGGGCGCTTGTGCAATGTAGTTCTTCTCTGGAATCTCTCGATATCTCTCCCCCGACAGGCCACCTCTCATTTGTCTCCATCCAGCTTGGAGTCCTCAATCGCTTTTAAAAAGTCAGCCAGACTACCGCGAATCAAACTGAACCTGCAGCAAAGTTCTATAGCAGCAGACTCGAACACCTCCCAACTATCCACTACCACTACTCGTTTCCCGCGGCATCATAAAATGTATCGAAGGTCCCACCTCGATACCATTCGATTCATTATACGTGAGTTATCACATATGCAGGTACGGGTCTATGGGACTACGGGATCTTGAGCACACACAGCGTTGATGTCTGCCATCTGGGGTCATGAGGAGCGGAGGACTTGCCTCGGTTTGAGGCATCCTCGAAGCGGACACGGACGGACCAATGGAATGGGCCGGGATGGAGTAATCTACTTACCGGTGCGTATGTTCGCTTTTCCAAGTTTTTCCCGCACACAGAGCAAGAGGGAGGAGGAGGGAGAAGAGTTGGGCCACGCCAGTGAGGACAGACGCTCATCCGAGCAGCACGCTACTAGTAGTACCAGCCTGGTCCCACTTATCTTCCCTCTTGTACCGTATCCTCACGATCTACCCCAAACCTGCTACACCAGTCGCAATAGTACGGCCGCCTTCAACTCGGTCCGAGAAGACTGCCATGAGGATACTCTCGTGTCGAATGGTGAGTTCCTTCCACCAGAATCTGCTTGTACGCACGACTCTAACCCTGCCCGTCCGATCGTCCTGGTCGCGGATTTCAACCTCCATCACCCCTTCGATCCGGGCCCGACTTTCCAAACGGTGCGCTCCGATGCGGACAGAGCCCTTCCTCCAGCTTGCCCCTGGCTTTTTATTCGGCGTCCCGACTTTGAGCCCGGCTCACTACTCATGCACATGGTCTACACTCCTATGTACCTACTTCCTATGTTGACTGTATCTTCCGAATCCTAGTTCGCCCCTCGTGTCACGCGATGGGTTTGACTTGAGCCAAGTGAGCGCATATTTGCGAGAACGATAATGTACATGTACAGAGACAATTAACACATAAGCGCATCATCAGTGAGCCTTCGGTTTCCGAAGCTGCTTGACACCCCAGTGTGAGGAAACCCACGAAGGTTGCTTCCTCTTGGGTGTTACAGTCAACCGCCTACCGTCCTCACGCATATCACCCTCCTTCGCCCGCTGCCACTCTCCTCCGTTTGCGTCCGACTTCCACAACCACAGCTGCACAGATGGTTTCTCCCCCATGACGATGTTGATGTAGACATCACCCTCAACAAGATCGGGGTATGAGGTCAAGTCGGGTGCTTGCCGGAGTGGAGTCAGCGTGAACGACTCCCAGAAGTGGGTGATCACTTCAGGTTCCGTGGTCGATGTCACCCTGCTCTCCTTGATGAAGACCGGTTCACCATCCTAGCGCCAGGTTAGTGCACGATACAGGGATCAGTAACAAGGACGTACCTGTTCTCCGTATCGCGTCACGGTGCCTCCAACAGCCTCCAAGCGGCGTTGAACATCACCCATGATATCGTTCCTTCCACCCTTCGACACGCTCTTGTTGGATGAATGGGAAGCTGACCTAGTGAGAGAGACAGCAACGCGTCTTGCAGTAGACGCAGAGCTTGTAGAAGCTGTCTTGCGAAGAGTCACAGATTTGTTGCGAAGAATGGAGGTTAATGTGCCACCGCGAGATGGCGCTGGGGAACGGGCCCGGGTAACCGCGGGAGGGGTGGTTGGAGACGGAGGAGGCGTAGACGATGGTGTCAGGCTGGACAAGTCGGATAAAGTATCCTCAGGTTGGGAGGAGCGTTCCCGCGTGGACGAAGGCTTTTCAACACGTCTCCACGAGGCGCTTCCTGTGGCGACCGTATCCTGAGGTGGAACGCTGCCCCGCCTTTTCATAGGCTCCTTCCCTCTGAATAGAAGTTAGTACATCGAAGCGAACACGAACTGAACTGACATGCATACTTATTGATTCGCTTTTTGAAAACTCGAGTCGCGGTCAACTGTACGTCGTGCATACGAAGAGGAGGCGAAGGAGCCACCAGTTCAACGAGCGTAGGGCATGATTTGTCGCGGCGACGCGCAGCAGAGAAGATGTAAGGGGAAGGGTTGGGGGAGCACAACTTGGTATGAGTGCGTGCCATATGCGAGTGTCGTGTGAGGGTGCGGTGTGTCGTGCGAGGGAGCTGTGTGTTGTGTGACGGAGCTGTGTGTCGATAGGAGTCGACGAGACTGGAGAAGTGAGGGATGAGGGAAGACACACTTTCTCTAGGGTTCATATATGCTCAGTCGATACGCTGATCGGGTCATCGTAGCTCAACCCAAAGAAGATCTGAAGGCGACGAGGGAAAAGGGTCGGTGAAAAATCTTCCTTCTGTGGGAAAGAGATAATGAGCCAGTAGATAATCAATACGGGCTGGTAAAGAGCGTACCCTTTGCACGGCTAGTAAACAAGGCATAGGGAAGAAAGTCGACGTGGAATTGAATAAGAGTCGTTCCGAGTCCGTTGGAGTGTAATCGTGTACAATCGCCTATGATCGCGAAGACAAAAGCGATGCGGTGAGTATTGTAGTTTGTGAAAAATAAGTGAAGATCTAGGGGACTACTCCAGGGTGCTGCTCCATCAAAGCACACCGCACCCCTTTGCTCCGAGACTCAAGAAGGAGACAAGTGAGAGTCTTTCGGAGCCAGTTGGAGTGTAATCGTGGACAATCGCCTCTAAATTGCGAAGACAAAGGTGATGCGGTGAGTATTATAGTTTGTGAGAAGTAAGTGAAGAGGAGATACTCCAGGGTACTGCTCCATTTAAATTGGAAGCCGACCAGAACCCTTCCCTCCGAGATACTATCAACACTACCACTGCGGCGAGTCGCACCTAAGGCTGTCGTTGAGTAGTGAATCTGAATAGTGAATCGTAACGGTTACTATGTGTGGCGAGTAGGTCTGAGACAAACGATCTCACTGGATGGAACTACAGTGAAAGCGAAATCCAAGTCTTGGATGGAGCTTCTAGGGGTCTACGTTAACGAAACCGAGTCAGATGGCAGACTATCAGGCGGCGATGGGGGCTGGTAATAGTCGATGGTCGCAGTCAGACGCCAATGCACCGCCACCAGGCGATCAGGCACAAGTGATCGCCGGAAGGCGGCGGCCCCGGATAACACCGGGAGCAGAGCAGAGCGCAATATTTTCTACGCCGCGAATAGTAGTCTAGGCCCTCCCGGTCCTCCTCCCGATCCTCCTCCTGCGCATGTGACGCTATGTCCTCGACGTAGGACGTAGCCAGTACTCTCGGAGCCTGCAGCAGCCTCCATGCAAATCACGACATCGCCATTTATCGGAGCCCATGCGAATTACAACACCACGCACTAAAGACGACATTCATTCACTGTCCCTCCACTTCTATTCCCATAAACTCAGCCTCAAAGTCACTCGTCAGGGCATACCAGAATGCGAAGATCATAGCCGCAACAACGAGGAACCCGACGAGGTACACGCCGCGTTGCTGCACATCGACGAAGCGAGTACTGAGTACGGACTCGCCGCGAATGTTTGAGGGAAGCGGTCCTTCTACCGTCTCGGAGCCGGCAATTTCCTGAGCGGCCTCCTCGTCCTTTCTTGCGAGTGATAAGGTCCAGATGGTAGCGGTCGAAGGACTTGCCTCGTTCATGGTGCCCGTAACAATGATGAACCGGTCGCTAGCCGAATCATAACGGGCCTGAGTCGTAGGCATTAGTAGTTGCGGATAAAAAACGGAGGTCGCGACTCCTACCGCCAGTGCGAACACCCTCTCGTTGTCTACGTAGGCACGATGAGCATAGCATTGTCGTGATGCGAGCGAAGACGCGTACTTTGGATTTTGAGGGCTGGAAGCTTACGCTCAGATTCAACGAACCATACGTTTACGCGACCGACAGCGCTCCCGCCAACGATGGCGTGGCCACCGTGCGCAAATAGGACAGGAACCGCGCGCTGCTCGTCACTGGGCTCGTCCTTGAACTTCCGGATGATCTCGCCAGACTCTAAGTCGAAGACGGCGAACTTCGAGGACAGAGTTGAGATAGCGAGGTACACGCTATTGGGCGACAGACTAGCAGCGATGCTAAAGTCTTTTCGTGAGTCACCATGTCGGTAAAAGAGACATCTCACTCACATGGGGCGTTTAGTATCGATGACTCTGACCGTCTCCCAGGTCTCCGTGTCGGTGAACCTAAAGCACAACCCGCACACCGTCAGCCCAACTAAACCTGAGTGATAAGTGCTCTACTCGCCTGATCCCATGATGCATATAGGTGGCAATGAGCATGGACGGGGCCCAGAAAATACCGGTGATCAGCACTTCCTTGTCGCTCGGAGTGCGGTCGCCTGACGGAGAATCATCGTCTCCTGCAACGGCAGGCATCGATATACTCTTAATAAGGCATGCGCTAGCAGCTAGAGATTAAACCATGAGCACTGCACACAAGATGTACTGAGCATCGAGTGTGACTCACCATTCGTCTGCCAGTGCCAAACATGGAGTTCCCGTTGCGCTCCAGACGCAAGGAGTTTCTCCGAGAGAGCGAGATGTTCGATCGGGTACAGATGAGCCCAGAAGCCATCAACCTTGGTTAAAGTCTGTAATAGATGTGAGATACAGATACTAGCAAAATAGATTACGTGCCACTGGTGCCACTCACCTCGCCGTCTTTGACTACGGTAGATAAAATCCCATCCTGCAACCCACAGACGAGAGCAGTCTCAGAGTACCACGCAAGGGAGGTGACTGCCGTCTTGGCATAGTAGATGTCGTGTATCTTCCAGGTTCCTGTGTGCCATACACAAACCGCGCCATCCAGACCGGACGTAGCTACTAGAGATCCATCGCAATTAAAGACAATAGAGGTGATTCCTCGCGAATGTCCATCCTTGAGGAACGCAGTCTCAGTGTACTGAGCTTCAGACATGAAGAAGGTAGAGAGGAGGTTTCGGAAGTGATGAAGGGTCGAGATAGAGTGTTGTTGGAGCGTACCGCACTGAACGCGTGCTAGTACACGCGGTGTTCGCTCACGTGAGCTCACCGATTGTGGGGAGTCTATTGAGTTCTGAGCTAGCCTGGCACTTGCATTCTCCTCCTGCAGAGATCTGAAATGCGCGGCGTCCGCTCACAAGCGTAGACGGTCATGACCGAGGGAGCCGCGGTATTGGTAGTAAGTCGGGATTGCAGGACAGTGCTGTACGTCTGGTCTGTGTCAGCGATTCGTTGAAGGACCGGTGATACCATATGCATACCGCTAGTAATCGTCGATATTAGGAGTTCCACTGCTGCCGTCAACTGCCCCGAGTCATCTGCTGAGCCGCGAGAGGTGACAGGAGGCGACGACGAATGACGGATTGCCATGAGTCCGTCTGGCAAGACTTGATGAGTCCAAGGGAGCAGCAGCCTAGAGAAGTAAAGCAGGAAGAGAGGCGAAGATATTTTGTCTAGGAGGAGGAGGATCTAGGAGTGGGGAGGAGAGCAGGAAGGGGATTCAGTGAAGATGTTTCGGACGGTGAACGCGAAATCCAATATAAGTTCGAACTCCGAAACGCACTGACCTTGGTCGAGCGGTTCCGAAGTTCCCCGGCGTCTATATTTCTTGCTCTGTCCGGTCTTCCATGCACTCGCACTCTTACTGCCGCCATATGCCGACCTCGACCTCGTTCTCATCACCATATACGACCCTCTAATGTTCTTTGACTCGACTTACAGCTGCGTTATCGTCGTACTTACGACAGTATGTGGTCTGAGGGTAGTTAGCATCGTCACACAGGTGCTGCTCTCCAATCCTACTACGCGCTTGAGCAGTGCTAATTATCATCACTTTGACCAGCTGTTTCAATCGCACCACCCTCCGGTAACGTTCTGCGACTTGGCACGAAGCTGGCTGCATTGGACCAAACTAGAAGTTCGTCGGTGTCACTAACGGTGAGTTAGTGCTTTTGCCACCTAGAGTGAGGGCTTGACGTCTAGAGGATGGTGTTCTGTGAATCATGGAATGCATGCTACCAGTGTTGGTTAGGGCATGAGAGTAGGCATCTCGTAACTCGTCGCGTCTGGGCACCCATAGTAATACGCGGTGGCCTTGCGAAGATCAGCAACCGGGCACTCGTGGCGATGCGCGTGCGCGGCGACACCTGTCGCACGGCCTTGCGCGGGCACAGCCGTCGCCGTGTCCGAGTATCCAGCACACTCTTCGCTGTCGGGTAGCTCGTCACGGTAACACCCGAGAGCGAGCGTGGTCTTCTTCCTGTGTACGTCGAGTGCTCAGTCTCGAGAGCCTTGTGCACTGCCAAATCGCTGACAGACATCTCCTTTGCTGCTCGGCAGCGTCCTCAGGGACGGACCGCAGTGCATTGCGCCGCAGATGATCGTGCTTCGCGCGCGTGGCTGCGGAGCACGAGGGGGATATCATGAGAGTGCGCAGGGATGCACGGAATCACCTGTCCTCGAATGTCCTTCTAGACGTAAAGACCCAATTACACCCGGATACGGGGTCTGCTCCCAGTACACTCGTCGAGAAAATATCAAGAGTAGTCACCTTCTTCTCTCCAAGGTATGGGAATGTTCGAGTCTCAACGTTCGACCCGTCGCTGAGTTCGTGTCGACCCAGTGATTGTACGACTAAGTAGCCGTCCTTGATTTTTTCTCACTTTCGCGCACGGCTACGATACTGCTGTGTGACGCGATTTACGAGGAGACTCAAGGCCGCGTCGTACGTTCGGCGTACTCTGTCACGGTACTGGCGCCTGCATGGGGACTCCTTTGTCTCTAGACGCCATGTAATATTCGTTCCAAACGACTCCTCTCCTCAACACACAACTTGCTTCCAGCGTGCTCATATCCTCTTGAAGTTGAAGTCCCGATACGTCAGGATATGGCTTTGCACGAGTAAGTTGAACAGTGCAACTCACTACCCTCTGCACGATCCTGATCGTTTGCCGAAGTGAACCACTTATCTCAATCGCATTTCCCGCCACTCTCGTTCGAGGGGAGCGGAAGGACGCGGTTCATATAATGCTGTACGAGTGCTCCCCTCATGATAGTAAGTGCATTGTACAACACACTTGATCGACGACTGACCTCAATCACTAGACAGTCTCACGATCTGCGAGCTTGTTAACGGCGATTTCTGCGCCAACCCCCCAGGTGTCATCATCGAGTTCTTGCTCACCGATAGTACAATTGTGGATTGGAAGGTGCGCGGCACAGACACCGTCCGTGTGAAACCCGACACTGATGCATTCGATTACAGCAAAGAGATTTGAAGGCCCAGTTCACCTCCGTCGTGGGACACGATGACTTTGATCTCGTTTTCGGTTCCGATCTCGAATACTGGAGCTTCCAAGAGGCCCACGGCGAGGCCATGGTGAAATTTGCTGCCCGCAGAGATGAGCTGAGGTCGATGATGAAGAAGGTGTTGAATTACGTTCCGACGGTCCCCAAGAAGCACGTTGTATCGAACTGAGTGGCTAGTAGGACTTAGATTGTGTCGCTCGAAGAGGTCCGTTGTGGGACGATCGTTGACTGTACGTGATGATGGAAGCTCGAATGCATTGCCATTGTCGGATAGTATCTCGTATTGTGATGCGCTCGAATCCACTCACCGGTCACGAACGCCGCGGCGCGCGACTACCCGCGACAACACCTCTCCCCGCCATTCAGAAGGGCGCTGCTCCTCACCGGTCCCGAGTGCCGCGGCGCGCGACTACCCGCTCGCGACCACGCGGCGTCGTGTGGCCATGGCAGCGGTGCACATCGTCGCGCATGCTCCGATGCCGCCGTCCATTTCACTCTACCACGAGCATGTACATAGCCCTCGACATCGTCATCCTCTTTGAACGCAAAAATTACTCGGAGCTCACTCATTTCTCTCGCGGGAGCTGGACTCCTCCTACCACGACACCTCTCCCCGCCATCCCGAAGGGCGCTGCTCCATACCGATCTTGAGAACCGCGCGGCGCGACTACGCCCTCGCGACCACGCGTCGTTCGATACAGCAACTATTACATGAATAATGAATGAATTACATTTGTAGAACTTGTGCTCAGACCGAATTAGGTGCGTTACAACCATCGTCGCGAGGAGCAGGACAGTGCTATATTCTCGGATACTGTACCCCCCTAGGCGCGCAGCCAGCGATTAAGTGCGACCGCGGCACCTCCTATAAGCGCAGTCAGTTCTCTAGCGAGCGACAAGAGACAAGCATGAAGGCGCGACTCACTATTACGTCGATGCATCTGTGCCGTGTATGCGGACACAATAGAGCCTAGTTGACGAGGCACCCCAGTTGTCACGAATCTCGATGACGAAGACTCCAAAGTATATACGAGATGCAGTGACGGCTGGGTCAACGGGGAAGGTCTGGATATGGGTGCCAGAAGGGACAGCGTATTCGAAAGCGGCTAAGGGAAGGAAGGTCCCACCGCCTGAGACAAGAGGTTCGCCTGTCGCATTGAGGGGTGAGGTGCGGAAGGCGTCGAGAGTCTCCGTGTAACGCTTTTGGTTCCCTGTGCCTTCCAGCAGGCCCCAAAGGACAAGTCGACGTGGAGCTTCACTGATGTCAGTGGCAATCTCGTGGGGGATGTGGTCGATGGTAACATGAGTCGGGAAGATGAACTCCGGGATTTTGATGGCAACTTGACCGTGAGTGCCTGCGAACCACCAGCAGGAGCCACTGCGCAGGTCCTCGTCGAGAATATTTTCCGGAGGGCGTGTAGCAGGGAAACCCAAAGAGTCAGGGTCGGAAGGAGAGGTCAACTTGGATGCAATCCGAGCGCCCTCGGCTGCGAGGGCGAAGTCACGGCGGCCCACCGGATCTTTGAGCGCAGTCGCGATGGCCTTGTCGATATAGGATGTGAGGCGAGGATTGATCTGGCCATCAGGGCGGCGTTCACCAACCATGTGGCGAAAGTTTGAGCGTAGAGTGGTCGCAGAACTGGCAAGGGTGGACGGAAGGGCTGTAATCTCACCCCATATGGATTCGCGAGGCAGCATATTCCACAACACAGCAAGCAGAGCGAAGACGGCAAGGAAAATGTTCATATGTGACACTCTATCACGAGCGACAGGTGTTTGTGACGGGGCAGGTGTTTGTGAGGGGGCAGATACTGGGCGGGTGTCTTTGGACGGAGGAGGGATGCCAGTGCTTCCTTCGGAGTCAGAGCTGGTAACTAGAGGAGATACATGTTTAGGAAGTTTCCTCTTCGTGGTGGTTGAGCGTTCTTTGCTGAAGCGGACCCGGGCTACGAAGAGGTCATTCATGGACATGTATTGACGTGCACAAGGGAATGGATACACACATTCATTCAAGACCCTCCGTGGATCAAAAGGATCGGTCATTCCAACTCCTGAAGATGGTCAACGACGAGAAGTATTCAGAGCGATGGGAGAAGATGGCGTAGGAGAGGATGGTAGATGGCGTAGGATAGGATGGTGTAAAGACGGGTGTGTGTGCTGGGATGGCGTGTGAGCCACTGGTAGCTGATGGCGGCAGTGCTTGAGCCTCGAGGAGGGCTATCGTGATCTCAAGAAGCAAAACCTGACTTTACCTTTTCGGTAGCTGCACCCGTACCGGCCTTCCCAGTGATCATCCCCATCGTTTCTCACATTGAGACGAGCACTGTCCGCAATGTAGACAAGGCAGGGGTGCACGTATACGGTATACGTAGCAGGAGAACTAGGCCTGTTCGTGGAAGTCACCATGGCGTCTCCGCTGTCCACCAAATTAACGCGCGATATGCATAAAACCTGGGTCAATTACGACCGTGACCATCTTCGCATCCTCTCGCGCATCACGCATCGTGATAATGATGACGATACGGTCACTCGAGTGAGGTGCGCCTACTCACGCGTATTCACCCCCGCCCTCCTCCTCACTAACGTACCGCGGGCAAACGCATGCTGGAAATGACCCGAAAGGGCCGGCGCTAGCGGTTGGACATAGGCGACAAGTCGTCTGTGGGCTCACCTCGTCTCGCCAGACTCCTCTCTCGCCGCATTACATTTACGTCATCTGCACCTATTCACGCTTATTCACGACCAGACAGGAGAAGTCGATCGAAGTCGGACTTGTTGTTCTGTGACTTCATCTCGTCTCGCTATAGCGGGCGCCGCACTTGATAGTTCAAGAAAAGAGCAGGATCAACAGGAAAGTCTAGGCAAAGACTAGTACGAGTATGATCATGACCTCATGAAAGACACAAGGGACGGCGAAATGCGACCCACCTAGTTACCGTTCATCGCATGGTCCGCATCTACGCAATCGTGACTCGAACTGGTGGCGATGTCGTGCGTCACCTGGAGGGAGAAATGTTTAGAACATCACTTTATGAGGTAGTCAGGCTTACTGCACTACGCTAACCTAGTTCCTGTAAAGCGAGGGCAAGCCGAATTATATCGCAATTGGCAGCGCAGACTCATTGCCTCCATATACTCTGATAGTAAACGCTGGGTCGGAGGGTCGGAGGCTCGAGTCGAGGAGGATGAAATTCTACCTCCGCCCGTGGTAGACCTTCTGGCTTGCTCGGCTTGTGATCGAGACCTAGCGACAAAAGAGCGGTATGGCGGCCAAGAGCCATACACGATGCTGCGCCAAGCATTGGACCCATCTGTCCATCCTGGTATAGGATCGACATCGTTATCTTCCTCACCATACATCTGGATGCCCCAGGGACGCCGTCGTCGTTTGTCTGGGCAGAGAGCGGCCTGAATGCAGCGTGCAGCGATCATGATCCCTCCCTGAGGTGGCGCTACGATCCTGTCTTTAGGATGAGACTCGTTACATGGCCTGGAGGGGACGGCGGCAACCGGCAGAGGAGGGAGTGGGGCAAACCCGTAGATCGCGGACAAACAAGCGTAGGACTCCGCATGCCAGTCACGTCGAGGGTGGGCTGCCAGGGTAGCCGTGGACGGCACGGTCGATAAGAGACGACACTTGTCGGAGCAATACACGGCTACGCGTGAAGGATGGGCTGCTGTCAGAGACTTCGAAAAGCTAAACTTGAACAGCAATCAGTGAGCTCACTGTTCTCTACTAGCCCATCTTCTCCAGCGGCGGTCTCCTCTATCGCATAGGCCCGTAAACATACAGCGCATCGCCTCGTCATGTTGACGTTGAGGAGGAGGCATAGCCTGGTCTGTCCGCCATGAAGTCGAAGTCACTAGTCACCTTACATAAGCTGCTGACCATACTTAGAAAGCCACTGTAGTGGTAGTGGACTCGGGTTGCTCTTGATCGTCAGGATAAGTATCATAGTAGTACGTATGGCTTGGAAGATCAAAAAGTTTTCTGAGATTTTTGGTACATGCGAACGTAGCTCTAGGGGTTCTCGAATCGGGTAACACCGCTCGCGCGCGACACTGACTCGGAAGTCGTTACCGGTTACCCTTCAACCAGTGTTCGACTTCTTTCTGTATACTTAGCAGCGACGTCAGAAACTTCAACATCCGAATAACTTCGCATTCACTGCTTACCTCAAAAGCGGACTTTCAATACATCGTCCATGGCAGCTCGTAGCTAGGCTTGCCTGACTCGGGATCAATTACCCAGTACTTCTGCGCATCGGCGAGGTCCCAACAAGCCCGTTGACGAAACTCGACGACAGCTGGACCTGGAAGTCGCAGGTCTATCAGATTGCCGAAAGGGGAGAGCTCTCCTGCAAGTTCGGAATATGCATGGTCGTTGTCGGCGCACCCGTCCGCAAATGGTTGCAGGATCACTTGAAGAATAGGACGGCCCACAACCGCTCGGGCGCGGATCATGCGCGCAAGGTCGCGAGGGTAGAGCGGGGGCTGCTCCGCAGATCCATCAGCATCAATGTCGATGGTAAGAAGGGACAACTTGGGACAATTGGCCGCTTGTGTGAGGAAAGTGTACAAGGCAAGTACGATGGAGTCGTGGGATTCAATCTCGAATTCCAACTCTGGGTCGAATCGTACGCTTAGGTCAATAAGCGAGGGGACGAGTGACAGGACGGCGAGGAGGGTGTCGGGATGGTCGCCAACAAAGAGGTTGAGGGATGTGATATTTTCCAAAGGTAGCGAAACATCTAAGTTTGACAGCCATCCCGTCCATGACCGCTGATCATCGCCTGTGTGGTTGCCCTCGAAACGCCCTTGTACCCATAACCCCGAGGATGGGCTCTCAGCAACGAGATGGAGCAGGTAGCCGTCAGTCGCAATCTCCAATCTTGACATCTCTTTGACGACGGTGAGGGGCGGGAGGATAGGTGCTGTGTCATCGAACACGTAAACATTGTCGAGGCAGACATATGCGGTGGAGGGGATGACCATGGTGGCGAGCATCACAGTCGCCAGGTGCATGCATCCGCAAAGCAACGTGACGGAGCGCAGACGCGGGAGGGCGACTTGACCCTCGTATGTGAGTAGGGAGTCGGAGGGTGGGAGAGCGTAGATGTACAGGAACTCCAGTTCAGGCGAGTTCGAAAGAAGGTTTAGGATGTCTACGAGGTCTGGAAAATTGCGCATCAGACTCAGCGTCAGCAGCAAGTGTGTCAAGTGGGGGAAGCGATTGGTGGGCATCCATGAAGCCATGGGGTCGATGGCCAAGGCTTTGAGGGACGGTAGTGTACTCTGAGAGAAGAGGGTGATCGGTCCAAGTGCTGCTTGCGGCGTAGTATCGCAGAAGTCCGAGAAGGTTATCGTCAGGCATTCCAAAGAATCGGGAGGAAAGAGAAGGAGTGGTTGTACGTCGGCATGGCCAGGTGTAGTGATGAGGTGGAGCCTTCGCAACCGAGATCCATACGATTCTAGGATGCTTTTTGCTTCCGCGGTCTTCGTGCTCAGAACCAACGTCAACAGCATAGACTGCGCTCTCTTCGCGAATACATCAAGCATCTCCAGATGTACGGCGTCGACACGGCACCAAAAGGGGGGATATCCAATAGCGACGTCCCTCCACCACCGGCAAACGTGAGTGAGCTGTAGAAGGTCTTGTGCATCCCAAACTTCAAGATCCTCTCTATCGATGACGCGGAAGGTCTCGCCGTAGTCGAGAACGTGCTGAAAGATCTGAATGAGAAGCTCAACGGGTAGTCGATTGACTCGGGACGGAGAGAGAGTCTTGGCGATCGTCTTTTGACAGTCCTGAGTGTCAGAGCCTTCGGCAAATAGCTGAAAAGCAACATGTTCAATAAGTGGACAGCACTTGGCTCAAGTTTATGAGCCACAGACACTCACTTCATCGCTGCTATCAACAGATGATTGAGATATTAGTTCGGTACGACAGTACTGCTCAGAACTGAATACGCACTCAACTACCGCCCGAAGTCGTTTCACGAGACACGTCAATTCTGCCTCGCCCCTTCCCGCCTTGCTCCCTCGGTGGCTCAGTGAGGTTGGCGATGGGGTAGCAGTAGCAGATATGTCTGGATCTGTAGCGCATTCCGTTGGTGAGTCCAAGCTTTGACACGCGATTACGACTAGACATATTAACTCACCAGGCATTCTGTACTCCAAGATATATGGGGAGGAAGAGGAGTGTGAGCGAGTGATTTGGCGTAGGCGAGAGTGCTAAGAACTCCTTTATCCTACCAGCGCCTTGATTGAATGGGGCGTTGACCGGGGACTCCGGGAATGAAGTGCATCTTCTAAGTCCACAACGGTACGTGGTGTGAAGAAAAGTTGAAGGAAGAGAGTGCATTGCGAAATGCAGTGGAGTACGAGGACGTGATGGAGATGCCATGGTCGGAGGGAGCGCGCATTGTGCTACATTAAGGGGAGTCATCCAAGTCTATAGCGGCGTGAGCTGGTCTCTACCGGTGGTACCAACCACTCCACCCAGAATCTCTACATCATGCACCTAGGCTAATAATTACATCGTCGTCCGAGCTTGAAGTGAGGTTGAGATCAAGTGCAAGAGCAGCTTTTGTACATCATGTACACGACCGCAAGTATTCCTGGACACGACTGGGTGTGTGTAGTAGACCACATGGGATGAGATAGTACTAGGTAGATCAGTGAGTGATAGAACGGAGAGCAGGTCAAGTGAGTGGTAGAACGGAGAGCAGGTAAAGAAGTAGTCCAGGACGGTTCAAGTTGAGTTAGGTCGAGCGAGAAGGCCGGCCTCGGCGAATGCCGTGCAGTGCTCGGGCGGGGCGTTCCGGTAAGCGCCACCCAAGAAATCTTGCGGGCAGCCGCGTCGCCGCAGCAATAAGCATAACCTCCAAGTGAGAATAATCCTCTCTCATCAGAGCATATGCAGACACTCTGCTGGGAAGGTCTATGCGTCTGTCCGAGCTGCACGCGTTCTGACGAGCGCCGGAGTACGCGGCCGGGCGGGCGAGCGAGATGCGGGCACTCGAAGTCCCCCTTAAATCCCGTATTCGTAGCGGTGCGACACTAATATTTCTGGGGGACATGAGACAATAACAGACGAGTTAATATGGTATGGTGTCACCTAAAACCCGTTAGACTACACTATCCTCTTCCTCTCTTGCAACAACGACGGCGAGCTCCAGGAAGTCTCGCGCGTTGTGGTGCCCCTTCAGCTTCTCGTCAAAGAACCGTCGCACACCGCGCTGGATGCTAGCGATGTGAACCTCCATAGGAATATTGTCGTCGGTACGTTGAGCAGTGAGCAGCTTGTTCTGGAGTTCCGCAAGCTCAGCGTTCATTGCGAGAAGTGCTTCAGTAGTCGCGACGACATACGCCGTAGAGACACTCCTGAACGCGCTGATGCTACGTAGCAGATCCGCCCGGTGAATGAGCTGGGCAAGTTTGGACCGGTGCCACCCTACGAACGTCCAGGGATCCGACCAGATTAGGTCCATGGAGACGCTCGTCAAGACAGACTCCTGGAGGGAGACTGCGCCGATGACCGCCAAGCGCTCTTCCAGCCGGTCGAGGGCACCTGCAACGGTATTTGCGTGACCGTGGACTAGCGCGACTTGCGCCCACAGGACGCTCATGGCCGATCGGAAAGCCATAGTAAGAGGTGTGTGTGTATCCGTCACGAGAGCGTCGTGGTCGAGAGCCGAGACAAGGCTCAGGATGTGTTCGTTGTAGGCAAAGATCCTGCGGTCAGCTCTATGAGTACAACCTACGCGGGAGAGAGAAAGAAGTCATACATACATATCGACAGCGCCATTCAGTTTCGCAGATAGCTTTTGCAGATCTCGCCCGACAGATCTTGCTACCCAAACGAACTCGTCCATGGTATCAAGGAGCGTATCTTTAGCGATCAGGTCGCTGAGGCGAACGACGACAGCCAGATCCTTCATGGAGAGTTCCGCGTGCTTCACGATGACGGCCAACTCATCGCCTGACATCGAGTGCGCGAGGAGTTGGTCGACCATGCGGCTCTGCAGTGCGAAGAGACCCGGGAAGTCGTGACCAGTGACGTGCGAGTAGAACGGGACGTCATGGGGGGAAGTGTCAGCGACAACTGGAGATGGAAGGTTGATGTCGACGTCTGGGTCTAGAGCTGTTCGGCACGCAGGTAGACCAGACATGGCGACGCAGAGCGCCGTGGATTGTCCATGGGTAGCAGAGCGAATGGCACAGTCGATGATAGTGAGGATGAGGAATACGGCGAGAACTAATGTGACTAGATTCTTCGCCAGTTTAACCTTGGGGGTGATGAATGAGCCGAGAAGGGAAAGTAGAGAGCCGACAGGTTCGTTAGTAGGTTCGTCGACTACGTGGATGGAAGCATTGCCTGCACAGGCGCGATCGTCGTTGAGGGCCACAGCGTGATTCGAAGAGCTGCCTGGGTTGGCACCCTCCGCTGTGCCCATATGAAGTGGCGCGTTGTCCTCGGTAGTGAGCATGGGGGAAACGGGGTCCCGACTCCTTGCAGCATCGGCTTCAGCAGTGAATGTTCGCGGCAGGACAGCGCGACTCGCACTTCCGTCGTCGCCGTGCTGTCGTGGAGCGATCTATTCAGTCTTCCGACAAGATATCACACGGATGATACGCACACTAACCTCGCCCGGGGAAGAAGGGGATGGTTGTGAGACCTGCAGCTGGTCACCGGGAGGGACTGGGCCGGGCATTGATGTTTTGGAGGGAAGAATATGGCCGTTGGAGGTCGTGTGCAGAGGGAGTGCACGAAGACTAGCCAAAAGTTAGAGTATAGACTGGTGTGAGCCACTCACAACACGTTGTCGGGAGGTTCACTGAGCGCTCTGAAACAAAGGAAGAATGCTGGATCACGCTGCATCGTCGCGGTAGCGAGTATCTAGCGGTGCTTGACTGTGTCGGTGTCGGTGAGAAACTGCAGTATGTAGCATTGCACCTTATCGAATGCCAGATCTATAGGCCTGTGCAGAGTAGGTTCTAAATGGCAAGCATGTATAGATGGCAAGCGTATATAACGAGTCGGGGAAGAAAGGCTTGGACGAGGATGCGGCCGCCCAGTCACTACACTAGTTGGCGCTACTAGCAGCCTAATTAGTCAGAGGAAAGCGCCCGCTGACGCTAGTTCGTTGTGAACTGCCGTCATAGCGTAGTCTTCCTTGATATATCTGTTCTCTGTTCTTTGCATTTCGCTGTAGCCTGCATGTACTCTACTACTATACACAATGCATTCACCATGAGCATACTAATCTCGGGTTATCTCCACCACCGTGGCAAAGAAAGGCGGCAGACATAGAGAGTACTAGAGTCTAGAGACCATCCATTTACTACAGGTAACGGAGCAGGGTAGCTGCAGAAATATCAAGTCGGTCGGACCACCGACATCAGCAGCTTCGTTGTGTTGGGAGCTGTGTTAGGAAGCTGCGCGTCGATGAAGAAAGACTTCAACTTTGATCTCGTCACGACAGTGTCATCACGACAGTGTCATGTCGTCGAGCGCACGATTGGGTCAAACGGCATCGAAGTCGAGATGACGAAGGATGAATCCAATTCTGGATTAAAAGATAGGACGATCGCAGAGGACCGCGGGTAATTCCAGCGCAGAAACGAAGGGGATAACACGTGTTCCGTGCTCGAGCTCCTTATGTAGAACGATGTGGGGCGGACATAACAGGATCGGGGACGGTGTCGCGAGGGTTCGAGGTCGGGGAAGAGGAATCGGATGGAGGTGAGCGTCGAGGAGGTTCGGACTATGAAGCACTGCACCTTGGTTCAGTCCTCCATTAGTAGAAGTACCGCAATCCGCTGGACGAACGATAAACGTGGGGGAGAGACAAGAGGTCGAGATAGTTGCGCCGGTGATACCGGGGAGTAAGGGCGAAATTGCTAAGACCTGGCCAAAGGTCATCCCACAAATCTCGCATCCAGTTGACGGTACTTACGCACTGCCAGAACAGCATAAGTTCAATCTGCTACTCTTCCGGTCTCCGGGCGACGTTTGATGCTTGGAGTTTGGAGCTCGGAGTTCGCAGCTCAGGTCGACATCGACGTTGAGAGCAGGGGGATTGTGTTCTTCAGGCTGCGGGGTGTACGTTCTGGGCTGTTGTCGAGGACGGGCCGTAAGGAGGTGTGCGTGGATTCCCGACACCAAGGATGTCTGTCTGAAGGGGCTAGGGAAAGGTTCTCGAATTTTGACAAACGTCCGTGGCCAGCGGTTGTACTATCCTGGCAGCGCGCTCGCCTCACTTGGATTGTGGTTGACGGAGATGCCTCGTCGCTGCGGGGATGACGAAATGGCTCTTCTGACGCGACTGCGCTTTGGACCCTGGTTCCGCCCAGCCTCTGAGGACTCTTGAAGACTCCAGCCAACCCTCAGAACAGCCGACTAACGGCTCGTAGTCCTCGACAGCGATAGCAAGATGTTTCAGCATCCATAGGAGGAGGAGACGAAGAGGTAAGCATCTTGGGAACGGCGACTCGGAATCGGAAAGTCGGAAAGTCGGATCTAAGTACGTACAGACACTCAACGATCACCGTGGTCCGTGATCCTGCCTGCGCAGAATGTTACCTGCTTCTCTGCTATCTTCCGATAAGGTTCAATCTCTGCGTAAGAAGTAAGAGGTTTGCCTTGAAGGATAGGAAGAATCCACAGCGCAAGAGGGCGCGAGGCAAATGTTGCGCGTAGAGCGAAAGTTCTCAGGACTAAACTTCAAATCCGGCTTCTCCCGGTGTCTCCGCTAGTCAATTTGAACTCAGCTTAGGTGCTGCCGGCTCGGCCCACCATCAAAAATAACTTCAGCCAAATCCAGTACTAATCCCGCCCCGACGGATAGTACCTGATAACTTATAGATACTTACTGACTTGACCATCCATACCTTTGCAGACCATGGCGAGGACGGCGTCCCAGGACATCAAACTCTGTATAGGTCGCCGATCGACCATGAGGCCCGGACATGATAACTCGCTACGTAGAGCCCGCCTTCGCCCAAAATCCCCACTATTCTCGCTCTCGCAACTGTTTCTCGACAATCCCTCAGCTCGTTGCAGCTGTCCGCATCCCGCCCCGACGATCACTGAACGACCCTGGCGAATTAGAGGTGAATACGCATCGCATACGGCTCGTGGCAGATTTACTGACTTTCTACTCATCTCAAGGAGATGTTGAACACTCCCGACTTCGAGGCTGCCCAGCCGTGCGCCATGGCGAATGCACATAGTGGTGCATCTACGATTGCACACGACGTTGACCATCATCCATGTCCTCTCCCTCTTCCCAATGTGTCCAACGATGTATCCACTCCCCATTCTGCGACTTCGCCTCCTGTCGTTGCTCACGACGTCGCCCAGGGCGCTGAGGCTCTTGATCCCCGCCCCGACCACCCCGGCGCCTCCCCCTGCGATGGCGTGGACCTTGGTGCCCTGTCTCCTCACGACACCGGACATGGAGTCTCCAACCCTCACGATGCCGACGTCAGCACCCTGATTGCTCACGACGCCGATGGCAGTTTGGATCTCCCCATCCCCTCCGATGCTGCCGTCCACGCCCTCAGTCCCCACGATGCTGTCCCTAGCAGTGACATTGGTCTCGTTCCCGACCTCGATGACGCTCTCAACGCTGTCGACCACGACCAGGGTGGGGACGCCATGGACGAAGACGTCGTCGACAATATGAATGACTCTGAACATGACTCGGACAACGACGACGAAGCTGCTCCTCCGCCATACGCACAGGCCGTCATTTGGCTTGACCCTTTGGATACCGCCACCTACGACGACGCCCCCCCTGCTTATCAAGACAGCTATCAAGATGAACTCTTAGATCCCGAGGAGCCTTGCCCTCCCTACTAACCTCATGTATGCGCGAACGCTCTGATAGTGTCTGTTGATTTCTTGTCGTCGTCTGGCAGTGCATTGCCGTCTTCACTCCGCCCATCCATCTCATGTGTATCGTCTCTCTTGACCTATCATAGAAGTCCCTTCGCATAGTCGCCATCGCATAGTCTCCATTGTATAGTCTCCATCGCATAGTCCATCGCATAGTCTCCATCGCAATCCGGCTGCTGTTATCTTGGTTGTATCATATCATCCCCCATCTCGACACACTCGCTATACGATATAACTCTGTTCTTAACTGTACAATACCAGACGACATACATCTTGACTCCACCAAACTTCTCCTCGTGTGCTATCAAGGGTAAATTCAAGGGTAAATGTATGTTACGACGCCACATTCCACAGGCGAGCGCCTGAACTGCTTGTTATGCCGCATACCGCATGTAGGATCACTGGGCCGTAGTTTCTGTTTGAAAATAACACCATATACTAGAGGAGGACGTAAAGACCGTTTCCGAACCGACATATTAAGCTCAGGCTGCTCAGTAGGGGTACGGTGTCTACTGGTGCTGTGTGGTCATTGCTGCTTACCTTGCTTGATCCGGACTTCCCGCCAGCGCTTCTGTACCAGCCCGAGCGCTAAGGATTAATCGACGGTGATCATAACTGCAAAGTTGCCGAACCTGCCCTCCTCGGACTATCACTCCCCTGCTCACTCCCCTGCTCCTCGTCAAGTCAATGGATAATCAACTCGACGTCTACGACGACATCGGTGCGCATCGTCGTTTTCCCCTCATGGCTTAGACGATTAACTCACACCTCACATCTAAAGACCTCGTGTCAATCTCCCTTTGTCGGGGCACCACACCGCTCTTCACCACAAAGCGACGCGCACGCATGGATCTGCTCATAGGCCTTTGTAGTTTGAGAGGGTTAAAATTCGGTCAGTCTTGCGTCTTCCCAACGCAACAATTCACCCATTCACCCACCTCACTTTCGCATAATGCCTCCCGCGACACCGCCTCGAAACAGACGTCGCGTGGCTGCCAAAATCCCCGACGACGTCTGCCATTGGCGACGTCTACCCCTTGAAATGCAAGGAGAGGTGCGTCGGGATGGCTTCACTTGTCTACGCCGCCCACTGCTCACCGTCGTCGCTCATCCCTCTTCTAGGTTTTCGACAAACTGACTCCTGCGGAGCTCCTGAAGCTCTCCAGGACGTGCAAGGAACTACACGGCTTCCTGAGCGGACCTATGAGTAACATTCACTGGGCGCGCGCTCGGCAGAACTTACCGGACCTTCCTGACTGTCCATCGTGGCTGAGTGAGATTCAGTACGCGGCTTTGTGCTATGATCAGTGCTGCCAGCGCTGCTCGAAGACCGACTTGTGCTCGAAGAGGCCGCTATGGCCTTTCCACGCGCGTTACTGCGGCCCGTGCAAGGAGATCCGGTATGTGCATTATCCTATTTTCTACGGTATTCCGAACGGCTCACACTGGAGTGTATGTAGTACCATCGCGGCGAAACCGGAACGTGGTCTGTTAGGCTTCGACCGCTTCGATCGCGCCCTCGATAAGATCTTACCGTGCCTCCACACTGAGCCCTTAATCGGTGAGTACATCTACGAGCCTATTTAGGAGCTACGACGACTAAAACACAATCTACAGGCTTCCCTGCCCGACGTACCTTCTTCCATGTGCCTGACGTGCAGTCCTTCGCCGTGGTCCTAGAGTCTACGACGAATCGCGACTACGTCATTGCTCAAAGACGCGCATTCACTGAGGAGCGCCGTCAGGTATGAGCAGCAACTGAGCCGTTAGGACTAATCTGACAAGGACCTATCCAGCATGCGAAGCTCTGCTCTGCCTGGGAGGCACAAACCCTCAGGCTCGAACGCGAACGCATACGTAAGATCACCGAAGCTCGTTTCGATAGGTGTGTCATATTGACAACTGTAGTCGTCCACCCTCTAATCCTCTCTTCAGCATCTGTACCCTCGTCAAAAAGAACGGATATGCTACCGAACTGCTCAATCTCGGCTGTCGTCTCCAAGGTCTCTCTCCCCAGCTTCGTGCATTCGTGAAGAAGCCCGTGCCCCTTACGCCGGAAGGTCAGCCTTATTTTATATGGAACGTTGCATCTCACTCAAGGCGTCGTACCACGGTCCACAGATCATCCCGAGGTCATGAGTCTACTCAAGGATGCCCTGCTCGAGAGGAGAACTTTCGAGGAACGCCGACTTCACGTCACCTCCGTGCTCTATCGACTACGTGAATTCGATCGCGCCCTCAAGGACCTCCGGAGGGGTATGTCTCTCGAGCCGCCGTTCGTTGATGAATTACTTCCGAGCGCGTTGGATCTGTGTGACCTCCCGGAGGTTCGTTTTATGGTGGAGCTTGATCGTGACGTCACCGTCCTCTCTCAAACTTATCGGAAGATGGTCCCTCGGCTCGTTGAGGAATGGCGACACGGCAGGGAGGAGGCGGTTTTGAAAGTGTTGCCCGACATACCACCCGCTCTCACCCTCCAGGTCTCTGCTATACCGACCTGCCCCGCCACACCGACTCGCCCCGCCACACCGACTCGCCCCGCCACACCGATTCGCCCCGCCACACCGATTCGCCCCGCCACACTGACTTGCCCCGCCACACCGACCTGCTCTCCGACTCGGTCAGCTAGTCGCGCTACCGCGCCATACTCTCCTTTGGAACATCATGCAGCGCTGTTGTGGTGCACCGGCTGTAACGCTCTCGTCTCAGGTCTGGCCGCGACAGTCCATGCTTGCTGTTACGAGTTCGACTCCGGTTGGCGCTGCCTTGACCCTCCTGAATTGCGCCCTTGGTGGGATGGCAAGTATTCCCCTCTCGTAACCGGAGGCCCCCCCACCTTGGAGAAAATCTTACTCGTCTACTCCCGCGGCTATGGAACCTGGCGCAGTGGGCCGCTGCGTGGTTGCAGCGACATCGTGTACGCCCTGTGGGCGGCTTGTGGTTTGGATCCAAACATCAACACCAAGGAAGTAGTGGATCGTTCGCGGTTCGCGTGCCGCTCATGTAGCATGACCGGTAAGAACATGGTTGTCATGGACTGGGTCCGTGCGGTACGTTGTCATCTCTATCGAATTTGGGCTCCGTTAACATGTTAACAGGTCCATCACGTGTTCGAAACCCATGATGGGGCGAGGGTCGCGTGGAAACGGGTTTGTCCTGAGGTCGCGGACAAGGTTAAACATCTCGAGTACAGCCGACGCCATACGTTATCTTTCGAGGACGACTCGGATAGTCGCAGGATGTGCGACTTATGTCTGTGGCCCGCTTCGAAGTTTGCGCACAGCCACACCGCTCTTGAGCAGCATTTCCATTCAGAGTATGTTCCCGACTATCTACTCCGCTGCCTTGCATCTAACCTCGAGATCGTCCTCTAGGCATCCTTACCTCAACGCGTACGTTCACTCCGTCCCGGCTTCATCCGATGTTCCCCCGACGATGCACCCCCTTGTTGTGCTCTACGAGATCACCCTCGAGACGCACGACCTCGATGACGTCGTCCGCAGCCTTCGCGGCTTGCCTAGCAACTACATCGAAGCCAACATGCGATTCTCGAAGAAACCGTGGATCGACTAAAACAAACTATGCCCTCTGCCTTGTACTAATATCTTGCGTAACTTCCGATTTCCCTCCTCTCTCCTCTCTCCTCTCTCCTCTCTCCTCTCTCCTCTCTCCTCTCTCCTCTCTCCTCTCTCCTCTCTCCTCATTTCGTTCTTCGCCATCCCTCCATGCTTGTATGTTAGCGTCGTCTCATCATTAATAGGAACTCTCATATCTTACTTGCATAAACCGCGTGACATTTTATGATCCATGGTCGTCGACCACGCTCAGGCCACAGGAGCTCAGCTTCTCGCCGCCCTGGAACGTCTATGCTTCAGACTTCACGCTGCGTCGGCCTCCACCTTGCGAACAGCGCCTACGTGCCCTCCACGCCGCCACAAACCTCGCCGCTCTCGTCAACCGTGCGCCATGCTCCACTCCGAACAGCTCCCCGCCGTATCATCCTGTCCAGCGCACGCTGTGCAGAATTGGCCGACAGCCGCACTCGTGGTGCACGGCACACGCGCTGCTTGGCAGGTGGGCTCCCGGCTCCGACACCAAAGGCCCTTCGAGCTCCCGCTCGCGGTGGCGGCTGCTTGGGCATCTCGTGGACGCAGTCGGCGACCTCTCAGCCACACAAGTCAAGTCGCTCCGCCGACGAGCTTGACGTACACCTTTGCGGCGCTGCGCTCCCTGCGAGTGTTGGACAGTGGGTCCCGCACCTTCGGTTGTCCGCATACGTGCTCGTGCCTATCCTGAGTGCTGCTTCTGCCTACTCAAGGAGCATAGCGCGACCGCTGCTGTATCTAACGACGCGTGGTCGCGAGGGCGTAGTCGCGCCGCGCGGTGTTCAAGATCGGTGTGGAGCAGCGCCCTTCGGGATGGCGGGGAGAGGTGTCGTGGTAGGATGAGTCCAGCTCCCGCGAGAGAAACAGTGATTGAGCTCATTGTTGCGTGCAAAGAAGATGACGACGTCGAGGGCCATGTACATGGTCGTGGCGGAGTGAAATAGACGGCGGCATCGGAACATGCGCAACGATGTGCACCGCTGCCATGGCCACACGACGCTGCGTGGTCGCGAGCGGGTAGTCGCGCACCGCGGCGCTCGGGACCGGTGAGGAGCTGCGCCCTTCAGAATGGCGGGGAGTGGTGTTGTCGCGGAAAGAGTACAGCTCCCGCTCTACTCTGGCTGACGAAATTGCGAGCACGCCGGCGCGGTGTTCAGAGAAGTGATTATTGAGGAGCTAATCATACATGAGGATATAGTACGAGGTCGAGGAGACGATCGAGGCATTTAGCAGTGATGGTATTCGAAGGGATCATATTCGCGAGCGCAGGCAGAGGAAGGGATGGAAACTAGACACCAGATTTTAGAGTGAGTCCCACATCGGGTGCTCGCTGGCATGATCTGTGGGCTGGACATGCATGGGTGAAATAAGTCTGGTGCGGGATACTACCCATATCAACGCGAATACGGCTAATGCCGCAGAGAACGCACGGGAGGACCGACCGGCCTCAACGGTCGCGACGCGCTTCTGCAAAGAGGGTTTTAATATGTGGGCGCGACAGCATCAATGATTCACGTACCATGACAGAAAGGTTCGTTCTACGGGCCGAAGCTAGGACGACTTGCATGATGTTGACAAGCATCGTAGCAAGACTGATGACAGCGGTGACAAATGCAGAAGAGGAAGGTGGACTATCAGGAGCAGCAGAGAGGAGCGGTGTAGTGCTGGTAGGTAGCGTCGTGTGGGGAGAGGGGCGGGAAGAGGTATGAGGGCTCGACGAATCGTTCTTCGACCGCTGCCATAGCCACACGACGCCGCGTGGTCGCGAGCACGTAGTAGTCGCGCGCCGCAGCGATGGCGCCAGGGAGAGGTGTCGTCGCAGAAAGCATTCGGCTCCCGTGCCACTCTAATCCGTGATGCTCGAGCACGCCGACGCGTGAGCGTTGTGGAGAGGTAGATCGTCGCCGAGCATGTGAGCCGACGACTTACCTGGATGTCCGTTGTGAAATCCGGCGGCGCGCAGTGTGAAATTTGAGCGCGGTCAGGAGCGGCTGCCTCGCGGACGGTGGACGGAGGAGTGTTTGAAAGAGTGGATGAATGATATTGACGCGGGCGGCGGCCTCGTGGAACGGTGTCGCGGGAAGGCGGAGTATAGCCGAAAGGAGCAGCGTCGGGGCGGCACCTGCTCAGTGGGTCGGGAAGAGCCGCGGTGCGTGGAGTGGTGGCGCGACGGGTTCGCGGCGGAGTAGAGCCGAAAGGAGCAGCGTCGGGGCGGCACTGGCTCAATGGGTCGGGGGAAGCCGCGGTGCGTGGAGTGGTGGCGCGACGGTGTCGCGGGAGGTAGTGCCAAAAGGAGCAGCGTCGGGTAGCGTCTGCTCAATGGGTCGGGAAGAGCCGCGGTGCGCAGAGCGTCGTGGCGCAAAGGTGGGATGGCGTGGGTCGAGGTGCAAAGAGGTGTGCGTCGGGAAGAGCCGCGGTGTGCTGAGTGGTGGCGCGTCTGTGATGGCGTGTGTCGCGGTGCAGAAAGGCGTGACGGGCTGTAGTGCTGGGTGGTGGGGTGTGGTGCTAGACGGCAATTTTCTACAACAAAAAGTTATCAGGATATGCAGGCTTCGTCTATGATTATCAGGTCAGCAAAATGAATTCTTTTCCAGGCACCATTTCCTTCGCCGCAGAATGTTTCACGGCCGCGAAATAGAAAGCTCACCTTCCAGCAACATTTTGGGCAGGATAAAGCAGACCCGGAAAGGCGACCTACTACCACACTTCTCGTCTGTGGCAAAGACTGCTCACAAAGGTTTACCTCCTAGAATCGTTTCAGACAGAAGAAAAGGGTGCCCGAATTCTGGCAGAATTTGTGTAGAACCTAGCCTTTTGTAGGGTCATTATCGACCGAGGAAAAGGGGAGGTGAACGCAACCTACCTTCATCCTTTGTTCCTGTCCTTAATCGTTGCTTGAACGTTGCCTTTGTGGTCGGATCACACGACACAGGAAGTGGGCACGAACGTCACATTGTTCCAAAAGTGATATTCAGATACAATTTCCGAATGAGGCTAGATTCGGATGAGATTTTGTGGTCGTTTTCCACGGTGTATTCTGAGCCTGTGCCCGCCGTGTGTGTCACTCATCCGGCGCGGCCACGTTCGTGCGCAAGTGGTGTTCGATGGCCGTGACCGGACAAAGGAAGCCCGCGATCCCGGTCAGGATTACGCCGTCCGCTCCCTCTGCCCGGTCGTTTTCGTCCACGGTATGTGGAAGACTGCATAGTGCGTGCGATTCGGAATGAATTGGTATCGGACCTCGACTCTCCTCGCGACATGTCTCTCGGGGTCAAACATCCGCGCGGACGGAATGACGAGCTCACCCAGTCTGCTCGACGAGGGGAGAAACTGTGAGCGCGCCCTCTCCCCGTCTCACTGCTCACATACCTTCGGCATCCCCAGAATGCGGTGCATGCGACCACGAACACCGCTGCGTCGAAAGTGTTCGACATGTCCAGCCTGTTCACTAGGGCTTCCATGTGCTCGTGCGTGACCGGCGGCCTCTTCGGCAGGCTCGGTGGGTTCAGTTTCTTGGCGCCTTTCTTTGCGTACATGAGCATGTCCTCCCCCTGCCACGGCGCACCGTTGAGGGCGTGGTATATTTTCAGCCCCGACATCCACGCTCCCATCGTTTTCGCCTGCACCTTCCCTGCTTGCCAGTCAATTAGACTGGTTTAGAAAAGACAGCAGGGCAGTTAATTAAACTAGTACCCCAATCGAGAAAGAGTGCTGGGCAGTCAATTAAACTAGTCAGAATAGGGTGCAGGGCAGTTAAATGAACAGGTGCACTGGTCGAGAAAGGGTGCTGGGCAGTCAACTAAACTGGTCAGAATAAGGTGCAGGTGTAAGCACGCCAGGCGCGCTTACAGCACGTGTCATGTTTGGTCCCATACTTAGCGCCCTTACATATAGTTCCGCGGTGCCCTGCATTGCGTTCCTTAGTCTTTCCCGAACGCAATCAGGTATGCCGCAGTATCGTCCACTACTCCTGCATTGTACTCACCTTAGTCTTTCCCAAACGCAATCAGATTCCGTTCCTGTTTTGTCTCCGAGTGTCGCCGGTCGCATACCGGCTTCCACTTTTTTTAAAACAGTTGAACGCCGTCTGCGTTGACGTCCAGAAAACTGTCCCTTCTGTCGTCCAAGGACCTTCGCCAACCGTTGAGGTGCATAACACCCTCGGGAGCAGTCCATCGTGTATACCACACCAGCCTTCCGTACGAGAGCGCGCGTCCGCGCACAACGAGCATCTGCAGTCGCCACCGAGTCCTTCACCTTCGCGGACATCAGCAACGACGAACTCTTTCTTCTGTTCAGTCGTGAGTCGAACAATTCAGCCCCAACATCCCCATCTTCCTTCGTGTCCATCCCGCTGTCTCGTTCTTCAAACTCTTCCTCCCCTCTCCCATCGCTGTCGCCTTCATCGCAATACTCTCAACACCCGGACGCGCATATAGCCACTCGTTGCACCGACTCCGTCTCATCGGACCACTCTCGCTCTTCTGTCACCTCCGCCGATTCCTCTTCGTCCTCCGATTTCGAATCACCCGCATACAGTCACTCGCCCACCATGGCTCATGCCGACGCCACCATTCTCATGCATACCAAAGGAGTCCCGACCCTCACGGAGGGTAAGGTCACCATAGCAGCTCTCAACGCATGGGAAATAGGGTGTACACACTACTTTCGGGACAAGGAAATCGACAACGATTTGCATGTCTTCAAGGCCGGTCGCGGGATCGCGAACAAGGTAGTCCTCGACTGGTACCTCACCGACCAAGAGCGATACAACCTCATGTCTTTTGCAACATTCATGATGACTCTTCGAGCTCGGTTCCTCCCGGAAGGGTGGGACCTTACTCTATACTCTCAGGTCTTCGACACCAAGCAGGAGCGTACCGAGACATTCGATAACTTCGTACTCACGGTCGAACACCTCAACGCCTGCTTGCGTTCTTCGGACCTTAAGTTGAACGACGACAGCCTTCGTGCGGTCATCGTTGCCAACATGCATAAATCGCTTCGCACCATCGTCGGTAGTCCTGCTACCATGAACATCGCATCATACGTTCAGTGGAAGGCAGCTGTTTCCGCCGTGGACCGTGGACGCCTCGAGAACCTCGTGACGATCAACGAGGCCATCGCTGGCTTACGCTCATCCGCCGTCGCGGCCGCTAAACGTTCTTCGTCTTCTACCCCCTCCGGATCTGGCAACTCTTACTCCGCCGCTAAGAACGCTCTCCCTCGTCTCACCATCGAGGAGCGCAAGTTGCTCAACGATCACGACGGCTGCTACAAATGCCGTCAATTCTACGCCGGTCATACTTCTGGCAACTGCAAAGTTGGATTTCCCGACGCCGCCAAGTACAAGCCGCTGTCCGAGCTAGATGCCGTCGCAGCTCGTACCGCATCTGGACGCTCGGGAAAGGAGAACATCCGCCCGCGGACCATTGCCGCTGTCGACACCCCGGTTGAGGACGACCTTCTGGGGACTGTCGCTGCTGTATCTGGGGTTCGCACAGTGTCTCCTCTTGCGTCCACCTCGGGCATCCTCGGCACTGGTTCTGAGTCCGAGTCCGATGACTCGTGCGTATCTCCTTTCTTTGCCGCACATACGTTACTGCCCGCATACATCCCGTCCTCTTCTGACTGCCCGATTTTGCCTATGCTAATCGATGGTGGATCATCAGCAGTTCTGATTAGGCAAGATATCGCCGACTCGCTCAAGCTACGCCGCCGCAAGCTCCCCAAACCCTTTCCACTGGGTAACACGTGGGGAACCAGGTCGGAAAGTAGCTCGGAGTGGGTCAAAATGAGCATTGTGCTTGCAGACCATTCCTGATCCTCAGTATCTTGTCGTGCGATTGTCGTGCCCTCTCTCTGCGCACCTGTACTTCTAGGGAAGCCGTTTTTAGAATCGAACCACTTAATTGAGGATCATTCTGCGCGTGAACTGCTCGACAAGCAATCCGGGCGGAACCTGCTCGCTTCTGCTCCTCCCCCACCGCCTCTCCCTCCTTCTATTGCTGCGCGACGTTCTGTCGCGCACGAGAACTCGATCACTGCTGCCGATGCTTCGTGCAACAAACACCGTCTGTTTTTGCAGGAACTCTTGGACCGTACTAGACTTCGGCGAATCTCTGCCAACATCTCTGCTCCTGATACTGCCGAAACCGTATGCACCGCTGTCCGTACTCGTGTCGAGTCCCTCGCCTTCGAAAATCGACTTCTCAAGGAGAACCGCGACTTCAAATCTGAGTTCAGCGATCTGTTCCCGGACGACATTCCTCACCTCAGCGAGCTCCCTGCATCAGTATACCATCGATTCGTCCTGAAAGATCCCAATATGGTGATCGCTCGTCGACAATACGAATGTCCAAAGAAGTACCGTGAGGTCTGGAAGCAACTACTGGAACAACACCTCGCTGCTGGTCGAATTCGTGAATCTGACAGCTTACGCCTCCCCGTCCTTCCTCATTCCAAAATCCGATCCTACCGCTGCTCCTCGTTGGGTCAACGACTACCGCGCTCTTAACGCGAACACCGTACCGGATATGCACCCTCTGCCGCTCATCTCTGACATTCTTGCCGACTGCGCTAAAGGCAAAATCTGGGGAAAAATCGACATGACGAACTCGTTCTTCCAAACTCGAGTTCATCCTGACGACGTTAAGTACATGGCAGTGACCACTCCCTTCGGGCTTTACGAATGGACCGTCATGCCCCAAGGATGTCGGAACACTCCGTCTACTCACCAACGTCGCATGTTCGCTGCTCGGCCTTTCATCGGCAAAATCTGTCATGTCTATCTTGACGACATCATCATCTGGTCTCAAGATCTTGCTGAACATCGTCGCAACGTTCGTACGATCCTTGACGCTCTTCGTTCTTCTAAACTGTACTGCTCAGACAAGAAGACCCAGCTCTTTCTCACTGAGGTCAACTTTCTCGGGCACCATATCTCTGCTCGCGGCGTCGAGGCCGACAATAAGAAAATTGAGAAAATTCTAAACTGGCCCGCTCCGTCTTCGACGTCTCACGTCCGCTCCTTTCTGGGCCTTGTACATTATGTCACCAGCTTCCTCCCTAAGCTTGCCGACTTCACCACCGTTCTCACACCCCTCACGACGAAAGAGTCCGAGCTCCACTGGCCGGGCTGGACTCACTCTCATCAATCCGCTTTCGATTCCATCAAACAACTTGTGGTCTCTCGCGAATGTCTCACTGTCATCGACCACGATAACCTTGGCGACAATCAGATCTTTGTCTCTTGTGACACTTCCGACTTACGCACTGGTGCCATGCTGTCGTTTGGCCCCACTCTCGAGTCTGCTCGTCCTGTAGCGTTCGACTCCATGGATCTAAAAGGTCCTGAGCTTAACTATCCTGTGCATGAGAAAGAGTTACTGGCGATCATTCGCGCCCTTAAGAAATGGCGGGTTGACTTGCTTGGCGTCCCTTTCACGATGTTCTCGGATCACCAGACTCTGGAAAACTTCGACAAACAATGCGATCTCTCACGACGTCAAGCGAGATGGCAAGAGTTCTTATCTCAGTACAATTATACCATCCGCTACATCCAAGGGGAGAAGAATGTCGTTGCCAACACCCTCTCTCGAACACTCCTCACAGACCCCAACTCCGACATTGTCGACCCTTTGTCCTGCTCGGCTGTGTCTCTTCTGCGCTGCGCTACTCGTTCCCTCCGCGACTCTGCGTCTTCGTCGGCACATATCGTCGCTTCCACTGCCCCTCTTGGCCGGCTCCGCGTCTCTTCCGACCCTGCTTGGCTTGACGCAATTCGATCGGGTTACGCGAACGACAAATGGTGTGTCCGCCTGCGCGAGAACCTGGGGCAACTGGGCATCCGCGAGCAGAACGGTCTTCTATTCGTCGGCGATTGTCTCGCAATCCCTCGTGTTCCGGAACTGCGCGAGGGCATCTTTTGCTGCGCACACGACGACCTTGGGCACTTCGGTTTCGACAAGTCCTACTCTCTGCTTCGCGACACTTACTATTGGCCCGGTATGCGACGCGAACTTGAAGAACTTTACATCCCCTCTTGTCCCGAATGTCAGCGCAATAAATCATCCACGACCAAACATCCCGGTCCTCTGCATCCTCTCCCCGTCCCCGATGGTCGCGGAGAGTCTGTCTCCATCTACTGGATCGGAAAGCTACCCACCGACAACGGCTTCAACTCGCTCGCGACCATCACTTGCCGAGTCGGATCCGATCTGCGCCTCGTCGCCACTACCGTTACCGCTACAGCTCCTGAGTTCGCCGTCCAATTCTTCGATCACTGGTACTGTGAAAACGGTCTCCCACTCGAGATCGTATCCGACCGTGACAAGCTCTTCCTCTCAGCATTCTGGAAGGCCCTACATAAGCTCACTGGAGTCAAATTAAAAATGTCGTCTTCCTATCACCCTCAGACCGACGGTTCCTCTGAACGCACAAACAAAACAGTCATCCAAGCTTTACGATACTACATCACTCGTAACCAACGGGGCTGGGTGAAAGCTCTGTCTCGTGTGCATTTCTCTATCATGAATTCCGTGAACGCGTCTACGAACTTCTCGCGTTTCCAGCTCCAGCTCGGACGCTCTCCTCGTCTACTTCCCCCTCTTGTCGACTCGGAGCTCGTCAGTTCTCTCGCGAATTTCCCCAACGACACGGCCACGGTCAAATCTCTTCTGCGCTCTATCGAGAACGACACCTGCGAGGCTCGCGATAACTTGCTGGCTGCGAAACTACTCCAGGCCGAACAGACGAACAAATCGCGTGGTCCCGACCCTTCCTTCTCTGTCGGCGATTCTGTCCTCCTGTCCACCTACCATCACCGACGTGACTACATGCAAGCCGGTTCCAACCGTGTTGCGAAATTTATGGTCCGTTACGACGGGCCTTATAAAATTCTCGCCGCCTTCCCTTCCTCGTCTACGTATACTCTAGAACTGCCCTATTCCATGAATATCTTCCCCACCTTCCACGTTTCGCTTCTTAAACCCTTCCGTCATAACGACGACTCCCTTTTCCATCTCGTTCTCACCCTCGTCCTGCCCCCGTCATCACAGACCGTGGCGCCGAGGAATTCGAGGTCGATGAAATCATCGACCATCAGTCGCGCGGTCGCGGTTACCGTTTTCTCGTATGATGGAAGGGCTACGGCCCTGATTCGGACTCATGGTTACCTGGTGCTCATTGTCGAGATCTTGCTGCTCTCGACCGTTACTCCGCCGTCCATAACATCTCCTTCTAGTATACGCTTTGTTTCAGAGAAGGGGAGAGTGTAAGCACGCCAGGCGCGCTTACAGCGCGTGTCATGTTTGGTCCCATACTTAGCGCCCTTACATATAGTTCCGCGGCGCCCTGCGAGGAGCACAGGTGCATATCCAGGGTTCCCGTGGACGGATCGTCATGTACAAGGGCTTGTTGGAAAGCCACAGCATAGCCCTTTCCAACAGTACCTTGTACATGATGACCTGCCTACCGGTTACAGAGCTATTCAGCATTTAACACCCTAAAAAAGCGACCACTTCTACCTATTGCAGTGCACTGAATATAGGGGGTTGTACCCACACATTGTACAGGGTAGTATCCATTTAATATACAAGTATACCACCACTTGAATGGAGGGAATCCATCAAGAAATGAGGGAGGTATGGGGTGAGGAAGTGGCCCCCCCCTAGGGTAGCCTAGCCACCTACCTGCCTAATTAAGGTAATAAGGCATGGGAAAAGGTGCTAAGTAAGCGCCTGGTAGCGCGGAATTGATCCTAGGACAGTAGATTAGATGAGCAAGCAATCAGTAGAGATAAGAAGTTGTTATCTAGATAGATAACTGGCAGATTGCATTATATCAGAATTGGTTACTGGCCCTGCACTCTTTTGTGACCAGTGTACCTGTTTAAATAACTGCCCAGCACCTATTCCCGACCGGTGCACCTGTTCTATTAACTGCCCTGCACCTTATTCTGACCAGTTTAGTTGACTGCCCAGCACCTATTCTAGACCAGTGCACCTGTTTAATAAACTGCCCTGCACACTTTACTAACTGGTTTAATTGACTGCCCAGCACCTATTCTAGAATGGTGCACCTGTCTAATTAACTGCCCAGCACCCTTTCTCGACTAGTGCACCTGTTCATTTAACTGCCCTGCACCCTATTCTGACTAGTTTAATTGACTGCCCAGCACTCTTTCTCGACTGGGGTACTAGTTTAATTAACTGCCCTGCTGTCTTTTCTAAACCAGTCTAATTGACTACCCTGCACCCTTTATCAACTAATGTACTAGCTTAAATAACTGCCCTGCACCCATTTATGACCAGTGACTGTGACACTCCATAATTGTGCCCTGGACAGTTTGAATTGATAGACTCAATCTAAACAGCCCAGCACCCTTTCTAGATTACCGCTTTTTCGCATTTATAAAGCTGCCTGCACAGATAAAAGACAGAATGCATATCCTGGCAGGCCAGTAGTGCAGGTGTTTATCTAAAAAGTGGTGACCACAGGTGAGCCCAATGTCCGGCAGGGCGGGAATCGCGAAGCCCGCCATCCTGCCCTTCCTCCCCGGACATCTTCTCACCTTCCACGGCACCTCCTGGCTCATCACCCATGTACAGTGAGAGAGGCAGCACTCCTAGCATCTCCACCCCTTCATGTATGTTCACTCTGGATTGACCCCAATTGGATGTTTGAGTTGATGATGTCCTGAAGCTTCCGTGTCACCAAACCTGAACACACCCGCCCGGTCCGCACGAACACTACCCACTAGGCGCAGTAAGTGCATATTTATGCTTTTAATATGGCTCTTATCAAAGTTCTCGCTTTGTAGGAAAGACCGGCAGTAAGCCCGCCGGACTTGACAACACGCTGGGGCCATCAACACTCCATGCTGAGCCGTCTAATCCCCACCAACAAATCCACCGGGTTTTACCTCCCCCGGACTTCACTGCCAATGCACCCGGGGACTTTGTTCATCACTGTGGATCCCCAGCTCTCTCCTCCATATCTACCCCCATCTCTAAGGGCAAGCGACGTGCAGAAGACCCGTCAGACGATGAAACCGAGGTCAATACCCGGTGCCAACACGATTCGGACTTTGTCAATGAAAGTCTGGACATTCAGGACATTGTTGACGAAGACCCCGATGACCAGGCCGAGTACGATAAATGTCCATACATTGCTGAACGCGATGGTCCATCTATGCCTCGGGTGGGTGAGGAGGTTTTGCAACAGCCCCCTTCCCGTCGAACTGAAGACCGGCCATATCCCGGGGTCTGGGCTTCTATCATGATGGTCGTTGTCGATACGTCCGGTGTCCATGAGATCCCATTCATCTTCTGCTCATGTCCCGCATGTGATAGCATGGACATCCAGTTGCTCCGCATGGGATTTTATCCAGCTATCCCACGAAGACCCCGAACTGTTTTCACCTTACGCGTACTTGACAACTTCCTCCTGACCAACAAAGAATGTCATACTACTACCATGAACTACTTCAACAAACTCCGGCAAGTCACTAATGAGACATTTCCACATATGGTGCCGGTAATGACCAGTATTGTTACTCGCCCTTGTGTGCATGTACTGACCTTATGTGCTGGCTAGGATCAATATCGAGATTTGCTTTGGGTCTCACGTCAGTGGCGGAATCTCAAAAGTCGGAAGAGGAATGGTGTTGGTTACGTCGAGGAGCCGGCAATCAAACCCAGCGGGCTTGTGACCTCATGCCCGGCATGTCCCCGACCGGACATCAACCTGCCGGAAGGTTGGAAGGATGACCCAAACCCGTAAGAACACCATCTGCATTGAGCACAATAGGACTTCTGACAGTGTCTTGGTAGATGGAAGCACATGGCTACTGTCATTTTAGATGGCAATTTCAGTGCGCAACATCAGCATATGAAAGACCCGGAGAGTGATGTCTAGGCAATATCATGGGTGAACCCATGGGTGTCATCAGCCATACCCACGTGACTGCCTACAGGCAATGTTTCTCATTCGCTGATAGAGAACACCACCGGTCATTGTGAACCCCGGACCCCGGACATTACGATGCCCGTTGTTTGATACCCGAACATGTGCACATTGCAAACACAGCCAGCCCAACATCGACTACTGCGTCTATCAGCTGCAATTGTTCTTGTTCGGGCTGATCCTCCTGCTGATCTTTTATGATGTCTGGTGTCACTATCACGTCCATCTCGATGAGCGATTTGAACGAAGCCCGGGTTTACACAAACCCGAGGGTCTCACGGTCACTGGGGGGATTGACCAATTTCATGTCCACAGGCCACGGCCATGTCCGTGAATGTTATGCCTGCTACTCCCCCAACTTTATACCCAGAGCCGGAGTGCAAGATGGGGATGTCCTGGAGACTCTCTGGATTAACACGAATGAGATCTCTAACAGCACCCGGGGGATGACCACCGGACATCGCCAGGAATCCATCGACAACATCATGGAGGACTCTAACTGGAACAAGCTTCTCAAAATAGGTTCGTCTCTGTCTATGATATTGCTCTAGAGGTGCAGAGGATTAATTGGGGTGTTGTCCTCACTTTTTCCAGCTCCGGCGTTGGCGAGAAAGTGGCGCATTGCATGTGCTGAAGTGGGGCCAGCTCGGGAGGCCTTAACAGCCACCCAGGAGAACGTAACACTGGAGGCAATATCTCAATGGGAAGCCGTAGCCAAGCACGCAGCTAGTGAGTGATCAAAGAATGTCAAAGCTATGGACGTGTATGAGGTTGAAGCCCAGAAAGGTGAGTGTCTCATAATGTAGTATTATATGTAATCTGACAGAGTCAAAGCTCCGATGCGAAGGCAAATCCAACTGGATCTTACACGGAAAGAGAACGAGGCCAGCCGGCAGATGAAAGACGCTGCCGCATGGATAAGTCAAGGCCTGAAATTAGAGGAAGAGAGGTTAGTCGTCGTCTTTGCAAGTGATATCAACACAAGAAATAGCTGATCCCCGGCCAGACTCTCGGTGTCCGCTAAAGCCCGCGCGCTCAAAATACACAGCCCATTGTCCGACAAGCTGGCATTAGAGCAAATGCATGCCAATCTGCTCAAGGAGATCGAGAAGTTTAACAGAAAGATCCCGACCTTCTTTGCCCCTCGAACGCTAGCTGACGCCCTGGCAGCTACCCCTGACCTGTCTTCTATGGGCATGGAGTGGGACTCCCTCGAAACTACCGACACCTCCGGCTCTGACCGGGAATTGGGCAACCCCGGGACCGAAGAGTCACCGGACTCTGCCTCTACGACAGTTGTTCCGGAACACATTCGGATTGCTCTTCCCTCCTCCCTGGGTCTGGAGTTTTGCAAGACGCATGGTCTCATGGATCTAGTGCACACAGAACGGCAGTGATGTGAAGGGCAGATGAACGATGCTCTACACATGTTCGGGTGTCTGTCGGCTACAAATCCTTCCTGTTCTGCCACGGAGTACGAAAGGCGACCTCACATCGGCAGAAACTTTGCAGCTTTGACGATGTGCACTTGGCTGATTTGAACGTTCTCAGCAATGCCCGGGTATACACGACTGCCCGGACATCATGCCTCGCTCTCTACGATGAGAAGGACGAAAACGAAGGGCCGGTGTTGAGCAAAGTCCAGGACTGTTACCGGGCTTTGGAGAAGTCCGATCTCAAAGCGAACACCGACATCATTGAACAGGGTGTCAGAGGTGTCTGCCACCTACACCTTCCCTGGTTCTGGAGTATGGATGTTGGAGGTGATGCAGAAGACAGCGAGTGGATGGCTGAGAGTGAGCTTCAGACCTTTTTGCCTCAACTGCAACTGACAACAAAAACTGCAGTGTATCGTGTTGTATGGTTACGAGCACATGCCAGGAAGCTACGTTGGGAGGAAGAAGTCGTCTTAGTCTGGACAGAGATGGACAGGACAGTCACCACTCTGGATCTTTGGAGACAGCAGTGAATTGATCGGAGCAAGCACGATGCTCAACCCGGGTATCAGGCTTTCGCCTGCCGCCAGGCGGACATGTGGAATGGGCTTGGCCAACATGCCCGGGGGTTATTCGACGAGGGCAGGGAGAAGTACAAGGCACCACATGATATATCACTCTAGTTACTCCTAAGCAACTGTTATGTATGAGTCCATGGATGTTAACCCCATGATCTCGCTTATGAAGCCGGGCTTCGTGATATGAAGCCCGGAATAATACCTGTGGGGTTTAACAAACCCGCCTTCACCGGCTATGTTAGTGCCGGAGGGTGGATTCTCAGAGGAGCCGCTTCTGGCGATCATGTGCAAGGGCAGCAAAATTGACAATGGGCGCCCATTTATGCTCTGCAACTCACCATCATCATCACCAACCGCCACATGGAAGATGTGTCAACAGAAACCGTCGGGACTGCCATGATGTCGGAGCTTCTGATACTGGCCTGAAGGGTCGCTGAGGCCGTCGTTGCAATGCCCGCCGATCCGGACCCGATTACACTGGGTCATTGGAATGCTGGAATTGCCCATGAGCTGGTACGCCGGGCTTTATTAAATATAAGTCAGTACTGACATATAATCCAGTGGTCTGTCTCGTCAACCGTCGGAGTGATGGCCCTAGCCTCACTGCTAGTCAAAGGTGACATGGACCTTACGGACATCCCCCCTCCTCTAGTGCAAGCCATATGCTGTGCGCGGTTCAAAGGCCCGGGCTTGGCACTCACTGTGGACGCAACGAAGATCAATGTCAGTGTCTGTCGCAATTATCTCCGAACCGCGAACGACATGTCTGATGCTCCTTACCCCCAACCCCGCTGGTGGCACTGGCCGGATGAAGCATCACCGCAGTTCTGCCCACCCGCCACTTGGCTGTGTCCACCGGAAGCAGTAGTATGTGCTAATATGATAAATCTTTGAAGCTTTTTGACTGAATTAATGTCAGCCACGTCCAATATCCGGGTCTACCACCGACATCATGTATATCGCCAGGTTTGCCGATGCAGTCAACCACCAAGCCTGCCTGCAATGGCTCACGCTGCACGAACACCTCACCAAAGAAGCTGGCCACCAAGCCAGAACATCATTGGCTATTTCTGGGGTCTCGCAGGCGACCGTGGCCACTGAAGGAGAGACAGGAGAGGGGAGCCGGACCTGAGGAACAGACTTCGACTGGTCGCCCACAGGGAGTGGGGTTTGCAATAGGGGTAGTCAAAGATGGGGAATCGAAGGGCGATTCGAGAGTCGCTTCGAGGGAGAGAAGCTAGTCGGCGATTCAGGGTGATTCATGGGAATCGCTGCGAAGCGTCGGTGCTCCTTCAGAGGAGCACCGACGCTTCGCATCACGCTTCGCCTCTGTGTGATTCATGTCTTAGATGGTGTTTTCTGTAGACAAGGGGACTTATATACACAATTTAAGTATATACTTTTTTGCTGGGCCGAGTGGAACTTCAAACGAGAGTCGTCCGCTGGTGGTCGTCCTCCCTTCCGACACTCTGTCTCCTCTCTCCGAGCTGCGAGTTGGTGCGGACCCCGCGATGGCGCGAACCTCCAAGGATCCCGCAAAACCACCCGCAAAGAAGAAACAGACCCCACGCGGCAAGTCTGACGGCGGCACGAAACCCAAAGGCAAACGGGCTACCCCGGCTACTAAGAAGGCAACGGCGAAGGGCGATGGCAGTCCCGCATCAGATGGAGAGGATACTGGTGATGGGATATACGTTGAGTA
Organism: Daedaleopsis sinensis; assembly: GCA_033807695.1. Lineage (NCBI taxonomy): Eukaryota > Fungi > Basidiomycota > Agaricomycetes > Polyporales > Polyporaceae > Daedaleopsis > Daedaleopsis sinensis. The sequence continues at coordinate 3,510,344 of CM066306.1, forward strand.
GGTTCCCACTGCTGAACTTCACAGGCACAGACACTCACATCGTTTCGGAACTTCTCGTGCCGTAACGTGGCAGTTGGGACAAAGACAACCACGCTCTCAGCTGGAGCCTTCTTTCTGCCATTACAGATGATATCACCATCCAGAATGTGCTGTTCCCTCCTCCGGGGGCGTCACAATCAACCAGAAATGGTGGAGGCAAGCCGAAGACGGACTATTACTGGAAGTTATGCAATGTCTTGTTCTCTTCGCACCCAGAGTATAGTGCCACGTTCAGCACGGTGTCCAGCGACACATCCTTGAAGAAAAAATGGGCTACAAAGATCAAGAACCGTCTTGCAAGGTTTTTGATAGCTCTCGCTATACTACCAGGCACCGGCATGCTAATATGTACGGTATAGGATGGTGAAGCACCCGTAGTTTCCACTATTGTAATACAAAGTACCACATATGTGGTACAGGGGTTGTGAAAGATGTGGGGGTTTGTAATATAATGTATAGGGGAGAGTATTGTAATACAAAGCCCCCAGAGAGATTGTACAACCAGTAGGCTGTTGTACTATGTATTGTAAAATCTCGTAGACATTGTAAAAGGAGATTGTACTATTGATTGTATTACCCTCAGACAGCTTTGTAAAACAGCTTGCAAGCCTTGTACAAACCGGATATTGTACTTGGGTCATGTGATAGGCGATAGTTTGTAAAACAGATTGTACTATTCTAGTTCCTCCTTGTAAAATCCTCCAGAGAGTCCGGTCATGTGATCTTTGGCATTGTAGAACGAAATTGTACTATCAGAAGGGTGGTTTGTACAATGCGCCGTTGTAATACTTTGTAGAAAGTAGCCAGACATCCAGGTCATGTGATCTTCGACTTTGTAGAACAGCATTGTACTATCAGCAGGCTGGTTTGTAAAATGCGCGGTTGTACTACTTTGTAGAAAACTCGTACTAGCCGGGGAATCAGATCATGTGATTCTCGACTTTGTAGAATGCAATTGTAGTACCGGAAGGCAGGTTTGTACAATGTGCAGTTGTAATACTTTGTAGAAAACTTGTACTAGCCGGGGAATCAGGTCATGTGAATCTCGACTTTGTAGAACGGAATTGTAATATTCTCCCGCCCAAAGGTCTAGACTTGTAAAACAAGTGTTGTAGTATTTGGAGGTAGAGCGTAGGAAAGAATGTATGCTAGCACTATGACCTAATTAGCGCGGCGACGCTTGGCCGGAGCGCCCTCCTCCACGTCGGCTGAGCGCTTCAGGGTTGGAGCATCGAGCGCGGTCTGGCAAACCCATAGCACATTGCTCACAGCATCCATGATGTCTGTGGGCGACGAGCCCACTTCATATGCAGCGAGGAGCCACCAGGCGAGGCTCGTAATGACGAGAAATAGGCCACAGGGCCCACCACGCCAGACGGGATCCCAATCTTCTCTAGCATCAGGGACGACCTGCAGCAATTGGTCACCCTCACCAGCGCGACGACAGGCTGGCTGCAATGATAGCCACCACCTGCGCCATTGCTCCCCGAAGACATCGAGGTCGTCAATCGCGGGGAGCTTGTCGTAGTCGCGTCCATCCTTCATCCACTGTAACCCTCACTCTCGTATCGTATGTGATACGACCCCTCGCGCTTAGGTTACACAGCCACATCCCATCACAGTTTCCTCTTTCGTTCACTACTTCTTCCCATGGTTCGACCTGCGTGCTGCTTTACCTCTTACTCACCGCAGCAACGCAGGTAAGTAGTCCACATAACATGATGGACCTCTTACTCACCGCAGCAACGCAGTACACATTGTGCCTGTTATATCCTGTCTGAGTGTGCCACACGACAGGCTTACACTTTTTTTTTAACACCGCACAACGTTGACGCCGCCCTCTGCATCTTTGTCGTTGGAAAACATACCGAACGTCTCACCCCAGGAGCGGAGTAGGAGACCGAGGGACACGCATCAGAAAGATCGAGGTGCCAAGTTGGCTGGAGAAAATACGGTGCGGAATTTGATTTGGAGGCTCGCCCCCTTCTCTCTTTTTCCCCCCCCATTTTCGCCAAGCTGTCGAGGTACCCATCTACCCCTTTTCCTCTCCAAACTCGCTCTCGAGCTCTCCCAGAGCGCGCGGAGACGCCACCACCTCCTACGCCAGAAACTGAACTCGGGTCGATCTCGGAACTCTCGGAGTTGACTTCCCTGTCAGCATCGACTTCCCTGTCGGCTCTACACGATTCCTTGGCCGCGGACTGTTCCCAAGATCGTGAGCTACCCATAGCCTCACAATCGCAGTCGATTTCGGGGCGCATACACCCACCCCCCAAGTGTGCAAAACTGCCCTCTCCGGAGGCTCTGTCCAACGAATTACCGTCCTCCGTTCTACCACCGTCTTCCGAACCACCGTCGACTCTGCTATCCGACCCCGCCGTCCAGGAGCAATTGCTTCCCCCTGCCGAACCTGCTATCGTCCAATCCCAAATCGCTGTTTCCGCCACTGTCTCGTCCCATCCACCGCGTCACGTAGCTCGCTTCCGTCCTCTGCCTTCTATCGTTGCCGTCACTCGTCTCGATTCCTCGTCCGACTCCGATTCCGACCCCTGCTCCACTTCCCCAGCTATGACTACCGTCTCCAACTCCGAATTTGCCGAAGTCAAATGCGACTCATACAAGGAGCTGCCCGCTCTGACTCCGGGCAAACTCTCGCCCGTTGTCTACCACGAATGGGTGGCTAAATGCGCGCAATATTTCGAGACGAAGAAAATCTTAGACGACCGAAAGGTTTTCGTCGCTATGTCTGGCATCCGAGACCCGCTTATGAAGGACTGGTACTACGCCGACCAGATCGCCTTACATCGCCTTCCATGGATAGACTTCTGCGCCGCTTTTCAAGACCGCTTTCTTGAGAAGTACTGGGATCAGCGCGTGGTACAAGGGATGTCTAGGTTGTCTCAAACTGCGGACGAATCTCTCGTTCGCTTCATAGAACGTCTCGAGAGGCAGAATGTCCTCCTGCGCGGTTCTCTACTACGCTGGGACGAGGACCGGCTCCGCGAACACATCGAGTCGCACGCGACCGCTGACGTTCGCGCGGAAGCCAACAAACTCATCTATCGTGGCGTGACTAGCTACCGCACCTGGAAGGACGCGCTTTGCGAATACGATGAGGACCGTCTTCGTACGAGGGCACGCACTGTCCGCGAAGTCAAGTCTGTCCTCGCACAGGAGCGCGTCTCAAACACCCGCCGTCCTGTCACTACTGCCGCCTCCTCTACTACTGTGGTGACTTCCACGACGACGAAGAAGCGTCTGCCGGCTCTGACTACCTCTGAGAGAGAATACTTGTACGCCAACAACGGGTGCTTGAAGTGTCGACGCATCAATGTCGACCATCGTTCGGCAACTTGCCCGAACGACTTCCCCGACCCTGCAACGTACAAACCGATCGGGGTCTCTACTGCAAAAACCACCTTCTCGTCGTCCTCAGCTTCGGCACCTCCGCGCCGCTCAACTGTCGCCGCTATAGTCAACCCCGAGGACGTCGCTGACCCCGAAGACGCTCCCGAAACGACGTTTAGCAACGTCGTCGCAGCGATCACTAGAGGAGTCGCGACGACGGGGATCCTCGACCCCGGTTCTTACTCTTCCTCTTCGGAGGAGGATGAGACCGAGTACGTACCTTCCTCATATTCCGTTCCCCACATCGTGTGGAACGCACATATCAGGACGTCCGCTGGCCTCTGCGATCCTATGCCGATGCTAATCGACTGTGGATCCCCTCCAGTGCTGATTGATGCGAAGGTCGTCAAGGCGAACAACCTGAAGCGTCGAACGCTACACACACCCTACCCGCTGTCGGACGCTTTCGGTGGTGGACAGAGACAGGCGACAGAATACGTCCGGATTCAGGTTGCATCACCAAACTCCTCCTACGTCTCGCGATCCGTCTGTGCTATGATTGTAGACTCGCTTTGTGTACCTCTTCTTTTAGGGAATTTATTCCTTGACAAGAATGACTTGCTCGTCGACATCCGCCGTCACGCCTTATGGGTGGCAAGCACTGGCGTCGATATCCTGGCACCCGCTGCACCTCCTCAACCTCCCGTTCCATCACACACCGAGCGCCGCAAGATGCAGATGGAGTACGACCAACTCCAAATGCGTCTTCGGCTGACTCAACACAAAGATGTCATGCGTGAACTTAAAGCGGAGATCTCTGAGCGGGATGGCGAGCCTCTTCGTGAGGCTCCCGCTTTGACTATCGCCGCTGTCCGTTCATGTTTGGAAGACCTTGCCGAACTCGAAACCATGGCAGCGGAGGACGCAGCCATGAAGCACGAGTATCGCGATTGCTTCCCTTTGGACATCCCAACCATCGACGAGCTGCCGACAGACGTCTACCATGAGTTCAATTTGAAGGATCCGAACCTCCAGATCAAACGTCGCACGTACGATTGCCCTAAGAAATATAAGGCTGTCTGGAACGAACTTCTCCAGGAACATTTAGTCGCCGGTCGTATCCGTCCATCTTCCAGTCCACACGCATCCCCTTCCTTCCTAATTCCGAAATCCGATCCTACAGCGAAGCCTCGATGGGTTAACGATTATCGTCAGTTGAATGATAATACGATTCCTGATGCTCACCCACTGCCAAGTATACAGGAGATACTAGCCGACTGTGGAAAAGGGCGCATTTGGGGGAAACTTGACATGACGAACAGTTTCTTCCAGACGCGCGTGAAGCCGGAACACATCCCCTACACTGCGGTCACCACTCCCTTCGGGTTGTACGAGTGGACCGTGATGCCGCAGGGATGTCGTAACGCTCCCAGCACACATCAACGACGAATGTTCAACGCCTTACGTCCATACATCGGGAAGATCTGCCACGTCTACTTGGATGATATAATCATCTGGTCGAAGGACCTCGCGGAACATCGTCGTAACGTCGCGCTCATTCTGCAGGCTCTTCGCGCTAACTCGCTCTTCGTATCCTTGAAGAAGACCTCACTGTTCTGTCGAGAACTAGACTTTCTGGGCCATCACATATCCCGCGATGGCATCTCTGCTGATGGGAAAAAGGTCGACAAGATTATCTCTTGGCCTACTCCTCGATCTGCTGGCGACGTCCGGTCTTTCCTTGGTCTCACCCGATACCTCGCAAACTTTCTACCCGCTCTCGCGTCGTTCACTGCTGTTCTGACTCCTCTGACGACCAAGGAATCCAACTTGGATTTTGACTGGACTATCGCTCATGCAGCCGCCTTCGAATCGATAAAAGCTCTCGTCACTGGTGCCGAATGCCTAACGGTCATCGATCACGACGATATGAAGGACAATCGCATCTTCGTATCCTGTGATGCGAGCGACTACGCGACTGGGGCAGTTCTTTCCTATGGTCCAACTCTCGAGACGGCCCGACCGGTCGCATTCGACTCGTGTCAGCTCAAACCTGCAGAGCTAAACTATCCTGTCCACGAGAAGGAACTCCTCTCGATCGTTCGTGCACTCAAGAAGTGGCGAGTGGATCTACTGGGGGTCCCTTTTACTGTCTACTCCGACCACAGGACCTTGGAGAACTTCGGTCAGCAGAAACTTCTCTCCCGGCGACAATGTCGCTGGCAAGAGCTTCTAGGCCAGTACGATTTCAAGATCGTCTACTTGAAAGGCGACGAGAACTCAGTTGCAGACGCCTTGTCACGTCTCAGGCCTCAGGACGAGATTCTCGATCCACACACGATCGCTGGGATAGATCTGGTCAGGTCTGCTTCTGGTGCTATGCGCGACCGTCCTCTGCTCGATCCGTCCCTGCGAACCTCTACAATCGCTCCTGTAAACGTCCTCCACATCGCTGCGGATCCTGCGTGGCTCGAACGCATACGAGCTGGCTACGCGGAAGATTCGTGGTGCATGAAGCTGTTGAAGGGACTATCTGGTGACACGGCCGAGAACGCTCTCACTCTCTTCCGAGCCGGTGATCTCGACAACCGGATTCACGCTGGAATCCGCTGCGTCGACAGGCTACTCTTCGTCGGTGGTCGGATGGTGATTCCACGGATCTCGGATTTCCGTGAAATCGTATTCACCCTCGCGCACGATTCGCTAGGCCACGGGGGATTTGAAAAGTCTTACGCAGCACTACGAGCGGATTACTACTGGCCCAACATGCGCAAGGAACTCGAGACGATGTACATACCTGGCTGTGACGCTTGTCAACGAAACAAGTCGTCCACGCGCCGAGTTCCGGGCCCACTTCATCCTCTCCCTGTACCCGACGGACGCTGCGTCTCCATCGCGATCGATTTCGTCGGACCTCTACCGCTGGATGGGGGCTATAACTGTCTAGTCACTATCACTTGCCGGCTGAACTCGGAGATTCGGATCGTCCCCTGCCGTACGGACATGAATGCCGAGGACTTCGCGGCTCTATTCTTCGAACATTGGTATTGCGAGAATGGATTACCGGAGTCTATTATCTCTGACCGCGACCCCCTGTTCATATCCGCATTCTGGAGGGCCTTACACCGTCTTTCTGGCGTTAAACTCAAGCTTTCCTCGTCTTTTCACCCTCAGTCGGACGGCGCAAGTGAACGCAGCAACAAGACGGTTATCCAAGCCCTTAGATTTCACGTCGATCGCAAACAGCGCGGTTGGGTTGCGGCTCTACCCGCGATCAGATTCCAAATCATGAACACGGTGAACTCATCCACCGGGTTTACCCCCTTCCAACTGCGATACGGCCGTTCTCCCCGTATCGTGCCTCCTGTGACCGCTCGAGACGTGGACGACGCTCGCGCTGAATTTCCGACTGGAGCCGACGCAGCACGCGATGTTCTCGCTCGCCTCGAAGTCGACACCATGGAGGCTTGTGACAACTTGCTAATGGCAAAAATCGAACAGGCCGACGCCGCGAATCGCAACCGCGCTCCGGATCCTCGTTTCGAAATCGGCGACAAAGTCCTACTTTCCACCTTCCATCGTCGCCGTGAGTACATGCAACGAGGCGACACACGTGTCGCCAAGTTCATGGTACGGTACGACGGGCCATTCAACGTCATCCAGGCATGGCCAGACTCGTCGGCTTACACGCTCGATCTCCCCGACACCATGAACGTCTTCCCGACGTTTCATGTCTCCCTCCTCAAAGCGTACGTCAACAACGACGCTGTCCTGTTCCCTGGCCGCGAGGACGCCGCTCCTGGGCCTATCGTTGGTCCGGAAGGCGAACACGAATGGCTCATCGAGCGCATTCTCGACCGGCGTCGCATCGGTCGAGGGTACAGGTACTTAGTCCGCTGGCATGGCTACAGCCAAGCACACGATTCCTGGCTACCCGGGCGCGAGCTAAAGGATTGCGCTGCGCTTGACCAGTACTTTCTCGAGAATGGCATCGTTGATGTATGATTTTTTTTCCACACTCCTGTTCCATCCATTGTCTCAACACTGTCTCAACACTTCTCCTATCATTCCATCTACCCTATTCAACACGGTCTTTTCTCTTCGTGGATGGGTATGAGTGTAACCCTCACTCTCGTATCGTATGTGATACGACCCCTCGCGCTTAGGTTACACAGCCACATCCCATCACAGTTTCCTCTTTCGTTCACTACTTCTTCCCATGGTTCGACCTGCGTGCTGCTTTACCTCTTACTCACCGCAGCAACGCAGGTAAGTAGTCCACATAACATGATGGACCTCTTACTCACCGCAGCAACGCAGTACACATTGTGCCTGTTATATCCTGTCTGAGTGTGCCACACGACAGGCTTACATCCACACAGCGATCGCGTCAGGCCGCTCGTTAGGCGACAAACGATGGGCACTGTTCTATTAAATAGCATTAGTGATGAATATAACGCAGAATAATCAACGTAAACGACTTACTCGTCCATCGGGATAGCCCATACATTTCTCGAACTTCTGCCACGTCTCGATCAGCGTGACCCACTTGGGACCGCCGATGTCTGGCTCGGCGAGCACGTCAAAATAGATGAGCGCATCCTGCACCCACACGGGCGGGTTATCGTCTATTCTCGATATCAGAGGCGGCGGCGACATGTTCACATTGGCCACCATGCCCTCCTGACCACCCAGATCCATCTGGGTAGGCTCCGGATTGGTTGGAGCGGGAGATCCGGAACGCACCTGCATGGCACCACCTGTGATCGTAGCGGAGAGAACTCCAGGAGTCAGGGCGGGCCTAGCAGCGCTGGTGGCGGGGTCAGGCAGAGGGGTTTGTTGGTGACCGGCGTCTTGGTTGACGACAGGGGAGGGAGTGGCTGCAGTAGCGAGCGGGGGAAGTGGACGCGCATTGGGGACTGCAGACATACCAGGCCGGGAGTGGCAGTCTACGCCGTGTCCTACAGCTCCTGGGAGACCGTCGATCGACCCCGTGGGTGTGCGAGAGGGTAGGCCGTTCGAATCTGCCGGGATTGAAGCACCAGAAGCCGCAGGGGCAGGCAAAACGGTTGATGCTGGAGTCTCAGCGTTTCCGGGGGTGGTAGTCACGGTTTCGGTAGTCCCGGACGTTGTCGGAGTCGTCGGCGCCGTCGTATTAGCTGGCGGGGGATGGGGAGCAGTCGTCGCAGCGGCAGCAGCGATGGCTGCGCGAGTACGAGGAACGACGGGCGTGGGAGCGCACTTCTTCGCTGGCCCACGCTTCCCGCGTGGCTTCTTCGCAGGGACGTCGAACGCCTGTAGCGCCTCCCGAAGCTCCCTGTCCTTCGCTGCCATCTCCGCCTTCACCCGCGCTATATGCGCTTGACGTTGCCTCTCGAACTCTAGAGAAGACATCCGAGTCTCCTCCTCCTCCTCCTCCTCCTCCTCCTCTTCACCCTCCTCCTCTGACGCGTTCACAATTCCCGGAGCTGCAGGATTCGAAACGGGAACTGTGGCGGTGCTCGCTTGCTCAGGTGTGTGGTTCTGAACACCAGTGGTCTGCGATGCACTGACCGCGGGAGCTCCCTCAGGTGCCACTTCAGTCAGGACTGGACCTGCTGTCGTCGCGGGAGGATTCTGTGTGGGGACGAGAGAGGTACCGGGCGCGGTTGAAGCTCCTTGACCAGCGCTACTAGTATCCGAGTTCACGCCGCTAGGCCCAGGTGTGCCAGCGTCGATCAGGCGTCCGTGGTACGCGTCCGAGAGTTTTCTTCCGGCCTGAGGTACTAGAAGTTAAATCAAGAGGTGAGTGAATGTTTATTGAACTGATCGAGTGACTCACAGAAGCACGACACCAAGAACGAGCTGTATGTGTTTGCAAAGTCGTCCCAAGCCCCAGAATATCCTTCTGGGAGCGTATTCCCCATATTCAAGGTACGCCCTTCGTGAAAGCTTGGCACGATATCGTCACTCACGACTCTCAGCACGCGAATGGCTCAAGAAAACTCACCACAGCGTGGTCAGCTTGCCCGTGTCCGGCCGAGGGCCTCCAACAATCACAGTGCCCTTCCACCCGACCTCCTTCTCCAACGCCTTCAACATGTTGTCGATCTTCTTAGGTATGTCGTCGATCCGTCTGTTGTCTCGTCAGCTATCCACTAGTATGCTCACATGACTATTTCACGTACTCTTGCATGACCTTAGCTCGTCTCTGCAGCTCCTGTGCCGCGACCGCCTCGCCTTGCGCCTCCGAATCGAAGAAGACGTCGTGATCACAGTCATTCGGGTTCTTCCGGCGGTACTCCTCGACCTTGGCGCGTACCTCATCCGTCTCGGCTTCAAGCATGCGGCTGGCCTCCTTCTTCATGAACGTCAAGAAGTGCAACGCGTCGGCGCCAGGCTCGAGGGCGGCTCGGTACTCCTGGTAGGACTGACGGATTTTCGGCATCACGTCGTCGTTGTACAGGTGTATGTACGCCTGATACGACTGGCGATTGGGAGGACGACTCGGTGCCGACAGATCGATCCCCCCCTTGTTCTTCTTCTTGCGCTTTTTGGGCTGTTCGTCATCTGCCGGACCGTCGTCGCCGCCGCCGCCGCCGCTTCTCTTCTTCGCGCCGACCCGAATCGCGTTTCGAAACCACCAATAGATTTGCTAACCAATTCAACAAGGTAAGTCCGTGACATGCACGTACCGCGGCGACACGATGTACTTACCTCCCGGCGTTTGTGTACAGATATGGGGAGCGCGACGTTGGGTTGCCCGTCCGTGGAGAGTGGTGTGAACATCACATCTTTAGGGTTGGCGTCCCCAACGACGACCTCAGGGTAGAACTGGTCAAAAAACCCTTGCTGCGTCGTCGTCATGAAGTCGCTAGTCGTCTTCTCGGCCTGCGCCTCGCGGAATTTGGGCACAAAACCGTCAAGCCACTGTCCTTCTTGCGGAGACGCCCATGGTCGACGACCCATAGCAGCTGGTTCGGGGAGGGAGAGGATAGTAGCAAGGCGCACGAGTTGGGTATACAGACAGACACAATCTGTGACGCGAAACTGGCAACAGACACGAGACCGCATCGTTGCGGACTCGGCACTATCCGGTGTCCCTGTGGTTTTGTACAATGTCTGGTATGCTCGTGACTTATTGTAAAATCGCTCTCATGCTGATGATTAATATGAACCATCGCCATCGATCAGCTCGGGATCCCCTCTCTCTCCTCCCCTCTCTCCCCCCGTACCCTTTCCTATTCGCGCGAACGGCTGCCGCCCCTCAGCGATTCAAACGGTCAAAAGTGCGTAGTATAAGTATATGGGGCCGTCATTCTCTAACACCCAGCCCGGCTGATATGTAGGGACATATTTACAGCAATGACTGTCAAGAACGATCCAGAGCGATCGCGGGCGACCTTCCCCGATGACCCGCAGCCGTCGATCGCTGCTCACAACGTCGGTGGCGTTCCGGGCGACGGGATGGGTCTAGGGCTCCACGTAACGCCTCCCCCTATCGGCGCGTCTGCCAACACCGCCGCTGGCGGTCTCACCATCACCCTCAACATCCATTCGAACGGCGGCGGAAACACCCCCATTACCGTGAACGTCATCGGGGCGGGTTCAAGCGGCGCTCGTGCCTTCCAGGCTCCCGACGCACCCGCGGGAGCTCTCAACCCCTCCTTGGTGACTGCACCAGTTGAGCCGCCGCCGCCGCCGCCGCCGGACGTTCCTCAGGCCCCTCGCCGCCGCTTCATCATGCGGGCGGGTGTGAAAGTTCTTATTGATTGGGACCCGACCTGTACGTATCTCGCTAGCCCTTCGCTCCGGGCGTATGCTGACGCACTCGCAGTGGAGCACATCGAAGCCGATGACCCCTTTCATAGGAAGAAGTGGTACATTGTCATTGCGGGGTTAAAGGTTGGCATATGGCGGAACTATCTGGACATGGAGGACTATGTTGACGTGAAGGGCTCGCGATTCCAAGGTTGTGACAGTCGCGAGGAGGCCGAGCGCATGTATCATACCGCAAAGCGCGAGGGACGTGTCCGGCAGTTGCTGAAATGATGTATCTTGATCGTTCGCGCGTACTAGATCTATTATCCGAGTAGTTGAGGTATTATTGTGCTTGACGAGTGGGATCACAAATTGTACCCTAGAGAATATTGCGTAAGGCAACTTGGATGGATTTCGATGAGCGCGAAGGTGAGCTACTAGTAGGTATCGAGGTACTGCCAGTCCAGCTTGTAGTGCCAGTGGCAGACCCAGGATTCAATCTTTTCGCAAACTGACTCCCTCAACGGCCTTGATACTAGTAGTATCATGTATTGCTCTACTAGTACATTAACTTCAACTAATCGAATATGGAACATGTACAACGGCCTCTTCAGAGGCCATTGTGTTATCGTTGATCGAGGGAGCTGGGTCGAAGGTGTACATATTCAGTAGAGCGCTCAGATATGTGGATTATCGATTCGACCATCCTGCGAGCGCCCGGGACATTCTGCCTACTACCAACTTGCATCTCGTCCGACCACCCACTGGTCCTGTGCAGTACATGAGCCATGGCATCAAAGCGCAAGTCTACTACTAGTCGCAGACTGAGCAAGAAGACTCGTTTCCAAGTCATCGAGATCGATGAACCCTCAGATACGGAGATGAGCTCGCGCAGTGCGAGTGTGCCCGCCGCCGGAGAAGCTTCAGGCTCTGGATCGGCAGGTGCCAATCCAGAGACGGTCACCGTCCAGCACGTATCTTTCCATAACAACACACTCGGACGACTTGGGCGTCGAAGTGAGCAGCGAGAGGTTGTGGTCCCGTTGGAGATGAGATCTGGTGTGGCTGGGGAGAGCTCAGCGTCCGGAGCCGACTCGGCGTCGCAGGGAGCCCCCAGCAGCTCGCACAGTGCCATCGATTCTACAACAACAATCGAGTCGATATTACAAGGGCTGCCTGTGCAGGAGGCGGAGTACCTCGAGATCGACGACTTGAGAACTCGACCGGGCACGAAGAGCTCGAGGAGGAAACGCAAACGTCCGGAGCTGCGTGCGGCGGTAAGTACCACTCTAAATATGCGATTCTTGCCTCTCATACTCACGCTTGAATTGCAGAATCGCCTTCGTGCGTGGCTACCGGCTCGACAAGACTTTCTAGACGAGCTGCTAGCGTTTGAGGCCACTCAGGAGCCCATCCACGAAGGACCGGTCGTGTGCGCGTCATGTAATGTCAACCCCACCACGTTCTGTTGTTCTGACTGCTTGTGTCGCCCTCTGCGATGCGAGCAGTGTACCGTCCAGGATCATGGCAAGCTTGTCCTCCACCGTATTGAGGCAAGCTGATATCTACTTATATCACGGCGACGGCAGCATGCTAATCTGATTTGACAGGTCTGGAACGACACGCACTTTCAAAGAGGCTCTCTCGAGAGCTTGGGCCTCAAGTTTCAGCTTGGTCACGAGGGTACACAGTGCCCAAACCCGTCGTCCACCACCCGTATCGTCGTCGTGTGCGATACCTCCGGGATACACAGTGTTCGTGTTTCGTTCTGCAAGTGCATTCAGGAAGATGGTCAGATCACGGCCGAGTGGAAACAGCTCATGCGCATGGGGTGGTTCCCTGCTACCATGGACACGCCAGCGACCGCCTTCACGTTCGCACTCCTCGATATGTTTCAAGAACTCAATTTTCAAGCGAAGTCGAACCTGCATGACTTCTGGAAGACAATCGAACGGTTGACAGACAATAGCGGCGGCGCCGACGTTCCGGTACGTCTGTCCTGCCTGAGTATTGTGCCCTCGGCGAATGGTTGTACTAAACGAAATGCTCTTCCTAGAATCGATACAAGCAGCTTTCACACGCTGTACGAATATGGCGTCATCTGGTGATGCTCAAGCATAGCGGACGTGGGCATGACCCTGCGGGAGCCGGCGCTACCCAACCCGGAGAGTTAGTCGTTGAGTGCGCCGCCTGCCCCCACCCCGGCAAGAATATACCCGACGACTGGGCGGACTCCCCTCCTCATATCAGGTGAGTGCAGAATTCAGATGCCGGAGGATAACATGTGCTGACTTCGTAACTGTACAGATGGCTGTATACTCTGTTTCTCATGATCGACGCGAACTTCCGCGCTCGTTGCAAGGATCGTGGATTCGATGATATTGAACTCGCCCCCGGGTGGGCATACTACGTCGAAGAGGATGCGTACCAAGCCCACGTTCGTCGATGTGCAGCTCAGAAGGAGGTGCGTACGACTCGGAGATTCTCGCCGCGAGCGTCACAGTACTAGTATTAGAGTTTTCCGACTGAGATCTTGTCATGTAGGAGAACTCATGCTCAGCTGAGCATAACGCGATCCTCAAAGCTAACCTTCACAAGGAAGGGTATGTTGCTTCTGGTATAGGTGCTGTACTTTGCGCGCGGCACGCGCTGGTACGCAAGAACGGCGCTGGAGATCTACAACGTGGCGAAGGGTGAGCGCTTGATCCCTTAGTCTAAATCGGACTCGGTTAGATGACTGTCCGAGCTGACGCTGGCGTTCAGGTACGCTAACATGGATTATCTGGTGTTCTCAACGCTTCTCGGCTTGCTCCTGGCACTCCTCCTATCATACGATATTGCATGCCAGTGGTACAAGCACTTCTTCACGCGCATGACAAACAACTTCCCGCCGCCTATGCACATTGACCGCACGCAAGTCAAAGAGATCCGCTTCGCAATCCCCAAGAAGCACTTCCGTGTTCAAGGAGGCGAGTCTCATTCCCGGTTCTCTCTGAACTACCTTCCGAGGGTTGGACGTACGTATGGTGAAGGCATCGAAGCTCATTGGTCCCACATGAACCCGCTCGCGCTGAGCACCCGTGAGATGGCCTTAGGAATGTGTCATGAAGTGTACAATGACCATTGGGGGGCATGGAATTGGCAGAAAACGATAGGATTTGGTAAGTATTACCAATTCTACGCTTACGTTATAGTACTCAAGCTAATCTCGTCCTTAGGCGAATCTTTCCTGCGCGCCCTCCAGGAGTCCGACGATATGGCCATCAAACATGCCAAGACATTCCAGGAGTACTCGGCGGATCTACCGCCGGCCAGCGTGGCGCAGTGGGAGGAGATGGTGCGCGCTTGGAACGATGATCCGACGAAACCGGATCCATACGAGGAACCCGCAAACGGTGAGTATATGCCCCTGGATAAATATGCCGTTGTCGAGAAGACTAATGTGATCTCACAGATTATTCCTTGGCAACGGTGAAGTTGCAGTTGCATGATGAAGAGGCCGCGGAGGCGCAGCAAGGGAACCTACCGCCCCATGACGTCACTCCGGCAGTCCTGCTCCAGGTCGGGCTGGAACTTCAGGACAAGCAGTAAGTAATTAGTGTGTAAAGCATAGTTCTAGAAGCTGTATTGAATCAAATTTATCAGACGTGCTCTGAAGCTACGCGCGACCCGAGGCCGAAGTGTCACGGAGCTCGCCGAGACACAGCAGAAACGGAACGTCCTGATGCGCCGCATAGAGCTATGGCAGGCAGTGCAGGACATTCACATGCCCATGGTCATCGCCCTTCGAGCCTCCGCCGCCGTCGATATCCAACCGGTAATCAAAGCCGAGGATGTCCGTCTCTGGCTGCCCTCGTCACTGCCTGCGGACCTGGCGTCCAACATGACGCTCGCGGGAGTACGCGAGAAAGAGCGCCGCCTTCGCATGGCGCAGATGTCTGATGCGCTGGCAGAAATCCGGCACGTTCGACGTGTCCTCACTGCAATATCGGAATTTCAACGCATGAATGTGGCCGGAATGGGCCAGCGTTCTGTCACCCGACAGGCCTCTTTGTACTCCAGGTTCAAGGACAAGCAGACTCGATCCGCACAGCGCTACCGGGACGCGCGTGCCGCCGTCGAGAAGCTTGACCCGGAAGGCGCCTGGCATTCTACCTTCAAGCCCCTTCTTGATAGCGACCTGCGCGGGCCACGACGCGAGGACGACGAGGTCGTGGAAAGCGAAGGTCGCTACGAGATCAGCTGGATCTGGCTCAACACAGGCCTGCAGAGCGCCGCTCGTGATGGCAACACCTCGCGCACGACTGATGAGGAGTTTGCCGAGACCATGCGGTCGGAGTGGGCACGGTGCAAGGCTCGAGCGGAACGCTGGGGTGAGGAACAGAAGCTCTTGCTCGAAGAGATGCGGCGCGTGGTCGCATACTTTGCATGGAAGGCACGGTGGTGGCGCAGGCAAGGCGACCATCGCACGGGCGGTAGTCAGCGACTACGACATGGACTCAAGATCTATGCGGAGAAGCAAGCAGCGGTGTTCGAGAGGTTGGCTGAGCGCACTGTCTCCTTTTGGATTAATTTTCTTAAGGAGATCGGGCCTCTTCCGTCGTGGGCCCAACCTTATGAGAGGTTCGCACGCAAAATGCGCCCTCGTAAGCGGTTTGTGGTGCCCGAGGAGGAGGAGGACTTGTCCTCCGACTCCGAATCCGGCTCTGACCCAGAAGCTTGATGACAGTATCTACCGAGTAACATATCATGTACCAACACAGGCTGAGATGTACTACAGTCCGTTCAATCACAAGACCGCCGACTTACCTGTAGTCTGCACCGGCTACAGCTAAGTGTCACATCAGCATAGTAAAATCCAAATATTCTACAAGTCTAGACCCCACTACCTGTATTACAAGCCTAGACCCGGCGGCTGCAATAAGTAATCTATTCTACAAAGCACAGCCCAGTATTCTACAACCCAGGAACCTACCCGAGTATTCTACAAGTCTAGACCAGTGGGTGGGAGAATATTAAAATGCCGTTCTACAAGGCCAAGGAGGCACATGACCTGATTCCCCGGCTAGTACGAGTTTTCTACAAAGTAGTCGATGGCGCATTGTACAAACCAGCTTTCTGATACCACAATTCCATTCTACAAAGTCGAGATTCACATGACCTGATTCCCCGGCTAGTACGAGTTTTCTACAAAGTAGTACAACCGCGCATTTTACAAACCAGCCTGCTGATAGTACAATGCTGTGATTCCCCGGCTAGTACAAGTTTTCTACAAAGTAGTACAACCGCGCATTTTAGAGCCCGTTCGGATACCGGGTTCTGAGCCTGAATCCGGGTTCTCACCGGATTCTGAAAATATCTTCCAAGACGGGCGTTAATGTGACTGATGTATTATATAATGTGTGACATTAACGCCGAAATCCAGCGCCTCTGTGTGCGTCTGCGATCCGTTGGCTTCCCCGTCCCCGTTTGCCCTATGTTTGTGCTTCCCTGGTGCTTCCTTGCCATCCCTGACTGCTTCTTCTGCCCGCAATGGCAAAATCGACTACTACAGCCCCTAATGGGGTAGCAAATCCTTCCAAATCCGCCAAATCCGGCAAGAAAATCACGGCTCAATGGTCTATTGCAGATGAGAAGGCCCTGATCCTTTTCCTCATCAAGCAGAAGGCTGAGGGAGGAGATGGGGGGAACTTCAAGAAGGCTACCTTCCAGAGAGCTGCTGAGGTGCTTGCCAAAGAGAAGTACAAGGGGGGTCCAAAGGACTGGCAGTCTTGCAAGAACAAATGGTCCAAGGTGAGTTTATATATTTTATCTCTCCCTCTTCCCCATCTACAAGTCTATATGTTGGATGCAGCTCCGCAGTCAGTTCTGGGCGGTGCAGGACTTGAAGGAGGCCTCGGGGTTTTCGTATGATGACAAAGACGGTGCGGGGATCACTGCAGATAGTGAAGGTGTGTGGGTGGAATATCTCAAGGTATGTGCTGTACTGTTGTCCCCCTGTTCCTTCATTTATGGGCATTCAAGAGCCACAAAAATGCGAAGCCATTCAGAAACAAAGGCTTTCCCCACTACGATACTATGCTCTTGCTCATGCCAAGCAAGGCCAAAGGAACGTACGTGTTTCGTGCTGGTCTGGACGGAGCATCTCAAGTGGTGGAGGAGAGCACGGACGATGAAGACGAGGAGGACGAGCTGCTTGACGATGGTGATGATGGGAAGCAGTCTGAGGAGGACAAGGATGGGGAGGACGATGAGGACGAGGAGGACGATGGTGACGATGATGAGACTTCGTTTCTGGTGCGTACATGCCTTTATTTTCTCTACATGTTGCCCCAACTGGCATATAGAATACTCCCGCTCTCCCTGTCACCCCCAAGCGCAAGTCTTCAGCCACAGGCGAGGGGAGTATCAAGAAGCCTCGTCTCTCTCAAGGTGCGCAGGCAATCAACTCGGTGTCGGAGCAACTCGGAGACTTCAACGACATCATGCGGGATTTGGTATCTCTCGAGAAGGGTCAACCAATGCTCCCCACCATGCCCTCCACCCCACAGCGCAGGCGGGCCGCTATTGAGCGCGCACAGGAGTTGGAGACTCATCTATCGGACCATGAACTTGTCCGGTTGATCAAGGTCTTTGAAGGTAGTCCTTCAGCGGCTGATGCGTACATGGCTTTGAAGCGTGAAGGGCTTCGCAAGCTGTGGATTGGAGAAACTATTGCATAGTACTGCTGTGTTGTTTGTATCAAGTATTATCCAACTACCTCTCCCCATGCCCGCAACTCCCGTTGATAATCACGCCACATTTCCCCCGCCACCTTATCTCTAAACTCCTTCGCCCGCTGCTTCTCTGCTTGATTCGCCGGACCGTTGCCTAGCTTTCCATTCCGGCGACCTGGTGAGGGATCAACAGCATCGGCGAAGTCTTCAATTTCACCCGCGTCGTGGATGCGGATGTAGTTGTGGATAGCGCAGAGGGCGGGGAGAATGCGAGCCTGCACGTCCATCCCAAACTCACTTGCAACGACAAGGATCTTGAAGCGGCGCTTGAGCACCCCAAAAATGCGCTCGACCACGTTTCGTGCTTGGGCGTGACGGAGGTTGTACAACTCCTGTGCATTTGCGGGGCTACATCCGGATTAGTGAGGTGCACAAAGAAAATATTCAGAGCCACGTACCGCACTGCTGCCCTGCCCCACTCCACCAAATGATAGCGTACTCCACGGTATGGGACCAGAAGCACGTCACAGGCAGGGAAACCCGCATCTCCAAGATAGATCTTGCCTTCAGGAACTGGGAGAGAAGTCTGGCGAGCATCCGCAAACAGAGCTGCATCTGCAACGGAACCTTCCCAACCCCCGAGGACATGTTGAAAGCGAAGGTCGAAAGAACAGCATGCCAAGCAGTTCAGCGAGACACCACCCTTCCGGTTGCGTACGGCTGGGCGGTCTACTGCTGGAGGAGTGCAAGCGATGTGTGTGCCGTCCATCGCCCCAACAACGTTCTTGAAAAAGGGATAGAACTTCGGGTTATCGGAGATGTGTGAAGGAGTTGGATCGTCGGCAGCGGGAAGGTGGACATAACGGTTGTAAAAGGATGGAGAGGAGAGCATATTGAGCACTTTCTTGAAATACCTGAATGCATGGCTATCAGCACGTGAGAGTACCTACATGTCAACGAGAATACTCACTTGGCAACCGTGTCATTCGCCCGCTGAAAGCGCTCTCCCACATGGCGAACAGACATACCAGTCACGCACATGTAGAGGAAAATTGCCACCTGTTCCTCAAGGGACACAAATCGAGAGTCGGAACTACCGAGATCCCGAAGAACCTCAATGAGGTTGGTGAAAACGTCCTTGCTAACACCTAGCTCGGTCTTGATACGATCGTCGTGACCGTTTCGCAGCTCCGGACTCTCTGGAGGATTTTACAAGGAGGAACTAGAATAGTACAATCTGTTTTACAAACTATCGCCTATCACATGACCCAAGTACAATATCCGGTTTGTACAAGGCTTGCAAGCTGTTTTACAAAGCTGTCTGAGGGTAATACAATCAATAGTACAATCTCCTTTTACAATGTCTACGAGATTTTACAATACATAGTACAACAGCCTACTGGTTGTACAACCTATCTGGGGGCTTTGTATTACAATACTCTCCCCTATACATTATATTACAAACCCCCACATCTTTCACAACCCCTGTACCACATATGTGGTACTTTGTATTACAATAGTGGAAACTAGTAGTGGGTGAAGCTCATCAACAAGGCACGTACAACCCTGGGCAAGACAGGTGAAGGCCTCGATCGGGCATCCGACATTACGGAGGTACTTCCTGAGCATTGGCGGAACAAGTGGGGTAAGTCGCAGCAAGCACAGTATGTTGACCACCGTTACTCACATATGGACATATTAGATGAGATTCAATCCTCGTGCCCCTACTTCTTTGAGCTCCGAGACCTTATCGCACAACGTCCGAATGACTGCCCAGCTGGTGTTGGTCATGCGGGGTCCCAAATTGATGCCTCCGCTGTCCTTGATGATGCAGGTGGTGGTGAGAACGACTCAGAGCCAGGCCCAGACACAACAGAGGAGTTTGACGAGCTTGACGAGGAGGAGGAGGAGGAGCAGAGCAGCAAGGTGGTGGTAGGAAGCGGCGGGGAAGAGGAGGAAGAGGAGGTCGCAGGGACGAGCAGACGTAAGTCGGCGTTGAGCGGCCATGAGACGCCTGCGAAGCCATCCAAGAAGCCGAAGGCTCCCGCACGTCCAAATACCTCCACTCCCACTTCCAGCACATCCGACTCGAAGAGGAAAGGCAAGCCGAAGAAGTTCAAGGGTGCACTCGACTTCGAAGAGCTTGCGAAGAACGAAGAACACACCAAGCAGAAGGAGTTGGATGTCGCGCGCGAGAAGATCCAGTACGGTGCGACCAAGCTTAAACTGAAGGCTGAGATAGCCTCGCAACGAGAGAAGCACAAGTTCGAGCTCCGCCGCATGGAGCTCGAGCAACGCAACAAACTCGCGCTCGCTGCGGTTCAGCTCCGCACCATGGCAGCTCATGCGGCTGCTTCACATTCCCCTCGTCCCCATACCCCCATCCTCGACAACAGCCTCCTCCTCAGTGGGATGTCACCTATGTCTACCATCCCGGGCCAATCTTCATTCGTCGGCGGTGCGAGTGCATACGACACCTCAGGCTTTCAAAATTTCTCTGGTATGTCTACTTTCCAAGGTGACAAGGGTATCGTAGATGGGTTCGGACATGCGGGCGGGGCGAACAACGTGGGGGAGGACCCTTCGGGAATGGTGCAGGATTGGAAGGGGGATGGGGAGCGTGATTAGCAAATTGCAGCACAGTGTACGTTTATACATGCTCTTTATACCATGTCCACGCCACCATCATGCACGTTGTCGACTCCTCCGCTCCCTCGCCTCCAATAGAGCTGCTTTGAGAGCCTCCCGTCTCGCTCTGCCAGCCTCAAGCCGTGTGCCGGTCCACTGCTGCTGTCCTCGGGGCATGCGGTTGCTATCTGTGTCTGACGACGAAGACGAAAGACCCTCCTCAACGAAAGGGTTGTTGGCAGGGTCAAAATCGCTATCAGCATCATGCTCCGCCTGCTCACAGTCCATAGCGAATCCGTGGATGGCGACATAAGATAGAACCCAGTACGTGGCAAACTTGTGTGTCTTCTCGTCCCTGATACGAACACAAAGGGACTTGAGTGATTGGAACTGGCCCTTGAGAAATCCGATGGCATGCTCAGATCGAATACGAACCATGGACACATGGTTGTTAAACTTCTCATTGTCTGGGAGCTCGCGCGCAGGCATTTTGTATGGTGCGACAATCCACACGTCAATCTATTGGATGACAGCGTTACAAATGAGCGTGCATCGGCTTCATCAAATCACATACAGGGTACGCAGAGTCTGCCCAGATGAACTTGTCCCCTTCAAGATACTCCTCCCGGTTTTGAGCTACATGTGTCTCTCGCCACGCTGTAGCATCATGTGTACTCCCAGTGAAACCATATCCAACATCAAGGATGCGAAGATAGGGGAGTGATACGATCTAGATTGAAATGTTCATTCTGCCGCCAATTGTAAGAGAAATCATGTACATACCTGCATGTTCAAGGAATAATTGCATTTCCTGTCGAAATAACTCTCCCCATACCAGTACGGACGCTCATCGAGAGGAACCAGGGTGCCATCAACCATGAGCCAACCATCTCGCCACTCCTTGCATGAATGTGTCTCTACCCATGCTTTCGCCCTCTCCTTCTCTTCAGCAGTTGGCTTCCGGATTGTCTCGGCGAGGAACTCAGGACGTAGGATGGCGGTCATCACACGTTGAGTGACGAGCTCGACTGTCCCTTTGCCGCATCCAGCCCAGTTGGCGACCTTCTGCAGGCTGGCAGCATTGCCGTAATGGCCAAAGCGGTAGAGAGCAATAGCTACCTGCGTCTCAACAGGCATCTGAGGGTTCTGGGAGTTGTTCGCAAAGACCAGATCGTCGCTGAGGCGGGCAACGAGAAGGTCAAAGGTTGCGGGTGTGATGCGGAGCTCTTCGCGGAACCGGTCGAGACGCTGATGCTTGAAGACATGGACGATATGGGGGAGATATCCAGGGCCGCGGGGGGAGATATCCAGGGCCGCGGGGGAGTGTGTTACGAGCCATATGATAACGGTGGGTGTACATGTCTGAGATAGCACCTCAGACATAGCGTCCAAGTTGACTGGTGCGGATCGAAGAGGAGGGGATGTGAAGATTGGCGGTACCTGTCAGATGCTCCTCCCCACCACTCTCCTCTGAGTCAGACTCCTCGTCGTCTGCATCGTCTCCCGACATCCATCCCTCGAGCCAATCTTCTTCACCCATGTCCATGTCCAGTCTCTCCGCTTCACCGCCTGCATAACCTAGACCATCGAAGGCATCTAGGTCTCCCGGCACCAACAGATAGTCGATACCCACGGGCAAAAGCTCGGGTAGGCCTGCTAGGGGGTCATCAGCATCGGTAGACTCCGAGTCGGAGGAGCTGTTAGAGCTTGATGAACGGTCTTCATTGTCCTCGGACAAGTGCAAATCCGACTCGGAGAATGTGACAGAGGACTCAAGACTGGAGTCAGGTGAGCCTATGAGTGAGAAGGAGTCGGAGCTGCTAGAAGATGGGGGACCACGATGGTTTTGTCGGGCCGCCGCCTGTCTCAACCGAGCCTGACGGCGGCGAACAAACCGGAGGTAGCTTGCTAGGATGTATTGCATCCGGCGGGTCCGTTCGGTGTATCGAGGCATGATGGGGCTGAGGGCCAGAAGTCGCCAGCTGAGGCTCAAGAGGCAGAGGGCAAGAACGTCGGCGATGGCTGGGAGGAGACTCTGGAGAGTCGAGACAAAGCTTTCGGGGGTGCTTAGTCATGCGCAAGAAAGGTAAGTAAAAAAACTTTTTGGATGAATCGTGTAGAGAATCGGTGTGTATAAACTGGGGTGGTCAAAGTACTAGTGTGATTCCGACGGCGATTCTGACAAGAGAATCGCTACAGAATCTCCTCGCGAATCCTCACTCGCTTCGCCATCTTTGACTACCCCTAATGTCCGAGGGGTTGGGTAGGTGTTGGGGGTCAGAGGGCAGTGAATGGATCGAGGCGATGCGCTCATGGATAGAATATGATATATACTTACCATAACGCCGGTTTATTCTCCTCATGCAATGTCCGAGACTGATGCCCCGAGGTCATACCTGGTGGTAAAGCCCGGACGATCATGTCCGGCATCTGATGTACTACGTCTGCAGGCCATCCCCGCTGCCAATGCCCGATACCTGATGTCCGAGATATACAATACCCGTCTGTTGATATTTGAAATTAATGTGACACATGGTGGCGCTAATGCCTGGTGAAGTGCAGCAATTGCCGCCACTAACGCGCAGGCAGGTGTGACAATTGTCAGGACTAACGCACAGAGAGGTGCAGCAATTGTCAGCACTAATGTGTAGGGAGGTGCAGCAATTGTTGGCACTCACGTGCAGGGAGGTCCGACAATTGTCGGCACTAACGCACAGAGAGGTGCAGCAATTGTCGGCACTAACGTGCAGGGAGGTGTGACAATCCAGAAGCATGGCGAGAACAGTACAGCATATATGAGTGCTGACAAGCAGCAGGGTGCAGCAATTGTCGGCACTAACGTGCAGGGAGGTGCGACAATTGTCAGGACTAATACACAGGGAGGTGCGACAATTGTCAGGACTAATGCACAGGGAGGTTCGACAATTGACAAGGCTAATACAAAGAGTGGTGTGACAATTGGCAGGGCCAACATCTAGAGTGGTATTAATGCCACAATTCCTCTGACAGAAGGCTGTCATGCAGGGCCAATTGGCCATAATTAATTACTATTATGGTCACACAGTAATCACTAATGCTGAGAGGCCGGATATTATTCATACATCCCACTGGCACTTTAGGTAAAGCCAATTGGTCTACTGATTTGCGACATTGTGCCTCATTAATAAAGAAAAATGGGATAGCGTGATGGGGTGTTTAACAACCAAAAGTGGCTGGTATGGTGATGTTTCTTACTACATGCACTCCGCAACGCCTGTACCTGCTTTACCGCCCATGTATTGCACGTCTGAGCGAGCTCTTGTCGGTATGCCAACGACCCTACGAAGAACCGAATGTGTTGTTTGGTGGCGAAGTAAGCGCGACACGCGTTGATGTCGAACTCGAGAAGGCCGGGGAATCGGTCTTTGAAGTCCGACTGCCGACAGAGATATTTGAAGTGGTCCTGGAAACACCCGTGTACGTCCACCGCGCAGATGCCCTTCAGGATGCCGAGGTAGTTGGGATAAGTGTCCTTTCATTCCTCCGGCCTCATGAGCGACTCGTCCGGCCACTTCGTGATGTCGATGATGGCTTTCTTGGCACCGCTGTGGTCGTGGTGCGTTGCCATGACGAGTTGCATCATGCCTTTCGAGACCGCAGCGATCGCCTCACTCGTGCAGAGGGTCAAGGGGAGGTGGAAACCTAGGGTGATCATGCTCTGTAACTTCAGATCAGCGCGCACGAGACTTTGGTCGAATAACTCGAGACCCTGTGAGCCTTCATCGACGTCGTTGATGAGCTGCACCGCCGAGTTTGACACGCCAGTGTTTACCTGCGCACCTGCCCCGCTGTTGATGCGCCCCGAGGTGGTGCCACCTCCGATTTTTGCGCCATCGTCGACGACGACGATGCCTACTACGACGTCCAGGTGTGGGACCCTCCCACTGCTCCCTTCCGTCAGGACCACACGACAACGGCCTATCCCTCCACCGCAATACCTGTATCCAGGCCTACTGGCAGGCGTGACTCCCTCCCCTTCGGCCTTCAGCGTACGGATCCCGTAGGAGGCCCGCAGGCGCTCTCCGTGGCCGGACAGGACATTCAGTGCGAGGACTGTTCTGAAGTCTGAGACCAGTACGGATCAGGGCTTAGGTTGGACGCACGGTGCGGGACCGGTAGCACGCTAGTCGCAGGTCCGAGGCGCGGTAGCGGCAGTGCTGGGGACCCCACCGCGTGGGCGTTCCTGGTCGTTCTACGAGACGAGCCGGTAGGACCCGGTTGGTGCCCAGCCTGGGGTTTAGCCATGCTCCCGCTCTCGTGCAAGTCTACCATGGAGCGGGTTCGCTGTAGTTTCAGGGTGCAGTTGGGAGCAGGGCAGAGGGTTGAGGACTGATGCGCCATGTAGGAGACTCAGGATTGGCTGGCAGGACAGCAAGGCTCGGAGTACAGCGGCGCGTGACGGTAGTAGATAGGATGCCCGCGCACGGGACTTGTAGCCCCAGATCCCCGGGCCCCCATCCCCCATATTGATACAGGCGAGAGTACAGTGATACTTCGTGCACGGCGTGCTCCCTGTCGTCTCAATTGTTGGTGAGGTCTCCTTCGAGTCCACATTCCCCTGTGCTCCCCGCTCGTCGTAGCTCTTCTCCCCCGTTTCTTCCCCATTGTCGGCCTTCGATGTGCATGTCTCGCCGTAGCTGTTCGTTCTGGCTGCTCGGGAACCAGAGGTCCACCTCACACCCTTCGGAGAGTCTGCCCGGTGTTGTATCTGCTGGGTTTTCCTGGTAGATCGCTGGTGCCCTCCCAACACTTGGAGCCCACCGCGAGGGGATTTTCTCTGCTACCGCTGAGTTCAAGCTGCGACCTACCCTACGACCGGTCCTTGACCCCGCACCCCCTCGATCTGCCACGAACAGCGCGCGCCTCCATCGTGCGCCACCAGTCGAAGCACACGACCCACAACGCAGTGTCTCTCCCCTTACCGACCTCGACAAGTTCTCCAAGACAGAGGGTCAGCCCCCTGTACCACTGTCCGCCCCCGGCCGTGCTCGACCGCCGTCCACGTTTATTCCTCCACGTGTTGATGGGGTACCTCTGGGTCGCTGGGCGAAACACACACCCAAACGAGCACGAGCGACGCTACCTAGTAAGGTGCGAGGTGGAGGACAGGTTCCCGGTGTGGTAGCTCGGCGTCACGTAGCCAGTCGCCGGTAGACACGGAAGTCGAGCAACTTCAGATGGAAGTCAAGCAACTTCCGGAGGTAAGGCTGCTCTGCTAGAGGAGCTGGAGGACTGGTGGTCTACTATAGAGCGACAGTGGACTGATTCTGCTTCTCGGACTCGATCTCTGGAGCTACTGCGCTGATTTGCTAGGCCGCAGACCCGATGTCTTATATGCTGTACAAATCGCTGCCAAATATCCTACAACTACCCTGCTAACCACCTAATCGCAGGACACCCTTGCCTTCCCACACTCGTGTCGCGATCCTCCTCTCCTGGACCCCTGAGGCGCGCTCCGGTGGTTAAGCAGGTGTTTGCACCGAGCCTATCACGTTGCCGCTCGACTTGCATCCGCGGTCACGAGAGCGCTTAGTCGTGTGGCACGTCGCCACATGATCACGTCTGTCGCGCAGCCGCTCGTCTTCATAGGCCTCGAAAGGCCGTCCTCCTCTCTCTCCTGCCTTCTGTGCCGCTTCCGACGACCTTCATGCCAATTGTTGAGCTCCGTGATGCCCGCCTAGACCGAATCCTCAATCGATCGCCTCCTCTGCCCTGGCTGGAACTCTTGCGACCTCGGTCAGCCGCCGGCCGCTCAGCATGGACATCTTTGACTCTTGGAATGGCATGTCCTCGTGCTCGCTTCTTTGGTAGTTGCTCGCCTTCCTTGTGAAGCCGCTTGTCTTTTTTTTCTTTTGGTGGAGCGCATGTTGCCTGAGTCCCCATCGTCCCGTAGGCTTGTCAAGGTACTCACGGCCAGCGAGTGCTGGCCTGGGCGCGCTATGTATCATGATCAAGTTGTGCCGACCATGTACGATAATAAATAATTCCGAAACTGAAAAGACGCCGGGGGGAAATGCATTTACGCACAGAGTGTGGGACTCGAAGAGTAAGACACATCATCTAGGAAGAGCAGCCGGGGGACTGTCTTCCTATCAACGCCCTCTCTTAATACCCACTAAAACCCCCCTTGTCGCCCACCCGCCTGCTCTCCAGCGGCGCCGCCAGCGCCTCCGAGCTGACTGTATGCACCCGGGTCTCGGCCCGCCACACCACCTGGTCCTGTAGTGGTCATGATCAGAAGTGTTTTTTGCGATATGAGGAGTACAACGAGTCGGAGACTCCAAACTTGAAAGGATTTTGGTGAGGGGACGAAATGGTGGAAGACAAGCCGTTAGGCGCTCCGGGGAGCGTGGCTCTTCCGCATTTGTCCACTCATACTTAGTAAGCCCTCGTTCGGTCCGCGCTCGCTAGCTCGCGTATTCCGAACTTCAACGTTCCCCTACAGGGCGCCAATCTAATCTCCCGTGGCATATAACAGACGCCGATCAGGTGATGAGCGCTCATGTTCGAGTTCAACGTCACTCACGGTGAGGTGACTCTTGGTTCAACCCACTGTGGCGGACTCTGAGTCTGCAGAGACGAAGTGTTTGCTTTTGGTTTGCTTGGACTAACCACTGCTAGTCCTCCTCCTGCTTTTTGTTTCCACGTTTAGTCACCGACCGGAGACAGTCACTTAGTGAGCGGTGTCTAGATCGCACCCTCTCATACACGAGGAGATCAGGTGTAGGAGGTGAGTCACGAGCTTCAAGTTTCTAGTTTCCCCTCATCGATTGACCTACTTGACTACCTACTATCATGATGCAGCCGACGCCCTTTGCCTCTGCGGACGTCCCTGCAACAACATCGGCGCCGCCTCGGTGCGCTCCGTCATAAACAGTTATTGCGGGGACTATCTGAACTGACGACTTCTCATGTACTTAGATCCGAACCTTATGCAAGACCCAGTACTCCGCATCAACAGCAAGGGAATTTAGAAAAAACATCTGCTAGGTATGTTGTGCAACCGTCCGCACCATCTGATATCCCGCGAAGGTCTGACCAGAATTCCCTCCAGCGCACTACTCGACGACTCACCGAGATCGGATCGCACGGCTTCCCGGTACGAACAAGAGTCGCTCCAAGATATCCGCAAAACATTGGCTACTGTCATGATGCCCGACATCTTAGTCGGTACCAAGGACGATTGGATACATCATTACACATCGAATCGTATCGGCGACGCAGAACTCAATGTGATCATATCCACTCTCGAGAAGGCCGGTCTCGTCGTCGACGACAATGGTAGTCTTTCCTGGAGGGACTTTCCTATGGCTCCGTCGAAGCTACGTCGTCAGAACTTGAAGGCGGCAAAATCAATGTTAAAGGGGAAGAAGAAAGACGATGGAGGGTCAGTCAACAACACTGCGACCGATGGACAGGACGACATGTTAGCAACGGCACGCTCACAGGAAGCTGTCACATCTGATAAGCGAGCAAGGACCGAACGAGGCATTTTCAGCCCTCTCGGCAAAATCATCAATGCTATTGCCGAAACCGCTCTACCTGGCCTCGCTCCATCCTGCAAGTATAAGGAGGAGCCATACGAAACGGATTCAGAGGTGTCAGGATCTCAGCATCGCGTTGACGGTTCAATGCAGCTACTAGTATCCACATCCTCTGCTTCTCAGTCCACCTCCCAGCTTTCTGAATCCACGTCCTCGAGGATCCCTACATCGGACGTCGCTGTTAATTTCGAGTTCAAGCTCACTACCAGAGCTGCACTGGTATGCGATGTGGGTGTTGGTCAACCCTTTGTGCTCCAGGAGATGAAGCTCACGAGTCACAGAATCGTTGGAAGGTGCTCTACTCGGCGTATCATAACATGTACAGCGACTGTAGGCGGAAGCACACCTATAGCGTGCGTGATGTCACCGTGCTCCACCGACGAATTTACTGATGTTGATGGCACAGATCACCATTGAAGACAAGAACGTAGCTCTGTGGTATTTCTCTCGATCGCACTCATCCAAATCGCAGGCCTTTGATCTCCTGGTAAGTGTTGATCCGCCCGGAGGAATTCACCACTCTCATAATGTCCCTAGGATGTCCGCGCAGTTGTTAGGGCCTTTTCGTCCTTGATATTCTCAACTGTCGAGGAGCTTGGCTACGACGCGGACATCAGGCGTATCGAAGAGAAAGATGGAGAGGATAACGACCACCTTCGCTATGTGTACAGGGTGGGCGACCGTTTCTACAAGACGTTGAAGTGCATCGACGAGTACGACAACTTGATGATCACCGGCCGTGCAACGCGAGTTTGGGAAGTCATTGAAGTTCACAGTTTCGACAGTCCCCAAGCATTGCCGAACGCGGAGCGCAGGGTGTTGCGGGACGTCTGGCTCGACGCTGGGAGCGGTACGGAAAGAGAGATTCAGCAGGAAATCTTCCAGCGCTGCGACGACCTCGCGAAGAATTATCCTGCAGATGACGACCCTCGATTTCATGGCGTCGATGAGATGACGAAGGAGGAGCTACGCCGTCGCCTCACGGATGGATCATACAAGGAACTCTTCCTCACCATCGAGGAAGACCGCCGGGGCGCCAAATCAAAAGCGGTTGCAACAGGGTTCGTCGCCGAGCCTGCTGTCTTCGCGGCACCCGAATATTTCAACAAGAGCGCGACGAAGAAGGGGGCAGATGCGCATCGATCTCACGCATCGACCCCCCGCAGCATCCCCGCTCAGTTTGCGCCTGCCATCCCGCAGATTGATGATGAACCTCGCGACTACAGACCCAAACAGCGCAACTTCGTTGTGTATAAGGAAGTGTGTCGTGCGCTGCACGAGCTTGATGATCTGTATCCCGTCACGCAATCGTTGCTGGATTGCGTACTTGGTGGGTACCTTTTCATGTATGAACGCCGCTGTCTTTGTACTGATTGGTGATTCACTTTAGCGCTCCAAGTCTTGTTTATGATCTCCTGGATTCACCGCGACGTCAGCTCCGGGAACATCCTTTGCTACAATGGTCATGGCAAATTGGGTGACCTAGAATACGCGAAGCCATTCGACTTGAACGTAGGGAGACGCTCATCGGACCCCAAGACGGTGCGTTCACCGATACTGTCTAGCATGATGAAGGGCACTAACGATACACAGGGCACACCAATCTTCATGGCTGTTGAGATTACGTCCGGCCAGCAGATCTATAAGTACAACGACGAGAACTACGACGAAATCTTGGATAAGCGAACCACCAGCCCCGTTCGTCACAATTTCCAACACGACCTGGAGTCCATCTTCTGGATCCTCTTCTGGCTCGCCGTCACGCATATAGGTGGTCAGGACTATGCAGCCACCGCCAAGAGACTTTTCCACAGCAAAAGTCCTGACTTCACGTTCCACCGTCATGAAGCCCTTTGTGACCAGCATTTCCTTGTGGACCAGCTGTATTGTCTGCGCCGAGACCTACCCAAGGTTCTAAAGGTCGGGTTGTTGAAGATGCGCAGCAAGCTTCACTCCTACTATATGACGCGCAAGACCCATTACCACGATATGTCTTCCTACGCTCCTCTCTACGACCATTTCCGAGAAATCTTGGTCGAAATTTACACTGCAACTCCGACCGGAACAGTGCGCCTCGTGCAACCTCCACGGCCACATATTACCATCAAGTCTGGCTATGGGGATAGCCATGGTCGAACGCTCCATTTGGACGCGAAATTCAAGGATCCCGAGGGTGTACAACTGTCCCCTCATAAGGTGACGTCACTCAAGCGTGTACGAGGACAATCGGAAAGCACTGCCGATGATAATCAAGCCAGACCAGAGAAGCGTCATGCTCAAGGATAAAGTAAGTGTTTCCAGTCCACCGCGCGAAGTTTGCTTACAAGCCGGCTTGTGAATGGGTAGGAGGTCCAGGAGATACCGGTGTGCACAGCGATCTGGTGACCGCCGCTGTCCTTCGTATGATCCACGCAAACTCTACCTTTGTAGCGTGGCGTGTGCCTCTCTGCAGTAGTCGCCACGCCATCTGTAACCGCTATGCCAAGTATACCCTCGTCATTCATGTCATCATATCTTGCTTTCTGTCAACGATGATACTTTTCTCTGTGAGCACTTGGACGATATGCGGGGTGCCACCGGCATGTCAGTGTGCACCGTGTCTCATCCTACCCGTAAGACAACACATCATCCTACTTACCCTAACACGCTCGGTAACAGCGTCCATAGATGCAATTGATCATCCTGATAACGCTAAACACATCGATGGGCTTGAAGGAACTTCTGCGTACGTTCATAAGGGGGATGTGGCAGTTGTAACGTCTATACGTCTGCAAATTAGTTGAACCAATGAACTGCAAGCAAACAGCTACAACGTCAATGCAGCAACGTCGACGTTCATGCACCATGCCTCACAAATCCTTGCCTTTACTTCAACTAGCAGCGACAGACAGCACAAACAGTCAATCTCCGGCGACAAGGGCAGCTGCAAGTGCGCCCACCCCCCATAGATACCAGCTCCCAATGCACCAGCACCCCAACATCGAGAAAGAGGATAGAAGAGATGCATTCGAAGCGTAACACGATTCAGATGATGCTAATATACAATGGAAGAGCCGGGACCTCGGAAACAAGTCCATCCCCAATCATGGCCAAGTCGACATCTCACAGCACGCTCCGCTGCCACGCTGCAGGGCACCCATCCCGCACAGCGAGGTAGCCCATGAGATCGCTCGTGAGGAACTCGCTCGGCCACTCCTTCCGCACCTGCGCCTTCAGGTACTTCGACACGATCTCCAGGTTCTCCGCCGCCACCGCGCCGCTCTTCAGGGTCGGAGCGATCTCGTCGACGAGGCGGTCGATCCACGCTGCGGTGATGATCTCGCCCGAGTCCGCGGTGCGCAGGCCGTACTTGACCCACTGCCAGAGCTGCACGCGCGTGATCTCGGCCGTCGCGGCGTCCTCCATGAGCCAGTTGAGCGGGATGCACCCGTTTCCGCCGAGCCAGGCGGCGCTGTACCCGAGCGCCGTCGCGACGTTCGAACGCACGCCTTCGACGGTGATCTGGCCGGGGACCTTGGTGTTGAGAAGATCTGCGGCCGCAACCTTGACGTCTTCTCGACGTATGTGGTACTATAGGATCCTTGTTAGTCTAAGGTTAATCCGCAGGCACGCCATGACGCACCTGGTTGGGGCCAAGCATATGCTTGTTGAAGATGTCCATTGCGATCTGGTTGATGAGGGGATGTGCGATCCACGTGCCATCGTGGCCGTTCGTGACCTCACGCAACTTGTCGGCGCGGACCTTGCCCATCGCGATCTCGTTCGCCTTCGGGTCGTTCTTGATCGGGATTTGCGCAGACATGCCACCCATGGCAGCGACGCGTCGCCTGTCGCAATCTCAGCATATTTCATTGTCGAAGAGGCAGAGAAATGCTCACTTATGACACGTCTGGATGAGGAGACGGACGTAGGAGTCCATGAAACCGACCTCCATCGTCACGTCCTTGCGGTCGGGGAGCACAGCACTCCGGTCGGCACGGCGCCGCTTGATAAAGCTGAAGATGTAATCCCAGCTGGATGTATGCGCGTCAGTGGGAACCGTTTGTACTCCTTCGTGCGATGTGATCGCTTACCGTCCGCAGTTCAAGCCCGAAGAATGCGTGCGAAGCTCAAACAGGATCTCCTCCATCTGGAACGCCGCGGGAAGGGTCTCGATGAGGACGGTCGCACGAATGGTCCCGTGTGTCATGCCGATATATGACTGAGAGAAGTTGAAGACGTCGTTCCAAAGCCGGGCCTCGAGATAGTGCTCCATCTTCGGAAGGTAGAAGTACGGGCCAGAGCCGCGCTTGACAAGTTCGTGCGCATTGTGGAAGAAGTAGAGGGCGAAGTCGAACAGGGAGCCGGACACAGGGGTGTTATCGACAGTCACACGGGGCTCGTCGAGATGCCACCCACGAGGACTGCGGGCCGATCGATGAGTTGGGGTACAACTAGCGTGCGTGCGCGCGCGATATGGACACTCACCGAACGATAAGAGCAGCAGGCTTGTCGGAGAGCTTGTACGCCTTTCCGCCAGACTCGAAGTCGATCTGCCTGCGAATGGCGTCGCGGAGGTTGACCTGACCATTGAGCATGTTCGCGAACGTCGGAGAGCTTGCGTCTGAATACTGTCATGAGACTCGTTACACGTCAATAATGCCCGACACATACCTTCAAAGTCTGCCATGAAGGTCTTTGCACCACTGTTGAGCGCATTGATAACCATCTTGCGGTCAGTGGGTCCAGTGATCTCGACGCGTCGGTCCTCTAGACCGGGTCCAGGTGGGGCGCATATCCAGGAAGGGTCCGCACGGATGTGTGCGGTCTCCGCCGGGAAGTCGAGGGGCTGGCCGGCATCAAGACGTAGCTGAGCGGCCTCGCGCGCGACTAGGAGACTTTGACGAGTCGACTCGAACGTTCTGTGAAGGGCCGCGATGAACTTGAGGGCATCCTCGGTCAGGATCTGGACCTGTGCGTCCTTTGCCTGAGAGGAGTGAATCTGAACGCCTTGAACCATTGTCGGATATTGGTGGGGTGCGGCAGATATGTGGTGGGGGAGAAAAGGGTGATAGGATCGTCTTGGGACGGCGAGCGATGCATGGCGTATAAGTAGTCTCGCGGCTCTCCGCACCTACCGTATTTCGCTTCACGGCTCAGGACGTCATGCAGCTTTCACGTGCTTTCGAACCTGGGACGTGGACCCCGGAACTCCTCCCGCCCGTCGATCCCGGAGCTCCGTCTCGCCCTCCGCGACGACCTCCGGATCCGCGTGCGACCCAGGCTTGCTCCATCAGGCTCCATCCCGGTTGTTTGCCGGCCGACGCCGTGCCCCGTGAATTAGCCTCCGCCTTCCTACCGAAGTCTGAGCTAACCTTCTTCTCTCCAGGTCGTCCGGAGCCCCCTCGTGTCTCGCAACGAGCATCTAAAGGCACTCATATCGGGCAAGAGTATGCGATAAGGTGTGCATACGACTTGTACATCATGTCCCAGAATAACCCCAAGCTTCACTCGCTCTTCTTGTCCGCGTCCTCTTTCCTCTGCCCTTCCGACGGAACGGGTCCCGCAGTTCCTATAGCACGCGAGCAAACATAAATGGCAATCGTCAGTGTTTGTTCATTTCCAACGCCTTCCGTCGGACACATCCCTCCGCCTCCGCCCCACCCGACGAACGTGACGCATCGAGATCCGAGCCGCCGATTCATGCCACCCGCGCCACGGCAACACACGCCGCGACGCAGGAACGGCATTCCCGAGGAATGCGTACTCACGAACGATCCCGCATGCGGTCTCGACGCGGCGGGACGGCGTGCTAGAGCGCACATCGGCGCTTCAGAAATCGAGGAATGAATACTCACCGTGGCTGGGATTCGGGATCATCAACTCCTTCACGACTCGCTCGCCGACTTTGATGACGCGTCTGCATGCCATCTGCCACACACCGCAGCTCACAGACCCTGCTGGCGCGAAGGGGAGTGCTAGCCACCAGGTAAGGGGACCGAACCACCCTGGTGGGAGGTAGAAGACAGCAGCCTTGCGGTACCACCACCCGATCACGAATTGCATACCCGTGGTCATGATCCACAGGGCGGTATTGAATTTCAAGGAGAAGGACGTCCGGACGGACGAGAGCTCGCCGTCTGGGGTTGAAGAGAGAAGTCAGAATCAGTTCACGTGTGAAGCTCATGCGAGGAGAAGGAGGAGAGACAGGAAACGAACGCGAGTGCTTGAAGTTGCTCTGGAAATGGACGATGAAAGCGAAGGACTCACTCAGCTTTTCAAGATCCGCCAGCCCCTTGTCCACACTTCTCCGGAGTTTCGCCCATTTCGCAAAGTGATCCTGTGCACTCGTTTGCAGGAGCTCCTTCTTGTTGAGCAAGATCTCAGACTTGAGCTTGCGCTGTCGTGCTGCCGTGCCACTGCAGAATATACGCAAGTACAGCGAGTAGACCTGCAGTAACGAAGTAGAATTCGTCAAGATGGGATTTTACTAGTGATATGGTGCGCGTGGTTGTACGCACAAACTCTAGCAGGACGCTCTTTCCTACCCATGATATCAGTTCGGTCACGAAGACCAGCGCGAATAGCATCGCCATTAGTGTCATTTCGCCGAGACTAGCGTGTGTGCGAAGCCCGTGCGAGTCAGAGATAGTACAGCGTGCAGGCCGTGCAACAGGGGGACCTGGAGTCGACGGCGGGCAGCGAGGAAAGATACGTGTACAAGGTGAGCTGGAGGACGTGAATGAAGGCCAAAGCGTGTCATAGGTCGACCACGTGAGTATGTAATGTTTGGCTTTGTTAGGATCAGAAGCTTTCGCACTACGCCCGCCTGCCTCGAGAGTCGAGGGATACGCGTCGCGGCTGAGGGTATGTAACTACCGTCACTAGGCTTACGTCGTTATACCACCTGCTTACCTCCTCTCTTCGCGCTCGCTATGAACAACAGCTACCTTCCCATCAACGTGTGCGAGCACATCATCGATGCGGTACGATACAACGAGAATATCAGTGGGCCATTACCTCTCAAGTCGTCTTCAAGGAGAAGGGGCAAGAACTTAGACTATATGTATCGATATCCCCGCTATCCGACCTTGTGTAACACCTCTCTTGTCTGCTCATCATGGCGTCCCCGCAGCCAGTTCAATCTCATCTCTCACGTCCGCTTGGAGACTGACTCCCAGCTTGATCTCCTTCTACGCACACTCACGGAGAACCCTGCCCTGTCATCTTTCATCGTCAAAATTGAGGTCCACGATAGCATATCCTACCTCCCATTTCACCGGCTAGCTCTCCCGGGACTACGATTAGAGGGGATTGCATTGCGCCTCGTGTCGCTCCCATGGAGAAGTTATCCTCCACGGTATATGGATACCGCTCTGGCTCGCCTCCATGGACACATCACAAGTCTGAGCCTCAAATCCAGTTCTACCTATTCAGCTGTCTCCTTGATCACATTACTCCGCTTCATCTGGGCGCTTCCAAGGCTACGACACCTCCATCTTAACAGATCCGGCTCGGACTCGGACGCGTTGCCACAAGACTGGTATCCTGAGTCTTGTATCCGGGGCAGATTGGAGTCAGATT
This sequence comes from Daedaleopsis sinensis, assembly GCA_033807695.1. Lineage (NCBI taxonomy): Eukaryota > Fungi > Basidiomycota > Agaricomycetes > Polyporales > Polyporaceae > Daedaleopsis > Daedaleopsis sinensis. The sequence goes on from CM066306.1 coordinate 3,545,961, forward strand.
CTACATGCGCAGCTCTGCAGAAGCTCCAATTGGATGTGAGCAATATTTGTATACTTGCGCAGCCTCCATGTTGAACTTGATGAGCATCCTAGGGTACAATCGTTCGGGCTTACTTTCCTCCTTACGCATTTGGGACATGTGTGCAAGAGCTGGAACTAGACCTCGCGGAGCTGAAACCCTCAGAATGTGAGTCGAAGGAGTTAATGTTATCTTTTATCGTCCGCCTACCGATATCCTCTCTCACTTTCGTGATTAGATTCTTCCATTTTCGGCCTCATCGATGCCAGCTCTCGGCACCTGCACACATGCAAATTGCAAATGTATGTGGTTGGACCTTTCACAGAGGATCTCGCTTCAAATCCTGTCGTCGAAGTTCTCTATTCCATCCTGACCTCCTTAACATCGTGTCGATATCTTTGTACTCTCGAGATCCGATTCAGCACTGGATTTAAAAAAGGCTGGGCCACCTATTATTTACCCCGTAAGCGCTTCTTAGGCATCCTCGTTGGAGAACAGACGCAAAACATCCTTGGCTGCCTCCACGGACTACGCATGCTGCGCTGTATCCTGGAACTTGAGAACAGTCCAGACTATGACGATGCCTGGTGGAAGGAGCAAATGACCTGCCGCCTTCGCAGCCATCTTCGCTCCACCATCGCACTCGACGTGGACATTGAGGCCTTACATTGCCGAGGTCAGTTCGGCTACTTCTCCATCAAATAAGCGCTAACTTCATGTGTACTAGAGATACATCTGTGGGATCCTTGGCCACATGCATTGACCATGGAGCCTAATAAAAAGTTCCGCTACGAAATGCAAGCCGCACGTTTACGATCGCGGGCCATCGTGGCAGCTACGGAGGACACGGCGGGCGACGCGGAGGGCTCGTCCGTGCGCAGCCCCGGGAATGCCAGTGGGCGGGGACAAGGAGGGACATCATACATGCTTGGGGAGCATGAGAGCGGGCGGAAGGAGACGTAGAATCCGGGGTACTGGGTAGAGGCAAAGCCGACTTGGAGAATCCCCAGCGCGGGATGCGAGCCATGGAGACTCGGAGGAGCGGAGGATGCGGACACGAACCTAGTGGGCCTGGCGACGTACGCGTGTGGGTGATGGGACGGTCTCATCGGACGGGCGTGATGGGAGAGAGATGACTCGGAGGGAAGCCTGCGGCTCGTTTGGCCCCCGACGCGAGCTTGAGAAGGCAAGAGTGGGATGAGGGATGATCGGAGGACGAGTTGACAAGCTTGGAACAGAAGGATTCAGGATACGATTTTCGTCCATTGCACAGGTGACAGTAGTGATATCATGTGTCCTCAAGAAACCGCAGAGACACACTAGCATAAGCCCTGTATCATTGGCGTCTAGATGCAGAGGGGGCGAGTACTCCATCCACGACGCGTGGTGTATTTTTCACTTTTGAACGCCTAGCTAGGGATATCTACTACGCGGCGGGCGATGCCACTAGCGGAGTCAATGGCCAGGAGTAAGGAAAAGCGGGACCTTCAGTCCTATACATTTTTACTGCAAGGAGAGCGAACTTCTAAATTGTCAAGCGGGAGAGTACGTAGATTGAGACTCATATACTAGTTGGGTGGCCTAGTGGGCACGGTCGTGGTCAACTTTAAGTTGCGGTCAGGTTGCGGTACGTACCGTTATGCTATATTTGGCTTTGTTAGGATCAGAGGCTCATCCAAATCCGGCTCAGCCTGAGTGCCGCCGCCAGCCTTGGCAGGCTGCTTTGATACCGAACGACCATCTGCCAGGTATGAGATTGAGTTGGACGCTCTATCTAACTCATGGCTACACACTATATGGCTTCTGCGGTACAGACTACTACTATCATGATTCTGAACCTGACTCGGACTCGGAGGCCAGTGCCAGCACGGCCAGCCTCAGGCTGTGCTGTGAATCCGACTCCAGCCGGCGCTGACGTGCTGGACTCAAGCATCACTGGGCTCTATGCAGCGGTCGAGTCTACTAGCATTCAGCCTACACGCTTTGCATATCATCCGCGCGGCGTTCTAGCAACCGTCAACTACCGGGCGGTTGGTGTCAAAGAAGCAGGCACAACCTCAGGCTCGAGTCACCGACATACCCGATGGCATTCACGATCAGTCGGTGGTAACAGATGCGGACGACTCGCAGGGGCCTACTGACTTACTTCTGACCCTTCTACAAGAGCTTATGGCTCAGCCTGTTGCCGGCCTTCGAGAATTGCCGATAGAACGTTCCTGTTGGACGGAGGCGGAATCCAGTGACCCTTTTGATGATTTGTTCCTCCCTGTCATTCCTGCTGTATGAGCTTGCTGACCCTAAATTTAATTCAGTGGCCTACATAAAGCCTACATCTATGCTTCTTGTGCGTCAGCCTCGCCTCCCTTTTCTTTCAAGCCTTGTTCCTTCATTCACTATGGTCGCAGCAGGTCTGTTTGTGCTTTCCCTTTTCGCTATTGCACTTGGCAGGCCAAGTTTTACACCAAGAGGGTCTGGAGGGGGACACTCCCAGCAGAACCACAACCCTTGTGCAGGCCATGGCAAATGCACCCCCATCGCAAGCTGCTGTCATGGGGGCATTAGTTTCTCCGTTGGACTGAAGCCACAGAATATCACTGGGTTGGTCGCGGCGCTCACGGACGTCAGCAATCCCTCTAGTCCCCGGTACGCCCAACATCTATCCAAAGAAGAAGTACGACTCTCTTCTGTGTCTCATCGATCTGTGACCATAACTGCTGCATGACAGGTTGCAAGTTTCGTCGCCCCGAAACCCGAGGATGTCAATGCAGTAACGGGCTGGCTCAAGGCAAACAACGTCTCCTACCGATTCGCAACCCCCGCCCAAGACGTCCTGCGCTTCGAGTTGCCCGTGGAGCAGGCGAATGCGCTGCTCAACGCTAATTACACTGGGTTCCTTGACGAGACGACCAACACCACGACGATCGGGACTGACTCCTACTCTGTCCCTCCTCATGTCGCACCAGGGATATCCTTCTTCTACCCGACCGACCAGTACGTTCACTCCTATCACGGTTGTGGCTAAGTGATCAGTCATTTATTGGCCTGGCAGGTTCATCCCTCCTCTGCTTCGTGCCTTTGCGACGGTCGTTCAGCCAGGGCGCGGCTTTAGGAGGCCGCTGTCAAGACCAAAGAGGGATGATGTCCCTGCTTCCTGTTCGGATGTCATCACACCGGAATGTCTGCAGGCGTTGTATCACATCCCTAACACTTCTGCGAACGCATCTGGCAACAGCCTTGGTGTCAGCGGGTTCCTGAACGAAGTTGCAAGCCAGTCGGACCTTCAGGTACGTGATTTTGGCAGCTAAATTGTTGCTGGATGGTGCTCTCATGGGAGCTCCTTGCAGCAATTCCTTGGACGGTTCCGTCCCGACATTGCCAACGGGACTTTCACCGTCGAGAGCCTGGACGGGGGAAGCGACGCTGGCGCAGGTACTATAGAGGCAGTACGTGATCCTATCTACCTGCCTCCTCCGCGCGCCTTCTGATGCATATTTGACAGAGTCTGGACATCCAGTACACTGTCGGCCTAGCGACGGGTGTGCCTACCTCGTTCGTGTCAGTTGGCAGCAACAACCAGGACGGCATCGGAGGTTTCTTGGACATCATCAGCTTCCTCCTCCAGCAAGATGACCCTCCTCTGGTGCTCACAACTAGCTTCGGGATGGACGAAGATGTCCTCCAGCAGTCTCCGGATCTCGCACAGTACGTCTTATGCTGCCCTCCGCAGCTACACATGCTGATATCCTCTGTGGTCACAGAGCGCTCTGTAACGCTTACGCGCAGCTCGGTGCTCGCGGCACAAGCGTGATCTTCGCGTCCGGAGACGGAGGCGTTTCAGGCGCGCAAACCCGCGACTCCTGCGACTCCTTTGTCCCCACCTTCCCGAGCAGCTGCCCGTTGTGAGTACTGAGTGTCAGGCCGATAGAGGAGATGCTCCACCACTGCGCCGAGCTAATCTTCTCCCGCACAGCGTCACCTCCGTCGGCAGCACGCAAGGCATCCCCGAGACAGCTGCGCCCTTCTCCTCCGGCGGCTTCTCCAACCTGTTCGCCCGCCCGGACTACCAGTCCGCCGCCGTCGACGCGTACCTCGCGACGCTCGGCTCGACAAACGCGAACCTCTTCAACTCCACCGGCCGCGCGTACCCCGACGTGTCCACCCAGGGCGCGCAGTTCCAGGTGAACGTCGCGGGCACGGTCAAGCCGCTGTCGGGCACGAGCGCGTCGAGCCCGACGTTCGCGAGCGTCGTCGCGCTGCTCAACGACCGGCGGCTCGCGGCGAACCTCCCGCCGCTCGGGTTTTTGAACCCGCTGCTGTACTCGAATGCGTCCGCCGCGTTCAACGATATCACGACTGGAAGCAACCCTGGCTGCGGGACACAGGGCTTCCCGGCCGTCGCTGGATGGGACCCGGTACGTCTAGTTGGATTAAATATCTTGATTCGCGTGTATGCTCACTCGCAGATAGGTTACAGGGCTGGGGACGCCAGACTTCGACAAGCTTGCTAGTGTTGTAGTTGGGAGCGCTTGAGACCATACAACTTTCTCAATCTGCGTATAGTTGGAGTCCATATGTCGTCTTTCCATATGTCGTCTTTGGTTCCACTATGTACCTGAATGGTCAGTCGTGGTTTATGAAAGACAAAAAGCCAATTTGGGATCCTTTCCACAGCCGTGCCAACCCTGTAAGCTGCGGCATTGCTGTGCGAGTCCATAGCCAACGCCGAAGCTATCCTACGGAATCAATATTTTCAAGCAGTATCTTCCACAACTACGTATATGATCCGCCAGGTCAGGATACAGGACTGATACTCACCGGAATCAAGGAACAGTGGGGGAAGATACATTTCCTCCAACGGCGCTGCGGGACGGATATTCGTGAAATGCAGAGAGATCTTCATAGTGCATGCAGGCTTTAGCGGAGTGCCATATGCCAGTACAGAGCAATACATGTGTGCGTGTGCGCGATGCGAAAGCGATGATTCGGTGGTGCGACGGGGCTCGGCTTGCTGCCCACCGCCCTCCCTGCTGAACTCTCTAAAACCCCCATTCACAACGGCAGTTGTCCAACGGGTGCGAGGGTGTATGCAGCTTAGATGTTGAGCTTCGTCCGCCTCCAGTGACGACGCTTGGCGTTGTACTGGTCATTGCACCACATGTAAGGAGGGGTTTTGGGTCGCAGGATTACATACGACGCACCTGGATCTTGGTGTCCGACTTCAATCGGAACCACTGAGGAATGGGGCTATCGCACATGTCTCAACATATGTGTACATCGTACATTTTGAAGGCTTGTGTGTACTCACCGGTTCTGGCGCGCTGCCTTGGCGAGGATGCGCTTCGTGCGGAAGGTTTTTTGGGAAGGCTACGGAGAAAATGAGTCACATCAGAATGCATATCCAGCAAGCAGTCACAGAGAGGCATATTCCATGGAGTCGAGGGACATACCATCGTTCTTGAAGTCGTACACGGGGCGGCGGCGGTTGGTGGAAAAGGGAGGAAAAATAAGGTTGACGGCGACCAATGCCCTGTATAGTTCTGACTAAGCAGAGTGTACCCCCAAATAGGCAGGCTGCACGTGGTCCGTAGAGTTCCCACGGCTGCTATAGCATCTCGACGTGTCAGACGCTGGTCAGACGCGTCTCGTTACCCCACCTCCAGCTCACCTCTTTCGACTTTCTCCCATCCTGTCTTCTTGGTTAACCATGTTCTTCGGACGTGCTCTTAGCTGCATCTCTGTGCTTATGCTTGCTCTGGCTGTTGTTGCCGAGGATGCCCCTACCGAACTCAAGATTGACCGTACCTTAATTCCCGAGGACTGCAAGGTCACATCACAGAAGGGAGACAGGTTGCACATGCACTATGTGAGTGTTGCGCGAACATCGGGGCTATGCATTGTTCTCATTTGCCGCTGCAGACTGGGAAGCTTTGGACAAACGGGAACAAGTTCGACTCTAGGTAGTGCAATTTAGTATAAGTCACCATTCGGACTCTGAGCTGTGGCATTCCAGCGTGGATCGGGGTCAGACTTTCCCTGTGACTCGTGAGTCTCTCCCTTTTGCTCGGCAGCAGCATCATTGAAGCGATATCTTGCAGTTGGTTCATACCAGGTCATTAGCGGATGGGAGGAGGGTCTCTTGGGTATGTGCGAGGGTGAGAAGCGTACCCTCACTATCCCTCCCACGAAGGCATACGGTACGTGTCAGTTTTGCTGCTCACAGGAAGTATGCTGAAGGACTGTCTAGGCTCGCGTGGTTTCGGTAGCGTTATCCCTCCCAACTCTGTCCTCGTCTTCGACGTTGAGCTTGTCAAGCTGGACGCTGTCGGCAAGCGTGAGGAGCTCTGAACATACCACTCGCTACGCTTGCGATGTACCCCATTTCATGAAATGCACGAGATAATGACTGGCTGGTTGTTCGCCCAGAGCGCATAATGGCTGGTGAACGCGTATCATCAATGTGGCCTCCGGTTCCTGGTGATTCTATTCGTCCTTTGAATCCAGGCAATGATGCTGGCTGGGTCAGGAGCTGTCAGGAACCTGTTTTTCGATTTTGGCTTAATCGTGGACCATTTCTTACCCCCAGTCTCTACCTGCTCGTAGTCACTGGATGCCCCCTTTTTGACTGCCCCCCGGATCCAGCCTGCCGCGCAGCAGTTCTTTCACAGCGTAGCCTATGCAGTCGTTATGCTCAATCCCTGTCCAGTGCGCGATACCCAGCCCCGCCGCATTCACAAAGTCATACGGGCATCTCAGGCTTTCTACGACAGCAGGATCCCCCGGGGAGTTGCGGTTCCTAAAGATCCTTGCAGCGGTAAGAATTTGAATGGTCTAACATGCATATGTAGGTTCGCGCTGAAGATGCACCGACGCGACTAAGTTTTGTACCAATTACTCGCCGTATACTTCTATCCCATTCGCTCTCTGGGACCATGCAGGGGATGCCAATCATTTCATTGATAGACCTCTTTGTATCTCCCGTGAGTTTCATCCCAATCCTTCGAACTGACTGACATACGATCTCTTGTTGAACTGTGGAAGCGAGTCGTCGACCTTTGCTGCCAGCCGCTGCCCATAGACCATCTTCCTCGTGTCCTCAACTTGGTGTTCATGCGCTCTCGCCTGCTGTGTCTGGCTACCGAGGAGCCAGTTCAACCTATTCCACGACGTACAGGTCCGCGATGAGCGAATATTCGTATTCGACCGCTTCCTCGGCGCTATCACAGAAAGCCCTCATCTGGCGAAGTCGGGCTACAGAGTTACAATTTACCAGCGATCCTCGGGAACCCCGTACGCGTATCTGCTCTTTCGACGATGTCGCACCCTCGACTTCCCCGGGAAAATATGCACAGATGTCCGCCGAAATATCTAGATCTGTTCCAAAACGTCCGCTATCTCTGGCTCGCCATGGACGGTCCAAAGATGGCAGACATTCCCCGGCTCACCAAGTCCCATCACGTCTGCAAGTAACTCGTCGGGGTGCCAGCAGACGCTGCATGGCTCAGTCTCGAAGCTGCGCACGCTCGGGATCAAACACGACTTCGCCATGCATCGGCAGCTCGCGCTGCTCAACCTCGTGCGCTTCGAGCGCATGTGTCCCATCGGCGAGGCGGACACCCACAGGGCGAGTGACGTGCGAACGGGGGTCGGTGCGGTGCCTGTTGTGACAATTGTGAGTATGTCGGGCTGCGATGGCTTCGCCACTGCATCTTGGGACGGCTGACTTAGGGGGGCCTTCCTATGTAATATATAGACTTCCGAAGGCTACAACTTTGTCCGCCCGCTGCTGCCCCCCTTTCTCGCTCGGCATCCACTGTTGTCTGTATCCTGTCTCGTCTTGTTTTCGAGCATTTCTGCAAGGGGCACACGCGACGACAAGCATCGCGTCCGACTCCCTCCTCCAACATTGAACTGATCGGCCTGCCAACCTTGGGAACAAGGGCGGGCGAACCGACCCACGCCAGCTCACCACCTGATACCCGTCGTCTACGCAGTGACCAGTCCCATCCCGTGGCCTCGCAGCAGCACCACATGCAGCCCCCCATTCAGTCTAAGCCCATACGTGTGACCGGCACACTCCGCGAAGCTACCGCACGCCAGCAGACCGGAGCCTTTCCAGCGCCGCCATTGGCCCACACGCTGCCGGCCGGGAGTGAGGAAGGTACAGCTGTGAGCAATTCAGCGACGAGCAAGGTACTACTACTAAGCTTAAAGTAGATGAGGTAAGAGTAACATGTAACAACACAGCCAGCAGGAAATAGAATAGAAGAATCTGTGCCCCATCTCGCCCCACTGCCTCCCCTCCTGCCCCGCACGACCTCTCCCACCGACGCCCATCACCTCGCCTCCTCCCTAGGCCTCGATCCCCGACCGCATGAGCATCCGGCCATGCTTGCGCGGAACGAAACACGTCTATGCCCTGCCTCTAGACGTCTATACTCTACCTCTATGATCTAAGGTCTACAACGGAGCTTCTAGTTGCGTGAGCGCGGGCACGCGTCTAGTTCTTCTCGTCCGAGCTCTTCAAGATCCAGGGCTCAGAGGCGACGAACTGCTGCTTGGGCACACCAAGCTCGAAGAGGGTCGACAGAGACGCAGCGAAGCTGCAAGGCGGTCAGATTACACGCCCAAACGTATCACAATGGTGAGTGTACGCACTCCTTGAACCAGAGCTGCTCGTCGTCAGCGTATGCCTTGACCCACTTCTTGAAGCTCTTGTCCTGGGTGAGGACGTAGTCCGTCGGGAGCATCATGAGCGACTGCGTCTTCTTGTCCTCGAGCTGCTTCGGGCCAGACCACTTCTTCCAAACCCACTTCTCGTTGAGGAGAAGTTTGTAGAACTCGTTCGTTACGCTAGTCGGCGAGAACGTCCAGGGACCCTCGAAGCCGGAGCGGTCAGAGTGGCAACGGCCGAGAGCGTGCGCCCCGACGAGCGCGACAATCTCCTGGTCGTTGAAACTATATTTGACGGTCAGCGCAGGACAGATCATACCACGGAGACGTCGCGTACCCCATGCGGTAGAAGATCTAGACACCGCGAACGTCGGACGTCAGTCAATATGAAAAATCAGATGGCGGATAAATGACACTGACGTTCCGGACGTGGTCGGCACCCTGGGAGGCGTCAGGCAGACGGCCATCTGGAGTGCACTGCGCTGAGAAACCGTCAATGCGACCGGGGCGCCAAGGAATCTTAGGGCCACCGAGTTCCTGGATCGCGGCGACGCCAGCGAGAGTCCACAGGTCGCCGTACGAAATCCATGGGAACTCCTTCTTGACGTCCTCGAGGAGTCCACGAGCGACGTTCAAGCCGTTGTTCGCACCGTGCTTCGCCTCAGGCTCGAACCGCATGGTGGCATAGTTGCTACAATTGCATCCATGCGCCACGGGGGAATGACACAAACGCGAATAGGGGAGGCATTCGACCGTGAGCGGGTAACGTAAGATTCGTCCTCAATGGCGTAATGCTCACCTGCCACCAGTGTTGGTCTCCTTATCGTAGGTGCCAGACGCGTGCCACGCAAGACGGAGGAGGACGGGACCGTAGGAGCCATCTAACGATGATACCAAACCGACTTGAGCCTGGCTCACAAGTTTCCAGATGATGACACGTACCGTCGTAGCCCTTATCAGCGGCGCCGTCAAGAATATCTGCGATGCGGTTGTACACCTAAACAGCCAGGTCCTCAGTATCGTTCACGGTGCGTCTAAGGAAACGGGGACTCGCTGACCTTCTGGTAGTCCTCTTTAGACGGGACGAAGTTGGCCGCAACCTTGGCAGACTGAGCACCGGACTTGAGGGCGGTACCAGCCTCCCGTGCAGAGTCGGAGTCGGAAGTGAAGAGCCAGAAGGCGACACCACCAAGAGCGGCGGCAGCACCAACCGCGCCGATGAGCAGGGTGTTCGTGCTCTTGGGAGCAGGGGCGCTGGGCCCCTCGGTCGAATACTTGCGGAACGCGGGGTTGCGCACGGCGACACGAGGAGTGCGCACGGCGCGGGTAGCGACGTTGACGCGGCGGGTAGAAGCTCTGAGTGCTGCGAAAGACATGTCTGTACTGACGAAGTAGAGCAGAGAGATGGAGGTGGAGAGGAAGAGAGAGGAGGAGGAGGGGGAGGAGGAGGACCCTCCCTCTCGGGCGCCTCCGAGGGCACTTACTCATGGCACGTGACTGGTATTGACTAATTTCCCGCTTTCCTATTGGCTGGAGGAGCGTCTTTCCCCGCATTTCCGAATTCGGGTTGCGTTCCAGACAACCATACTTCAATACTTACCGTAAATGCGTGTCATGAAGTTCGCAGAGGGTTCAAGCTACCGTGTAGATGTCTGGACAAATATATTTCTTCTCGTTGCGCTGGGACTCGATGGTTGGCATTATGTAAGCTTTATTAGAACAATGACTCGGCAGAAGAGGATCATTTAGCGGGCACAGCCACATATGTCCCAATATAAACATAGTCTGAGACGCCGGCACCTCTGTTCATAACCAGCACCACCCTCCACCTCGATACCGACCAAATGCCTCCCAGGAAGAAAGCGAAGACCGCGCACGATGATACAGAGCCCGCGCCTCGAAGGTCATCCCGAGCTAAAATGGTCAAACACGAACCCCCTGCGAAGTCTGAAACTCCTGAGCCGTTGACCAAAGCAGTAGCAGCACGCCGCCGTCCAGGCGATCGACACCTACGAGTGCGACGAGGAGGACTTGCGGACATGCCAAACATGCCACTCGATGTACTAGTTGAGGTGAGAGACAACGTTCATTTGTACCAACGCTCAATGCTAATAATAGTTCGTCGCAGATCTTCGCGCTCCTTCACCCGCGGGATCTACTCTGTCTCGCTCGAACCAGTCGCGACTTCAGAGCATTCCTCATGAGTCGCGAGAAGTCCATCTTCCTTTGGAGAACTGCAAGGAAACAGATTAAAGGTCTTCCTGAACCACCCCCGCCTCTTAGTGAACCTTCGTATGCGAACTTGATGTTCTCTAACCACTGCCATGTACGTGCACATTTCATGTCCGATCAATGTCGCGTTGCTTAACATCAGGATAGAGATGTCTCAGAACATCTAAGAACGTAGTAATAATTGCGCTATGGCGATTTCTTGTCCGGTATTGCATCCCATGCCGGAAGGAAATGTGCGCAGGTCATTTCTCTCATGAGTTTGTTCGTCATTGATATCAATGTTGGTCTAGGTTGGTTACTGAAACGTCCGAGGCTATGGCCCCGATTCGAGATGCGTTCAAGAACGTGCAATTGAGGAGTCTTCTGAACTCGAGTTATTCGAATCAGTACGCTTGCTGCATCGTGATGTTCACTTACTCCCCGTGCTCACGTAAACAATTCTAGCGCTGGCCGGTATGATGCATGGTATGACAAATCGCAAGTAGATGAGGTCCTTCGACTATGGAAAAGCTCCCAGAAAGCTAGGGCGGTCAATAAAAAGGATTTCGTCAAGCAACGCGACATACTTGTCTCGGGACGTTACAAGGTATGAGTTGATGATGATTGTCATTGCCGCGCAATAGCTTATGCTTACTACTTCTATATTTAGCTCGTGGAACAGCTAGCGAAATGGGAGGATGGTGTGGTGCAGAAGGAGAAGGCCGACAAAGAAGCTATCAAGGAAGCTATCAAGGAGGAGCGCTTCGCAGAGTAAGCGATCCTCGATGTGTCCTTGAGACATGCCCCGAGACTGATTCTCCTTATAAACTGCAAGGGTATTAGTGAAGCTGCGTGATGAAGGTTGGGACGACGAGATCTCAAAGATGGGTGAGCACGACAGTGAGCGGTTGTTTGACCTCGTCGTCACCCGCGCCGTCAAGCTGACGCAGAAAGGTGTGTTGTCCGATAAGTCTCTTCTGGCTACCTTGATGACTATTGTTGTAGGGTGGGACACCATTCGTGCGTCCGTCATCGAGCATATGGAAAGCGTCCGTGCCCAGAGGCTTCATCACGAATACAAAGAGATGATCAAGACCCGACTTAAGCTTCTCAAACGGGCGTTCTATGCTTACACGCGGGGAGAAATCAAACGCTCCAAGGATACCATCATCTACGCAACCGTCACAGACTGTGCGTACATCCCAGAGATTCGTGCCATTCTCGAAGACGCAAGCCCTGGCTGCACGGGAGAATCTGTTCTGGCTCAGTTTGTCGACACGCTCCCCGTTTCGATCGCGAAGTGGGACGAGGACCGCAAGGCTGATCTTGCTGCTCTGGCAATCAAGGCATTCGGCGGCTCCGACGCCGCACGCGCTCCTCAACCGCTTGACCTTGCCATCGCACTCTTCAGATGTCAGCGCTGCACTTACGACGGCAAGACCCTACGATTCTCCGCAGTCCTCAAACACTCCTGTGTCAGACTCCGCCCCAATCCTGCCAACAGTCGGTTTCACGAAGCACTGGACTCTGCTTTGTATCCTGAAGTAGCAATGATCGACCCCAAGAATTATCGGAGCGTGAACACGTCGCTCATGCAGCAAGATGTCCGCTGTGCGCGCGAGGTGATCGAGGCATGCGGGCATGATCCGGACCGCGTGACGTTCGAGGAGATGGAGGCGTGTGAGGCGAGGCTTCGATGCCGTATATGCGCAACACTTTCGACGCAGAAGTTGTACTCGTGGCAGGTCGCGGTACGTCCCATCTCCTTGACAAAGCTATCGCTTCCCTCTCAACCGACATCATGCGCATGCGTGCAGATCGAACACACCTTACAGTGTCATATGCACCATGGCACAGAGCAGCTACCCGGTTTCTGGGAGCGTGTACCCGACGAGCCCGCCGCAATTTCACGGTCGCTCGAGAGCGCACTCGTGGATGAGACGGTTCCGGAGACCGACGCAAGGTTTTATGACGAGGATGCGAAGTGCATGTGGTGCGGTCGCCACAGCACAGTGAGATTGATGAAGACGCATCTGAAGGACGAGTGAGTGGTACCTTTCAGACAGCAAGAGTGCACAATGTCCTGATGATTTCTACCCCGCCACCAGACATGGCAAGCGGGACCCACAGATGATGAAAGATTATTGTTTGCGGAAGAAGAGTCGGAAGGAGATCACTATGTATGATGCGAAACTCTACTCGCAGATACCATCCAAGGTAGCCGACGTGAAAAGTGGGGTGGCCTTTTTTGCGTCGTTTTGAACTCGTGGTAATGGTAATATCGAGTCAGTGCTACAAGTCCATGTACATCACTTTCACTGTTCTGCCAACGGTGCGAAATAATGTCACAGTCTATTCAAGCTGACTCGCCGACGCTCCCAATTCGCTTGAATTATGCGACCGGCGACGAGTCGGGCTGACTACTGAGGTCTCTGTTCAAGTCCAGTAAGTATTATCTTATATCACTGTATACGCACTGTAATACCTTGCCGTACGTATAGGATATGCATACTTCTGACTGATTTTAAGTGATGTTCGTTCCCTTTTAGCTAAAGCCCAACCTATCATAGATGTCCCGGGCCTCCCTCGTTACTAAGCGCTCGCAGGCATTTCACCATTCTGAGCACTGCCACTAAAAGTCAAGTTATACTCAACTACGTACTCGCGATCGTGTCTTGCTCGTGTCTCCTCACAGTTAGTGCCTCTGCATGTCTTGCATCTGCGAGGACTTCTCCGGCACACCATATCGGATGGCACCATCGAACTTGAAAAGACTACGATACTGGAGATTTGATTCAGTCCGACTCGCACCGTACGTGCCAGTCTTGCTGATAGCTGGCACCGTTGACGGCATCGAACACAGTCACATTGTCCGACGCGTGGTTATGCAGAGGGCGGCCGAGGGGCCGGGACGGCACGCTGAATGCGCGAGACGATGACCCTCGTTCCTTGCCAATGTGCTCTATGGCGATAAGGTCGTATTCGCTCTCACCTCTGTGCTCTTATCGTCCCCGAGACTACCGCCGCCTACTTCTTCGACATCTGCGTCCGACATGGCTCCTTGCGATTCGTCAAACACAGCCAAGGAACTGCTGCAGATGACGTGTGGGTACGTACACGGCCGCCCGGGGTATATTGTCCATTCTACACCCTGATACGCTCGCCACGCGTTGATCAAACTATATGCGGCTCAAGCTTATACCACACAACGTTAGGATGCGATATCGGTGGAGTTATAAAGAGACACGACAATACCTGAACCATGCCCAGATCAACGCGATGTTCATGTTCAAGGCTGCTGGGATTGCCATCCTGTCCATAGGTCTTCTAGACGTCACCGTCAATGCGGCACAAGTATCCATCCAAGATACTGGACGTACCTTGACTCTTGGAAGCATCTCGTACTTTGTTCCTCCATCGCCTGTATCAGCCCTCCATGATCCGTTGTCGCTCTCCAAGGCAGCAAAGATTGCATCGGATGGCCTCGTTCCATTCTCCGTCATCCCTACCTCGAAGTTGGTCTTTGACGGCACCGCTCTCCAAGAGACGGTTGATGCTTGGACATCGAAAGATGACGTATGGACCGAAGACTTCCTCGCTGGTAAGCATGTCGACTTGTTCATTAGTGGGAAGTAGATGTTGACCAGTGAGTGCGAAGGTGTGTACATAACATACAATGGGACCCGTTTGCTTCCCTCGGTGTCGCTTCTATCAGCGCAGAAAACGTTCGGCATCGACTTTGTGGTTACTTCCAAGAGCTATCTTCTCGGTGTTGGACTGACTCAATCTTTGCCCTCTGGACCCTACTTCTTGGAAGTCGCTACTGGCAATATCTTTGAGGGTACGCAATGGATGGATTTTCATCGATAGCCTGTCTGCTCACACTTCGGTCAGCATATCGCCTGTACAACGACGAGAACCAATCCTTCCTGTACGGGACCATTCCCGACGGGAACGGCGGCTTCCAAGTGCTCTCCGCGCGCATACCCGGCGCAGCCACTGAAACGATCGGCGTGCCCTCCCGCCTCTACTTCACTCCGACCCCCGAGAAGCCCCTCGCAGGCATGCGCCTCGGTGTCAAGGACATCTACGATGTCCAGGGTCTACGGACCGGCTGCGGCAACCGCGCATTCTGGGAGCTCTACCCGCCCAGGACACGCACCGCGCCCGCGATCCAGCGCCTCCTCGACGGCGGCATGGTCCTCGTCGGCAAGACGAAGTCGTCGCAGTTCGCGAACGGGCAGACCGCGACCGACGACTGGGTCGACCTGCACGCGCCGTACAACCCGCGCGGGGACGGCTACCAGGACGGGAGCAGCTCCTCGACGGGCTCGGGCACGGCCATCGCGGCCTATCCCTGGCTCGACTTCGCCGTGGGCAGTGACACTGGGGGCTCGATGCGCGGCCCCGCAGGCGCGAACGGCGCGTTCGGGAACAGGCCCTCGCACGGCGCGGTCGCGCTCGACGATGTCATGCCGTTGTCGCCGGAACTGGACACCGCGGGGATCTTCGCGCGCGACGCGAAACTCTGGGCGACGGCGGGCCACTGGTGGTACCAGGGCTTCAAGTCTGTAAGCGTCATATCCTGGTACCTGATACTGTACCCGCACATTTGATCGGCCGCTCACGCTCTGGTACCGCGCAGTACACGCAATTCCCCAAGAAGCTGCTGTTCCCCGTCGACTACTTCGGGAGCAGCTACCTGACGGACCCGCCCAGCGAGGGCACCCCCGCCGCGACCTTCAACACCTTCATCACCGCGCTCGAGCGCTTCCTGAACACCACGCGCGTCGAGATCAACTTCACCGACTCGTGGAACGCCACGAAGCCCGCGTCCGTCCCCGACCCGACGCTCCAGGCGCTCCTCTCGACAGCCTACGCGGACATCATCACGCTCGACCAGACCGCGCTCGTCGCGGACCCGTTCTTCGCGGACTACGGCGCCGCGCACGGCGGGCGCGCGCCGTTCGTCGACCCCGCGCCGCTCGCGCGCTGGGCGTACGGGCGCGCGCTGCCCGCGGGCCGGAAGGACGCCGCGCTCGCGAACAAGACGGCGTTCATGGACTGGGTCGCGCGCGAGGCCCTCCGCGTGGACGCGGAGACGTGCTCTGAGGCGATCCTCCTGTACCCGCAGAGCGAGGGGCGGACGAGCTACCGCAACCGCTACATCAGGTGCGTTGCGCGCCGGGCTGGGTGCCTTGCCTTGCTGACCAGCTACTCACCGGGGCGCGTGCGTTCTAGCGCACCGTCCGCGCCGCTCGGCTTCTCTGCTGGACGGATCGCCGTCCATGCTGAGGTCCCGGATATGGTCGTGCCCAGTACGTCTTGTGTGCCCGCGGATGACCCATGGGCCGTCCCTTACTCACAGTTTCCTCGCGCAGTTGGCGAGGCGCCGTATACGTCCACCATCAGCGGGCAGACGGAGTTCCTGCCGGTCACGATGAGCTTCCTCGCGGCGAAGGGCTGCGTGCGTGCTGTCTACTCGACTCGGAACGGGGACTGACGGCGATATATATACAGGACCTCATGCTGTTCAACCTGTTCGCTGCGCTGCAAGACGCGGGGATCATCAGGCCTGTCGGGACGGGCGCAAGACTGTTCGCGTAGGCGGGACGTGAATATGATAAGTAGCCACGGTACGGTACGAAGGGCTTGCGGCACCGAGGTCGCTGGACGCTGCTTGAAGCCGTTCTCCGCTTACTTGTGCGACGCCAGCGAGCAGTGCTGGGGGAAGCAGCATATTGCAGTAAGGATGATCGGATGTTGCGACGGTCCGGGCAGGCACAGTAAGGTGAGTTTCAAGCGATCGGTACGGAGTCGCGCTGTTGTGTCGGACCTATAGTCATCCGGCTCGGAGACAAGCTCAAGGGCGGTATCTCGCTGGAGATTGTTGTCTACGTGTCGATGCACTCAGAGTCCCAAGCGACGCCTCCGTCAACGACCCGCTGCGCGAGTGGATCGCTTTGCTTATGCTTATGCAGACGCTATCCCGTTGTGCCATCTGCGTCCCTGTGTTGCACGCGCGTAGAGCGGAGTCCGATGGACTGGATCGAGCAGTGGACACGGCAACACTTTCAAGCACAAGTGATCCCGCGTCTCGCAGACCGAATTCGAAAGTAACAGAGCCTGGAACATACACCCGGACTTTCGTCGTGCGGACAGGGTCTGACCAAAAGCTTGAACAACAGTCCGACCGTACTGAGAGTGGCATCGCCAACTGGTGTGTGTTCACACGCAAGGAGTTGATCCCCCAGTACATGTCCTTCAAGGCTTCGGTGTGGTTGTTGACGTCTACCCGCACGGCGTGCGCTAGACATTACGGGCATGTATACGAGCCATAGACCACTACGCTCGACACAACTTCGGGGGCATGCACTAGGGGTACACATTCCCAGCCCAGTCGCCCTGTGCACATGCGGCGGATAGTCAGTCCATACGTCGACGAGCACGCGGGGAGCGCCAGTACTCAAGTACTCACGCAGAATCTCCGTGACGTAGTTGTTAACACCTACTGACAACGGTCGTCGAGAACGTGCGACTTGAACTGTGCGAGTTTGCTGCTTGTGCGGCCTTTGTACGCCGCTAATATTTTGTAGATGTATACCTGTGGGCCCAATAACCATATGCACGGTGTACGAGGTGGGTCTTGACGCGTACGCACGACCGCCGTGTGACTCCGTCGGCTGCTTCAAACCTGCCTGCTCGTCCTATGAACGGACCAGTGACTTGTGGGGTCAAATGGTCCAATTCATGCGTCGGCGATACGTTCTAGTTGCCTGGCACGATCTCCTACCACCGTCCGAGCTATCCGCGATACTCGAGACGTCAACACACAGGTGCGTGTCTAGGCAACGTTCTAGGAATGCATCGTTGTTGGTTAGCCTTGCGAGCTAGAGAGCATTGAAATATTGAACGCGGGACGTACTCATATGATGAATCCGAGTAGGTGACTTGACGTCGACATCCTCGGTGCAGACCGCTGCTACGGTGACTTGAGCCCTTTAAGCTTAAGCTTTACTATCCATGGCAATGGCGTCTCTGATTCTGGGTAGGGTTCGAGCGACAGGTGGCTTTGACAGCTACTCGGGTCGCATGCCATCAACCCCACCGTCATCGGACTTTGGAGCGATATACGGCCGATTCGAGCGCACCCGAACAACACTCGTTCGAACGAAGGCGTGCAGCCAGCTAGACACCTCTTCCCATAGTCCGGCACTGCTGAAAATAGGTGCATGTGTGACGTCAGTATGGGACACTGAGATGCACACTCTTCAAAGCTTCATAGCTTCAACGTTCTTCAACGACGGCGGTTGCTTCGCATGCAGTATACTTGAACTTGGTCGTGGTCTTGCAATATGTTTGTGTTCCCGGGAACATGAGGGCATTTGGTAGATGGGCGTAGAAAGCCGGACAATCCGATTTGTACTCGTGAAGGGTCGACACAGGATGTGAAAGCAAGTGTCGTGATATGATTGGCTGCTGAGCCTGTTTCTAGGCCCCGAGAATCTGTGTCGTCACTGCCGGGGAATGACATGGACAGGTGAAGACCGATTATGAGATGAGATGAGGACTGTACCGGCGGCGCGATCTCGATCGGCACGCACCGAGGTTGCCGGATATGGCAGGCGTTCAAGAATGCGGCAACTCCGCGCGTCAGCCGCGCCGCGGTTTATAACCCTGCCCCCGCCGTTGCGACTCCACCCCGTCCCTCCACCCTTCGCTTTGCTATTTGCTCTCGTTGTGCCTGGCGCATATTCGTTTTCGTTCTGCTTTTTGACCGACATGCCCGCCTCCCACCGCCATATTGTGCCCTTGTCTCTGCTCTCCTTGCTCGTCGTCTCTCAGGGTTCAGCTGCGCAAGACGCGACCGCACAGGGTCTAGTCTTAGTCCCCCTGCGCCAACGTGTCGACGGGCCGACCACAAACGTCCAGGGAGCTGATGGTGGAATTGTCGTCAACTCGACCTTTGCCGTACGTACTCCGGTTTAACCACAACTGATTTCCGTACCTTACCACGACCCCACGAACCCAGTCCCAAGAGGTAGACAGCCTCAGGGCCAAGTATGCCAATGCCGCGCAATACCTCAAAGGCATTGGCCTCAACCCGGACAGGCATCTCGAGAAAGGCTACAAACCCGCCCAATACTCTCGCAGATCTGATGCTGCATTCGCAGTCGCCCAGCATCGGTTTCACAGGGCTGGAGGTTCCGCACAGCCCCACGAAACATCTCTCAGCACCGAAGTCGTTCCACCGCCGCTCATAGGCCACGCGCCGCTCATAGACGATATCAACGGCAATCTGGATCTCCTTTACACCGTTCAAGCCGACTTCGGTACTCCGGCGCAGTCCTTGAACATCGACATCGACACCGGGTCCTCCGATCTCTGGGTGCCTGTCAACTGCAGGTCATGCGCTAACGACGGGCTGAACGATGCAATGAGTGAGACGTACATGCGCGGTACTAAGAAGTGCTCAATGACATACGTGCGTCTTCCGCATCACTCTCGATCGCATCATTCATTGGCTGTTCAGGGCGTAGGAGCAGTTACCGGAACCCAGGCGACGGAGAAGGTTTCTATCGCGTCGCTGACGGTCCCAGTGCAAACGATCTGCGCTGCGCGTAGGGTATCTCAGCAGATAAACGACGAACCGATCAGCGGTCTTATAGGCCTCGCGTTTGGCACCATCTCCACCATGAAACAACCCACGTTCTTTGAGAATCTGATGAGTCAGCGCTCGGTCGAGCTGCCGATATTCTCCGTGTACATGACACGGAAAGAGCAGTTTGGATCAGAGGTTAGACGTCGTCCGCTGAAGAGGCTTCGCATGCTAATCGCATTGTTGGATAGCTTTGTCTTGGGTGCTTTAACCAAGAGAAGATGAAGTATCCGCTCGTCGCGCCGGTTTTCCATCCTGTCATCTCGCGCGTGAGTTAGTCTCTGCTGTCGGATTCGGACGAAAGTTTGAGAGAAATCCCCACGGACCTCTCAGACATATTGGACACTCGCGATGACCGCCGTATCCGTCAACCCGGACGAAGCAGTCCCTTTGAATCTCACAGCAGTAAGTCATTGCTTCGCACAACGCATAACATGGTGAGCCCTGATTGAAACACACGCAGGCTATAGACACGGGGACGACTCTGATCTCGCTACCGCAAGACGTCGCAAAGGAGTTCTATGCGCAGGTACGTTCCCGGACCACTACAAGGGTAGGCGTTGACGCGTTGACGCTGTGTAGATTCCCGGGTCAGCACCAGGGGAGTTCCCAGGCAAGTCACTCACCGACAGGCGTTGTATGTAATCCTGAACTTGGCTTGATTCGTAGGATGGTACACGTATCCATGCAACGCGAACATATCGGTCGCCCTGCATTTCGACAACATAGCATACTCGGTTCACCCCGCCGATTTCGCCGTCGGCAAGTCGGACGAAGAGAACTCAACGTGCGTGTGGACTGTTCGTCTTCGCCTGCAGGACTTGTTAGCTGATCGCTCTACTACAGGACCTGCTATGGCGCTGTCATCGGGGCCGATATCGCCCCGGACTTTGCGATCATCGGCACCCATTTCCTGAAGAACTGTGAGTAGCGGACATTTATGTGCTACGTTGTGCGCGAGCGATGCTGACGCTAGATGGGCGACCAGGGTACACGATCTTCGATTACATGGGAAGAGTGGGCTTCGCACCGAGCATCAACCAGTATTAGCATTGAGACCCCCAAGGACACGCGGTGTGCAGCATGCTGCAGCAACGTAGCAGTAGCATCTCTCGAGTCCTACATCACTATATGTCCATCCTATCCCCCAGTAAGCTCCGTGCGCGCCGAGACCGAATCATCCCTAATGGGACTCACCTCCGAGAGCGTCCCGGGTACGTCTACAAGTACCGAAGAACAGCACGAACGCGAACGCCGCCCCGCACATCACGCCGACTTGAGCCTTGCTCCCCCAGTCCGGCCAGCCGTTGCTGCCCCGAGCACCTTGCGCCGCTGCTTCATCATATGCGTGTACATCACATACAGCCCTGACAACGAAGCTCAGCAACAACAACGCGTACCCGACGAAGCCGCGCGAGTGCCCGTGGGCGAGCGCGCCGTACGTACCGGGCCACCAGACCGCGAAGAGCAGCTCGCGCGCCGTCGTGTGTAGATTCCCGAGCGCGCCGCCGCGCGCCCAGCCGAAGGCGGGGTGCGGGAGCGTCGCGTAGATGAGCAGCGCCTCGGACGACGCGCCGGTCGGGTAGAGCACGTAGAAGAGCGTGTAGCGGAGGAAGACGAGCGCGCGCGGCTCGTGCCCGAGCAGCGCGCATGCGTAGAAGGAGTACCGGACGACCTCCGTGAGCGCCCAGGAGAGCACCATCGACGCGTACAGCGGGTTCGTGTGCGTCTGCGTACGCGTACACCGTACATCGTACACGCAAGTTGCGGCGTGGGGTGTGGGTGGGTGTGAGGGGCAGGTGGGTGAGTGAGTGTGAGAGGCAGACGGGCAGGGGAGGCGGGAGGCGGGAGGAGACGGGACGCACCTGGGGGAACTGCGCAACGACGCCCCACACGAGGTACAGCCGGCTGCCGACCTGCACCGCGGTCGTCGCGAGCGGGCTGCGCACCCACCCAAAGAGCACATGCAGCACCTCGAGCGCAGCGACGCTCTGCACGAGCGCGACGTCCGCGCCCACCGCCGCGTGCGCCGTGCGCGCGCGCTCGATCACCGCCGCGACGGTTATGGATGTGGGCACGGGAAAGAGGAGGACGGCGAGCGTGCGGACGAGGAGGTACGCCCAGCCGAGCGCGGAGAGGACGTTGTAGAGGACGAGGTAGTACTTCACGAGCGGGGGCGGGCCTGCGTACGTGCGTGTGCCGGATGCATGCGTGGCGGGCGGTCAGTCGGTGTGCCTCGGGAGGCGTGCGAGGCGGCGACGCTCACCTCGCTTTTTCGTGCGCGGGGACACGGGTGCTCGGGGCTCGGGAGTGTCGACTTCCTCGACGAAGGCCATGGCTGCTCGTGCGTGCGGGGTCGTGGTCGTGGTCGTGGTCCGGGAGAGAGATGGTGATTTCGTGAGCGCCGAGCGCTACCGGTACCCACAGTTCCGACTCGGAGCAACGAGCTCGGACTCATACTGGGTGCGTCAGACGTCCCGGCCCCGCTTCTCATCTCGAAAGTAGAGAGTTCATGCGAGCGCACAGTGAAAACTCAACAAGGCTTGAGCTTGAAATCTGAGAGAACGGAAAGGGGGAAGAATATGATACATTCACAGCTACACAGCAAAATGCGCGAATAACAAGGCCCCAACTCGACACCCACCGCCCCGTACGTACGTATACCACCAACACCCCACTGAGAAGTCATGCACGCACGTATTCGAACGTGGATGACAGCCCGCGCGACCATCGCCCGCTCACCCAGGTCGCTGTTACTTGTTCTCCCGCCCATCGTCCGCGCTTCCCGGAGCCTGCTCGTTCTGCCCGTCATTCCCGTTCCCGTTCGCGGCCTGCTCCTGCTGATGCTGCTGCTGCCCCGGGGGCGGGCCCTGCTGCTGCTGTGGCGGCGCGCCGTTGCCGTTGACGTTGACGGTATTGGGGTCCGGGAGCGGCACGTTCGCGTTCGGGTTGAGCGACATGAGCTGGTTCTGCGTGGCCTGGAGCGCCGCGCGCAGCGTCGCGTTCTCGATGCGCAGCTGGTCGACGATCGTCCGGCACTCCTCCCACCGCCGGTTGGCCTCGTCTGCGGAGGCGAGCGCCGCGTCGAGCAGCTGCGAGCGCGACTCGAGCGTCTTGACGTGTCTGGGAGGGATCGCGGATGGTCAGCGAGGGCATCGAGATGCGGGATCTTGTAATAGGAGTATGACACGAAGCCCGCCGCAAGTACGTCTTGGGAGTGTCACCTAACTGCTGTGACGGTACTTGTGATAGCGCATACAGCCAGAGGACAGTCGAGTTGTATGCGCCCCCCAAGCAACGTGGTAGGGCATGCTACAGCTGGTCGCCAATCTGACTGCAACTGCGATAGATGTGTACGGGTGGCATTGATTGTGACCGCTCTGTCGCATGAGCGGAAGATGGCATGTCTACGTCACGAATGGATGATCCCTTGCGCTGGCTTCGCGCACTTCAAGCAACTCCATGGAGGAAAACATGAACCAGACACGGTTGGAAAAATGTCGATTTTGCAGGACTCAAGCAGATCAATGCGGATTCCGGCCATCGTAACTCCTTCCAAAAGGAGCCCCCTGGCTCGAAATCCCGCAAAGCCCCTCTAAACCGAGCAACTCTTCCGACGCTGATGCTACAGCGATGCGCGGCCATCCTGTAGCCGCCTAAAAGGGGTCCCAGACAATGACAAGTCGAACAAACTTCATGTCAAGATCTCTCAGACCCTGTGTTGATTTCAGAAGAGCGAACACGCTGGTCGCGCCCTGCACAGACGCTATGGGGACGCGACCAGCGTGTGAAGACGGGAGTTGAGACGGAAAGGACACGAGCAATTCGAACAAAGTCCATCTCGGGAAGTTGAACGATCAGGAGCACAAAGAGGAGGTACGCACTGGTCTCGACGCTCACGGAATGCCCGTTGCGCCTTCCGATTCTGCTCCGCCCGCTTGCTCTGGCTGAGCGTCCTCCCCGCTGCATTCGCCGCGTGCGCCTGGTCCGACTGCGGCTGAGGTGGGGGCCCGCCGGGATGGCCAGGGAGCGGGCCCGGATGTGGGGGTGGCGGCATGCCCCCCGGGGAGAAGTCGGGCGGGGGCGGGTACGGATAGGGCATCGGGTGGCCTGCGAGGTGGGGCGGGGGCGGGTGGATGAGGGTGTGCGGGGGCGGGAGCGCGTGCGGCTGCATGTTCACGGGCGGGCCTGGGGGCGGGGGCATCGCGCCGGGGTTGGGCGGGCCTGGGGGCGGGGCTGGGCCGGAGTCTGCTGAGGCCGTCGCGGGCGACTTGCGCTTCCTGGATGGGCGGGGGGCCTGCTGGGTCACGGAGGGGGGGTCGTCGCGGAGACGGAGGGTCTGGAAGGTCCCGCCTGGCTGGGGCTGGGGCGGGTTGTGGTGGAGGGCATTGGGGTCAGCCGTCGGGGGCTGGGAGTGCTGTTGCGCCTGCTGTTGTTGCGGCGGTTGCTGCTGGTATGCGGGGGGAGGGTGTCCTAACATGGGCAATATGCGGGACAGTAGACAATCGTCGTGTGTATTAGTAAGAAACTCGCGTGGCGGAGTTCGTCCTCCTCCGGCCCCGTCTGCCACGTGACCCACTCCTTCTCCCGACTCCGGTTTCGTCGCGCGAAGGCCTCTCCTCTGACCATGATCTGGACCCCTAGCCTAAGCCTTCACTCGTTTGTTGTATGCGCACTGCTCTCAGCCAGACAAATCCTGTAAACTCCCGCCTACGCTTCGACGTGATCCACGAGATCATCATGCGGCCCGTTCGCCGTCTGTTCCGCGCCCGAACTATCGTCTCGCTGAACTCGTTCCCAGAGTATACGCCGATGCCCTTCCCAGCGGACTTTGGCCGGTACTTTGGCTGACAAAGCGTGGTTGGGCAATACTTGTAAGCTGCGTAATTTCCGACCGCTACCGACCAGCCGCTAAGCGCATCGCAGACTGCTTTTGTGTCCGATACTTATCCCGCCGGCGTAAGGCTGATATTGTACGGCAGACCCACCTTAGGTCCGACCAACAGAAAATCGACAAGGATCTTGAACTACTCTTCAAGCTTCAAAAAGCAGATGGATCCATCTCTACAGCCCTAGGGGTCTTTGCCAGGGAGGATTTACGACCGGAGTGATATGCAATTCTGGTAAGAAAGTGCTTCAGTATTGTTAGCCTCGTTGACATCTCATCTCATCCAGGTACATCTCCGCACAGACCATCGTTGGTTCGACGACAGTATTGACAGCGGCCAGACCGGGTCATGATCGCAATTATGTCGAAGAAGACAAGCACCAACCCTCGCCACTGGATTGGCGGTGGTAGGTGCTCATTGTCGGCTGTACACAGGTCCGGAGGACGGTGTAATCTGGTGTAACCTCTTCTCAGGATCTGTGTACATCCTCCCGGCCTCGGTCTCAATGTTATCCGTCCGGTCATCGCGAATGTGTACATGTGCATACACTCTCTCGGCCACAGAATTGAGGAGTACTCTTAAGGAAGTTGAGCATGGTCTCATACTGTCTCATCACGGCGGGATTGGGTTGATATAACCACCGACGATTGCGTTCGCTTCACAGACCTTCTGCGTGTTCTCCAAACCAGCCTCGAAGGAAGAATAAGCGTTCCGGTGCATCGCGACCACTGTACGGGGACATTCCATCCCTCTGTCAGAAGTCATCTCGCGTTTCGAGTTCAGCTACACTGCGGCTTCCTGCGTCTGGTTTCTCACCGAGCACAATCGTAACCGTCGAGGAGTCTTGTTCAGGCACACCCGCGAGCTGCTGTGCTCAAATGTGGTATTGTCTTGGACTGCCACTCCTGGCATACTGAGGCTCTCATCCCGCCCACAGTATTACTCGAGCTATATTCTACTGTATACCACATGTATCGAGCTTGTTACAGGCTTGTCAGCAGACGACGTATACACAGGGAGTAACTTACATAGCCGGACTAGCAGTGCCCTGATCACTATCAGGACCGAATTCGGCCTGTTCCCACTCATGGAATTTGCACTAACCTCGAGGTGATTGCAGCGCATTCGCGTTCTGGAATACGGAATCGTTTGCTTGCCGGGGCGTGTCCTGATAAAATACACAACAAGATTACCTTTCACTGATCTTTCCGTTCTCAGGACCGCCGCGGAGGCTTCTGGTGATGCAATCGCATACTCTGCATCCCCAGTGTCTCCGCATCACAGTTGTCAGTCTGTCGTCGACTCAGTAGCAACGCAGAATTCAACACGGTCATACAGGGGATAATACTGAGCGTTCTGGCCGGCAAAGGCTAGGCCAGCCAATAAGCGAGCGGATAGAGAGGGAGGTGCCATAAGCGGGCAAAGGTTCGCACGGGGACCTGCCTGCAACGCGTCGACATTGAGCTTCTGTCGTTGTTCTCGACCGCCTCACCAGCCCCCATACCCCGTCCCCCTGCAGAGCTGCTACCCTCATGGCCACTGCAGCATCTCCGGATCTAACAGGTACCCAGGTATGCTCGCCCGCACCCTCAGCCCTATCCGCTACTCACCGCCAGCAGTCCGCGAAGGGGAAGGAAGTCGCGGCGGAGCCACAGAGTGTCCAGCCTGCAGAGGGACGCACCGAGCACGAAAACAGCAGCCCAGCAGGCGACGAGTCTTCCCCCAGCGACGACGTCGGCGACGCAGCAGCCCCCTCGTCGAAACACACAGAGACTCCCAACCCTCCCCCGCCCCACCCACAACCCCCATCCGCTCCCGCAGACAGCGCAGGGCTGGCCCCTCCGCCCCCACAGCTGCCTGCCGCCGTGCAGTCTGCGGACTCCATACCCTCGGCACAGGACAGGACAGAGAACGGCACTGTCCGCAAAGGCAAGGGCTCGCTCGAGAGCGAGCAGACCGGCACACAGACGTCCAAGGGCGAGCCCCGCAAGGAGGCGAACAAATCCGTCTCCGACGGCGTGCACACGTCGACCACCGCCGCTGAACAGGCGGACAGTGCGCGTGCACGGCGCTCGAAGAGTCTGCTGTCCAAGCTCCTCCGAGTCCTCGTCCCATGCGTTGGCCCGTCGTCTCGTGCACATCCCATAGACCTGGATGACGAGAAGGGCAAGCCCTCGTCTTCAAAAGCCAGCGATTCTGCGAGCGGGCTGAAGGAGAAGCAGGCGGCGAAGGAGGCGGAGGAGCTGCCACCAGCACCCCAGGAGACGACGCCGAATGGCGCCCAGGCGTCTACGTCCGACGCTGAAATCCCACCCCCGCTCCAGCCCATTGACATCCCCGAGCAGCCTGACGACCCCAATGTGCTTGTGCCGCCAACACCCACGAAGACGCTCCCTTTGGAGGAGACGGAAGGTGTGACGTCAGGTGCGGTGCAGCCTCCAGGCTCGACGGGCGAGGAGAGCATACACAACCACTCGAGGAGAAATTCGAGCCATATGGGAGACGAGTCGGATGGTTCGACCAGCTTCACTGAAGACGAGGACCTTGAGGATGGGACGCCTATCGATGAGGTAGAAGATGAGGAGGAGCGACTTATCATGCAGGGTGGTGCGGGAATTCCGATTGGACCTGTGAGTACTTCCGTCATATCTTCCCCGAACAGCATTAGACAACAATGTGCGGTAGGACGGCATCCCCAGACCATTACTACCACCATTATCTCCAAAACACGCTGGTCGGAAATGCCTTGTGCTCGATTTAGACGAGACCCTTGTGCACAGCAGCTTCAAGGTGTGTTATTCCGTTAGAACTCGACGCTTCGACATCCGTTGGTGACATGTCATGCAGTCTATCCAACAAGCGGACTATGTTGTGCCTGTCGAGATTGAGTATCATTGGCACAACGTGTATGTCATCAAGAGACCAGGCGTCGACAACTTCCTGAAGAAGATGGGAGAGATTTACGAGGTTGTGGTGTTCACTGCGAGTCTCAGCAAGGTATGTTCTTCCGACCCCTTCCTGTTGACATGTCTGACGTGATAATCACAGTACGCGGATCCAGTACTTGACAAGCTCGACATACATCGCGTGGTATCGCATAGATTGTTCCGCGAGAGCTGCTACAACCACAGAGGGAACTACGTGAAGGTACGCCATTGGCCACTGTTAGCGCGTCTCTACGTTTATACTGACACCGTGCCTGCAGGACCTTTCGCAACTGGGACGTCCAATCGCCGACACCATCATCATTGACAACTCGCCAGCATCGTACATCTTCCACCCCAATAACGCCGTCCCCGTTTCCTCATGGTTTAACGACCCTCACGACACGGAACTTACAGACCTGTGCCCGTTCCTGACCGATCTGGCCGAGGTTGAGGACGTTCGCGGGGTGCTCGATGGTGGCCTATGACACGAGGAGCAGGAGTGAGGCCGAGGACGCGGGGCACCGCTGTCGCGGACCGGGATATGTCTTGACCGTCCCACATGCATACCCATGTCTGTCTATGCATGCTGTCCATGTCGCTCATCGTAGTCAGCACCAACGTTGATGCGTCAGGGACTCGTATGTCCATGTTCAATCGTCTGCGCGCCGGACTGCCGTACCGTCGCCTGGAACGGCTCCCCTTGTGTGCCGTCCCCGGACTTCGATGCAACGTGCCCCTCGGCCTTTTTGTCTGCACAGGATCCCCCGGTCCGACCCCTCTCCCCACACCATCTGCATGCTTACGGTATCCTCCCTCACGGACCCATCGTCGTCCCGTCCCCGGCCGCATTCTTGTATCTCCACGTATGTCGTCGCTCTTCCGTTCTGTGGTTATCCTTTCGTACATACGCAGTCGACCCGTCATCCAGCTATCGTATACCCCCGCAATCCCCCGCAATGCTTGTTATGGTGCCCGCTACCCCTCCATATCCGCCTACCCTACACTCGCAACCGCAATCGCAACGAACGAACGCCCTACCCCTCCCAAGAATTCACAGACATCGTACGCCACCCCAAAACAATACTGCTACCGTCGAGGCCATGTCCACGAAACACTTGTCGAGCCTTTAAACCCTCCGTCTAACTGCCCTTCATCAGCGAGGCGCACCCCCAACCCACCCGGTTCAACACATCCCTCGCCTCCGCCCGGATATGCCCACCGTTGCTGCAGTCGTCGTTCCGTTCGTACCCCGTCTCTCGTCTCGCTCGCTCGCGCCCGCACCACCCGCTAATGTCCCCCCGCCCCGTCTCCCCTTGTAGATACAGATACAGATCCGCCCCGCGCGTCCACTGTTTATTGCGGCCCGGCTCGTGCTCGTGTTCGTACACTCTCGTCTGTCGCTCCGGATCCGCGCCCGCGCTCACCGCACACGGTCGTTCTCCCAGGCTCGACGCTCGACGGAAGCCCCCCACGCTCTTTGCCCGTTTCTGTTTCACCTGCCCTGCCCTGTCTTCACTCATGGTCCCCGTCTGCGTCCCGCCTTTCGAGTCCAATATTGTTCATATTCACCTCGCACTTGCGCGCGTCCTCGAGCTTCAATATTCATATTCATATTCGTTTCCTTCTTGACGAGCTTCGGGCGCCGCAGGCCCCTCTTCTATTAATCGACTCCCCCGGACTTGCTTGCTATTTACATTCACATTCGGCGGTGGGTCGCACTGTATTTTTGCACACTCTGACGTCCGCAGATCCGGCGTGTTCCCGTTCACGTTTCCCTTCGCGTTCTTTCCATCAAGTTCACTGTTCCTGCCACCAACCCCCATCCGGACCCTGTCTCGTTTGATATCATCGGACGTTCTTCTCTTCCATTTCCCCACTTCTTGCTGCATCCCCTAATCGCCGGGGTGAGGCGGCTGCGGTTGAGGTCGCGGTCGCGGTTGCGGATGCATTGCGGAGGATCCATACCACTTCTGCCTCGTATTCTCTCTCTCTCTCGTCGGACGTGCCGATCCATGGCCACCCCCATGCAATATCCACCACCGTATATACGCATATACGCAGACGTATACACCCCTCACGCGCACGTACTTAGACCTCTCTCCTCTCCCGCCTCTGCCTTCCCCCCTAACGCGTTCCTCTGATCACGCCGTACGGTACACAGTTTGACGAACCTTGTATGAAATGCGATGACCCTTGACTTGATTCATTCGCGTGCTCGTCTCCGTCGCTGACTGTGACAATGGCAGTCCAGTGCCACACATCGCGGAGGCTTACACTGCAGGGGTTCGTGCCACCCACCTCGTGTTGAACACGAACACCTGTCACAGGGTCCTTGTCGCCAATGCTGAGAGGATGGAAAATATGCCGCTTCTGTTACTGCAAACAGTCGGCGATTAAAGAGGTGAGCAATCAAGCTCAGCGTGTTCTTCCAGTATAAAGCTGTCATCAGCGTACGCACTCGAGATCATGTCTAGAGACTCTGACTCTGAGATCTGAGCACTTAGGCGCGGATGTGGGTGTACCAGCACATTCTAGTCCCCATCAGTGGGGGGTTAATGCGAAGGTTTGACCACGATTTTAGCTCAACTTCTGCAAATTTGAACATCACATCGCTAGAAGCCGCCTACAATCCGAGACCCCCCCCACGTATGCAAACCTATGCAAACTCGTACTGTAGGGTCTTGGCCATGGAGATGGCAGGAGCCTGGTGTAGTACCTCGGTCCTCCTCCTCCGTGCCACAACGGTTTCATCGATATCGGGAGCCGATGTGCCTGGTGCATTACAGTTCTAGCGCGGCTGCGGTTCCTAGGTGGAGCCTAGCCGCCGGGTGGACCGCGTTACGCGCACAGTAAGGAGTCGGGTGGGACCGCGTTCGCGGCATGGCGGAATCGGGGCGACGGGAGTGCGGACAACCGGACTGAGCTTCGAGGGTCGCACACGCCGAGCTCGAGGCGCACCCATGGATCCGCAGGCAGAGTTCGGTTCGAGCGTGAACAAAAGCCAGAGCCCGGGAAGACACCATGACAACAGCTGGGCCATTCGGGGTTCGGGGTGATAGGCTGATGGCGCTGCTGGTGATACTAATGGCAATCAAGTAATATAGCTGCATAGGCCCAGCTTGTTGTAGGTGTGGCAGTGATGAGAATCAGATCATCCTGCGGTCGGTACACGTTGACCTGGGCGCTGTGTCGACACGAACCTGCGAAGCTGCTCGCGGAAAGAGAGAGGACTGCGAAAGGACATGGATGTGGGATGTGGCGAAGCCTACATAGTACATGCGTGCAGTACAGGCGGACGTCCTAAGTTTTAAGTTACGCAGAATGGCGAAGTCGGGATAGCACGTGTCGGGCGTCTACGGCGGATGATGGGCTCGCGGGCTTGTGCTCTGTTCACAGCGCCCGCTCCCTGTTGCTGTCCAACGCCAGGCTCCGGATAGCCTCTCCTCTCTTCCTCCTCCTCCTCCTCCTCCTCCTCCTCCTCCGCCTCCTCCTATCCACCTCCTATTCACCTCAACGCGTCTGCTCTGCCCACGCTCAGCGCAGGCCGCGCGCGTCCAACCGCTTTCCCTCCCTCGCATCTCGGCCTGTTCAGTGTTTATAATCTCGGGGCTCTTCTCTACAGACTCGCTCTAGATCCCCCTCGCGTCTTCTCTGGCCTCTCCAGCTTCCCCCTCCTTGCCTGCCGTCGATGCTTGCAGCTCTCCAACCCACCCACCCTGGCGCGATGACAGACTACATGGCAGCCCAAGATCCCGCACAGACTATCACGGAGGACAGGATCTGCCCGGGCTGCAAACGATCCGTGGTCGACGAGAATGGCGGCGTGGTGGTTGCGTTTGGGTAAGTTCTCTCTACCTTAATGAGCACTTTCCTTCTCCCGCCCTCCATTCTTCGACGCGTCGCTGTCTTTCCCATGAATGGACCGTTCGTTCCTTGGCGCCCATTGGTTGCGTTACCGATCTCCGCGTTGTCGCCCCTGCCCAGAGCTCCATCATGTCGAGTTGGAGATGGCAGGGCTCATGCAACTACCACTCTCAATAGTGGGCGTGGAGAACGGGGAGCAGCGTTGGTCCGTCGCTGCTCAGCGCCTGTGGTACACCCGTCCCTGAATGACTTCCCCGTGTCTTTCCCCCTTCCTACCTTCGCACTAGGTGCACATTGGGCCCAAAGGCGTCTTCTATCTGCTCCTCTTCAATTTTCATCCAAACAGAGCAGTTCACGTCTCCTGCTGCATCTGTTAGGTCATCCCGGGGTCAGGTGTATGCGATGAGGGTGACACCTCGCGTGGCCGTATGATGGTGTTGTCGTCGTCCTTGGGATGTACAACACAGATCGTTCAGCCAGAGCGGGAGCTCTTGTCATCTCGCGCCGACGTGCGTTTCGCGCCTACCGTCCGCTGCTTCAAGTCCCGGTTTGTGTTGCTGACTGCGCACTTGACGGACAATGGACGAGACGCTGTTTCGTGTGTCAATGGGGCGCTGTGCTTGACGCCGTGCAATTGAACGCCCCCACATTCCAAGTCCTTTGGCTCGATTTCGAGTCGAGACGACTTGGTTGTGACATATATCACTGACAAAGGGCCCTTCGGTTGAGCCAGTGACATGTAGTGGGAAGCATGTCCTGTGCACTGAAATGCGGGGATGTATGGCGCAGGTCTAGCCGTGCGGAACTCCCAAACGCGCGGTGCGGGTGAATCTCCTGTGGCCATTGGTGGCGACAGCGCTCCGCCTGTGTAAAGCGCGTTTCCTGAACCCTTCATTCACCCAGCATTGTCCTTCTTTCCACCAACGACGCGTTCGCGATACTGACCATGATTCCGTTTCCTAGACAATCCTTCTTTCACGTTGATTGTTTCAAGTGCGCAAAATGCACAAACCAAGTAACGGCCGACACGAACCTGCTTCTTCTTTCGGACGGATCGCCGATATGCGCCAACTGTTCATATAGCTGCAATGTCTGCAAGCAGCCTATCCTAGATGAAGCCATCATGACCGGCGACGACTCGTACCACGCACATTGTTTCAAATGCAAAGTGTGCAAGAACCGGATCGACGAGCTTGTGTTCGCGAAGACGAGCAAGGGCATCTACTGCATGGACTGCCACAACGAGCGTGTCGCACGCAGTCAACGACACCAACAGGCGCGGAAGCAGGAGAAGGAGCGAGCAGCGCAGGCCGCGGCGAATAGTGGTCGGGGTGGAAGTGTGAATGGTCGGCAAGGTGACTCTCGAGAAGGCCAAAACGGCAGGCCGTCGAACGTGGTGCGTCCCCGCAACATTGCGGCAGCTGTCAGATCTCATCTCATCTCCCCGTCATGTGCAGATCAACAACGACGAAGGACGTCCGACTTCACTGACGAACTCGACAGAAGCGTCGTCGCCCGACACATCGCAGTATGGCGGTGGGGTGCTGTCACGACCGAGCTCAAACCGCGCCCCCGACTCGGCGGGCAGCCAATCACCCGGTCCTTCATCGGCGGGCGCGAAGAGGGGCTCAATCCTCAACACCCTCGTCGCATCTGAGGCTCAGCACCGACAACAGGGCCACTCCGCTGCACCGCCGCCATCACACGGGCGTCTTGGATCGCCTTTGGAGCGACCTTCCGTGCCCTTGTCAAAGAGGTCCTCGGGTATGTTTATTGGCCTACCCTCCTCGCCTTCCATAACCCGTCACCCATCCACCAACGGACGACCTTCCACCGCCGGTAGCTCAGCCGCCAGCTCACCCATCGACCTATCCCGCTCGACGACGTCGCCTTCCTCCAGGATGGAGACACTCTCCGTTCCCCATGGCGCGGACAACGCAGTTAACAAACGCAAGAGTTTCGATGGCGGCATCCGCCCATTAAACCTCCTGCGTTCGGTGGCCAGTAGTGCCTCCCTGAACACGCAGAACGGCAGGCCAACAGACTATACTCGCTCTGTCTCGAACGCTACCCCTCCCGTCTCCCGTAGTCGAGACTCCTCTCGTCCACATTCCCCACTACAAGATTATTTCGACTCATATGCCGACGATCCCAACTCCTACAACGACCACGACCACGCAGGATCTCCTATATCCCCTCCGATTGGGAGGAACGACTATGACGCTCAGCGCATCGCTGCCCAAGGGCGGGGACGCTCAGCATCCTCTAGCGCATACATGACCGAATCGACACCTTCACGCGCCACCCCTCCAAGGCCAACGCTCAACCTGGACCGCATGCCCACACGGTCGAGCAGTCTGGCTATCCCATCATCATTC
The DNA here is from genome assembly GCA_033807695.1 of Daedaleopsis sinensis. Taxonomy (NCBI): domain Eukaryota; kingdom Fungi; phylum Basidiomycota; class Agaricomycetes; order Polyporales; family Polyporaceae; genus Daedaleopsis; species Daedaleopsis sinensis. The sequence goes on from CM066306.1 coordinate 3,579,577, forward strand.
GAGGCGCTCGAGGCCGAGTCCCCGTCGAACCTCGTGCTGGACCGCAGCCCCGTGAACCGCCCCTCTCAGCTCAATCTGAACGGCAGCAACTTCCGCTCCCAAGCGCAGCGCGCCCCATGGGACGAAAGGCGCCGTGCGAGCCCGGACCTGATGCGGCAGAGCGCGTTTTCCGGCGTCGAATTCGAGCTCCAGGGGCCCGGCAGCGGCTCCGTGCCGCCCTCCCCGTCGCATTTCGTGGACGTGCCGCACAGCATCGAGAGCGGGACGGACACGGAGGCGGAGTCAGAGAACGACTCGCACGACGGCAGCCACAGCAGCGACCGCCCGCCGTCGCTCCCGCCCAAGGAGCCTCCGCGCCGGCACGGCGACTTACGCGTGGACGTCCCCTCGCGCAGCTACACCCCCGCGAACGCCGGCGGGAGCGAGGGCACGCCCGAGTCGTCGCCCGTCGAGCGCACGTCCCGCGCGACATACATCATGCCCGCGCTGCCCCCCATTCGCATCTCGACGGGCGGCTCCGACTTTTCCGAGTTCTCGGGCTACTTCAAGGCGCTCGACGACGCGAATGCCGCGAGCGCGGGCAAGCAGGACGGCGGGCGGCTCAAGCTCGACCTCACACTCACCGCGCCCGACTCGGCGGCCGCGGCGGCCGCGCCGACGACGCCGAAGAGCGACATCACCGTGCATGTCGCCGTGGCCGAGGCCGAGGAGACCCCGATGAAGCGCAGGCCGCCGCCGAACCCCACCGATGCGGACCGGAGCGGGGCGACGAGCCCTGCGTCGTCGAGCAGCCACGACTACGTCTACGTGGACAACGCGCGGCGGTCGGGCGAGCGCGGGCGCGAGCGGGGGCACCGGCACATGCGCGTCGACTCGAACGCCGGGCGCGTGAACGGGAATGGGAACGGGGCGGCGCACATCACGGTCACTGCGCCGGGCGACGGCGTCGAGGCGCTGCGGCGGACGCTACAGGATGCGGTGGTCGGCGCGTCGGAGCGGGGCGCGGCGCAGGTGGCGCTGGACGCGAACCTCGTGCTGGCGATCATCAATGCGCTCGAGCAGCAGCAGAACGAGCACCAGGACCTCCGGCGGAACTTGGACGGCATGAAGGTGCGTTAGTTGCATGTGCTCCGCTGGCGGAGCACACACATGCGCAATAGAGTCCGATGCTAATGCGGCGATTGCACTTCAGCGGCAGAGCAAGCAGTACATCGAGGGTCTGACAGTTGCGCAGACGGAGTACGACCGCGAACTCAAAGCACGACGGGACGCCGAGGCGGAGGTGACGCGGTTGCGCGTGCTGCTTTCGGGCCAGGCTGTTCGCCTGACAGCGATCACGGGTGACTCGAAACGCCAGGAGGCGCAGAGGCAGCTCGCCCGCGAGCTCAGCGACCAGATGTCTTCCCTCGAACGCGATCTCTCGAAGCTGAAGGTCGAGCGCGACATGACGATGGCCGAGGTCGAGCAGCTCTCTGCTTCACGAAGGTGCGTGTGCCGCTATGGTCTAGTCAGCTATGACGTATGAGCGGCGGTTGATTCGTCGTCTTCTCCTTATCGTGTGTGCAGCTCCTCGTCTGTTGCTGACGGTGAGGAGGGCGGGGCGTCGCTCACGCGGGCACTCTCGATGCGCTTCGATAACATCAAGGTGCAGTACAAGCACGAGCTCATCCCTCTCAACGAGCAGCGCGAGATTCTCACCCGCGAGATCGCGGAGCTCAAGGCGTCCCGCGACGCCATCCTCGAGGAGACGACCGTACTCAACAAGCGCAACGAGGAGCTCGCACAGCTCAACTCGCAGTACCAGCGCCGCCTGGAGGCCAAGGACGAGAACGTGCTGCAGGAGCGCCAGACGAACTCGTTCGACCGCGCGCGCTCGCCCCCAATGCTCAACGCGTCCGTCTCGTCGACGACGCTTGCGCTCTCCGAGGAGTCGTCCGACACTAAGTATGTCAAGATTTCGAAGCCGGATGTGCAAGACACGCCGCAGCCCCGCCCGCGCTTCATCAAGTGGCCCGGGTCGAAGGCCCCGAAGGAGAACGTCGGGGTCGCGAACATGAACCTCGGCTCGGTCACGAACCTCAACAACGCGGTCGCGTTCAGCGCGGACCCGAGCAGGTCCAGGTTGCGGAGCGACCACGTCTTCCAGCAGATCAGCTTGATCAGGCCCGCGCGGTGCGACTGCTGCGGGGAGAAGATGTGGGGATCGTCGATCCGGTGCGCAAGTGAGTCCCTTTCGCGGTCCGCTGGTTACTTGTGGCGCGACAGGCGGCTGACGTTTGTGGCCTGGGGGCGGTAGATTGCAGCGTCGCTGTGCACACCCGTTGTGTCAGCCACGTCGCCCTAACGTGCTCGCAGCAGCAGCCCGTCAGGGAGGACCCGCAGGCGCCGATAGCGCCACTACGTAAGTCATTCTATGGCGGGGTGAGCTGCACCTTGACTGCGGTCGTCTGACGGACCGTGTGTTCTATTGCAGCGCCATCGATGTTTGGTCGTGACTTGGTCGAGCAGGTGCGCGCTGATTCTAGAGACGAGCACAGGATGGTCCCCGTGATTGTCGAGAAGTGCATCGACGCCGTGGACAACATCGGTGAGTCCAGCCGCGCCTCGTCGATATATACATTGTGCACATGCTTATTTCTTCCGCTTCAGCGCTCGAGTACGAGGGCATCTACCGCAAGACCGGGGGTTCCGGCCAGTCTAAGATGATCACGCAGCTCTTCGAGCGCGGCGACTACACGTCGTTCGACCTGCGGGACTCGGATCGCTTCAACGACATCTGCAGCGTGACCTCCGTGCTCAAGTCCTACTTCCGCGCCCTCCCCAACCCGCTGCTGACGTACGCACTCCATGACAAGTTCATCAACGCTTCTACCATCCGGGACCTCACGATCAAGGCGAGCACGTTCATCGAGCTCGTCCGCGAGCTGCCTGCGGAGCACTATTACACTCTCCGGGCTCTGATGCTCCATCTATACCGGTGCGTGTGCTTCACGTTATATCACGAGGCTGCGTGGACGGGGGACTGACTGGCCGCATCTAGGATCTGCGAACGGAGCGAGTGCAACCTCATGCACGCCAGAAATCTCGGCGTTGTCTTCGGACGTGAGTCTCCTATCTATCGTACCACTGATAAACGGATACTAACGTCCGCCTCCGCAGCGACGCTCATGCGCTCCCCGGACCCGGGCGCCGAGTTCAGCGACATGGCGGGCAAGGCGCTGTGCGTCGAGTGGCTGGTCGAGAACGCGCCCCGCATCTTCGAGGCCCAGCTGCCAGAGCACGACGACTAACCGCTCAGTAACTGTTATTTCCTATTTGTCCCCCCGCCTTGCCCTCCCGGACCGCTCCAACCCCCTCCCCCTGCATGCTCGCTCAGTGTGGTCGTGCGTAGCCCTGTAGAACAGAACCGCGCATCGTGTATCAAAAGCCCCATCTTCCTCGTTCTACCCTCTTGTTTACCTATCGCCCTGTTGCCTTGTCTGTCTCTTATATGTCACTCGATCTCATTCATTTCGTTGGGTTCTTCTTTCGGCGGATCACGGTGGACGACTACCCTCCACCGCATGTTCATATTCATGTTCATATTCACGTTCAGATCCACGTTCAAATCCCCGCTCTCGTTCCTCCTTCGATTCTGCGCCCGGTCGTTAGGGCGCCCGGCCGGGCTGCGGCCTTAACCGTTTATACTATTCCTACCCTACACCCCTCCTGTGTGAGCAGCAGCAGCAGCAGCACCCCACCGCGTACCACTATCCCCGCCCCGCCCCGCCCCGCCCCCACGCGTTCCCCGCCCCCCGCGCAGTCTCGCCGTCGCCGTCGCCGTCTCCATCGCGCCACGACATCAGTAGCTATCTATACCCGAGCTTTATGAGTATGTATACCACCCTAGCACCGGCTTCCTCGATATCACTATCACACCACTGTCTCCAAGCAAGTTTGCTGCGCGCACCGTCCGATCGAACCGAGCGAGGTTCGCGATCCGTGCACATGCACATGCACATTGCGGTGGCATGTACATATGTTTACATGTATGCGCCCCCGTGTGCGCGCGTCCGTTTCCGTAGGTAACGATCGTTCGAATTCGAAGCCAAGGGTATGTAGGGATACATGAGCGACAGAAGCAAGTGGATAAATATAGTACGAAAACAAGCACGGTGCACAGGCGGTCAGCAAGCCAACAATGCAGCACAGCGGTAACAAAGCAGGGTATGTGGTGAGGCGACAGGCGGTATGCGATATGCGATATGCGGACTCGGAAGGCGGAAGGGGGGGAGAAGGGGTCCAGGGAAGGGCAGGGCAGGGAGTGCAATCCCGCCCGGCCCTCAGATATCGAATATCAGATATCAGAGCATCTCCCGCGAGCGTTTGCCCCGCGAGCTGGACTCGTGCATGCTGCAGTAGAGGAAGTGGCGGCGGGGGCCGATCGTTGCGCTCCCGGCGACGGCGGGCACGCGCGTGCCCAGCGGCGCGGTGTCCGTCCCGCTGCCCCGCACGCCGAGGGAGAACATGCGGTCGAACACTGCGGAGCCACAGGGGGGGTAGGGGGACGCGGACACGGACACGGACACGGAGAGAATGGAGTCGGTCAGCGTTGGGATCGCGCGCGTGAAACGGTATGAAGGCGAGGAGGAAGACTGGAATATGGGATGTATCAGAGGGAGACTCACAGGTCGCGATGAACGCCTTCGCGGTCGTTTGGCAACTGAGGTGCGTGAGCGAGAGCGGGGGGCTGACGCCCTCGAGCGTGCGTAGGTAGCGGAAGACCATTGACGGTTGGCAGGGCCCTGTGCGCGCAGGGGCGGGGATCAGCCGTCGCGCACATGTCAGAGGAATGCGGACCGACCGAAACGGAAGACGGCCTGGTACGCCTGCCGCCACTTCTCTTCGAGGAGACGCGCGCAGTTCGTGGAGTCGGGACAGGACGCGCACTAGGGTCCCCGGGGAGCGCTGTCAGTGTACGGATTCTGTCGTCCCCAACGGACAGCATAGAGCGATTCGGATGGGACGTACACACTGGTACTCCTTCGCGATCTGCACGAGGCCGAGCTTGAGCACGCGCTCGAGGAACCACGTCCGCCTGCCAATCAACCGTTCCGGTCAGCGCGGAACAACGTACAGCGACCAACGTCCGGGGCATCGCACCTCTTCTCGAGCTTCAGGAGCGTGGCTTGGCTGAGTGTCCCGAGCTCCTCCTCGGACCAGCCGCCGGGGTTGTCGAGCACGAAGCGGCTGGACTCGCGATAGAGTTCTTCCTCGTCGAAGAGCTCCGCGATGCGCATCGCCTTGATCGGCCGCCCCGCCGCGTGCGTGAGCAGGAACGTGAGGCACTCGGTCTGCAGCGCGGAGACGTGCAGCTTGTGCGAGATGTTCATGAGCCCCTCGACGTTGTTCCAGGTGATCGTGCACACGAGGCTCCATTAGATATGTCAGTACATGCGCGTCCCCGATGTGCATTCAAGCCCGAGACACGCACTGTGGGTACACGAACTTGAGGAAGTCATGGAAAGTGCTAGCCTGCAGGCGCGCTTGTGTGAGGGACGGGCGGGAATGATAGACACGACCGCACCCACCTTCTCTTCCTTGAGAACGATGATCGCGTCCGGACGCTTCTCCTTCTCCCTCTCCTTCACCTGCCTCCGGGGTGCGCGCGGAGGGGTCGGGGTCGACGGCGCTGACGCCTTCCCGTCCACGTCCGGGGCCTTTGCCTTCCCTTTCTCCGATGGGGTGGTCGGGCTCGTCGGGCTCGTCTTCTCGAGCTTGCTCAGGCTGTCCTCGCGCGCCCTCGCCTTGTCCTCGGAGCTCGCTTCGACGTCGCTCCCGCTGCCGTCGATGTCCACGTCCAGGTCGAGTTCATCCGGGTCCATGTCCGGGTCCATCGGCGCGAACGTAATCTCGGAGTGCGTGTCGAGCGTGGACTGCCCGCCGGGCACGGAGGGCGGCTGCGAGATGGTGATCACGGAGGACACGGACTGCGGCCTGCCTGTCTCCTTCTCCGTCTCTGCCCAGCCACCGCAGAGCGCGGCCTGGAAGAAGGCAGAGGCGAAGTAGAGAACCTCCCTGTGCGCCCTGGGGAGATACAGATGCAGTTTCAGCGCAACGGTCGACGCGTCGAGGGTGTGGGCGGCAGGAGAGCGGCTGAGGGGTGGGTGCGCACCAGAACGTAGTGGACTCGACAACGATCTTGACGTTACCGGGAAACTTACTGGTGCGGGTGAAGGTCTCGTCGAGCTCTATGGGGTCGTCCATGTCGCCGTTTGTGCTGAGAGAGGAGGCGATCTCGTCCGACTCGCAGCCTTCGATGTACCAGGAGGGCGAGCCGGCGGACCTGAAGATGCCTGCCGCCGCGGCGTGAGTCTCAGTGGGGGAGCTGAGGGAGGCGGAAGGGTTGTGTGAGTTCGGGCCCCTTGAGTTACGGGCAATGAGTATATGCGGAGGATTCATCGTCATCTCCTGCACTCGTTCCTTGACACCGTCTTAGGTTGACCGCATCCAACTACTACTTGTACTGGCATATCAGCCTCGCCAACTTATCACTACGACATCCATACTACACTGTAAGTATACAGCGGCGCTATAGTGTAGTGGTTATCACCCGGGATTCTGACTTCGGAACCGTTCCCGTGACCCAGGTTCGATCCCTGGTAGCGCCTCTCTTTTGTTTTATGTGATACAAGAGAAACGGTTTCGCCAAGGTCCACAACGACTAGAAAGTCTACCGAAGAGCTTATTTGTTGAGCGGATAGTGATAAGACAGACGATAATCGAACACTACATGAACTCGTCAAGTGTCATATTACCGCTTGTGGCCTCAGGCACACTCGTCAACCTGGAGCTCGACACCGACTTCAAAGCCTGCGTATGGTCCGACAAGTGAGACGTAGATAGCGATGGCGCGGCATAGTCAGGCCCCAGCGTCGTCGAGGCTACTCTTGTAATCCTCGTGATGGCGGTCCTTGGCTTGGCATCTTGAGGGACAGCGACGGACTTGTACATCTCCAATTCAGCGCGAAGCTCGTCGTTGTCCGCCAGCACCGCTTCTCGGTCGCGCGTGGACAAGAGCAATTTCTACCGGGCAGAGTCCACAGTCAAGCCGAGCACGCGAAGGATAACATGGTACGGATCTGGACTGACCTGCTTCGTTTCGTGCAGTTCGCGGCGGACACGGTCGAGGTACACGATCCGCTGCGCAGGATTGTTGTGGCCGAGGATCTCGGCGTTGAACTTGCTGAGCCGCTGCGCCTCGACTTCAGCTAGCGCATTCTTCGCGACGAGCGCATCGACTTCGGCCATGAGGCTATTGTAGGCCTCTTCGTACTTCTCTGCGTCAGCGAGGTCCGAGCTGAGCCTGCAGAAAGGTGAGTCCCACGTATATTACCAAGGCGAATGAGGCCACTCACTGCTCGACTTCGGCGCGCAGGAACTGCTCAGCTTGCTTCGCCTGGGCCAGCGACTTGGTTAACCGTTGCCTGGCTTGCGTCTCCTCCCGCAGGCTCTGTTCTGCCCGTGCGACCTCAGCCTGCTTGTCCACCACGACGGTCTGTAGCTCCTTCTTGAGAGACTCGATGCGAATGTTGGACTCCGCCAGAGATGCTACCGACTCGGCGAGCACGCGCTGCCCTTCAGCATGCTCGGCCTGTACTCGAGACAGAGACTCGGAGAGCTGAGTTCGAACGCCCTCGGCTTCAGCGAGCTGCTTCTCGTGCTGGACGAGCTTAGCCCGGCACGCCGTGATGTCCTTGATCAGCACGGAGGCGTGGAAGAGCAAGGCCTCCTTCTGCAAGCGGTCGAGCGTGGCCCATTGCTCAAGATCACTTTGGATTACACGACAAACATCGAGGTCGAGCGATCGCTGTTGCTGGAAAACGGCTGCTGCATCCATCGCAAGGGCCTGCAGATTGTCGGGCAAGGACTGCGCCACTCGAGACATCTCGTGGAGAGAACTCCGGTACGAGTCCGCTTCCTCTTGAGCGTCCCGGACTTGGGTAGCTAGGAACGCGCTCTCCTCCTTGGTCTGGCGAATCAGGTGTGCAAGCTCGTGAACCTGTGCGTCGCTATTGGCAAGCTTCCTCTCCAGCCGATTGTTGCGGAGTTGCAGCGCGGTGAACTCGTGCTTCACGCGCTGGTGTTCGGTGAGGGAGATAGTGGTCGAGGCGAGTCGACCATACTCCGCTGCCACACGAGCAAGGGAGGAGCGGTGCTGTTCGAGTTGGGCAACAAGTTCCTCCTCGGTATCTTCAGCACGAGACTCCAGCCGCTGTAACGCGTCGCGGGCTTTCTCCGCCTCCTTCTCAGCAGCGCGCCACTTGCTCTCCACGTCTGCAGCAGCCCCGAGTGCCTGCTGCACCCGTCCGTCCGTCGTGGCCTTAGCTTCCTGCAACCTCGCCTCGACACCCTCACGCTTCTTCTTCTCCACGGCCAGCGCCTTATCCAGGTCCGCGACCTTCCTGTCTCTCTCCCGCACCTCCTCCTTGCGCCTCGCTTCGATCTTGCGTGCCTCCGCCGCGTCGCCCTGCTTCGCGGCCAGCTGCGTGCGTTCGTGCTCGCTCGCCCTGAGCTTGACGCGGAGTTCGCGGAGGTCCGCCTGCTCTGCCGCGCTCGTCTTCTTCAGCTCCTGCACGCGCGCGTCGAGTGCTTCGTTCTGTTTCTTCAGTTTCTCGGCGCGTTCGGTCTGCTCAGCGGCTGCTCGCTGGGCGCGGTTCAGCTCGACCTTCAGCCGTTCCTGTTCGAGGTGGTGCTGCAAAGCGTGCCGTTGGGCATATGACGGCCGACGATCCGTTCGTGGAAGGACTCACAGCTTTCTTCTCCTCTAAGTGTGCCTTCTCCAACTCCTCGAGCTTACGTTGCAGCATGACTAGCTTGTCTGTCGGGGTCGTGCTTGAGGTCCGTGTAGGTGGTCTATTCTGGCCAGCGATCACTTCGGTATCGTATCCGCCTGGACCTGCGCATCGTTGGCCTTGCTCGTACGCATGAAGACGGTGCCGCTTACCTGGAACGTCAGATGGCTTGTCTTTGTCGAATCGGTTAGTCTTCTCAAGGAACGCCCCTCTCTTGTATGCGTCGAATTCGGGGTCTTCAGATGAGCAATCAGCAAAGGCTGCGGCAGAGTACAGATATGTGAATGTACATGCCGTGGATATCGTATGCTCCCGGTCCTGGAACATCGTTCCCTGCAGTGTTGCATGTTCAGATTCTGGAAATAGACGTCGAGGAGAAGGCGAAGTGACCTTTGGCGGCGGGGAATCTTGTTCCTCTCGAGAACATTAGTTGTCGTTAGTGTCGTTAGTGGGGTGTCTGGCAGTGGTAAAGTGCTTTAGCCACTCGGTAGTTGTCGAAGATAGATGATGTGCGTCAAAACACAACTTGAACCACACAGCGACGCGAACGCGTCGCGCTAAGCTGATACCACGTGATCGAGTTTACGGTAAGCGCTCTTGTACTCCCACTGGGAAGACGTGAAGTCTTGAAGTTGTGCAGAACCAAGTGCCAAGTTCTGAGCCCTAGTAGAGCAGCTCCAAAGGATAACGATCTATTCTAAAAAAAACATGTCTGCTTCATCTCACATCTCGCGCAACTGATCCTCGACCGTCTTCCACTTCCACAGCCGTTCTCCCGGGTTTACGAGTTCGTTCCCGTTGTCTTGTGAAAAGTCCGCTTTTCCCTCCGCATGGAGGACTCTGCATGTACAGTTGTCTCACAGAACTCAAGTATACTCCGCTGAATTGCATGCTTCACTGACCTGACAAACTCGAAGATCAATTCGGCCTTCCGTTGTTGAACCGACTTCTTGTAGGCAGCGAGGTCCTCGATGACGAGCTCCCCGGTCGGGATGCCCTTGACCCGCGCTACGGTATCGCGGATGTCCTCGTAGTTGACGTTATCCCCGACGATGCGGATCTCTTCGGGGACGGATGCCGAGGTCCTAGGGTCGAGTGCGAGGATGGAGAGCTGGACGAGCGCACGCCCGATGTCGTATTCGGACGTAAAAGCGAATTTGGTCCTTGGGTTCTCAAGCGCGGTGTATCTGTTTGCCTTGATGTCGATGCCAACTAATGGAGCAGGATCAACATGTGAGCATGCATTAAGGATGATTCACCACGCACGATAAGGCTCGAGGGCCATTTCCAAGAATGTGCCCGTGTATAGTGCGATGACCTTGGTCTTCGTACCATTTGTCAGACCGCGGGTCTCAGCTGCGTATACCCGCTTGCTCCTCCATTCGCCATGCTCGTATACCGGGAAGTCATTTAGTTTGTAATCTCTATGTAGCAGGTGAGTCAGTGGACACGCAAAGCTCAGTCCGGAACCCAAGGCCACGCACAACCCAAATTCGCTCATGAAGAACACTTTCACTCCGTTGCTAACCGAAGCCTTCGTGAGCTCGGTCTTGTACTCGTTCGGCACCCTCGTTGGGAGGCAATTCACGACCACATCGACACCGGCGAGGAGCTTGTCGAGCGGCTCGTCAAGAGAGCGCGGCTCACCGCCTTTAGCGGCGAGCTCTTGGGCTTTCGGGGAAGACACATTGCGAGATATTATGCGTATAGTCGAGAATGAGGTGTTCAGCTTTTCTAGAAACATCAGGCTAATTGGATGGCCTACGCATAACCGAGGACTCAGTAAGCGAGCGCAACTATGAAATCCAGAGTTAAAGTACTCACCAATATCGCCTGTGGCCCCGAAAATAGCGACAGTACCTTTGACAGTCGACAGTGAGGCGGACATTGTGTTTCCAGATATTGTGAGCAATGTATGAGTAGCTGGAGTACTGTTTGGCTGTGAGTTGGGATCACTAGGCCGAACAAGACTCCATCTTTATACTACTCACCACCATTTCCCGTGCATCGGCCGTCGCACCATGAAGGCTCATGTAGCATTTGCCACGTTAGCCGTAAGAGACCTGTTTGACGCACCTGGACATTCTACAAGCGACATGGACTTGACTTGGGATTGGCTATCTGTATACTGACGCCCCAAGCCACGGAGGAGTTTGTCGTCGCTCAGGTGTTGCGATTCCCCATGTCACCGGTGTCGGCAATTCATGGAAGGAGAAGCAGGCCTGCCACACGATGTGCAGTGTTCACTGAAGTCTTGCCGAGGATTTCAATCTCCGTCAGCATTGGTTCGGTGAACGAACTTCTCGCCTCGGTGATCACAAAGCAGAATACGAGCTGAACGCCGGTGCTGGTTTAATGCGCCGAATTCAAGCCAAACTAGTCATTGGAATCCTCAATCATGTAAACGGCACGAACCTCGCCAGCCCTGCTGCATGTATGTAGCACCTCCTTGCGCCATTATTAATAGCTCCTACCAATGCGCCCATGTAAAATAGGTTGTCGCAAGCAAGATTCGGCATTGAGAACGAGTCGGACTCTATTAGTCAAGGATTCAAATGCCGGCGAGTCTCGTGGAAGTCGCGCACTCATATGTTGGGCATCATGATGAATGACATTTTGTGCACCGGCAGCTGGCAGGCGAAGAGATCAATGAGTCAGGTTAGTGGTAGAATACATGTGTACCTTGGGACGATATGGTAATATTCAAGCGGTAAAGTATGAATCCAGCAAGAGATTCTCGGTAGAGCGTTCAGAACGATGCGAAGAAGGCCTTGCCCGCCTTCACCGCAGCGATCTTGGACGGAATCTTCGAGTATATGTGGGAGTACATGGTGACCTTCGAATCCCGTGGCTTGTCTCGCAAGAAGAAGTCGACATTGGCCTGCGGTTCCTCTATGCCATGGCTAGCAGCATTCCGACTCGCGGTCAGTGCATGCCGGGAAAGTGCATGCTTCCGATCAAGGGACTCACATGCTCTTCAGGTGGTGTTTGAGAGTTCCCACCGATGCGCGAGTACAACACCACATGCACATCGCGTCTTCATGATAGTAGGAGCTGTCGGTCTCCGCGATCGGGACTTCGACAGATGCAGTCTCGAGCGCCCGCCGGGCGATCGCAGCATGCTCCTCCGGTACACGCTCCCAGAAGCCGATCACTTGCTCTTCCTCTCGCTCCGAAAGATGGTTATGACCGCTACGAGCAGCGGTATGCTCAATCTGTGAACGGTGTAGCAGTCAGATACGCGACCGAGCTGCGAGGGAAGTGACTGCCAGTGGTGCACGTACCGCAGATTCCCAAGTGAAGATCGTCTGCTGAGAGACCTGCGCGCACAGGAGACATCGCAGCCTCGCGTCGCATGCCTTCATTTCCGCAAACGTCACAATGTCCGCGTTGCGCCCACACGCCTCTATCACCTGGCGCATAATTTTCACACTCTTCTGTATGTCTGACTCCACCGCCAGGTACGGGCTGGCGGTATTCACGATCGTGGACTCGCTTGGAGAGGCAAAAACAAGGGCATTGCGAAAGCTGTCGATCCCAACTTCCAGTCGGGTCTTGAAACAATGGTGACCGAGAATTTCCGGGAACCTCATGTACGCTCCGGTGCCATACGAGTGGCAACTTCTGCACTTGAAGTGGGCAATGGCTAGGTTCAATGGATCCGCGACCCGAGCAGCGTCGCGGTCGCCGAGCTGCTTGACCATTAGAGCGGAGAGTTCACTCTTGCGCTGTTCGGTCCATCGCGCGACGAGGGCGGGGAGCATGTCGTCGAGCTGGGTGACCATCTGTTCCTCGCAGTCCTCCTGAGAGGTAGAGGTATCCTCGAGAATGGCGCGGATCTCCGGGATCAATGCGCAGTCCATGAGCGTCGCATACACGAGACGGTCTTTCGACTGGAGCAATTCCGCATGTGTGTAGTTGTGGACGGCCTTCTTGAGGTAGCGCAAGCGTTCCCTGATCATGTCCCTGTATTCGACCTCGACCCGTTTTGCGCGAATGGTTTTCATGCATTCAATAGCCTGAGTGCGCATGTTGCTCCAGGCTGGAGTACGGTTATGAAAACGTTACAAGAGCCCACCAGCGGGAGACGCACCTCTCTCTGTCAGCTTGGTAGGACGGCAAACACCGGGAATGTCGTACAGGCGACTTTGCTCCGCCCTTTCCATCATGTCGAGCTCTTCGCCCCAGCCCTCCTCACGGAGTTTGTCTAGCACACTGGGCGATGGTCAGTCACACCGTCCGTGTCGCTTTCTGAGCACATGGATTGTCACTGACGCCATGAATCGGTCCTCCTTCATAGCTTTCTTTGCGGCATCCTGTTGCGCTTTCACACTGTCCTCCCAGGTCTGCAACTGCTGGGCGATCTATCACACGCATATAAATAAACATCATTTTGTACCGACAGTCATGAATACTAACCTTCTTACGCTCCACCACGAGGGCCTTGCGATCCTCAATGAATTGTTTCTTCTCGTCTGTGGTCGCATCCTTCATATCATTCCACAGCTGAAGAAATGCATCCAAATCGGACCGAGAGTACCGGATGTCATCATAGTATCGACCACGCCTGGAAGCAGAATGAGCATGTTCCTATGGACTAGATGGTGCGATAAGATTGACTTACGCCAACACATCATGGTACATGAATAAATTCGGGTCAATCCAAGATGAGATTTCCTTCTGAACGTCTATTGCTGCTATCCTAGCACACGTACGCAGCCTGGACGGGTCCCACGTCACGTACAGAGCACCCAATGCGCTAACCAATGTACTCACATGGTATTCCTGCATGAATTGCAATAGCGAACCAATAGGTGCCACATTGCGGGAGGGCTACCTGTGGTCTTCAAGCAGCCCTATACGTAGTATCATAATGAGCATGGGGTGGAACGCGAGACGGGAATATTCACGTACATGACAGTGGTTGAAGAACAGCAAGTTCGCGTACGCGGGCTCGCTCAGTGGTGCAGGAATGTCGGGGAGCCCCTCAATCTGCTTCCGTGACGCTTTCCAGAAGGCAAGCGACTTAGTGCGACTCATGAGGAACGCCCTGAATTCGCGAGTCGTTCGAGCGAGACAGAGCAGATCCCGCGGGTGTAGGAAGCCGAAGATCTGCAAACCATAGTGAGTTTCGCGTGGCACGACCAAACCAACGGATACCATACCTCGATGAGAACATCCAGCGGCATGTTGGGCATGTCTGCGAGGCCGCCCCGCCGCCCTCGTATGTGTCGGTGGCCCTGGCGGCGCGCCACCGCGGTTGTTCCCCTCTTGGGCGGCAGCGAGGGGTCTGAGTCGGGATCATCTTCTGACTTCGTTTGTTCGACCTTGACAGTCTTGGCTCGTGTAGATCGACGAGGCGCAGGTGCTGCGTCAACCTCCGTCTTTATCTTCTTCCTTGGAGGCATCGTGTCGTGTGAGTTGGAGTACAGGGATGATGCTGGTCAAGAACAGAGGTTCGAGCGCCTGGCGCGACGCGTCAAATGTTGGCCGAATTGGGATATATGTGGCTGTGCTGGTTAATCGTGCCGAATGACTCAAGTTCGATGCCGTGTTATTGTCCCGTAAAAGAGTGCCGCGACACAGGCGGACAGAGCTCGTGTACTTGTCTCGCGACTTACTGAAGAGGGAAGCTTGGTCGGCAATTGAGAGGAAGTTTGAACGATCTAAGCTGGTGATATCATAAATGAATCGGATCCGTTGTGAGCAAAGTAACTGCGTATGTGCCCAATACGAAGTCATCACGGCTGCTAGCTATGCCTTCATGTTCGCTGGGAGCATGCATGAGCCTACCGTCAAACAGTAAGTAAGGGCCTGTCCAGCTGCACTCGTCGCCGTCGTCGTCGTCCATTCCGCTCAGGCCGGATCAGCGGTGATCCCGGCAAGGCTGCCGGTGTGACGATGGCGTGATCTCGCTTGGTATGGGAAGCGCCGACCGCCAGGGCTAGGGTTCGAATCCCGTTACATCCATGAGCTACTCATTTTCCCTGTTCTCCTTCATGGGTCTGAAAATGTGTCAAATAGTAGTTTACTAGCATATTGAGCACTTCTAAAAGCATTTCCTGTTTTTGAAGACTTGTAGTGGCCTCAAACTGCATGGAAAATGGTGGATTTTGGGGAAGAGTCCATTAGGCGCCTCCAAGGGCGCTTCGGGGAACGCTGTGACTCGGCCATTGCCTTGTAACAGTCTGTAACAGCCGTGACCTTGGCATCACGCCGTGCGAGTCCGGCGCGAGCGGAATGGACGACGACGACGGCGACGAGTAGGACCCCCGACATATACGCCAGATGCCTGATGCCATTTCCGGACCTCGAGGGGGGTCCTGAACCTGATGCCAACGGACAAATTTGACCTTTCGGCGGCCGGATGCCTGGTGAAATGGTCCGGACGACCTGGCCGGACAACCTCGAGGCCTGATCCCAGGCTATGCTCCCGGACGTACCGGCCTGCCGAGACCGGCGGTTGGTATATGAGAGCAAGTATCTGTGAAGTACAGTAAGTAGGAATTACTTAGTGTCTATAGCCTTGGCCATCAATATTCAATATTCAATACTAGTCAAAGTAGTACTGGGACCGGCAAGACATTTGCCGCTGGAACACAAGAACGGGCGGCAACATTCCGGCGATGACCAGCCACGACTGCCAAACTCCCTGACTTCAATTGTGAGCTGAACATAGTATCTGGACGGTTAGAGAGGGCTCTGTGCTCGACCTGGAAGCACAATGAGTGTGCTCCAACAAAATTGAGCTCCAGGAAGGCCTGATTCCAGCGGTCCGGACGAAAATTGCGGCACAGGAGGCCTGATCCAAGGATCCGGACAAAAATCGGCGCAACGCCCGGAGGCCTGGTGTTTTCCGGACATAAACGGCCAAAATAGGGGCCTGATGCCCCGGACAATTTTTGGCCGTTTTGGAAAATCGGGATCAGGCATTTGGTTGATATGTCGAGGGTCCTCGACGAGTGCAGCTGGACAGGCCCTAAGTAGTTAGGACGATCCACGCTGAGGCAGTGCCCTGATCATGATGGAGGCCACGAGCGCTTCGGACAAAAGTTTTGTTTTCATCGTCCGCGTCGGACTCGTCATGATCAACGTCGCTCGAGCTCATCGATGCATCGGCCAATCTCACTATGTCACTAGTCTTTTATCCATGCTCATGCTGGACTCCTACAGCTACCCTGATGGAGCTAGCGTGGTCTTCCCTACTCTCAGGAAGCCGATCGTGACGTCTGGGTGGCAGCAATTCTCGGCACATTGTCCACGCCCATCCTGAACTGACCCTCTGTCTGTAACTCGACTTCCTCGTACGCGCGAGTATTGAGACTAGATTGTTCTCGCGCCTTGGTACTGAGACCTAATGCTCCGAGGACTGATAAGTACTCCTCATAACTCCTCGACTCTCCCTCCTCCCACCATCACCCCTGCCCGGCGGCGGCCATTTGCAACCTCTCAACGATGGTTTCGAACATCCTTCGGACTATATACCCCTTCATATCTCTACAGACTCTGTTCGGTCACCTCTTGTCTGTGGTCACCGGCTCAACGCAGCACCCCGTCGAAGTCGAAGGCACGAAGCGCTTTGTCCTCACCGACACGCACATAGGACGTGACTTTCTCGATCGCTGGACATGGGAGACGATCGACGATCCGACACATGGCCGCGTCGACTACGTTGACCAGAAGGCCGCGCTCGAGCTGAACCTGACTTCTGGTGAGTATTGCACCGATCGTCTCGAACTCGTAGTCTCGTCCCCAGCCTGTCAGACGTGTCTCAAAAGGCAACAAAAGCGTAGACAGAGACACTCTCTATCCGTGACGCCGTCCAGTGAATGATGTAGCTGCTAGCAGACTGACATTCAGCACAGCTTCCGACAGCAAGTTCATGATGCGCGCAGACTCTAAGAACATCGTCAACTCCTACACGCGGGGGAGGAAGAGCATTCGGATCCACTCAAACGATGCATATGATGAATCTATCTCTATCCTCGACCTCCAGCACATGCCCGAGGGGTGCGCGACCTGGCCGGCGTTCTGGACCCTGAGCCAGAAGGGACCATGGCCCCATGGCGGAGAAGTCGACATTCTCGAAGGTGAGTCTAGATACCCCACTCTTCGACCTGATGCTCACTGCGTGACTGCAGGAGTGAATTTGGACCAGAGGAACGTCGTTTCGCTCCACACGACCCCCAGCTGCACGATGCCCGGAACTCACCACCGACGTCGCTCGATGAACGGAAACGTGACGTCGCTCGACTGCGACACCCGCGTCAACTTCAACCAAGGCTGCGGCGTCTCGATGTCCAAGCCCGCCTCCTACGGCACCGACTTCAACACCGCCGGGGGCGGCTACTTCGCCCTCGTGCGCACAAAGCACGGCGACGAGGGTCCGAATATCCGTGTCTGGTTCTGGACGCGCTTCGACCCCGCGCTCCCCCCTGAGATCAAGACCCCGCCCGAGCCGGACGCGAAGACGGGCCAGCGGAGCATCTACCCGACGAGGAGGTGGGGGCTCCCTGAGGCGGACTTTCCGCTGCAACGCCAGTGCGACTACAGCAGGCACTTTGACCCGCATATGTTCATTTTTGACCTGACATTCTGCGTAAGTGGTGCGGCGCCCCGCTGAACACTCGTACTAGGGCTGAAGGCTGCGGTTTTTATGCAGGGTGATTGGGCCGGCTCTGTCTATCCTGGTACCGGCTGTCCTGGAACCTGCACAGATTGTGAGTGGCCGCTGTCTTGTACGTCCACGCTGGTTCGCTAACCGATAATCTGCTCGATAACTTCCGAAGATGTCGACAATAATCCGGAAGCGTTCAGAAGCGCCTACTGGGAGGTGAACTCGCTGCGCGTGTATACTCCTGGGAAGTAATCCTTGTGTTCTCTACATACTAGTACGTACGACGCTCGTACTTCTTTGATATAATCGCTCTTTTAATATTGAAAACACGATAGGTGTGTAACACCCGCGGGGTAGGAGGTCGAATAATGAATCTTAGAAGTACGGTACTCCGAGCTGAGCAAAGAGGACTACTAGTATCGGAGCGCTGCTTCAACTTCTCAAGTCCCGTCCCTCGTGCTCCTCGGCCTCCGATCCGCAAGAGAGCGCTTGAGACCTGTCTCAGGCGGTCGGTCTCGTGTCCTCTCTCACTCCTCGATATTCCGCCGGGCTCTCCGTTGCTGTAAGAACCGAGACGGTATACTTAGGTATGTCCGGCAAGCAAAACACTGAAGAATACGGGACCATGTCGATCCTGGACTCGTCGCAATATTTCGGTTCACGTTCTTGGACAACTTCCTTTTCCGGATGCTTCGGTGGCTGAATCGCGATCAAGCACGGTGCGTATTGACGTGTCTACTACTACCTCACAGCTGGCCAAGCTCACTGGCACGTGCACTGGCCCCGGCACTGACAGCACAGGCTTCACCTTCACCGACATTGCGAAGAGGCTGAGCGGTGACTTGAAGCTCTTGCACGCAACCGCCGGCTGGGCAACGCGGGATCCGGTGTTCTGAGCAACTCAAACGGTCGCGGCTTTATGCCACACCGCTTTTACGGTATTGCTTCGGTTCGAGTTGGGGTGTGGCATAGGCTCTCAATTCGCTGGACCGAACAGGGCGCGAAAGAGACGGCACCATGTCAGCTACCCAAGAACGGTACTCGGTTTTGCTTCGGCTGAGTATAAGTATCTCGTCCTTCTTCGTCTCTATGGTTCTGCTCTACGTGCGCCCCCACCTTCACAACGCGAGCATCTCGCCCCGCAGAGCGTCGCGCGATCCATTCTACAATGCGTACTGTCGGCGTCGCTTGTCTCGCTCTGCTCGGGTTCATTCGGCGTGCGGCCAGCGCCCGCTTCACGCTTGCGGAATCCTACGTCGGCCAGGACTTCCTCGACCCCGAAAAGTGGAACTGGTGGACCGACGTCGACCCGACCGATGGGCGCGTTGACTTCGTTGACAGAGAGACGGCTCTCGCGAGGAACCTTACCTCTGGTAGGCGATCGCACATCCTCCACGGAGCGTAGGCTGACGGCGTATGTCCACATAGTCTCAAATAACAAGTTCTTCATGCGTGCAGACGACACCAACATCGTCTCGCCGGATGCTCGAGGCCGGGCCAGCATACGCATCAACTCGACCATGTCGCACGAAGAAGCGATCATCGTCCTCGATGTCCAACACATGCCTGCTGGATGCGCCACCTGGCCCGCGTTCTGGACTCTGAGCGAGGCGGGCCCGTGGCCCAAAGGTGGCGAGGTCGACATCATCGAAGGTGCATTCTCACCGCTTCGCTCAAACCAAAACAAACTTGCTCAACTGCGCGCGTGTGCCTCACCACAGGAGTCAATCTCGCACCAAATAACACGGCGACGCTGCATACCGACCCGAACTGCGTAATGCCCCCGATCGGGCTACTACGCCCACAGACCGGGTACCGCACTCCCCTCCCGCCATCCTTCCCAGACCGCTGAGCGCTGACACCCCACCCAGAGAACCCGTCGCGTTAGACTGCGACGCGAACGCGAACTTCAACCAGGGCTGCGGCGTCGAGATGTCCGCGCCCGCGTCCTACGGCGCCGCGTTCAACGACGCCGGCGGCGGCTACGTCGCCGTCCTGCGCACCAAGCACGCGCTCGAGGGCCCGCAGATCCGCATCTGGTTCTGGTCGCGCGCGGACCCGCGCGTCCCGCGCGAGATCCGGTTCGCGCCGCGCACGCCGAGCATATACCCGACGCCGCTGTGGGGCCCGCCGCAGGTGGACTTCCCGCTCGGCGAGCAGTGTGACTACGACAGCCACTTCGACCCGCACATTCTGACGTTCGACCTGACGTTCTGTGTGAGTCTCCCTGGGGCAACGCTAGCGCTGCGTTAGCTGTGTCTGATCATGGCTGTGTATGATAGGGCGATTGGGCGGGTGAAGACTACCTGACCTCGGGCTGCCCCTCGAACTGCATCGACTGTGAGTACCCACTGGCAATGGCAGCCGACTCGCAATGCTGCATCGATCGTACCCCGTGCACACGCTGACGCTATATCTCGCAGATGTGAATAATAACCCGCAAGCGTTCTCTGAAGCGTACTGGGAGATCAACTCTCTGCGTGTGTATACCCTCGGAACACCCCATGGCGTGCCGATGCGCGAGCCGGGGTCAGCAGGGGGTAATGGGGCGACGTCGGGGTCCTTGCTGAACTTCTGGAGGAACAGCCGGGGCAGAATGTAGGGCCCTCCATGGAGAGGTTAGACTTCGAAGTGCCGAAATTGTGGTCCCTACTCCTCCATTTTTACTCTACTTATTCCGTTTTGTACGGCTTGTTACTGATGGTGACCATTTGGGCATAGAAGACTCACTGTATCACAGACTATATTACCCTTCTGTATTCTACATAGACCGCTAGATTGTATTCGTGAACAAAGAACGGACTTGATAACAAGCAGCGCTCAGCAACTTCACCAACTACAATCACAGATCGCGCGCTCCCGCCATTCGAATTCCTCCCTCAAGAGCCCATACCAGTACTCGTCCTGCGCACCCTCCCTCCAGATTCAAACCCGCGCGCACCGGGCGGCGTCCAGGTCGAGGTCGGACGCAGAGCCCATATCGAGCGTGCGCAGCGCACCGAACGCCCCGGGCCCTTCTCGCAGCACGTCGCGCAGGGCCTCGTACGTGTGCGATCGCGCGCCCGTCGCCCGCCTGTAGGTGCGCGAGCCGCGCGCAGCTCTCCGAGGTCCGGGGCGCTGAGCGGGCGGAGGAACATGCGGTCCTCCTGGAGGGGGGTGAGCGCGCGGGGGGCCGCGCGCGTACGGGAGCGGGATCGCGCGGTGCTGCAGGACGGTGAGGCTCAGGGGGCGATGCGCGCGAGGAGCTGCGCGAGCGCGTCGATGAAGCGCGCGTTCCACGCGGACTTGTCCTCCGAGCTGCCAGCCGTGGTAGTCGAGGAAATGGAAGTTCCGCCCGTCTGTCTTTCCTGGAAGGAAAGCGAGGGGGAGGTGGCGGACCGCTGGGGCAGGTGGTCGTCCTAGCGTCCGCTTCTGTGCGGGTCTCGCGAGATGGATTTGGGGACTGGGCGACGGCGTCGAGGCATGCGAGGAACTTGGCGACGCGCTGCACACTGGTGAGCTCGACGGTGTGGAAGCGCGCCTGCGCGGACGTTTGGTGGAACGGCCTTGGGTGTTCGTGAGAGGGCCGCGCCGGTACGTCCTCCGTCGACTGCGCACGCGAGTTCGAGAATGTGTTGCCATATGTCGACAGAGATCGCCTCCATGCATGGTGCGCTGGCAAGTAGGGTGGCTGTATGCAGTGGTTGAGGAGGGAGATCGAATGGGGTACGTGTCCACCTCGTTGCTCCGTATATATATACCTAGAACGAACAGCCTGAAAACCCGACAAGGCTGTACAAGGGTATGAGGTCGGGCTGGCTATGCGTTGAACGGATGCTCAGCCGAAAAGGTCGAGAGTGACAGCGATGTATGCGCTATTAATCCAAAGTCCTATTAACACTAGTAGTACGTATTGACAACTGCAACATGACGAAAAACTCATACCAGACTCATACTCAATCGATACGCTTATTGAGCGCAGTCTCGACCTCTTCCTTCGAGTGCTCCCATATACGCTTGCGAGCGTCCTCCGACCCGTGATACCTGTACTTTCCGATGTCGTCGCCGCGCTGGCTCCGTCGCCACGCCCCCTTATCGCTTTGGAACAGGCCGTAGAGCATATACTCAGCACAGTCCTGGGGGGTGGTCGCGAAAGCTGTGAGGAGCGGCGTGAAAAGCAGACGTATCGTCCAGGGCAGCCCCGCGGCGAGCGACGTGTTGACCATGCCAGGGTGGATGTGCACGAAGGCGATGTCCGGGTTCTCTTCAGCGTAGTGCTACCAGCGGAGAGCGAGCCGTGAGATTGAGGGTCTCATGTGCGACTGGGACTGTGTAAGACGCACCTCGAACATCATGTCGGTGTAAGTTGGCGAGGCCAACCCGGCCTTATCCGCCCTGTAGTGCTTCCTCAGGCCGAGGTCGTCCATGTCCACCTCCCCGCCCTGGCCCGCAGCCAGGACAGACATGACCTTCGCGTCCTCGCCCGCGTCCTTCGCCTTGCGCACGAGCGGGATGAGGTCATGCACGAACTTCCAGCGCGCGTAGTAGTGGAGCCCGAGGCGCTTGTCGAGCCCCTCCGCGGTCTCGTCGCGCCCGCGGAAGTTGAAGAGCCCGGGGGAGAGCACGAGGAAGTTGATCTTGGGGAGGCGTTCGCGGAGCGCGGCGGTCGTCGCCTGGATGTTGCGCATGAGGAAGACGTCGGACTGGACGAACTCGTGCTTGGCCTCGGGCGCGGTGGGCGTCGGGAAGGACGCGATGACCTCGTCCGCGGCGGCCTTGCTGCGGCCGACGATGACGATGTGCGCGTTGCCCTTCGTGTAGCGGGCGAAGGCCTCTGCGGTCGCGCGCCCGATGCCGGACGTCCCGCCGACGAAGACAGCGATTGGGAAGTAGGCGGGGGAGAAGGCGGCGTTGGCTGCGCGTGCGGCAGCGAGTGCGGGCATTGTGGAGGATGGCGAGGGTATTCGTGTAGGAGTGCGATGTGGTAGGTCGCAAGAGTGTTATGCAGGGAATATATACAGAGGAGATAGCGCTAGGGGGCTGCCGGAGGAGAGTTCCTTGCTCGTTTCGCCGCGCGTACCTCCGGCTGAGATTGTGTCAGCGCCTGTTGCCGTGACGTTCCCCGGTCGGACTCTGCGCATGGCTGACGAGTTCCGCCTGAGGATCCAGACGGGGAGGGGATTCGTTTCTTTCTTGTGGACGTGGTAGCGCACTCGAAGTGCGTCATACAAGAAGTGCGTCCACACGTCCGCATAATGTTCTTAAATCCACAGAAACGCCCGGGATTACCTACCTCACTGAGACATGCCGGATCGGCGTCCAGATCTCGATCGTTTAAAGCTCGGGCGACTCCGGGCCTTTTCCACTGACATCCGTGTACTTACTAGTTCGATGCCATTTGGCAGAGATTGGGGGTGTGCAGCTCGAGTATCAGTTATTAGTTCTAGAATGTTGCCACACTGATATATCGAGTTGTTCAGCTGTCGGCCGTGTGCGTTAGAATGAGTGCTTCAGCTTCTGCAGAGCGAGGTTTGATCGTGCAGCGCGAATCCTCGGGGTACCTGAACCGTCGAAGGCCTGGTTAACACCGCTGTCGATACCACCAGGCGGCGAGCGCAACGTACGTCATGAATGGACCTTCCGTCATGCGGGGCACGACCCGGATGGGCTGCCCAGCCCCGTCAAGCGGGGGTCCGATGTCGAACACGTGCAGGAGCGACGCGACGTTGATGAACAGCGACGACTCGCCAAAGTGCCTCCCGGGGCAGACCCTGTCGCAGTGCCGCAGTCAGCGAGAACGGCGAACGGGGAGAGGGCAACCAAGGATGTCGACGTGCTCGAGATCTCACCTTCGTCCGAACCCGAACACGAACGCGAACGGGTCGCGCACCCCGGGGTCGAGCTGCCCGTCGGCGGCGATGAACCGCTCCGGGCAGAACTCCTCCGGGTCCTTGTACACCGCCGGATCGTGCATGCACGCCCTGGCGCATTCCGAGTGCCCTTCAGCAACCACACCCTCCGAGCGGAAAGCACGCCTCACGCGACGCGACGTACCAGATGTTGGGCAGCAGGAGGGTGCCTGCGGGCAGGAAGTAGCCGCGGAAGTCGTCGTCCGTCGCGAGCGCGTGGGGCACGCCGAAGGGCGTGACGGGCATCCACCGCAGGGCCTCCTTGATGATGGCGGACACGTAGACCAGCGCGGGCTTGTCGTGGAAGTCCGGGAGGCGGCTCGGGCCGACGACCGCGTCGAGCTCTGCGTGCGCCTTGCGCAGGACGTCGGGGTAGAGCGACATCGCGAGGAGGACCGTCTGCAGTGCCGAGAACGTCTGCGGAACAGGATGGTCATCGTTTAGATAGCGGTTGTAAGTATGATGAGATGCGTACCGTGTCCGATCCACCTGCACATCAAGCTCAGTAAGCGCTGCTCGCCTGGAGAACAACGAGAGTTGTGCACAGTACCTGCTATAACATCCATCGCTACACTCTTGATTGTGTCCTCCTGCTCCCTCAAAGCCTTGCCTTGGGCCCCAGAACGGCCGGGATCCTCCAGGAAACTTCGCACGATCGACGGGCCTCCCTCGCCCCGTTGCTGCAAATCGGGAACAAGGAGGTCAACGTCACGTCCATCATTCTGGTCCGAACCGCCGCAGGATCTCACCATGGCTTGCCTGACAAGAGCGACGGGCAGGTCCCGCATGGATCGCGCTACAGCTCGCAGTCCAGCCAACTTCCGCTGGAACCCGGCGCCGGGGAGCCACGCGGGAACGTGTCTCAGGAAGGGGAAGGTCTCGACGAGATACTTGCCGGGGATGGACACTTCGTGGAGGCTCTCCAAGGCGCCCTCGACAAGTGCGATGTGGGGGTCACGGTCGCCTGTCACATCGATATCGTACAGAAGTTTAAGCAGCGTCGCCGCGAATGTGCTGTGTGGGTGGAGTCCGGGACTGTTAGAGCAATCGCAAATAGCGGGGATAGACTTACAAGCGTATGTGATCCTTGTAGTTGGCAGGATTCCTGAGCAGCTGTTCGAGGAAACCACGCACGTACGCGCGCTGCGTCGCCTCGTACTCCTTGATCGCTTTCTGGCTGAAGAAGTGCTGAAACACACGTCGGTTTTGCTTCCATCGTTCGTCTGGCGGGAGAAATCCCATGGTCATCTCTCCGCCCACCCTGCCGGAGAGGTCAATCACAAGTGGCGGGTGGATGGCAAGAACAGCTATACGAACAACTCGACCAGCGGACTCTGCGTCCGCTCGGACGTGATCGAGGAGCGCTTGTCAAGGTACTCGCCGATGACCTCTGCGCTTCCGAGAACGACGATAGACTGCCCAGGATATCTGAGATGGAGAATGTCGCCTATACGTCGCATCAGTATGGCAAGCGTAGCGACTGGAAGCACACTTATGTCTCTCACCGAACTGAGCGCAAAGGTCTCGATACTTGATCCAAGGGCGCGCCCTCGGTAGGTCGTAGATGTTCCCGAGGAACGGGACGGGCTTCGGGCCTGGCGGGAGCGGGCGGCCACCAAGGCGTGCTTTCCACTTGAGGAGGGAGTACACACAATAGAGTAGTGCGGATAGCAAAAGCAGTGCTGGAAGAGGAATGGGAAGACTTTTGGCCGTCCGATCCATGGTGGTTTGTGGAGATGAGGACCTGGAGTCAAGACAAGATAGCGTCCCAGGATTGGCCCAGGACGATACTTATGTATGTCCTTTCCTTTCGCCAAGCCACCTCGCTCGGAGCGCTGAGGCATGACGATCCACCAGCGATCAACTTTGCGATGCATCTGCGATGTATGGTCATTTGTAAGCCGAGGAGTCAAAAGTGCTAGCACTATACTGGTTAGTATCTCACGAAGGCGAGATCTGGGTGTTCGTTGGATCCAAGGTGCTTGCACCGACTCGGAGGTGCGAGTTTTGTAGCCTGGCGGTGAGCCTTCAGCTTCATGACGAGACTCGGACTACCCTGGTGTTCCAAAAAATGAATGGCATGTCAGAGCTCATTTGAATACAGGCTCTACAGTCAAGTACTCACAGTCCTTGTTGATCAGGTTGCCGATGAAGACAACATTAATGTTCTGGTCATTGGTCAAACCGGTAAAGCAGCGAGCAAACCTTTTCTCACGCTTCCCCATCGACTTGATAGCGGGCGCTCTTTCGGAACCAAGGCTTTCCGCAAGACTATCATGACGGTCTGTTTGCACCCTCAGGCTCAACGCTTCAACGCTTGCGACCAGCCTACCAGGCCATAGGTACAGCTATTGTGAACGTCAAGTACACTACTCACAGTATAGGCTCTGGCACTTGCTTGAACCGTGAACGCATTGAACGTGTTAAGTAACCGCCGCTGAGGCTCAGGTGATGCCGCTGCCTTCCTCCTAGCCGAGTGCGCCTCAAAACATAACCGAGCACAACTTGAACAAGAACTGAACATGACAATACATAGGTCACGTACTATGAAGGGTAAGCTGCGTCGTCTGATTGCGCTGGTGCATTTCTGCAAGCTCTTCACCAACATTATACCTTTAGATCACTCGCGGCCGTGCAGATTGGCTTCGACGACTCGAATCTTTAACCAGTGATTGCGACGCTAATCACTGTACATGACATTTAAGTTCATTCATTCTTGCGATAGATCATGGATCACTCGTTGGATACCGGCGATGCTGCAACCCTAAGGATGCTTCCGATTGCGTCAACGTTCAACACTTCAACACAAATGTGATCCAACAACTTCAAGTACATATGATCACACTGAAATCATTCTCTACGCAGTAAGATTAAGCCCCAAGATCCAGGAGATCAACTCCTTTAAGTGAAGGCTGACTAGAGCTTTGCCCTGACTTTATCCGTACCCCGTTCGACCCCGCCACCTGCCCCACCCTGAGTCCCGGTTGCAAGGCCGGCCGCGTCGACGACGTCCATCGACACAACATGAGCGCAAATCGCCGCAAACCCAAACACAGCCGCCCTCAAGGCGGCCACGACGACCATGACGCCGCACAGCAGCACCACGACGAGCCGCGCGAGCTCCGTCCACATGTCCTTGGCGTGGAGAATGCGCTCCGCGAACGACTGCGGCCGCACGGCGACGACAGCCACCGCGAATAGCATCACGTACGACAGGAGCGGCGCGACCCGCGCCATCACCCGCGCCTGCGTGAGCTCGCGGTCCGCCCCCATCCGCGCGAGGACGGTGCGCACGTCGGCCAGCGGCGGGCACAGCGCCCCAGACCACTCGGCAGCCTCCTTCCGGAGGACCTGGAGGTTGCATGGGAGCTTGGCGAAGGGGAGGCGGGAAGAAGGTTTGTCTCCTGCGCCGGGGAGGACGTACTCGCAGCTCTGGTCGTAGCAGAGCGACGCGCTTGAGGCCGGCTGCTTGGTGGTCGACACCAGTGCCGAGTACTCCGACGTGGGGTTGTGTCGCTTGACGAGTCCCATGGCTGTGATGATGCAGGAGGTGGTTGAGGGGAGGGCTTTGCGAGTATCTCGAGACTAGAATTTGACTGGTCGGAGAGGTCGGGCCTGCCGATGACCTGAGATACGAAAGAAGAGAGGCTGTGGAAAGTCTGGCCGCGCAGATATCAGGCAAAGAAGCAGTAAGCCCGCAAGCAGGTGTCTGACTAGTCAGCTAGGAACGAGGGAAGGATGGAGGGAAGTCTGAAGCACTGCTGGCAGGGTGAAGATGACCCAGCTGCGCGCCCCTCCCGTATTTCTCCCCTCGCGCACCTTCCGCGTCGTCAGGCGAAATATCCCAATTGAGGAAGTTTGTGCGGTTGACCGACGGATATGTCACGGCTTTGCGGCATTTCGGTCGTGACCACGTTTCATGCAGGTGCCTAGCCATCCACAGGCCTAGATATGTGCCGCAGTATTAGGAGACCGGAGCGTAAGGCCCCGAAATCCGAGCTCGTATATGCTGCTGCTGAAAAGATTGACATTTTAGAGTGAACACATGTTGATACGTTACTTCTTCACGAGCACTGTCCACCCGAAGGAGCACCGCTATTAACCACACCAGACACACGTTCTCAAGGACAGAGCGATGCGTACCGAGAAAGGGATTGAGCAGATAAATCCCAACGACGCAGTCTAACATGCATACGGAGGGGCCCATCACTAGTCATCACTGCTTGAGATTCCCCTCGACATACCGCGCGAACTTGTCCGCGATGCTCGCCTCGCCCCAGTCCACCGCGCCCTTCTCCGTCGTCCCGAGCGTGATCGCCTTCTTGTGCACAGTCACGAACTGTCGCTTGAGCCGCTGCAGCTCCGAGAGCGTGACCGCGCGCGCGGGGAGCGCGACCGTCGGCCGGAGCGTCGCGGAGAGTGCGAGCGCAACGGCGCCGCCGACCTGCCCCCCAGATGCGGTCTGTTCTGCCATGATCGCGGCGACCATGGCGGTGGAGGTGTGCTCGAGCGTGCGGAGTGCGTCTGTCGGAGCCTTGGGAACCTGTTTCAAAGCGACGGCGGATCGTGAGTCAGCTGCGGCGGCGTGGCGGTCGCGGATTATGCATTATGGATGGGGCTGTGGGTGGGGACGTACCGCCTGTGTTCCGGCATTTGGGGGCTTGACGAACCCCTCGGTCACGGCCTTCCAGATCTCGTCGGCAGGGACGTCTGCGTCGGTCCAGGGCACGGTGAAGAGAGGCGAGTCCCAGCGGACCATGGATGATGGCTCTTCGTATCGCATGAGAAGGTTCTCGAGACTGTGGCGACGTCAGCGCTCTGCCTTCCTCCGACAGGAATATACTTGAGTGTAAGGATCACTCACGTCTCGGGTGCATATGCGCGACCGTCCTGGCGCGCAGAATTCCACTCCTTGCACTGGTCGTGCGTCGCGACCACGAATACCTACATTCCTTTCGTTCAATCGTACCAAGATCAATCAACCGATGTGTACGAAAATACACACGGTGCACACGCGAAGCTTGTGCTCTCTTGCTGCACAATACATCTGATATCGGAAGCCCTTGATGTAGTTCATGGAGTCGACGATGAGTATTGTGTCTTGTCCCATCTGCCGCTGCACGGCTGTGAAGAGGGATCCTCTCGCTGGCTTTTCCGCTCGCCCATCTGGAAGTCACTTGCGTGAGTGTCTTATCGAAGTTACTCGCTACCATAGACTCACCACTGTAAACCGTTCGCGAGATGTTCAAGCTGTCGTCGGAGACTACTATCACCTTCAGCTGAGGGCCGGAATATGAAGGATCTTGCAATCGCGTCTCCAAATGTGCTCGCAGCTGCTCAGCCCGCTGCGACTTGCCCGAACATGGATAACCAGATATCGTGATGAAAGCCATCTATACTTCTGAAAATTTGGGGGATTCTTCCAACTTGCTGCAGAGCGTTCACGCGAGGAGATGGTGGTAGGAAAACAAGATGCATTCATCAACTACTAAAACTATCTAAGAAAGATCCCTCTGACCAAAAGGTCGTCATCGGGATGGGGTTGTCCAAAAATTGCTGAAAGCCGAAGCTAACAGACGTGTTCGGATGTGTAATTTGCAATCAGCAAAAGACTGTGCCTCGGTAAAGACCTCACTGGCGACAGTACGTGCCCGAGCACAAGAATGGGGATCAACAAGATGGACTGGAGGCTTATATAGGCGTTCGGCGCTCGAAGTGCGCGCACGGACCAGCTGGCGTCGGCTGAGTTCATCTTGCGGGTTATCAACCTTCGCATAACGCATCATTTGTGAACCACAAGGACAGCGACGACGTCGTGGTCCTGGTATCGCCTTGAGAGCGTCAGGGAGGGAAAGAAGCAGCACATGGCAACGCATCTAGCATGGCAGAGTGGACAAACCGAGGCGGTTGGGCGCGCAATGGGCCGCACTGACGCCGCGCTCTCGTGGGGGAGTTGTCGGGGTGGAAGGTTAGGATTAAGAGAAG
The DNA here is from genome assembly GCA_033807695.1 of Daedaleopsis sinensis. NCBI lineage: Eukaryota > Fungi > Basidiomycota > Agaricomycetes > Polyporales > Polyporaceae > Daedaleopsis > Daedaleopsis sinensis. The sequence goes on from CM066306.1 coordinate 3,608,901, forward strand.
GTATCAAAGGGTGGAACACAGCACTGAGGGTCGTGGATGTGGACGCTAATGGACGCTTGACGGCCGCGACGGAAAAGGATGAAGCTCAAGGTTGCGCGCGGGCGGGACGACAACCGTCGGGCAAGCGCCAAACCGGGCGCTAGCGGGGAAACCGAGTGGAACAGTCGTTGATGGACACGGCCGACAGTCTCTCCCAGTCCCACATCTCTCCTCCCCTGCTTTCCTCAGAGCCGCGAGGCCATGGTCAACGCTGGTCCTTCGCACTCTTCTGCCACCGTTCAGGTCAGTCGCCTCGCGTTTAGCCGCGCCACTCACGCTGCATGTATCTGACCGTATCGCACAGGCGTCAGAAGCAGGTTTGGGTCGAGATACCGAGGCAACACACCAGCACGGCGAAGGTAGCCAGGAGCAGCATTCAGAGCCTGAGCCTCCAGCCCCGTCAGCGGTCCCTGTAAGCGAGCAGAGCGGCGCGTCTCCCAGCGGAGACTCTTCAGAATCAGCGCACGCAAATCCACCAGAGCCCGGTACCTCCCCTGCGGACGCGCATACAACATCCAGCGACACCCACAGCACCACCGGGCTGGACCCGCCCCCATCCATCCCCACTCATTCCGATCTGACATCTACCTCTGAACCGCCCACGACCATGTCAGAAACCGCGGTCTCCATCTCCGCGCCCAGGAAAAAGTCGCCCACCGAAGACTCTAACACCATCAGGGAGAAAGAGAAAGAACCGAGCGCGACGGCTTTCGTGGCTCCAGTGAGCAAGCGCCGTCGAGATGGACAGTCGATTTCTGAAGGTGCTGTCACATCCTCGAGCCTGACACAGCTTCCCTCGTCTCCAGAGGAATCCAAGTCGCCTTCAAAGCGCGCCAAGAAGGGGTTCTTCTCCAAGTTCACCTTCTTCTGCAAGTCGTGCGTGAACCAGGAACATACCCACCCCGTCGATCTCGACGAAGGCGCATCCCAACTTCACGACAACGAGAAGCAGACCCTCAAGGACGGCGAGCCTACCAATCACGGGACGCACTCCTCCTCGTCCACAACAGGTATCTATACATCTTCGCGACCCCCTGAAAGTTCGCTGATCATGGAAGCAGTCATTCCGCCGATCCTGCCACCCCTGACTATCGCAACAATAGTGCCAGATGGCGATGTCATCGTGCCCCCGACGCCAACAAAGCAGCTCTTGCCGCTATCAGAGACCGACGGCCTCACATCAGGCGCCGTGCAGCCGCCAGGCTCAACAGGTGAGAACCTCACTCATGCCCACTACGAGAAGAGGATCAGCCGCGATGTCGGCGACGATTCCGACAGCTCCTTCTCCGAGGAGGGCAACTTCCATGAGATGATCACGATCAACGAAGTGGAGGACGAGGAGCAGCGTCTGATTCGGCTCGGGGGGACTGGCATTCCTATTGGACCCGTGAGTGAACTCTCTGGACTATATGCGCCTTAGACCTTTCCCTGAGCGCGTATCCGACGCAGGACGGCCAACCCAAACCTCTATTGCCTCCCCTCGCCCCCGAATACGCGGGTCGTAAATGCCTTGTGCTCGATTTGGACGAGACGCTCGTCCATAGTAGCTTGAAGGTCAGTTTCGGCTTCAATGTGAACGTAATGCACCCTCCGACCATGTGCTCTTTAGGCTGTTCCCTCACCCGACTACATCGTCCCTGTGGAGATAGAGGCTTATTGGCACAATTTCTATGTGCTAAAACGTCCAGGAGTTGACGAGTTCCTGAAACGCATGGGAGAGATCTACGAAGTAGTTGTATTCACCGCTAGCTTAAGCAAGGTACGTCTCTATTTTCTCTCAAATTGTAACAGAGTCCTGATCACCGTATTCGTCTCTACAGTATGCCGACCCGGTGCTAGATAGACTTGATCCCACTCACTCCGTAGCACACCGGTTATTCCGAGAAAGCTGCTTCAACCACAAAGGCAACTACGTCAAGGTACTGCAGAGATTCAGTTTGCCTGATAACGGACTAACTTCTACGCATTTATGCAGGATCTCTCTCAACTGGGCCGTCCCGTGAAAGATACCATAATCCTGGACAACTCGCCCGCCTCCTACATCTTCCACCCGCATAACGCCGTGCCCGTGTCTTCATGGTTTAATGACCCGCATGACACGGAGCTCATGGACCTCTGTCCCTTCCTCGCCGACCTCGTACACGTCGATGACGTGCGTGGGATTCTCAATCCTGCAGTATAACCACAGCCCAGCCCGAACACGCGATATCCACATCTCTCATCCAGTGCTGGATATAGCCCACCTCCGGAGCTGAGCGTGCCCCCCAGGCTGGTCGCTGTTGGCCGCCTCGCAGCTGCCTCGCGCTGCGACACTCCCCATCACCATCGCAGCAATGCGATAGCAAGGGCGACACCCATCCGCTCCCGCTCCCGCTCCCGCCTCCGCCCCCGACTCTGTCTCGTCCGAAGACCGCGCGTATGCGCGGCATCTTCAAAGTCCACGCTCCTTCGTCTCCGTCTTTCCCGTCTCTTTGTACCCTGCACACGGCCGCCGCCTATACCCCCGCATCGCAGACGGCCTGCGTTCATTGTCCGGCACCCGGCACACGCCTTCCTTTCCCCGTCGCCGCTGTTCTCTACGTCACGTACGCCGCGCGTGACCGTGTATCGCTACCGTTATAGGGCCGGATGGATCCCCGCGGGACGTCCCAGTGTCTCCACTACCTCGCTCCCCAGCACAAGCACATGCACGCGCACACCGACATGCTGCATATCCCGTCGCACGCGTACGTCGCCCGTCTCGCTCGCGCTGTTGTGGGATGTGCTTGCTGACGTTCTGACACCGACATTCCGCTTGCCGACCACCCGTCCCCTCACCACGAACTGCCAACTGCCAACTGCCAAACTGCTACCTACCAACTGCGCCCCACACCGCAACTGCGCTGCCCTCACGCGCACGCGTGCTCACACCCTGCCGTGCGACCCCCACCCCCTATCCTCGTCGACGTGCACATCCGCGGCCGGGGGTCCCACAGTGTCCCAAAACCTGTCCATACCGCACTATTTATTCCGATACCCGCGTTTACCGCCGTCTCTCCTTGGTTACTTAGGTGTTGTCGTCCTGTCTCCACGCGATGTCCCGTGACGAATAAAGCTACGATTCCCTCTGGTCTCCCCGCGACTTGCGCTTGGAGCTGAGCGCTGAGCAGTGAGCGTGGACGCCTGGGCCCGGGGAATTGGTGCGCCGCAATGAAGCTGACAGTGACGACTGACGAGCAGCGTCCCTACTTGGATTTAGATGTACGTCGCACCCACGCCGAAGGCACCCCAGTGGAGGCCTCGGGCTACGCGTGTACGAGATACGTGGTTCTGACAATGCAGATGACTACCACTAGAGCCCGAGTGTATACCCTGGCATCATGCTCCCGTGAAGAGCAGCCACGGCGTGTCCCACAACCTCGTATGCTTCTATCCGTGCCTGGACGTTGCGTGAACATTGAGCATATAAGTACGCTGTAAGCTATAAGCCGCACGCCGTCTTCGCACGCGTCACTCGGGCGGTGCGTACGCTTCGCACCAAAGCCTATATAGCGGCGTGCGTGCGCCCCCGTGTGCGGGCAGCTGCCCTGCCTCCGCTGCCTGCCCGCGTTCACATGCGCTGCCGTATACCTCCCCGTCGAGGCTCTTCGCCCCCCAGAGCTGGCAGGAGAAGCGCTATCGGCGTACCGTCCGACGCCTTCCAGACGCCTTCCGAGCTTCCCCGCCGCAGTTTCGAACGCGACGTCGACGGCGAAGACTCGAGTGACTCGCGCGGGTAGAACGCACAGTGCCGGCCGTGGGGGGTCATGCGAGAGGACGAGGTTATTCTTGTTCGTCTCGATTCGTTACTGCGCTGTTATATAGGAGACAAGCATTATTTACACTGCCAGTGCGCACCGTCGCCCCTCCCCTTTCCCTTTCCCCTTCCCTTCAGCCTCAAGCCTTCCCCTCAGCCTCCCGGGCCCGGCCGCGGATTCGACCACCCTGCCTTCAAAAGTTCTACACGTCTGTGTTCCGCCAAGCGCCCCGCCGTTCTACACACAATAGATAGCCTCGCCGGCCTTCAAGTTAAGCTTTCTCCCGCCCGCCACCAATTCGCAACCCCAAGAACCATGGGCCCTCCGCACGCACGAACGCGACAGCTCACTGCGCGGGCTCCTTCGGCTCCTCGTCCTCCCACGGGCTGAACTTGGGCTTGCGCACGCGCGGCAGGGACTGCAGCCACGACAGGCTGGGGCCGAGCAACATCCTTCCGCCCCCGATCCCAAACGCCGCGCCCGCGTGCTCCTTACCAGAAGTCTCCAACGACGGCGCGAGCCCCGCGTGCGTGTGTGCGTGGGCGTGGGCGTGCGGCGGCTGGGCGGCGGCGGCAGAGTGGGTGTGCGACGGGGACGGAATCGGGAGCGGGATGGGAAGCGGGGCGGGGGGGAGCGAGACCTCGCTGAGCGTCGGGAGCCGCTCGAGGCTGGTGTTCGTCGAGCCGCCGAGTGCGCGCTGGAGCGCGGAGCGTTCGGCGGGCGACGGCGCGAACGCGCGCATGGAGAGCGTCGAGAAGAGGCTGTCGGGCTCCGTGAGTGCGGCCGGGAGGCTGAGCGATGTGTGGCTCGCGGCCCCGCTGCCGCTGCCGCTGCCAAGCGGGTCGAACTCGAACGCCGGGTGCGCGTGCGGGTGGGTCTGCGTCTGAGTCTGCGTTTGGGGGAAGACGGAGACGGCGCCGTGGGCCTGCGCGGGCGAGAAGAGCGCGGGGAAGGACGGCTTGGTGAGTGAGAACGCCTTCGCCTCGGGGTTGAGCCCCTTCTTCTTCTCCGCCGCGTCCTGCTGCGAGGACCACCGCCGGTGCGCCAGCCCAGTTTTGTCTGGGCTCTCGTGCTCCGCGGTCGACGCTGTGAAGGCGACTGGGGGCAGCGTAGGGTCCGAGATCGTGCGCGAAGGCGGCTGCGGGTGTTTCGCCTCGTCGGAAGTGAGGCGGCGGAGGAAAGGCGGGGGGCGCACTTCGAACACGTCCTCCCTGTCTACGCCGTCGAATGTCGGGTACGAGAGCGACGAGGGCGACGAAGTGTACACGCCCACCCCAATGCCGGGGCTCTCGACGGGCAGCGGCGGCGGGAACGGCGCGTTCTTGCGCCAGTCGCGTGACAGCACGGTGTCGTCCTCGGACTGGAAGGAGCGAGCGAGGCCGAAGTTGTCGAAGCCGCCTGCGCCGTCGAGCGAGTTGATGAGGCTGCTTGAGATGTACGACGAGCTGATGGGTGAGAGACTGCTCGCGGACTTCGACACATCGCTAGATGTTGGCTCGGCGTCATCGCTGTCTCCGAACGGCGAAAAGCGAGTGGATGTAGAGAGCGTGCTCGACAGATCGCCACTGAGCACAGGGAACCCCCGTGTACGGAGCAAAACCTGACCACTCGGATCGGGGTCAGGCAAAACACGGTTTGGGGGCTCGCGCAGATTCGAGATCCCAGTGAGCGACAGACGTGCAGGGCGGGGAGACACCGAGACATCTCTGTTGTCGCTGCTTCCAGAACCCGAAGAGGAAGATCCCTGGCTCTTCGGTGCGCGTATCGGTTGAGGGAACGGCAATTGTGGCTCGAGCGTCTCGGCGCTGTATTGCGTGAGTGCATCCTGGCTCCGGTTGGTGTAGGACCAGGAAGAAACGGCAAGGTCGTCCTCGTTGACGGCTGGGACAACCGTGAGGGGGTAGAACGAGCGATCCTGCCTCCTGAGCTCTGCCTGCTCCTTCGCGCGACGCAAGCGCTCTTCCTCTTCAGCAATCCTCTCCTCCAACTCCTTCGCGCGCACGTTCAGCGCGGCCACGACCTCCTCCGCGACTTTGATTTCTTTCTTCTTCCGTTCCAGCTCCTCCTGCGTCTCCTCCTCCCGCTCGTCCCCCTCCTCCTTACACTCCACAACCACCTCTTCATCCTCGCGCATCCGACACCTGAGCGCCCCGATCTCCTCCCCCAGGCGCTCGATGCGCTTAGCAGCACGATCTCGCGCAGTCTCTGCAGCCTTCAAGCGTTTCTCCGCATCACGCTTGCTACTCTCAGCAGATCGCTTGGAGTCCTCCAAGGTCTTCGTGCGGGTCTTGATTTCCGCACGCGCCGCGTCCTCCTCGCGCTTGCGATCCCGCTGGATGTCAAGCTCCGACTGGATACCCGCACGCGTCTCCGCTGCGGCGTTGCGGAAGTCCTCGAGCTGCTGCCGCAGGTCTCCCACTGCGATCTTTGACACCGATATCTGGCGCAGCACCTCTGCGATAATCGGCGACGAATCCCAGAGCGACACCGATGAAGGCGAATGCGCCAACACGGGCGGCGCAGGTAGTCGCGACTCGGGCGTCACGGGGGCGCTTATCTGAGCGGATGTAGGCGCATATCGCTGACTTTGAGTTCCGTTCGCTTGCGGAGGCGAGGATGCAGAGACTCGAGGAGCGTGCAGCGGCAAGGACGCTGACTTGGGAAGGGGGGGAGGAGAGGAGCTGCGTGGGATAGTATTTGGGAATCTGTGTGTGGTCTTGACCTTTGTCGAACCGTTCTGAGGTAGACGGGAAGACGTAGGGAGTGGTAGACCTGATCCGCAATTGTTCAGATGCTCGGCACCTTTGTGCAAAAATGACTCACCATCCAAGCCCTCCAAGACATCGAGTGCTTTCACATCCAGTATGCCTGATCCACACTTCTCCGTGTCCTTGGTGTTCGCAAGCATCTCGTGCCACCAGCTCTGGATGATACCCCCGCGCCACCACCGTCCGAACGCGCCAATGTACCAGGCGTCCGATACAAGAGAGCAGAGGTTGTCGGCCTGGACGGCATGACTATCTCTGCGCAGATTGGGCCGACCCGTCGGATAAACTGCAGCTATCGTCAGGATGCCAAAGCTGTGGAAGACGTGTTTGGGAGTCCGCAGCGAGACAGAGGCGCGATTGACGAAGTGGAAGGGTGAGGTGGGATCAAAGTTGGATCCCTTGCGCGTGCCAGGTGCAGGACGGCGCGAAAGAGAGAAATGTACCCCAAATTCGTCCGGGGCGGCGCTGTCCTCATTACCACCATCGTCGAGCCGACTGAGATGCTGCTTGAACGAGAGCTCGGTGAGATACGTGCGGAACGACGTCTCGGACGGATTGGTTAGATATGCTGATCACGGGTGTATGCGTGCGGTGGGTGATCGTGGGGGTGGTGCAGGCATTCCAAGCGTGTTTCGAGATGGTACATGTGATAAGAAAGCGTGCACACGCGCGAGATGAATGGTTACGCACCCAGAACGAAGACGATTATAACGAGCACTACCGCGAGCAGAGCGGAGCGCAAGTCAACCTTGGAGAAGACATGACTGGGAGAGAGCGAAGGATGTCCTGAGAGCAAGATGGCACCCAGACCGCCGAGAGCCATGACAAGGATGAGGAAGAGAGGAGAGGCCCCCTCTGGGGAGGACGACGAGGGCCTAGTGGCGGTGCGACGGGCGGACGGCGGGGAATGATGGACGTTGTGGACAGACAGTGTTGCGAGGGGACGACTCGAGAGCGTCCCCGACGATGAGCAGGGTTGTTGGACGACGTCGAGATAGGCTGAGATGACCGTTCGGTCTGAGAAGCCTCAACCTTTGCTGCCCGAAAATCCGCCTGCCCAAAATCAGGTGGGGGCGCCTCTCCGCTGATCATCTGACTGCGGCCTCACCCGGCTTTTCCCTCCGATGTCTCTCCTCCGCCACGGCGCCTCCTCCTCCTCCCATCCTGATCATAATTTATGTCCTATGCTGTTCCACCACCGCCTTTTCCGATGTAGTACGAGGTAAGTGTTTGATTAGTCGCAGCGAGACTGACCCGCTCACGAGTCAACAATGTGTAGTTACGTCGAGCCACAAGCTGCCACAAGAGCGGGATACTGAGACTTGAGTGAAATTAATCGATACACGGTATCGCCCCCAATCGTGCAGATGGAATGCTGTGACACGGACGACCACATCATACTCGACTCCGCCGACCAATTGAGATTCCCACTCAATGCGCTTGCCGTACGACCACGCTGCACATCGATCTTCGACACCCCGTTCAGCTGAGTTCTGCTGCGACCGTTTCTGCGACCGTCGTCTGCTTCGCGATATCGCCGCTGCTCCCGTGTTCGCCAACAGCGTAGCACGCCTGCAGCTCTACTCCACTTACCCTCGGTCTAACCGCATTCGACCCCTCTCGAGGCCACAGAGAATCGGGAGAAGTCGTTCGCGGAGCTTGTACTCGCTCATCTGTTCATCTATTCGCGCTTCGACGGACATCTCTCATCGCTGCGGTATTCCACGATCTGCATCTTGTCGCCGGCTCACCGGTCCAGAGACGACGCAGCTTGCAGCGTGTATGATGCCATCGCCCAACTATCATTTCGCCGTGATACTCCCGGACTATGGCAAGCGTCCGCGTCCTGGCTGCTGCCGCGTGCAGCTTGTGCTACAGGCATGATGATGTACGTACGCGACCTGCGCTTGCTAGCTAAACAGTCAGGACTTCCACAAGGCTTCTACGTCCTCCACGGTTTCAAACGCTCGTGTGCTCACGAAATCACCTCCTTGCTTCTCAGTGCTTCTCAGCTATCGAGGTGAGCGATAACAGTCTCTGAGCCTACTTCTAGAGTCTGATGACCTCTGCCTTGATCAGAAACCTGTTCAAGGTCGAACGCTGCCTCTTTCGCTCTCTTCCAACGCGCACTAGTTTCCGATGATGCCCGGACCGATGAGTCAGCCCGCAATCTCAGAGGTATGTAACTTTGTAAGTATGTGTGGATAGTGCGGCTATCCAGCGCAGGCGTTGTGGATGTGCATTATTCGTGTTCTGAATCTCCGTTGCGAAGTCCCCCGAAGTCATACATGACCATACCCCTCAACGCACAAGGTTGGACGTAAAATCGTAGATCTCCATGAATGGAATGCCTGGTGTCTTAAACATTACTATTAGCTTCAACACACCAATCGGCATCCTGCGAATAACGGTGAACGGGGGTGTGTTCCTAATAGTGGGCATCTGTAAGTACATTAGGTCTATAATATATGCAAGGTAGCTGTATGCGGGGGCAGAGCAGGGTGTATGCGTAGCGGGTGCTGTATGTATGTATACATGTGCGTGACAAGACAAAGCCATGACTATGACGAGGGCGGTGGTGTCGACGGAGCCTCTGTGGGTGGGGGAGGCGGCGGCGCGTTCTCTTCTGCGAGGTCGGCCTTGAGCTCTGCCTCCAGCCGTTCCTTCGCGCGCACAACTTTTGACTGCAGGTAATGCGAATGCGCAGGCGGTGCCTGTTTCCCGGACGCAGGTTTCGCAGGGGGGGCGGGTGGCGAGTTCATCTTGAACAGGTGCTCGTAATTCTGCGTTTGCACATGTCGCATTGCAGAATGGAGGATGAGGCAAGGATTCGCGTCCGGGTAAGGTCAACGCGATGTGGCAATCAGCGCACGCCTTGCGTGTGCAATGCAGTCACGACGCACCTGGACGATCCTCTCCACCGCGTCCTCCCCCTTCACGTTCAGAATCAGCCGCGCCTCGTCCGCCGTCATCCCGTGCTCCCTCGTCAGCTGGTCCGTGAGCGAGCCCGACGTCGCGTGCCCGACGCCCGCAGCGTCACCGCCTGCCGCACCAGGTGGCCTGTACTTCGCATCTGCATGTCACGGGCGGGATCGTCAGCTTCCTCCTACCACACCACCCATGTAGCGCGGATGGGTGTCCGCAACGTATGACGCACTGGCTGCGGCCTGCTTTCCGGCAGCGTACAACGCCTTCCCGAAGATTTTTGCCCCAGCGACGGCAATCTGCACAATGACCCTTGGCGAAGACTGCACCGGCAACGGCGTTAGCTTCGCTCATGTCGTTCAACACTATCACAACGCACCATCCTACACGAACCCGGCCGCGGCGACGATGACAGTACTAGTAGCGGAGAACTGTGAGAGTCGAGCCGACGTTCTCCGGCACGGGATGCGTGCCCACATCAGGCGCCCGCAGTCCGGCACACGAGAACGGGCGCTTGTCAAAATTTGTGCTCTATTCCGCCACGGTGACCTCAGTCCTCTGGTAGCCGTCCTCCTCATCCCTTGCCACCCCCTCCTGCGACTGCGACCGCACAAAACGCCCCCCTAGCACTCCCTGCGCTACTGCCAAGCTGCAAGTACTCGAGATGCCGGAGATTGCCCAGACGCACAAGACGAAAAAGCGCAAGCACGCTGTGGCGGCCGCGGAGGACGCTGGGGGCGGGGCCGGGACCGGGGAGCCCTCGACGAAGCGGCCGAAGAAGGAGAAGGAGAAGGACGTGAAGAAGGACGCGCAGAAGGCGAAAAAGCCGAAGCTGGACAAGGGCAAAGGCCGCGCGACGGACGACGCGTTCCGCGTCGTGCGCGCGTCCCTGAACGTGTCCGTCCCGCCTTGTTTCGCGGCGGACTTGCGCGGGGGCGTGGAGGAGATGTTGGACTCGATGCTCATGAGGTGTGTGTACCTTCTTCTTCTGAGCACGGTCTACGGTGGTGCAAGGAGTGCGGCGAGCTGACGTTTGTGCAGGTATATCCCTGCACTACAGGGTGTAGTGCTTGCTCATGACCGGCTAGAGTTCCTGGACAAGGTCGCGCCCATCAAAGCCGACTGTCCGTACGCGAATTGCCGCGTTGCGTTCGACGCGACGGTCTGGAGTCCGCGAGTTGGCATGAAGCTTTGTAAGTATCTCAGATACTTGAGGTATGCGCCGTATGCGACATTGACAATTACGTGCGAGTGTAGCGGGGAAGATCAATTTGGCCTCTCCTGACCATATATCCTTGCTCGTACACCGAACGTTCAATGTGTCAATACCGCGACATCATATCACGACCGACTCATACGAGTTCGAGTACGGGCCTGCGGAGAACGACCCGGAGTTCGGCGCAGGGAAGGACCAGGAAGACGCTCAGGGGAGCGAAGAGGAGGATCCTGAAGGGCAAGTAGACGGCGGCGGACGCTGGGTGCATAATGTCACCGGAGCAAAGCTTGGGGACGCAGACGGTAATCTCGAGTTCACAGTCGTCGGGTATGTGCTCTCCACTATACCGCGCTCGCTGTCTCCCTAAGCTCACTCGTCTCAACAGGCTGACAATAGCGAACCAAATGCTCTCGTTGGTGGGATCGATACAGCCCAATCCGTTCTCTCCAGAACACGTACCGACCGCCCCGGTCGCGACCGCCGCTTCGAGCTACGCACGCAACGCCGTCGTCTCCCAGCCGCCGTCCGCGCACCTCTCGGAGGGAGAGGTTGACGCGATGATCGTAGACGCAAACGACCACGGGGAGGACGACCTGGACCCGTTCCAGAAGCTTGGAAAAATGGCGGACGAGTCGGAACGGCGAGCAAGGGAGGCCCAGGAGGAGGCTGCGCAGAAGGAGAAGAAGCGGAAACGCAAGGGTGGGAAGGGAGAGGGAAATGACGGCGCGGGTCTGGACGCGACGACAGAGAAGAGGAGCAAGAAGAAAAAGAAGAGTTAGTGGGTACTTAGACTGTTGTTGTTGTTCTCAGTCACTCGTTGGTTATATCTTGGATCCCGCCTCCATCGTCTTCACGTTGTTTGCTTGCCACGGCATGCACGCCATGGCAAAGGTTAAGACTAAAGCGAATTTCATCTTCACATCTAGTCCAGACTCATGTTAACCCTCGGCACTGACAACACTACAGTTTCAAGTGACAATGCTGCTTGCGTCATACCGAGCCCGTACCACGCCCAGCACTGTGTGCTAGTGCCTAACTCCCGGCCCTCGACCACCCTCGACCACGGCGCAGGTGAGCAGTTCGCTTTGTACATACGTACACTCACGTATCATCCTCTTGCAGAACAACAGAGGATGTCAGGTGGATTGAATCGACTCTCTCCGCATGTGTGCAGGTCTGCTACCACGCCTGAGCACATTGCCAATATCCCGCATTGCTCTCTCATCTTTTTTCTTTCTAACGGTCACCCGGTCCCGGATATCGATATTGCCACAACAATCGAACAGGAGTGCGCACGCAGGGGACCGCTCACTCAGTAGCGCTCAGTACGGAAGGTGATTGAGGCCGTGAGATGTCGGAAAACCGGGGCAGTGAACTTCACGGCCAAGAGCACAGAATATTATGACTTAGGGCTTTATGCAATGGACACATGTTTGGGACTCAACGTCAACCCGACTCGGCGTGTTTCGAAGTGTTCGGTCGACATTAAAAACGAGGCCAAGCCCGTTCAACACATTGTCCCCTTTTACGCAGCTGAGCTGCAACCCACTACGACCTGAAGGTGTGGTAGCCACCAATGTATCCGATGTCATTCACGGCTCATTCGTGTCATAGCTGCATGCAATGGAGAACCTCTCGACTGAGATTTGGTTGCACATCTTCGAACTGGCATGCACAGACGGCGGGTGCACGGGTGCCATCCTCTCACAAACATCCACCATTGTCCGCGAAGTGTCTGCGCCCGCCCGCTTCACCAGCGTTCAGCTCACCAGCGTGAAGCGAGTGCAGAAGTTCCTCGCCTGCTTCGACTCGGTCGTCGCCGGATGCAGGAGCGACCCCCCGCGCATCCGCCATCTCCTCCTCTCCTTCCTCCCCGGGAGGACAGACCTAGACGTCCTCGAACCCTGCGACCACTTCCTCGACTACTACTCGTGGTGCAAAACCAAGTTCGCATGGGACGCCAAGTTCGTCGACGCTCTCGCCCGTCTGTTCGCCTGCCTCGCGCCTGACCTCCGGACGATGACCGTCCTCCAGCACCCCGAGATACCGCTCCCCTTCGTGCGCTGCTCCTTCCCCGCCCTCCGCGCGCTCACGCTCCTCCACGAGGACCGCATGTTCCTCCGGCCGGCCGCTCTGGACCGCTCGTCCATAGAGCCCTCCGACACGAACTTCTACGCCGCCGGGCCTCCGCCGGACCTGCACGCTCTCGCGATGGCGCCCGTCTTCCCCGCGCTGGAGCGGCTGTACCTCGTCGACGGCAGCTGGAGCGCGACCCTCCCGCTGTGGTCTGCGGCGGCGCCGCGGCTCGCACACCTGCAGGTGTCCAGTGCGCAACGGCCGGTGTGCCGGGCGCTGCACGACGCCTTGCTGACCCCTACGGAGGTGTCGACGTTCGCTTCCCTCCGCAACCTCGTCGTTTCGCCCCAGACAGGGCACGACGATCAAGACTTGGAGTGTGCTCCTGATCATGAACCCGGCGTGGTTCCTATTCGAGCGTTCGGAGCTTTCGGGAAGAGGCGGCTGGAGCACCGGAGCCTCAGAGTCGATGTACTTCCAGAGCCCGAGGCGGAGAGGCTTGTGGGAGGCTTTCTGCGCAGGTACTGGTATGGGCGACTGGCGCAGGAATGGCAGGTACAAGCGATTGGTGATTGTAGCACCAGGTGATTGCTCTTTTAAGTTGTGTGAATCCCTTACAATCTTTTGAATCTCTGGCATGAGGGAGTGTATGCACCGCGCCATGATGCTTACGGCTGATAGTCGGATAGTAGGATAATATTTGTCTCCCCAAGGCAGACGATGTACAGGACCTAATTAGATGAAAAAGGGGAGGACGGTCCTGTCGCCGGCGTACGTTGGCTATGGCCGCTATACAGTGGACACTCCTGTCCTGAATGGTCTCATTAATCTATCCACTTGTGACTGCGTATGCGAGAGAAGACATACAGTCAGACAGTCGCTCTCATATGTCAATGTCATGACGGTTGACCTACAGTCATTCACGGTCTAAGCTGACAGTGCCCCCTGACCTGACACACCTGCCTCCTATGGAGTGCAGCGCCTCTCTGTGTAGTGGAGGAGGACGCTGTGTGGTGGAGGAGGACGCTGTGTAGTGGAGGAGGACGCTGTGTAGTGGAGGAGGACGGGCTCCAGAAAAGGCAGGTGTCGGGTTAGGGGGCGTCAGGTTAGACTGTAGAGGAGGAGGAGGAGGGTAAATTCAGCCGCAGCAGATGACTGAATACGCATGCTCATGATGCCACACACCCACGCGGTCTATCACCGGTCTCCCATGACTGGGAATAGCTGCTGATGCGACAACATGGCCGACAAGGTAGACGCACGGGGTCATACGTTCGGTATAAAAAGCGAGCAGCATCATTCAGCGCGGACGACTCATTGCCCGCAAACTCTGCCGACACCGACCATGTTCTCTGTTGCACGCACGGCGTTCTGGCTTCAAGTTGTCGCATGCGCGGCGCTAACCAGCGGCTCCTTCGTACCTGCACAAGGCACGACGTTAACCCCGCGAGATGACAACCTGCCCGCCCGCGTCCCGTACGTCTTCCCGGCCCCTGGAACAGATGCGGTGAGTGTCCGCGTCCGTGCTCTAGTTGCAGAGTCGAACTGACTGCACGGGTTGTTATAGGTTGCAGACTCTATCCGGGCGAGGCGCGAGAACGGAACCCTTCTGGACCTCGACGGAGTGCTGTAAGTCGAATCATAGCTGTTTGAACCGCGTAGTGCTTGGACGAGGCCACTGATGCACGACGTCGCCCTCAGCCTACAAGACGAACCACTTGCAGGGTCCTGGAACGACTTGTTCGGTGTCATTCGCGACCAGAACTCGCTTCCAGCGACCATGCGCGAACTCTTCGTGAGTCCTTCCTATAGCCAACGGTCGCCTGCGAAACGTGCGACGCCAAGGCTGACGAACCACACAAACACCCACCAGATCCTCCGCACGGGAACCTTGAACAACGCCGCATACGTCTGGTGAGTCTTGGCTTCCCAGCCGTTGCTTCTCGCTCTCGAGCGTTGACACGGATTGCCCAGGCTGCAACACGAGTCCGTCGGCCGCAGCGCGGGGCTCACGGTCGCCCAGCTGCGCGAAATCCGGCTGACGCCGGCATTCGAGTCGGTGCCTGCGCGCGCGTCGTCTCTCACGCCGGAGTTACGCGCTGCGCTGCTCTTCGCGGACCACATGACGAAGTCGGTGAAGGTGCCGGAGGGCGTGTACGACGGCCTCAATGGGTTCTTGAACACTACGCAGATGGTCGATGCCGTGGCAACTGTGGGCGGATACAACTTCGTCAGCCGGTTTGTGGTTGCGTTGAATGTGGACAGCAAGATGAATACCCCTGTCCCTATCCCGACGCATTGAAGCTTTTCGCCCACGCACTGTACATCTATATTCTTGGCAATCGCATCCATACTGTCATTATTACCAATGTTGTTCCAAGTTGGCTTTGTTGGGACTTGTTGGAGCGTAAATAGGTGTTCGCCGCCAAGCTTTCGCTAGGTCTGAGAGTGGAAGTGAGTGCCAAGCCGTAGGGGTTGGCCAATTACCATTAACATCAATATACCTGTAGCTGCAGCACAACATCGAGCCTCCCTCCGCTTCTATAGCCTCACCACCGGCTGCTCTCTCGCCTGCGCCCTTTCTGGTCCGTTGTGCGCCCCTCCCGACGAGATGAACGACTGAAGCTTCACCGAGACCTCATAGCCGCACTCCTTCAGCTCCTCCAGCGCAAGGTTGTACCGAGTATCCCCAACGGCGACGAGTTTCCGGATGATCGACTCGTAGACGAGCAGGGGCGGAACCATGCCCAGGGTCTTCATCTCCTCGAGGTAGAAGAACGCATCCTCGTACATGCTCTGCGTAAGGCACAGACGCACCATACGCTCGTACGTCGTCGTGTCCGGACGGATGCCCAACCCCTTCATGTCGGCCAGTAATCGATCTCCGAGTTCACGGTGGTGCGCGACAACGCAACCTTGCAGGAGGGTGTTGAACGTGAGGATGTTCGGCTTGACGTCCAACTGTTCGGCTGCCTTGTATGTGCCGACTGCGCGTTGAAGATCCTGCAGCGCGACCGCGGCATGGATGACGACGTTGAACGCGGTGATGTCGACGGTGTGGCCCTCCTCGTGGAGTTCCTCGAGCGTGCCCCACGCGCTGTCCACTGCGTCTGCGTCCTTCTTGACGATCTCGAGGACGGGTAGCGCGGTCTCTATGGTGTGGTCGATGCCGTGCTTGCGCATGAAGTCGAACATCATGAATGCCTCTTTGAGCTCTCCGTGGTAGCACATCGCTTCGATGACCGGCGCAATGTGGTGTTCATGCCAGACGATGTTGAGGCTTTTAAGCGTCTCGATCACTTCAAGCGCGAGTCCTGACAGGCCATGACGGGATGCGGTGTGGAGGACTAGTAGACAGCAGCCTTCGTCTGGTAGTATGTGTTGTTTGCTCACGACCTCGTGCCAAGCTCTACGTGTTCCTTCCGCCTACAAAACAATTTGTCATTCAACGTACGCACTCAAGTGATGGACACTTACGAATAATTGCTCTGCGGAGCTAGCCAGGATATCAACCCATATGTCGCTACCCAGCCGTCTGACGGATGTCGACTCGAACGAGTCGGCAAGATCCAACGCAAGTCGGGAAAATCCTAGCCTGGCGGCGCATTTAATGACTTCATTGGCCGTTTGCAGTGTTGGGGAGAAGCCGTCGCGCGCGAGCTGCGAGAGCGACTGGATCGCCAGCTCTAGCCGGTTATTTGCGGAAAACCGGCAGATCATGATCTCGTAGGTCGTTTCGTTGGGAAGTATACTCCACTCTTCCATGATCTTCAAGACATCAACGAGCACGCTCTGATCCGCAGAATGTGACGTCTACACAACAATGATCAGCAGCAGCAATGCGAAAAGAAGCGGGGACAGATATTTGTGACACACCGGGCGCGCATGTGTGCGTCACTGACATGCACGCACAAATAATCAGGCTCATAAACGGGAGCTTAATTCGCGTACCCGTTTCAACAGAGCCCGGCGCATGAAGGGAGGAGTGTTGGAGTCAAAGAACGAGAAATGCGTTACTTACTTGAATGAGCAAGTGAAATGTTTGGCGATCCGGTTGAACCCCCATAGACAACATATCCGCAAAAACAGCACGGGCCTCGTCTTGACACTTCTCCCAAGCACATGCTTGAAGAAGACTGTTATAGGTCGTGAGGTCTGGTTTAATCCCCTCATCTTTCATCCGCTTCACAATAGTCATGATATTGATGGTTTTGCCCTTGTCTGCCTGACTTTGAAGGAACATGTTGAAGCGGGCGAGCGTTGGGTCGTTTGGTTGTCGGAAGTTGCTGTCTGGTGGGTGGGCATACGGACCGCGTCGTGAACTATTCATTGCAGGTGGCGGCCTAGTGTAACGATCCGAGGAGCTAGCAGGCATTTGGGAGGTCGAGGCACATCTCCGCTGCTCTTGCCGACCTGCTGTAGGCTACATGAGCATTACTCCCTCCTCAACATATGTCAAAGCACATACATAGTGGTGCAGCAGCAGCAGCGTTCACCTCCGCAGCGCGTAGAATTTTGCATTGCACTCTCTTGAGAGCACTCCGCGAGGATGAGGCGAGCATTAGAAACTCAGAGTCAGCTCAGAGTACGACAAAGCCAAGTTCTCGCTCGAAGCGTCACCAAAGTCCAAATTGGGTACGCGTGGGAAAGTTCCACGTGGGGCTTACCAAAAGCGTCAACGACTCGGAGAGCACGATCGGGCATTGTGCGTTTGGTTCGGAACCACCGCGCGCCGCGACACCTTTCCCCTCCTCTCCCTGAGCGCCGCGTTCTCCCCCTCTGCTCTTCTTGGATACCTATGGTACGTTGTCTCTGAAGGTTGGTTGCACGATACTCATTCCCGGCACGCTAGTTTTACTCAGAGGCGATCCTCTCTCGCCGCGGGCCCCTCGCGAAAGTATGGCTCGCGGCACACATGGAGCGCAAGCTCTCAAAGACACAAACTCTACAGACGGACATTGAGCAGTCGGTTGGTAAGTTGATGTCACTATATATCCTTGAACTTCTCTAATTCAGGTTCTAGACGCGATCATGCACCAGGAAATCGAAGTAATGGCGCTCCGGTTAAGTGGGCAGTTGCTCCTCGGTGTAGTACGCATCTATAGCCGTAAAGCCAAGTATCTGCTGGACGACTGTAACGAAGCATTGTTGAAAATCAAGATGGTGCGTCATATTCCCTATTTCTCCAACCACGCGTTCCTAAGGTAGCCTCAATAGGCTTTCCGCCCAGGCATCGTCGACATGACAGAGGACCAGCTGGCTGTGAATCAGAATGCCATCACTTTGCAAAGTAACAACCTCGATCTTGACGCTCTTCTACCGGATCTTGATTGGTGTGTCTCCCTTCGCTTGGTGCCGTCATAGCGTCTTATGCCGCCTCAGGGATACGGCAGACTTCGAGAGCCGGAACGTGCAGCCTGGCGGCCAGCATATCGCTCGTGCGGCAGATATCACACTTGGTGATGCCGACCTACAGTTTGACTTCGATGATGCTGGTTACGGGTTTGATCTCGGTCCGTCGGATGGTATTGGCTCTCAAGACTACGAAGTCGACCTCAACCTCGATTTTGGTGACGGCCCTGAGGCTCCCGAACGCACCCCCTCTCGCATGGATGACGACGACATGAGCGTCGAAGTTGGGCGTGACGCTGCACCTCGTCGCGCCTTCCGAGAGTCACTTGATTCACATATGGTTGGTCCCCGCGGACCCGATGATATGGACCTATTGTCGGTTAGGAGTCGGGCACAGTCTGAGAACCCGTTCGCAGCGGATGTCGACATGGGCTTTGGGCCAGACGTCGGAGGCATGGACGTTGACCTTGGTATCTCTTTCGAGGATGACCCTTTGAGCGACCACGCACCTACGCCCCATCTCACGCCCTCTCGTGCATGTGAGTGCCCCTTTAATGTCGGCGGTAACAATCTGATTCGAGTCGTATGGCGCAGCTTCACCCCTGACTGAACCTCCTCAAACGCCCCCTCCTGATGTTGAGCTTACGCCAAAGGCTGCCCCCGAGGAAGTCGCCAGGAAGAGGAAGGAGAAGAAGCAGATCATCGACTCCATTACCGAACTTGAGGATGGACCAGGGGCTCGGGTCGGCCGTGGCCGCAACGCCGGACTTGGCGCAGCTGTAACCAAGGACGTGAGCGACATTCTCACTGAACATGCCTACCTTCCTCGCTCGTCTTTGGTGATGCGCCTGCTGGAAATTCGAGACGACCCCCTCGCTCATTTCCTCCCGACCAAAACCACCGCCCTCGGCACGTTCTTCTCCGCTGCACCTCCTGGGCTCGTCCCGGAACTCGCCGACATGTTCATGCGTCCCATCACCAACCTCAACCCAGCAAAACGTCGTGGTGCCTCGCCCGAGAAGCCAGCTAGTAAGAAGCGACGAGTCGATGGCAGTGTCATTGGGGACGAAGACGTCGAACAGGGTCTGCGCGCTGGTAGCCACGCACCAAGTCTCGCATTCGGCAGCGACGTGTACGGTCGTGGCAGCGTCGCTCCTGGCATGGACTTCTCGTTCGATAATGCCGGTGGTATGGACGACTTCCAGATGGACATTCCCGACGTTATCGGTGCAGAGGGCGATCGCGCCCGCAGCAAGTCGCTAGCGCCGTCGGAGTTGAGTCGACTGTCGACCCCCCCTCCGGATTTCATGCTCGAGGAAGGTGATGAAAGTCACGCCGACATCACCTGCCCAATTGCACTCTTCGACGACCGTGTCGCTGCGAGCCAAAGTCAGACCCAAAGTCAGGCCTCGACCGAGCTCAGCGACGATAGCAAGGGCTACAGCAAGAACACCGTCAAGGCACTTGCTGTGATCAGGAAGGAACTTCAGCCAAACGCAGAGGCTGAAGAGGAAGATAAGTACATGAGCTTCAACGTCATGTCACAGAAGGTATGTGTTGTTGCTGGTCATCGCGTCTGAACGCTCTCCTGATCGGCTCGTATCCAAGGCTTCCCGCCGAGCCGCCGCTGCATTCTTCTTCGAGCTACTGGTGCTCGGCACTCGTGATTGCGTCAAGCTCACGCAAGCGAAACCTTTCGCGAATATCGAGGTGCGCGCAAAGGACAAGCTTTGGGAGCGTCAGCGCCATGGCTCGATGGCTCCTTCATCCGCGAACGGCTTCCCTCGCATGTCGCAGGCACCCTCAGCCGCCGCAGGTCCTTCTCGCAGGCAGGGATCCGCCGCCCCATCCATAGCTTCCGCGTTTGGTCTGTGAATTTCTGTCTTGCTTATATCTCACTCCCCATCATGCTCTCACGACCGTTGGATTTGGCTTGTATCTCGCGACTTGATTTTGGTACCTACGTCCGCACACCACTACCTTCCAACCTTTATCTTACCCATATCTCTTACCTCTACCTAGCTACTTAGCATGTTCCTCCTGCCTTGATCAAGTACTACACGAACTCTGCCTCGTATTGTCGCCGTTCTGATAGCTATCGCTCAGTCGCTTGTGTTACTTGTTACTTACATTATGTGTATTGATGTAGCTGGTCATTACCGACCACAGACTAGAATTCAGATATCATTCATGGTGTTGTACCATTGTAGTCTTACATAGATTCAGTGATGACGTTGTCAGTCAGTACGCGTTGATGCCGCAACCGTACGCATCATGCCCATCGGTACCCGCCCGCAAGTTGCAACCCGCGTGTATCAGATCACGAGACCCAATATAAGACGCGTCGCGTCGCGTAAACGGCGCCTCCCATTTCATCACCAACCACGAAGTTCGAACTCTACATCGCCTACTTACAACGCGTAGAGTTTGTCTTGACCATCACCATGCCTCCTAAGAAGAAAGTTAAACACAATCATGAAACCACCGTCACGACGCCGACGAGGCGTAGCACTCGAAACGCAGAGAAGGCCAAACGCTCAAGTATTCGGGCTCCTGTCGGTGACAGCGCTAGCAATACTAGCAACCCGGTTCAGGATGAACCCGTAGTCAAACCCTTCAAGGCTCTAGAGGATATGCCTTTCGATATTCTCTTCGAGGTACGCCTTCATCACGGCTGAGTAACTATTGATACCCAAGCAGCCTGAGGGAGTGTAGATCTTTCGTGTTCTGAGCCCTGGTGACCTCCTGAATCTCACCCGGACTAGCAAGGATCTGAGGCAGTTTTTCATGAGCCGCGAAGCATCCATACACTGGGAACAGACGAGGAAGCGTGTCGAAGGGCTCCCTGATCGTCCAGCACATTTGTGCGAGCCCGCATATGCCAATCTCATCTACTCTAACTATTGCCACGTGAGTACCCTCTTCCCGCATTGCTCCACGCGCAATTACTGATCGTTGTGGCTATATCTCTTCTTAGAACTGCCTTGAGGAAACGGACGATGTGAAGCCGTACTGGCCCCTGTTTCTGCGGTACTGTGAGGAGTGCGTGGAGCTCATGTGGGTACTTATATTTACTACCTACCCGTGCCACAAAGCTTACGGGACCTCAACACGTTGTTCTACAGGTTCGTGTTTAATTACGATCATATCACCGCTCCGATGGGTATGTCAGTGAGCAATAGCCCGATGACTTACTTCAACAGTGTACTATTGAAGACGTGAGTTCGTACCTCACAGTACTCGGTCGCTGTTGATGTCGTTTGCCCTTCAGTTCCGGCAATTACAAACGGGCATACCATCGACCAGAGCTCGACCACGTTAGTAAGCAATGGAAGACGCTGAAAACCAAGGCAGAAAAGGCGCAGTTTCTCGATGAACGATCGGAATTCGTGGCTTGGTGCAACAAGGTGCGTATATACTTCATGCTGGAATCTTTGATGTGCTGACATGGTAGTTTGTGTATAGTACGAGAAGCAATTTAAGCGGTGGGAACAGGTTCTAAAGGAGAAAGAGTTACAGAATAAGCACGAGCTCGTCAAAAAACGGTACAATGCGTATGTGACACCTCTGTCTTATTGGTAACAGGTCAGCACTAACGAGACGTGAGACAGTATCCTGGCACAGCTGAGGAAAGAAGGTTGGGGTGAAGAGGTGAAGCATATGCAAGCAGACCAACATAAACGGATGTCTTCCTTGGACAGCGTCAACACCTCAAAAACTCTCACTGACAAAGGTCCGTTCTGTGTCGGTCTTGGTCTCCTATTCGTTTTGACCTGACGATAACAGGGTGGAAGACCATTCGTGAACCCTTTGTCAAGGTGATGAGGGAATTGCGGGCTAGGCGACAAGCAGGCACGATCAGGGCACGTCTACAGCATCTCAAAGATACTCTGTACGCCCACCAATGCTCCGTACCGACGGCGTTCAAGAATGCAAAGGACCGACTATATACAGGTGTCGCCGATATCGCTCTCGTACCCGAGGTACGCGCCATCATTGAGGAACATTCTCCAGACGTCTCGGAGGAGGCGATCAAGGCCAAAATTGCTGCTATCGTTCCTGGGCTCGCAGATCAGTGGGTCGACGAGCGTCGTGCCGAGTTCACTGCTCGTTTGTGCGAAGGACTGGGCCACTCAAAGGCCAGCCGAGCACCCGTTCCACTCGAACTCGCAATCGCTTCGTTCACGTGTCTCAAATGTTTGAACGATCGTAGTTCTGGCTGGTACAACTCAACACCACCCCAACCGTGGATTGGTTGGCCCGACATCGCTGAACACCAATGCCTCAGGCATTGCAGCATGTACTACATCAATGACTCCCGCGACGACAACTACGTGCAACAAGTGTCGGCTCTGATCGGAAACAATCACCTGAACGATATACCATTCAAGGACATCAAAAGTATCTGCGTCCTGGAGGATCGGACAGACTTCTGCGACGTTATCGAGATCTGTGGGCAAGATCCGGATACGGCCACATACGAACAGATGGAGCATTGTCAAGTTCGCTTGCGTTGCCGCCTGTGTGCGTCGTATGCGAGGCAGGAGGTTTTCGACTGGAAGGCAGCGGTGAGTGGGCATGCGACGACGTACCGAACTGGGAGATTAACGCCGCAAGATACAGATCCGGCACGACTTCGATGCGCATCCGTGGTTGAAAAAGAGTGAAACGCGCCGACCAAGAGTCGAAGGCCGGTGGGAGCGCATCTCCGACGAGCATGCACGACAGGCGAAAGCTCTGGAGGCCGCGCTACTTTTGAAGCCGCCTAAGCCGAACCCGCGGGCTTGGGACCAGTCGGCCCGGCCTGGACACTTCCACTGTGGATGGTGCGCTTTTCAGAGCAATTATCAGTGGGTCTTGCACCATTTGCGCTCCGAGTAAGTCCACGTCGTCATGCACTATTCACAACGGCAACATGCGGACTGATCCTGACATTCTGTCTAATATGTTAGTCATGGCAAGCAGCCTGAGACCGAGGTATATGGTCAAGACTTCTACGGCGTGCGCTCTGAACCTCTCACCACCTGGATGTATTCGGAGACGCTCTCCAATTGCCCGTCACTCCAAGACGATGTGGCCGCTGGCACAGCGTTCTTTGCCACGTTCCAGGTCTAACTAACACCGTTAAGTATTCCGGATCCGTCGCGACGCCAATAATTCGACTAGTATTGGCGACGGTCGGTGATCGTAGTTATCTCTACATGCAAGTAAGCACGACTTACTCGATAACTGTAGTCGGCAGCGTAGCCTATTAGTACGCACCCGGAGCTAAGCATCATCCCCAGACCTGGATAGTGTTCTTGTACTTACGGCGATAGACCAAATGCGATTTCTCAGATTCCTTCGATTCGTGGAGACGGGCGTCGACCGAGCCTCGAGGTGAGTCGACAGGTAACCACATTCGAAGCTAACGTTTACTGCCCATCTGTTTCATAGTCTTGTGGTCGTCTCTTGATGATGAAGCTTTCCTAGGCATTCTGATTCATGCCACAAGCTGGCACAACGTCGCGCACTTTGTACATCAGCGTCCCCGCGACCGACTGGGCGGCTTTGCGTGCTCCGAGAGCGTCGAAGACGACCCTCATGGGTTGCAAATTTGCATCCTTGGACAACGGTCGCAGCCAGGTCGTAGCGCTGACCACATTCTGGGTCCACCAGAAGAAGATTTAGAACAGGGCCAACAGGCTCACCGGTGACTCACCATCAATTTCATTTCGGTTTCGCGTTAATTACTCAGTCGAGCGGTACACCGTACAGGTGGCTCAAGCGCCCAACGCTCAAAGTTCGTTTGCCTTGGCGGCCAAGGCCCGGTTGGCAAGGAACGTTGATAAGTGTTCTCACCCCACTTGCTTGACAGTCTTTGACAGTTGACTTGAGTATGGCATTGGCATGTGAACATGTCACTGCCAGTGATTGCGGGTTCCTGGTCATACTATATAGATTCCCTAAAGGCCTCGGCAGTCCTTTGGCAGTCCTCCACCCACCCCAGCTGCTTTCTCTGCGCGCTGACCTGCCGTTCATTTATCGATTATGCCTTCTTTTACTCGGTCAATCGCGTGGATTTCGCTGCTGCTCTTGGCCAGTCACCTAACTCTTGCGGAGGACGTGTTGTACAGTCGCCGATCTCTGCAGAAGCGTCGGGCGAGAGAAGGGTACAACATCTGTGAGCGAATTTCATTGAATGCACGTTGGAACCGTCCCTCACATTTACGCACCAGCTTTTTATCACGTCAATGACATCCACGCGCACCTGGACGAGTTTACTAGCTCCTCTGGGACGGACTGCACAGCACCTGCGAAAGGATGCTATGGTGGATACGCACGGATCAAGGAGGTCGTCGACGAGACACGCCCCGGACATCAAAATAGCTTGTTCCTTAGCGCAGGGGACGAATTCCAGGGAACACTCTTCTACACGTACTACGGCGGAGAAAAGATCGCGGAGACAATGAACCAGATGGGTTTCGACGGCATGACGATCGGAAACCATGAGTTCGATGGGGGCGACGACAAGCTCGCTGCGTTTCTCGCAAATTTGACGTTCCCCATCATCTCCGCGAACATAGTTTCCGACAACGAGATCCTGAACAAGACGATCAAGCCCTTCCACATCTATAAGGAGCACCAGCTAGCGGT
Source organism: Daedaleopsis sinensis (assembly GCA_033807695.1). Lineage (NCBI taxonomy): Eukaryota > Fungi > Basidiomycota > Agaricomycetes > Polyporales > Polyporaceae > Daedaleopsis > Daedaleopsis sinensis. The sequence continues at coordinate 3,633,689 of CM066306.1, forward strand.
CATCGGTGTCACGACGGAAGACACTAAAGGGACCTCGAACCCTGGAAAAGGGACGACATTCACGAACGCCATCGAGGCCGTGCAGAACACCATCGACCTCATCCACAGGACCACTAAGATAACTCGCATCGCCGCGCTCACGCACATCGGGTACGACCAAGACCAAGCACTGGCTGAGCAGACGACTGGGCTGTACCTCATCATGGGTGGCCACAGTCATACCCCCCTCGGCGACTTTGAGGGTGCCCAGGGCCCGTACCCGACGATCAAGCAGAACAAGGATGGCGACGATGTCTTTATCGTCACCGCGTACCGCTGGGGTGAATACCTCGGCTACATCGACGTGTAAGTGTCATCTCCTTTCAATAGGACGACTTTACTGACTTCAAGCTCAGGCTGTACGATGACTGTGGCAAGATTCTCGAGTACCACGGCGCTCCCATTCACCTTACGAACCAGACGAAGCAAGAGCCCAACCTGCAGGCGCAAATCGAAGAATGGCGCCAGCCATTCGAGGAGTTCGCCGCAGAGGTGATCGGGAAGACCGCGGTCGCTCTCCCCAGGGCATGTCAGACGCAGGAATGCCTCCTCGGGGACATGATCACCGACGCGATGCTCGCGTACCGCAAGAACTCGACGAGCGACGTCGACTTCGCGCTCACGAACGCGGGCGGCATCCGCGCCGCAATCGACGTAGGCAACATCACGCGCGGGGAGGTGCTCACGACGTTTCCCTTCGGGAACGCGGTCGTCGACCTCGAGTTCGCCGGCAAGGACCTCTGGACCGTCTTCGAGGGCGTCTTCTCGGCCGTGAACCAGGTCAACGGGCGCGCGGTGACAAGCGGCGTCCAGGTCAGCAAGGGTGTCAAGATCGAGTACAACCCGTCCGCGAACAATGGGAGCAAGCTGCTCTCGTTGACGATCGGGGACAGGGTAATCACGAAGGACTCGGCGGAGACGTTCAAGGTCGTCGCCAATGACTTCCTGGCTGGGGGCGGCGATAACTTCTGGGAGCCGCGCACGGGGTTCGCCGTGCTAGATACGCTGGACGAGGTCATGACCGCGTACATCCAGAGCTTCGGGGGCGAAGAGATCAATGTCCAGCTCGAAGGGCGTATGGTGCAGACAAACGCGACGACGAACGCAGCTGAGGTTGTGAAGGTTAGTCCTGCGGTCTCAAACATGGTCGGTCTTGTACTGAATTTCATCACCGTTTATAGCGTGTAGTAGTCCAGGACAAGTTCCTGTAATTCCAATTCCATGAGTATCGTACAGAGCGGAAGAGAATCCCAAGTGCACACTTAGCTACAGCGTTTAGTTTGTAGGTCATAATATCATATTATTTTCGCCATTATGATAGTACGCACATGTTTCCCCCGCCAAACTGTGCACTTTAAACGGGCTTTCGATGGACGTGTTCGTCGGGGTAACTGTCTGAGTGCCGTCAACAGACACTGTCCCCACTGCTGGCGCTCTTCGATAACGGCTCACCGGGCCGGATATAGCACGGGCGTCCCGCCCCCTTATTAACGCTCCGTCGGTACATCCTGACTCGCCGCCGACGTCGTATCTGCTTGCTTGCGTCGTTTGCCTCCCTCAGGCCATTTCTGGGCAGTCGACACCAACGACCAGAAATATTCTCAGCAGAACTCCACTGCTCGACATCATGGCAGAAGTACCGGTCGTCCAGCAATCTCCAGCCCCGGCTAATGAGGCCTCCGAGGTCAAGGACAGTGGGCCGTTGCCCATGTCCTTCCCGGCCATTTTACGCAATTCAGGACTGTCCGACCGCTTTGCGCACCTGCGTATGCAGACAAAGCCCGCGTCTGCGCCCTCAATAGCATCGGTGAAGCGGAACAAGCGGGACGATAAGGAGGGCAAGCGGTGGGTGCGGCGCAAGGAGAACGGTACGCTTTGCCAAACCTTTCCACCGTCCCGCTCATGAGCCGAGCGTCCCGTGAACACCAGCTCGGTTCGTGGGCAACGTGCACGTAGTCGCGCCGTCGAAGAGGGACTTCAGCGTCCCCCTTCCGCACAGCCGGTCGACGTTTCCGGAGCCGCTTCCTAACTATCTGTTGCGCAACAACCCTATCCCCGCTGCGGCTCCGGGAATTCGGGAGCCCGTGTCTGCGAATGCGGGGCGATTCTCCATGAGCATGAAGGGCATGCGCAAGGAGTTGCGCAAGTCCGGGCCTCGAACGGAACTCCTCGTCAAGGAGGTGGAGAACGAGATAGTGACCTGGCTTACCGGAGGAGGAGTCAATGTCGTCCTATCTCCTGACCCCGCGAACGCTCTGCAGTTCCCGGGGGCACCCATCGGCAGCTTGGACGCTATCATGGAGGTTTCAAGGACCCCTCTCCAGCTCGTTTGGAGCATAGCCGACGACGCATTCACCCGTTATGTCGTACACTGTTGTGCGCGGTATCACGACGTTGTCAGTTTCAGTGAGTTTAAGCCATTGCAACTGCAACGACCGTTTCTGACGCCCTCGGTAACAGGCAAAGACACTTCGGGACATCGCCTAACTTATCTACTCCGCCCGAACATCACTCGCCCAGCCCGCCACGCTGTCCCTACACTCGAAACACCGCCCACAACCGATCTCTCGGAGCTCTCCGCCAACGACTTCGACACGGAGTCCGAACCCGTCTCCGACAGGGACGCCTCCGACATAGAAGGTCCTCTCTCGCAACCCCGAGCTACAGGTCTCCTAGCTATCGTCGAGGTCGGCTCAGATGCGTCCGCCCCGGCCTCCCCTGCTGTAGGCGCGGTGTACGCAACGAGGGCCGTCCCGTCCATGTCCGGTCTGGACTCGGACGGGTGGTCTGTCCTCGGGGAGTCCGACGCCGAGGGCGACATGTCCGCCCCCGAAGGTGACCTCGTCCCTGGCGTCGCCGCAATCTCTCTCAGCGACGCGGAGTTCGATGCGGAGAGGACACCCATGGCGGCGGCGAGGAGGAGGCAGGGCCCGGAAGCGTTGCGCTCGAGGCTGTTCGAGCGCCAGCGGCGGTCTGCGTCGTCGCCATCACGCTCACCTGCACGAAGGGCGCCCCATCGACCGCGTCAGCGGCTCGAAACTATTCGCCCGCAGTTGAATGGCAGGAGGTCATTCTTTGACTACTTGTTCTCGTGAACTAGCCGGTACGCAATCCTCGTGCTGTCATTTGTCTACTTATTTGAGCGATAACCGCTTAGAATTTTGAAATTTCTTGCTTGGGGTGTAAGATATACCAATACATGTTCATATGTTCGGTGATGATACAAGATGACAAGCGACCTACGAGCTTCAATGCAAGTATGGAATAGCTAAGACAGCATGGAGGGGGAGGCTTTGAAACGGATCCAAGGGACAGTAGTTAACGGTGAAGATCAGGCGAAGTTAACTCTCTCCTACGACAATGAGATGAAGCTTGAAGTTTTGAAGCTCGAAGGCTCGGCGTTCGTAAGTACGCGCCGGGGGCCTTGGGGCCTTGAAGCTATCGTCTAGCATTCGTGGATAATCACGATAGTTCCTGGTACTACCGGTAAACTCCAGTTCCGCTGGCGACGTTTGCACCAACTTGGGTGGGAGGCGTTTCAGCAACATGAAGATTCCTGTGTACTCTGACTAGAGCACCAATCATGCAGGGCTGGGTGTTTGTTGCGGTGGTGAGGTGCGATACAAATAGTTACGAGACCAGCCAGAGCACCAAGGCAGAAATGCGAGCGACGCAACGAACGCCCTGCAGAATCGGAAAGGGTCTCAGCCAGACCATTGCAATTGGTATTGACTGTAACATTGGCTTGAACATCGGCTTCAGGGCGCCGTAGAAGGCTCATGAGTGCGCCTATCATTGCCCGCGCTCTCCGAGTCGCAGTCAGTTTTTATCTTCTGTGATGCGGACCCTGAGAGAGTGGTAGTATGTTTGAGCTTTCTTCTCGGAGGCACGGACGCTGGTTGTGGCGAAAAATGGCCGGCGAATGAACGTTCCATTAAATTTAATGACTTCGGAGTATAGCGCCGGCTGCGCCGCAGATATAATCACGATCACATGACGAAGTACACTTTCGCGTCGGTGTTGGCGGTGCGCGGTTGATCTTTGCCTCTGGCTCTCACTCTCCGGTTACCCCTCCTCCCTCCTCCCTTGTCCCCTCTGCTCATTTGACGGACGCTCTGAATGTGACTGAGCAAGAACGTACTCTGTTACTTCTTGAACGACTACGCAACTTCCTCGGACCGCTACAATGGCCTCCCGACGCCGACAGATCACATATGCCCCGCTCAACGACGCACATGACAGCCAAGACGTTTCACCCTCTCGCCCTTCAGCAATTATGCGCCTAGCTCTCTCACAGGAGGAGTCGAATGACGACTACGAAAACAGGATCACAACAGTACAGCGCCCCCCAAGAACGTCTCCCGTCAGGTATCCTTCGCTCCCAGCCGTGCCGGAAGCATCTGAGGAGGGATCGCTTTCAGAGAGGTCGTCTCTGTCCAGACAGAGCTCGGGAGAGACACTTTACGGAGACAGGCAAGAAGCATATACTCACCACCAACATGGTCCTCCTATCCCCCAACTCCCTGCAATCAACTCTGGCGAACCGCTTGACTGGGACGGATTGCATTCGGCCCCGGATGTGGACCCATTCTCGGATACCTACACTACCGTATACCATCAACCTGCTCCCCACGCTCCTGCGTATCATCGTCCGGCCATTGTGACGCACGAGACATCTCAGTCAAGCCTGTCGGAGCAGTACTACATGCCAGAGCGAAATTCCTGGAACCTGCCGTCGCGCCCAATATCTGCGTACAGTGCTGTCACGTCAAACACCACCGGATACAGCTATGCGCCTCCCCCGGAGCAGTCAATGTATCCCGCGGAATCAAACATCGACCACTTCATGCACGACACCGAGGCTTACGCATCAGGCGCGTTTTCGCGTGCTTCATACCGGCCCCCTCGTTCACGCTCCCCCACCCCGGCCGTTGACGACGAAGACTACCAGATTACCGGCAACGGCAGCGTACAGTACACAGGTCTCTCCCCGTCACCAAACCGTCGTCCTTTTTCGCAGGTTTCAACTAGCGAGTTCAACTCCCCTCTGCGACGCCCATTCGCCGACGAGAACGAGTCGCCGCAACAGCGCCGGCCGTTCTCGCAGGTGTCTACGAACTCCAACACTTCCACCGCCGAGAGTGGGTCTCGTCACTCCAGGACATTCCTCCGCGCTATGTCTGAGCCAGCAAACTCGGAGAAGATCTCGTTGGCGAACTCGGGCTCAACCATGGCAATGATGCCTGACAGCCCGCTGCCGACGCGCCACTTCGGCCCTGCTCCGACCGGGCGAGTTGCCAGGCGGAACAAGACTAAGAAGCGGGTGCAGCTGACGAACGGTAACCTTGTCCTCGATCTCTCTGTGCCACCGAAGCTCGTGCTGCCTCGGAAAGGCGATGAAGAGACACTGAAGACGCGTTACACTGCGATCACATGCGACCCGGACGAGTTCGAGAAGAAGGGCTTCTTCCTCCGGCAAAACGAGTTGAAGAGGACGACGGAACTGTTTATTGTTATTACTATGTATAATGTTAGTATCACCTCCAGACACGCGGGCCACGGCTGACACATCCTACAGGAGGATGAAGTCCTCTTCTGCCGGACCATGATCGGCGTCATGCAGAACATTGCCCACTTGTGTTCGCGCAAGAACTCGAGGACGTGGGGTGAAGACGCTTGGAAGAAGGTAATTCGTCGCACGTCTGATTACGAACTCCACACTCACTCGCTTTGAAGGTGGTCGTGTGCATCGTGGCAGACGGTCGCAAGAAGGTGCACCCACGAGTTTTGGATTGCCTCACTCTGCTGGGCGTGTACCAGCCCGGCGACCACATGAAGAACATGGTCAACAACAAGCCTGTCACCGCTCATCTCTTCGAGTACACGACCACCTTCGGCCTCGACGAGAATCTCAAGTTCAGATACCCCGACAAGGGCATCGTGCCGACGCAGATCATCTTCTGTATGAAGGAGAAGAACCAAAAGAAGATCAACTCGCACCGCTGGTTCTTTAACGCCTTCGGCTCGTTGCTGCAGCCGAATGTATGCGTGCTGCTCGATGTCGGGACGCGTCCTGAGAGCAAGAGCATCTATCACTTGTGGAAGGCGTTCGACGTCAACTCAAACGTGGCCGGGGCCTGCGGGGAGATCGCGGTCTACAAGGGCAAGCAGTGGCGTGGTCTCATGAACCCTCTCGGTAAGTAGATGTAGATCTTTCCTGCGACTGCAAGCTAATAGCCTCCAAGTCGCTGCTCAGAACTTTGAGTATAAGATCACGAACATCCTCGACAAGCCTACAGAGTCTCTGTTCGGTTATATCAGTGTCCTAGTGAGCTAATGTCACTATGCTCCGGTGTACGACGGTTGCTGAGCGTTCGTGCACTCAGCCAGGAGCTTTCTCCGCGTACAGGTACATCGCGTTGAAGAATGACCAGTATGGATTTGGGCCACTTGCATCTTACTTCAAAGGCGAAGTTTTGCATGGCCGTGACACGGACATTTTCACTTCTAATATGTGTGAGTACTGTGATTCCTGAAGGACGGGTTTATGCTCACGATACGCAATTTCAGACCTTGCCGAAGATGTAAGTTCCGACACATTCAGTAAGGAGGTGCACACACTGATTTTGCGCAGCGTATCTTGTGCTTCGAGCTGGTGGCCAAAGCAAACTCTAACTGGTACGTCTCGACACAACGGTCACTTCCACGGCCAGTCCACTGATCCTCGTTGTCATAGGGTGCTGAAATATGTCAAGAGTGCCATCGCAGAGACTGACGTACCCGACGCGCTACCGGAGTTCATCAGCCAGCGACGGCGCTGGCTGAATGGCTCGTTCTTCGCGGCGACGTATGCGATAGCGCATCTCGGTCAGATCCTGCGCTCTGGACACAGCGTGATCAGAAAGGCTCTTCTCGTCCTCGAGACGATCTACAACGTCATTAACTTGATCGCATCTTGGTTTGCTGTCGTAAGTTACGTCGTGTTGAGCGGATGCGGTAGTATACTCATTGTTATCTCACCCCCAGGGAAACTTCTACTTGTTTTTCGTGGGTCCTCGTGTTGTCTTGCACGATGTAGATGTTGCTCATAAGCTTGACAGGTTATCCTCACTTCGTCTGTCGAAGATGGTGCATTCGGAATGCCGGGTATCAAGTATTTCAATGCAGTCTCTCAGGTCAGCATTTCAGTAGGCTTCAATCACGGTTCAAGGACTCATGAACTACTATAGTTTCTCATGGGAAGCTTGGTCATCGCCTGCTTCCTGTTCTCTATGGGTAACAAACCAAAAGCGTATGACTGTCTCCTATCTTTCCTCGCATCCGCGCTGACCTGCGTCGCACAGGGCCCAATGGAAATACAAGATTTGCACTATCATCTTCGCTCTCCTTATGATCTACGTCATCTTCGCTGCGGTTATGTGCTCGATTCAGGCAGCCCGTCAGGGTGGTTTCGCTTACAACATCATGCTCTTCAGCATCATTGTGACCTACGGGAGTGCGTCTTCGTTGCAGATGTCCGTATCTCGGAGATGATGACTGACTCGACGTATCTTCGCGCATACAGTGTATGCATGCTCCAGCGTGCTTGCATTTGACCCGTGGCACATGATCACGAGTTTCCTCCCGTATATGCTCTTGTCACCAACGTATATCAACATTCTACAGATGTGAGCCATTTGCTTCTACTTAAGCTTTGCCCGTACTAACGCAAACATCTTCAGCTATGCCTTTGCTAACCTGGACGATGTGAGTCTCCCTTACCATCGTTTTATTTCAGATACTCACCGCTGTCCATAGATCTCGTGGGGAACTAAACAAGACACGGAAGTCAGCACCGACCTTGGTGCAGTCATCCAAAACAGCAATTCGCAAGTCGACCTTGAGGTGCCCGCGGATGCGACAGACGCGAACATTATCTACGAGGAGGCTCTCGACAACCTGCGCAACCGCAAGCCGATTCCCAAGGCGCACGGTCTGAGCAATGCGGAGAAGGAGCTGCTCGCGAAGGATTACTACGCCAATGTGCGGACGAACGTTCTCCTCACCTGGGTGTTGTCCAATGTACGTACCGCCTCCAGTCGTGCACGAGCCTGTGTGTCGAGGCGGATGCTGACCATGACTGCTCGTCTTAGGGCTTGCTGCTTGTTGCGATCTTGGGCGGCGGCGATGCGGTCAACACGTTCTCCGTGAACGACACGTTCAGCCGGACGAAGGCGTACATGACCTTCATCCTCGTGTTTGTTGCTATCACGAGTATCATCGTAAGTCCATTTGGACGTTGAGGCTGCAGTCGTCGTACTCACATACCGTCGGATTGATAGCGGTTCACCGGCTCCGTGTTGTACCTCACAGCCCGCGTTTTTACCGGCTAAACCCTTCCGCCCTATATACCATCCCATCTATGTACTATGTCATGCAGACTCATAGGATCAGCATTTACGACGATGAGAGCATATACGAACCGTGACTTGTTTACTCTCAGTGAGGTGATACGCATGCATATACGCAAGTAAAATTACACCGTTCCTAATCTAGTGTGTATTAAGATATGAATTGAGACGACACGACTCCACTAGTCACTCCTTGTGTGTGACAGACCCGCGCTGCGCGCTGGCCCCCCTCCTAGCGTATTCTACGGCTTCGGCGCCCTCGATCGCATAGGTTGCCGAGATGCCTCAGCTGCTCCGTTGTGCGCTCCGGCGGCGAGCGAGTCGATGCAGATGGATCGTATGCCGCTGAAGGAGTTGAAATCCGTGAGAAGGACATCGCGGACCCTGCCGACGCGCGTTCGGACTGCTTTGTCGTACTGGATGACCCGGTGATGATGCACGGGTGCTACGGCTCCGAAAAGCGATATGATGTGGTCTTTGTACCCCCGGAGCTCGGTTTCGCGGTGAGGGAAGGCGTATTTGGTCGCAGTTGCGGCCATTCCCCACGCGACAACCCAGTCAGCGATAGATTCCACACCGGCGCGATGGGGGTAGTGGTCTGTGTGGACATGGTCGAGGTCGACCGCGCGTCCGCGCAGAACGTTCTCCCACTCGGCGGCAGGGAATGCTGGGGTTCCGACCGTATTGAAGAGGTCGTCCAGCGCGAAGGGGATGTCTTTGACATATTCGCGGAGGAGCTTGAGAGTTTGGCGTAACTCGGGGCGAAGGGCGCGCTCGAGAGCCTCTCCCGCAGCGGTCCACGGGAAGATCTTCCGGTCTGGTAACAGTGACAGTTTGGCTCGCTTCCTTCTTGGCTCGTCGCTATCGGGGGAGCTGGAACGTCCTCGTCTCCTAGACTGGCCGGGCGGCTGTGTGTGTCTACCGTGCTCGTTGACGACTTTGAGAGGAGCAGCTCCGGGCGTGGGCTGCGGAGCCAGTTGGCGAGCTGCCAAATCTTGGTTGCTTCCAGTCTCGGACATGGGTATTTTGTGCTGATGAGAGAGATAGAAAGAGTCAGCGTGCCGCCCGTGTGGATGGCGTCCGCAGGACTCACCTGGAAAGCGAGAGGGAAAGATGAAGAAGTCACATTAACCCCTTACCTTCGCTCGCGCTAAATACTGGAAAATGCCGAACCGGCCGACGCCGAAGCGGTGCCGGTGGGCGGCGGATGTACGAAAGAGGCAGGCGGTTGCCAAAGAGGGGCGCCCACTGCCGCTACGCTCGGCCTCTGGCGAAAGTTCGACTCACCAGTTTGAGTACTACCAGTTCGAGTGACAGCCCGACTCGTTATAGTTTGTACTAAACTCTCCGGCGCCGGCGTAAGAAGGGTTTGCGACGAATTTTGGGCGGCGGTGATGAGGCCAATACTACATAGGTTCGCCCGCGCCGGGGCAGTGAACTTGACGTTCATTGTGTAATAGCACATCTCGAGGGATTGCTCCCTCATGCTTCAACGTAGTTCCAATGGTAGACGAATGCATCAAGAAACGTATCGCAAAGTATACTACACAGCACGGTCAACGTCGAGACGATTCACGACTCGGACCGCCAGATCGCCTCTCTCGCTCCTCCCTACGCGCGCGCCCGGTCTCCAGTAAAATATTCATCAGGTCCTCCCAGCCAACTACGGGCGGTCCATCGGGAGTCTTCGTAGGCTGCAAAGCGGCTTTATAGTCTTCTACAAATCGGTTGATAGCATCTTGTTGTTGTGTTGATCCTCGCGCAGCACCTGAACCTGGACTAGAGCCGCTCTCTTTCGAACCGGACGACCGCCCCGATTCCGAAGTGCGCATCGGGGCCTTGCCCTTGCCCTTCGCATCGGACGCTGGAGGGTTCGCATGGAGCGGAACCGCTTGGTCTTCACGGGAAGTCCGAGTCTCGGAGCGAGAGGCCTTGGACGACGACGACTGCGAAGAAGCTTTGAAGGGGCGCAGGGCCACGGATTCGGGGTGCCCGTTTGTCGTGTCTGGCTTCCGGGATGGTTTGGATGGTTTGGATGACGTGGAGGCTCGGTCCGTCTGCGGCTGCGCTTCCCGAGAGGATGGCGCACTGTGACTCGGAACCGCTAGTGGTTTGCGCTTCTTCGTCGGAGCCTCCTGTTCTTCTGGAGAGGCCACAGCGTCGATCGGTCGCTTGGCAGAAGTGGCTTCTCGGGGTGGCTTCGTCGCGACTGTAATAGGAGGCATCACGATCTGTCGCACTTCAGTTGGTTTCTGCAGGAATGTCGGCGTCGCCCACACCGTGGGGTCGTGTGCGAGCTTGCGCGGGCCTGACGCGCGGCGAGCGCCCACAACCTGTGGCTGTTTGGGTTTCGCGCTGGAAGAAGGGAGTTTGTCGGGCTCTCCGTGGAAGGAGTCGTCGCTCGTAAACACGTCCGCTGCGGCAGGTAAGCTTGGCCCTGTGCGCTCGCTGTCGACGTCCCGCTTGCGCCGCTTGAGTAGACGGCCTTGAGACTGACCGGCGGCGGGCGGGTTGAACAGACGAGGAGGCTTCATGGGGGAAACAGCGCGAGCAACGGGGATCTTTGGCTCGTCACAGGCTACGACCGGGCGTTGAGAGATGTAATTGTTGACCAGCGTTGCAGTCCGCTCGTCGTCCGACTCCAGCCGCTCCCTACCCTTGCCTTTGGCAGCGGTGATATGATCCTTCTCCCCCTTCCGTCCTGACGCGGACCTCCGCTTCGGCAGCACCCCTTTCTTGTCCTTCTTGTCGATAGGATCAGACAGGAGCTCGTCCACGTCCATCTCGTCCGTGTTGCTGTCTTGGTCATCTTCCGGTGTCGCTTCAGTCCGGATGGCTGCCCACGTCGGCGCAACGACCTCCACTTCAAGCTGGGGTTCATCTTCGGGCTCTGCTTCAGCTAAGCCATCTTCTGGCCGGGTAGAGACGTCTGTAACGGGTTCGCCTGCTTGTGTATCGAATCCGGGGGGCACCGAGACTGGCCCTTGCTCGCCAGGAAGCGAAGCACCTATTGCGTGCTCCTGACTTTGCGAGTCACCTTTGTAGGAAAGCGACTGTCGCGACTTGGCAGATACCTGAGAGTCCTCTTGAGACTCTGCAGGCGCAACGCTGACTTTGCCGTTGCCATCCCCACCATGTGCACTCCGGTTGTCTTCAGCACGGCTTTGGAGCATGGGTGACTGCGCGTCCTGCTGGATACTCTGCGACTCAGCGTTCCCACTCTCATGTTGATCGTTGTGGCTTTGACTGTGATCTTGACTTTGGCTCTGGCTCTGGCTCTGGCTCGAATTCACGACAAGCACCCGTCCTTCTCCGCTCACGTCCGGGTCGGGTCGCAATGAGACGACCTGAGGGTGCGGCACCCTCCGGATCATCGCGCTGCTCCATGCGGGGGTCGAAGGCTCCTGTTTGTATAGCGGGGATTTAGACGAGAAAAGCATTCGCCTAGACGACGGAGGTGGCTGGAAGCTTGACGAGGGGAGGACATCCATGGAAGGGTCTAGCGGCGCTTGGAGCTGTGAGGATGAAATCGGGCGAGGGGGTCGTTGGGCAAGTGGCGGTGGGGGAACTGACATGGACGGAGAACTGTCATCATGATGGTGTACTGGTTTTTTGGTTACCGGACTTTCTGAGCCGAGCTTGGTGGATGATGTCTTCTGAACCATAAGCTCGTGAGACGCATCTCCATCAGATCCTAAAGCAGACCCATCTTCTAGCTCCTCTTCCGCATCTTCTTCGGTTTCGGACGACTCAGTGCTATCGTCAGGGCGCGGACTGCCCCGTACTGACGGTGACCAGTTGGACGGAGATCTTGGTGGAGACGACTGAGGCGTTCCGGCCGGCGAGCTTCCACATCTGCGTACCGGTGACGACGCCTTCGGACGCAGAGGGGAGGGTGTTTGGGGAGCTACACTGTGATTATTCGTGCTCGGCTTGGTCTTGGTCTGAGGAGCACTTTCGCCTGATTGGAATACTGTGAGTGGATGTGCCATGACTGCTGCTATGCTCCCTTACCGCAAAGCGTGAACAGATGGTCAAGAACGTCATCTGGGGGACCGAAGTACTTCACGACCTTGCTGTGGAATCGCTATGCACTTCCATGAACAAAATTGTAATGCAAGAGGGTCCAGAATACACACTTTCCAGCTCGCTCGCCGAAGAGCCTCTTTGTCCACAACACGGCGTGGAGGTTTCACAGCAGGCGTAGCAGAAGGAGCGATAGCGTGGCGACCGCTAGATCTTCGAGCAACACGAACTTTCACGTCCATGGCATCGATGGTGGTTTGTATGGGAGCGTCGTTGGGGGCGGCTGTCCGAACCCCCTTGGCCAGCTCCGCTCGTTCAGCGAACATTGCATCCTTTCGTTGTTTTCGGAGCTTGAGAACGTTACTATGGCGAAATCATGAGTTTCGGACACATAGTCAACTTAGAAAACAACGTACCCGGCACCACCATCTTTGCGTAACCCACCGATCCACTCTTTGACGTTGCGGTCACCAGAAACGTCCGTGGGCGTGTCCCACATGGCTTCTCCAAACGCTCCTTTCAGCAGTATCTCGTCAACCTCTAAGAACAGCGTCGAATCCGGAGACATCCCTGGACCATCTCTACGGGGGACGCGTCCAAAAGAGACTCGAAAGCGCTTCAAGATGACGAAGGCGGACATGTGAGAGGTAATGGCTTTGCCGCTATGCAGTGGATTACTAGAGAGGACTTCAGTCACAGAGCATGACGATAACAGTGAGCGAGTATCGGCGGGGGCGGTCCGTTGTGCATGCGGTGTTACTACATGGAGTCAGCATTGCATTCTAGCTGACCGTCGTCTGTGGGTGGATACTAGGACCAGTGTAACCTTTATCATGCACCGTAACCTAGACCATTCCCTCCGTTCTCCCCAGCAGAAGATATAGCAGAGGACGTACTCCATATAACGCTGGACTGCCTCAGCTGTCAAGCAAGCCCGTATAATGTGTTTCTTGTCGGATATGTCTGCCCAGATCTTGCACGGCGCGCTGCTCCCAGGAGGCGGGAAAGTGAGAAACTATCAAGGTTATTTAACCTCCTACTTTCGCTCATGACCAGAGTGCGTGAAGTCACCTTGACCAGTTGAGCTTTCCCTCCTTTCTCCCTCCAGGGTATTGCGGACAGATTACCGCCATGCTCTTCTGCCACAGAGATCAGATAGTCGACTATCCATGGAGAAGGTATCGAGGCGGCCATAGGTCATCCGAGTGGGTATATGCGCAAGCAATTGATGCAGATGCAGCAGCGACCCAAGTGAAACCAGAGACCGAAAGCTGACGATAATGAGAGTTGGGTCTAAAGGGATTTCGGCAGGTTGACGCCGAGTCACAGAACGCGGTCGTGACAGACGCGTTACGCGACGCGCCCATTGGCTCTCTCCAATCGCTTCGGGCAACTAACCACATCGCCGCACTCCCCCGCCCATATAAGATCCAATGTTTCCCACTTCCTGACACTAGTCCCCTCCACCTCCGCCGACTCCAACCGCTCGGCACCCCGGGTAAGCGCAGTTGGACAATGGTCCTGAGTCGATGGCTCCTCGTTCAACGTTCAACGTTCAGCAGTGAACGCCTTCTCATGGCGCACCATCAATGCAATGCAGGTACTGTAGCCTTTCACTCAATTCGACACGGCCTGTGAGGCCTGAAGCCTGAATACACAAGTCAGTATCAACGTTCGCGCGTTGTGTCATGTATATGTAGTATCCGTCTGAAGCACGCTTGTACAGGACTCGGTGGATTCAATAGTACACAGGAAATAGCTACATGGTCTGCTGTATGATCCTCCTTAAACACGTACATCTGGTCAGATATTATGAACCGATTATGAGTCATCCATACTGCTGTCGAAGAGATAGTTGGCGGCAAGCTCTTCGTTCTTGTCGCAGGCGAAGTAAGCTTCCACAACCGCCTCCCGAGGGAAACCCAGGGCCTCTAGCTATTTGATCGATACACGTCATGAGCGACCGCGAGCAGCATAAGTTCGGGAACACGCACCCGTTCAATCGCAGCCCGTTCCTCCTCGGTGACCTGGATGACCTGAGCCCCAGGCGGGATAGCGCCGCCCTCCTCGTCGTCTCCCAAATCGCCCCCCAGGAGATGCGCGAGCATCTCAGGATGCTGTGCGATCATCTGTGCAAGCCCGGGGTTCTGCGCCGCAAGCTCCTGGATGACGGGCTGGGCAAGCGCAGGGTTCTGCATCATGATTTCGCGCAGGTTCTGGATCTGGGGGTGGTTCATCAACGCAGCCAGATTCTCGGGACCACCTGCAGCCGCGGCAGCACCCGCACCCGCAGCACCTGTCGCACCGAGCCCGCCCAGACCTCCAAGGCCACCGAGACCAGGAATTCCAGCTCCCGCGGCAGGTCCGCGTTGTTGTTGTTGCTGCTGCTGCGCGAGTTGGAACAAATTCTGCGCTTGAGCGGGTTGTGCGGGTTGAGCTGGCTGTGCGGGGGCGGCGGCGGCTGGAGCAGCAGCAGGCACGGCGGCAGCGGGGGCAGCAGGCGCGGCCACCTGATCCAGATGAGCAGGGATACCCTATATCGTGAAGATATTCGTCAGCTTGTCGTGAACGATTCGGGGAATACATACGCTGAACAAGTATTCCACGGCGCGATCAGGGTTGTTGAAGCTTGCTCTCAGGGCGCGCATTACTTGCTCACGCTCGAAGCCCATTTCTATCATATTCTGGATAGTAGATTGTAGGACCTCTCCCGTCAAGAACGAACTTGTGTCGCCAAAGGCACGCTGCTCGGCAGGCTGAACGGGCGCAGCTTGCGCAGGAGTGAGGATAGGTGCGTTGGGTGGCTCGGGAGCGGCGGCCGCAGCTGTATGTGCAGCGGGAGTCTCAGCAGGGGCAGCAGCAGGAGCAGGAGCTGCCGGTGGCGCGGTGCTTGTGGGAGGAGTAGAGCTAGTCGAAGCGGCAGGCGTAGCAGGAGCTGCCTTGGGCTAAAAGAGTATGGGTCAGTGGCGAAACAACAAACCGATCGTGCTTCGACTCACCTTGGACACCATGAGCACTAGGAAGTCCTTCTCCTTGATCTCACATGACTCTACCGTCTTTGAGTCGGGGAGAACCTTGCCTACGACAGAGTTGAGGCACGGCATCGCCAGATTGATTGGTATTCACGCACCAGAGTAGATTAATTTCTGGCTCTCGGCTGGGTGTCCCTGAGCCTCATGGATCTTCTTCTTTAGGTCACCGACGGTGTCCAAGCCCTCGGCGTCGATCTACAAAGATCCACAGGCATGAGTTGTATAGAAGGTAGCGATCAGTAGCCTTGAATACCTGGAAGACCTTCTGCTGCAGAGTCTTTACGGTGATTTTCATGGCTGCGAGATGAGGGATTGTGGGCAAGAGTTGCGGCCAAGCGCCCGAGGAGATTGAGGCGCACTGACGCGTCCCAGCACGTGAGACGTGCTTCGGGGGGGCCGCGGCGGTGCGCCGGATATGGTAATCGCGTCCTTGCTCCTCACCGTCATTGCGTCCTGCTCGTCGTCCTCTCCGGCGCCGAGTCTCTCTTCCTTGCCGCGCTCAACAGGGGGCTCAGGTCTGTATCCTTGCGTGTTGGTGACAGCATTCCGCCAATATAACTCATGCACGCTTGCAGCGTCGTGTGTGGGGTCGACTGCAGCGCGTCACTTCATGCACCCATAATAAGGCCACACGCACTCCGGACTTTCTACACGTTCCACGACTACCTTCGAGATCCTCTCTGCTCTGAACTCCTCTCACCCACTCCCAACCACGATGGAACCCGAGCCAGGCGATGAATATGTGCGACGGATTGCAGAGTTTATCCGTACGCATGAAGCAGGTCTGGCAGCCGCAGTGCCCGTCAGACGAAGGAGGACAGCTCCAACATCAGAGGTATCCGCCTTCAACCCTCTCGGCTGGTTCTATTCAGACCCATCTGCTGTGGCGAATGCGAAGCCTGTTGTGCTCGCGTTCGACTTCCATCATCTCTTCTACCTCCTCATCCGGATGGAAGCGTTGGGGTTTGACGTGGGGTCTCTCGACATCCAGGTCGACAATCCGTCACGTCCGATGAACTACATCGAGATTCCCACCCACGGCGACAAGTCCGACACCCTCTCCTTTGTATCCCTACGCTCCTCTCTCTCCGCCGTCTCCCGACTCTCGCTCGGTGCGGGGTGGTTCGGCCGACCCGCGCCGCCTAGCCTCGACAACGAACTGAAGTATATCTTCAGTAGCTTCACCAAGGTTCCTGCACTGGCCCTTCACGCCCCAGAGCCGAAGCTCATTGTTGAACTCATGAGCGACGCTTCGAACGAGAATGCGCTGCCGTTGGATGCGTTCAAGAACCTCCAAAGCCTACAATGCACCGACATAGATCCGCGTACACTCCTCGGATGGGATAGGTTGGCGGAGAGCTTGAGGAGCCTTACGGTGAAGCGGAGTGGTCTGGAAGATGTGTCCGACATCTTCATCGGTGCTGTCAAGGATGACCAGGCGCGGCGAGAGGGTCGGGTGAGCTCACTGAAGTCCCGGAAACTATCCCGCGGCGGAATTTCGCGGCAGTCTTCGTTCCATAGCACGAAGCTACCTGAATCCGTACCAGAAGACCCAGAGGATGGAGAGGAGGATCCCGATGCGGAATCAACAACGCATGATACCCCGAAGCCTCTCTCGTCCAACGAGTTGCCATCCCTCAAGTGGGCGTTCCTACGACATCTATCCCTTGCCGACAATGCCCTCACCTTCCTTCCGACCTCTTTCCTACCATACCTCACTTCATTAACACACCTCGATCTCTCCTCCAATCTCCTCATAGCCGTCCCACCTGGTTTGTCCGCGCTCTACAGCCTAATATACCTCAACCTCTCCGACAATATGATCGACTCCGTACTTGGGATTTACACCAACCTTGGCGGCATTACGACTCTAGTACTCTCACACAACCGTTTGGAGTCCATATGTGGTCTCGAACGGTTGTATGCGCTCGAACGGGTGGACTTGCGCCACAACGTCATCGAGGAGAGTGCAGAAGTCGGTCGTCTGGCTACTTTGCCAAACATCTCCGAAGTCTCCGTCGAAGGCAACCCACTCGTCGAGATCGAGGAGGGGTACCGGATACGATGCTTCGACTACTTCTGGAAGGAGAAGAAGAACATCCTACTGGATGGTTCACCACCGGGCTTCTACGAGAAACGGTATCTCACCACACCTCTTCCGGAGCAGATGACGTCCTCAAGACCACAATCTGTTGCCTACTCGCCTCCTGTCGTGGCCGTTGGAAGTCCGTCCAAGAACAACGGTGTTGCTCCGGCTCACGGCAGTTCCCTTCATTCGAGTCCAACATCCTCCCCAGCATCACATCCCGCCTCTCCTCATCTTGCTGCGGGTCATCCGCGTGGACGGAAGAAGAAGAACAAGCGGATCGTGGATTTGGATGGGGCTCAAGAGAGTAGTGAAGGCAGCTCGCGTCCGACGGCGTCGAGGACAGTGAGCCCCGTGAAGCGCAGTGCTGCCCCCGCACGGGCGTCCGCGTTTACTGCCCCCGCCCCCGCACCCACCCCAACACAAGCCCCTCCACCTCCCAGCTCGTTTTCTCCTCCTCCAGCCACTTCTGCTCAGGCGACCGCGGTCGTGAAGCCCAAGTCCCGGCACAGCCGCCACATGACCGAATTCGCCCCGTCTTCCCATACTCCCGACCCTTCCGACACGTTCTCCTCCTCGCCGCCAGGGCGGCCGGGCCTCGGCCACCGGAAGTCCTCGACGCTCACGCGCGCACAAGCCCGCCGGGCCCGTGTCTCTGCGTCCGTGTACGAGCCGAGCAAAGAGGAGGGAGACAGCCAGTTCAAGGAGGCGGACGCGTTCCGCGCGCGGATTGAGGCGTTGCGCGCGGACATGGGCGAGGGGTGGCTGAAGGTCTTCAACCAGTCGCAGCTGGGCTCGCCGCCCCAGCGTGCAGCCTCGCCATAGTGCTTTGATTTATTATTCTTGGATGTATACCTACCACCATATGTGCGCCCGGAGTGCCTGTACCATGCTAGACTTAGTGTTTACGCGACATATAATGGATGTGTTCTATTGGCGAACGCATGAACGCTAGTGTTGATGTCGAAGTGTCGCAAAGCTAAGCCTACTGCATCTCTACGAAATCCTTGAGCGCCGGGTGTCGGAGGTGACCGAGTTTGGCGACGGCGTGAGGAAGTTACGGAAGGGGTGGCCAGGGTCCTGCCGGGGTCCCTACGTGGTCCGATGCAAGCGAGTTTGCAGTTGTCCATTTCTCGTACGCGCCTCGCGCACTGTTTGACTCCGTCCGTTCTTCCTCACACTCCCACCCCCCGTCGTTCATTACCTTCTGCAGCCACCGCCAGCCATGGGTGCCAATCTCTCGAAAGCACTGGGTGTGTATCATCTTTCTTTCAGCCTCGTTGTGGCGGCAATGAACGCAGGGAGACGGTTGCTGGGCGAGTCGAGTGACCTGGATAGCTGACGTGCCGTATGTGTGTCCACAGGGAAGATTTTTGGAAACAAGGAGATGAGGCTGCTGATGTTGGGGCTGGACGCGGCGGGAAAGACCAGTGAGTAGCTCCTCTGTGTTTGTGGGTCCGGGTTACCGTACTGACCGCGCTCGTTCCACAGCTATCCTGTACAAACTTAAGCTAAACCAATCTGTCACCACCATCCCCACAGGTGCGCGTTCTCATGGCTCTGTTTGAGGCGATTTATGACCGAACTCGAACGACGCGTGCTCTGTCTCTCTTTGTAGTTGGCTTTAACGTGGAGACCGTGACGTACAAGAACGTCAAGTTCAATGTCTGGGATGTCGGAGGGCAGGACAAGATTCGGCCACTCTGGCGGCATTACTACACCGGCACCCAAGGTCTCGTCTTCGTCGTCGACAGTCAAGACCGGGAGCGCGTAGATGAGGCGAAGCAGGAGCTGCACCGTATATTGAGCGATAGGGAGATGAAGGAGTGTTTGCTACTCGTCTTCGCAAACAAACAAGATTTACCCGGAGGTGCGTGGCTGCTCATACACGTTGTGCTGCGTTCTGAGAAAGCGTCTGTGCAGCGATGTCGCCGGCGGAGGTCACGGAGAAGCTGGGTCTCCACCGAATGCGCGACAGGTCATGGTATGTCCACCCAAGGTACGCCTCTTTCTTACCTATATACTGCGCGTCTCGTACTGAGCGTAAACACCCCACAGTTGCGCAACTACGGGAGAGGGTCTCTTCGAGGGTCTGCAATGGCTCTCGCAGAACGTGAAGAAGCGCCAGCAGTAGAGCTCGCGTGTGTCTCGCTCCCGGAAACCCGACGTTTCCCCCGTTCCCCCTTCATTCTGCTTATACCCCTCACACGTCTCTGGTGATCTCGACCATGTAACGGCCCGCATGACGCACGCACGCTCGCACGACGGACATTGGTCCACATGTTTCTGCCGTTGTCTCCTACCCGTTACCGCTAAGTACCTACATACTCACACTGTCTTCTTCGTGCCCATGTGTGTCGCCTCGTTCTTCCTCGAAGATAATCTACACTTTAATGGATGGGCCGTAGCCTGCTTCCCGTTTTGCGTTATGCCATCCCGTGTCGTCTAGCCTTTCCCGGTCTTCCCTGTGCTCTAGTATCACATCCTCCCTGTCCTTGCTCAGCCTGCAATACACCATGGAGCTTTAGGTTGCAAATCACTGCCGGTATGGGTTGAACTTATACTTGGTGCTCTCTACCCCGTACCTTGAACGTTTGAACTTCGAATACGTATGATGCTGCTATCTAAGTAGACCGTGGTATAAGTTCAACCACCTCTCTCACACATTGACCAGAGCTTTACCGCTGCCACGATCAACGACTTTGAAATACTTACCCTTACATAACAGTTCGTCGGAGAAAGAGTGCTCATGATCACGCCTTCGTCAAGCCTTCGTACTCCAGGTCCTTCTGCGCCTCGGAAGTGACAGGACAAAGGCTCTCTCTAGGCGTTAACGTTGAACGTTGAACATCAACTTCGTTACACCCCTGCGCCGACCTAGGTAATAGGCTGCTTCCTTGTCTCTCCCCACCACCATGTCTCTATCTATTGCCTTCAGGGCCCATGCTAGGCCCCTTGCTCGCGCGTTCACGACGGGCTCAGTCGATGGCTTCGTCGGCGCACTTGGAAACACACCCCTCGTAAGGCTCGTCTGCGCGCGGATGTCCATTGGTCTAACATGCTGCAGGTCCGGCTCGAGAAACTCTCCAGACTGACCGGCTGCAACATCGTCGCGAAGAGCGAGCTCCAGAACCCTGGCGGGAGCGTCAAGGACCGTGCGGCCCTTGGGGTGGTTCGAGACGCAGAGGAGCGGGGTCTGTGAGTGCTGTTCTGCCCAGCGATCCCCGCCAGTCCTTACACCAAGGAACCAGCCTGAAACCAGGAGGGACGGTGGTCGAGGGCACGGCTGGGAACACGGGCATCGGGCTCGCCCACGTCTGTCGAGCACGAGGCTACCGCTGTGTCATCTTCATGCCAAACACCCAGGTGCGTGTGTGCCGCGCCCCCAGCACCCCTTCTCATGCGCTGCCTGTGCGCCCCCGCAGAGCCAGGAGAAGATCGACCTCCTGCGCATGCTCGGCGCGGAGGTGTACCCGGTGCCCGCGGTCGCGTACGAGGACCCGCGGAACTACAACCATCAGGCGCGTGACTTCGCGAAGGACCTCCCGAACGCGATCTGGACGGACCAGTTCGACAACACGGCGAACGCGGAGGCGCACTACCGCTCGACGGGCCCGGAGATCTGGGAGCAGACCAAGGGCGCCGTAGACGCGTTCATCTGCGCGACGGGCACGGGGGGCACGCTCGCGGGCGTCGGGCGCGCGCTCAAGGAGAAGAGCGGCGGGAAGACGCAGGTGTGGCTCGCGGATCCCCCGGGCAGTGTGCTGCACAGCTATGTCACTAGCGGGGGCAAGCTGAAAGAGCGGAATGGGGGCTCTATCACGGAAGGTAAGTTGCGGCGGGGTGTGCTGTGCTAAGATGAGCGACTGAGGACGTGGGGTCGTAGGTATCGGTCAGGGCCGCATTACGAACAACCTGGGAACCTTCGTGAAGGACTTGGATGGCGCACTGCACATACCGGACCAGAAATCGATTGCAATGCTCTACGACCTCCTAGATACCGAGGGGTTGTATCTGGGAGCAAGCTCAGCTCTGAATGTGGTCGCAGCCGTAGAGCTAGCACAACAGCTCGGCCCCGGTGAGTGCTTGTTCTAGCTAGTTTGACCGTGACATTCTGACACTGGTGATGCATGCCAGGCAAAACAATTGCTACCATCCTCTGCGATGGTGCATATCGTTACCAGAGTCGGTTGTTCTCGAAGAAGTGGTTGCAGGCCAAGGGGTTGGACGACGCGATTCCAGAACACTTGAAGAAATATGCTGTACTAGATTGATCTCATGCTTCAGCCTACTTTTCTTCTTGTCACTGACAATACGATTGACACCTTTCCGGTCCTGATCCACTTGAACGGTCCTGAATGCCCCTAGTCAGCATACAATCACTACTGCAACGCACCATCCCTGGCTAGCCGCACACCAAGACACCCCACTGAGACACCACCGACGGTTGCGCCCGACTTCCAACGCTCCCATTCGAGTTCCCAACTAGGCTCGTAGACCAGCCTCTAGTTCTGAACCCGGAAGACAGTCGTATTCCCAACGGTCTGGTGGCCAGCTTAAACTATGCTCAGGTTCTGTGGCTACTTGCTCTTATGCGATCCATCTTTCTATGTTACTGGTGAATACATTTGTCTCCTACTAGTACAAATTGTGGGTGCAATGCGACTCCTCTGGCACTTCTCGATAAGTACATACATTGATATATGATGTGCAGCCTGGTCGTCATTTCCCTCTGTGCTCCTTGAATGTCTCCTGCACGCTCTTACCCGCCTTGATATCTTTCATGCATCGCTCATCTACATCTCTCCCTTTCGCTGCTAGACCTATAACCTGCTCTGCCCACCCCGCAGGGACGCAGACGACGCCATCTTCGTCTGCAACTACCCAGTCTCCCGGCTCGACGCAGACGGCGGGGAACTCTTCTTCGGGTACGTCCGGTGCACGTATGACGACAGGCACATTCACCTCGGACGGACGGGTGAACGGCGACTGCCCCAACGTAGAGTGTCCCCGCGCGAAGACGGGGAACGACGCGTCCCGGTGCTCCGCGAGGTCCCGGCACCGTCCAGATATGACCACGCCGAGTGCGCCACGAGACTGTGCCCCAGCCGTCATGAGCCCGCCCCAGACGGCGTTCTTTACTCCTGTTAATGTGACATGCATTGTATAGCACGGTGTCAGCATGCGCTGCGCGACGATGCACGGAGGACATTACTGAACGATCTGGTGCGTTTATCACGATGACCGACCCCGCCGGGGCGGTGTCCACGAAGTGGGCGGAGAGCTTTGGGGCGTCCTTGTTGGACCCGAGGACCATCTGCACGGTGTACGCGGGTCCGCAGAGGCGCGTGCTCGTGTCGGACGGCGAGAGCATGTGTATGTCGGGAATGTGCCCGCCGTTTGGAGACCCGAGTTTGATCAGGGCGTCCGATATTTCGCAGGTCGAAAAGTCAGCCAATTTGACTCGCGTATCGACGTTGTGTGATGACATAGTTCGCAGAGAGGTATACGTGAAGGAGGGCAGTCGAATGGGTTGCGCTCGCGCGGCGCGACGACAACCGATGCGAAGCGGAATGAAAGACATGAATTCGGCGGCGATTATGCGGGGAGGGCATGACGTCGGAATAGAGGTTATCTGATAAGATCACATTTGAGGACAATAACGTCAGCTTAACTGTCACATAATCGGTGGCTGAATTCACTCAGTACTACCTCAACTAATAGCACTTACCACCCTACCACCGCCTCCGTGTCATCTTGTCCCTTTTATATTCTTCCCTCCTACATCTCTAGCCTCTGTGGACATTTCAACGTACCTTCAAGCCGAGACTTGAACCGTGGATGCTGGGCCTACCTTCAGAATCCAATGGGAACCTTCAATCCGAGGAGCCAGGATGGTCCCGGACCGTACGCACCTCCCGTAAAGCAGTCCGCAAGATGAACAAAGTCGTCATGCGTTCGTATCACTTCCAAATACCGGTGTATGACATGCCAGTGCGGTTGAGACCGGTACGTTCTATATTGCATGGACCGCGTTCGTCCTGACCGATATCCTTGAAGTGGTTCCTCCTCTTCACCTGCCTCATCCTCATTTGCCTAGCATTCCTAGGTTTCACCAACTTTGCACACTCGCTACCTATCAATGACAAGATTCTACACTTTGTTTGCATGGGACTCGCCACAGCGGTGTTCTACTTTATCTTTGATGTCGAGGAGTAAGTCGCCAGACCTTCCGTGCTCGCAGATACCCTCACCTCGCCCTCACGCTTGCGTAGGGATGCACGTCGAATATGGTTCTGGCGCAGCTCGCCGCTCATCTTCACGGCGGTGGTTTGCTTCTTCTTTGGAGGAATCGTCAGCGAATTCGTGCAGTCAATGTTGCCGGTACGTCCCACTGGCAGCACCGTTGCGCCGACGAAGGCGCTGACTGTAATTCTAGTACAAGGAATTTCAGGCCGGGGATGTGGCCGTAAGTCATTGGCAACCCACATCGCTTCACCAATGACTTATCATGTCACGGTTCTAGGCGAACCTGCTGGGCTCGACTCTGGGGCTGTACGTTGCTTACCATCTCGAGAAATATTACCGGCATAGACGCGAGGTTAGAATGCTGCGTCCCCATTGCCGTCGGGATTCGCGCGTGCTGACATGACGATGCAACAGATATCCCGTCTGTACCGGCCTCTCAATACTGAAGCGGTCTCGTCCGACGACGAAGATGATGAAGACGAAGCCGCAGGAACGCAGCTCCTTCCCCTGCACTACCAGCCGAGCGCTCCGCGGACGCCGAAAACTCCCTCTCATCCAAGCAGACCAGCCCCGCCTAAGGCGACGCGCCTGTCTGATGTCTGGGATGAACGCGAGGATTTGTTTGATATCGGTGAAGAGAGCGAGGATGAGGATACTCCTCGTTCCGGAGGGCCACCGCAGCCACCGCCTCCCAAGATTGTGGTCTCTGGAGCATAAGTTGGCATTCAACACACGCGTCCACGCGTGTCATGTGTATCGTTATCATTTGGACTTGGACTATATAGTACATGGGATACAACTACTTTCATAGTGCGAGTTCAGAGAGGCTACAGGCTTGAGCGCGTCAACGCCGAACGCGGCGGCGCGCCTCTGAGTTTCACCATGTATGTCACTCTCCTCCATGCCGACATGTCAGGCCTCCTCCTCAGGCCTTCTCCGCTCCTCTGCACGACACCATAGTTCTCATGCATGCCGACTCTCCTTTGCGTCACACACACGCTCGCTCAAAGTTCGACATACGTCAAGTGCAGCAACGAACGGTTCACAGAGAAATCATGACGAGCATCGAGCACATGTCCTGACCGTGTTGCACAAGACGACCTCGCTCCTACCGCGGATACTGCCCAACTCTAATCCGCGCTCGAACGGGGTTCCACTGAGAGAGTCGTTGGCGTTCTGGGACGATGTGCTGGGAAAGGTCTATGAAGACCTGACACTGTCGCTGGAGAAACGGGAAAAGGACCGGGTGCGGGTCGTAGGTGCGTCAAGTCGTCTGTGCCATGCATTGAATGCTCAACGTACCAACGGGTGCTCTTGCGCGACTTTCAGTGTATGGAGTTGACGGTGCTTCTAGCGCGAATGAGCTTGTGACTGCGCTCCTCGAGGACCCGTTCGCCTCAGACGAGCAGAAGCAGGTCCTTCGCTCTCGATGGACGAGCAGAGCGGAGGGTAGCCGTACAGTCAAGCTACAGTGCGTTATGCATCGATGTCTACTCGGCCTACTCACCCACATCATACTATTAGGTACGGTACAACAGCCAGTCCAGACGGCGACGTTGTCTTCGTCCAGTCATCATGGCTGCAGAGCTTCGACATGCCGATTGAGATCACCGAGTTCCAACCTTCGTCCTCAACCATGTCTCCCGACGCCGAAGGTGCAAAAACGTTGTTCACAGCGGATGTTCCTATCATCGTCTGCAATCCCATCTCTACTCCTGTGACCTCTATGTCTACCGACCCCGCTCTTCCCATCTCGCGCGACAACACCATCCTCGCGTTACATTCTCCGTCACCCACAAAACCCGCAGCTGTTCACGAATCGTCGCTCGCATCTCGGGACGCGCTGCATGTTGTGTTCGTGGACCCCACACGTGCGCTCCACGGGTTGGACATGCTCAGCAATGGTGCAGCGTCCTCAATATCCGTCCAGCGTTATCAGGACGATGTCTCAGGATCCAACATCTCCAGTGTGACTCGCGCGGTGAAAGAGATTCTTGCTCCAAGCGCAACCGCCTCCAACGTCACGCCTGCTGCCCGCGTCATCGCTGTCCACGCACAGACCGGACGCGCCCTCATCAAGGACGCGCTCGCGGCATGTCGCGCCGTTCTCCGAAAGGCGGAACTCGAAGGGGACGCGGTGCTCACCGGCACGAGCACCCTGCGCGAGCAGATGGAGGAGGTGAAGGCAAAGGTGCACCTCGAGGTGTTTGGCGCGCAGAGCAAGGACGGGGACGAGATCACCAAAGCGGTCGCGCAGGCGAAGAAGCGCGTCCAGCCGACCATGGACGCCTTGCAGTGGTACAAGCTGTTCTGGCGCGTAGACGACGTGCGCGAGGTCGTGACCGCCGCGGTCGACCGCGCATGGTGCCGCGACCTCGAACGCAAGGTAAGCCCCCGGGCCCCTCCCCCCATTCGTGCTCTGGTTCTTCCACTTACACACTCACTCCCGAATGCAGCTCGTCTTCCACGCGGGCCGGCTCGCCTCCCTCCAGCGCACGCTCGCCGACTCCGCCACCGCCCTCAGCCGCTCCTTTCCGCCCGCCTCGGCGTACCACTCCCCCGTGCTGCACAACACCCTCGCGCGCCTCGCCACCACCCCAGCCTATCCACTCTCCGCCACCGCGCTCGTTGGGCCCCTGCGCGCGCGCCAGGGCCAGCTCGCGTTCCCCACGGAGCGCCTGCACGCGTCCGCGCAGCGTGCCGTCGTCGGGATGAGCGGGAGCGTCCTCGGGGGCGCGGGCGTCGCGTGGGCGGGCTGGGCGACGGAGCTGCAGCTCTTTGGGGGTATGGTCGACGTCGGGATGAGCACGGAGACGGCGGTGGGGGCGGGCATGCTCTGTGCGGCTGTTGGGGTGCGCTGGGCTGTCGGACGGTGGGAGCGGGCGAAGAGGCGGTGGTGGAAGGACTGGGACCGGATTGAGGAGGGTATTGACCGTGATTTGAAGGCGAGCGGTTTGGGGCCCCGTGTGTATGTTCGTTGCTGACCGAGTTTCGTGTTGGTTTTCAGGCCACTCTTGCACAGACGATGGACAACCATGTCACTGTGGTGCCGGAGACTGCTTGCGGTACCTTGGAGGTTCTTGTGTCTAAACGCAATGCAGAGACGGAGGAGTTGATGGAGGAAGTACAGCACCTGGAGGCCGAGATAGGACTGTGTCATGGTACTAAAACGTTGATCTAAATGCTGTCTCCTTCCCGGTGTGTGATAGAATGGTTCATTGTCTGCTTATGACTGGAGCTCATAGGGCCGATGGAAGAAAGATAGATGTGGACTTAATCAAGGTGCCAGTATTGGGGCAAAAATACACTGAGCGGGAGTCGAACCCACGCCGCTTGCTTGGAAGGCAAGCATGATACCGTTTCACCATCAGTGTCATGGTTTTGGAGCCGTGTGAGTGGTCCACAATATTGAATCGCCCGTTTCGGTGATAATCGCAGTTACTAACCATCGCTACTACTCCTAGTACGACGGATCGGAGTTAGCTTTTATCCACCATCTCTTACTTCTCCAAGTTTCCTTGTTGGTTCATGTCCCCTCTCGATTGCAACACCCTTGTCTCACGAGACGGAGCCTGAACCTCCCGCTAAGACCTTCGATCCTGTTGCGTTTTTTGCGACAAGAGTCCACAGAAATCCGACTCGGAAAATTGGGGCTCGCGAAGGTCGCGGCGCATTTCATTGATGTTCACCCCCCTTAGTCTTTGACTAGCCTGCAACTGGCGCTCTCGCGACTCTAAGCTCCTCTAGGTACCAGCTCGTCAAGCTTAAGCTTGGAAGCTTGGATGGGACCTTCATCTTGAAACTTGTTCAACACATGAGTACTCCTACTTGAATGGTGAATACAATGTCTTCCTTACAAGTTATGCGCTTTAGAGCTTACTAGTGACTGAGCATAGGTAACGAATGACTTCAGGTCGCAGAGCTGAGATATCGCTGGTTCTTGACCCATAGGAAGCGCGAGAACGTGTCCGTCCCAGTCGTCGTCCCTCCCTCCGTCAGATCCGCCCCAACCATACTCTTGTAAGCATCCGGCCTGAACTCAGCCAGGAACAGATACCCCGGGCGCACATACGTCGTCGGGCTCGCGTGGCCGTCCCCGTTCGTGCCGTCCACCTTCCCCGCGTAGTCCTTCGGTCCAAGCGTCATCACATCCACGAACATGTTCGCGAACGTCGTCATCTGCGCCTGGGTGATGCCGTAGTCCCCAGTGATGTACGCGCGCGCGAAGCCGGCGACGTCAAGCGCGCCGTGGTTCGAGTCCTCCCCGGTCGTGCTCGGCGGCGCGTACGCCCAATTGTACGCGGGATTGCCGTCCGCGTCGGTGTACGTCTTCGAGCCACCCCCGGAGAAGAACCATTGCAGGCTGGCGACGATGATGGACTTGTACTCGCCCAGGAGGGTGGAGTTGTCGCGGAGGATGCGGTGCGCGTTGCACAAGTTCTGGAGTGCGTAGTTGAACATCATCTGCTGGTTCCACGGCACGGAGTCGCCGCCTTTGTAGGGGGAGTTCGCGGCGAAGTACATCTTCTTGCCGTTCGAGAGGTCGAGCAGGGAGTTCAGGATATGGCTGTCACACCGGGTTGAGTCACGCACTCCAATACGGACGATTTTGACAAGAAACGGATACTCACTGGCTCATGGAGTAGTCCGCTTGGGTGAGGTACGTCTGCGCCCTCTCCTTGTACGTCGCTCCGTACTTGTGGGGATCGCCAATAGTCACTTTGGTGTCATAGAGGCCCGTCGTCTTCAAGATCAGATACGCGCAGCTGGCCAAGTGGCCCACGGGATCGCCCTGCTCGCCCCCGGTCGAGGGCGTCGCCTGCGTCAGGTCGTTCGGCCACACGGGGTCAATGCGCCCCGTCCAGACCTTGCGCTGCCCGAGGGGCGCGGGCGCGAGGTCGTTGCGCTGCGAGAGGACGGCGTCGCAGAAGCGGATCATCTGGTCCAGCGTCGCCTGCTTCCCGGCCATGAGGTAGACGAGGCCCATGGCCTTGGTCTGTTCGCCCGCGTGGCCCTGCACCCACGCGTTCCCGCTGTTGTTCGCGGGGGGGCGCGAGCGTGGCGACGTAGCTGTTGAACGAGTCGATCTCCTCGGCCGTGACGGGGCCGGAGAAGCTGGTGACTTTCATCGGCGACGCGTTGGCTGGCCATGAGGCGAGAAGGGCGCAAGCCCCAGATACCAGGAGTAGGGTGAGTCGCATTTCCGTTCAAGTCTCGCGAGGCAAGACGGAGCTTGAAGTTGAGTAGTCTACGCCCTCAAATGCTGCCTATTTATGCAAGGTTGTCAACGTGAACATGACATGTACAGGTGCCAACCACAAGTTACACCATCGGAGTGGCACCACCCCTTGAAGCTTGGAATTCGCAAGGCTATTTGACATCCGTTCCGTTCTCATTATCCCCATGCAGAAGGCTCGCTATATAGTCAGCAGACTCGGAGGGTCCCAATACCTGGGCAGACACGCGAAACGAGACCTATTCAAACCACAAGTAATTTCAGTGATGCAGCGCGTTAACCAACATCGATGCGCAAGTAGTACGCACCGCCAGAAGTGCGCCTGCTGCACATCGCCCCGTGCAGTGCTAGTACTGACCACATTGCTCACAGCCGGAGCGCTGCAAATGATCCCGAGCGGCGAGCGCAGGGGTCCTAGCGGCGAAGCGGTGTAATTACGGTCCAAACTCTTATAATGTACAACCCGGCGCGCGCGAGGCAGCATGAAAGTCGGACGAGACCGCATACACGCGCCGGCAAATAAAAGGAGTGTCCTCGCGGGGGAAGTCTACCTATGAAGAGAACCGAGGAATTCGGGAAGACGGGGAAAAGAAAAGACTCTACATATATATGCAATACAGGTACCTTGTCTCGTAACCAGAGTCGTCTATACGAAGTTCACCAGACGTATATATACTAGGATGGGTTCCCCGCTTCGTTTTTCCGCTCTCCGACGCCCGAGTAGGAACGATCCCTATATATATATATGTCTGGTTACGAGACTACAATACAGGGTGAAATGAAGCGTCTGTAAATTGCAACGCGCCAGCAGCTAGGTCGGGACGGAGTCGCAGGAAAGCGTGCAATCCCGTCTGTATCTGTATGTATACTAATCACCGGATATGTAGGATCGAGTAGCAGTAAGATCAACGATAGGAGTGTTTGGTGTGTGTGTTATTAAGCAAACCGCGACGCGTGCGCACCAGCGCAGGTATGAACATCAAAGGAGAGTGAAACAAGATATAAACAGAGACACGCACAAGCGCAGGGCGGGCGTCCGCTCGCCGCTGCGATGGGTGACCACTGTCTGAGGAGGCCTGAGGCACGAGGGCTGAGCCTACGACCCATACTCTGGCGGGGGCTCCAACCGCTCCGCGCGGATCTCCTGCATCACCCGCCGCAGGTTCTCCACCTCCGCGCGGAGGCTCAGCACGTCCGTCGGCGAGAGCGACCCCGAGGTCGTGCGGCGCGTGCCCGGCGAGAGCGGCTCCTGGCTCGAGCCAGAGATCGCGGAGCCGGCCCCAGAGCCGACGACGGACGACGACGTGACCAACGACGGCGCGTAGTGGTGCATCTGGTTGAGCGCGCGCTCGCGCGCCTTCGAGCTGACGGGTGCTGCAGGCGTCTCGAACGAGTTCGTCGCGTACGGGTCGGTCGGCGAGCTGAGCGGAGGCGAGGGCAGCGGGTCGTATGTGTCCGGCGCTGCTGCGCCCAGACCCGCGACCCCGGGATCGGTGTACTGGCTGCCGCCACCCGCGTTGATGAAGGTGTAGGAGTCGGAGTCGGGCCCACGATGCAGGCCTGCGCGGATCCCCGAGTTCGCACTTTGTCCGCGCAACGAGCTGGAGGTCCCGTTCTGGGTGAGCTCGTAGTGGTAGGGCTGCAGCGACGGCTGGCTGAAGGCGTCGACGATCTCGATCTTCTCGTCGTCCCGGTGCCGGTGCCGGCGCTTGTGTCTGCGCCAGAAGATGAACGCAACAACGGCGATCACGACGATGACGATGCCGCCAACGACGCCCCCTACGATTGGGCCGACGGAGGAGCTGCTGGACGGACTGTTTTCGGTGTTCTCACTACCGGGCCCGCTGGATGACGTGTTGATTGTCTGGTTGGCGACGCTGTGGGAGAACGGGTGAGTCGGTCACGACACTGCGCCGTCGCCATCAGCACAAGGAGGACTCACGTTAACGCGAGATGGGCGAACATGGCACCAGCCGCAGGTCTATACGATGGGAATCCGTGAGCATACCGAAGAGGGTAGGATGTCGCAGATGCGAACTCACCCGGCATTTCCACTCGAGTCACCGCCACCACTGTTGTTGTACACATCAGGGAAGGCTCCAGCGGTGATATTCGAGGCAGCTCTGGCCCAGACTCCTCCGATGAGCTCGTCGCGAACGGACGTGACGGATACGGTAGCGGCAGTCAACAGACTCCAAGCTAAGAGTGTCGTTGTCATCAGCTGCGGTCCATACCGGTATCAGATGAGGAACATACCAGCGCTACTATCGGAGCCCGAGGTGCTGTCGATGGGAAGTCCCAACCCAGGCGCTAAGGTAGAGTGAGTCCCATAACGAAATTCAAGACTCGAGCTACGTACGAGTGAGACTGCCGTAGAAATTCGCTTGATTGTCCAACAACTGAAGGTATAATGTAAATCACGGCATCCCAGGCAACACAGGACATAATACTCACCCCCTGAGACACGAGGTTCGTTCCGAGCAGGATATCGGCGTAGAGGTTGTACATCAGCGACCATGATCCCTGCGCACCGTATGCGCCCAAGAAGTGGAAGTTTGACTGCGAGAGCGACAGCCACGAGCCGATGAGCGCGCTGGCGTGGTTCTGCGAGGGTGATCAGCATCATGGGGAGGCGCCGGAGGATCGGTAGGCGTACATCGTACTGCTGAGCGTCGAACTCCTGCCCGACTGCGCGGCTGATTTCCGCCATGGCCTTGACTGCTATGATGCCTTTGATGGCGAGGTTAGTCATGTTCGCCCTGGTCTCGCCGTCTGCGGACTGCCTGTTCAACGGAGGTGAGCGGGATTGGACGAATGTCAGGGATATCGAGTGCACGTACTGGTTCTCAGGTGTCAGAGTGTTACCGACCAGATAATCTGCCCAACGCTTCGCGAGGTTATACTGTGCAGGACGTGAGCATCAGAGCGCTGTGTTTCGGAAGAGACGACGTACGTGTCGAGAGAGCAACGACCCGTCTCCTGAATAACGTGCATGTGCGTACATCATTATCAACATGTTGCCCGATTCTATAGCAACATCATTAATGCCGTCCGTCTGGAATGCAGTGGAAAAGCTGCTCACGCTCGACGCCCTGCTGGTGTGCTCCGTGTGGACCCGATGCTATCGGGTATGTCGTGCCTAGTGAGGGGTCAAGGATCAGCTCAATCTTCGCATCGAATGCATATCATGGAACTCGCCAAGGTCTTGAATTGCGTACTCTTGGCCAGTGAGAGTGTCCTGGGACTCCAAGAGAGGTGCAAGTAGCGGACCTCCGAAGGACGCGTTCACGTATATGAGGGCCGGGAATGCTGCGAACAACCGCTCGACTGGGGTAACCCGCCTATATGCGCGAAAATATGTCAAACCTTTCCTGCGTACTCCACAAGAAAGAGGGGGGACGTACGTGGTAGCGCCATTGTCCTTCAGGAAGGTCTTCACGTCGGACGCGTTTATATTCCCTTTCGAATCTCCAAGGGCCGTGATGTCCATCGCGGCAAACGTCTGGCGCGCACCCAGCGAGACCAGGTCGACGAGGTGCGACGAGATCTTCGCCGCGTCTCCCGTGATCTTGTTGTCCAGCGCGACGGCCCTGTCATGCGCCGCGTTGAAGTCGCCTGTGAATGCATCGATCTGCGCGCGCCACAGCCACAATGAGCGACCGCCCGGCAAGGGGTGACGAGCACAGCACGGAGAGCCAATCTTACCGCTGAGTTGATCGTGGAGTACTCCGTGAAAAAGAAAGGGCGCCGGCTTTGGGTGTCGCCCGTCGCGGTCGTGTACTGCACGACGGGGTCGCGGACAAGCCCTATTGACCATGTCACCGGGGCAGTCGTCGACTGGATTTGTCCGAGGTCCACAGCGATCGCGAAGACGGGGAACGGACTGGGGCTACGCGTGAGCACGGATTCCATACATGCCACAGCGGCCACTCACTTTGAGATAGGCCCGAAATTGCTGCTGGCGACGTTTGACAACTGACCCGTGCTCTTGAATGCATTGCGACAGGTGGCGTCGGTGTCAATCTGCCATGTCTGGCCGGATACCTGTAGCATACTTGCCATCAGTGACTTGTCTATCACGGACGCAAGTAAGGACGCACCGAGGCCATAGCGTAGTACATCTTGCCGTCGGAAGCCTGGTGGGCGATCTCTTGGTTGGCCTGCGGGGTCTGCAGCTCGATCTCGTGAATGAGACTGCTTCCCGTGCTCTGGGTCTTCCATTGGACCTTGGCTGTCCTGTCACCGGATAGCCATTCTTTCAAACGGGTTTGAGCACTCGCAGAAATCGAGAAGAGTCAAAAGAACTGATCATACCTGCGCTTATGTCGGAGTAGACTTGTACAGCATGGGCGCTCCCGTCGGCGGACGACGCCTCGACAGAAACGTAGGTGAACGGCAGTGACTGCTTGACCCAGTCTGCAGGCTGGCGCGACGCGCTTTAGCACACGGAGGAGGGGGGTAGGGCAGTGATAGCTCACCTCGATGGGAGAAAGGAAGGTGACATTGACGTTCATAGGACCAGCTTGCAGGCTGAATATCGTCCGTGTCGGGGTAATCACGGTATTCGTGACGTTCGCAGCCGCATCGTCGACCCTGTCGTTTCCCAACCACGCATACGTCTTCCCATCGACCCTAATCTTGCCTGCCCACCCCATGACAGACTGCAACCTAGTTCCAGCGCACCTCGTGCAGCCCAGGAAGCGGAAAGACGCACCGCTTGCCCCCAAAAGACAGGCCATGAATCAGATATTGGAGCCGAGCCGACTGGGCTTTTATACCAGACACTGAGGTACGGAGCACGGACGGAGAGAGGATAACTGGCAGGAGTGAATTGCTGTGCGCCGACCAGCGAGGAGCAGAGGGAGAGGAAGAGAAGGGGCCATAGAGTATAAGATGTCATGAGGCGGGGAGGGGACGCATACAGCCGCAGAGGGAGGGGAAAGCCGTCGGTGAGGAGGGAGAAAGAGACGTCGTCGGAGAGGAGGAGGGCGGCTCAGGCAGCTGCTCTCTGCTGCGATCTAACCTTGGCAAAGAAGGCAAACGCTACCTCCCAGGGGCCAGGTCTACCAGAAGTGTGCATGGAGTGTTGATCGCGACGGCTGTGCTCATGCGCATCATATTGCAATTGAGACCCGCCCCCGGCACCCCTCTTCTCCCACAATAATAGTCACCTGCTCCCTCGTCTACCTTGTTATTCTGCCCATTCGATTGCGAACATGACTCCCACCATCAGACATCTGCATCAGCAACAGTGTAAAGCAGGGACTCACCGTCTAACCGTGAGCTTATGGTAATCATGTTTCATGTCGGCCCAAGTCACACTGACAGTACAGTCAGTACATCTGAGTACGTGTAAGTGGCGCAAGATATTTCAAATGTCTTTCGATCAAGTACGGGCAGTGCGCCTCAGTGCGCTCAATGTACTTATCCGATCGGACCAGTGTGCATTACTCACCTCCCACCAGCTCCCTCCAACCACTGCCAGTCGATAGAGAGCGCCCTTCGACGGTGTCACCGGGGTGTTCAAAACGTTCAGTACTCAGTCGTCTGCTGCCATTGATGCAGTATAAGTAATCGAGCTTGAGCCTTGAAGACCTCTTTGAAGGCTTGAGCGCTTGCAGGATAATTTTATTATTGGTTACCAATCTCGGACGTGTGGCTGTGCTAGTCAACCTGATGTAAATCATTAATGAACTGGCCAGGTCTAGGATACGTACTTACTCCTAATACTATTACAAGTACCGTTGTTGACGATGGGGTGCACACGTGCAGGGCCGGTGCTAAGCTGTTATTCCTGTTACTCATACCTTTAAGCGAAAAACAGCACATAGGGTCCGCTGCTTGACATCGGCAGCTCCGGTACATACATACACAGTTCCAAGTTCGAGTTATGCGGCAGATGTACAAACAAGCGATCAGACACAGTGAGAAGAGCTCCCGGATACAACGACGACTCTAGGGATAGGCAGGTACGTACGTGGATGGCAGAGATAGTAGGAATATGTATGACAGCGGACCCATCGAACGCGCCCGCCCACGCGCGCGCACGTCGACCCGGGCCCGCAACACCGACACCAAGAAGAGATACGACATAACGATACAGACCGCGGCGACTTGCTCACCAGTATATGTATGTGCTGTCCGCGCGAGACTAAAACCCCGCCCCCTCCCGACAGCTCCAAGCTTCGAGCTTCAGGCCCAGGTCCTCAAGCTTCGAGCTTCAGGCCCAGGTCCTCAAGCTCCGGCTTCTGCCTGGCTGGTCCCGCAACGACACGCCGGACATCCTGGCAGAACTCGCATGTAGACTCTAGGAGGAGCGCGGGAGGCAGTTCGCGGGCAGGAAGTCCGGTGCCTTGCGCAGCCCCCGCTCGCTGTACACACGCGCAGCCGGTGAGCAAGAACGCGCGGCGCGCGAGAGAAGCCCAGCGACTCACATCCCGTCCATGGCGACCATGAGGTCGTAGTTGATCTCCTGCGACACCACCGAGTCGAACCGGTACGCCGGGTGGGAGCGCACGAACTCCCGGATCCAGCTCGCCGCGGTCCGGAGGGACCCTGCGCGTCCGGAATGCAACAAGACAAGGAAGCGTGCGCTCGTCAGTTGCCGTGTCCTATCAGTGTCACCAGGGGCAGAGGAACGCACCGTTGGTCCTCCGGCGGACGAGGTCGAGGTACTCCTCGATGCGCGCGCTCGAGTGCGCGTCCATGTCTATCGTCTCCAGGTACATGTACACCAGGTTGAGCAGGCCCGGGAACGTGGCGCCCTGGAGCCCGGTCCAACGTCAATACGCTGCACAGATCGCGCATGTCCATCAGAGGAAGCCGTCTCACCTTCCCGTTCATGATCTCTTCGAGCGACATCTCCTCGTACTCGTCCTCGACGCTCCCGTGCACAAACGCGTCGTCGGGCATGGGCGGGAGCGGGAAGCAGTTGCGCAGCTTCTTCTCCTTGCCGTTGCCGTTCGTGAGGATCGGGCCGCCGTGCTCGCTCACCGGCGAGCCCGGAGTGGAAGACGCCCGCGATGGTTGTTGCGACGGGGAAGGGAACACGTCCTTGCGGAAGTAGAACTTCTTCGATCTCACAGCGTCCCGACGCTGTGCGCGCGCCATGTTCTCGTCCACCTAGTAACCACCTTGAGCATGCAATCACCGAGAACGATGATAAGGAAGCGTACCTTGGAGATCGGAACGTATAAGTTAAGGTTAAACTGGAGAATGGCTCGCGAAAGGAGCACGATGAAAACAGCGAACGCGGCGTTCTCGAAGTCGGTCAATTGGACTTCCATTGGCCGGAACTCCACACGCCATCCAATCTTAGAATTCACTGGGGGAGGCTTGAAGCGAACGGTCTGCCAGTTGGTCGATTGTATGTTCTACACGATGTTAGTATGCATAGTCGCAGCAGGGCCGATGCAGACATACCTCAAAGTGGTCATTACTGTTCTTGTCGTCCTGGTGAATGGTCTCGGAAAATACCACAAGCGGATCACGAATAAACAAGTGCGCTATGTGTCTTGATAACATGTCGTCAACGCCTGCGGGCAAAGTGAACAATATAATTCGCGTAATGGATGGCGACACTGACCATGTTGACGCAGGCGTTCAAAGATAGCAGGATCATGGGGCGCGTCTATGTCATTATATGCGGGTCGGTTCATCCAATATTCGGAGATATACAGGCTGACGCTTGCATAGCGCGACTTCGGAATCTTGAATCTGCTATCTTTCAGAGGCTAACGAGGGATCAATGATGTTATCCTGAGAAGCACGCAGCACAACAACGATACCTTCAAGCCGCGCTCTTCTTCTGTCCGGTCGTCCACACTCCCGGAGACAACATCCCATCTGCAGTCGACGTCGGCTATGTAGCCTCGCCAGAGAGGACTTGCAGCGGTCAACGCCAGCTATACACGATGTTGGCAAACTGCTCCTAGGTGATAGGTCGCAACGACTTACCATCAGCGGCGCTACTGGAACCAATGCGTCATACAGTCTCCTCGCTTCCGTGACGTTACACGCTTGGAACGTGATCTGTAGACAGCTACAGCCCATTCCAAAGCCCATGGCATCCATATAGATGTGGTCGAGGAACGCGGCTCCACGTTTGGCCTCTGCAGCCCATGAATCATCAGAGGATCCCGGATTTGGATATATCCATACCTGGGTCTTCCGGGTAGAGATTCCTCTGCCATGGGATAGTGCGGTCTACGAAGGGCCTGGGTGTATGCGTGTCAATGAACAGCGGCAGGTTGATGGCGACCTTCGAGCCTCGGCGTCGCCTGATGTTGGCGGTGAGGGTGCTAGAGAGAAAAGCGGTTGAGCCTGGGACTGGTCACAGGAGAGAACGTCACCGACGGGAAACGTGCATGGGGGTTTGTGATCTCCTCTGGTAGGAAGAGACTGTGGCTGGAGACTGCGTTTGCAGGGTCGAAGTACGGGTCTGTGAAGACGCCCGGAGTGCCGAGACGCGGGAACGACGTCATGGTGAACGGTACTTCGTTGGGCTTGAGGTGTTTGCGTGCGAGGAGCCGTCTTTGCGATGTCCGGGAGGTGTGAGAACGCGCGAAATGAACGGGCATGGGGAGAGCACCTCACCGGTAGCGCATATCGCTCTCCACGGAGAGCAGGTCGGGAATCTCGCCAGAGTACGGCGATCCGGGCGTGGACTCGAGCATAAACCGTCCATACTCGGGGTGGAAGGTTGGCACAGAATGTCTGCACGGAAATGAGGGCATGTAGCGTTGTTCGGAGTCGAGGAGAGGGTCACGTACGTCTCGCCACGATCGGACGCAATGTCGCCCACGATGGACTGGAGCTTCGCGAGGATCTCGGTCTGGCGAAGGGAGAGTTTGACGTTCTTGTCCTGATCGTCAAACGCGGCGACCATGTACTCGATCTTCGCGTCCGGTGGTCGCGCGAAGAACGTGCGGGGATGGAGAAGAGACGCATTGCGGGGATAGAGGCGAGAGAAGGGGAAGGCGCGTGTTTTTCATTAGCACTGCGGGCGCGAGGACGGCATGCAGAGAAAGTGCGGATGTACCTCGTCGCCCCACAGTAGCTCGTCGCCACACCTGTCCTTGAGACGATCCCAAATATACAGGAACTGCGTGATGCCGTGCGTCCTGACGTGATCGGCGTACTGTTTGGCCTCATCCCAGGCGAGGGGCGTTCCGAGGAAGAGGAGACCCATGGCGAATGGGGAGCAGAGAGCTGCAAGGCGGGAGCCAGATAACAGTGCGCGGGCGGACGCGCAGATCCGTGTTCCAGCTCCGAAATGAGCACAGGCTGCATATAGAGCTTGGAAAAAAGGGAGATGACAAACGTCGGCCTGACTCAGCCATGGTGCAATCCACATGGGCGTCCGCTCCCAGAGCTGAACCGGCCCGGTCTCCTCTCCGAGTCTAGTAGTACTAGTGCCCCGGTCCATCTGGCAGTGGTCACGGAGGCCGCCAGGGATCGGTGCTAGCAAGGCTTCGTTCGGTACATGGTGGCAGATGGTGGCTAAGAGAACCATTCACAAGTCTGACGCTGGGAGGAGGACGTAAACACGAGGCAGTCACGCTCGTTTAGCGACTCTCGATCGTGCGACAGGCGCTTACGACCCCAATTCCGAATTGTTACCAACCTACTCCGAACCGAATCAATACAAACGAGCCTGCTTTCAGCCCGGTGAGCGGGAATCGGGGTTAAGGTGCGCGTCGTCACCTCCGGCAGTACGGCGGGAAGGTACTAAGTAATTCGTGAGTCAGATAGAAGTTGAACACGGCATTATGCCGTCCGAGACCACGGTGGTTGTCATCGGTCAAAGGTCGGTGAGCTTGTTAATCAGAAGGGAGGAAGCCATCGAGCCTGCGTGTGCTCACAGAGGGTGCCTACTACCGGGATGACCCATTTCGGCGGCTGCTTCGCACGACTATCAGGTCAAGTGTAGTGCTGTCAGGGAACGAAGGCGGCCCAACGAAGATGGAACACCTTCCACAACGTCTACAGCTTCCGCCACTCACTTGTATTCGGAATAGGATGCAAAACGAAGCACTAGTGGACCCATGGGATGACAGC
Organism: Daedaleopsis sinensis; assembly: GCA_033807695.1. Taxonomy (NCBI): domain Eukaryota; kingdom Fungi; phylum Basidiomycota; class Agaricomycetes; order Polyporales; family Polyporaceae; genus Daedaleopsis; species Daedaleopsis sinensis. The sequence continues at coordinate 3,672,806 of CM066306.1, forward strand.
ATCCCACCACGGATCCATGCTCCATGACTGATCAACTGCCAACTGCATCTTTGGATGGCACTGAGTGCTCACGAGGAACCGGCCTAAGTCTTAAGAATGATCCTGATTAGTATCGCATGCTGTAGAGTACATTGTGCTGCAGAGAACACACAGTCGGGGACCGTCAGCAATACAGGCATAACCAACTTTCCCGCACGGCCCGGCGCACATTACCCGTTCTCCCGTTCGTCGTCCATTTGTGGAGGATCTTCAACGCCAGCAGGACGTGCCGCAGGGCACGCTTCTTCCTGACTAAACTGCTGCTTCACAGACGCTTCTACAATCCTGTCCTTCCCCGCATCAGTCATTCTCCTTACACGTTCTTTCGCCTCAACATGTGTTGGCCCGCACGTCCAGTCGGAGGCGAAAGAACGCGTAAGGAGACTGACTGATGCGGGAAGTCCACCTGCGGATCCTGCGACTTCACGTAGTCCATAAGCTGCTTCAGGCATTCAAGGAATGCTACCATGGCAAAGTCAAACCGGCGGTTGTGAAGGAGACGGCCGAAATGCAGATTGCCTGAACCGTACAGTTCATATGTAGCCGCGAGCCCATTAGAACCAGTCGGTAGCTATATAAAGCTGTCAGACGAACCACTTTGGTCAACACACTTGCAACATACTTCTCGAACGTGAAGTCTGTATATCGGACGTCAACTTAGGAGTTCGGAGGTTCCAGTGCGCACCTCCTGCTCGCGTTCGAGCAGGTATGAGAGAAGTCTGGTAGGTGCGTACATGATCGTCGGCCGCCGCAAGGGATTCTTGAATACTGAGTGGCGTGCACTGGCGGGCCGCGGCCGAGTGAACTGCAGTGTCACCGTCCCCAAGAAGCTAATTTGGGTGTACAAAGGAGTGTGCTTACCGCATAAAGATAGCTAGCATCAGAGTATAACGTACGTACTGCGCGGATTCTCGGCCGCCCGTAGCGGAAACACAGTCGAGGTGTGTCTCGTTCAGTTGTTCAGCATCTTCCTGTGCACTCACGGTGAACCTGGCATGCCAACCAAAATAGTGGTCAAGCAGCGCTGCACCGGCACCGGCAGGAAGGACGACTGTCACTGGCATACCAATGGTTTGACAGTATGTGTCCTACCAAATTATGACATAGACAGGAGGCGATCGAGCCTCAGGCTGCCAGGGCATTCATGAAGTCATCTCTGTAGTGTCCATGCGGTCACACTGTCTCCTTTCCGACTGAAGGTGCCAGTGTATTAGCGGTTGGAAATGCACCAAGATGCAGCAGGAGATAACTTACACTCGGTTGTTAGAACTCGTTCAAGTCGCGCGCGTGTGCACTGTGCACACCGGCGACACCGTGAGCATTTTGAAGCACGGTGGTTGAGGACAAGGCACATAATAGAGGCCGAAGATATCGGACACTCTTGATAGAAAGAGTTTTCCTACGATGATCGCTGATCACTGCAAATGCGGGGGCGGCTGAAGCCTGAGCCAGAGACTAGACGAGCCAACAGAGGTGATCGCATCGCTCTAGAGTCCAGCTGGGCGGGGCGTCGGCACTAGTACTGTGTCGCGAGTCTGCTTACGGGCATTACGGACGGCGCACCTTCGTGACTGCGCCATCAGCGAAATGCCATGCGTGTTCCGGCTCAAAACACAGGGGGCCGGTGCAGCTGGAGGTAGTGCAGCGCAAGCTTAAGACACTCAATTTGATGAGGGAAGGCGTAAGTGTTTCTTACGCGCAGAGGTCGGCCTCGGTGTTATGTAGTGTTATGTCCTCGGCGAGTCGGACGGACTCGGATCGGAAGACACATACTTTAAGTTTGAGCCTGTTGAGGATCGGGTCACCAAGCCACAGAGCATGCCGAGTCGGCAAGGCTGTCGTTGAGATAGAGAGTACTTGTTTGCAGAAGCCCGGTGAGACGTGGGACGTTGAGGGAGATGCTGGCAGCGTGCAAAGCCGCAAAAGCCTGAGCGCTGGAAGGATCACGTGCTGTGGCTCGATGACCGAGTTCTGATTCACGACTTGTTGAAGTTCACGATGAGTGGAACGGCAGGGGCTGCCTCTTGCGGTCGCTCGTCCAGAGCTCGAAATTCGAATGGGCGAGTATCAGCTCTTACCTGCTCTTACTCCCGCGTCGTCCCTCATCAGCCTCCGTTAACGTTAGGCCCTCGCATCGCGGGCCGGCCCCCATGGGTCCCCCGCACGGTCTCCTGTTAATATTCTACTACCTCCCAGCCCGGTCCTTTTTCTCTCTGGTGCTATCCACCCGGAACCCCTAACACATGTTCCCCCTGGGTCGCGTCTGTATATATTCTCCAAGTTGTCCGCCGGTCCACACCGAGCCGGGCCCTCTCCGACCCCTCAAGTTCCATTCCCCCGGGCCTTAGCCCTACATACCATGTCCCAACGGCCCCTTGAAAAGCGCACTCTCACCACCTCAGACGCCACTTGCTCTGAAGCCGGCCTCCAGTACGCTAAAGAAACGCCGAGTCATGTCGATGAGTCCGGCTCCCATGCACAAAGCCACCACGAGGAGCTTCAAGTTGCGGAACACTACACAACATACCCAAACCGATGGTCCAGGATACGGTACCCACTATCCCACTCTATCTTATCGTCACCCGGTCTCACGTCCGCCCTTTCCTCCTAGTGAGCACATCAAAGAGCCCTTCGCTGAATTTTTCGGCGTCATTATCCTCATCATCTTCGGGAACGGTGTAGACTGCCAGACCGTCCTCTCCAAGAACACCGCCGTTGCTTCGGCACCAATGGGCGTGAGTTTCCACCGTCGATATCCGCTCGTGATGATGACTGACACCACTCTTCGACCGTGCAGAACTACCTGTCCCTCAACTTTGGATGGGCAGTAGGCACGGCACTGGGCGTGTGGGTCTCCTCAGGCATCTCCGGAGGCCACATCAACCCTGCGGTGACCATCGCCTTCGCCACCTTCCGGGACTTCCCCTGGCGCAAGGTTCCCGGGTACATTTTCGCGCAGATCATGGGCGGACTGTGCGGCGCCGGCATTGTTTACGCCAACTATATCCACGCTATCGACCTCGTCGAAGGCGGCAGGCACATCCGGACAGTGTCTGGCACTGCCGGCCTGTTTTCGACGTACGCGGTATGTGCTCCTATCCGCGCGTGCGATGACCGTCCGCTTATCGGCTTTTTGTCTAGCTGCCGTACATGACTCCAGTGTCATGTTTCTTTGAGGAGGTGTGTTTCTTCCGAACTGCTGTGTCTATATTTTCGATCTCACGCGAATGATCCAGTTCCTCGGAACGGCCGTGCTTCTGATCGTCGTCTGCGCTGTCGGCGACGTGCGGAACGGCCCTCCTCCTACCGGTCTCGTCCCCCTCGTCCTCTTCATCATTATTCTGGGTATTGGTGCAGCCCTCGGCATGCAAACTGGTACGAAGCAGTTCGCAAATCGTCTGTTTTCTGCACAAGCTCACGGTCGTCGTAACCGTAGGTTACGCCATAAACCCCGCGCGTGACCTCGGACCTAGGCTGTTGACTGCCATGGTCGGGTACGGTTCAGATGGTGAGCAGTGCTTCAAAATATGTCACCCCAGCGGACGCTCACCGGTGTTTGATCGCCGCAGTGTTCACGTTCAGGAGCCACTACTGGCTTTGGTGCCCGATCATCGCTCCGATTCTTGGTGGTCTCGGTACGTTGTGGTTAATCACGCTGAGCTGCTCCGTGTCCGCCTTGTCTCACACTCAGCTCCCAGTCGGCGTTTTCCTCTACGACGCATTCTTCTTCACCGGAGCTGAGAGTCTGTTGAACAAGCCGTAAGTCTTCCCGCTCGTCGCCACGACGTATATATTCCCGTTCTCATCGGCTTCTGTACCTACAGAGATGCAAGAGCACGCGCGCAACATGAAAGTGCCGTCAACGCAGAACGCGGGCGCCCCATCGCGGGTGCTGAAAACGTCTGAGCTACACGATGCTCTCGACATTTTCGACCTGCCCCTTCACGCCCTCACGCTTTGTCACGCCGCTATATATCCGCGAGCCCATACCCCGCATCCCGAAAATTACCGCTCCCAGACTAGGGTGCCGTGGGTGCTCTCTTCCCAGTGAGGACTAATAATTTGATTATTCAGCTCAGATTTCCCGTTCTTCGCTCATACTTCATACGCGCACTCCCTCGTCACCTCAATGCCCCTCCCATACGTAGCTCGGCCGGGTCACCGGTCATCACATCACCCCCCTCCCCATGAGAAACATATATCCCCGCATGCATCGCTCCGATTTCTGTTCCCTTGCTCTCCTCTATGGGTCTGGCGCATCTCGTGTTGTACAATATGCACTACAAGTGATAGTTATCATTATAATGCCTTCCAGGCCTCTCCATCTGATGCATCTGTAGTGTGCGAGTGAGATCGAAACGTGGAATACGGGCGCAGGCGGACGTACTAGACTCGAGCGTGCGGTGTCGGGTGCTCAGGGTCAGTCGCCCCGGACCTTGAGGAAGTCGGAGTGCGCCTCAGCGGGAACGGGTCGGCAAGTACTCGACGAAGTCGCCGAAGTCGATGTAAGCCTATGCGTTGCGGACTGTGCACATACATAGTAAGGCTAGGGGGCAAGGGTGAGTGCGAAGAGCGGAACAAATGTGTCGAAGGTCGCGTCGTTTTCCGCCGCCATGGGTTGGAACTGTACAAAGCTCAATCGCGGGAGCGTCGAACGAGCGCATGCATAAGAAATAGTACGCATGGTTCCGAAGCACACATGTTTGCCGCTGGAATTGGTCAGGTTAAGGTCGACGATGCTCGTGTCGAGCGAGTGGATGGCTGTGGATGGGGAAGCTGACGGCTCTAAACTTGAAGGTCACGTTGACCTCCTTGTCGCACGGGCGGGCGCTGCCGGATCCCCGCTAACGTCTTGAGGTTAACTTCGAGCTTCGCGTTGACATCACTGCTGGATAAGACTGATACTGCCACTGGCAGTCTACTAGTCGAGCAGTGGTAGTAAAAGCCTGGAAAGGTTCTAAGCGCGCGCTTGCTACTCCGATGGTGACCGTACCGTTTATTGGGTAGACGAAGGTAGACGATGTACAGGTCTTATCAAACGGGGGGAGGACGGACCTGTCTAACAGACTCGGCAGACCTCTGCAATCATCGTGGGAGGAGCATGTAGTACACTGTGTAGTCTGGCTGGCACGGTCGTCGGAGTCGTCGTCGGTCACAGGTCGGTGAGCTTGAAGTTAGTCAGAGGTTGAAGTTATCGAGCCTGCGTGCACTCACAGAGGTGCATATAATAACCGGACTGACTCCCCATTTCGGTGACTGGTTCGCACGATCATCAGGTCAAGTGTAGTGCTGTCAGGGAACGAAGGCGGCCCAACAAAGATGTAACTCCTCCCACAACGTCTACAGCTTCCGTTACTCACTTGTATTCGGAATACTAGGATGCAAAGGGAAGCACTAGTGGGCCCATGGGATGGCGGCGTCCCGCCACGCAGCAAACATCCGTGACTGATCAACGTCAACTCCCAACTGCATCTTTGGATGACACTGAGTGCTCACGAGAAGCCGACCTAAGTCTCGAGAGGGATAACGATTACTAGCCATCTTCCGCATGCTGTAAAAAGTACATATACTGATGCAGAGAACACACAGTCGGGGAGCGTCAGCACGGCGCTGGGTATTCCCCTGCACGACTCGGCGCACATTACCCGTTGCTCCCGTTCGTCGTCCATTTGAGGAGGATCTTCAACGCTAACAGGACGTGCCGCAGGGCACGCGTCCACGCTTCCTCCTGACTAAACTGCTGCTTCACAGATGCCTCTCCAATCTTGTCCTTCACGATCCTATCAACACGTGTTAGCCCGCACGCTCGGTCGGAGGCGAAAAAACGCGTAAGGAGACTGACTGATGCGGGAAGTCCACCTGCGGATCCTGCGACTTCACGTAGTCCATAAGCTGCTTCAGGCATTCAAGGAATGCCACCATGGCAAAGTCAAACCGGCGGTTGTGAAGGAGACGGCCGAAGTGCAGATCGCCTGAACCGTACAATTCATACGTAGCCTTGTCCCCTGTGGTCTTCTCAATACGGGAGAACGAACCCATTGGAACCAGTCGGTAGCTATATAAGGCTGTCAGACGAACCACTTCGGGTAAAAGACACACTTGCAACGTACTTCTCAAACGTGAAGTCGAGTTTGCGGGCGATCGTATACAGCAGAAGGAGCGTCTGGCCCCACGCAGCATTTATCTCCGCCCACTCTACCTATAACTAGTTCAGTGGACGTTGTCACAAAGCTTGGATCAGAAGAGCTCACAGGGACACCAGGCACACGACCGAGGCGCAGTCCGTTGATAGTTCCGAACACGCCTTCATGTCCGATGCAGAAGGCGTCGTTATACACGTTCGTCCGCTCGAGCTTCTCTAGAACCGCCGAGTCTGCAGCATAGGCAGCCCTGAGGGCGGCGAGCTGGGAAGCCTGTTCCGCAGACTTGAGCAGCTGCGCGTTGTGCTGCTGCCAGAACCTGGAATGCAATGAACCGCATCATTAGTCTGCAACGGAGCAGGGGCGGATCGCACACGAACTCCGCCTCCTCTTCCTCGAGCGCCTTCTCCTCGCGCTCGAGAGTCTTGAGTTCCTCTTCCAGCTGCTGCCGTTCGCGCTCCGCAGCCTTGAGCTGCTCGATCGCGAGCCGCTCCTCCTCCTTGAGCCGCTCGATCTTGGCCTCGGCCTCTGCCTTGCTGCCCGCCGCTGCGCCGTCACGCTCCCTCTCCTTGCGGACCTCCTTCTCGAACGCGATGTACCCGTCCCGCTCCTTTTTCGTCTCCTCGAGCTGGCGCGTGAGCGTCGCGAGGAGGATGTGCGTGCACTCGGCGCAGAGGGGGTGGTCGAGGTCCGTCCGGCTGGAGAGCAAATTGAAGAGCCGTAGTGACGAGCGCAGGTGGTGCGAGAGGGGCGAGGGATTCGGATGCGCGGGCTCGTCGCGCGGCGTGGCGGACGGCACGGCTCGTGTCTTCGACGCGGACGGTTTCTTTGCGGGCGAGGCGGCTGCGAGGTTGGGCGGAATCGCGCGGATGACGCTGTCTTGCAGTAGCACAAATGACTCATTGGGATGCACAGGCCCACGTTGGGCCTGCTTCCGCTGCGTGGGCGACGATAGTGAACCCGAAGACGATGAAGATGGGGCACCCTGCACGGAGTTTCTCCATGCTGCCTTTGCGGATGATGGAGACGGCAGCTGGGCGAGTTTCTCCGCTCCTGATGTCTGCCGTCCGTGGGAGGGAGAAGGCGGAGGTGGCAGCGATGATGCGACAATGTCATATGCGGACGGGGTCAGGTCGACTAGCGAAGCGTCCAGCTGATTCCGAACATATTAGGTGTATACCCCAAACCGAAAGAACTGTTCACACATACTTGTAGCGGCTGCTTACATTGCTGACATACGAAGTTCATGACGGAGCGGGGTACGCCACACTGGCAAGTCTATTGTTTCGGAGATCCGAGGATTATTGGCTTCGAATACTGTGACCGCTGTACGACTGACTGACTATGAAGTGTCCACACGCTATAAATCCTGGCTCTTGTGAGTGGGAACCTTTGCTTACCAGGAGATAGTCAGACAATTGACTGAGGTCACAGTACTAACGGTAGGTTCGACAACGAAGGAATGCTGTGCAATACTGTTACTTACTCTTCAGGGCAGGCTCACTTATCCTATACTTAGACAAGTTACCACTAAATTTAGAAATGCCTTGATAGGCGTTCGAACTTGATACTGCACGACCTCCATGTGCTGCAACTTTTTCGAAATACAAGAGGTCTCCTCCTCCTCATCCCGACAGTACTCCTCGCTCGCTCGTCTACTTGTATCGGCTGTCATGGTGTATATTCTTCACTACTCTCCCTGCGAGTCGTGGTGCACCATCAAGCTTACGGGACTGGTCGACGCTCCGTAAGGTGTTGGAACTCGAGCTCTTAGGCCTACGACAGCGAGATGGGTTGTAGTACTAGTGCAAGGGCAATGTTCGAACTTGAAGGTCTGCTTGTGAGTGACAGGCCTTGTAGGACAGATCTCTTCTGGATCGACGAAGCCCAGTATACAGGTGCGCCAAAGTCACGCCCATTCATCCACCGATGGCTCACTTAGACTATCCTTCCGCCGGTGACCTTCAAGTCGATGCAGAATATGCGCGTGCCACATTCTTCAATGGCCAATGTTGCCTATCCGGACGCATCTGTCGAATATGTAGGCCACAGACTCCTTCACATGGCATCGGTATGAGATCTCATTTGCGCCGTCCGTGGATCTTCCTGTGGGTCTAGTCCTATCGCCCACTGTCGTCAGCACCTGTCTGCAAGTTATTTGACTTCTGCATAGCCGAAGATCTTGTGGTCAGGCGAAGTGGTCGTCGCCTGAACTTGCAGGGCTCCTCAGTACTCGTGATTCACGCTCTGCAAATCATGGGGTGGGCCCTACACACAGCGCAGCACACGAGGATGCTACGTCGTGCGGGAGGACCAGTTAAAAGGGCACCCAAACCCCTCGGAGCTGTCATCAACAACCTCGAGCTGGCTCTCCTCGCACGTACTCCTCCTTTCTCTAACGTATCTTCCTTAGACGACTTTCATACATTCTCAAGGTTCGTGTCAATTGTGCTCCTAGCGCACGCACTTCTCATACAAATTGCTTTAGGCCATGGCAGGACAAGTCTTCGCTCTCCTCATTGGTATCGACAAGTATCAGTCCGGCAACATCTGGAACCTGAACGCCGCGGTTGACGACGCTCGAAGTATCGAGCGTTGGCTTCTTGACGACCTCCAAGTTCCCCGCGAACACATCTGCACCCTCATCGACGCCCAGGCGACGAAGCGCACCATCGAAGAACGCTTCATGAGCCATTTCGTCAACAACCCTGCGATCGAGGCTGGGGATGCGCTCGTTCTCTACTTTGCTGGTCACGGTAGCAGCATCCGCGCGCCGCCTGGCTGGTTTGAACGAGCCCGCGGAGATGTCCCTGTCTTATGCACCTACGACTACGACACGAAGCTCGCAAAGGGATCCACCTGCGCCGGCATCTCTGATCGGTCCCTGCACGCTATGCTTGACGACCTCGCTCGAGCGAAGGGTGACAATATAACCCTGATCCTCGACACTTGCTTCTCTCTCCCTCCCACCAGCGACGACGACCCTAAGGAACGTCGTTATACCCGCTTTACCCCCACCCGCAAGGCCAACTCCGAGGACCTGATCGCAGCCCTCTGGCGCAGCGCGGTCTCGCACAAGATGGAGCCTATCGCCAACCGAGGTTTCACCGGGATCACTTCCAGCTCTCATGTAGTGCTTGCTGCGTGCAGTTCCGGTTGGGCCGCGACCGAGCGCAAGGACGGCGGCAACTTCACTCGCGCGCTCCTCTCACTCAAGGACGTCCGCCCGCTCCACAAGTTCACCTACGCCGACCTCCCGGCCGAGCTCGCGTCGTACATGGGCGACCACCAGCACGCCGTGTGCGCCGGCGCGAACGTTGACCGCGTGCTCTTCGACGGTGTTCCGTTCCCCGTCGACACGCGCTACATCCCCGTTGCGGTCCACGACAGGGAGCACGTGCGGGTCGACGCCGGAGCCGTGCAGGGAATATCGGTAGGCACCGAATTCTCTGTCCACTCTCACAACCGCCGCGGCTCTGTGAACAGCCAGGTGGGGGCGTACGTAGCGACGTTCGTGTTTCCCACATGGTCTCTTGCACGTCCCAAGTCACCGGGGAAGCCCCTGCTGCGCGACGGCTGGGCTAGGGTAACGCGATGGAACAACCAAAACTTTCGCGTCAACGTCCAACACTCCCTGTTTTCCTTCTTCCGTCGCTCGCGCCTTGTCAGCAAGACTCCATCCGCGGAGGCAGAACTGGCCGAGAAGCAGGGCGGCGTCGGCGTCGTTCGTGCGAGCACGAAGATGGCCGACGTGTCGGTGAAGACCGGCAGCAGGGAGCTCAGGCTGGAACGCGCCGACCCGCTCATTTCGGCTAACAGCCGCAAGACGCTGCGCATGGACACGCGCACGGACCTCAAGACGATCGAGACGGCGGCCCGGTTCCACATGCACCTGCACCGCAAACAACCCACGCGCCCGTCGACTGGAAAGGTGAGCATGGAGCTCTTGCGTCTTGGCCCTTCGTCCTGCACGAGAATCTGTGCTAACCTCTTCGTCAAAGGGGGCGCGCAGATCGTCGGCGACGCGTAGAGCGCACACGCCGACGCCGTCTACGCGGTCGTCTTTGACGCCTCCGCCGTCGATCTCTGGCCCGGCCTCGCGCACATGGACGCGGGTGGTTACAGCGTATCCGTGGTCTACCGCCGAGATCCTGCTGCCTCCGGCCCCACGCTACGAGGACACAAACACTTCCACATGGTGATCAGCTCGGGTTCGAACGAGTCGGAGCCATTGTCCTTCGCGCTCGCGGACGGTGCGGATTTCTCGAAGTTGTATATTCTTCCGTGTCTATTCTTGAGCAGGAGCCGCGCACGGCATCGGTCGCCGCTACCTTGCGTAGTGGATGCCCCGGACTGTACGTCGTGGGACAATGTCTTGACGGTGATATCTGTGGTACGGACCTCGCTAATTACTCAGATGTGTATCCCCATGTTGTGTTACGCCTAACTGTATCTAGTATTGCGTCCCATGTAGTATTCTCTATTGCACAATTGTATGACTATGACATATGTATTAGTACTATCCAACCATGATATGTTTCTGCTACTGTCGGGGAACGGTCACAACTCTGTCGATCCCGTCCAGTACGCCGTAGCCGCCTCCAAGGTGATGAGGAGGGTACCGGGGACACCCCCGCGCTCCTGTAAAACCCAAGGCCGAGCTCGCTTGGAGGGGAACGCGGAGAGCAGGGTGTCAAATCTAGTATTGATCGATATCCCAAGCGAAAGATAGGAATGGCAGCGAGAAGGGATGTTGAATTTTCGCAAGAAAACACAATGAGCTGAGGGTAGACGCATACATAATGCATTCAGGGTGTATGGCAGTGGGAGGCTCAGAGTGACTACTGTACGTCCCAGACATTAGGCGAAGTCCCCTGTCCCCGGGGGCATTTCGCCTCGCCTATATGGGCGCTTGTCCCCATGTCCCGGGCTCCTCTTCGCCTAGCCAAAAGTTACCATATATGGGAATTTCCGATGACATTTTGGCTACGACTGTTGAGGATTATGTCCTCGGCTCAAGCACCTTTGCGAAGGTCTTTTAGGAGCAGCGAGCACTCGAACATTACCCAGAAGGCTTAAACAAGCTATTTCGTCCAAGTTTCGTCTGCGGGAGAGGACGAGCGCTTCGCCTATGTCCCTTGTCCCCTGGCACCTTTCGCTTGACAGCCCGTTTCCCACGCCTTGGGTTAGGGTCAATTCGCTTCGCCTAATGTCTGGGACGTACAGTAGTGCGTAAAGATTGACTTGGCCGAGGACCAAAAGTATGATGAGAGTGGGATTCGAACCCACGCCCTTTCGGACCAGATGAACACAAGTGCCTTAGTCTGGCGCCTTAGACCGCTCGGCCATCTCACCATGTGACTCTGGTGACCGAAAGGTGTATCGACTCGCTACACAATTCTACTGTTAGTAAATAACGGAAAACAGTTTTACTGCTAAGATTGACCCACAACACTTCCAGCAGGTCTCGTCACAGTGTGACGATCACGTGAAATCGGGCGTTTAAGACTTAACTGATCTATTACGGCTAGTTAACCAATGACAAGGCCAGGGTGTTCTTATACGCTAGTTCGAACGGCGCAGTCCATTAGTAGGTACTATAGAGTGTGTAGATATAAGGATATCATGTAGTAGTAGCTGAATACAAGATACTTCAGTGGTACTATTAGTAGTAGTAAGTAGTCACGTCGATCAACTGTTCAAGACGAAGGAGGGATACCAGCACAGTCAAGATCTACGAGAAGTGTGTCTGGGCATACACGATGGCTATGATATTTCTTGGCAGCCCAAGCTGCTTGTTGACCATTTAAACCGTGCCGATACGCGTCCATAAAGCGATGTGAACGTGTGTAAAATCTGTATCAAACAAGTCAACAACCGGACAGTCACCATCATAAACATGATTCCGGTGGTACTTACTTCCGGATTGAGCTAAGCTTCACGCCATCCAAAGCTTTGACAACATTGCGTGTTAGGTCTGCTTCGGCTGACGAAGCAGGCATCTTCCTGTACTCCCTCTTTGCTGTTCCCCAGCACTGCTCGATACAGTTGAGCTCGCAGTGAAATCTCGGCAGGAAGAGAACAAGAAAGCCACACTCCTTGCAGTGTGACTCAAGAAGAGATTCCACGTCTTGGAAGTCCGGCTGGTTGAAGAGTGTGCGGCGGCAGCAGCAATCCACAGCCGGTGGTTTGCACTTGAAGTCGGGGCACTGTGCAGGTAAGCACCTTGCATTCTTGAAGCCCCTCTCCTCGAGTATCTGGGCCATGCCTTTGAAGATTCCTGCTTGCGGATGCCCGTCAAGTTCAAAGTATAGTGACTGCGGACGGCCATCCGGAAGCCGGCCAGCACCCATGGGGACCTTGGTTTTTGCTGCCTTGCCATCCGGTCCGTGAACGGGCTTGCCATCCGGGCCAATGATCGAGGTCTCCACTCCGAAGGGAGGCTTTCCGGGTTTAGTCGGGAACTTAGGCATCTTGCGGGCGGAAAGAGCGTCAGCAGCACGCATAAGATGGGTTGGTGCATTGTCGTAAATGAAGATATGCTGCTCGTCCGGATAGTATTCCGTCAGAATGTCCATTGCTGTGGTTGCATGCGCCAGAATGTCTGCATGGGTAAAATATCCGTCCCGATTCTTGCCAGGTTTGAACAAAATCCGGGCGGATTTTTTCCCATCAGGTGAACGGAGCCATCCGTAGTCTGCCGACACAAAGTCCGCCACCATCAATGAGACCCCTTCACCCTTTGACCGAGGGACGGCTTTCTCCGACTTGTGCACCCAGCGAGTCCGACGTCAATCGTGAGCATAAAAGATGGACTCGTCGTGCCACCAGTAGACAACTCTACGCTGACCCTGCGGGAGTGGGCTTGGAATCTCTGCTCCATCAGGGCCCCATTGCCGAGCAGACAGATCGGTTGCTGCCATTCGGGGGAGGAAATGAGTCTGTCGATAGTCAACGACGTCTTCACGTTCGTGACCATCAACAAACTGGCCGCCGGGCTCCTTGGTCCAGCGATAATCGAGAGCATGCATCCAGGACTGTGCAGTTGAAAGGGAGATAGGTTTTTCAAGCGAGTACTCAGCGAGTATTGATGGGTTCGACATAAAGTCGACAATATCCAGAGCGCGCACATACTTGCCGACACTCTGGAGATGCTCGCTGATGGCCTGCCTGAGATCTGGGTGACGATCGAGTAGTGACACAGTCCAAGTGTTTCTGATGGTATTAGGAAGAGTGTGACGGTCCGCGAGAAAAGCCCGAGTCCAACGGCGGAGAGATCTGGACTTGGACACCTTGCCGTTGCGGAAGGACTCTGCAACTCGCTCTGATGCGAGTTTCCATCCACCTGGTTCTAATCCCAAGTCTATGTAGAACTCAAGAAACATCTTCATCTGTGTGAGCCGGTGCTGTAACCGGTCACCCCCTGCTTGGAATGGAAGGTACCCAGGTTTGCCAATTTTTTCTACGTGGTCGGAGGATATTACTGAGATCTCTGAGCGCACTAGATGCATCTTCAATCGACGGAGGTGTCAATTGCTCATAGCGCAGACTCGGAGGCGGCCGTCTGCCTGGGGAGCCGTGATCAGAGTCTAACGAGTCCAACTCGTGCCGAGTCTCCTCTGAATCTGAGTCCTCATCACGGTCACTGTGACTGCACTCAGGGACAGAGCTGCCAAGAATCTGGGTAGTAGCCGGAGTACTGCCCAGGGAGGATGACTCGGCGGAGGCTATGAAGCAGCGGGACTCGCCGGTAGGTGGAGGAATAGTGGGGCTCGGAGTGGGGTGGTGTAATGGAGAAGTGGGCTGACTTGAAGTTGACGGAATGCTCGGACCAGGACCCCTGATAATACGGTCATATGCCTGTTCCGGATTCGTATCAAAAGGGGAGCCGTGGAGCGGCGAGCCCTGAGGAAATTCGTACCAAAATGGCTCATTTTAGGGGTGATGGCATGAGGAAACGTTCGTATCAGGAGGGGGCCTGGGTCAATGCATGATCCATTCATATCAGCGCCTACGTTCATCTGGTAAGTGAACGATTACTTACTGATACTTACTTTTATAAGGAGTTTTTCTCGCAGCGCTCAGTTTACCTATTAGATCAGTTCTGGTTGCTTATCATGTCTATATGAGATGATTATATCGAACACCCAGAACATAACAATGATATTACTTGACGCGCAATTGCCCGAGTCAAGGAGGAGTTGGTAGCGACAACATAGGGGCCCTCAGGCTGTCTCGACTCCTCTTCGCTCCCTTCAGCTCGTGCGCTGCCCACTGCACCTATCTGATATGTCTCTTGGTCTCTCTGTGGAACCGCCGCCGTCTCTGCCTCGACCATCACACTGGATCGGCCGAGGAGTGCAATGGCCGAAAAATGTCGCTGACATCCCGGGTGAGCTGTCGCAGCTGTACGACAACTACTTCAAGGTTCCGCCTACATATGGACAGCCGTCCATATACAATCCTACCGCAAGTGTGTCAGAGTTCGTCCGAACGAGGTTCCGAGCCCAAGACCACGCACTCACACACAACCATCCCTCTACGTACTTCTCACCTCTCGCACCCGACATCACCTTGGATGTAGATGATGGTACCCCGGTGCCGTCGTCAAAGCTCCTCGATGAGCTCAAGACACTGTCAGGACAAGCACTCCTCGACGGAGCTAAATCCATTCTCCATCCAATTACACGTCGCCGTTACCATCTTTGGGTGCTCACCTACTGGCTGAACGTGCGCGACATCCTCGTTTTGCAAGGAGCCTGGTCGGCCTGTCGCGAGTGGCTCTCCAAGCGTCCAAGGGACGCGATTGCTGATATCGCCTTCGAAGACGCGGTCTCTCTTCTGGATGTCGTCAGCT
The DNA here is from genome assembly GCA_033807695.1 of Daedaleopsis sinensis. Lineage (NCBI taxonomy): Eukaryota > Fungi > Basidiomycota > Agaricomycetes > Polyporales > Polyporaceae > Daedaleopsis > Daedaleopsis sinensis. The sequence continues at coordinate 3,687,842 of CM066306.1, forward strand.
GCGACGTTCCTACCTCGGCCTTCGACGCTCGAAGGTCCATCCGTACCTCCAAGTTTGCAAGCTTACTCTCCAATGGATGGATCTGTGACGACATTGTCAGCCTCATGGTCAGTCATATAGTCAAACGTGTTCAGTCCACACCTGCCTTGTCCACGCAAGTCATCGTTATGGGCCTCCCATTTGTCATGGAGCTCTGCCGTGCACAGACTGAGGCAGCGTATGAGGAGACATCCCCCCGGTTAATGCGGCGATTGGAAACCGAGCTAGGCGACTCACCAAATTGCGAACTGTACTTTCCTGCTTTCCTCGCCGAACACTCCCACTGGATTGCGGTACGAGTGAGCTTTGTGCGACGTGAAGTTTCATATGGTGAGGATTAACACTGTGGACGATTAATACGTGCAACTGACCTGTTGATAGGTGACTCGCTGGGACACGTCCTGCCTAAGCCAGGGAAGCTATTGGAGAAGGTCGGATGGTGGTTGTCAGCACGATTTCGAGGGAAGTTCCGGGTCATTGGACGGAAGCTTGAGACAGCTCGTCAGGATGACACGTACTCATGTGCTGTCTGTGCGATGAATGCTATCATGCACGATGTTTTCGGTGATGTGTTGTGGTCGCCAGAGCAAAAGGCTCTTCATCGTGTACGCTGGTTCAGGCTGTTATGCAATGAGCACATCGCAGTCTCGGTAAGTGCAAACTATGGATACGTGTGGTAGGCGCTATGCTGACAGGAAGAAATAGAAACAGGGCAGCAATGTTGAGACGAGCACGTACCTGCATGACAACACACGCATGGGTGTGGCCTTCCTGCTCAATGACGTGCACTCTGAAGACCCATCTCGTCCTCGGATCTCCTCCCAAGACGACACCTCCAAGTTCACTGCTCAGTCTACACCACAGCGGCCTGAAGACGCAGATATCATCGGCTCACCTTCATCACCAGGAGCTACATTCTTGGGAGAATGTCCAGTCTCACCAACTTCATCATCGCCGGCACTCGAGTCGCGTTGATGAGCCTCAGGACCAGCTAGGCCCCGGAAACACCACGCAGCCCATCACTATTCGCGCCCGTCAGTCAATTCACGCAGTATGAAGACGAGCGGCTTCACAAGGAAGGCGAGCGACTACTGAAGGAGCGAGTACGGAGACATGCCATTCCAAGGGTCGAAGGAGCCGATGCCGAGCTGCCGGCGGCTGACCGAGGTCGCCAGAGCTCTAGCCAGGACAGAGGAGGCGATCGATCGAGGGTCTGGTCTAGGCGACCGCCACGGAGTCCAGCAATTGGTACGAAGGTCGTCGGAAGAGGCACGGAAGACAAGGGAGTGAGGGGGACGGCCTTCCGAGGCCTATGAAGACGAGCGGATGGACGTCAGACGCGATCACGTGGTGACGCGCCGCAAGACTAAGCGCTCTCGTGACCGCGGATGCAAGTCGAGCGGCGACGTGATAGGCTCGGTGCAAACACCTACCTAACCACCGGAGTGCGCCGTAGGGGTTCAGGAGAGGAGGATCGCGACGTGAGCGTGGGAGGAGCAGAGTTTCCTATGATTGGACGATTGGTATGATAGTTGTAGTTTATTTGGCGACGATTTGTACAGTATATAAGCCAGCGGGATGGCAGCCCAGCAAAGCAGCGCAGTAGCTCCAGAGATCGAGTCCGAGTCCAAGAATCATCTAGTTGACACTCAATTGAAGACCGTCCGTCTTCAAACCTCCTCTTGCAGACTAGCCTCACCCACGGAAGTTGCTTGACTTCCATCTGAAGTTGCTCAACTTCCTTGTCTATCGTCGACGGGCTATGTGAAGAAGAGCGACTACACCGGGAACCTGTCCTCCACCTCGCACCCTACTAGGTAGCTGATCTCGTGCTCGTTTGGGTGTGTGTTTCGCCCAGCGACCCAGAGTTACCCCATCATTCTGGAGCCCACCGCGAGGGGTACAAGAACAGTCTCCACCGGTTCCGGCTCAAGAATCCCACGTTTGCGGCCGACGCGGAGCGAACATATCCGTCGCCTCCATCGACAAACCGAACAGGCTTTAGAGGAAATCGAAGCAGAAGACCCCGAGAGAGCAGAGCAGCTCACTACCGTTATCGAGAACAACTTCGCAGTTTTCGCAGACTCTCCGCTTACCGAACTAGAGGACGCTTCCGAAGACGAGCAGGAGGACATTGAAGTTCCGGACCATCCGTTCCTGACTTCAGAATCAATTAGTAACCCAAGACCTACGCTATCACATACCGCAGGGGCCTTCAACCTACCTAGGAACCCCCTTCCTTCCCTGCTAGCCTACGCCGCTCAAATATTACCTACGGCTCTACCACCCGTAGTACCACCCACAATCCATTCAATGGCTAGCGCAGATCTATCGAAACTACCGTTGCGTACGGAAAGGAGTGCGCCCCAATTCGATGAGGAATCTAAGGACACCGTCGAGCGGTACTTTGACGACCTTGCCCGACTTCTGAAGAAGCATAGCATCACTGATGAACAAGCTTGCAAGGCGGCGGCGGTCGACTACATACCAGCGGGAGTCGCCAAGCGATGGAAGTCCCTGCCGACGTTCTCGGACACCCAGAAGACGTATGAAGAATTCAAGACGGAGGTTCTATCCTTCTACCTCGGGACGGATGCCCAGTACACCTGGACACTGCGAGAATACAATGAAGTCATCGGGGAAGCCGTACGTACGGGGATATCCAGCCTCGAAACCTACATGAAGTTCTACGGCAAATTCTATCCCATCTACCGGTACTTGCATGCGAAGACCGAACCAGAGCTAACGGAGCGCGACGCGTCGACAGCCTTGCTACGGCTAGTTCCTATGCAGTACACAATGGCGGTATCCGCGCGGTTAGCACACCAGGTGCCTGCAAAACACAAAGAAGAAGCTTACACGGTCGCGCAAGTGCATGAAGCAATTTCCTATTGTCTGGCGGACGGAGGCCCGTTCGGCGGGATCGGAAGTTGGTCAACTGCGACGTCCGGTAACCTCGCTCGAGTTAATCCTCCGGCTCCAGCCATGGCCTCCACGGTTACGGTGAAAACCGAGCCGGATCTATCGGCCTTCAAGCGGGAGATGATCTCCATGATGAGTTCGACCATGCGCGACTTCGTGAGCCAGCAGAGGATGCAAGCCACGCAACCGCCGCAACAAGGGGAACAATACCCTCCACCACCACAACCTCCCCAGGGAAGGTACCAGCAGCAGCAAGGGGGCCTATACGGACGTAATCCACCCGCTAACGACGAATGCATCTACTGTGGCCTACCGGGATGTCGGTTGAAGACGTGCCCGAAAGTCGCAGAGGACATGACGGCGGGACTCATCCGGAAGGACGTATACGACAAAATCATCCTACCAGGAGGCGGTGTGATCCCTCGTAGTCTGCCAGGGAACTGTATGCGCGATAGAGTCAATGCTTGGCACGAAAAGAACCCAAACCAACGAGCGCGAGGAACCATGAGCAACATCTATCAGTTCGAGATGCAGGAAGACGAGCGTACCTTGGAAGAGGAGTTAGAAGTTCTCATGCACAAGGCAAACATGGTTAAAGAGCGCATGAACACTCGCTCGGGACGGCAGGTTTTTGATGGAGTCGAGCTAGAGACGCGGCCTCGACGTATTACGCGCAACTCGGAGAAAGGGAGGGACGACACGCGGGCAGGGACGCCCGAGCGTGATCAGCCGCCTCACCAGCCGACGAGAGAGAAGGGGAAGGAGAAGGAGAAGCACGTTACCTGGGACACGAGGGCAAAAGAGCCTGAAGAGACCTTCCATCCCTATGCGCCGACTGTGGTACCCAGAGGCCAGGAACTGCCGAAGAAGGACGAACCACCGGTCAGAAGGACCGCAGCGATCGTCGACCCGACCGCGGAAGAAAGAGTCTTCAACCGAAGCTTCGGAGACAGCCAGAGTATCACAGTGTCACCAGCCGAGCTACTCAGTATTTCTCCAGGACTCAGGAAGCGAGTGCATGAGGCCACAGCTCTCAGGCGAACGCAAGTCAGAGACGAGCAACTGCAGGAAGTGACCAACCGGGAAGGCGAGCGGCCTCGGAACAAGGTACTAGTGACCGAAGTCGCTGAAGACGAAGACTTCCTGGAAGACAACTTCCAGACAGCAGGAAGTTCATCCTCAGGGACTGGAAGGCCGACGCTTGGATCCTTTGCATTCGTAGACCTGGACTATGAAGGCAGCGAGGACGAGGACGAGGAGCCAAAGTCGCACAATGCACCGTATGTAGCTCCGGGACAAGGCTATCCTGCGAGCAGTCGGCGGAAGTCAACCATCGTAGCCTCGGAATCGGAGAAGCTGAGGTCGCTGTTCACCTGGGTAGCTCGAACGGACACGCCGACAGAGTGTACACTCGACGATGGGTCCCAGATAGTCGGTATAAACGACCAAATCGCTTATGCGTTGAAGATCCCCTACGATCCTACCAAGTGAAGGAGGATGATCAGCGCAAATGGGACGGTCGACATGACACTCGGTCTAGCAAAGAACGTGCCTGTGGAATTAGGTGGCGGGATCGTGGTCTACCTCCAGATGCATGTTGTGAAGGCAGCGCCTTACCAGATCCTCCTAGGAAGGCCGTTCATGACGGTGATGCGTGCGAGGTCGAGCAACTCTATGGATGGCCAATTGTCAATTACCGTCACTTGCCCTAACTCGAACCGCGAATTGACGCTACCGACCTACGCGCATGGAGACTCTCCGAGTTATGGACTCAGAGTCGAGGGTTTTCGGGCTTCGAGGATCTGATGAACAGTCAGGGAGAGGTCGCTCTCGTCCTCGACTATGACGCAAGAACGGGTCAAGTTTTCACGACGGCGTACAAGGACTTGGAAAACCTAGAAAATTCCACAATTCAGTCAGCATATCTATCGGCCTGTGACGACTCCGAGACAAAGCAGAAAATCAAAACCATGTTCTCGAAAGTACCGATCCAGGAATCGGAAGGGGATAGAATGCGGAGCCGACAACCACATCGCGAAGTCGACCGAGCCCTCTTCCGAGGACGAGCACTCCCAGTATACGCTACGAAAACCAGAGGCAGAAGAGCAGTCAGAACCCGGTCTAGGTCCAGCGAAGCAGCAAGAGCGAGCGAGAAATCCGAGCCGAGCGAGCAAGAACAAGAGGCGGAAGGCGAGCAACTTCCAGAAGACGACGAGCGGCAAGCAGCCACCGAGGACCCCGAGAGCGTACGCAGCTACGTGAAATCGAAGAAGAAGTACAAGCCAGTGGATAAGAAAGTACGACCAGTGATTGGGGAGCTTCCAAAGCAATACAGAATTGTACGGGAGATAATCGGCGACCCTCTCGAAGGGATGAAGCCGCTTGACCTCAATCCAAAGCCTTTTGAACCAACTGGGCGGTACACAGCTGAACGACGCGAGAAGCTCCACAAAGTCAATGCTCACCTATCGGAAGAAGAGCTAGCTTTGCTAGACGACATGATGTGCAAACAGGAGCAGGGATTCGCTTGGGAAGACAGCGAGCGTGGCCACTTCAGGACGGACATGTTCCCACCAGTGAAGTTTGCGGTTGTGCCTCACACTCCGTGGATTGAAACGAATTTCCCCATTCCACCCGGAACCTACCGACAAATCTGTGAGATCATGAAGAAGAAAATAGAATCAGGCGTATACGAACCCTCAAATGCGTCTTACCGATCCAGGTGGTTCTGTGTGCTGAAGAAGGACGGGAGTCTGAGGATCGTCCATAGTCTGGAGCCGCTCAACAGAGTCTCTATTCAACACAGCGGTGTACCACCGATACCCGACCACATGGCAGAACGCTTTGCAGGGCGTGCGTGCGGGACGACCTTGGATCTATACGTTGGATACGACGAGAGGATCCTGGACGAAGAGTCGCGCGACCTCACGACCTTCCAAACGCCTTTCGGAGCCATGCGACTGACGACACTACCAATGGGATGGACAAATTCAGTACCCATCTTCCACGACGACGTGACCTACATATTGCAGCCTGAAATTCCGGATACGACGATTCCCTACATCGACGACGTACCTGTCATTGGACCGGAGTCTTCCTACGAACGGGAAGATGGTTCTTTCGAGTGTATGAAGGGGAATCCAGGCATCAGGAGGTACATCTGGGAGCACATGCAAGACATCAACAGGATTGTACAGCGGATGAAACATGCGGGAGGTACCTTCTCGGGCAAGAAGTTCGTCTGCGCGGCGCGCGACTTCGTAGCGGTGGGACATCGATGCACACCGGAAGGCCGTCTTCCAGAGAGAGGTTGCGTGGATGCGGTACTCAAATGGGGACCGTGTAAAAATGTTTCCGAAGTACGGTCGTTCCTGGGAACGGTAGGCGTTGGGAGGATCTTCATCAAGAACTTCGGGAAGAAGGCCGCGCCATTAGTCAAGCTCACACGGAAGGACGTACCGTTCGAATGGGGAGAGGAACAGGACAAGGCCATGGAGGATCTAAAGACAGCATTAGTGGAATCCCCGGCCTTGAAGTCGATCAACTACGAGTCGAAGGCCCCGGTAATTCTAGCGGTGGACACCTCTTATATCGCGGTCGGCTACCAGCTGTGTCAAGAGGATCCGGAAGACCCGCGGAAACGATACTACAACCGCTTTGGATCCATTACCTTGAACGAAAGGGAAGCCAGATTCTCGCAACCGAAGCTCGAGCTATATGGTCTGTACCGAGCATTGAAGGCGCTCCGCTTCTGGCTGGTCGGTGTACGAAACCTAATAGTAGAAATGGATGCGACATCTACGAAAGCCATGATCCAGAATCCGGATGTCGCGCCGAATGCAGTCATGAATAGGTGGATCATTAGCATCAATATGTTCCACTTCGAAATGCGGCACGTACCTGGAATCTCCCATGGACCGGACGGTCTCAGCCGACGACCTGCGCAGCCTGAAGACGAACCAGAGGAAGTAGACAACGGAGAATTCGATGACTGGGTGGACAACATGTACGGCTTTACACACCTCATAAATCCACCTCCACACCTGGGAGACGCTCCTCTACAACACGAGGTCAAGCGGAAAACGAGCAACTTCGAGACGGAAGCGATGGGCTTCAGTGCGCTCATGCAGCAGACAAGCGGGACGGCGGGCAAGCTACCGGACATTCCAGAAATTGACTACGCAATTGTACCGCGCACGGAGGTTGCCCAGAAGTTTGACCACAGAATAGCGAACGTCTACGAATTTCTGTGCACCAAGAGAAGACCGAAGCTGGTTCAGAAGGAACTCGATGCGTTCGTCAAATATGCAGGACAATTCTTCGTGAAGGATGGCCGACTATGGAAGATAGCGAAGAACGGGAACCACAGGAGAGTACTACCCCCAGAACTACGAGCGAAAGCGTTCGTGAGCATGCACGACTTCATAGGACACAGAGGCGTACAGGCGACAATCTCCTTCGTGGCCGAACGGTTCTGGTGGCCAGAAATGAAGGCGGATGTGGCCTGGTATGTGAGAAGCTGCCATCAATGTCAAATTCGACAAACTACGCGGATCTACATACCACCTTCAGTTTCCTATCCTGCGGCGCCGTTCGTACGAGTTCACGTCGACTCTATGGACATGCCTGGCTCGTACAAGCACTTCTTCCATGCGAGGTGTGCAACCACAAGTTATGCTGAAGGACGGGCAAGTACAGTCCAAACAGCGAAGGCGGTCGGCGACTGGATCTATCAAGACCTGCTGTGCAGATGGGGAGCGCTGTCCGAGATCGTTTCAGACAACGGAAGTCCATGGGTGGCAGCGTTGGAGTACCTGGCAAAGCAATACCACGTCAAGCACATACGGATCTCAGGATACAACTCACGAGCGAACGGAATCGTCGAGCGGCCTCATTTCCACGTCCGGGATGCGCTCTTCAAAGCATGCGAAGGTGATACGACGCAATGGGTGGCGCGGGTATATTCAGTACTCTGGGCGGACCGAATCACAGTACGCAGGAGACTAGGGTGCTCACCCTACTACGCGGTAACTGGGACGGATCCAATCCTGCCCATGGACATCACAGAAGCCACGTACCTGCTGCCTATACCGACGAAGCTCGTGTCCACAACGGAGTTGATCACCAACAGGGCGATGGCCTTGCAGAAAAGACCGGAGGACATAGCGCGGTTGCGGTCAACCGTCTACCGAACACGCGTCCAAGCTGCGGAGCTATTCGAGAAGGAACACAGCGCAACCATCCGAGACTTCAACTTCCAGCGAGGGAGGCTGGTTCTGATGCGGAACACGGCAATTGAGAAGTCGCTCAACAGGAAGATGAGACCACGGTACCTAGGCCCTCTAGTAGTGATATCGCGCAACAGAGGCGGCGCGTACATCATTGCAGAACTTGATGGGACCGTCTTCAATCGACCCATAGCGGCCTTCAGAATCATCCCCTACCTAGCGCGTGAAGACCCAATCAACTTCAATATTGAGGAACTGGACGCACCACAGAGCCGACTGCAAGAATTAGAAAACACAACAGAAAACTACGAAGAGGAAGGATTAGCAGACGACGACGAACACGGCTGACACTCACGTTGACGAGGACGTCAAATGGAAAAAGTGGGGGGGAGGAAGTCGCTTGACTACGGAAGTCAATTCCTCTACAGGCCGAAGAGCGCTTCAAGAGGCGCTTCGCGCGTCGGTCATCTCGGAGATCACACAAGAAGAAGAGCAGAAGGCGATGCGATACATTCGGGATACTAGATACAGTACAGATTAAGAAGGACAACAGAAGCTGAGCGCGACGGGATACGGGAAAGAAAACCAGAAGGAGACATTACAAAGCCCAGAGCGACAGGAGGGAGACGGAGAGACTAGTCCGCGGGAGACAGAGACGAGCAGAGGAGATATATGCGAAAAACAGAAAACAAGACAGCGCGAGCCGCGCGACGACAGGACGAGACGACGACCAAGCAGGAGATGACAAGAAAAGCTCATAACAAGAAGTCCGTGGACGCGTGCGCGTCGAAGAAGTCCCTACTCGGCATTGCGAAGAAGCTCGAGGAGATCCTCACGATAGCCATTGGACGCCACCAAGTCCTTGAAGGACCGCACGTCGTCGCACCCTTCGATCTTCACGCCAAAATCGAGCTGGGTCTGTCGAGTCTCGCGGCGGGAAAGCTGCCGAATGGACACCAAGTCCTCGACGATGCGCGCGCGTGCGAGGCTGACCTGCGAGCGAAGATGGTTGACCTTCGCGACGACCTCCGGCGAGAAGCTGACCGGCTCCGGCGACTTGCGCTTGGAAGATGAGGACTTGATCGAGATCTTGAGGGGCGTCGCCGGTTGGGAAGTCGACTTGGAGGAGCTCGGCTTCTCCTTCTTGACGCTGCCAGAAGCGCGAGACGAACGAGGAGGCGGCGTAGATTCGTCGGGTTCGGCCTTGCTGTTGCCATAGTCCTCGAGCAGGCGGCCCTTCTCGTCGAGCGAAGGATAACGCGTAGGACCCTCCGGGTACGGGTAGACGGGGGTGTCCTTCCGGATGGTCTTCGGGCGAAGGCGCTCCTGGAGCGCGGCCTTGTCGACGGAGAGGAATTTGTGCGAGTTCCTCTCAAACTGGCGGACGAAGTCGACGGCGAGAAGACGGTCGGCGGGCGGCAGCTGCCAGGGTTCCCGAAAGGAAAACCCAACGCCGTTGTACATCGCGCCGATGCGGGCGTGCACTAGAAAAAAGACAAGAAGTCAGCAAGAAGACCAAGAGAAGAAGGGGAAAGGTACCGACCTTTGACCGTCCCCTGGACACTCAGGTGGTCGTACGCGCACGAGAAGCTCTTCCCCTTCTTCTTGCAGAAGTTGCAGCGGAACGCGGAAGGATCCGGACGCCTGCAGGTGACCCCGGCGCGACGGCACTCGTCGCAGTCGCCCTCGATCTGCACGGCGCTGGACAACTCCACGGAGCCTTGGCGAGTGGAAGGAGGCTTCTTGTCGCGCTTCTTGACCCTAGGCGACAACTCGACGACGGGAGGCGGACGTTTGCGGGGCGAGGTGCGGGACTTCTTCTTAGGAGGCTCCTCCTCCTCGAGTTGGTCGACTTCTTCTTCGCCTTCATCGTCGACCTCGCCCTCGGCATCGCGGTCGGAACCGTCCTCGGGAGGGGAAACAGCCTTACGCTTTCCCTTGTCGACGGGCTTCTTGGGCGGCTCGCTCTCATCGGTGCTGAAGAAGAGGGGCGTCTTCTTCCTCTTCAGCGGCAGCTGAGACAGCGGAGGCGGAGGAGGATGGTCAGGCGAGAGGGGGGAGCGTGTGCGGAAACGACGAGGAGAGTCGCGCTGGGCAGCGTCGGCCAGAGGCTCGTCGTCAGAAGCTTCCTCTTCGGGAACGTACTCGACACCAGTGACCATCGCAGCCAGGAAGGCGTCGCCAGGAAGGGCATCGGGGTCAGACGAATGCGCGGTCGACGAGGAAGTGGGGCGTGTGACGAGCATCCTCGTGAGACGCTTCTTGTCGAGGACCGGGACGTAACGCATGCCGGACAGCAAAGGCAAGAACTGGTCGACGCGAGTGTCGATGGTTTCACGAGAGGCGCGCATGTCGGGCGGGTAATCGGCGACCTCCATCCAGCGCGGCTGGATGATCTCGTGGTACCAATTCACTGCAAGGAAGAAGCGGTCTTAGTCAAGCAAGAGTGAGGGCGAAGAACGTGAGTACTTACGCTCGAAGAAGCCCAGCCGAAGGCGGTGAGCCTGGAAGGCGATGTCGATCTCCAGCGGGGACTCCGTGACGGTGCTCGAAACCGCGAACAGCCGCAACCGGCGAGAAGTCAGCGCGTACGAGCGAAAGAACTCCGAGACCAGGGAGGGCGGCGCGTAAAACTCGAACGTCGGGAGCGCGGCGAGGAGCAGGGGATCCAGGTACCAATTCCACTCCGGGACGAGACGGTGCTGCGAAAAAGGAATGTGTCAGCGAGACAAGACTTGGAAGGCCGGGACGGCGTACCAGAGACATGACGATACGATCAAACATGGCCTTGAACGTGCCATATGAGAACGTAGCGAGCTGGTCGTCGGTGTACTCTTCCAAGATCGCCCGGAAGTCGCTGATCGTCAGCGGAGCGGCGTCCTGATCGCGAAGCTCGTCAGGCGTAGTAGGAACGGGCTCCTCACAGCCAAGTCGATCGGATTCACGCGTGAATTGCAACGGGAGCCACTTGAACAGCTCCTTGGGGATCGGTCGCCGAGGAGCATCGGAAGACGAGCGAGTGGCGGCGACGTTGGAAGACGAGCGACGGTTGGAAGCGGACATGGTGGGCGATGGATGAGAAGACGAGAGGAGAATGCACGAAGGCGGACAACCAGAAGGCCAAAACGTTTATTAAGGGCGACAGTCAGAAGAACGTGAAGGGAACCGTGAAGTACAACGTCCAAATGCGGTAATCTAAGCGCTCTCCGCGCGACGGCGATCGAGGGCGGCCCCAATCAGTCGCACATCAAAGGAATAGAACCGAAGACTTCATCCTCGTCTGACAGAGAGGACGGCGACCTTTCCAGCTTCTTGATGGCCGCGTGGAGGGCGGACTGCTCAATACGCACCCCGCGCAGTTCAGCGGCGACCAATTCCAGACGCGCGAGTACTTCCGAAAAATGAACGCGGTACCGGTCCTCGCGCGCCAGGTCGCGCATGACCTCCAGGAGTTGAAGTTCGTGTTGCAGAGTGGCATGCACTGAGTCCAGGAAGTGGAGGCGGTACGGCAGGCGGTGCGTCTGGACCAGGTCGACAAGGAACGCCTCAAGGCCGTTGGAGAAGAAACACTGGTCGATGGCGATGGACACGCGGGCAAGTAGGTCGGAAACGCCGACGAGAAGGCCGTCATGAAGCATGCTCCAACCATACTGGGAAGGTGTCAATCAAGCGCGAGAAGCATCAGTCCGAGAAGCTCACCAAAAGTTGCCCTAAACGGGAAAGCGCGTGTTCATACACAACGCGGGGACAGCCGTGGTCGACGGACACCGTCTCGAAGAACTCGATTTGCTCAACAATGTGCGCACGAAGCGGGGAGAGGAGTTCAAGGGCCAACTCGCGGTGCGAGCTGATTTGGAGGGCGAGCGTACGCGGGAGGACGGTCGACGACATGATGAATGGAAGTTGATGAACTTCGAAGGCAGTTACAGAGGCTTTATACGACACGCGGCTACTCAAAAGTGGATGTCCTCTCGGAGGCTGGCAAACTCCTGATCTATCTCCTCCATTTCCTTTTCGACCTTCCGGATCCGGGCATCAACCAGAATAGACTCCGTGATCAAGGACCCTCCGGCGCGGTTGAGGACGCGGCGCGCGCAGAGTTGCTTCCGGAGCCGCTGCTGACAGGCAATGCGACGGGCATCGAGATCGGCCCGACGAGCGCACCGACGGGACCGGGCGACAAGCTCTTGGAAAAGGAAGAGCTGACGGTCAGCCAAGGCAGGCCAGCCCTCGGTGATCGTATTCTCGGTCCGTTTCACAAAGTCTGCGGCAACCTCGCCATCGTCCCCCAAGGTGATCAAAGTGTCCTGCCATGAAGACAGTCAGCCACGAAGACGAGGGCCTACACGCGGAAGGAGGACGACGTACCACCAGTTCAGCGATATGGTCGTAGGAATCGTAGATGATTCCAACGTCCTCTTCAGTACGAGCGGCAGCAAGAGCCTCGAACTCAGAGATCGCGACTTCAAGCTGACGGACAGTCTCCGTGAGGATGGGGACGTTGAGGAAGATGAAGGCAGACATTGCGAAGGATGAAAACCGAGGATGGAACGAGGGAGTTTATATACGCGCAAACCGAGGACGGTTCGAATGCAAGTGGGGGGGAGGTGATGAGCCTCAGGACCAGCTAGGCCCCGGAAACACCACGCAGCCCATCACTATTCGCGCCCGTCAGTCAATTCACGCAGTATGAAGACGAGCGGCTTCACAAGGAAGGCGAGCGACTACTGAAGGAGCGAGTACGGAGACATGCCATTCCAAGGGTCGAAGGAGCCGATGCCGAGCTGCCGGCGGCTGACCGAGGTCGCCAGAGCTCTAGCCAGGACAGAGGAGGCGATCGATCGAGGGTCTGGTCTAGGCGACCGCCACGGAGTCCAGCAATTGGTACGAAGGTCGTCGGAAGAGGCACGGAAGACAAGGGAGTGAGGGGGACGGCCTTCCGAGGCCTATGAAGACGAGCGGATGGACGTCAGACGCGATCACGTGGTGACGCGCCGCAAGACTAAGCGCTCTCGTGACCGCGGATGCAAGTCGAGCGGCGACGTGATAGGCTCGGTGCAAACACCTACCTAACCACCGGAGTGCGCCGTAGGGGTTCAGGAGAGGAGGATCGCGACGTGAGCGTGGGAGGAGCAGAGTTTCCTATGATTGGACGATTGGTATGATAGTTGTAGTTTATTTGGCGACGATTTGTACAGTATATAAGCCAGCGGGATGGCAGCCCAGCAAAGCAGCGCAGTAGCTCCAGAGATCGAGTCCGAGTCCAAGAATCATCTAGTCGACACTCAATTGAAGACCGTCCGTCTTCAAACCTCCTCTTGCAGACTAGCCTCACCCACGGAAGTTGCTTGACTTCCATCTGAAGTTGCTCAACTTCCTTGTCTATCGTCGACGGGCTACGTGAAGAAGAGCGACTACACCGGGAACCTGTCCTCCACCTCGCACCCTACTAGGTAGCTGATCTCGTGCTCGTTTGGGTGTGTGTTTCGCCCAGCGACCCAGAGTTACCCCATCAGCGTCCACCAAGTGTCGTGTCATCCCATTTCTCCATCTCCACCTCCGTCCCCCCTTCCTCTCCTTCCTCGCCAGCACCCGGCTCAGAGCAAGATGGGGAAGATCCTGTCGACGTGACGAGCCCATCACTCGCACAGCAAGTCTTGAATCCGACAATCGATCGTCCACAGGCTGTAGACTTAAACGTCCAGGTCCCGGTTCCCACTGTCAAGCTGTGGCCGATGTTCTTGCCCCGAGCCGGCCAGAGACCCTTAGCGTCGTCGACTGGAAGTCTGAGAAAGGGGCCGGAGACGTCTAGCATGCAAGGTATCAAGCGTACACAGTCCGCTGTTGATGATGAAGACGACACCCTGCCCGACACGAGAGAGCAAGAGAAGGCGATGGCGTCAAGTCAGGCGCCCAACGTGGGGATCTCGCATGCGAACCAGTTCGCCGTCAAGCAGAATGCCAGCGTCAAGAACGGCACCTTCGTCTCTGACCAGCCGCGTCTCGAGGTTTGGAAATCGAAGATTCGTGCCGCATCTACCCAGGTCGAGTTTCCGGAGCCCGACGTTGGCAAGGCAGTCCGTCACATCCCATGCGGTAGGATATTGAAGATGCAGACCGTGTACAACACGAGCAATTTCAAACGCCATCTCGAAACCTGCAAGGCACGACCTGCTAAGAAGTCCAAGCTCTCTGGTGCTGGAATGGCGATCCTCTCGTTCTCCGCAGCGTCTCCGACTACTGCCTCAAGTAGCAACCTGCGACGTTCCCCACCGCCTGCTACTCAGCATCCTTGTCCTGGTCTGTCTCGTACTCAACATCCGAACATCCCGGAATACCTTGAGCGTACCGGAGCACTTGGTGGAGGTGGACGATCACGGTCGATTATCTCGGATGAGAAGTACAAAAAACCGTACCGTTCTCTCTCAGAGAAACGCAAGCAGACCGTAGACCTGATCAGTCGGCATGAGTGGCAGTGGAGGAATGAGCACTCTATCAAGAAGGTTTTCGCCCAGGACTGCCTAAGGACGGTTGCTGTGCGGAGTACCGAGGATCCTGCTCCTTGCGAACGCTGCATGGCTGTGCTCCGGCTGAAGACCTTCAAGAATCTCGTCGGCCTCGACATTCCCGCCGATGGGAACCGCAAGTTTACGAACAAGATTTATCTCAACAAGGAGTTAACACTGATGTCAAGTAAAGCGTTGGGCATCGTCAAACTCTTTGAGGATCCGGATGCTCTCAAGACTCCGTTCCTCCGCTTGGCCCTGGGGGCACTAGACGGTACCTTCAAGGACGACGTCTTTCTGGGACTAGTCGAGGCCATGATGGTCAAGCACGACAAGCTGACCCGAGGTGTCGGCATGCAAAATTTCAAGTACACACCTGCGTTCGACGAGTTCATGCATATCATCAATATCCACAGCCCTCAGGCGTACCGGTTCATCACAGAGCATCTGCCTGGGCGCACACAACGGAGCTACCAGTATGTTTTATTCTGTCGGTGATAAGACCTGCCATTGAATCGCGTCTCGAACAGATACAACGAGTCTCTAATCCCACGCTTCCCAATTGGTGTTAGTGATCAAACTTTCGAGCTCGTGGTACAGCACCTCGATGCGCTCGGATACACAGGCCCTGTTGTTCTGAGCTGCGACGATACCAAGCTCCTCACCGGGTACGATCCAGTCTATGATAAGGCTAATAACACATTCTATATCCTCGGAGGGGTTGGGGAGCCGATGAAGGTTGCGAACCCTGACGAACTTACTGCTGCAATTGCTGAAGGACAGATCATGCAGGCTGAAAAGGTAAGTAGTCCATAAGTGATGACATGCTCTTTTGGAACTGACCAATATGCGGCTCTTCGACAACCAGCTACGGCTATTTATCTTGCAAATTCCGCTTCTCGACCTCGCCCCGCTAATTCTTGCGGCACTCGGCATTGGGAACAAGACCGATGCAGCATTTCTCTGGGAGTATCACAAGCGTATTCTCGAAGGCCTCTGCGCTCGAAATATAGAGGTGATCGTGTCAGCATCTGATGGAGCAACCGTCGAACGAGCTGTCCAGAGTCTCATCAACACCACTGCGACAGACCATCTGCGTTATAGCATCAGACACCCCGTGTCAGGAGCGCCAATGCCCTTCGACATCCCCTGCTTTGGCCCGCAGAGACAGCCTATCGTGCCCGTTCAAGATCCGAAGCACGCGATTAAAACCTGGCGCAACAACATGTACGCTGGCCCCCGCATGCTCATCCTGGGCAATGAGACAGCATTGTATGTGCATGCTCGGAAGATGGGGTTCGCCCCCGATGGCCCACTCGATCGTCGGGACGTTGAGAAGATTGACCGTCAGGATGACAACGCCGCAGCCCGTCTCTTCTCCGCAGATGCGCTCGAGTGGCTCTCTACACACGACGAAGCCGAACATCGAGGAACCTCGGTGTATGCGTTCGTGTACGGCGAGCTGGGGAGTGTTTACGAAGGGCGTCCGATCGACATCTTCGAGCGTACAAAGCTCGCCTTGCGCGCCAATTTCTTCACCGACCTCTGGGAGAAGCATCTCGAGCGGACCGGATACTCAAAGGCACGCTACTTCCTTTCGCATCAAGCCGCCGCTATTACTCGCACATTGGTCCGGAGCTTCATCCAGCTCGTCTACATCTACCGTGACCGGCTCAATGGACGGTTCCCCCTCATCCCGTGGCTCATGGGTACTAGTGGATGCGAGCATGTCTTCGGACTGTCGCGGATGCTCGTCAAGGACTTCAAGATGCTCGACTTCTACTACATGATCCCCAAACACATGGCACGCATGCGCGCATCGATTTTCACGAAGTATCATGGCAATGCGAAGGCACGAGCCAGCGGCTACCATCACAGCTACATGGACACTCGTGGTGTTGATCTTGCTATGCTACGAGAGTTTCCCTCTGACGAAGCCTTGAACTCAATCGCTCGTGTGGCATACGAAGAGGCTGTTAGTCTATTTGCTATACTTGGTGTGGCCCCCGAGTATCTATCCCCCGCTCCTCCAGCCCTCAACCTACCTCCACCGACCGCATATCTCAATTCCGATGATCCCGATGACACCCAATCTGTCTGCTCCGACGATGCTCTCGATCTCGATGAAGATGCAGAGAATGATGCCGCAGTTCTTGCCGAGGTTCTCGCCTCGATTGAGAACCTCTCCCTGAGTGTGCGTACTGAAGCCGAGGTTATGAAGTGCACATATGCAGCTATCGCTCTATCTGTTGACTCACGCATACGACTGTAAGCACACACATTCACTGACTCGAGGCATATAATACTTAGCTGACGACTCACCATTGCAGCCAAGCTGTCTCGGACACCAAATTCCCTGGCAGCGGAAGCGAGGACGACAGCGAAGCCGACATTCTCGAGGCGGCTGCGCAGAGCATCGCAGCAATGCTGCGCAATGAGGGCCACACCCACGCTGCACCCGAAGATGACGGGGGTTCCCGAGACCACGAGGACGAAATCGTAACATCGTGGTACGATATGAGCGAGCTCGTCAAGCTGAGGCGAGCACATCAACCACTCCAATCGGCAGAGGGTGTGCGCAATCGCGCCGCCGCGAGGGAGGCATCTGATACCCCCGCATCTGTTGACACCGAGTCTGAACTTGAGGGAAGGATGGCTAGAAGGGACATTCTGGTCAGATTGTACGACATATTGAAAGAGGAGAAGAACCCTGGGGTTTGTACTGGTTTGGAGCGTCTGACACGGTGGAAGACGCACCAGGAGAAGGGGACGAATGCCGGTAATGCAGCCAATGCAGAGCAAGCTTCCAAAGCTCGTGCTTCCAAGGTAAGTCAGCGAGTGGTTATCTCACGAGTAGTGCGATTACTCACCGCATCGTACACCACCGCTGGCAGGGATTGCAACAGCGACGGCGAACATACAAATCCCTTCTCCCCAGTGGCTATGATGAGCTTCAAGAAGGTCGTGTGTCGCCGCTCTCGCCTTTGACAAGCTCAGACGGAGATACACAAGCTGCTGTGTTTGTTGTCGTTGATGGTGTGCTGTGCCTCGGCCGAAGTACGTCATGGGGTAGCCCATGCATTTCGAGTCGTTCTGGACCTGTGTTGACGTTCTTGTTCAGTTCTCAGCATCTACAGCAAGGGCGGCGGCAAGCACGGAAAGCACGGTTGGGTTTCCAGCATTGAATCCATCACTGCTGCCTCTTACATCCCAATGCAAGTCTACGAGCACTCGTTCGGGCAGCGCTTCTGTGCTGCGACTCCAACGGCAATGGCGAAGGGTAAGATGAAGACTTACGTGCTTGGGACACCGGCCATGATCCTCTGGAAAACTCGTCGGCCTCCGAAAATGGTCGCCGGGAATGTGGAGCTCTCAGCGCAAGATGTTCAAGATTATGGACGCCTGAAGCAGGCCTTGCATCTCATTCAACAGGCTGTACAGACCCTCGGTAAAAGAGTACGCCAGAAGCAGGGTGGAGGGGCAGACGGCGAGGACGGCGATGACGACGAGTGACTATGTGGACGACCGTGATCATGCTGTAGGACGCGCAATGAACGATTCGGACGTGCTTTCTACGAAAACCCTCTCTAGATTAGGCCTGATCCTAGATTCGTATCAAAGTGGCCGGATTTGGAGGCCTCAGGCGGCTTGGATATCACACCTTCCTAATAAGGAAGGATATCAAACTGGCAAAACTCGCCTCCTCCGGGAACAGGCCTCTGAGGGTATTATCAGGGGTCCTCTCGGACCCCACTGAGTAGGTTGGCTGATGATGCTAAAAGTATGCTCTGCAGCCTGACGTGCCATGAGAATATGTTGCTGAATATCTCGGTAGGTGTCTAATAATGGGTGAGACACAGCGGGATCCTGCACCATACTCAACTAGTCAGAACAAGTCGGACTCCTCATGTTGTAGCTAGTGACTTACCGCATTTTCCTTATCTTCAACTTGAGCTGTTCCTAGTAGCCTTCGCTTCTTCTGCGCGTGCGTGCCAAAGTTCTCGATGCCGATCCTTGCACGCATCTTCTTGAGCGGCATTTTGGCTGGTATTAGTCTTGTCTTAGTACGTCTGCCACGCCGGCGCGTCGCGTAGGCTGGTAGTAGCGCTTATGATAACTGACATTTGCATATCTACCTAAATTTCCGCCAAGTAACCGCCCAGCTACTACAAAGTACATCTCCTCGTGCAAGCGACCCATAACACAAAATCGACGACAGTCAAGCTATAGAGAAGCGGTTTCCATACACAATGACCGTCGCACATTGGGCCCCAAGTGCCTCTGTCCCGAGCTTATAGTTTCTGAAGACATTCTCCCCACCCAAACTGGTGTAAGCGTGACAGCATATTGTCACGTGAGCTAGCCGATAATGTTGTAGGTCAATCTTAGTAAATTCCTGGACACGATTAGTGTGTTCAGCTGCCCGTCCCCAAGGTCTGTCATGACTCATGGGTAACCTGCAGTCCACCTCACGTGATTGTTGGGCACCCCGACCTCTGACACCGCACTGTTGCTCTGAACCCTTCAAAGGTAAGTAGTGTGTTCAAGCACTGTGGTAAGTTCCAAATTCTGAATCTTTGAACTAACTCTGCAAGCTCAACTGATTTCTGATATTTATAAATAATAAAATGTAACACCTCCATATTATGTCGCGGTCACCACAGTCACATGGTGAGATGGCCGAGCGGTCTAAGGCGCCAGACTAAGGCACTTGTGTTCATCTGGTCCGAAAGGGCGTGGGTTCGAATCCCACTCTCATCATACTTTTGGTCCTCGGCCAAGTCAATCTTCACGCACTAGTCACTCTGAGCCTCCCACTGCCATACACCCTGAATGCATTATGTATGCGTCTACCCTCAGCTCATTGTGTTTTCTTGCGAAAATTCAACATCCCTTCTCGCTGCCCGTTCGGCGGCTTCTTTTTGTTCGATGGACGAACTGAAGTCTTGCTCGAACTCGCCCTCTGGGCCGATTGTTCTAAGGACGCCGCCTGGGCCTCCTTGATCGCCTGCTTGCTGAGACAAAAGTCGATGTGCGAGTTCAGCCCTTCGTTATCTGTATGAAGCATCTTACTGCAGATGGGACATTCAAGCAATCCATGACCAGAGGACGAATCGTCTCCATCTTCAGGCATTCGGTCGTGATCTGTCCGGGTAGACACTAGCTTCCGGCGGGATCCAGCTGACGAAGACGTCGGTTTCGAGGAGCCCAGCAGGCTATCTCGAGACGGACCGGGCACGGGGGCTGGTGCTGAACTGTCAGTGCCCTGACGCGAGGATGTCGATTTTGGCTTTGTGTTGGGTGTGGTCGAACCGTCTCTCTCTCCGTCCTCGTCGACGTCCGTCGCTTCCGCTATGTGATCGGCATCGGCTTCCACTTCTTCGAGGTACCCGGGCATCGTGGTCGCAAACCCATCCTGAGAGAGATGAGGATGCTCGTCTGTTAGTCCGCCCGTCTCAGGACCCTCGACTCGTCGTCGTTTAGTCGGAGACCCTGGCGCAGCGTTAAAAAACTAGTGATATCGCTGGTCAGCTATAGTCACTAGCGGGTCAGTATATAAACGCACCCGTTTTATTCCCCGAGCCTTTGACTCCGCGTCTGCCTTCAGGTCCTTCAGCTTGCTTACACGAAGACCGATGAGGCGCAGCGTCAAGGGTAACTCCGGCTTCAGAAGCTCCTTGCCGATCTGCTCTCTGTCAGTGATCACGGGTAAGCTCGAATATGTAGGTCGAACTCACCGCAAACAGATCTTCATTACTCGTGGAGACCCATTTGTCCATTGACTTGGCGCGAGTGAAGACTGACGAAGATTGATCCTACGTCAACCGATAGGAATCGCGTTTATGGACTCACCCTTGTATGTATCGAGCTTGTATTTGAGGGTAATAGTCTTCCCCGACCACCCGCCTTCCGTCATGTCATCCGATAGCTCGGCTGCGACTTCTTCGAGTTTGGCATAGATCTTCGCAGTGTCCGATATCGGGTTGAAAGTCCTAGAAATCATCGACTCGTCAACACCGTACATCATTTGCGATTGGTGTGATAGTCGATAGTCACCTTTCGGCGCCGATGCTCTTCTTCTCTTCCCGTTGCCATGGCTCGACCACATTCGATGCGATGCCAAGATAGGCTTGCAAGAGAAACATCAACCCGAACTGCTTGTCCAGCAAGGACAATGTGGCACGTTGGGCGTATATATCGCCGCATGTCTTGTGGGAGATGGTCAGCACAAAGATAAGACAGCAGGTTGCACACTTCACTACCTTGATTCCGATAGACTCAAGCAACCGCTCATTAACCCGTCCAACCCCAGGAACCTTACGTATGGATAGGTCGTGCATGAACGCTTTGATGGCCTGAGGTTCGAAGTCTAGCTTGAATTGCCCGTTGGGTTTGTTCTACACGTCGTATCATTACGACTGCACTTGCTGCGTTGCTAAAGAGCTAGAGTCACCTTATCTGAACATATCTGACGTTTTGTCAGAGGATCTGTTGCGATGTACACTTCATCGGCTCACCTTCGCCAACATCTATAAACGCACAATGAGCAGAGTGACAGAAAGAGGACCGCGTTCGAGTAATGACCTTGTTTGGTGCGATACCCGCACTGACAGTCAACTTCGTTTCTTCGTGCACGACTCGTCTGATTTCCGCGACGCATTCTTCTGCGGTCAGGAGATGCTCCTCACAGTAAGCTGTGATACTATAGAGAGATGTCATCCAATTAGCAGGTTTAAAAATTGACAACATGCACTTACTTAAGATATCCTTCATCGCATCCAGCGGCGGCCATATTAGGATCGTACCGACGGAATATCGCCATTACCTCGTCGGACATCTCACTGTAGCGACGAGAATGGATGGCAACGATGACGAGCTCTGGGCACAACTTCTTGGCGATGAAAGCTGGAGCGCTCTCGTGAGCACCACAGTAGACTGGTAGAGGCAGCGACTCACTGGGCATGCCCGAACGAACACCGAATTTACGGGCCTCGTATGACGCCGTGGTGAGTATTCCGTGACCGACCTGTCTATTATAGTCGGTACAATAGAATATGACACGTGAGATGGCACCCACACCAAATGGCTTCGATGCTAGCGCGGGATTGTCCAGCAATTCAACGTTTGCGAAGAATGCATCCATGTCAACGTGCACGATGATCTGGGATAGGTCTCTCTGCGCTTCGAGTTGGGCAATCTGTCTACACATGAGGCCTTGTCCTTCGAGCATTCAAAAGCGGAGTGCACTTACCAACTTATCTACAGTCTGCTCCACACTCCCTGGCGAAGAGTAAGGACCAGATATCTGAACTCATGTGTATCATGACATACTGAGATCAACGCCCCTGGTAACTTCATCGCGGTGCTTCAATATCCGCTCTATCCTCTCTGTCAGGTCCTTGTCTTTACGCTTCTCGTTCTGGAGAACTGACACGCTGGAATCCGGTCATTGGTAGCGGTGCAGGCAAACCACTCACGTACCTCGTAGAACTTCGAGCCCTTCGATGCTTCAGCAATTACACGGTTAACCTCGGACTGGTCCTTCGCAAGTCTAATGCAATGTAGTCAACGTATGAATCGATAGCCGTTCGTTACCGGAGAAGGCTTGCCCTGCTTTATTGGTGGATGGCCCGGCGAGTCGTCGCACAAGACTGTCTGAGTCGGGAGTAGGTGGTTTGTTGTCCTTTAAAATCATTGTGGAGTGTGTACTATTCGGTCATGACCATCCGGTGGAAGGAAAGCTGAGGACCAGATTGGTCTGAGGTGGGTCTTGCCAGTGGTGGCGGGTAGAGCGAGCGATTCGAAATACTCATCAGGCTCGGAACCGCGGCGCGTCCAAACGCGATCGCGTTGAAGTCAGGTGATTACTCAGAGTTACCCAGTGAGCGCTTGTAAGTCGTCTGTCTTGTCCTCTACATCCACTGTCCTCACAACACCCTTTGCTATCATGTCGGAATACTGGGTCGCTCATAAGAAGTACTTCTGCAAGTACTGCAACATCTATATCGCCGATGATGCACCCTCACGCAAACAACACGAGACGGGCCTCCGGCACAAGGGCAACGTTGAGCGGTTCGTTCGTGGACTCTACAAGTCCGGAGAGAAGCGCAAACAGGATCTTGAGGAGGAGAAGCGCGAGATGGCGAGGATAGAGAAGGTGCGCTCGTCTCGACTCTGCTTGTGCGTATACTGACTGTGTTCTGCTAGGCGGCCGATGCGGCGTTCGCACAGGACGTCGGCGCAGGCCTTGTCAAGCCCGGCAGTAGCAGCTCCGCTGCGGGACCGTCTTCCGAGGCAGGCCCAAGCTCGAAGAAGACTGCTCCACCGAAACCCTCCAACCCATATGCCAACTACTCTACCGCCGAATCTCTGGGCTATGTCGACCCGGATGCTGAGCGTGCGAAGGCGGAGGCGGAACGCAGACGCACTCAGGGTGTTGCGGGAGAGTGGCAGGTTGTCGACGTCGTCCATCCCCCAGGCGAGGGGGAGCTAGGGGACGAGGGTGCCGCTGTTCAGCCAGGGCAGGAAGTAAGAGTCGGGGAGAAGCGTCCAGCTGAGATACCCTTGGACGATGAGGACGCACGAGGGTGGAAGCTGCGGAGGAAGACGGCCGGTGTGGGTTTGGGCGACCTATACGACCCTCTCGCGCTCCCCATTAAACTGAAGCCGAAGAAGGATGAACCTGTCGAGGAGCTGGCAAGCGGGTCTGGTACGGGTCCCGTGGGAGGCAGCGAGAAGCCGAAGTGGTCGGCGAGGGGATGGAACAAGCCCGGTGCGTCCTCCACTACCGCTAGCTTGGAGCAGTCAGATGGGCAAGAGGCGGAGGTGGTAGAGGGAGATCAGGTAAAGGTTGATTACGGAGATTCGGGCGAAAAGCTGGCTTCAGCCCCAATAGACCCGCCGCCGGATATGAAGGCTGAAGAGGTCAAACCGGAGGTCGTAGAGCCAGCTGCACCCCCACCTGCGTCCGGCGGAAGTCTGTTCAAGAAACGGAAAGCGCCAGCAGGCGGAGGAAGCAGGGGCGGTAGGCGGATATAGTCACTGCCATGTTACCTCGGACCATGGTCGATTATGCTGTTGCGAGCCATGTAACTGTATCTGTTCAGTCACGTCGGCGAAAGATATTCACTCTGGAGCTTGAGTCTCGACGGCGTGCGGGATCAATGAGAGTTTCTAAGTGTTTTAGTGACATTATTCTTAATATGTACGAGCGGGGGAAACAATACAGCGAAACGACAATGCAGGACATTAGCGGAACATAGGCAGTGTGAAGTGAGGGTACATCTAACAGTCCAGAGGTATACCGGTGGGTAGGGTGCATAATCACTATTGCGATTGCATGTTTTCTGGTACTGTGTCGGAGACATCATCAGATGTGTAATCGATGCAGCGATATCAAGAGACTTACATGGTGGTAGTTGGGGACGGGTACCTTCATTGAATACCCTTGACACCAAAACACCGACACCCTCGAAGACACTCAGCAAGATACCGCAAGCCACTGCCGATGTCAGAGCACCCCTTGGTCCACCTGGATGAGTGTGAGCAAGATTGTCAGCAATCGTCCATGGTCAACGATAGTGGCCGTGAGTATCCGAGACGGATGGAGGGAAATAGCGAAGATGACAGAGGCTTGGTGAGGGAAAGAAACATGAACACTCACTCCGCAGGGCAAGGCAGCCACCGGTCATGAAACCAGAGATAATCCCATTCCACATATCCTCCTTCTGTCTCCAGCCCTTGACAGCACAGTCGAATGTTGAGAACATGCCACCCCATACACCAAAATTGCCACCTGTGACTGGTGCGCGAGCTTTGACCACAGACAGGGCACCGACCAGCCGATCACCCTACGTGGCCGGGTCAGACATGCCAGTGCGATTCGAGATAATGGCACTACGCACTCTTGGTGAATTCCGTGCACCCTTGATACCGTGCCAGATGGTGCCACCGACCGCGCCCATGGCGAATGCGCTTCCGAAGTCGGAGAGGATAACCCAAGGGCTGCAGGTACGGAGATGTAGTCAGCAGCTGGAACGGCACAGCAGGAGGGAGATGCTTGCCATGGGTCTCTAGTGTGATCAGCGTGGGCCATGTCTGGTCGTCGTTGGCGTCGTGTACAGGCAGATGGACTCGCTCGTCAGACTCTGGTCAGACTTACAGTCAATGCTTGCGCACCGCTGTCCTTGGCCGGCAGACGCTGGAAACTTTTGGTTCAGGGCAGGCTTAGAGCACGTGCAAACGCGGTGCACGTGACGTTGCGACGCGCCGCGATTGTGGCTGCTTGTTGATGCCATTCGGATCGTCACCACTTCTCTCACCACTACCACCATCATATCCAGCATGGACGCCCCAGCTTCTGCGCGCCGGCGCAAGTCTCAGGTTTTTGTTCAAGTCCCCCCTTCACCGTATTCTACCAAGTTAGGTAAGGATGACCGCGCCGACGATCCGGGAAACACGCCTTTGAAATCCGTCGCAATGAACGTGGACAATCCCCCTTCTCCAGCAAGTAGTTCGGGCCAGCTCAAACGGAAGTCTCCGGAAGAGTCGCGCGCAATGAAGACAAAGGAGGATATCCAACCACCCCGTTCCAAGAAACCTAAGACCGACAAGTCGGAGAAGCCAGACCACCCTTCAAAGCAAGACCCTGCGAGCAAAAAGGTTGCCAGTGCTGCGGTAAAGGAAGGTGACGCATTGCAAGCAGACCAAGACCTCGTGCGATGTCATCAATGCGCACGCAAAGTCGACACCTCAGGTCAGTATTGGTCACTTTCCCTGGCCGTTTCGGGGTTCTCACCGCATATCACCAGCGGCCTTGCACTGCACACTGAAGAGGCCCAACGATCAGCGCTGTACCTTCAAGTACTGCCGAGCATGTCTGCGAAACCGCTACGATCTTGACCTCGATGTCGTCAAAGGAAAGGCTCCTGAGGCTTACCCGAATGCAGACTCGAAGGACAAGCATGTGGACGGAGTCGAGTATCTCTTCCCGTACGTTCGGATGTCCTGTGTTCTATCAGTCCTTCTCATCAACTTCCAATAGTTGTCCCCGGTGCAGTGATATTTGCAACTGCCGGGCCTGCAGGAAGTCCAAAGGTCTTCCGGCAACAGGGTGAGCCAAGTGTTTCACGCGTATCGACGACATTCGAGCTCAATGTATGCGCAGGAATCTCAAACTTGCAGGTCGCAAAGAAGAGAAGTGCGCTGATGGTGATGTACGTACAGATGTTGTGAGTGTCTTTTAAACGAGACCTTTTGCATCCACTCACATGGCAATTTGTGACTACCACTCTTTGTATCAAGGGGGAGACAGGGCAATCTGCAAAGAAGACGAAGACGAAGACCATTCCTACAGGGAAGGGGAAGGCTGCCGAGTCTGCTGTTAACGGCAAGGTCGTGGCAAAGGAGAAGAAAGCGACGAAGAGCACTTCCCAATCATCACCAAGCGTAGAGAAACCCCGAATGATTTCCAAGCCGCACGTTTTAGTACCTCCTTCCCCGTACAAGATCAAACCAACTGATACCGCGACAACAAAGAAGCCACGAGCAGCGCAGACGAAACCGATCGCTCCGCCAAAACCACTCCCCAAACCACGCTGGACAATACTCCCAACTCCTCTAAGCCGTGACGCTGCCCTTCAGCGGATGAATATCCGCGAGTTCCTCCTACGGTTTGCGCATATTGCGGAGATTGCCAAGAGTCATCTCGAAGAACTCGAAGAACTCGCAGTCGCGAATGCTTACACAGATTCAGTCGATGACGAGGATGAAGATGACGATGAAGACCGACTAGTCGGATGGATCAGCGAACCCGCTTTGAGAGCCATTCTTGTCGGGTTTATGAACCTGTTCTCAAAAGACGCTGACAAGCGTGACGAGGATACGGCTGCCTTCACCAAGGCTTCCCAACAGCTTCGCGCAAGCGGTGCTAATCTCAACAGAATATGGTCCGCACTTGTTACTCTCAGAGAGGCGACCGATTTGTCTTTCCCCGACCCTCTACCTCCCCCTCCTAGCGCTACGCAGCGCGCCACGCGAACCAGGGAATCCAGTCAAAACTCTCCGTTGGTCGTCACTACCGCTCAACTCGTGGATGTGGTCGCTGCACTAGCCGCAGCTGCCCTTGAGACCAAGCCCGTCCAGGACGACTTCGATCGCGCCGCAGACCAAGAGAAGGACCTCGCTCGCGCCGCGCGTGAACTATCCGCTGCCGAAAACGCGCGTTTCAGGGACCTGAAGTCCTCTGACTACAAGGGCTTCAAGCTCCCCGACGCGCCTACGACGACGGCGAAGGCGGACAAGGGTGACAGCTCTTCCAGTCAGAACAAGGCAGCGACGAAGGGGGTGAAGATACCTTTGGAGGTCAGAAGAGCTGCCCTCTCCGAACACGAAGCACTATTGGCCAAATTCGACTGCGCGCACCGCATCGCCCTCGCTGAATGTATTCCTCGTTTCCGACCCCTTGGACGCGATACGGACGGGCGAGTGTACTACGCGATCACCCCCGGCGTGAACGAACGCGAGGCGGCGGTCGATCTCCTTGAAGGAGGAAAGGGCGAAGTCAAGTTCGGTCGGAGGCGCGTGGCCGAGCTCGACGAGCGGAAGCAGCTGAAACATTGGTCGTGGTTCGTCGGCATCTGGGGCCGCAAGCCTGACGGGGCGGAAGTCGCCAAGGTGCATGGTGGCGATGAAGAGGACGACGACGACGACGACGACGAGAATGCAGAGCGTTGGTGGGCGTTCTGGGAGCCCGAAGAGGTCGCGAAGCTCGCTGAATGGCTCGCCATGACCCACGGCATCAACCTCGACGCCAAGCGACCGGAGAAGACTTCCGACGACTTGACCGTACTCGACGTCGATGGGGGCGACGCGGAAACGAAGCAGGAGGCTGACAAGAAGTCTCGCGGTCGGCCGTCGAACGCAAGCTCCGCCATTAGCGGCAGCGCGCGCACGTTCGCATCGCTCAACAACAGTGACTACGACTCCGAGCCCTCCGAGACCGAAGAGGATGATAGCAAGGACGATGACGACGGAAACGGAGTGGACCAGGACGGCGATGTGCAGATGCGGCTGGACAGCCGTGGCGAACCGGTCCCCACCAAGAAGGATCTTCGTGCTTTGGCTAGGGGTCTGAAGGATTACGCCGACCTCCTCGAATGGCGCGTCCAGCGTGCCGTGAAGGATGCCAAGGCTGCCGTCGACGAGAAAGCAGGCAAGGTCGACAAGGGCAAGGGTGTGGAGAGGGCCACGATTCCACCGTCGGCATTCTATGGCAAGCAACGGTAGTGCGCACAATCCCTGGAGCGAGCTCATAGACCGTGTCCGTAATCTTTCTACTACTTTTATGCTTCAATGTATGTATTTATTCCTACTTACACCAACTTACACTAGTACTATAGTAAGATACTAGAAGATACCGTTCGTCATGAAGTCGTGTTCAATGTACAGCTAATCAGTCTTGGAACTTCGCAGGACGAGTCCATCCTACTCGATATATACAGTTTGCGAAATCTCAGACCTTACACTGTTTCGCGATGAGCGTCGCTAGTTCGTCCGCGTTCACTGGTCGCTCGATACATCTCGACAAGCGTCGGGCGATTACAGTAGCTAGGACGTGTTTGCACTGCGAAGAACTGCATCAGTCGTGTGCGTGACATGGACTAGGGATGCATACCATGAGCTGCGTCTCTGAGAGAAGAACAGAGTAGGCATATGCTGGACAGGTGCAATATGCAAGGGCATGTCCTCCTGCGGATGGTAGTCCGGGGAACACAGTGTACGTCGCAGTAGACCCGAGGACTTCATACTGGGGTCGGCCCCAGGGTGACCTGTATTCAATCACTAGGTGAACATTTCAAAATCATCAGTCATATTGAGTATGGACGACAGAGACAACGGAGCGAGCTCACCGCTGTCACGGTCGATGAGGTCGAGAGCGCCGAGGAGGAGTGTCTCGGGGAAGAAGAACCGTAGTTTCTCGAGGGCGTCGTCGACTGCAGCATGTGCGTGAGTTTCTATCACTGATCAGAATCAGAAGCACAAAGCAGAGCTCCTACTTGTTTCAAGCGTCAGGCCCTCCAGCACTTGACCTAGTATTTTCGACATCTCGGGTTGAGGCATGTTGAAGACTCGAGCTCAAACGACACTACCAGGGTATGCGAAAACTCGGAGACTTCTGCATCGACCCCTACCTCTTGATGACCGTGCACGTGGATACCGTCAGTGCAACTTCGGATTTTTGTTCTCAAATGAGCTGACCTTGCCGGCCCTCCTTCTCCGCGGTGCTCTGCGGCGGTGGCCTGCGCGTAGTCGTGGATCGCGTTCGAGTGTGGATAACCGCCCATGTCCGAGTCCAAATCCAGTAAGCTGCAACAACGTTCACAGCCACCTGCCAATTCCGCCAAGTGGTTGCCTCCAACGTCGACATCCCCAACATCTTCGACGGTCCATATGCTGACCCAATATCTCTTCGTGTTTGCCCAGGTACACGATGAGTTTCGGATACCCGAACTTCTTTCGGTTTCCGAGCTCTACGGGTTTGAGATCAAATTTCCCGAAAACCGTGAAGTCGTGGACACTTCTCGCCCATTCATGGTCCTCCAGCTTGAGGACGAAGAGCACGCTCGATTTCTTGCTCGCCGGTGCATATTGGTAAAGTGCGTAAGCTGACTCTACGCCATTAGAACCATTTCTAACCGTATGATTGCTCAGATACGCTTGCGAGTTTTATGCTCGCGGGAAAAGCTACGAGGAGTTACACGAGCGGAACAGGCTCTGCACGCCGCTATGGGAGAAGTACATTGAGGACACGTCCTTCAAGTTCTTCGTGACAGCGTTCAATCATACGATCCCTCAGTGGCGACAAAAGGAGGTTGTCGATAGCTTCTCGTACATGGACTTCAAGGGGAAGATCGAGATGCGAAATCCCGACATCACCCTCGCTTGTTTCGAAGAGTGTAGTAGCCTCACTCTATAGTATCCTGACTTGGAATGCTGACAGCTTGTGTGAAGACCCCGACAAGCGTGGAACAATACGTGAGAAGACGGAAGGCGATGGAGAGTTTGACGAGGTTTGGTTCGGCAGGTTGGTGCGTTTGTCTCTCCTCTGTGTCTTGTCACACCCTAACTCCCGCCATCCTCACAGATCGAACTCGGATCGGCGCGGCCTCTGGTGAAGACCTTTGACGTGAAGAAGCGTGCGTACTATGGCAATACAAGTATGGAGGCGGAGATGTCCCTCCTTATGGCCAATCAGACTTTGGTATGATATCCTTTATAGCGTCGCTCTCGAAGACTCACACGAGCGTATAGGCTTCTCCAGGAAAGCTGATATACGATCCTTTCATCGGGACGGGGAGCATGGCATACGTGAGCATCTCTCGTGTATCGGGTCCCGTGGGCCTTAGCAGAATAATGATCGCACCACAGACCACGGCCCACTTTGGTGCCTTCGTGTTAGGATCGGATATCGACGGACGTCAAATGAGGGGCAAAGGTAAGCTCTACGAGACACTCACGGTATCCACCTCAGATCCTAGAAGTATGGAGTCTCACGCTCGTCCAGTCAAAACCCCAGGCATCATCCGTGCAGCCGCGCAATATGGTGTTGCAAACCGCATCGTAGACTTGTGCACGTTCGACGTCACGCAGAATCCATGGAGATGTGGCGAGCTCTTTGACGCGATCGTGACAGATCCTCCCTGTACGTAAGACATTCACATACCGCTGACTGTCACTCATATTGTGTAGATGGTGTACGCGCGGGGGCGAAACGGCTTGGACGAAAGAACAACCGACCCCCGAGGGAAGGTCCTCCTCCAGCTCACATATCACGCCCGTGCGTACGACATTCCATATCCATGAGCTCTTAGCCTAATCGGATATTATAGCGACGATCAACCATATATCCCGCCAACGAAACCATACGAGCTATCGGAGCTAGCGAGGGATCTAGTGATTCTGGCCCGGTACATGCTCAAGCCCCGAGGGAGGCTGGTATTCTTCCTGCCGACAGTCACGGAAGAGTACGAAGAGGTCGACATTCAGGCGATGATGTGCGATGGCATGGAGGTAGTCGCGAATTCTTTGCAGAACTTCGGGTCTTGGGGCCGTAGGGCAAGTGTCCGGTCTTCCCTCGAATCGATTGTGCCCGTCTCACCTCGTTTTTGAATAGTTGATCACGATTCGGAAGACGACTACGAAGAAGTACCCGCCACCTTCGTTCGACCCGGCACATGCTGTTACGGATAAAGTCGACATACACGTACCGGCACACAAGGACTTCCGAGAGAAGTACTTTCAGGGGTTCAAGAAAGGAGATATTATTGCAGAAAGCGGGACAGCTGAGTGACGATCGAGCAGGGATCATACAGATGTTCTATACAATGACGCAGAGCATACGTGAGATCACTTGTGATTGAGACATTAGCGGGAAAGCAGCGGGAGAGCGGTGAGGTGAGGTAGAGTACAGCGACAAATGGTAGAAGGAACACGATAGAGGTACTTGATATATGTATATGTGGGGTGTACAACTGGCAGAGCGGCGTGGAGCGCTATAACAGCATGAGTGATTCTTGGTCTACAGGAGTTGAGCCGCCGATATAACGTGCAGTTGCGGCAATACGGAAGTTCAGTGGCACCACGGTATGTCTGATCGAGACATCAGGCTCTGCCTCCGCACCAAGGCAGGTATGAGAGTCGACTCACTCGTAGTATTCTTGAATTGCAGCGCCGTCCATAATCAAGA
This sequence comes from Daedaleopsis sinensis, assembly GCA_033807695.1. NCBI lineage: Eukaryota > Fungi > Basidiomycota > Agaricomycetes > Polyporales > Polyporaceae > Daedaleopsis > Daedaleopsis sinensis. Next base: position 3,719,284 of record CM066306.1, read on the forward strand.
CGTCTCCCTGAGCTGGGTTCAGCTTCGTGGTTCGTGGAGGGAAGGGCAGCGCATTGACACCTACATGTCTGAGGAACAGAGTCAGCGAGTTGCGCGCGTTGCCGCTCCCGCCGTCAGTTCGGTACTTCTTGTGCAGCCTGAAATGCATGTACGCCGACGAGCCGAGCGAGAGCGACGCAACGCGCGGTCCGAGCCCCACCTCTGCGTCGCTATGGAACTGTGTTGGAGAGAAATAGAATGGATCAGAGAAGGGGAGTTCGGGGGATTCAATCCTTCGATGATACCACGAAGATAGTTCGGACACGCACCGACATGCTCTGTTCCTCCATATATGCGGCGCTGAGGACCTCATTGAAGTGGTAAGGATCGCTACTTTCGGCCTTCATGACGCTCATCATCCGGCTATGGATGAGGTCGCGAGCCTTGATAACAGCAGACGGAGCGGCGTCGAAAGGAACGGTGTTACCGGTGCCGCCGATATACTGTGCTCCGGTCAGCGACTAGGCCTAAGTGTGCGAGAGGCATCGTTCAACATACTTGATATGGCTCTCCCGCTGTGAGGGTGAATCAACGATACAGTCCGCGCTCCGACAAAATGCAAAGTATCACGTACAGTTCTGGGAGAAATAGTTTGTGAGCAACTCGCCACGGCATTGATGCTACATAACATTATCCATATCAGCTAGAGAGCATATTCGTCCGTGGATTGTGCTCACAGACTTCAGAGGAAACCGCCGGAACTGCAGATCCCCTGTCTTCGCTTGCTCCTGATACTCTCTGAAGATTTCGTCGGCGATTCTATTGATTGGAGCTCTTCCTTTAATCAAATAGATCCTGCCTCTATAACTTTCGAGTGAGCATTCACGTTCTCTGCTTCGATAACGTATGAACGCACCTGCACTCGGGCAGCACATATATATGATAGTGACCTGTGTTATTGGCTTCCGAAACGGAATATGGACGAAGCTCCGTGACTTTGATAGCTGGAGATGCGATCAACAATAACACCACACATATATTTCAACGATGACACATACCCAGGTCAAGCACTGAATGGTCCAAAAATTTCCTGTTGGCTTCTGTGCAGCATTCTTTTGGCAGTCTTGTTGCGCCAGCTATCGTCAGGGTGGTCTGTGTGCAGGCTTAGGGCATCAAGACAGCGACATTATCTTAACCAGGAACTTACACCACAGTTTTGGCACTCCCAATGCTGCCATTTAAACCTGCATTGCCTCAGATACGAAGGTTGCGTCTGAATGAGATGGATCGCACCTGGAAGAAAGCCGGCCACACTGCTTGCAATGCCAGCCCTTCGAGAAGCGACGGCTTGTAACCACCCCGTCGCCGGCCCCCGTCGCCGGCAATATCGGCGCGATGTCCTCGAGCGGGTCATGGTCGCAGTTCATCCTCGAGCTGAGGAAGGACTCGGCGTAGGTGAGGTTCTCCGGCGGGCGCGAGCTATCCTGGAGAGTCCAGAACGCGGTGCATTGCGGCGTCAGGCACATCCAGCCTTCTTGGTAAACGAGCGGAGACTTCCTCGTACAGGCGGCGCACGACCGGTACACCACACCAGAGCTAGCCGTGGCCGGCGGGGTGAGCATGCCAGGTGACGGCCTATCTTCACGGAGTGCACATGCTTACCGAGGGGAGCTAGTACCATTGCCGTCGCTGTTTTTGGTCGCTGCATCTCGGTCTTCCCACCAAGGTGCAGGTTGCTTCTCGCACCACTCGAATGCGAACTTCCACCGCACGACATGGCCCTTGTCGTTGTCCGCCGGCTGGCGTTCAGCTACAGCGCGCCCATTCCCTCAACTCCATAAACATATGCAAGCGAGTGTGTCCACTCACCCCATGCGTGCGCGATATGGTAGAAGCCAAGCACGGCGTACGTGCAATCCTTCTTCGACGCGAGGTCGTACGGGAAGAGCGCGTACCGATCGTCGATGAGCAGCGCGATCGGTCGCTTCATGTGATGTGTGCGGAGGAGCGCACGCACGGACTTGTCGCCCTCTTGCTGGTCCGAGGCCTCGTGCAGCTGGGAGACACCCTTCTGGGAGTGGACGCTCTCTGCTTTACCGCCACTGCACACGGGAGGCGAATGAGGCGGATGGGCGCTCCTATGAGGATAGACAGAGAACGTACCCGTGCGAGATAATGAGTCGACCGTTGCGCGCGAAGAGGTCGCGGCTGCATCGCGGCGGCTCAGTCCTCGTCCTAGAGGCGGAGATACAGAGGGCCTCTCACCGAGCAGAAAAACCACCGAGGAGGTAGCCCTTGGCGATGTCGCTGTTGAAGTAGACCCCGCCTTGGTAGCTTCTGAACCAGTCGAACGACTCGCAGACTTCCTGCCTTGACTAAGCCCAGAAGTGGGTATATGCGCAGCGATACAGCATGTGGTACGTGCAGACGTACCTTAGCCCAGATGATGGGCTGCGCGGTCAAAGGACGCTTCGGAAGCAGCGGTTTGTCTGAGACCAGGACGGGTGCTGGCGTAGTAGACGTCCTCAGCACCGAATCGCCGGGCACTCGTGGACTAACAGCAGTGGAGGGCAAGCTAGGAGTCTTGTGGCCAGCGGGAATTTTGATCTTTAGAACGACCCGTTCTTCCTGCCCTTCAGGCTCCTTCCTATGTGGCGCGGGGCGCCAGGGGGGCGCAGGAATGACGCGACGGAAGACGGCAACCTCGTCTTCCTCGTCTTCGTCCTCGTCATCGGAGGGCGGTCGCTCGTCTCGTGCTCGGCCATCGGCGGGCCATGCGTCTGCCTGCGGGGTAGTATCCTGCAGTCCCATCAACGCCTCTTTCCCGAGGCTGCTCAGCATTCTATCTGCCTCCCCCAGATTGGCTGGGATGCCCAGGCCTGTCGAGGAAGGGCGGGGAGCGGCTACGGCCACGGTGTGCCTCAAACGCTTTCGCCCCGACTTCGGCAGTTTAGCGACCTTGCGTTCACCCTTAGAACCAGGACGGTCGACGTGTGTAGCTAGGATTCCCTCCTCGAGAGGGCGTTTACGTGACGTGGACATAGTGGCAGCGGAGCCAGTTGAGTGGTCGCTGGGGGCGGTGGGGATGTCGGATGGGCTATCTACTCGCTGTTCATCACGCTGTTGTGACCCTCTCGGAGGGTTCCGTCGGGGCTGTTGTGCGCGGATAGCCTCGTTCAATGCATCAATAGCGTTGGGTCCGTCCTCCCCTCGCTGGCGCTTGGCTGCCCGCTGGGTCGCATGGACATCCCCTTCTCCAGCGCCGGCCATCGCTAACCCTCTGCTCCGTCCCTTGCGCGAGTTCTTCTTCTTGCCCTTCTTGCCGCCCTTGCGGGGTCGAGAAGGTTGTGAAGACGAGGCTGCCGCGCTGAGGAGAGCAGGGATGGAAGGAGGGGGGCGAAGAGCCTTCTCGACGAGGGTGCTCGGGCTCGTCGGTTCTGGCGCACGCAATTTTGAACGTTTCCGAGGATTACGGCGCCCATTATTCCCTACGACCGCAGAACCTACGTGCGTGCGAGTGTGAGTATCCGGGGGCGCATCATTCAGACTGCGCTTCGACTTCTTGTGGTGGGCGGCGTGCGTGGTGCTCGGAGATGAAGGCTTGGGGCCCTGTTCCACTTTGTGGTTGGACCGTAGAGCCGTCCTGTCGGTATTGCCCGGAGCCAAATGAGGTTTTGCTTCCATGCAAGGCTCTTGCAACTCGTCGTCGGAAAGCTCAGATAAGGTGGTCAACGGGCTGTCTGAGAAGAACACCTCCGTGACCTCCCACGGAGTGGGTGAGCTGTCCACAGTGCTCGAGGCCTGCAGGAAAATTGACAACGTCAGATAGGGTACATTCTATGCAACGCTCATGAGAGATCGTATCCACCTCTTCTGGACGGAGGTCAAGATTTGGCTGGGTCGCCTCCTGAAACGGGGTCGTCTGCGCCAGATAGGCTTCAACGGCGCAATCATCGGCAAAGACTACCACGTCATCCTTGTCTTCCCCATCAGCGTCGTCCTGCTCGAGCAGTTTCTCAAACGTCGTCATGTTCATGGCCAATACTGGATCAGCAGTTTCGCCGGTCACGGCAGGAAGGCCCAACGTGGTGGACCCGACGTTACTAGTCGAGGTGTCAGCGGGAGAACTTCGTCTCTGTACCGTTACGCCGCAAGCAGATTGTGGACGTCCAGGCAGAGGAGCATCCGCAATCTCTCGAGGCAGATGAGCTTGAGGTTCAGCCTGGTCTCCCTCAATGTCGGGGAGACACCAGCCAAACATCCGCCGCTTGCGCTCAACATCGGCGACCTGTTGCGCAAACCGCGGGCCGTCCACATACCAAGCCCAGTAGAAGTTGACGAATACCTCTATAGCCTTGAGTGATGCGGGGTCGACCTCTACCGTGGCCTGAGATCTCCAAGTCGGGAGTGACTGTGTCGTGTCCTCAGGCTCGGGTGCGAAGGCGAAAGATGACCAGGTGATGGCTGCCGCCCGCAACTACAATGCCGTGAAATTCCGGGGAGGGAGTATACGATTAACAACTGCGCGTGTGTGGTGGAGAGGAACAGGATGTCAACTCACTTCAGGCGTGGCTTTTATCTGTTTGGCCAAGCGTTGGACCCAATCGTCGCTTCTTCGCCTGTTACTGGTGGACCCATTAGGTACGAATTTTCGTTGGAAGAAAACTTCGTGAAAAGGCGAGTCCTCGAGCAGTCCCTTGTCGTTCCAAGACTTGGGCAGCCTTAGCGGCGGTCTCGCCATACTTAGCTGAAGGTGGAGGGAGTGCGGAGACAGACGGGTGATGGGGACAGCTGCAGCTTGGTACGTTGTGGCTACATATATGCTCACGGATTCGCAGTCGCGGCATCATGAATCACGGCGGTAACGGAAGGTCGAGGGAACAACGAATAGTGTGGGACTCTGAATTGCTCCCACTTCCAGTGGACGCGCGAAGGAGCAGGTACCGAAGTTTCCACCGGGTGCGAGCGCAACGCTTGAGCGCTCTGAGAAGATGCCCGGGCGAAGAGGATAAGGTACTAATGTATGTAACGTCGTGCACCAACCATGCACGAGTCTATGCAATGTATGTTGCGGGGTACGTGAAGGACAGAGACGACATTACTTGGCCAGCGCATGCTGGAGAGCCTCGTATACGCTCACTTCAATCTGTGCCTCGACCTTATCCTCCTCTGAGCCGTTCCCGCCAGCAACACGTTGCGCCTCCTGGAGGTTGGCGCGGACAGCCTGGGCCACCGCCTATGTGTCAATGGAAGTATAAAAACGATGTCCGAGGGACACACCTCAGCAGAGAACGCGTCCAGAGGAGCAGCTTCAACAGCGTTGATGGTCAACTTGTTGTTCGGGTGGACGGTAGCAAACCCGCCGGAGACTTGATAACGTGACAACATGCACAGTGAGGACGAGGGATATAAGTGCGGGCACGCATGGAGCACGTACCAAACCACTTTTTCGACGTGTTGCCAGACTCGATGACCTCAACGACACCAGGGCGCAGGGGCTCAATCGTGGGCGCGTGGTTGGCGAGGATACCCATGTCACCAGTCGCCGCGGCAAGGTTCACTTGGACAACGTCGGCGGAGGAGAAGATAGACTGGATTCCGCATGCATGAGTGACGGATGACTTGTAGCAAGAGTGTTGCTGGCACAAACCTGGTGAGGGAGGACGAGGGACAAGCTGATCTTGTCTGCAGCCTCAGCGTATCCTCGCCGGCCGATAGCAAGGCTCCGGGGTGCTCTCCGAGCAGCAGCAGTGACGAGACGAAGCGCAGACATTAGTTTTGTGCAGGAGCAGGTTGTGCGCGACAGCGAGCTCGACTCCATGTCCGTCTCCGGAAAACTCCGGGTGAGCCGCTCACGTGCCTTTCGCCCGTCGGAGCGCCTCAGGAGTCAGAATAAACTGGGAGTCTGGGACAGGCTTTCCCCCAACTTTCCCCTGCCCTGCGGGAGGCGCGACGCCTCATATGAACTTGTTTGGTGAGCGGGGAGCTTCGTCCGCATGGTCCGATTCTTTAAGGAGCAGCATAAGTTCAAGCTGCGCCCGCCAGGTCTGATTCTGGAGGGAATGAGAAGGGTATCATGCATATGCAGTCTGACATAGTATACAGTATATCCGGAGGGCCCGTGTTATTGAAAGCTTCAAGCTATATATGTAGCATGTACAGTGTATACTTATCATTCTCATATGTACAAACCGTCTAGTCCTTCTTCGCCCGCTTCGCCCGTGACTTTAAACGCGCCTTCGAGCCTGATGCTTCGCTGATGGGACGCACGGACTCATCCCTCTGTCCATCGGGACGAGCGTGCTTCCTGGACCCGGGAGAGTCGAGGCCCGAGCCTGACATCGATTCCCCCGACGAAGGTCACGTAGTAGAGATGCGAGGAAGATTGAGACGACGGTTCACCGGAAGGGAGGGTCCTGGAGTGCCGAGTGAAAAAGCTCCAGTCACGGACATGGAGCTGACATTGCTCCTGCTGTGGCTGACGGTCGAGCTTGCCATTTGAAGCCTTCGATCAGACAAGTATTTCGCGAAATAGTCTGGTCCTCTAAGATCGGATTCGGTCCTCGACTTTGCCACAAACTGTACCATATCCCGGATCAAACCCGAGTGTGAGGACAGGTAACCAGTGATTTCAGATGGATCGTCGTTGTCGTCGTTATCACTATTGGGAGTAGAATGATGGGCAGCAGGGGTGGAATCAACGAGTTTGATGTCTTGGTTCTCGCGTAGGTAGTCGTCGTATTCGTCCAATAGGATAGGCTCAGTACGGGGGACTCTGGTGGTGGTTCCGACGACACATTCGATACCATAGATTGCTTGCATGCGGGAGAGATTGACCTTGTTGTAGAATGAATGACAGCCCTTTGCCAGGTCGTCGAGGAGTGTCTGGAGGTGGCCACCACAAGTCACGAGAAAGGGTGATTCAGCGCGCCTGAACTGCGACAGTTTGTCTTTTCCACCCATCAACACCCCGTGTCGTAGGAAGAATTGTTCATATGTTGCCGTCACATAACTGGATAATGTGATGTCAATTTCACAGAAGCGACTTATGAGTAGCCGAAAAGCATGGACAAAGGACTCGATGTCATCGGACAGTCGACACGGTTTGCGAGGAAATTGAAGAAGCAACGCAGAGCGATACTGCCAGGTTCCCTACAGAAAGCGTGAATAGGTCTGAATATCTCGTGAGCTTGAGCTCACGTACTGAACGATCGGGCTCGACGGGCCCCTTTCCGAGTTCTGGCTTGAATCGCGACAGGTCCCAGTCGATCAGGAAGCCCTTCCGTATCCCCGGCCCGGGATTGATCATGATGTTTCCGACGCTAATGTCACGATGCAATAGATGTGCCTTGTTCCAAGCTTCGGAGTGCGCTAGTTCACGAGTCAGCTGTTATCGCTTTAGAGAGTTCTTGATAATGGTACCTTTCAGAGCCTTTACAAACACCAATGCCAATTCCTGGAAATCCTTGAATGTTGTCAATGGAACCCCGACTTCTTGCGTGACAAGGCGATAGTGAACACGGGGAGCCGGACGAAGGTGGGCTTCATCTGACAGGAGGTTCTGAATAGTCGTTTGCTGTGCACGAGGACCGCCGACATCTCCTCCACAGATGAGAGAAGCGATGCCCTCGACTGAGTGAGAGTGGAGGTGCTGATACACGAGATGCTCCGGACGGGTGCGCCAAGCAACATAGGGACGCCAGCAGTCTTTCAAGAAGCAGAGACGAGCATTATCGTCCGTAATGCTGTCGTCTAGTCTGTAGGCGACGTAGCCCTTCGTGCAGCGACCCACGAGTGCCTCGGCGGCGAAAAGCGGGTCCCCGATGAGGAAGGTGTACGTTTGACAACGGGTTGGCTCGCATGTATGAGGACTCGCATTGGCTGACGGCACATTGCTAGCAAATGCGTCCGGGGGGCTCTTTTCACCGGTGACAGGCACGGGCACGGGGACGCCCACCGGGAGGCCCTCATCCTGGGTAGGTGGAGCAGTGATGACTGTGACCTTGTAAACCGGAGCGGAGTTCTTCGTCGCTTGGTCGATGTAAGTGCGCACCTCCTCTGGGATAGAAGGTGCCTTTGCCATGGCGACGAACATCTCTCGCTCTGGGTCGGAGGCTGCCAGTGGTACGGCTGTCGGATCGTAACCTAAGCCATCGCGATTCAGGTGTGCGATCTTCCAGAGGAACGCATGCAGAGCGGAATCTCTAGATGTCCATCGGAAGTGTTCGGTGATGATAGCTCCAGAATGGTCATAGCGAAGAAGCCGGCACATATCACGGAAGACGTAGATGGCAAAGCAAAAGATCCGATGTTGATGCTTGAAAGTGTTGAACATATACTCGGCTAACTGGGCTTGTCCTTTCAAACCACTCTTCGTGTCGTGGAGGAACATGGATGGACCACCCCCAATGCGCGATTCGTCCACTCCGCTGCCCACATTCTGAGCTGAAATGAGCAAATGCTCGCGGTCAACAAGCGGCTCCGATAGCACGAATGCATAACACTCACCTCCATCTAGGACCTCCTGGTCTTCAACGTTTACGGCGTCTGCGGCGGGTTGGCCGTCCTCCCCGACGACTGCATGTCCTTCCCCTCCGGTGACGGAGTCCTGTCCGTCTGTGGTGCCAGCGGGCTCTAGCGCAGCAGCGTACTGCGTCCGAGTCGCCTTTCTCTTTGGTTGACTGGAGAAAATGAACGCTGAATCGTCGTAGTTCCACTTGACTTCGAGTGGGACAGCGACGTGATGGAAGCAGGTGCGTCCATAGTTATGGGTTGGTGACAACTCTTTCGCTAACCCGTTTTTCTTGTATTCGGTGTCGGTCAACTTCGTTGCGTTCCTCGCTGCCTTGTCGTTAAAGTAAATGCCGCCATCGTTGAAGGTATCGGACGTGCTCCTGACCCCGACATTGGGCGGGTGATCACAGGTGATTAGGAAACGATATTGATCGCGACGGGCCGCTTCAAAAACAGAGTTTGCTACCTTACTCTGTCGAAGCTTGTCAAAATAGGCCTCGGTGAGTAAGAGCATAAACACACCAGTTCTGGGTAGCTTTGCCTTTCGACAGTGACGTTGTGGAGGTTCTCAGGGGCGTAGAACCCGCATCTCTGGTCACTCGTGGGTAGCTCGCCAGGTATATTTTCTAGGAATTTGTCCGTGCTCTGAAGGTGCCATCGCAGTGGAGCCATCCCAGCTATGTTGCCAACGAGGCCAGGTCCGCGTTCTTTGCCTATCTTGGGTTCGAAGGCGTCAGGGTTACTTGAAGAGAGGGTTGGCTTCACGGGTGTTGACTTGAACAGAGAGCGTTGCAGCTGCGTCAAGCTCTCTGGAGCAGCGGAGGGCGCGGAGGGCGCGGAGGGCGAAGACGGGATGGAAATGGGGGGGCGGTCGGCGTAGTAGTAGGAGCCCTCAGATCTAGAGAGTGGCTAGAGACAACGCCACATCTACGTATCATAACATCTCGCAAAACGACTAAGCGGCATTCGCCGCCTTGTCCATGCCATTCATGATTACTGCCTTCACCCTCTCCACGATGACCTTCGCCGCATCAGGTCAGAAGAACGCCTCAACTTAAGCTCCAGGTTGCCATTCGCAAATGACGCCATCTTCCGGCATCTTCGCGGCACTCTCCAGCGTCGCCTTCTCGCACGCGGGGATCGCGTCCTCCCTCTCCTCGTCCGTCTTGCCCCCGCGATCGCATCCACAAGCGCGAGCGCGAGCTCGAACCCGTCCGGCATCCCGATATTCGCCGCGCCGCCCGCGAACGGTGCCAGTGCGCGTCGCCGACGAGAGTCACTCCGCCGCGGACGTGCTCCCGTGTCCGACGGAGAGGTATTGCGGCGCAGATAAATCGCAGTGTCATCGCCGCCGCGGCAGCGCTCGATGAGCTGTAGCAGCGTTAGTGTCGAGCATCACGCGGCGGATGGCATTGGGAGTCTGCGGGAGTCGCCAGTCCTCGGGTCCGCGGAACCAGGCGTACGTGTGGATGCGGCGGTCGCCGTTCATCTGCGCGCTGAGGAACTTGTTACTTCCAAGTGAGAAGGGGCTACCTTGGCCGACGAGCTCATAGATGTCCTTGAGGTCGTCTTGTGCAACAACCTCAGGTGCGATGGAGATCTCTGCTCCGGCGACACCAGCGTAGATCGGGGTGGCAGGTGAGACAATGACTCGGATCGGACGCGGGAGTTGACGTTGACCGTCCGCACCGACGAGAATGTCACACTCGACAGTAGCTTCATCAGCGAACATATGTGAGCTTGAGCTTGCCGTCGCCGAAAGCGCCAGCTGAGGCGAGGGCGTGTCCCAGGCCTGTCCCCACGTGACAAACTCGGAGGGAACGGCGTCGAGGCCCAGGAGCTTGCGAAGAACGCTGTTGCCCCGGGCATCGTCGACCTTCATCTCCTGGCCCTCCTGAGGGCAACTGAGCTTGTCGAACTCCTCCTGTAGTACATTCTCACGGAGCGCTCGTTGGCCTGAGGCCCAGTGGAGATTGAGAGGGCTACCGGCTCGGAGATGGGCGCGGGAGGACTCCCTGGATTCGCGTTCGTACAGCTTGGCGAAGATCCTGTGACGCACGGATGGGGGGGTTGGTTCGAGTCAGCTAGAATCGGATGTTCAAGGAGCTGGCGCCGCGCAGGCCCGGATGACATACCAGCGGTGGTGGTAGTGGTTAGATATCAAGTGAGGAGAGTGGTAGAACATGGCAGGTCTATTACGCTGTAACCAAAGCATACAAAAAGGACATCATTCTCTGGTTATGTCGGTGGTTCGCGAAGTTCGCCCCGGTCACGCTCGCGACTTTCGCGAACTGTCACAGAGTGAGCGACGATGTGTGACGGTTCACCTGGAATGTTCGGCGGACGGGTCGGCGGACGGGCCGGCGAGCCTGGTCTCGTACCCAGACCTACCCAGACGTGCGAGTATGAACGTTTGAACCCGCACCCCACCACCGCTACTCTGACCCCCCCTAATTACTAGTACTCTGACCCCCCCTAATGCTGTTGGCTCTACTTACGACAATCCTCAATATCTATGCTCAAAATAGCGAGGTAAAACATTATTCGACTGATGTTATGGAATGCGAGGTATCTGGCTGGGTGCAGGACTGGGAAGCGGCCGTCTGTACAACGGCTGCGGAGCCTGCATTGCGCCAGGATAAACTGGTTGGGTTGGTGGAACGAACTGACCAATCTGCAATCCCGGTACTTGCCCGCGTTCAGGCTGAAGAGTGCAAAGGGGTGAGCATGATCATTCGTTTTTGCACGGTCGACCTTCCTCACCTTCATCTTAGTCCCCTGCTTTTGCTTGGAATAGAACGCGAATAGGTCTGCGATGTGCCCCTCGAGGCCCTGCCGCTCACGCTCAAGACGAGTGACCTCTTTCGTCATGTGGCGCACTTCCCGCGTGAGTTCTTTCTTGAACTCCTCAACGTGCACTGTCGTGTTGTGTGAGGATCTGTACGCGGATCAGGAGGTCATGCGTACCTTGCACGTTGATCGCTGTAGCCTCTTTCATTGCCTCCACGAACCGCAATCTCTCCCCGCGGATGTCATTCGAGAGTTCTGCAATATGTCAGCGATCTAAGCGGAGGTCGAGTAGCCGGATCGCATACCTGACGCCAATGCCTTCAGCATGTTTTCTTGGTCGCGACGCTGCTTTTCTAGCATGCCAGCTAGGGAATGGGTTGCTGTTGACGGGATTGTGAGTGACTTGCCCGATATCTGGAACACACTACACGCACTCAACGAGTTTTTTGCCTCCGCGTTCTGCTGCAGGTTCTGATGGATGGCCGCCGCTACTCCGTTCAACGTAGCGTGCAAGTCGGCCGTACTCTGCTCGCGCTGACTGTGCTCGGAAAGCAGCTTCCGTAGGTCCGACAAGAGATTACTCTGCGCCGGCCCTGCGCCGTCGAATTGTTGACCCTCTTGGTCGTCCTGTTGCTCTGAGGTGGTGCCCAACTCTCTGCAAAGCTGCTGGACACCCGCGGCGACGCCTTCTATCTGAGATGTTCCGTGCTTCACGAAAGCTTCAAGCCACTGCGACAAGGTCAGCACTACGATGCGTACGAGATGCTGTGTGACTGACCGTGTTCAACTCATTCAGGTACCGGATACTGTCTGTCTGTTGCTCCAGCTGAGCTGCGCGCTGGTCCTCTGCATCCTTGAGGAGCGCCAGCATGTCTGCGAACTTCTGAAGGGTTGTTCAGTAATCCTGCGCTTTGAGCTTTCCGCGATCTCTATGGTCACACACCTCATAGTTCACATTCGATCCTTGCGAGTCCTCGTCCTCCCGGGTCTCCTTTGTATCCCTCAGCTGAGATAGCTGAACGAGCTTATCCAGCTTCTGGCGCAAGTCCGTCAGGTCCGGCATGTCCACTGCCGTCGTTGTCGTCTTGCCACCTTCGGACTCTAGCATACGAACGACGAGTTCTCGAAGGCCCAGGAATTGGTCTTTGACATCGGTTCGTAGTCCTTCGATCTTCCCAAGTACGGCCGCATCTGCTGTACTGTCACCTTCCTTGGGCTGTGGGATACGGCGCAGCTCTTCGAGCACCTCGTCGACTTTGGTGCGTATGTTCACAATATTCGTGCTGTTGCTGGCTGATCGTGCTCGCAGGTTATCGACCCCTGCCTGGATGTCATCGAGCATAGGTTTCACCGTGGTGTCGGGCACGCTAGCTGGCAACACCACTGGCTGCATGGCGGGACTCGAAGTGACGGGCAATGGAAGAGCCGATAACTGGACCGCTGAAAACCTCTTCCGCGTTGGCGTGGCGATCTCTGTCTCCTGCCTATGGTCGGCAGAATAGTCGGAAGCCGGCGAGATAGAGATGGCGTCCTCCTGCGGCGGACAGAGCAGCTTGCTGTCGCGCTCCATTTGGGCAAATCTGCTCGGCCGCACGGGCGGAGACCCCATCCGCGACGCGAGAGCGTCCGACCTCGCCGACCACGTCGGGGAGCTCAGCGTGCGCCCCATGTCCGAGTCTACGGTGGACGACATGCGACTCGAGCCAACTGTGCCCTGCCGCCTCATTGCGAGCGGACTGTCGCTGCCGAGCCGGCGAGCCAGCGGTGATACCGGACTGTGCGCCCGCGGGGAGGGGTTTTCGATCTGCGCGAGGCGCTGCTTCACGACGGAGCGCTGGTCGAGGTTGCGGATCGACGGGCTCGGGGTGCGCGTGGGGCTGTCGAGACGCGACAGGTACGAGGAGCGCGCACTGGTGGGAGTCACTGGCGGTGCTGGGAGGGTGGAGAGCGCGACTTCTGAGAGCGAGAGGGCTCGAGATCCCATCTTGGCGAGTTTGGGCGTTTGGGTCGGCTCCGCTGGCACTGGCGGGAGGTCGCGCTCCAGCGTGCCGGTTGTGAACCGCGACATCTGGGAGCCATACGCAGACGAGCCTCCGGATTCTGTTGAGTGCGCTGTGTTGAGGAAGAGCGTTGCTGGGGTTTGCGAAGACGTTGGAGGAGACGACCGCGTTGAAGCTTCTACCGGAGACGGTGCTGAGCTGTAAGCGCTCTCAGACACCTCAGACACCGGGGATCTGCCAGGCTTTCTCTCCTGGGCCAAGAGAATCGCATCCCTGTACATATAGTCAGCGGCGATCCACGCAATGTGAGTGTTCAACTCCATGCAAACCTACCAAATTTCGCTGACCCAGGTCGCTCGGTCCGTCAGCGACCTCGCCGCGAACCTCTCCCTTGCTCTGCCCTCGAATTGCAACTCGAACACCTTCCACTCTGTCTCCGAAGGCAGCATCGCCCGCTCCGTGTCGTTGACGTCGCCCGGGGCCAGCGACCGCACGTCCGAGCACGCGGCGAACGGGACAAGCTTCGGCGCCGGGTTCCCCTGCGACGTCTCCCACGTGACGAGGATGTGCGTCGAGTGCAGCTGCGCGGTGCACTCCATCCACACCGCGGGGATGTTCGAGAGCGGGACGCGGGAGAGGTAGAGCAGCGGGCCCTGCTTGCCCGTGTGCGCCGACACAGGCGAGACGCATACTATCTGTTCTTGGCGCACTCGGGGTGGGGCGTCTGTATCCTGCGGGATCTGGAGCATCAGTGAGGGCGGCGCGGGTCTGTAGTGCAGCTCTGGAGACGCGTCGCCCCCGAGCACGCGGGCCGCGAGAGGACTCGAGCGGCGCGGGCTGCGATCGGGGGGCTGTGGCGAGCCCTCCTTCGCAGGTGCCCCGCCGGGCGATTTGTTTTTCTTGAACACGGAGAGCAGGTTCCGGATGGACTGTCGGATAGGCGAACGCCCCTTGTCCTTCTTGTGTGCTACCGCCGCCTCGTCGTCGCCCCCGCCACGCCTCGCAGGCGTACCTCTTGGCCCCCGGGCGGCTGACTCGCCCGGGGAGCCTCCAATTGCCTCGAAGCGCCCGATGAGCTCTTTGGTCGTCCCGCGGCGACCGAGCTCTCGGTGGTGGGATGGTTCTGGAAAGTAGGGATTGGAGTCCTCTATGGGTATTGCTTGTTCGTATTGATGGATGCCTGAGCGCGAGGAGGTGGCCGAGGATGGGGAGTAGACTCGGACTCCGTCTTGGGCCGCCGTGATTCGTGAGCGGCGGGACTTGTGGCGATGCCGCAGAGGCATGTCATCCTGGGGCGTGTGGATTGGTGAATAGTCGTCCGTGCGTGTGCTCCTACGCGTTAGCGGCTGTGGGTAGAGAGAAGACATTGAGGCGAGCGCTGGTCGCGGAGTGGGTCGCGAATCGTGATGAAGGGTCCGGAACCCTTGTATCACTTGCTGGGGCGAACATGGGGACCAGCGTTGCGCCGATCACCAGTCAGCCTCGTCATGTTTGAGTTCGGACCGCATTCCTTTGGTGTCTCATTACTAACATACACAACCCCACCGGAGCTGGGCGTTGTGAATGCTGTTGTTTGAAGGTTGCTGAAGAACTTGCGTTGCAGCGTACACATCGCCTTCCCAACATTCCATCATCTACCCCGCGGCCCATGTTGATCAGCAGGCTGTTGACTACTTAGAGGTCTGAAGACCACCCCCGCCGTCCTACCCTTGCCAGATTGTGTCAGTTTCACCACCCTCCGTACCAACTACCGTTCTATTGTGGCATCTTGAAGTATGGTGCTCACAGTGCCTCTCAATATTCCATTACGTCCACAACTCTCTGCGCATATATTAAGTCCAACGGTACGCTGCCAACGGCTATGGAATTGGTATCATACGCTGCATCTCTGATTCGCCACCATCATGAACCACCCTTACTCGACAAGTTACCATCTGTACTCCCCCGCACCTCCTCCTCCTCCTCCTCCTCCTCCTCCAGCTCCACGGCCGTCGCCTGCTCAGCATCTTCCCGCTCTTGTTCCTGAAGAATATAGGGGCTGGGTGCTTATACCTCCTGAGAATCCGCCACCGTCATCGGTCCGTCATGGTTCTTCTCACACATCAGAGGACCGCTACTACACACCCAAATTGCATGGATGCGCGGGGACCTCCATCATGTACATAACGTTTGCGGAGCATTTCCCGATAACTTCACAGGACCTCCGACTGATGGATATCCCTGAGACATACACCCAATAGATACGATTTTGTTATCGTTACTTACTCCGCTGAGTACGTAATCGGAATACCGGCGCCCCGAGGGAAGGACTTGTCGATTTGAGCTATGAGTCTGACTTACCACTGGCCGTCGTCTCTGTATCACCGCCTCTATGTCTGTCCCTCCCAGCAACTGGCTAGGTGTGGTGTGATTGAACTCCATATAGACAACGAGCTCACCGATTGCCATACAGACAGTGATATCCACTCCGAGATCTTGGACTCTCAGACTGGCTGTTCATCTCTGGCTACTAGCGGCGCCACTGCGACTCGACGCCCTTCGGCGAGCGTGCGGTACACATGCAAGAGATGCCCGGATGCGCCAATATTCACCAAGATCTGTAGAGCCAAAAGACACGCAGAAGGGAAGGGACATCGTGACCGGGTTCTGCAAGCGGTGTCAAGGGCACACACGCGCACGCTCGTAGCAGTGCCACCTTATCCCGAGGATGTCCTTCTTGTTGACCGACAGGAGACTCAAGCCACAGGTTCGGATGCCGCACTGGGTTTCCTTGCCTCCTTATCTAGAGGGGTCACGGACGTCCCGCGGGCTCTGGCTACGACATCCAAGTCGGACCTCGGGGTGCACAGGTCCGACTCTGAGTTCGTGGCCCGCGGGGTAGGCCTCGGGCTAGGCGATGTCAAGGGGCAGCGGAGCGGTAGTATTGGATCACCTTCAGACTGGCCGTACGACATCTTCGCTGAGCCGCCTCCGTGGAGTCCCGGGCCACCTCCGACTTTGCATGCTACCCGGTCCCCCCCACAAGATCTTCCAAGTTCAGACTCGGACTCCGATTGTGGTAAGTTCGATTGGTTATCTGCGAGGGTAATGATTAACTTTCGTAGCGAGTGGAGCCTCGTCCACTGGCGGCATAGACTCGGATACGGCTTCACTGGACTGGTCAGATGGCATAGACTCCGATTCCGATGCAGACGTACATAACATATCAGACTATATCAACCTATGTCGAGATCAAAGTAGATGTGCGAGCTCTACTGAAACATGGGAGCCATATCCCAATGTGACGGTACGCTGCGACTTCAAGTAGTTTATAGAGGTTGCAAGATTGGCTAATTTGCATTGCTCCCTGCGCTGCGGCTAGTACGCAATCTTGGATGTCATATCTAACTTCCCGCGACATCCGATGCCTGACGAACTGCTCCGAATCCTCCTATGGGGCATGAAGCAGCTTGGGGTCAAGGATGTGCCCAACCTCGCCGCGTTTAGACGATTTCAGGCGTTTCTCCAAGGGTCCGACACATTCACCAAAGCACGTGCATGTGTGTCCGTTCTAGGCAACCACTTCACGACGAACGACATTCTACAATCCATCCGTCTGGTACGTCTGTGTAGTAATTATCATTCAGAAGCGGGGGCTGATGTACAAATCTTCGTCTTAGGATATGTCCAATCCGATCGTCCGGGATCAACTCGTGTTCTATCCTGAGGAACCTATCGACGGTACCTCCGAGCTTCGACACTCTGCTAAATGGCTTCGCATCCTGCCAGACTGTCAGCTCACCCCGATGTGGATCTCTCCGGAGAACAAGCATTTCTACGTCATGGAGCTCGCTTGGGATAGTGTGTATGGGCATGTCTTGCCATTGCGATGGTATCTCCGCGCGGGACAAATGCACATGGAGTACTACCGAGTTGCTACAACGGAGGTCAGTGTGCGTATCAAGGTATAGTAGGCCCGTAAAATTATTCATCCGTTACCCTGCAGAATGGTCTGGAAGTTGACGATCGGGTTCGACTTAAAGGGTCGGCGGTCAATCTGAAGATGCCCCTTCCGGAGCTCCTCGACGCTTCAACCCAGTCAGGAAGATCAATCATACTTGCCGGTGTGCTCTCCCTGCGCGATCTGTCAAGTAATGTGTGTGAATTGACCTCTGGCTAACAGAATACACCCGACACCAGTGGACCGTGACAACATTGAACCCCTGGCGTGTGAAAGCAGCGGGGCGGCCCTGCTACAAGTATTTTATCCTTTTCGGGGGGGACGACGTCTCTGGCAATCGGAGCAAGTCATGGAACAAGCATTGGTGTTACTACTACTGCGCCGCCGGCCTTCCGCTCGAGTGCCTCAATCAAGAGTACTTTGTGCACTTTCTGTCTTCGTCACAGCATGCGGGTCCTCTCGAGCAAGTTGCTGCGATTACAGACCGTCTCCGGTGAGTGTATTCTCATTGAAGTAGATGTCTGCTCTCCGAGTACGAGTCTCGGAAGGAGCAGGTTTCATACTAGGAACTCACTGCTGATTGTCTAGATCGGTGAAGGATAGTGGGCTGGTCTGTTTTGACTGCGCGAATGCTTCTTCGGCCGATTCCGATGATATCGCGCGGGAGAGCTTGATCCTCCCTGACCTATTTGTCGGTACTGGTGATGGTCCCTGGCAATCGGAGTTATCCAGTCACTCCGGGGATGCTCACCCTTGTCGGTTCTGCAAAATGGGAGGGAATGTGAAGGAGCGTTCAAGTGACGAAGGGTTTCAGGCTATCATGGCGGTACGTCGCGATCATGCGGCAATATAAGGCGTGTAACTGATACTGCGGTCAAGGTCGGTGATCCTCGAACACCCCAGGGCACGCTGAACGTCATCCATATGAACCTCGAGGCGGCGACGTTCGCGAGGCGCGGTACTGCTATTGCTACTACTCAGCAAGAGACAGGAGTACTTGACAGTTTGGCTCAGACTGTCATTGATCACCTTGTCGAGCAAGGGAAGCATCTATTTGACGAGAGAGCTCCCGACGGGTCAAAGCGTTACACCAACGCAGAGATCCATGCAAATTTGGTCGCAGAGCGAGATACCGTCCTCGCTAGTGGGTGTTATATCAACAGTTTGCTCACGGACGATGGTCGGTTGTTTAATATTGGATTTGCAACATAAGTCTAACTTCTCTCTGTCGTAGCTTTCGACCCACACCAAGACACAGCTCTAGGGCGGCTTCATCTGGTTCTTCTCGGATTCACGAAGTACTTTTGGAGTGCTTTGCTTCCTCCAAGTGGACGCAAACTCACCAATACCGAGAAGGAGGCTCTGGATCACGCTGAGGCAGTTCTCCTCTCTCTGAGTCAAGACGGCCTGGGGGATCGCTCCGTCCGGGCGGACTATGTAATGCGATATCGCGGGAGCCTTGTTGGGCGACACCTTCACAGCATCACACAGGTCGCGGTCTTTCTTTTTGGAAACAGTGCCGGTGATGTCCTTCTTCGTGTTTGGGTGCGACTGGGTCGGCTCTGCGCTACACTTTTTATTGAGAAAATTAAAGACATGCGTATTTTCATCGTGAGTTGTCCGCCCGCCGGGAATGCTAACTGTCTGCCCGGTCCGGGGTCATCTCCTTCCGCGAAGTACAATGCTGACGAACTGGTTGCCGCTAGGATCGGCTCAAAATCATTGTCGAGGACTTCTACGACGCAGTTGTTCAGTTCAACCCGACATGGGTGATGTACAAGAACAAATTCCACCATCTTGCACATACTGCTCTGTTCATCGAGCGCTTTGGGCCTATGGGCCTATACGCCGAAGATCGCTTCGAGAAGTTCCATGGTGTCTGGCGCAATAGCTCCGTTTTCAGCAACCATCATGCCGCTAGTCGAGACTCTGCTGCTCATTTCAACGCGATGGATGCCACGAAGCATATCATCTCTGGAGGATACTTCCTGTGGCGGGGTCGAATAGCTCAGGCCAGCCCCAAAGTTCTCGATCTCTTCGCTCAGAGTCAAATACAGGAGCGATTTGGCATACGAAATAGAACCCCTCGCCGACCAGGTGTGTGCATATCGCTGACTCTGTCATATGATGATGTACAAGATCACACATATTAATGAACGCACTGCTGTGTCAGGGACTGTGACTTTTCCACGGTTGTCCGCCAAGTTGAGGACAGCCTGGGGGAGCATGCCGGCCTCTCACGATCCCGGTCTAGAGAGCTGTTGGCCACGCGAGGATCGTAGTGTCTGGCATTGCTTCTACCGTGAAGCCCAAAGTGTCGTGACCATTCGCGGCGACATCTGCACCTCAGGGATGTTTGTATGGAAGACTCATCCTCATCCTGGGGTAGCCCGGGTCCACTCTATCTTTGCGCGGGACCAATCTCTGTCTCGTGGAGCCTCACCAGATGTTATTGTGCGCGTCGAGCTTTTCAAAATGGGCGACATACATCCTTCAGCCGAGTGTCCGACCCTAGTCAAATCCAGTATGCATCTTGTGCGCGCACAGGTACAATATATCTCTTGAAGGCCATACACACAGCAGCGCAATATCTAACCTCTAATATTACAGGACATTCTCTTTGTGGTCAATGCTCAGCATGATTGTTTCAAGCACAAATGCACAGTCAGCTCCTCGGCAACTCGCATCCAAGAACGCCAGGAGACAACCTTGAAGGCGAAGGTTGTGCAGCATCTCGACGACTGTGATTACATTCTCAACATTTTTGTGCTCCACCATTATGACGAGCTTCTCTCGTTACTCGACCCTCGTTACACCAACCCGGTCTCTCAGGTCTCACCCGAAGTCCGACAGAGCATCCGCACGACAGCCGCCAGTGTCCTTCGCAATCAAATCCAAGCTCGAGAGACTTCAAAAGGTGCTGTCAGACAAGCTCGTGCATCTGCCAAAAGCAAGACTAGCAAATCAAACGTGATCCATACAGCGTCTGCACAGACCGAGGACTCGCAGCTTCCTCCGTCCACTGGCTCTGAGGTGCCAACCGTGGCGGCCCCGCAGCCATCCGTATCGGGAATAACTAGAAAGCGGGTGAAAGGAAAGGCAGCTGCACAGGGAGCTTCTCGAGAACAGAGAGGTTCAGGTCCAATAGAATAGAGTAGATGCGAGGACGGTTGTATGGCAGTGACATAGAGAAACGGACTCCAGCAGATTCGGACGTGCTCAGTCAAGCGTGAGAGCCCCAGCCTGAGGTGCGTTCACTTACGCGCCATAGCGCCTCGCATGCCGTCACAGCTTCCCATGCATCTCTCTGCACTCTTCCTTCATCTTTCGGATTGTATCTTCGAGACATTCTGCTGGCTATGGCATTGGGCTGTGCTAAACATCATCTACATCGAAAGTCTGAGAGGGACAGTCACGAAGTCTCGCCGCCTCCTCGCCGTGCAGCTGAAGTGTGATCTCGTACTCCAGTCCACGAAGATCTTTCTCCAGGTGCGTTACCCGATCCACGACGTCCACGGCAGATCGGGCGACCTCAGTATGCTGCTTCAAGGCCCGTTCGTATGCCTCGATCTCTTGTTCTTGTTCCTGGACCTTGGCTTCTAGGGAATCCACGCGGGCAAGCAATGATCGCACGATGATAATCACCGTATGCGCTGACCATGCCGGTGCTCCAGTTCTCTGAGGTGAGTCCCGAGCAGCAGTGCTATTCGCACGAGTCGTCTCAAGATGCACCAGTTTGGAGGAGTCTGTGGGTGGTCGAGAGTTCGCATGAGCCAGAACCAAGGTGGTCGGGTCGGACTCCTGGTGCTGTGAGACACAAGGCCTCTTTGACGGCATGGTCATGTCCGACCGTTCCGTTCCTATGATCACCGGACACCCACACCGGCACGTCAGTCAGTAACCATGGATTTAATCAAGAATTGGCCTCACCTTGCTTCTGTCCCAGTGCCTCCCAAGCAGCCCGCTTCGCTCCGACGACCTTTGACTCCACGCTGCAAGCAGGCACGTTGCACTTAGATGTCAGATTGGAATGGCACCGACAAGGTCATCGACGTACTGATCTGACCTATACATCTGATCTGGACTAACACGCAGAACCCCTTCGCACTCGAGATTGTGCCGCTGTGTAACAGTCACAGGCAGGGCCGAACCAACTTCCGGAGAGCGAGATTGATCTGTGTGGCAGCGCCGATTTTCAGTCAGTATCAAGTGCTCTAATATACGATAGCTGAGGAGATATTGACCTTCCAGCAAAGCTTGGAACACCTGGCTGTCCTCGGCCTGAGAATTCAACCATCCGGTCTGACTTTCAAATAGCCTTTGCAGGAGGAACAGGATGGGCGAAGCCAGGAAGCATGTTCAATGCAGTGAGTTGCCGTCCAACAGAACGAAGTTATGGAGAAACGAGTGTGGTTCCTCAACCACTCACCGTGCGTTCTCCATCTCAGCTCGCATGGCAGCACCTCTCTTCGTTGCCGACATACTGAGACCTTGAAGAAGATGAGCGACGTTGGCAGAGGGTGAATTGCCAAGATAGGAAGCTCACGCGCCTGTGTTTGTTCACGTTAGGTCCCAGTGGCGAGCAAACTTCAAACCTCATCGTCCCCAGGCTCCAAGCTCGTCTGCTGCCCTCTGCGTTGTCTCGAACTCATTCGTTCTGCTCATCCCCCCGCCATGGCGTCCAGTCCCAGCAGTGCTCCGGATCCGTTCCTGCCTGGCACTCCAGCCAGTAATCACCTTGGGGACCCTGGTGAGACGCCTCCGGTGTCGAGTTTCCAGCGTGGCTCTCTGCCAGTGTCGTCCGCAAGTCCGATTCCACATGGACCATGGCATTCTCCCACAGCATCCGACTCGTTTCACGATGCACTCCCCCTATCACATCACGCAGGCTCTCCCATGAGTAGCAACTTCTCGACAGCGACAGGAGCCAGCACCTTCGGAACTCCTATCACCAGCGTACCTCAGGCTTTCACCATGACCGCCCAACCCAGCTCCCGCGTCAGTGTCCGGCGTGCGGCCCTGACGGTAGGTCTCGTCTCGAAAATCATCTATCATCTCAGAAATTCTGACGCAACTGTTTTTCCAAGCGCACTGCCAGTGCTAGACTCAGCGATCATGAAAGTGACGATGAGCATAACATACCGGGTGCGCCACCTGCGAAATATCAACGCATCGCCGAAAGCATGGGGCTTCCTCCAGAAAAGGCAGCTGAGGTCGCACAGACAGCTCTTGTACGTTGTCTCACATCGTGCAACAACTCCGTTGTAATGAACCCCCGGGTCTCTGCCTATCTTAGCTCACCCCACGAACTGTCCGTGTTATAACCCATGCGCGCATCGCCATGCTCAACGACCTAGCCATCAGTCTGCGAGCTGCTCAAGCTGCCGCTGCCGAGAAGCACTGGGTCATGCCTGAGGAGCTCGAGGTGTGTCTTTTGCCAACCACATCCATCACTATCTGTCACTAACGTGACTCGATGTACCATCAGATTACCATCAAGAAGCGAGCACACATCGCGCTGTTCACTCCCCTCCCCTATGCATGGAAGCAGGGGCGTATCACTGTCATATATGTAATGTTCAACTTTAAGATATATCCTCCTCAATCTGTGCGCTCACAGTGCTCACATTGCAGGCTATCCTCAAGAAGAAGAAAGAGTTACCTGCAGATATCGGAAAGCACCCGAGCTGGAAAGCCGCGATACGCACCGAGATTAGCGATGTGCTCTCTCGCGCCCGATTCAAAGTGAAAGCGCTCGTACGTCGCAATCCTGCTTCGGCAGATCATTCTACTGTTCGCTGACATGGTCTTTCTGACGCAGATCCTTGGTACCCTCGAGCGTGAAGATCCTACGCAACGAGTTGATATCTACACCATGTGTCTGCGCCTTCTCGAAGATCTCAAGCTGAACCAGCGCAATGTCCACATCACAGACGAAGTGCTCGCAGGCTTAGCTTATCTGGTAGGGGTCCTCTCTGAGTCGTTGTATTACTGATTCATTTTCGCTCACACCATTCTCCTATTGTTAGCGAAAGATGATGCAAGCGGAGAGGGCGGCAGCCGCCGTTGGACGGGACATGTGGGACATTCTCGACGTCCGTGTTCGCGCTACGCGGGGTGAACATCACCACAATGATGCTCGTCGCATCGCGTAAGTTCAGACGTCATGCACGACAATGAATCTTTATTGACTTAACCGGTAGAAACATGAATGCATGGCTTGCCGACGATCAACTCGAACATGGAGATGTCCCCGCAGATGTTACACCGAGTAACAGTCTTGGATCTATGCAGAAGACCGTATTCGAAGCTATGCAGGCCGAGACATATGGAGACGATGTCGAATAGGTACCTCCTGTACATGTACTGTACTGTTATGTGAAGACCTCATAATACTAGTAGACATTCGAACTGTACACGTGCTGTACTCACGATCACCGTCAGTGTACGCAACAGGATGCGTAGACGAAATGGAGCGTACTGGCTGAGAGTCCCCAGAACACTATCAGCGTGGCCACCCAAGCATTCAGAATGCTTCTACTACAGACACTGTAATAGTACTATGATCAAAACTATACTCTTTGTGAATCGAAACATCGGACATCCTCAGGAGATTATGTACATGATCGATATCCAGAGATGTACTGATGGAGCCTGTCACAATATCCTGATGGGCATTATCCGACCTCGTCGATCAGATATCTTCGTTGTATCCGCGCATTTTCAGTGTGTATCCGTATTGCGATCCTTCTCAATATCATCAACGTCCGGTTTGCACATTGCCATCATTCATCCCACTTGATCTTCCGCCACTGCCCGCTCCTTTTCCCGGTGATTCGTCCTTGACCGACTCGGGGCGCCGCTTCGGGTCCGGTATTGGGCTCACAAACACGCATACGTTGGCTGAACCTCTAAGGCAAGACCTTCAATATACAGACGGAATTCATGGCCGCCATCCTGAACCTGGGACTGTGGCGAGCAATTACCTCCCCGTGACCTGGACCGAAAACATCGGCTCAATCAATAGTTATGACACGGCGGATAGTAGATTATACACATGGGCTTGCAAGATGCCCGGTTTCTAAACCGGTCAGACTTGCAAGCCCCAGGAACAGTGATGCAGATCAGTGCGCCCGTCGCGCGCTCTGATGCTCATATCAGCGCGTGCGCAACGGGCCCACTAACGAGCAATAGCCGAGCCATCGCTGATGGGGCTGCCCGCCGCCTCTGCTCGCCTCTGCCCGAGTTGCGAAGAGGGAGAGCAGCAGTAGGGGGCAGACAGAGTCAGTGACATTGATGGGGAGCATGAGGAGAGGCGGGTAGAGGCAACGGGCAGCGGGGAGGCGGGAATACCAACGGCGGGAACATTAGGGGTGCTCAATTTTGGTCGGTCGTCGCTGGTCGGTCGCTGCTGGTCGTCGGCTACAAGCTGATGAAAGATGCGACCCTTTGCCGATGTCAAACGATTTCTTGAGCGCCTCTGGCATTAACAGGAGATGTCGCCCGCATTTGGTAGCTGAAAGCTTAGGTAACATTGGTGGGATAACTATCCAAGCTGTTTGCGACCTCCAAACGGCCGCAGAAATTCGTGGTCGCGATAAAGCATGTCAACAGACACGTCGCGTGGGTTTCTGTGAGCTGAGGGAAGGGTTTGAGGGGCTCAGCATATGTGCTTCAACCAAGCAGTGTCCTGGAGCTGTAGGGTTTAGTTAGGGTTACGCCTGCGAATTACTGCTCGACTTGTTGGTGGCTCCTCGCATCAGCGTTTGGCTCCACCTAGCCGACGACCAGCAGCGACCGACCAGCGACGACCGACCAAAATTGAGCACCCCTATTAATGGCGGGGAGAACGGGCGCGTTTTCAACGCCCGACGCCCGCATCAACGCCCGCCACCTGAATCCCCGCCCGCCACCTGCCGCCTGCCGCCCATCGCTTCCATCCTGTTCCCGCCGCCGCCTATACTCGATTGATGATTGGGAAGAGTTGCGGGGGTAGGCCGTGCGTCAGAGGTGCATCATGAGCGAGTAGAGGAGGCGGGCAGAGGTCGCGGACGGAGGCGGCGGGCGCAGCCTGCGCGGCGGCGGGGGGAAGCGATGGGCGCTGACGGGGATGGCATTAGCTGCCCTCAATTGTAAACTCACCTTAAATCGGGAGGAAATCTCTCGAGTGATGGTGATGGGCGCGCGACAGCCGACTGACAGCCGGACGCGAAGGACAGCGACCGTTCGACTTGCAAACATCCATCCCTCCCAGTCAGCTCCTTCGGGAGTCTTTTCAACTGGATAATACACATCTCGACGTCGTTGCCGTTCGAACGAGACGCTACATGGCTAGTGCGGTGAAGAAACATAGGCATGTTTGAGTTTTCTCAAGAGCGTCTCGAGTTCGGCTGTCACCACCGCCCATCACCATCACTCGAGAGATTTCCTCCCGATTTAAGGTGAGTTTACAATTGAGGGCAGCTATTGATGCCGGCAGCCGTAGGGATTGATGAACTTCATCGATGCGACGGTTCTCCCCGCCGTTGGTGTTCCCGCCTCCACCTCTGCCCGCTACCTCTACCCGCTGCCTCTCCCTCACCCAATCCCTCCCAGTCCAATAACCACACACAGAGCAGTGACAGGCGGAGGCGGCGGGCAGAGGCATCGGGCAGACTCGTTGGTAGGAAGTCGGCTATTGCTCAATAGTGCGCCCGTCGCGCGCGCTGATGAGCATCAGCGCGCGCGACGGGCGCACTGATCTGAATCAGTGTGCCTGGGGCTTGCAAGTCCGAGCGGTTTAGAAACCGGGGAACTTGCAAGCCCATGTGTAGACGGCTCGCGGATACTAGTAGTGAGCAGGATATATGGTACAACTTCAATCGAAGGGTATATCTGGCGCTAAATGGTGCTTACACTCAAATCTGGGCGTTGCTGCGTGGAGTGACTTTTCCAACAACAGCCATCATCAAGCTCGACTTGAGGCAGTGGGATGCCCACGGAGAACCCCTGCCCAAGACATCTGAAGCACGGGAACACGCTCTCATACACGCCCTCAAAGTGTATCCCCGCGACTCCCGGCGGGATCCAATCGAATTTCTCTCCATTGCCTCTCGCATATCTGTCGAGTTCGCCCCCACGGACACAACATTCCGAGCCCAAGAAAACCCGCAGGGAGGTGGCTTCTTGAAGTGTATCCTACCCACCAAGACTCGCGCATGCTCGGATGACCCTAGGTCGAAGTTCCACCGAGTTATACTTGACGACTGGTTCAAGCTCATCTACCCACCTGCCGAATACAACAACAGCATCTCGCATCTCGCATTTCACGCCGACTTCGCATTGCTGTCTGCAGCAACGATGAAAAGGATCCTTTCGTGGCAGGATGGCATGAGTGTGTGCAACCTGAAGGAGATCGTACTGAGGAACACCGGTGAGTGTCCTCGAAATTCGTACCCCGTTTCGTCGCTCACTGACAGTCACGGTCGATCCTTTCGCCGTAACTCAAGGCGACCCATACGAGCCGTTACTAACGCAAACCCTCCAAGCACTATTCCACGACGTCGTTCCGAAAGCCCGCCAAATCGTGCGCCTGAAGTTGTATGGGATGCCCCGCCCGGACGTCGACCACTTCGTGGGTTACCTGTTAAGCGCTTCAAGCTTAGTACCTCCCAATCGGTCTCGCGAATCGGAGGGGCCCACTGATATAAGTATAACTGTCCACTTCATGCATGTCATGCCCGTAACCCGGCCGGAATCGCGGCGGCGAGGCGCTAGCCGAAAGGGCTGGTTCCGAGGGCATGGCCACCGTGACGAGCGCACTAAGTATTGGGATCGCGTATTCAAATCCATCTCCGAAATCGATGGGCGATGGACGAGAATGGGCCACTGGGGGCTTTCACGTTGGTTGAACGGTCCAAATGACACAAGAATATCAGTTGTCGAGGATCCACGCGTCGACCGTAAAGCGAGCGAAGGATTTCCGGAGTAAGTTGCATGTGTCGGAGCCAGTACGGACTGGCTTGATGAATATGTACTATATAGTATCGTCCGCGTGTACCTCGCATTGCGTTTTGGCCCCGTCCTTGCCGACGGTAAGGCATTAGAGCCTCGATACGACAACGTCTCGCCATTCGACGACGGCGGAGTCGTCGACCCCGTTCTTATTGAGAAGCTTGAGAATGGTCTGGGAGACGTTGTGTGCAGTGTCGGGAGAGGCAGAGCCGGGCGGGACGCCGACCCAGACGACGGCGGGGCCGAGGCTACCCCCATCCGTCTTCCCGTCCAGGTTGTGGACGAAGCCGTTCGGGCCGTGCGTGTAGAAGCGCGCGGCATCGAGGGCAGAATAGTAGGAGACGGCAGCCTTCACGATGTCGCGAATCGGATCAAGGACAGTAGGCCAGAGCTTGCCGAGTGCGGTGTCGTCGGCGCCGTAGACAGACTTGACCACGGGCTTAGCGTACTTGTCGGTGGGCCCGTGGAACGGTCTGGTGAGGTAGTCGGAACGATATAGGAGCTCTGGGCACTCGCCCTCGCCAGCGATGCCGTTGTAGTAACAGAGGCGTTCGTAGTCGGTGGGGGCGTGCTCGGACACGACAGTCGCCTCGCTGCCGACGGTGAAGGCTAAAAAGGTCGATTCGCTCAGGGTGGGAGAAGTCGGCGACACAGGAGCCTTATCGATGCCCAGGGCAGCAACGCACTGAAGAGCCCACTTGTTCGGTTCTGGACGGAAGGTGGTTAGTCCAAAATGGGCGTGGAGGATCGAAAAACGACTCGCTTATTAGGTCCGGACGCTTCTTCATGAGATCAAGAGCGGTCTTGGCCAACTTGGGCGCGCCTATAGGGAGTATAGTCAGTACGACATGGATGCTGTAATTGGTAGACGGCGAGGAGGAAGAGCGAGCAGACGAGGGCGAGCGAACAAGTCAACCCTCTCGGAACGACGAGCTGGCGACTCGCCTTTGTCCAGGACTCCAATCTTCTTCAGTTCATCGTCTGAGTAGGGGAAAGCTGCGACAGGTCAGCGTCGAATCGACAAAGAATAAGGGATGGGACGTACCAGTAGGATCCTTAGCAATATTCGTATCAGAAGCCATTGCACTAGATGTGGTTCGCAGAAGTCTGTGATCGCAGAGTTGGGCTGGGGGATGTGACTAGCGTTACACAACGTGAGGAGGAAGCCTGTCACGGTGGCATGCATTGTGGCAGAGCTTGTCAGTGTTTCACCATCTCATTCACCCCAAAATGCAAGCCTGATTGACAGTGGAGGTCCTTCCAAAGCTTTCCCTCGGTCAGAATAAGTTCCGATTCTGTCTTAGAATCGGTATTCTACTAGCAATGGACCGAACGCCACAATGTGTACGCTCCAATCAGATATGTGCGCCTCTTTCCCTCCCTGCAGGAAGATTACGGGAATGCTCGCGTGAACCCGGGGAACGGCCCGCATTCGGGCCGCTACCCTCCAGTCTTTCCGTCGCCTCTCTGATTGGTCCGTACACACCCCTCCTGGCGCTCGTGGCCGTGACACTAGGCCGTTGTACCTGCATCTAATGGGCTTCATTTACCGGGATCTGAAGTAGTGGTCTATCACCGTCTGGGCTTGTACTGCGGGTTTTGCTCCCGCGAATGACTTTGTTCTTCTGCGTGTACCGTCCTTGCGCAACTGTCCTTCGCTCGCCAGCGCGCCACTGGCATCTTTGAATGGACCTGAGATTTGCTCTGGGCACTGTGTCTCGCTCGCAAGACAGTTTCACGGGGAAAACACCGACATATGCGTGTGTAGTACTCTATCATACCAGAGCTTACATTTGGCACTATATTGTTTCTTGTCCCCCGTATATACCGACCTCGAACGGCAGGCGCGTTGAGGGCGGGCCTTGCGCCCGGCCGATGCGCGCCATAAATTTACTTACGTGACTTCCAAGTTCAAGTTCCTCTTAGCTACTTCTATTGCAGCAGACTTATGATATTAGTTTGTTTGACAACTTGATGCTTCTTGCTGCATAATTACCTTCTCATTCCTAGCACTCCCCTCCAGAATCGGACCTAGCGGGCGCAGCTCCGCGCTCAGCAAACAAGTACTATGCTATAAACCACTCCAACTGATACCGTATCACAGCGCCAGTGAGCGGGCCGAGGGAAGTGATGTTACCCAGTGTGACATTGGGATCACACGCCATCACGGGCCGATGGCCTAAACGCCCGTTCCTGCTACCGATCGCCGCAACAGCGGCGCTGCCCCTTTCGTTTCTGAGAACCCGTACAATTCTGCGTACTTGTCAGAGCACAGGTTGAAAACGTTGAAAGCGGAACCTGATGTATGTATATAGTTCCATGTAATTCAACTACAAGCAGCGATGACAACGTCCAATGGCGTTTCATTTCTTAAAATTCTTTCTGCCTGCATATCGAGAACACTCAAAGAATCTGAAGAGGCGGGCACAAGTTGCTACTACGACTTGCACCGTTGTGCAAGCACCGATCGCGACTTTTCATTCGCACACATTCAGGGCTCGCCTGCCATGCAACGAGTCAACTGCAATCTATATGGACACAAGTAGTACGCTGTACAATAAACTACGACGTCTCTAACGCAAAAACGAACCAGAAGGAAGGGGAAGGAGGATTAGAATTATCAACAGCAGTTCAAGTTCCGAGTATACGTGCGAAGCGTCTGATCGTGATGTACATGTAGCTTATAAGAGCAGCGCATGCACGCACGCGCATCTGGAGTCTGCGCCACCTCGAGCGGACGCATACCGCCCGCGCCACAGCTGGTGCGAGAGAGAGAGAGAGGGATGTAGAGTATATGCAGGCTATGTATACGTATGGATGGACGAGTATGAGCAGACGGGTATGGACTACATGTACGGTGGTGCGGCTGATATACAGTGGACTCTCGGGGAGGGCGAGCGAGACGAAACGGACACGGATGCGGACATGGACACGGATACGGACACGGACACGGATATGGACAGCGAGGAGCGAGGAGCGGGGGAGAGCACGCAGAGCAAGGGAGCATGTCCGTCGAGGCCATGCGGCGGCAGCGGCCGCGACTAGACGTGCAGCATTAGGCATGAGTCGGCGTAGAGAGTGGTGGATGGACTCTGAGGGTCCGGAAAGGGAGAGGGAGAGGGAGAGAAGCGAGCGGGGTCGTCGCCGGGACTCGCCCGGCGCACCGCTGGATATTATGCCGAGCCCGAGAGTATATGTACTTCAGCGGAACGGAAGGCGGTCGACGGCAAGACTACAGCACGTCCGAAGCCTAGTTGACCGCCTGCTGCTGCTGGGGCCGCGCCCAGTCGAACGCGACGCCGTCGACGGGGCTCGGGTAGTCGACCTGCATCTCGTTCTCGGCACCTTTTGCAGCGCCGAGGAGCCCTTGGCCGCCCCCGTGGCAGAGCGCGGCCGCGAACGCGTCCTCGTCCTCGACGATGCACAGCGGGGACGCGCCCGCGACGGAGAACGGCGCGGCCGTGAGGCCGTAGTTGTCGAACGTCTGTGTGCGCCGGGCGAGCGGGCGGCGCTGCGGGGTGAGCGGGGTCGTCGGGCTCTGGGAGGGGTGCGGCGAGGTGGGCGAGAGGCTGAGGCCCGGGGTGGGCAGCGCGGGGAGCGGTGCGCTTGGGGGCGGGAGCGCGGGAATGGAAGGCACGGAGCGGCGGATCCCGCGGCGTGGTCTGGGCGCGCGAGAGAGGATGGGAAGCGGTCGTGAGACAGATCGTGCAGGCGTGCAAGCGAGCATGATGCGTGATGCATGAGGAACGGACATGGATCGGTTCGGCGTGTCAGTGCCGCGTCGGGACATGGGGGAAGGGCGTGCTGCACTTACCGTAGGACGGTACCGAGGCTGCCGCTGCGGAGCCTGCCAACGATGCCTGTGGGTTTGGGGCTGGGCCTGGCTGTGGGCGAGCCCGAGGGGTCGACGAAGGTCGCGATGCCAGATGCGGTAGAGAGGATGCTCGCGTCGCTGCCTGAGCGAGAGCGGAGACTGCGCTGGGCGGAGGCAGCTGCCTGACGCACCGGTGCGGAAGTCTTCATGGCCGCAAGGGGCGAACCAGCCCCTGCGAGAGAGGACCGCCGTCTGCGGAGACGGGGTCGGGAGTCGTCTGACGGGGCCACAGAGATGCTGGGAAGTACCTGGGAGTCGTCGCCCACATTAGGGTAGTCGCTGTCTCTGTTATGGAGAGTGGCGGGGGCTGTTGGGGTGGTCTCGTCCGGAAGACTCGATGAGGCCGCACGGGGCGTGGTCGGGGAGGACGGCCGGGGTGTGGTTGAACGGGGATTCAGGGCCTGAGGAGCGAGGAGACCAGAAGAGAAGAAGGTCGAGTAAAAGGTGGCCATGTTTGGGAGGTGGGTGTGCTTGTATGTCGCGCACAGAGGATGGGTATGTATATGCGGCGTGAAGTGGAGCGTAATGATTTCGTTGGAGCTAAGTCTCTGGTGTGCGCCAAGGTCGAGCTCCGTTTATTCAACAGTCTATAAGGCAGGAGAGAATGGACAAGCAGGCGAGCGGGGGGAAGAAGAGCACGGATGGTTTTATAGGGCTATGTAGCAGAGGCTGGAGCTGGGCTGGAGGAGGGGGAGGTTCTGGGGGAGGCTGAAGGCAACCGGAAACGAACGGATAATGGCTGGCAGAGACGCCCGTTGCCAAACAACGCGTACACAAGCTCCGGCGTCTCCACTCCCCGTTGCCTTCGATATGTCTCCATCGAGCTCAAGTCCCTCGTTTCCTCGACTCCCTTCGCCCACATTGTCTCCCTTTAACCTTACCTACTCGACGCGATTCTCGCCAATGGCTACCGCTGCTTCGGGATCCAGATCCATTGACCGCTTACTAGCTGGGAAGGACTTCATAAAGCTGTAGCTGGCTGTTTCCTCGCGGGCGGTGCAACAGGAAGTGCTTCCTTTGAGGACAAACAAAGCACAGCGACATGCAGCTAGTCAATGTATCACGCTATACATGCGATGTCCTGTGTATCACGGACTCTCTAGGGCTCACTGCATGCAATCATCTCGGACACTCGCGACGTGCACGGCTGCTCGGAACTATTGGGACACGTATAATCGCACACCGCTCAGTTTGGCAGAATGACCGCCGCTTCTACGGCGGAGTCTGGATGCTGCAAAGTGGGGCAGCTTTCCGCTCAAACGTCGTGAGCCAGAGGGCATGATGTCATACGTAGTCTGACAGCCAGACTACGTATACAACCCCAGTCGAGCTCCTCTCCTAGCGCCTGCGCACGCGCATATATACCCTCTCAATCGATGCATCCTCCTCACTGTTCTGCCCTCACCTCACCTCTTCATACACACCCAGTCACCCCCAGCTTTACACCATGTCGTACAACAAGGAACTCGACCCCTACTCCGCCAAGGCTCAGAACGACAACCTCAGCCCGCAGGAGAAGATCGAAGGCCTCCACGCGATCGTCAAGAACGTCAAGACCGGTATGCTCACTACGCGCTCTTCTGCCGGCGAACTCCACTCTCGCGCAATGGCCCCCGCTGGACGTAGGTCCACCCCCTTTGCTCACCGAGATCCCTCAAACTGACGGAACTCTCGACGCATATAGCCGTGTCACCTAGTCAGGTGACACTCGTCTTCATCGCGAACCGCGCCTCGCACAAACTCGACGAGATCGAGAACGACTCGCACGTGAACGTCTCCTTCTACGACGAGTCCAACACCAACTGGGCGTCCTACTCGGGCGTCGCCAAGGTCTCGCAGGACAAGGAGCAGATCGCGAAGTACTGGAGCTCCGCGTGAGTCCCCTTCTCCCTTCTCTCGATGGAACCAGACCCGCGCGCAGGCTGACACTGCCCGGCCGCAGGACTTCTGCGTGGTTCGGCGACCTCGGCGACGGGATCCACAAGGGCGACAAGAATGACCCGCGCGTCGCGCTCATCGAGGTCGTGCCGAACGAGATCCGCTACTGGATGGCCACGCGCGGTGCGGTCGGACGTGCGGTGGACGTCGCGGTCAGCGCAGTCTCGGGCAAGACCGCTGCGCCCGGCGAATTGCGGACGATCACGAAGGATGAGGTGCGTGTATGCGCAGGATCACGTCGTTTGGGCTTCGTAGCTGACAGCCGTGGCTCGTTGCGCGCTAGATATCACTGGTTCATGGCTTGATGACGAAGTAAAGGTTGAAAGGATAGCTTGTTTGGATCTGTACGCACGAATCAATTGCAATGTACGATAGGTTCATTTTGATGCATTTTGCCCGTTACCGGGTGAACACCCTGCCACCGAGACATTCTGGAACTTAAGAAAGGGCGAGGCAGGCCTTTCCGTCGTCTGTACAGTCGACTTTTTGCAAGCTATGTATATGTGAGTCCTCCCTATTACCGCACCTGACCGAATGATTCACTCTTGTGCAGCCGGGTCATCGCAGCCGACGTGAGAAGCTCAGTGGGACTGCTGCGCGAGAGCGCTCCGACTCCAGCTCGAGTTGAGCCGCGCGTTTGCGCCTACATATATGCAATGCCCATCGAAGACATTAATCCCACAAACGCCTCTTACCCCATTTCTCCTAGGTGCAGTCACCTCCAAGCTCCCCCAATCTCGACCGCGACCGCGACGACCAGCACACGCACACAACGCACACAACTTCCAAGTCCAACACCATGTCCCCGCGCTCCTCCCCGGCGGCCCCTCAGGCAGCGCTCTTCCGCCCCATCCAGGTCGGCGCCATGCCGCTCAGCCACCGCGTCGTCCTCGCGCCGCTCACGCGCTGCCGCGCGGACGCCGCGCACGTCCCGACGGACCTCGTCGTCGAGTACTACCGCCAGCGCTCCTGCGTGCCCGGCACGCTGCTGGTGTCCGAGGCGGCGAGCGTCGCGCCGCAGGCGGGCGGGCTGCTGAACGCGCCGGGGATCTGGGACGACGCGCAGGTCGCGGCGTGGCGAAAGGCGAGCACACACATCTGCATATCTCTTGAAATGCGCGACTCGAGCCCCGCGGGTTTGGAGCGGACATTGCGAATGTGATTGGCAATGTTGGCTCGCTGCGCTGGGGCAGCCTGTCAACAACATTATCGTCGTCGTCCACGCTAGCCAGCTATGGGGTCGCCGCGAGCGGCGCGCTGACGTGCTTCCCGGCAGGTGACGGACGCCGTGCACAAGAACGGCTGCTACATCTTCCTGCAGCTGTGGGCGATGGGGCGCGCCGCGCGCCCGGCAGTGATGGAGAAGGACATGGGCTACCGGCAGGTCGCGCCGTCGCCTGTTGCGCTCCGCACGCACCCCGCGGACGTCCCGCACGAGCTCCGCACAGACGGTGCGTCCCCCCCCCTCCTCTTTGGGCCTCTTACATTACACCCGCGGTGACGTCGACGCTCGAGATGAGTGGAAGTGTGGCTGACCCGCTGATGCCCCGCAGAGATCGCGCAGTACGTGCGCTGGTTCGGCGACGCCGCGGCGCGCGGCGTGCACGGGGCCGGGTTCGACGGCGTCGAGGTGCACGCCGCGAACGGGTACCTCGTCGACCAGTTCCTCCAGGACGTGTCGAATCGCCGCACGGACGCGTACGGCGGGTCGGTCGAGCGCCGCGCGCGGTTCGCGCTCGAGGTCGTGCGCGCGGTCGTCGACGCGGTTGGGGAGAGCAGGACGGCGATACGGCTGAGCCCGTGGAACAGGCATCAAGGTCAGTCTGCTCACCCTCCGTACACTTACATGACGTCGGTGTGACAGTGGGGTGGCTGTGGTGAACGGTGAACGGTGAACGGTGGTCCGGTCTCGGATACTGGATACTGAATATCGGCAACCGAATGCAGATATGGGCATGGACGACCCGGTGCCGACGTTTGCATATCTCGTTCAGCAGCTCAAGGAGCGGCACCCGCGCCTCGCCTTCATCCACGTCGTCTCGCCCCACGCGCCGGGAAACGCGCCCCCCGCGGACGAGTCGGTGCGCGCCCCGTTCCGCCCTTCCTGCACATCACACAGAGGAGCTCATGATCGCCCGTGTCCCGTGGGCAGACGGCGGACTTCATCCACGACATATGGGCTCCGCGCCCGCTCGTCTCGACGGGCGGCTACACGCGCGAGTCGGGCCTCAAGCAGGCGGAGGAGCGGGGGCAGCTCATCGGGTTCGGGGTCGCGTTCCTGGCCAACGTACGTCCATACGCTGTCCGCTCGCGATCGGTGGACTTGTTGAGATACTGACGCTTTGCTGCACCCAGCCGGACTTGGTGTACCGCCTGCGCGAGGATGTGCCGCTCAACGCGCCGGACGTCAGCACGTTCTACACCGCGGGGAGCGCGGAGGGGTACACGACGTACCCGTTCTGCGAGGGCTTCCTGGCGCGTAGCGGGCACCAGGCTGCTTAAGCGTGGAGGACAAGTTAGACTCGTGCAAGACTAGAATGTGAAGTCCTGCGGCATAGGTTAATGACTGTCGAGAGAGAATATTGAGACGATATCTGGAGTTGGAGGACGCGACAGGCGACGCGACGCGGTGTGACATAACGCGCCAGTCACACTAGGTTTCGCCCGACGCCAAGTGCAGGGTTAGCGCTCGGCGCGTACCTCTGATTCTGACTGTCTGAGTGTTTTCCTCGAGCTCCTCTTTCTCCGCCTCTTCCTGCTCGGATCCGCTTCGCAAGCTACAATTGAGGCACACAGTATAACAGGAGACGGTCAAGGCTGGCGCCTTGATTGAGTACAGTATCAAGTGAGTACGGCGAATACACTAGTGATTCCGAAACTTCACTTCGGCCTGCCATCAGGTATTGAAACTTGCTCAATCGTCCAGGCCTATGTATACCCTGCAGACCGCGAATCCATCAGCGAAGTTCGTTGGATCTACTTACAGTATCATTAGCTGGCTTTGACACTATAGACTAATCGTCATAGGTTTGTGTTCCTTGATGCGACAACGTGCTCCCCTATGCTCCCTTAGAGTCACCGGTACCCGTCCTGAACCATGCCAAGCTTCCTATTGAACTACCAGTGGCGTTATAACAACGTCCAAGAGCGCCCCCTAGCGCTCTCTGCTAATCATCAAATCAAGTTTCAGCAAACCGGATGATAAGCAACGTCGCACACACCCTCCCACCTCCTCCAACTTCTTGGCGTGTTCTTGATGAGCTCTCGCACGAGCTATATCAACGAGTGCTCGGCACTATACATCAACTGCCGTTCCCCGCCCCTCTCTCTTCATTTTCTGCGTTGAGCGGTTTGCGCCCACCGTCGTTCCTTCACCGACCATGCCGTCTTTTACCCGGTCGCTGGCGTGGACTTCGCTGCTGCTCTCGGCCACGAGCCAGCTAGCTCGCGCGGAGGACGTGCTGTATAGCCGTCGGGCGCTGCAAAAGCGCCATGCAGAGGGAGGATACAATATCTGTGAGTGAGGCCATGTCTGCACACCGAACACGCGTCCTGAGTGCACTTCGCCAGCCTTCTATCACGTTAACGATGTCCACGCACATCTTGACGAGTTCAGCTCTTCTGGCACGGACTGCACGACCCCCGCAAAGGGATGCTATGGTGGCTACGCGCGCATCAAGGAGGTGGTCGATGAGACGCGTCCTGGCCACAAAAACAGCCTGTTTTTCAGCGCGGGCGACGAGTTTCAAGGGACGCTCTTCTACACTTATTACGGCGGGGAGAAGATTGCGGAAACGATGAACCAGATGGGCTTTGACGGCATGACGATCGGCAACCACGAGTTCGACGGGGGCGACGACAAGCTCGGCGCGTTCCTCGCGAACCTCACGTTCCCCGTCATCTCTGCGAACATCTTCTCGGACAACGCGCTGCTCAACAAGACGATCAAGCCGTTCCACATCTACGAGGAGCACCAGCTCGCGGTCATTGGCGTCACGACGGAGACCACGAAAGGGATCTCGAGCCCCGGGCTGGGTACGACGTTCACGAACGCGATCGAGGCGGTGCAGAACACCATCAACTTGATCCATAACACGACCAACATCACTCGCATTGCCGCCTTGACCCACATCGGATACGAGGAGGACCAGAAGCTTGCGGAGCAGACGACCGGTTTGTACCTTATCATGGGCGGTCACAGCCACACCCCGCTCGGCGACTTCGAGGGAGCCGAGGGCCCGTACCCGACGATCAGGAAGAACAAGAACGGTGATGAAGTGTTCATTGTCACTGCGTACCGCTGGGGCGAATACCTCGGCTACATCGACGTGTGAGTGCGCCTTCACTTGTTGCAGTAGCGCGTTCCTATTGACCGTCGTCGCAGCGTTTATGACGAAGACGGCAAGATCCTCGAGTACCACGGTGCTCCTGTCCACCTCACGAACCAGACGAAGCAAGAGCCCAAGCTGCAGGCGCAGATCGAGGGCTGGCGCAAGCCGTTCGAGGCGTTCGCCGCCGAGGTGGTCGGCAAGACCGCGGTCGAGCTCGACCAGACCAAGTGCCAGAAGGAGGAGTGCCTCCTCGGGGACCTCATCACCGACGCGATGCTCGCGTACCGCAAGAACGCGACGGCCGACGTCGCGTTCGCGCTCACGAACGCGGGCGGCATCCGCGCGACGATCGCCGCCGGGAACATCACGCGCGGCGAGGTGCTCACGAGCTTCCCGTTCGGGAACGCGGTCGTCGAGCTCGCGTTCACGGGCAGGGAGCTCTGGACCGTGCTCGAGGGCATCTTCTCGCGCGTGAACCAGGTGAACGGCCGCGCGGTCACGAGCGGCGTGCAGGTCAGCAAGGGCGTCACGCTCGCGTACAACCCCGCGGCGGAGAGCGGGCACAAGCTCGTCGGGCTCGCCGTCGGGGGCAAGGCGGTTGCGCGGGACTCGGCGGAGACGTTCAAGGTCGTCACGGTCGACTTCCTCGCCTCGGGCGGGGACAACTTCTGGGAGGTGCGCAGCGACTTTGTCGCGCTCGACACGCTCGACGAGGTCCTCACGGCGCATATCGGGAGCTACGGGGACAAAGAGATCAACATCGCGCTCGAGGGTCGGATCGTCCAGACGGACAAGACGGCGCCGTCTGGGGGCTCGAACGCGGCTGTGGCCATTGGGGTCAGCTCTGTTGTTGCGGTTGTCGCGGGTGTGCTAGGTTTCTGGGTATTGTAAGCGTGTACGTACCTTCTGCCAGTAATGAGCGGCGGGACAATTGTATCATCCTCACATCTGGGACTGTAGCCTACTACCTCTGCAAGCGCCAAGAGTCAGACATGACACCTTTCATTAACATGAGTACAAGTTACGCCCCCTCAGAGAGCATGTCGCCCAACATCCACGTCCTCTACGACCATATACTACAGCTGCGTCCAAGTCGCGCATCCCAAGTATTGAAATCGGGCGAATATTCTGGAAGCAGTTGTTGCTTAGACACCGTCGCAACGGATGGGGAATATGGACATTCGCCGTCGCTTTCGAGCACTCGCGTGAAGCTGGCACCCTCACCTTGACCGAACTGTCGTAAGTATGTGACTTTGAACCTGTCGGCTAGATCGCCTTCTGTAGGGTTTCCGCAACCGCAGAGCACAAAGCCTAAGTGCCCTTGACTACAGCTTCATTCTGTCGGGTCCATTGTCCAGATGTATAATACATGCATGTGTGTACTTCGCACCAATCAGTCTAACATGGCGTCTAGAACGCACTCTTCTCGCACTGCAAAGCTCAAGCCTGCGTCTTCAAGAACTCCTCCGAGAACGGATACGTCGTGTAACCGACCGGGTCCATGGGCGTGTAGAGCGTCGTCATATCCAGCTCGTTCAGCGGCAGGTTCTCCCGGAACCGGAACGGCAGGTCGGGCTGTGCGTGAGCATACGACGGTTATTAGCGTCCGTTCCGAGTCTGGCGCCGCCCGGCGCACTCAAGTGCTAGTGTTCACTCACGTTAGACAGGAAGGCGGTTCCGTATGCGATGATCTGGCCCGTCTCCTCTGCGGTCTTGATGCCCGACTCGCGCGTGAAGCCGCCGTTCGTGATCGTCGCCCGCGGCGCCCACAGCTTGTGGATGAAGTCCGCTTGCTGTGCGGAGCGTCAGCATGCGTGGCTCTCGTGGATGTGCCGGAGTACGTACCGACGGGTCTGCGGGCGAGCGCCCGAGGGGTGCCGCCGGGTCGATGGTGTGCAGGTACGCGAGGTCGGGGAAGCGCGCCTTGATCTGTTCGACGAGGTACGAGAACGTCGGGACGGGGGCCGCCATCCCCATGTCTGCGCCGCACACACACACGCACATCAGCCGTGCGACACAAGAAAGGAACGGACGGAACCGACCTTGGTACGTCGCCCAAGGGCTCAGGCGGATCGCGGTCTTGCGCGGGCCGACGGCGTCGACAGTGGCCTGGAGGGCCTCGAGCGCGAACCGCGCGCGGTTCTCGATCGAGCCGCCGTACGCGTCCGTGCGCGTGTTCGTCACGTCCTGCAGGAACTGGTCGATGAGGTACCCGTTCGCGCCGTGCAGCTCGACGGCGTCGAACCCGGCGCCGTGCACCGCGTTGTGCGCGGCCTTTGCGAAGAAGCCGACGTGCTGCTTGATCTCTGCGTCGTGGTGCGAGTGGTCAGCGGTGGCCCGTACTGTACGGCGGCGGATTTCGCAGCTCACCTTCGACGGTCATTGCGCGCGGGACGTCCTCGGGGCGTTCCTTGAGCGCGATGGGCGAGGCGGCGACGTATTCCAGCGACGGGCTTTCTTTCTGGAGGACGATTGGGCGGGCGGCGCGGCCGAGGGCCCAGAGCTGGACGACAATGTAGCTCTTGTTCGCGTGGACGGCATCGACTACCTGTGTACGTGAAGGACGGACCGGTCAGCGTGACATGCTCAGGTGCAAAGGCTAGGCTACAGAGTGACGTGACTGTCAAAGTATTTCACGTCTATCCGCCGGAGGCGGCGGCTACATAGATCGATATATCGATGGATCCACACCGGTGAGACGTGCTCACCTTCTTCCACGCCGCGACTTGCGCGTCGCTCCAGATGCCGGGGGCATGGGGCATGCCGCCCGCCTCGGGGGCGATGATGGTCGCTTCGGTGATGACGAGCGTGCCAGGGACGCTGGAGCGCTGCTTGTAGTGCTCGACGATGTGCTCGGTCGGGATGTGCTCGGCGTCCGCGCGGAGACGGGTGAGGGGTGCGAGGACGACGCGGTGCGCGAGCTTCATGTCCCCGACCTGGATGGGCTGGAAGAGTGCGGGTGCGGCGGTCATTGCTGAGTTCTGTTGGGTGTTGAGTGTGGGTGAGTACTTGGAGTCGGTGTGTTTCTGCTGGTGAAGAACAGAGAGCGAAAGCAGCTGCTATATATACTCGGGCTTCGCCTTCACCAGGCTGGGATCGGAGGCCGGAGGGTGGGTCACTCACCGCTTATAAATTCAGTCATCTACGGTTAAACCTGACAGCGCCCCCCCTAACCTCCTCTCATGGAGTGCAGCGTCTCTCTGTAATGGAGTAGAACCTAGTAGAACGTGCGTTTGTGCTCTAGAAAAGGCGGAAGTCAGGTTAGGGGGCGGTCAGGTTGGACCGTAGATGACTGTACGCTGTAAAGTACGTTGGTCATAATTTGTCGCGAGTCGGCCGCCGCCGGTAGAGTTTTCCCAATCCGGGTTGGGTCTTACATATCCGGCCATCCGACCACGTCGAACGTTCATAAACATATCCGGGTCGTCCGAACTGATGTGCAAAGAAGGTCGGGACAAGCCCAGCGCCCGGAAGTACACCCCACAATCAACGGTACTTAGTTCCTTCGTGATGCGGTGGCGATGACGATATCAGTCAATATTGACTAATTGTATGCGGCGGCTCGCTCACCGTGGAATCTGTCCATGAGTGTCGATCCCTATACTTAGAAAGACAGGCCTTCCGAGTCAGGCTCGCTCTAGGTGAGATAGATCTGCTGACTGTTTTTTTGGAATCCCAATGTGGTAATGTAAGCGCCTGAAGAAACAATCCCACCCGGCGAGCAACCAGACGCTCGTTGTACCACCTACTCCGTGCCAGTCCGCTACATACAAGTAATGTCGAAGTCCGGCTGGGGATAGCCAGGTCCGAAGTGGGGACGAGTCGGAAGCTGGGTGCACGGAGCTCTTCACGTTCTGGGTGAACGTGCAGGTCGGCACCAGAGAGACGTGCGCGGACCATATGCATCAGGGTGCCACAAGATCGACTATCATCTTCCCCCCTACAGTCAACTGCGGAGACTAGCGCGGACCCGGGCCTGCGGCACGGCGACTGCGCTGCGGCATGGCGCAACAGTGGGGAATGTGGACGTTCGCCGTCGCCTTCGATCGCTCGCGTGAAACTGACGCTCTCACTTTGACCGAACTATCATGGGTGTGAGGATGTGACGGACGCTCCTTGGACCTGTTCGATACTAGATCGCCTACAGTTGAGTTTTCGCGACCACAAAGAGCCCAAGTTGGCCGCAGCCTCTATTCTGCCGGGTCCGTTCTCCAAAGGTATAATACATGCATGCCCTGAAGATGTGTACTTCGCACCAATCAGTCTAAAAGCCTAGCGTCTAAAAGGCACTCTTCTGGCACTGCAAAGTTCAAGCCTGCGTCTTCAAGAACTCCTCCGAGAACGGGTACGTCGTGTACCCGACCGGGTCCATGGGCGTGTAGAACGTCGTCATATCCAGCTCGTTCAGCGGCAGGTTCTCCCGGAACCGGAACGGCAGGTCGGGCTGTGTGATAGCATACGACGGTGGTTAGCGTCCGTTCTGAGTCTGGCGCCGCCCCGCGCACTCAAGTACTAGTGTTCACTCACGTTGGACAGGAAGGCGGTGCCGTACGCGATGATCTGGCCCGTCTCCTCTGCGGTCTTGATGCCCGACTCGCGCGTGAAGCCGCCGTTCGTGATCGTCGCCCGCGGCGCCCACAGCTTGTGGATGAAGTCCGCTTGCTGTGTGGGTGTGGAGCGTCAGCACGCGCGGGTCTCGAGAGCGAGATGTGGATATGCCGGAGTACGTACCGACGGGTCTGCGGGCGAGCGCCCGAGGGGTGCCGCCGGGTCGATGGTGTGCAGGTACGCGAGGTCGGGGAAGCGCGCCTTGATCTGCTCGACGAGGTACGAGAACGTCGGGATGGGGGCCGCCATCCCCATGTCTGCGCCGCACACACACGCACATCAGCCGTGCGACACAAGAAAGGAACGGACGGAACCGACCTTGGTACGTCGCCCACGGGCTCAGGCGGATCGCGGTCTTGCGCGGGCCGACGGCGTCGACGACGGCCTGGAGGGCCTCGAGCGCGAACCGCGCGCGGTTCTCGATCGAGCCGCCGTACGCGTCCGTGCGCGTGTTCGACACGTCCTGCAGGAACTGGTCGATGAGG
Source organism: Daedaleopsis sinensis (assembly GCA_033807695.1). Lineage (NCBI taxonomy): Eukaryota > Fungi > Basidiomycota > Agaricomycetes > Polyporales > Polyporaceae > Daedaleopsis > Daedaleopsis sinensis. The sequence continues at coordinate 3,761,736 of CM066306.1, forward strand.
TACCCGTTCGCGCCGTGGAGCTCGACGGCGTCGAACCCGGCGCCGTGCACCGCGTTGTGCGCGGCCTTTGCGAAAAAGCCGACGTACTGCTTGATTTCTGCGTCATAAAGCCAGTGGTCAGCGTGAGGGAGCTCGGTGACCGCTACAGTACGGTAGGGAGTTCGAAGCTCACCATCGACGGTCAGGGCGCGCGGGACGTCCTCGGGGCGCTCTTTGAGCCCGATGGGCGAGGCGGCGACGTATTCCAGCGGCGGGGTTTCTTTCTGGAGGACGACCGGGCGGGCGGTGCGGCCGAGGGCCCAGAGCTGGAGGACAATGAAGCCCTTGTTCGCGTGGACGGCATCGACTACCTGCGTACGTGAAGGACGGACCGGTCAGCGTGACATGCTCAGGCACACATAGAAGGCTAGGCTACAAAGAGACGTGACAGTCTGCCAAGGTCATTCACGTCTTTCCGCCGGAGTCGGCGGCTACATAGATCGATATATCGATGGATTGATGCTGGAAGGACGTGCTCACCTTCTTCCACGCCGCGACTTGCGCGTCGCTCCAGATGCCGGGGGCATGGGGCATGCCGCCCGCCTCGGGGGCGATGATGGTCGCCTCGGTGATGAGGAGCGTGCCGGGCACGCTGGAGCGCTGCTTGTAGTGCTCGACGATGAGCTCCGTCGGGACGTGCTCGGCGTCCGCACGGAGACGGGTGAGGGGCGCGAGGACGACGCGGTGCGCGAGCTTCATGTCCCCGACCTGGATGGGCTGGAAGAGTGCGGGAGTGGTAGACATTGCTGTAGTTGTGTTGGGTGTTGGGTGTGGGTGAGTACTCGGTGTGTGGTGCTGCTATCGAACTGTGAGCGAAAGCAGCTGCTATATATACTTGGCAGGCTTCGCCTTCACCAGGCTGCGCAGTGCGATCAGAGGGTGTGTCACTCTGAGACTCACCGCTTTCTCAGATACACTGTGATGTATGTTGGTCACATTTGTCGCGCAGTCGCTCACTCAGCTGCCGCAGCTCAGCCGCAGCCAGGGGAGTCGCAATTTTTCCAATCCGGGTTGGAGTCGGTGGTCGAGGGAGCGTCCAACGTATACTTGCTATCTCATCCGACCATCCGACCACGTTGAACGTTCATGTCCGCGTCCGAGCTGTACAAAAAAGGTGTAAACATGCCCAGCGCCCGGAGGTACACCCCACAATCAACGTACTTAGATCCTTCGTGATGCGATGGCGATGACGATAACAGTCAATATTGAGTAATTGTATGCAGCGGCTCCCTCACCGTGGAATGTAACCATATAGTGTTGATCCTATAGAAAGTCAGGCTCGCTGTAGGTGAGATAAATCTGCTGACTCACCGAAATGTTTTGCTGACTGTCACTGTCTCTGGTATATTAGTCCTAATGTGGTAATGTAAGCGCCTGACGAATGATTCACACCCGGCGTACAACAAGACTCCCCAACCCACCACCTCCACCTGTTCCTGGTCGCCTTCGCTTTTTATGGCTGGATGCGACACTTTCGGCTGAAGTGCGAAGGGGCTTCAACTTGAAGTGGACTTTTCGCAGTCAGCTCGTACTACATCGACCTAAGTACTTCGACTCGCGCGCAGCAACTTGTGGAGAAGTCTGGAATACAGAGATGAGATGATGCTACAATGCAGCTAAGAATACATGGCGTCGTCTGCAAGAACACTGGCAGCCTGGAGAGTTTAGTGCGACCCGCTGCGTCGAGGTCTGCGTAATCAGCCAGACTGGTAGACTGCGGGCCCCGCAACGATGTGCAAATTGAGCATCGAGATGTTGAAGGGCGTGACGTATGGGTTGTCGTCCGTGATCATGATGAACCTACGGATCCAACGTGTGTCAGGATATAATGATGGATGGCAGATAGTAGGGTAGCTATATATACGCACATAGTGCCGTTGATGCATTCGCTGGTCGGCTGGATCGTCGATCCCGTGTTGTTGCCCAGCGCAGTGAGGTCCGAATACGTGGTGTTGAGTTGTGATATCCACGCCACGTACTCCGGCAGAGGCTTAGTACAAATTATGGATCGCATGTCCGCATATAAACACACCTTGCCCGCGCCAGCGGATGTCGAGGTGTTGTACGCCCCGTCGGGACCGACCGGCTTGCCGGGGTCTTCCCAGGTGAGGTTGACGGTGTATCCGGGCTTGGAGAGGGGCACGGATTGGTTGTGCGACAGCGCAGGGGCGACACTGGAGCCGCGGGCAGTGATATTCGGGTTGTTCTGAAAACTCGTCGGTTTCAGCTTGGGAAAGCGAATTTTAGACGGGCACCGGGAGGGCTTACCACAATCTCCAACGCTGGGAAGTTTTGCCACTCGAGACGGGTGTTATTATCGGGGCAGGAAGTGATGTAGGGTGCCAAGAGCGTCCAGGCCATACTCTGCGTGATACCAGGTATGAAATACACCTGCAAAACGAATTATCGGCTTCAAAGAGCTCGTGTATGCGTTGATCTCTGACGCACTGGCATGGGGAACAAGCCTTCGAATTGTCGGAGGATCATTTGCTGGCGCGCCTCCGTCGCGATCGATTCGAGCAGCAGGTTCGCGGACGGTCGGGAATCAAGATGTTCAAGGAATCCGTAGACCCCCGACTCGCCAACGCGCGTGAGCTGTACGAGACCCTCGTTAACGAAGGTGTGCACATCGTGAACGCAACCGTACCTTCTGGCTGAAGTCGAGAAACTCGTGTACCGTTTGGAACGGATACGAGTAATTGCACTGCTTGGGCGCAGAATCGGCTGTGGAGTGTATCAATACCCGGAAGTGAACTCGGAGATCAGACGAAGTCACGCACGCCCGAGAATACTGGTGATGAGCGCTGCATGCCCGACCTCCTGATCCGCCATGTACTCGATGAGGAAGCGGTCCTCAGGTCCGAGACCTGCTGCGTCGAAGTCGTCGGTCGAGAACTGCGCGATCCCATGATGGAACAGGTCGAGCTCAATGTACTCTTGGTACAAGGCGAGAATCTGCGTGATGATGAGTGCATGTCGCTACGTAAGGAATAGCAAAGACTTACCATAGACTGGCGGTCGAAGTTGCTTAGTGGGTGGTACACTGGCGGGGTGGAATTGGTCCCGAGACCGCCGGCAGGCGTGTACGGCGCAGCGAGGGCGACGTGGCCGAGGGCAGCGAGGACGAATGCGAGAGTGAGGGCGAACATCCTAGGGAGGTGGGGGTATCCTAACAACACATTCTTCCGTTTTATACCCCAAGGCTAGCGCTGGGTCTCAATGGGAGCGGGGCATGGCGGGAGTAGGGCGGGGGTAGCGAATGGTATGATGACGGCGAGAAGGTGTTGAGTCCGCCGTCATCGTTTGCGTCGTATGCGGCGTACTACGGGTGCTCCAAGACTACACGGGAGAAAAGGGCAGATTGTTGCCACTCAGAGAGGAGCATCCCCTTCCTGAAGTAGGCATCGGTGGGCAGAGTGCGAGATCAGAGGCCGCGACAGACGTTAGAGCGGCGATCCACCCCCGGTGGCGGATGCATATGGGGACAGGGTGGTGAATGGTTGTGGAGCAACTTCCGGACGTCTGAAGTTGGTGCCAGGCGCTTGCGTTACCATATTGGGAGTGTGGTCAGCGTCTTTGTTTCTACCACCACGACGCGGACATGCAATAAGTACTCGGAAGTGCACGCGTTGTAACGGGTGCTGCAACAGAGCAACGGAACCACCTACCTCGACGTAAATCGTCAAGGTCAAGAACGAGTGTGTATGTGAAAGCGCCTGGAGACGCCCGTCATCCGAGTCTTTCAAGTTTCTGCTCAACCCGCCGCCGGGTCATGGGTTTTCAGGGGTATGGGTTGAGTATAAGAGGGTGTCGATTGTACTTAACTTCTCCGCTACCGAGCATACGTTGTCGATCGGGACGACTCATGATCACGAGCACGGTCATGCTTAATACCTGAAACTCTCGGACTGTTCATATCCCTATGTATGTTCAGTGACCCTGTGATAACCCATAGGTTCTTGGTCTTCCCGAGCCGGGAGAGGGGCGATAACCCATAACCTCCTGATATCCCATGACCCATAGCTTTTCCGGGTCAAAAACCTGTAGTAGGTAAGGCTCACTTTGGGGGTGATAGGGCCATCCTGAGAGATATAAGTACCTCATAATAGTGCCCATAATCGACTCTATGATGGTCTATTCATGAAAGAATGGTCCTATAAATCGAGAACAATGGGTTAAGAGGGTGTCGACTGTACTTATGCACTCGTAAGTATACTGCTGCTCCCGGGCCTCAGGCCTCACGTCCGCAATATATAATTCCAAAATATCGCAGCGACTTATCGTGCACATAAGTAGCACCTCCGTCTTCCAGCTGACGACCGATCCAAGGAACAGAGGTTTTGCAAAAAATGGCATTACCCACTCATAATAGGGGTCGTGGTGTACATGGCATGAAACAAATCCGAGACGCGGGTACATTATTGGATATTCCGCCCGATACTAGATCATGACAACTCCGCTCGCAAGACGCATCCAAGACATCGCACAGACATCCGCAGCGCCCAGCGCTCACTGCTTCTTGTGCTCGCGCTCCGAGTCCGAGTCCGCGCCGTCGATGCCCTTGTCGAAGTGGTAGAGCGACGGGAGGACCTCGCCCTTCTTGCGGAGCACGTACCGGCGGAACCACCACGGCACGGCCGTCCCGAGCTGGTACGAGATGAACTTGCTCGTGGGCACCGCGAAGATGTAGTCGAGCTCCTCGAGCGTCCGCTGCTTCGTCTCGGGCACGAACAGCAGGATCATCACGAACGCGCACACGTTCAGCCCGCTGCGGAGCAATCAAACAGGGGTCAGTACGCGCTTGGAGGCAGCGGGAGCGGGAGAAGGAACTTACGCGTAGAACCCGAAGGCGCCTACTGGCCCGAACGCCTGCAGGATGGCCGGGAAGGAGATCGAGAGCACAGCGGCCCAGAACAGGCACGTCGCGACCGCCCAGCCCATGCCGACCTCTCTGTGCGAGAGCGGGAAGCACTCGGCGGAGTACGTGAACGGCACCGGGCCCTCCCCAGGCGAGTAGAACGCGGTGAAGAGGTAGATGAAGAGCGCGACGATGCCCAGGTGCGCCTTGTTGTCCGCGGGGATGTAGAAGCAGAAGCCCGCCGCGAGCAGCGTCCACGCCATCTGCGGGAACGTGAAGAGCAGCAGCGAGCGCCGCCCGAAGGTGTCGATCGTCCAGATCGCGGGCCACGCGAACACGAAGTTGACGAGCCCGGAGCCGAAGGCGGCGATGAGCGCGTTGCGCTCGCTCGCGCCCGCCTCCCGGAAGATGGTGGACGAGTAGAAGGAGATGATGTTGATGCCGCACATCTGCTGGGCGATCATGACCGTGAACGAGGCGAGCGTGCTGCGGCGCACGCGCGGGATGGTGAAGAGCTGGCCGAAGCGCGTGATGTAGTTGGACTTTCCGACGATGGCCGCCTCGAGTTGCAGCTGTGCGTGGATGTAGTACAAGTCACGCGCGGCCTGGACGGGGTGGTAGCGGAGACGGAGGAGGGAGTTGTATGCCTGGCGGTAGCGGTTCTTCTTCATGCACCAACGAGGTGACTCTGCGGAGCGCAAGTCAGCACGTGTGTTATCACTAAGGACGCAAAACACTCACCTGGGCAGAAGTAGACACCGAGCACTAGTGGAACGGCAGGGATGAAGGCCGAACCAATTTGCAGACGCCAAGCGATCTTCCCGACCTGGTACACGGCCAGGTTGGCACAGTAGCCCAAGAAGATACCGAACGCGGTCCACATCTGCCATGACATGACCAGCGCTCCACGAATCCTAGCAGGCGAGTTCTCCGCGGCGAAGATCGGGACGGTCGAACCCTTCAGACCCATACCGATACCCATGATAATACGCGTGATGAACAGCTCCTCCCATGTTCGTGTGAGGGCGCCGCCGATGGGAGTAATGACACAGATAACAGCGGCCACGAAGATTGTGCCACGACGACCGAGGTAGAAGTTGAAGGGATCCGAAAGCCAGCAGCCGCTATTGGCGACAAGTTTAAAAACACGTGCAGGGAGAGCACGACCGTGGACTCACATGAATGCAGAACCGATGTATGGGGCGGCGTTCACGAGACCGACCAGCCAGCTATCACGCTTGTAGTTGGGGCTCGTTGGGTCGCCGCCGTGCCCGATACCGAACTCCGTAGGGAAGGACAAGTTGGCGCCGTTGCTATCCGGTTGGATGGAAAGTCAACACGCGATCAACAGATCAGCGAAATTCGGACTCACGAGCCGGTCTGGTCCCAACCCTGTACGGCGGCGCCGATAGAGCAGACGATGATGGTGAAGTAGAGCGAGGTAGGGTGGCGCCACTTGTGGTCGTGCTCCTGCTGGAGGAAGTCGCGCTCTTCGGTAGTGAGGCTCTCGATCTCGTCCCACCTGCCCGGGTTCTGTGCGACGAGTGCGCCTTTCTTGAGGTAGTCGGTGAGGTCGACGAGATCCCTCTCCTTGGCGAACTCCTCGACTTCACGCATCAACGCATCATGAGGGATGTCCGCGAGAGGGTTCGCAATCCTGAGGACGCGCGGTGAATGGGGAGGTGTTGTAAGAGAAGGGTGTGCACTTACTTCGCATCGATATTTTTCGCGAGGTCGATATGCTGAACGGCCTCCTCGTGGCGGATGTCGTCTTTCTCCATGGCGAGCGAGTGGAAGGGAGAGGGTAGCACTCGGGAGTCGGGAGAAACGAGCGAGCAGGGAAGGAAGCGTGCGCCTTATTATAGGCCGCCGCTGCACCGCACACATCATAGATCAAGAAGGGTCCGGGATGGGTGAGCGCGTGTTGATTTGGTGTTTGATGGGCATGGAGAATCTATTCAGCCACTGGTGCTTAGCGCGGAGCCGGGAGCCCCCAGAGCGGGGAGTCGGCCGGGGCCCCACAACGCTCGCACAGATCAGGCCACGATCTCCATAGCCTTCAGGGGGCCCCGCAAAAATACAATGTCTGCTCGCAGCTCAAACGATTGGGAAGACTCCTGAAGACTCGAGTGCTGGTGCACGATCAGCACGAGGACGCGGATTCACCTCCTACCGCTTTTCTGACACCGCCGGCTCTGGCGATAGTGCGCCAAGCCCGATGGTCTGGGGCCCCATTCTCAAGCGCACATACAATGAACGCGGTAGCACCCCTGTGTTTGCGGGAGTTCGTACTCGCGCGAGGCCGCCACAGGCAACGCACAAACGATCGTTCACTCCTCCAGGTCCTCCTCCTGGATCCCATGAAGATGTCTGGGTCTCATCGGACGTTGGAGGTCGTGCACGGACCTGCACGGACGTTGTATTTCGCTCTGCCGCCGTCTGCCAGGCCATCCAGTCGTCCTAACGGCTATGATCAGGAACGGGTGCAGAGCGTCGGCAATCAGCCATCGGCTGCAGGTAGTGTGGCCACTGACCAAGACTGAGTCTGACTGACCAGCTCTGACCGGCCTGGGGTCACAAACATCCCTTATGTGTGCTGCTAACGCTCAGGTACGCGCGTCGCTCTATCAAGGTAATCTGTTGCGAAACTTGCGATGTCGCTGCGCGTCAATGAGCATGTGCCGCCGTCCGTGTGTGGGGTTCGCTAGGTTCGCCGCCAATGGTGTAGGCGACAACTTTGATGTTCATGAAGATAAGTACCCCGCGCTCACGCAATCTGGGGAGGCTTGCGGGGGAGGGCGGGGGGGACCTGCGGGGACAGGCACTGGAGAGACCATACGGGATGAGCATATTTGCGAGGATCGGAAAATTGACAGACGTCCGGCCATAGCGGACTGTGCACGCGACTCGGGACGAAACCAGACGTCGACGTCGACGAAACTGTTACTGCGCGGCACCGTGTGACGGAGCTTGCGACCTCCTCGATTGGGACCCCTGTGAGAAGTTATCGGCTGTAATCGGACACGATCCTGTATTTGTAATTTAGACTCTGACAGAAACAGGGTCCTGACAATTTCTGCGTCTCTCGATGAGTATCGTTCGCCGCCGTCCGCCGCCCGCGTTGCGAGGACTGCGTATGGTGAACATTACTTACATCTGCCCATGACGTCGGCCAACACGGCTCGCCACCTAAGAGAGCTTCCTGAGATGCTATTTGTGGATGTACATCGTATAACGAGCGGCGATGTGTTCGCGGAGCGCCTGGCGCGAGTTGAGCGTCGCTAGGAGCGAATTGAGGAGCACTGCCAAACGCCGCAAGTAACGCGGGTGAGTTCATGGAATATGGCGAAGAGCTAGAGACGGAGGCCTGACATTTGCTCATCGGGAAGAAGAATGCGATGAAAAGGAAGGTTTCGGGGGCGGTCGCGTACTGGCGGTAAGGCAAGCATGTCGAACTCGTAATCTCGCAGCGCTTGATCAAGAACACACAGACTTACGGCAATTAGACAGCCAAGCATGCAGACTCTGCGGTATGCACGGCGGAAGAAGACTGGTCAGCGCCGGTGGCCGCTGAAGGTGGAGCAGGGCGATAGGGGACTCACGACGTGAGAATGCCTGTGCTCACGATGTACAGCACGAGCGTGCGCACGGTGCTCTTCGTTCTGTCCACACTGTGCATCAGCCCGAACTCTCTCCTCTCATATCGTGAATATTGCGCACGCACCGCTGGAACTCGCCGAAGTTCCGGACGAGCGTGAGTGTGAGCGTCGCCGCGATGAGAAAGTCTGCAAACACGCCAACGGATAGGGTGAAATACAAAAGCCACTGGATTGGAGGATCGTGAGCCAGGTGAGTCGCTATAGGTCACACGCTGTCGCCGCGTACTTCGATTTGCTTGAGGGCTTGGAAAGTCGGCGTGCGGAAACTGTCGCAGAAGCTCGGTGAGTACCAGAGGCTGCTCCAGCAGAGATCTGGTCTCGTTCCCAGACTGGTTGAGTATTGAACCCGCACCCCTGATGTTGTGGTGTGGTGCGGGCTTCATACTCGTACGTCAAGCTGGTACGAGACCGGACAGAGGACGTACTCACTACTTGACAATGAGAACTAACTCGATGCAGCTGATCAGCAGGACTAGTACGCGCAGTCCACCCTGGAAATAACATACCGGCCTCCGCCACTAACGAGGAGCCGTCTGCTCAGCCACGGAGCAACCCGACATTGAGATCGCACACTTACCTACTAGCACCATAGTGGATATGACCTACCGAGCGTCAGTCATGCACTATCCCTTTCAAGCCGCGATCAGCAACTGTGCCACTCACGTTAGGCCAGAACAGCCGTCTATCGCCGTGGCTCACTGCAGACCCGACTCGGTCATGAGGACGCGATCGCACGGCATCCCAACGTCGACGGCAACGACTCACATATCCGGATCCGGTAACAGAATATGCTGGCCACTGACGTCAGTTGAGCACTGTCGGACTGGCTACGGGGGTCTCTTACGCTCGAATGACCGAGTCGCTGATCGCCTACGCCGGGGAAGGAAAGGCGGTTAGCGGCGAACACCGTGCAGCGCTCGGGACCGGACGCTTACCGTGACGAGGATGTAGCACTGCGGAGCGCACGTAAATCAGTACACGGCACGCACGATCGGATCTGGAGGTTACTCACGACGAGGCTCCTAAACGGGTGCGTGCGGCATCATGGTGTCAGTCGAGCGGTGGCGCTTGGAGGAGGACCGACGACGAACCAGGTGGGCTTCAGGAGTGCAAGCACGTTGCCGAAGTTCGTGATCGCGTACGTGTACACCGTGTGCGACGTGAGCACGGCGTGCAGCGTATCTAGGATCCTAGCGGGCGGCGGCAGTTAGTCTTCCCGCGCACAGCGATGGTCATGGTCACGCGGGTGCAATTGGACCAACCAGAGAAAAGCGATCTGCGTCGCCAAAAGAAGAAGCGGTCCATTGTGAGCCTGTCGTGCACAATAATGGGCTCCCAATACGACATTGACGATGGACTCACCAGGCACTTCATAATCAACGAGTCGGCGCTGCTCTGCTCATAATAGATGTACGTCTGCAACGTCGTCAGCCCGTACAGGCTGCACGTGTCCCAGCGCGTCGAGAGATGGGATATCACTCGTGAACGAGCGGTCGCAACTATAAGCTAAGACGCGTGCGCACCTGGCTACGAAGGTGTTGCCTGGACGGGACCAAGACACCCATTCGCATGAGCACCGCGTCGTGGCAGCACAAAGCAGAGGGAGGGCGTACTGATTACGAGCGCACCGAGGGTGTTGTGGATCGTCGGCGCGACTGGCATAGCGAGCACTGGTATGTCGACTGTCGGACGGGCGCACCTAAGTATAGCTGTGAATGAGAGAAGGTCGAGTTTGAGAATGGGGGCCCGCGCTCACGCCGTCCCTCCAGCTAAATACCAGTCAGGCTGGCGTGGGCCCGGGTCTGATAGGTATCACGCCCTGCCAGTGTGAGGCACGAGCAGCAGATGCAGAAGCATTGTGCCGCCGGGGATGCGAGATGTGATCACCTCCAGTGGCTTCGATGGCGCGGTATTGGTATCGGTTTGGTATAGATTCCGGCTGTTGAAAACACACGCATATGTGATGAGAGATGCCCAGAACTTGCATCGATATATAGGGAACAGGTAGAACGGGCGAGGTTTATAATCTACCAATGACCAGTCACTTGCGTACCGTACAGCGCAGGAGAAGGCGGCGGCAAACATACTGTGGGATACTGAATGTCAGTGTGTGTATGCATTGTGATCTTCCGCAGGTTATTGAGAGCGTTCTTGATCTTCTTCTCGGGATGAGCAAACATACTGCGCACCTCTTCTGGGACCGATCGGCGCTCGCGGCGTACCGTGACGGGCGCAGGCCAAAGACGGGTGCGAGAGTGCACTGCCAATCAGAGAGACAACGCGGTCCGTGAGGAGCAACACGCCGCTGTACGCACGCCAGTAAACTCTGATCGCAGAGCTGCAAAAGGATATTGTACAAGAGCCAACACTGCCTCAAGGCTCAAGCCTGCGACTTGAGGAACTCCTCCGAGAACGGATAGTCAGTGTACCCCTTCGGGGTCACCGGCGTATAGAGCGAGCCGTAGTCCGTCTCGTTCAGCGGGATGTTCTCGCGCAGGCGGAAGGGAAGGTCGGGCTGCCGAGCGCACGCAATGCATCAGTCCACAGTCCACAGTCCACGCCCGCTGGCGCGGGAGCACAGAGTCAAGCGGAATATCGCCACTCACGTTTGCAGCGAACGCACGGCAGTAGCCGACGAGCTGGCCCGTCTCCTCCGCGACCTTCAGGCCGGACTCGCGGTCGTACCCGCCCGTCGTGATCACCGCGCCGGGCGCCCAGATCTTGTGGATGAAGTCGCTTTGCTGGACGACCGCCGTCAGATCAGCGCAAAGCACACTCGCACGCGGGGCTACGTATACGTATACGCACCGAAGGGTCCTTGGGGCCCTCGCTCCCGGGCGACCCGGGCGCGACGACGTGGATGTAGGCGAGCCCGGGGTGCGTCTCCTTGAACTTCTCGACGAGGTACGTGAACGTCGGGACGGGGTCGTCCATGCGCATATCTACACAGCACACACAGAATGCGCAGTACCGTCAGTGTCCAGTGTCCAGCCACCACTGTGCGCGAGGCGACGGCAGACGCGGTGCGCACCCTGATACCGGCCCCACGGGGCGAGCCGGATCGCAGTCTTGCTCTCGCCGACCGCCGCGGCTACCGCGTCGACGACCTCGAGCGTGAACCGCGCGCGGTTCGCGATCGACCCGCCGTACTCGTCCGTGCGCTTGTTCGACACGTCCTGCAGGAACTGGTCGAGCAGGTACCCGTTCGCGCCGTGGATCTCCACGCCGTCGAACCCCGCGCCCTTCACCGCGTTCGCGGCGGCAGCGGCGTACCAGCCCACGTAGTCCTTGATTTCTGTAGCAGCGCGGAGGGTGGGTGTATGAGACTGCTTACTAGGGGACAGTCGCAGAGCAAGAACACGCACCCTCCTTGGTCGCCTCGCGCGGGATGTCGTCCGGCTGCGTGCTGAGGGGGATGGGCGACGCAGCGACGTACGGATAGTCCGGGAACTCCTTGTGCAAAAGCGCCGGACGCGCGGCGCGGCCGAGAGCCCACAGCTGCAGGTAGATGTACGACCCCTTCTCGTGGACGGCGTGCACGACCTGCGCGCCCGGCTCAGGTACGTGTCGGGCTCGTATCACTGTCAGAACGGGGACGCACCTTCTTCCACGCCGCCACCTGCTCGTCGTTCCAGATCCCGGGCGCGTGCGGTTGGCCGCTGGCCTGCGGGGAGATGTAGGTCGCCTCGGTAATGAGGAGCGTCCCGGGGACGCTCGCGCGCTGCTTGTAGAACTCGACGTTGAGGTCTGTCGGGACGTGGGCGGCGTCGGCGCGGTAGCGCGTCTGGGGCGCGAGGACGACGCGGTGGCCGAGGGTGATGTCGCCGACCTGGATAGGGCGGAAGAGCGTGGGCGTTGGTGAGCTTGACATGTATCTTTGCTGAAGTTGAACTCGAGTGTATGATGTTCTGCCAGCTGTAGAGGCAGCCAGCACGTTCTTATACGCTCTCGAGCCTGCCAACCATGTCGGAGAGCGGTGGATGACTGGCGCAGAGCGTGCCCCGGTGACAACACCGCGTAAGAAAGAGGACGAGAGCATGATTCAGCCTCCGAGAGCTCGGAGGAGGTGGAAAGTCGTTGCAATTGTAGTCGGGGGACGTGAGATGTTTGTCGAGGAATAAGTCACTGAACTGGACTTAAGGCCGGAGCCAAAACCGCACGAGACGGCTACATTCGATTGCTGACAATCCTCGGACTCTCCGGGCAGATGCTTGACCAGATATGGACAGACGCTTGATGGCCGAAAGGAGTAGCGTAGACGCTCGACAATAGCTAAGTCATCCCCTGCAATCACGCTGTATGTCGCTCAGTGATGCCAAGTTTTTCGAGTATGTCGCTCATTAATTTCAATAGCGCTCATTGCTCATGGGTTACGAACGTTATGCCAGATTCATTAATTAGGTCGTTGAAGCCTTTCAAGCAACTCACTCGCTCTCATCATAAACTGTCCGCCAATGACTCCGATCACACAAAACTGGGTGGTCAACCAGTCATCTAGAAGTTGAGAGCAAGCGTAAAGTGCAATTACGTGTATGAAGTTGTTACAATGATTCAACCGTGTTTATGCCGTATACTCGTACAATACACCAATGATCCATTCGCGTGTGTGTGGTTTCATGACCGAAGACAAAGCAACGTCCGTGCGCGTGTCTGCACTTAGTTGTTCCCGAGGCCCACCGCGTTCTTGGCCTTCTGGGCCATCGAGGGCTGCAACCGGATTCAATCAGTATGGTAGATTCGGGTGCACGGGAGAGCGGGGCGGACGGCGGCTCACCTGGGTCTCGTTCGAGTTCGAGGAGAACGCGTCGCCGACCTTCTGCGTCGTCGACTTCTGGCTCTGCGGCTCCATCGAGGACGCGGCCGAGTCGGTCTTGCCCTTGAACATGTCGCCCAAGTGCTCGGTCGTCGACTTCTCAGAGTCGGGCTGCAACAAGCAATCGGCGGTGAGCAACTCGTGCATCTCACAACACGTCGAGAGAGGCTGCGTACCTTCATCGCGGCGGAAGCCTTGTCGGTGAAGGACTGGCGGCCGGTGTCGGACATTGTGATTATGTGGAGTGGTAGAGAAGTGCGAGAGTGGAGTGGTTGTGGTGGGAGGAGATAACTCGAGAGTTGGTGCCTCCCCTCGGTGGGCCGCACGCCCTTCTTATACCTCTGGCCTCCTCGGGCGGCGTAACCACCACGGCATGGATGGCGCCCACACCGCACCATCGTTGGGCCCCGGATGACGTCCTCTTGGAGCAGCGCGTCATGGCATACGTCGCCGACACCACAGGCAGCACCGGACGCGACGCGGTCAGATGACTGCCGAGGACCGCGTCATTGCCCGTATGCAGAAATCGCGGGGCGTTTTGTAGCTTGTGACGTCAGCGCGCCTGGGGGCGTCGCTCACTCCGATCTTGGCAATGGGTGTGCTCGGACCACACGCACACCGAATGGTAAGGCACTGTAGCTAGTACTAACGAGCACTAAGTAAACCGGACAGGCTTTGGACGATGCATTGGCAGCGTGCAGTAAATATTTCTGGACAGTAAGTTTCCAGCCTGTCTGAGGTCTCGTCAGACAGATTGAACTCAAGTCCGTTTCACGTTTGGCGACCCCTGACACCTCCAGTTGAAGGTTGCTCGGAAAGTTGTACTTTACATGAGCGGGATTCCGGGGAACTCTCTATTGAGCTAAACTTCTAAGTAGAACTGGAAGTCGCAGTGCAATCGAGCGTATCTGCTGTAGGAGTTTCAGAAAAAACGTATTTCAAACGCGCTCTCGAGCGTGTAATTCGACGCTCCACACCGGGGGCATCGAGCAATGTAACGAGCAGTTATCGCGGTCACATCGATATCGTGGTCAAAATCCACATGTATCTCGCGTGTGTCATGGTGCAGCATGCTGGAAATATTCAAAATGTTTCCGGGTTTTTGTGTCACTTCCTGAATACATTTCAAGTGTGGCATGCAACCACGATGTATCCAGCATGGAACACATTGACAAAGGAAAGTATTATTTGGATTATGATTACGCTATGATCACAATGGAACGACTCGTTACATTGGTCGATGCCCCCGGTGGCCACCTCATAAAAATCTTTGTGGAGGTCGACCATATAAGGCTGCTTCCTTCGCTCGGGGTCCTCGAACTCAAGGTCTGAACATACGCAAAAACAAACCGTTACTGTGTTCTCTAGAGAGCCGTGCTGTAAAGAACGAAAGGTTAAGGCTGTTAACCTCCAAAGTAGAATTCGGGCGGCGTTACAACTTTCTAAACAGGACCGACGTTACAACTAGCTAGACAGGATCGTCGTCCTCGGCCGCGCTGTTCAATAACTTGTCCTTCCTCATCTACGCAGGAGAGACAAAGATCGCTAGGGGAATTCTACTAACACCGGGGGCGTGGTCTGATGTAACGAGTCGTTACACTGTGATTACGATCCAAATATGACTTTCCTTTGTCAATGTGTTACATCCTGGATACATCGTGGTTACATGCGACATCTGAAATGTATCCAGGATGTAACACAAAAAACACGGGATCATTTTGAATGTTTCTAGCATGTTGCACAGCGACAAACGAGAGAGACATGTGGATTTTGACCATGATATGACCACGATGTAAGTGCTCGTCACATCGCTCAATGCCCCCGGTGTAAACTTCAATTACGTACCCATCGTGTCCAGGTCTGCCCGGAGGGCCCTACGTATTACTTACTTACGGTAGTGAACACTCGATACAGATGGATGGAAGGCGATACTAGTACTGATACAATGTTCGACGGGTGAGAAGACGCGCAGATTCGGGCATGAAGGGAACGACGTAACGCAATCATTAGCCATAATCAACCTCCTCTCCTCGCCCAGGGCAGCGTCCGTCCATGCCCCAGCCGGGCACGACAACCACAACTCCTCGCACCAAGTCCATACTCACACCCCCGCAAGCCACCCGCTCACATGTGCAGCGTCGTGCGCACAGCCAGCGGGAGCGGCGGGTCCGTCGCGTCGTAGCCTTCGCGGTCGCGCACCCTCCGCTGCCTGTGCCGCCGTGCCGCCCGGATGTAGCGCGAGAAGCGGGCGGCGGGCGAGGAGTGCGGGCGGGATGCCCCGGGTCCTTGCACAGGTGTCTCGAGCGCGTCGCCCTCTTCCCCCGCAGACATCATCGTCTGCAGTGCCTGGAAATCTGAAAGAGGCCAGGGGAGTCAGTACTCAGTATTTATTCCGGGCAGGAGAACAAGGGAACGTGAGGTAGACATGGGAGGACGGGGTGGGGATAGAACGCAACAGGACGGGGCGGAGACAGGACGGGGATCTCACCTTGCCTGCACAGCGGACAGCTGCTCGAGAGCTCGAGCAGCCACTGGTCCACACACTCCTGGTGGAAGCGGTGGTGGCCCTCGCACGGGAGCACCCGCAGATCGTCGCCCTCCTCAAAGTCGACGATGCAGATCGGACACGTCTCGCGCCCGATCGCGTCCGGCACGACCTCCTTCTCGACGCCCGCCCCCGCCCCCGTCGCCGCCGCTGATTTTCGCGGGCGCGGGACGACCTGCGGGACGGACGAGGACGAGCTCGCCCTGTCGCTCGGTACCTCCTGCACGTCCTCTTCGCGCCTAGTCGTATGCGGTAGCGTGGGCAGCGCGGCGAACGCGATATGCGGCTTCTCCTCCGGTGTATCGTCCAGCCTCGCAGCCACAGCCTGCCACTCGCGCAGCTCGAGCGCCATCTCGTTGCTGCTGTCGGAGTCTCTAGAGGTGTTCTTGCCATTCGCGGCGGCCGGGGCTTGACCGCCTTCGATACTCCCGATGTCTTTCGTGCGGGGGGGCGTCTCGAGAGCGGGGTCTCCACGCCCGAACTTGACGACCGGGAAGGTGTCGAGGATCGCACGGGTGAGGCCGCGTGCACGGCTCTGGGCACCGAACGTCCCCGGGGGCCCGCCGAAGCCGTCTGCTGTGCGTGGCCCATACCGTTCTGGGTGGCGAATCGCGCGTATCGCCTGCGAGACTGCTCAGCGAGGCACCAAGACCGCATGCGAGGAATGGACGCACCCCGGAGATGATAACGATACAGAACAGGGCAGACACGCACCCCGTGATAGCATACAGGATGATCCTAGAGCGGCCTGGTCAGCATAGACAGCGCTCAGAACGGGAACGGGCGTACATTGCGAGACTGGTGTTCTGGCTCTGTTGGTTGTTCGCGCCACCTGAGCCGCCGTCGTTCGTGCTCGGGATCGGGTCGCCCTGCGTCGTGGGATCTGTCGCGTTCGACGCAGTGAGCGTCGCAAACAGAAACCCCTGTCCTGGCTCCTTCCCAGGCACCGTATGATTGACGATCGCGGTCTGAATCTCGGAGGCCGAGTCGTTCAGGACAGACGGGCTGTACCAGTAGTACTTCGAGTTGTTTCCCAAGATGTTCGTGAACTCGCTCTCGATGAGGTTAGAGATGGACAAGGACTGCGTGGCGAAGATGTCCATGACCTGGTCGAAGTTGGCAGGGTCCGAGTACTCGGAGTTGATGAAGCATGTGAAGGATTTGGTGGAGTACAGCAACTGGGATGGGTTAGCGTCGTATAGGGTACATCACTCTGAAAGAAGAAAGACGTACTGCAGCGACCGCCCCTCTGTCCCGCGCCAGGGTGAAGATGTCGTCGTCCTCCGATGCATTCGTCGAGTTCGCATCGCATGATACGAGAGCAATCCATGGCGTCGTAGCTATCAGACCACAGTCAGCAATAATGGTGCATGAGCGTGAAGGCGCGCTACTCACTCGTGCCGTTCGGTAACCGATCCTCCGAGAAGTGGACTAGGGCGCCCTGTAAACGGCGGTTGAGAACAGGAGACGCCGCAGGGAGAAGTTATTAAATCCATATGTAACCTTCCTTTGTCAATGCGTCATATCCTGGATACATCGTGGTTACAGGCGACATTTGGGATGTATCCAGGATGTGATGCGAAAATGTGGAACATTGAATGTTTCCAGCGTGTTGAGCCACGAAGCATGGGAGAAATATTCGGATCTTAATCACGATAGGACCACAATGTAGCCACTCACTACATCGCTCAATGCCCCCGGTGTCTAAGGCCCAATGTTCCAAGAAACACCGGGGGCAGTGCCTTAGACACCGGGGGCATTGAGCCATATAGCAAACAGTGACAGGCCACATGCAATTCTCCTCTGTCCAACTGTCCTATCACAAAGACACTCCAAGTATACCGCATAACACTTGTCCCATGCTGGTTACATTCAAGTTTCAGAAACTGCATGTAACCAGCATGGGACCAAAATGCATTGCTCAGTGGCACGCGAGTCACATTTGGCCTATGATCCGAATTCAAATAGGATGTACCCATGCGTTAATATCATGCTTCCCCCGGGTGAAAAGACGGGGTCGGATGGTTGGCTCGTCCCCTTCGCGGCCTGCGGCCGTCTTACTCTTCACAGTCCAGCGATCCCCAGCCACCTCCCGCTTCTTCTGCTCTCTCCACAGCCTACTCACACAGGCCGAACATCGAGAAGCACAGACCGCATAACCGGGAACGGAAAACGGAATATGGAAATGAGAAGATGCGCACCTTGCTGATCCCCAAACTGTCCGCGCCGACAAGCTGGTAGGAGACCGTGCCCGAGTACGAGCCCATTGGATACCACTGCATGCTGAGCGAGGACACGTCCGAGAAGTTCTGGCCCGCCGCCTGCGCGACGGAAGTGTCGTTCGTGCCTTGCGCGGGCACATATCCGAGCCCGGGCGTGAGGAGCGCAGCGAGGACGAGGAAAGGGGTGACGATAGTCGCCCAGCAAGGGCGTGCGGCCGCGGGTAGCATGATTGGGCGTGGGCGACTCCGTTTGAGTTGGGATTCAGATTGGATGCTCGTTGCTCGACCTTGACTTCAGATTGTCGGGTTTCGGAGGTGCAGGCGGGGGGAGGCGCCGCAGAAAGCCTCAGGCTGAGGCCTGAGGGCTCAGGGGGGTGTGAGGGTGAAGAGGGGGGAAGGCGTCCGCGGTCGTAGTCGTGGTCGTGGGCAGGACGATAGATAAGTATTTCGAGCGAAGACGGCGTGCTGGGAGTGGGAGTATGAGTCTAGGATGCGGCACGCTCCCGGCCAGGCTTACTTTCAATTTGGGCTCCCGCGGCTTCCCCAGCGACGGCAGGCGCCGGCGCGGCTTGCGGTCTCTGCAGCCCACACGGTGACCGTCTGCCAGTGAGCTCGCTGCGAGCATACGACTATACACACAGGTGCAGATAAGAGCTGTATATGGTACCCGCTCAACTTGCATGGACTTTCGGAGAAGATCGCACGAATCAGCATGGGCGCTTCCATTCCACATAACCATCGGCTCCTCGGAAGTCTTCGGAGGGCGCTTCACTGACTCTGTGTGCGTTCTGACTCTCAGCGAACCTTGACTGGGATAATGGAAGCTTCAAGCGATAGGTCGTGTGCACGCGGTGAAAGCAGATAACGATTGTGCGATACCGCGGCGAGGAGACCACTCCTAGATATGAATTTTATGCAAGAGTACTAGTAAAACAATTTGAAGATGACACCCGGGCACGTTTGTGGGGGAGGAGGACGAGGAGAAGGGGGAGGGGGAGTGCACATCAAAGGTCTTCAGCTCCACATAGTATTATGACGTCTTAGCTACTCGCAACTGACTACCTTTCATGTGCACATTGTAGCTCATCCCTCACCCGCGCGCCCGCTCCTCTCAGAAACGAGTCGATCCACTGGCCCCGTCCAACTACTGTTCGTATTTTTACAGGTCTTCCAGGATGAGCGACCACGACCACCAACTAATCTTGCCATCTCAGCGAGTTACCTACCGGCCGCTAGTTCCGCAGCATGCCGCACTGGGACGTGCTCCTACCAGCCTCGTACTATCCCACAGTCCCACAAGCCACGGCACAGATCCCAGCCACACTCGACTACAACTAGAACAGGGCCGCAGACACGCACCCTGTGATAGCATACAGGATAATCCTAGAGTGGTCTAATCAGTATGGACAGCGCTCAAAACGGGAACGGGCGTACATTGCAAGACTGGAGCTTTGACTCTGTGCATCGTTCGTGCCGCCTGCGCCGCCGTTGATGCTCGGGGTCGGGTCGCCCGGGGTCAGGGGATTTGTCACATTCGACGCAGTGAGCGTCGCAAACAGAAATCCCTGCGCAGGCACCGTGTGATTGACGATCGCGGTCTGAATCTCGGAGGCCGCATCGTCCAGGACAGACGAGTTGTACCAGTAGTACTTCGAGTTGCTGCCCAGGATGTCCGTGAACTTGCTCTCGATGGAGTTCGAGACGGACAAAGACTGCGTGACATAGATGTCCATCACATGGTCGAAGTTGGCAGGGTCCGAGTACTCGGGGCTGATGACGCATGAGACAGACTTGGTGGAGTACAGCAGCTGGGACGGTTTACTAGCGTTTTAGAACGCACATCACTCTGAAAGAAGAAAGACGTACTGCAGCGACCGCCCCTCTGTCCCGCGCCAGGGTGAAGATGTCGTCGTCCTCCGATGCATTCGTCGAGTTCGCATCGCATGATACGAGAGCAATCCATGGCGTTGTCGCTATCAGGACCAGACCAGTCAGTCAGCGGCGATTGTGTATGACACCGGGGCATGGACTTATGTAACGAGTCGTTACACTGTTCGTTGCCCCCAGAGTAAGCGTGGAGGCGTGCTACTCACTCGTACCGGTCGATAACCTATCCTCGGAGAAGTGCACCAGAGCGCCCTGTGAGATGACAAACAGTGGTTGAGCACCAGGAGAAGTCATAATGTAATATAAGCAAGGGGAAGGATCGTCGTCTCGACGTCTCTTAATCGCAGCCGTCATCCTGCGTTAGGTAAAGCAAACGGGGACGGATGCTTTGCCCGTCTTACACCTCACATCCAGCCACCACTCGCTTCTCCTACTCTCTCCGGCTCACTCGCGTTCAAACGCAGAGCGGAAAACAGAATATAGAGGGACGCGCACCTGGCTGATCCCCGTACTATCCGCGCCAACGAGCTGGTAGGAGACCATGGCCGAGTACGAGCTCAGCGGTGACCACTGGATGCTGAACGAGGAGGATTCGTTCGCTGGCGTGATGGGAACGGTCTCGTCCGTGCCCTGCGCGGGCACATATCCGTGTGCAGGTGATGCGAGCGCGAGGAACGCAGCGAGGACGAGGAACTTGAACGGGGTGGCGATAGTCGCCCAGCAAGACTCGGAGCGTGCGGCCGCGGGCAGCATGGCTGATATTGCGCTTGGGCTTGGGTTCGAGCGTGGGCGCGAGCGAGATTGCATGAATTGAGATTTAGATTCGATGCTCGTCGCTCGAGAGCGCCGGGTCTCGGACTCGGAGGTAGAGGCGTCGGAGCCTGGAGGCGGCGGGAGGCGCCGCGGAAAGCCTCAGCCTGAGGCCTGAGGGGGGTGTGGGGGTGAAGAGGGGGGTAGGCGTTTGCAGTCGTAGTCGTGGTCGAGGGCAAGACGATTAATAAGTATGTCGAGCGAAGACGGCCTGCTGGGAGTGAGAGTATAAGCTCAGGGTCTCATGCGGCCTCCGTGGATATCGCCGATTGGTCTCCTGGGATAGCCAACGATACATATATGCATTTGACTGCTATCAAGAATATCAATCAGAAGTTGCGTTCTGCTGTCAAATCTGTCGTTAGAAACGCTCAACAGCTGTATATAAGTGCCCGCTCACCTGCGTATGGACTTTCGGCGAAGATGGCACGAATCAGCATGAGCGCTTCCATTCGACCCCATCATCTAACCATCGGCTCCTCGCTTGGAAGGGCGGTTTACTGAAGTGTGTGTTCTAACTCTTAGCGAACCCTTGACCGAAACATCAGAAGCAGAAGGTCGCGTGTACGTGGTGAAAGCAGATAATGAATGCGCGCGCCGCGAACCGACGAGGAAACAACGAGAGATTAACAATGCTGAAGGAGGAGACGATGATTTTTG
Source organism: Daedaleopsis sinensis (assembly GCA_033807695.1). Lineage (NCBI taxonomy): Eukaryota > Fungi > Basidiomycota > Agaricomycetes > Polyporales > Polyporaceae > Daedaleopsis > Daedaleopsis sinensis. The sequence goes on from CM066306.1 coordinate 3,783,229, forward strand.
GCCTGCGATCAGCGGTAGATGAATGACGACTTACTTAAGCGCTGTACATAAGCCTTTCAGGATTCCAGCGTCTACGCTGCCTTCTACGGAACTACTTCTACAACTACTTCCTCGAGCTCCCGGGACCCGCACAGTAGTCTCATGTGCAACGTCACTTACTCGAGCTCCTCTGAATTCAAGATGCATCTAAGCTCGCACCGGGAGTGGTCTCACTTAGGTCTCCCATGGTCCCCACGAAGGACGTTTGACCGAACGTCCTTGAAGCCAATCGGACCCGGGCCAGTCAATTCCTGTCGATCCTCAGTAACTGCACGTACTGGCAGTGGTTCAGTTTAGGGCACCCTACATTCTCACAGCGGAGGACGCTTGACCGGACCCGCGTATGCTGCTTACGGCGTCGGTGGTGAGTAGCAGCTTTTCTGAGTGATGTCCAGCAGAGCTACAGCAGAGCAGACCCCCGCCCCTCCGCCCCAACACCATCATCCATGTACATGGACCCTGCATGGACCTGCCGGGCAGTGGTCTGTGGAGAATCTGGCACACATGGGTCTTGAATGCCTCTCACCCCGCTCGCTCCGTTGGAGAGCTTGGAAGGGGCATGGCACGACATCGTCATGGTCTGGATGTTGGCGAGTGCCCTACCAATGCGTTCCTCTTCTTGCAAAGTATAAGCACCCCGCCCACGTAGCCAGAGCAAGTCTCGTGCACGTCTATCGTACCAGTCTCATGACAAGCGGCGGCTGCCGAGACGAGCTCTCCATGTGTTCCGCGAAGTTGGCGAGTCGTCATGTTACGGCCGTCGACGCCCTGACCTGGCATCTATGTTCCTGGCCTGACCCGTGGGCGACACTAGAGCCACATACTGCGCCCATAGCATGATGACGAGGCGTCAAGAGACGGGCCAGGTGATCACAGGTGATTGTCTTTATGGTTATGCTCTCACCAGGGCGGTTTCCGCAATCGCTGATCCTTGTCTTCGCAGACAGCGGACGCGGACGGTATGCGATCCGGTAGACCCGATGGACGCGACTTCGACAGGGCTAATTCAAACTTGCCTGAAGAGACTGTACCCGGCTCGCTCTCGTGGCCCATGTCGCTTCTTCCGATGACTTGAGAACATCGTATCAGGCGCGGCACTTCCCAAGTCTCGGACATCTCTGTCATGTACCACGCAGGTCTTGTCATGCATCGCTGGCTCGCGCCGGTTCGTCGACTCTCGCATGACTGTGCTGGACTCTCTTGCATCCTAACTTTAGGCCGTTGATCACCAACGCCCGCCTAGTCATCTGCTCAACTGGCGTTTGCGTATGTCACAGGGCATCGCAGACAGCGTGGCCCGAATGCTCGACGCACGGGTCAGTTCTTTTGCGTCTGTTGCCTTCCGAAGTGACCGTGATCTCATCAAATACAGGCGAAGGATCCAGGCATGTGTTACTAGGAGATCACCGAATGTAGTCAGTACCTGCCCTCCATCGGTCATCCTCCCGGGGTGCGTTTCAGGCTCCGTCGAAACTAGGAGCTGTATGCAGATATGCGAATACCCCGATGTTCCAGCGTCGGCTCACGGTTGTCCCAGTGACAAGCCTCGTCCAGTGCGCGTAAGTGAATGTTTCTTGAGCATACCCACGTCCATAAGGCTACTAGCTAATCGCAAGTACGTCATCGCAGGCCAATCATAGTGGCAAGCGAGCATCAGCACTCTTACCGTGATGTCTGGAAATGGCCGGTCCTCTTGGGCTGGCGAGGATAACCCTAATGGAACGGAGAAGCCCGAAGTCGCCTGTCCTGAGGCGCTTCTCGACCAATGACTACCACCCATTCTACACTGATCCTCCAATCTGTCAGGTGTACTCAATTCGTCTAGACAGTTCAAACTCTCCTGCTGGTTATGTTCGTCGCCTGACGCGGAGTCAGAGGTACGGCGGGCTTCATATTATGCGGTGACGCAAATCTTTCTCACACAACTACCGCTCTCAGCGCACAAAATGCAACTCCTAGCTTCGGGGTGACTTTGTCGCGTCCGGAGAGAAGATGCAACTTTTGTGATCAGCGTACATGTTCCGCAACTTTTACAAGCGATCCACCCGGACAACCTTCTCCGGATGTGCGCGCATCATGCGGACCACGCTGGTGCGCGTGTCCAGGTGCGACATATGCTCGCGTACCATGCGACCACTGACGAATCTCTCTATGCCGCGAACCAGTCATGCGGACGCTGCTCGCATGGGCGCCCCAGGCCAGGAACCTTGTTCATTGACCGATTCGAAGACCCAGACTGGAGGGCGCCGTCCTAGCAGCGTCTGCGACGTGTCAGCTACAGCTCGGTTTCTCCGAGAAGATGAACGTATGAAGGTCAGTCTTTGCGCTTCTTTCTGCCGTACGGTGCTCCAATTGTGGACCGCTCACATGTGCTCATTGCCGTCACATAGAATGTATAAAGAGCCTGCCACGCAGCGGCGAAGACTGCAGCGTCCATCTCGATATCCTCCAGCCCACGCCAGCGATTTTCCGAGATGCGCCTCGATCCCATTCACCTGCTCTTCACCCTCCTCGGCTACGCGACCTTCGTCGCCGGCCTCGGGACCTCATGCTCCGCCCCAGTCACCAGTGGCACGGCCGCCGCGAGCGCGCCGTTCTGGATGGAACAGATCACACACCGAGGGACCTCGCCCTTCAACGGCAACCCGGGGGGCTACCAGGTCTTCCGCAACGTCAAGGTGCGCCTCTAGTGCGCGCCCAGTCTCCACGCGGTCGGGCGCTGACTACCTCTCCTGTCCAGGATTTCGGTGCGCGCGGTGACGGTGTTACGGACGACACTGCGGCGATAAAGTGAGGGTTGTGCTCGTTGGAGCACGTGGGCGCGTCGCTGACGCGCAGACAGCGCTGCTATGTCTTCTGGTGGCCGTTGCGGGAATGGCTGCTCTCAATCATCGTGAGTCGTGCTCAGGCCGCTCTGCATGAGGTCCCTCAAGAGCTCATGATGAATCCAGGATCTCTCCGGCTGTCGTCTACTTCCCTGCAGGGTAAAGTGTCGCCGTTCTTCAGATTTCGTGTGCGTGGGGAGCTGACAGGGTGTTTCTAGAACGTACCTTGTCTCGTCCCCGGTTATCTCCTACTATTACACGTCAATGATCGGTGACGCAAAGCACATGCCCACCATCGTAGCCAGCAGCAGTTTCTCGGGCATCGCGATCATCGGTACGGCGTCGACCTAAACTACTTACGAAGCTCCAAGTTCGAGCTGACATATTCTTGCTATCAATAGATGCTGACCCGGGCTGGTACGTCAACCAGAACAACTTGTACGTCTGACCCACCGCGACTAGCTTATTGGATGCGCTGTACTCACGTGGATTGGGCAGCTACCACTCCATCCGCAACTTCAAGCTCGATACTTCGCGCATACCGCCCGGTACATCTGGCACGGGTCTCCACTGGCAGGTTTCGCAGGCGACTTCCTTGATCAATATCGTCTTCCAGATGTCGACGACCCCGGGTAATGCCCACCAAGGTACGCCTTCCTCGGTCGTATACGCTTAGAGCTCAGATCGACGCTGATAACCTTCCTCTTGATAGGTATTTGGATGGATAACGGAAGGTGAGGCGCCGCCCTTGACGTTAGTGACCCACCTGCTGACCTGTTCTGGATGATAGTGGAGGCTTCATGGGAGGTACGTTACCTTCAATGCACATTTCGAATTCCTCTAACTCTATCGTGCTCCGGTAGATCTCGTGTTCAATGGAGGCAAGTTCGGCATGTGGGTTGGCAACCAACAGTGAGTCCCATACCATGATCCCCCTCGGCCTTGTTTCTGAGCGCGGGTTTCAGGTTCACTGTACGCAACATCACCATCAACAACGCCGACACTGGTAAGTCGTTCGAGGATGCTCTGTCTGCCATCGCTGACAATGCCTCTCGACAGGTGTAAGTTTCTAAACCAGATATGTTGATCGGACGAGAAATAAAACTCCGCGCAGGTCTACATGAACTGGAACTGGGGATGGACGTTCCAAGGTGTCACTATCAACAACTGTCAGGTGCGTCCGTTATACTGTGCATCTCCCGTCCATAATTTAACGCTGCTGTGTAGGTCGGCTTTGACTTCCACAACGGAGGCACCACTCTTGATACACAAGGCGCCGGCGGAGAGGCGATCATCGATGCTGTCGCAACCAACACCCCCATCTTCCTCCGCCAGACCTCCCCGAGCGGCGGATCTCTCCACGGCGCGATCGTGCTCAACAACATCAAGCTCAACAACGTCCCCACCGCTGTCGGCGTCTCAGACGGCACCGTCCTCCTCGCCGGCGGGACCACGACGATCAACTCATGGGCGCAGGGCAACGTCTACACGGGCACAAACGCCAACGGCCGCTTCATCCAGGGGAACATCGCGTCCATCAACAAGGCGGCCAGTCTGCTGGACTCGGGAGGCAGGATCGTCTCGAAGGGCCACCCGCAGTACGCGAACTACGCCCCGGACCAGTTCGTCAGCGTCAAGGCCTCGGGCGCGAAGGGAGACGGACATACAGACGACACGGCCGCGATCCAGGCTGTCTTCAACCAGGTACGAGAGCGCCGCCTTCCCCCTTGCGGGAGAACATAGTTTGCTGAATCACGCACGGGGCGCAGTGGTCGGGCTGCAAAATCATCTTCTTCGACGCGGGTGTGTACGTGGTCAGCAACACGGTCACGATCCCTGCCGGGACGCAGATCGTGGGCGAGGCGTGGTCCACCATCCTGGGCACGGGCAGCGCCTTCGCCGACTACAACAACCGTACGTCTTTCTTTTTTCCGCTGCGATGTGTGTGAGCCGCGCTGACGCACGCTCCAGCTCGCCCGGTCATCCGCGCGGGCACTCCTGGCTCGACTGGCGTCCTCGAGATCTCGGACATGATCTTCTCGACACGCGGCCCGGCCGCGGGCGCGATCGTGCTCGAATGGAACGTGCACGACCCTGCGGGGCAGAAGGCCGCCGCCGGGACCTGGGACACGCATATCATCCTTGGTGGCAGTACGTGTCTGTTTCCCCTGTCAAAGTCACCAGTCACTCACGGCTCGATGCAGAGGCTGGCACGAACCTCCAGGCGTCGCAGTGCCCGACGTCCGGCGCGGGGGGCAACAACTGCTTCGCTGCATTCATGGGCCTCCATCTCACCGCGTCCTCGACTGCGTACCTTGAGGTGAGCTGCCGCGCATCATCCCGCGCCCTGCGGGGTACAGCGGCTCACGGGTGCTCTTACAGGGACTGTGGGTGTGGACCGCCGACCACGACTTGGACTCCGGCCCGCAGGTCAACCTGTACACGGGCCGCGGGATCATGTCCGAGTCGCAGGGCCCCGTCTGGATGGTCGGGACCGCGAGCGAGCACAACATCATCTACCAGTACTACCTCAACAACGCGCGGGACCACTACATGGGCCTGATCCAGACCGAGACGGTACGTCTCCGTGCCCGTGACCCCGCACACGTTTAGACTCTAGACTCGAGAGCGCGTCCTGACCCCGCCGCGTGCAGCCGTACTTCCAGCCGAACCCCACGCCCCCTGCGCCGTTCGTGTTGAACAGCGCGTACAAGGACCCCACGCCCGGCCCGAGCGCGGCGTGGGCCCTCACGGTGACCAACTCGCAGAACATCCTCGTCTACGGTGCGTGGCGTTCCTCGGTTCCTTAAGCACCACCCCACACTGACACGCGACTCGCACACGGCGCAGGGGCCGGCCTGTACAGCTTCTTCCAGGTACGTCTGCGTCTGCGTCTGCGTATGCTTATACGTTCATGGTGTCCTCGCTGACCGCGCGCGCGCGATGGCAGAACTACAACCAGGCGTGCGTGGACTCGTTCAACTGCCAGCAGCAGAACGTGAACATCGACGCGGGCTCGGGCATCGCGCTCTACATGCTCTCGACCGTCGGGAGCCAGTACATGCTCAGCGCGAACGGGCAGGGCACCGTCCCGAACTCGGCGAACAGGAACGGCTTCGCGGAGACGATCACGTCGTGGACGCGCACGTAGCCCTGCGCACGCGCTCGTGCTCCCTCCTTCCTCCTTCCCCCTCTTTCGAATTCCTCGGGGTCTTTCCCCGGTTTCTTTTCTGTCCCCACGTTCGAAGCCCTTGTTGTATTATGTTCTGTTCCTCTCCTCGTTCTCGTCCCGTTCTCATTCTCGCTTGGCGACGGGGTGTACTCTGACGCGTCCGGGTGCCGGGTCGAGGGCATGACGGCCGTGGGTCGAGGGTGGTGAGTCGTGGTCACTGGTGGGCATGTGGGTGTGGGTGCCCGTTCCGGTAATGCCCTTGCAATTGTACGAATACTAGTACCACCTACTGTACTTATCGCCGGCGGCTTCTCACTGCCACGGCGTGGTTTTCATGAATACACACGCACACGCACACAGACGCGCTTCACGATCTTCCATAAAGTTCCATTGCCATGCGTGCGATGCGGAGTCTGAGTTCCATGTGAATGGTGAATGTGGGGGGAGGAGCGGAGTGCTCGACGCCCGGCGCTGGCTGAAAGTTCAGAGCAGCGCCGCCGCCACGCGCACGGTGGTGCCCCGTAAGTACAACTCTAAGTGCGTGCACGGTGCCAGTGCCAGTGTCCGCTGCCACATGCACGTCCATATCGATCCAGCGGACGACGGCACAAATCGCGCACCGCGTCGAGGGCACTTACCGTCGACGTCCGAGAGGCTGATCATGCCCATGTCCATGATCACGCCCATGTCTGCAGCGTGCGGGCGCAGATTGGTGGCCACTCTCCGTTCACGGTGATCCGCGACGTGAAACAGTAAGTAGCAAGTAGTAGTACAGCTCGAAAGAATGGGCGCTCAGCGAGTGGTCGGACACCGTCTGGGACGCTTGTCGGGTCGATCATCCGTCGGCTGGACACGGGGAGCTTCTGAGCCTGCGCTAAGGAGAGCAGAGACCACGAGAGGACGCCGGAGGGATATCTAGTACTGCCAGCCATTGCAGGGCCGTAGAGGACGCATACGCATACGTCAACTGAGCCCGTGCACAGTCTGCAGCTGGACGAATGGGACAAGTTCCGGAAGTTCGAACGTTGGAGCTTCGTCGTTCTGCAGGCCGCGCCTTCGTCTGGGGTGCCGGGATGCGGGCCGGCCCCCGGTAGAGGAGTGGTTGGGTGTTTCTTGTTTGCAGTCTTGTGCAGGACGTCATATGGTCCTGTACAGCGGCTTTCATGTCTGTTGACTTCGGTACTTCCGTCGTTCGATGCTCTGCGAGAGTGTACAGCTGTGGCCTTCGTTGATTCAATCATCGGTTGAGCTCTAGGGCATGAGCAATAGAGGTCGTAGCATGTTTTCAGGCGAGCTCGGGTAGCGTACATTAACGCCTGTTATTTGTTCCAGGCATGAATGACGTTTGGATCAGAATACAAACGAGGGATTGATAGCGGGAGATGGAACAGATGGACATCGTGGCACTCACAACCAAGGATGATGTGACGGCGAGAGATATGCTTTATCAAGATGTCACCTCGTGTGCCGTCTGGAGGCATCTCGCTAGCTCCGGGTGTTCTTTCGGAACGGACGCGGGGCAACGACTGCCGCGGAGAAGACGAGAGAAGAGCGAGCATCGGGATCCCGTTGGGCATTGCCAAGCAAGAAGTCGACGTCGACAAAGAAGGGTATGCATGTGCGAGAACAGCGCAGTGCCGCTCCTGCTCTCTTTCGATCCGGACGGGTGATAGATGGCACTGCCGGAGTGAAGCGGTTGGGCGTGGCGCTTGCCTTGTTGTGACACGAACGACGAGAGATCGGGGGGGTTCGTGCGTCGCGCAGGAGATAATTGTCATACGAGGGTTGCGATGTGTCTTGTGCATGTCACCGTCGCCCGCTGGCATGCAGGGACTGAGCTGAAAGCGCCATGGGATGCACGGTGGACCACTCTGAGCACACTCTCGCCGCCGAGGTTGAGGCAGACTATGCGACCGGTGATTGTGGTCATCCATCATCCGGCGAGAAAGGTCGGCGAGGCGGAGAGAAGACAGCGAGAGGGGCCTGAAATCGATCCGTCGCCAGGAACCACCGTGGGAATATTCAGGTCATACATAAGGCGGGGGCAATTTGCGGTGTTTTGTAAGGACCCCCTCCTTCTCGTCTCTGCCCGTCGCCCTCGCGCACCCTGCCCCTCGCGTTAACTGCTCAATCTATATGATCCTCCCGCCTTGGTCTGTCCCTTCCACCCAAGTCACCCCTGTCCGTTGACTCATGCTCGTCGCCCATAGCACAACACACCAATTGGCCAACATTCACTTCGCGCCCCGAGCACTCCTTCTCGTCGACACAGACCGCCCCCCTTAGGACTAGCCGTGAAAACTCATTCCTCGGCTTATTCTCCTCACCTATGGGCTAAATTCGCTGTCATTCGCCGTCGGATCCAGGTCGCCTGCTCCGCATAAGAATCAACCACTCTTCAACCCCACAACCATAGACACATAGACGCATATACCTTCCTCTCCTCGTCTCACTGACACTCTACCATACCCTCCGGGCTTTGCGACCTCGATCCTCACTGCCGCCACAATGTACGCTCTCAAGCCGCCTTCCTTCCTCCGTCCCTCGAGCCGCCCCACCTCTCCCGTCCCCCCTCCACGCCAGGATACCCCGACCGTTGCCGAACGCGCTCGCCCCTTGTCCAAGCTCTCCCTCTCTACCTTCAGGCGTCCCTCTCCTTCCCCGGCGACACAGAGCGGAGCACTATCCTCGACCGTCGTTCAAGATGGTTCCTTCACGGAGGTCCTCGGCCTCAAGCTCAGCGAGGCCGTCTCCAAGGCTCTCGCACAGCCCGCCGGTCCCGCCACAAACCCCGGTGAGCTACTTGCAGGAAGACGGCCTATTCCTTCCGGTCGTGGTCGCACACTCGGCGCTTTGATCATTTCGTGAGTCGAACCTGACTACTCGTGTGACTCGTCTCACCTCCCTCCTCAACAGAGAAATTGAAGCCTCGCGAGAGAATCCACACCTCTACCGCGCGGTTATCCGCACCCTTCAGAGACCTCTCTCGGTTCTCCTCACAAACCTATCGAACAACCTAATCCCTCTCCTTTCGTCTCCGGCATTCCATACTCCCGCTGTGCCGACCCCTCAGGAGCCTCAGTACAATGCGACCCAGCTACATGCTATCGCGCTCGCCACTTTCGCCGGAGAGCTATTGGAGTCATTCGACGAGATCGGTCTAGGAGTCGACGTCGACGCCCGAGGTGACAGTCTCAAGGGCGTCCGAGAGGGACTCATCTCCACCGTCAAGCGTGTTGTCGACCCTCTCCTCAATGCCGTCAAGAATGAGCTCGTACCGCTCATCGAGGCCTTGGAGGCGGTCCCGGCGCCCCCAGCCACTAACGGCACCGCTACCAAAGCCTCCGGAGGAATTAAGTCTCCGATTGCCCATTCATCTATCATGTCAATGCAGGCTCTTATCCCCATTTACGCCCGCGCGCTGTCCCGCGTCGTCGCTTCAGCGTATGCCGAGAGTGCGCTCGCTTCGCTCCTCATCTCGCTTGTGTGGCGAGGAATGGTGGCACTTGCGCACAGGCCTGTCCCTCAGCAGCTGTCTCCTCCGGCGTCGCCGTCCATGGTGACCAGCGCCCTCAAGCCCAAGGACTCGAAGAAGGCGCTGGGAAGCCCGCCAGGGACCCCGCCTGCCAGCCGTTTCACGCTAAAGCTTCCGCCCTCTCGCCCGCCGACTCCGCCGTCCCCAGCCTCCCGCGGATCTACGGTTGCCGGCGACGCCCGTGCGCTGTACAACCTCATCACCCAACTGCCGAAGCCGGCTTCCGACAAGGCGCAGTCGCGCCTCGCGCGCGAGGTCGTGGACGAGGCGTTCGAGGGCCTCAGCTGCCTCATCGCGCTCCTCGAGTCCATCCAGGTCTGCGCCCTCCCGCAGCCGCAGCCTCCTCAGCCTCTCGCCCGTTCCTCCAGCGGCAGCGCGAGCGCCAACACAAGCCCGAAAGTCACGCCGCTCGCAGAGCTCGAGGCGGACCTCGACGTGCTCACGGCGGAGATCCCGATCGTCGTCGCGCTCCCCGTGCTCCTGCGCACGTACCTCCCCGCGCACACGGGCGCGAGCGTGCCCGCGCTGCTCGGCATGGCGGAGGGCGCGTACCGCGCGAGCTGCCTGAGCGGGTTCGGGCGCGCGGAGGAGTGCGGGGTCGCAGTCGGCCAGCGCGTGCTCGAGGTGCTGCGCGCGGACGCGGCGGTGAGGACGCTCGAGGGAACGGAGGCGCTGTTGCGGTGGCTGGAGCGCGAGCTGGAGCTTGCGCGCGCGGAGCGGGAGGCGGAGGGTCAGGGCGCGGGTCAGGGTCAGGGCGCGGGTGGGCATTGACTATATGGCGGAGTGCGCGCGTACGTGTGCTTGTTCGTGTGTGGATACGACGCTGTGGCTGGGTCTGTGGATGTACCGGCTGCAGTACAGACTACCTGGGCTCGGTGTTCGCAACAATATCATTATTGCATCTGGACATGCATGCAGTCGAAACTCGTTGTGTGCTCACGTTCAACGTTCAGTATTGCCAGGAGCAGGCTGCCGTTGGACTCGCTCGATTCTGATAGGCCATAAGAGAACGTTAATGTTGCACGTACACATTGTCTTCGTGGCGGCTTCGAACGCGGAGACGTACTGACTGAGTGTACCGCCCGCACCCCACCACCGCGGCTACACATCCTCCTCCTACTAAGTATGTACTTGCAATTCGTTACGGTCACATCACTCGCCACTTGCCTAATGCGTGCACAGAGTCCCACTCGAGTCTCGACGCTTCCTCCTCTGCAAAAACCAGCATCTTTCTGGGACGTTGGGAGCACAAGGGGGACACTCAGCACGTCTTGGCACGAGACAAGCCTGCAGGCTGACTACTTAGCTCATAGAAAGAAAGAGGAGGAGCGGACGCTACGTGCGCGTCCACGACGTGATCGTCTCCGCGAAGCCGTTCCTGTTCGCCGCGCTCGGGACGGTGCCGCGCCCGTTCGCGCTGAGCATGTACCGGCTCCCGACGGTCGAGAGCATGTAGAGCGCGATGCCCGAGCCCGCGTCGATGTTCGCGATCTGCTGCTGGCAGCTGAACGAGGTCACGCACGCCTGGTTGTAGTGCTGCCGACGAGCACGAGCACGCGCGCGGTCAGCGAGGACACCATGAACGTATAAGCATACGCAGACGCAGACGTACCTGGAAGAAGCTGTACAGGCCGGCCCCTGCGCCGTGTGCGAGTCGCGTGTCAGTGTGGGATGGTGAGGGGTGGTGAGGAAACGAGGAACGCCACGCACCGTAGACGAGGATGTTCTGCGAGTTGGACACCGTGAGGGCCCACGCCGCGTTCGGGCCGGGCGTGGGGTCCTTGTACGCGCTGTTCAACACGAACGGCGCAGGGGGCGTGGGGTTCGGCTGGAAGTACGGCTGCACGCGGCGGGGTCAGAACGCGCTCCATAGTCTAAACGCGTGCGGACGCGGGCGCGGGCACGGGCACGTACCGTCTCGGTCTGGATCAGGCCCATGTAGTGGTCCCGCGCGTTGTTGAGGTAGTACTGGTAGATGATGTTGTGCTCGCTCGCGGTCCCGACCATCCAGACGGGCCCCTGCGACTCGGACATGATCCCGCGCCCGGTGTAGAGGTTGACCTGCGGGCCCGAGTCCAGGTCGTGGTCGGCGGTCCACACCCACAGTCCCTGTGAGAGCACCCGTGAGCCGATGTACCCCGCGATGCGCAGTAGCGCGTCAGCTCACCTCGAGGTACGCGGTCGAGGACGCGGTGAGATGGAGACCCATGAATGCAGCGAAGCAGTTGTTGCCCCCCGCGCCGGACGTCGGGCATTGCGACGCCTGGAGGTTCGTGCCAGCCTCTGCATCGATCCGTGAGCGACTGGTGACTTACGACAGACAGGGGAAAACAGACACGTACTGCCACCAAGGATGATATGTGTGTCCCAGGTCCCGGCGGCGGCCTTCTGCCCCGCGGGGTCGTGCACGTTCCATTCGAGCACGATCGCGCCCGCCGCTGGGCCGCGTGTCGAGAAGATCATGTCCGAGATCTCCAGAACGCCAGTCGAGCCAGGAGTGCCCGCGCGGATGACCGGGCGAGCTGGAGCGTGCGTCAGCGCGGCTCACACACATCGCGATGAGGCACGTACGGTTGTTGTAGTCGGCGAAGGCGCTGCCCGTGCCCAGGATGGTGGACCACGCCTCGCCCACGATCTGCGTCCCGGCAGGGATCGTGACCGTGTTGCTGACGACGTACACACCCGCGTCGAAGAAGATGATCTTGCAGCCCGACCACTGCGCCCCGCGCATGATTCAGCAAACCACGTTCTCCCGCAAGAGGAAAGACGGCGCGCTCGTACCTGGTTGAATACAGCCTGGATCGCGGCCGTGTCGTCTGTATGTCCGTCTCCCTTCGCGCCCGAGGCCTTGACGCTGACGAACTGGTCCGGGGCGTAGTTCGCGTACTGCGGGTGGCCCTTCGAGACGATCCTGCCTCCCGAGTCCAGCAGACTGGCCGCCTTGTTGATGGACGCGATGTTCCCCTGGATGAAGCGGCCGTTGGCGTTTGTGCCCGTGTAGACGTTGCCCTGCGCCCATGAGTTGATCGTCGTGGTCCCGCCGGCGAGGAGGACGGTGCCGTCTGAGACGCCGACAGCGGTGGGTACGTTGTTGAGCTTGATGTTGTTGAGCACGATCGCGCCGTGGAGAGATCCGCCGCTCGGGGAGGTCTGGCGGAGGAAGATGGGGGTGTTGGTCGCGACAGCATCGATGATCGCCTCTCCGCCGGCGCCTTGCGTATCGAGAGTGGTGCCTCCGTTGTGGAAGTCAAATCCGACCTACACAGCAGCGTTAGATTATGGACGGGAGATGCACAGTATACGGACACGGGCGCACCTGACAGTTGTTGATGGTGACACCTTGGAACGTCCATCCCCAGTTCCAGTTCATGTAAACCTGCGCGGAGTTTAATTTCTCGTCCGATCAACATATCTACTGTAGAAACTTACACCTGTCGAGAGGCATTGTCAGTGATGGCAGACTGAGAGCATCCTCGAACGACTTACCAGTGTCGGCGTTGTTGATGGTGATGTTGCGTACAGTGAACCTGGAAACCCGCGCTCGGGAACAAGACCGAGGGGGGTCACGGTATGGGACTCACTGTTGGTTGCCAACCTGCATGCCGAACTTGCCTCCATTGAAAACGAGATCTATCAGAGCACGATAGAGTCAGAAATTCGAGGTGTGCATTGAAGTTAACGTACCTCCCATGAAGCCTCCACTATCGTCCAGAACAGGTCAGCGGGTCCCAAACAAGAGGACACTCACGTCAAGGGCGGTGCCTCACCTTCCGTTATCCATCCAAATACCTATCAAAAGCAAGGTTATCAGTGTCAATCTGAGCTCTAAGCGCATATGACCGAGGAAGGCGTACCTTGGTGGGCATTACCCGGGGTCGTCGACATCTGGAAGACAATGTTGATCAAGGAAGTCGCCTGCGAGACCTGCCAGTGGAGACCCGTGCCGGATGTACCGGGCGGTATGCGCGAAGTATCGAGCTTGAAGTTGCGGATGGAGTGGTAGCTACCCGATCCACGTGAGCACAGCGCATCCCGCAATAAGCCATTCGAGTCGGTGGGTCAGACGTACAAGTTGTTCTGGTTGACGTACCAGCCCGGGTCAGCATCTATAGATAGCGAGAATATGTCAGCTTGAGCTTGGAGCTTCGTCAGTAGTTTAGGTCGACGCCGTACCGATGATCGCGATGCCCGAGAAACTGCTGCTGGCTACGATGGTGGGCATGTGCTTTGCGTCACCGATCATTGACGTGTAATAGTAGGAGATAACCGGGGACGAGACAAGGTACGTTCTAGAAACACCCTGTCAGCTCCCCACGCACACGGCATCTGAAGAACGGCGACACTTTACCCTGCAGGGAAGTAGACGACAGCCGGATAGATTCTGGATTCATCATGAGCTCTTGAGGGACCTCATGCAGAGCGGCCTGAGCACGACTCACGATGATTGAGAGCAGCCATTCCCGCAACGGCCACCAGAGGACATAGCAGCGCTGTCTGCGCGTCAGCGACGCGCCCACGGGCTCAAAAGAGCACAACCCTCACTTTATCGCCGCAGTGTCGTCCGTAACACCGTCACCGCGCGCACCGAAATCCTGGACAGGAGAGGTAGTCAGCGCCCGACCGCGTGGAGACTGGGCGCGCACAGGTGCACCTTGACGTTGCGGAAGACCTGGTAGCCCCCCGGGTTGCCGTTGAAGGGCGCGGTCCCTCGGTGTGTGATCTGTTCCATCCAGAACGGCGCGCTCGTGGCGGCCGTGCCACTGGTGACTGGGACGGAGCATGAGGTCCCGAGGCCGGCGACGAAGGTCGCGTAGCCGAGGAGGGTGAAGAGCAGGTGAATGGGATCGAGGCGCATCTCGGAGATTGCTGGGACGTGCTGGAGGATATCGAGCTGGACGCTGCAGTCTTCGCCGCTGCGTGGCGGGATCTTTATACATTCTATGTTATCGCGGGGGCAACATGTCAGCGGTCCACGTTTGGAGAACTGTAAGGCAGAAAGAAGCGCAAAGACTGACCTTCATACGTTCATCTTCTCGGGACCGAGCTGTAGATAACACGTCACGGTCGCAGACGCTGCTAGGACGGTGGCGTTCTCCAATCTGGAGTGTTGAATCGGTCAATGAACATTGAAGGTTCCTGGCTTGGGGCGCCCATGAGAGCAGCGTTCGCATCATCATTCGCTGCGATTCGCCGCATGACTGGTTCGCGGTATCTGAGAGAGATTCGTCAGTAACGTGGTCGCATAGTACGCTCGCATACCGCACCTAGACACGCACATCAGCGTGGTCCGCACGATGCGCGCACATTCGGAGAAGGCGGCCAGGTGGATCGCGCATAGAAGTGCGAAACATGTGCGCCGCTGACAAAAGTTGCAGCCTCTTCTCTCCGGACGCGACAAAGTCACCCTCAGGCTGAAGCTAAGAGTCGCATTCTGCAGTGCGCTGAGAGCGGTAGTTGTGTGAGAAATATTTGCGCAGTATATCGCACATTTTGCTGATGTTCAGAGTTCAATTACACCATAGACTTCGCGGGAGGAGGAGGACACCTCACGGAGGAGGCCTAGGGTAGTAGACAGACATAGTAGACTGAGTGCGCGTCTATCGCAGACACACCCTGTACCGTGACATGTGCATCTATATGTGACGTCGTGGTCACGGATAATCAGATGATATAAGTAGACCCAAGAGGGGGGCACCGGCAGATGCCGAGACCGGCGCTAGGAGGGGGGAGGGGGGGTCCCGGGGTCCTTAATGCACTTCGGGGATACCCCTTGGGAAATTCGTTTGGACCCTCTGCAGATGTGTTGGAAGCTATTCTGAGCACACAAAGACTCGTTAGAGCACTTAAGCACACAAGCACTTACCTCTCACCGGTCTTGGACTCAGGCTGGCTATGAAAAGTTTAAGCACAGTGACTTGAGTTCTCGGCGCTTGCCAAAGTATTACTTCTTTACTACTACCCAAGTTCTAAGCACGCCGATGGGCAAGGGCCTTTCCCCTGCCGTCGAGAATTGAAGGAATGTGTATCATTGTTTTTGCTCTTGCGCATGTTGAGGCCCGAAAACTAGGAAGTGATAGATACTTATTCAATTTCCTCAGGGATGGAAAAGGGCATTAAATGCCCGTCGTGACTCGGAAGTTCATCTCATCAAATATGTGACTTACTCTCTAAAGTAGCAGCTACTATCTAGCAAATCATATCACACACTGAGCACTGAGATGTGTTTTTATCTTCAATCAAATGGTCATGCCTGATATTACTATGCAATTTCGAAACTAAATAATCCGAGTCGGCGGTGGTCACGAAATCATTATACTGACCACTGCTTAGGGCTGTCTCATACAACTTTTAACGTCTTACTGATGCTGTCAATCCCTGTTAATGCATCTAAACTCATGGGTCCGAACCTACTACTTACTAATAGTGAGCCGTCCGGAGGTGTTGGGCGCCTCCGCTTCTCCTTTAGGATATGTTATGCCGGAAAATATACCGTATATAGTAGTTTCCCACGGGGGGAGGGGGAGGGGGGGTCCCCAGAAACCCCTTATTGCACTTCGCCTACCCCGGTACGATTTTCACTTCATGCCCCCCTCTTGAGTAGACCCTACGTAACATAACCTCACGTGTAACTATGTCAGCTAGCCTTGCACGACCTACTTACTTATAGACATGCAGTGAGTACGGACCTGCTGGCACAAGTCATACATAGGATCCCGGCCGGCACAGTAACTTTAAGTCCGCGGAGAATCTACGTCCGGTCGGAGCGACTCCGAGCACTACGGACAATTCGGCTGGGTCCGGGTCGCCACTAAATGTGGCTTTTCGATCCGGTCGGGCAGTATGCATGCTACTTAATGTCATGGGCTGCAGCTGTGTCCGTCGAGATTCGTGAAGCAGGTGCCGGCTTATAGTGCAGTAGTAGTGACATACGTGGCATGCATGTTTGTACAAATTATATACGCCGCTCGCCTTGATAGTCACTAGTCACCGGTCACCCGCAACTTAGTATCAGCAACAAGTTCTACGTTCATAACGAGCTCTTTCTCCACATGCTCTCGGGAGGCGTCACACACACAACTCGCTGGGCGCAAACTTCAATAATCCTCCCCACCTCAAGTTCCCAGTCGCACTCCTCTTGCCCATCAACTTTGATACCAGGCTCCTGGCAGCTCACGCGCCGGATACCTTCACGAGAAGGTTTCCATTCCCGCCCGCGGCTTGGTATCCTGCAGGAAAAACATCAACACCCATGCACGCCTGAACAGCAGCGCAAGCAAAGCAACTGGAAAGCAGAAACGCACCAGCGATGTTGCAGTCGTTGCCCGGGCACGCGGGGCAATTGTCGAGCACCCACTTGACCCCCGTCGCGACGTCGCGGCAGTACGAGGACGCGGTGTCCGAGTCGCCGACCGCGAAGCCCTTGACGATCGTGCGCCCCGAGTGGCACATGATCGTTCCGCCGCGGCTCACGGTGCACGCCTTCGTGCCGAGGCTGACGAGGTAGTTGTTGCAGTCGACCCGCCGACGTTGCCGGGCGTCGCCTCTGAGGCCGGGTACTAGCAGCGCCCGTCGAGGCGCTTGGCGAGGAGATCGCGGGAGGGGATGAACTCGTCGGTCTGTGTTTGTGTGTAAAGGAGGGTTGTGTTAGTGTTAGTGGGGGGCTAGTCGACGGAGGTCGGTGCGGACATACGAGGTTGGCTGCGGCGGGGAGAGTGATTGCGTGCGCAACCTGGACCGCGGAGAGCACGAGGGCGAGGAAGGTGGTGTAGGAGGCGACTTGGACCATCTTGAAGTGACTTGGTGCACGTGAGGAAGTGGGAGGAGGAGATCTGGAGGAGGAGTGTTCAGGCTGAGACACTTGAAGAACTTGCGTTCGCCGATGTCGATGTAGCGAGTGTCGATGCACATTTTATACCAGCCAGCTAGACTCTAGATGCGCTGGTTACACCCGCCGTGGATCGGAGCGGTCGGTGTGCACGCGTCCGCGGTCAATGCTTGAACGAGCATCCCGCCGGGCTCATCTACCGGGTGGCTGAGTTATTGCTAACCTCCGGGGCAATGGATGTGCGGCCGACGCAGCGATCACAGCCATACTCACCTGCATCGAACGACACCGCGCACGCTTGCGCCAGTTATCGCGTGTCTGTGCCGGCCAACGGTCCCAGACGGCGGCACTGATGGTAGGGCCGATCGGAAGTGAGTGGCCCTCGGGCTTTCGCGCTCGTTGCGCCCGCTCGGGTCAGCGACGTTGTTTTTGAGAGCGCTGCTGTTCAATTAACGCGGGGGGAAGGCGACGTGCCGGGCGTGCCGCGAGAATCCGGCGTGCGCTCAAGCACCGTGACTGCGCCACTCCGAGTTTGACCTGGTTTAACCCCGAGACCATACCCGTGAGCGCTAGCACTGACGAGTACTTTGCGAGAGTAGGAGTAGCTGATCTGTACAAATTCAATAAGCTGCAGGTTTGTGACGAGCGTCAGGAGTGTACACTTGCCCAAGCTGTGTCGTGCGAACCGTTGCATGAAGTGTTGGCTTTCGGGGGTGCATCTTGCCTCGCTCTCCGCCGCTCTGTTACGTCTCAATCCCTTTCGCCTAGCATCATGTAGTCATACTGTAACGTGGGCACTCGCTTGAATCTTCCAGGGAGTCGGCGGCGAATTAAAGGGGGCGCACTGCTAATCAGACTATTATCTGCCCGGGCCCATAGGCGTACGGGGCACCAGAGGGGTAGATTCGACTAGGTTCCGGTGGACTCGCGCGAATGGCACCCTGATGTGTTGTATGAGACTGAGTGTCCCTAGACCAAGTTACTTATGCTGCAATGCACACCCGCGTCTTTGATGATTCGTCATTTTCTGGCTGTGCTTGAGTCGTTGTGCAATGTAGACGTTTTGCTGGGAGCGTAACGAGCGTTGCATCCTCTCGTTGTGGGCAAGGCTCGGGTGTCCAGCAAGCGCCCGGAGTTCAATAACATGGGAGCCAAATATGGAAGTTCGGGAACTGCCGGGAAGAGCTATACAGCACCTCCCAAGCCACCGGCTGGCCGCGACGGTAGGCGAGAAGGTATCGAGCTCACCGACGACACCGACGACCAGCGACAAGACTCACGCTGCAGACAAGACGAGATGGTTCGTCCGCCGTCCTCTATCTACTCTGCTTGCCGTTTGCGGGGCTCGAAGCTGACCGAGTGTGTTTGGTGTTCGTAGGCTGAGCAAAAAACCGCCCCCACGAACCCTATGAAGGAGCTCCGGATTGACAAGCTTGTCATCAGTGCGTATATTCTCCTTCTCTGTTGGAGTGCGACTGAGCTGGGTACTCACGTTCGCCGTCTCTTTGTGTCGTCCCGCCCCTGCGCGCACACTTGGTCTTTGGAATCACATCTATCCTCAAATCGCCGCATCTCCCGGCTACTTTCCTTGCTCCTCACTCCCCCAACTACCGTCGAACTCTTCCTTGCCATCTTCGCATGCTTCACTCTCGCGGCAACAGACATCTCCGTCGGCGAATCCGGTGATCGTCTGACGCGGGCGTCCAAGGTGCTCGAGCAGCTCACCGGCCAGACCCCTGTGACCTCGAAGGCGCGCTACACGGTGCGCACGTTCGGCATCCGGCGTAACGAGAAGATCGCCGTGCACGTCACCATCCGCGGGCCCAAGGCGGAGGAGATCCTCGAGCGCGGGTTGAAGGTCAAGGAGTACGAGCTCAAGCGCGGCAACTTCTCCGAGACGGGCAACTTCGGGTTCGGCATCCAGGAGCACATCGATCTCGGGGCCCGCTACGACCCCACGATCGGTATCTTTGGCATGGACTTCTACGTCGTCATGGGCCGCCCTGGGGCGCGCGTCGCGCGGAGGAAGCAGAAGAAGGCGCGGGTGGGCTTCCAGCATCGGATTAAGAAGGAGGACACGATGGGCTGGTTCAAGCAGCGGTTCGACGGTATCATCTTGGTGCGTTCGCCCGTGTTTCCAGCTCGGAAATCGGTCGCTGACGTTGGATTGTGCCGCCGGAATGTGTACAGGCGAAGTAGACGTTCTGTATCATATGTTTATGCTGTCGTTGCTGCTATGACCACCTGTACGCCATGCCATCCGCCATGCACCAAAACACGCCATCATCGCATTTTTTCACGGGATTCACTTTGCTGTTATTTGCCAAACAAAAAATGTTGAGTGTTTGAGAGTTCGAAGGTGAGTTCGACCGATCAGTCGCTTCAGCACGACCGTCTGTGCAAGTATCCACCGTGATCGTCTCGAGAAAATGAAGCAAAGCATCGTCGCAAGAATCATACAGTTTCTATCGCTTTGTTCTACTCTCATCTCAGCCACCAAACCTCGCCAGGCGGCGACGCCTAATTTCCTCCATACTGAGCTGCTCGGCTTCGGGTTCCGCAACGTCAGCTTCCGACTCGGTCTCCACGTCCGAAGATGGTTCTCGTAGTAGCGGCGGAGGCACCACAGGTGCCGGTTGGGCAGGCGGGGTCGACTGCGAGTTCTGCCGAACGTTGCTCTGCACCGCGCCGGGCTGTGGGCTAGGAACGCGGAAGCCAACAGGCACAGTCTCGAGCGAGGCCTGCAACGCCGCCTGCAGCTCCTCGTCTTCGTCGTCGTACATCCTATGTTGGCGCCACGCTGGAGGCGCTTGCGGCGCAGCTGCTGCAGGATGAGGCCGGTCCGCGTCCTCGCCCATCGGGCGTGAACTCTGCGCCATCGCCTCGCTCTCCGCGATCGCGCGGCGGAGCATCTCGTCCTCGTCCTCATCTTCGCCTTGTGCTGCTGCTCCTGTCGGCGCTTGTGCCCGCCGCGCTTGCGCGCGCGCGTTCATGCGCGCGACCTCGTCCTCGTACTGCTCCTGCAGCGCGAGCTCCTGCGTGCGCCGCATGTGCTCCATGACCGCGCGCTGGCGCGCCATGCTCGCCGCGACGGGGTCGACCTCCTCGATCTCGTCGTCGTCGGGCTCGGCGTGGAGCGGGCGCGGGTCGTCATCGTCGTCGTCCTCGATCACTTCGTACTCGCGCTGGATCGGGATGCCCGAGGTCGTGCGCGAGGGGAGCCGTTGGGGCGCGCGGAACGGGGCAGGGACCGGAGCCGGGACGGGGGCGGAGGATGAGGACGAGGACGCGGGGACAGCGAAGCGATGGGGCATGTAGTCGCCGTAGTCGCCGCCGGAGAGCGAGGCCTGGAGGGCGGCCTGGAGCTCCATGTCTTCGTCCTCGAGCCCGTCGATGCCGTGCGTATGCGCCCCGGCGGCCGCGTACGTGGCGGAGAAGTCGCCCGCGCCGTCTTCGGGGATGTACGCGAAGCCCTCGTCTGCCTCGACACGCGGGAGGGCGAGCTTGGCGCTCGGGTCTTGCTGGACTACGGCGAAGATCGAGTAACCTGTGTGGAGAGCGGGAGGCATCGTGAGTGGTCGAACGCGACGGCTGCGCTGAGTGGGGGCACTCACCCTCTTGCTGCGCCTGCTGGAGGAACATGCCGAGGTAGAGCTTGCCTATGCGCTCGGGCGCGGCGTTGAACGAGTTGAGGTTGAACCAGTGGCCGCCGCCTGGGTCGGACTCGGGCGCGGGGTCGGGCGAGACGTTGCCGAAGCGGCGGAGGGTGTACCAGTGCTGGGCGTGGTTCAGGATGAACGCCATCTGCGTGCTGCGTGTTTGTGAGCGGTGGTCAGAAGTGTGGCGGGGATGTCACGCACTGAGGATGATCGTGATATGGGCGTAGTTCTTGCGCGCCCCACTGGACCAGACTGAGCGAAAAGTAAATCGTTAGAGTAGCGGACAAGAAGATGGATCCGACACACACCTCAGCTTGAAGTTGTCGGAGAGCGCCTTCTGCAGCACCTGCACAGAGAAGAAGCCTGGCGCACAGAGAACGGGTCAGTGGCGCAAGATCGCAGACACATACCATGACACCGACGCACCGGTGTCGTCCATGTTATTGCTCGTAGCTGCGCGCTCGGTGTCGTCGAGTTCGCGCTGCTCGTCCTCGTCGAGCTCACGAGCGATCTCGGAGAGATCTGGAGCAGAGAACTGATGGCAGACGCTCGTCAGGACGATGGCCACAATCGTTCGGATCGCGCACTGACATACTGGCCTTCTGCGAAATGCGTGCAGCTCGTCAGCGCTGTGATGTGCGGGGCGCAGGCGATCAAGGCTTACGGAGGAGAGAATTCAGGGCGTGCTGGGCGCAGAGCATCTCGCCGGGCTGTTGCTTCTCATGGTAGATGAGCCCAACAAGCTGCTGGACGGCGGCCATCGTGTTGTAGACTGTGAAGCAAGTAGTCTGAGAGCAAAAAGGCAGAATATATGCGGGAGCGGAGGGCTTGGTGGCGGAGGACGAGATAGAGTGACGCGTCTCGGTTACGCGTCCTGGACTCATGTACTTGCACGCGCGCTCCTCGAGGTCCTGCTACCTGACGCGTGTCTTACGTAAGCGTGCCCCCGGATCACTCTGGACGCGACAGTGGCAGAGGGCGCGCGCGAATGGCACGCAGCTCTCCTAGTCGCCATCCATCACAAGTCCGCTGCCAGTGCCAGTGTCCACACCGACCGACCGTCTCTCCTTTCCTTTTGCCTTCATCTGTCTCGACACCCAATACCTCGAACTCGACGCCAGTTGCGCCCAGCATGGCCTCGCACAGACTCGGATACCACATCTCGCGCTCGGCTATCGTCCTCCTCACGCTCCTTTCCACCCTCGCCGCGGCGCAGGACGACGACCAGAAGCCGTTTGACTGCCACATTACGCTCGGAGACTCCAAGTACGACCTCACAAGCCTCACGGGCGAACATACGCTCGAGCGCGACCTCCAGCAGCCGCCGTCGACCGTGCACGACGCACTGACGTTCAACCTCTGCGAAGACATCAAGCATAAAGGGAACGTGCCCGATGACGACCAGGTACGTGTGCTTCGTCAAGCCCCGCCCGCTGTATGCACGGGAGGAGGCATCGTGATGAGGTCGGAGTTTAGACTGATGAGCAGGCATGCTTGCTTTGGGACAGTGTCCGTCCGGAACGCGTGCGTGTCTAATCAGGACGAGCCGGAAGAACGGGCATAACGACCGCGTTATGTCTGTCGTCCCTCTCGCGAACTCGTCTGCGAGCGCGGTCTCGTACGAAGCATTAAGCTGTAAGTGAGCTGCTCCTCTCCTCGTACGGTGGTCAAGGGTCGAAATCCGGTAGGTAGGACAGTTGAGGCCTGAGGCCTCGAGGGACATTGGTGGACGCAGTCGAAATGCGTGTCCCAAAGACAAATAATAACATCCTTTGACTCTCCTGATCCCATGTCAAGGGTCACATCACATCGACCTTATGTGGGTCATAATGTGGAGATGTATTATGTCCAGTGGGCTGCCCAAAGATCAGACATTCACGACCTGGACAGTCCATTGGACATGATACATATTGTGTTCAAACAACCATGTCCCGCACAGTAAAATCATGACCTTCCACTGTTCTACCTATGAGTTCTATCCTTGCCCGCCGTGCTCCCGCCTCCCTCGCTCGGTGGCTGAACTGATGACTCTTCCTGCACCTCTACCAGCACCCAAGGGCCTGGCGCTGACATTTGGGGGCGCGTGGTATCCGAGTCCGGTCGACTCCACACCCGCCCCGCAGTCGTTCCACCTGAAACTGCTGTGCGAGCCGGACAAGGAGACCGCAGACCTCAGCTTTCTCTCGTACAACGGCACGGACCTCTGGCTCGAGTGGCAGGCGCGTGCGGGGTGCCCGCTCGGCTCGCCCCCGGACGATGACACGAGTAAGCCCGACGAGGGCGGGGGAGACGGCTCGGGGGATGGTGGAAAGCAGGAGGAGCGCGTGGGCTCGGGCATCGGATACTTCTTCCTGCTGTGAGTCTGCTCGCCCTCGTCTACGCTCTGTCGATGGGCGCGAGACTGACGTGTGTGCGACTGCCCAGGATGTTCCTTGCGCTTGTGGCGTATTTCGGGCTCGGGGCGTACTACAACTACTCGACGTACGGCGCGTCTGGCGTCGATCTCATACCGTGCGTCCGGGACCCGCCACGCTCTCTCTTCCTCTGCCGCTCTGACACACATGCACGTCCTCCGCAGGCATCGAGACTTCTGGAGAGAGGTGCCGTACATGGTCCGCGACCTCGTCTCGCACATATGCTCCGCCGTCCGGCCACGACAAAGCTCGAGTCGGGGCGGCTACATCGCAGTATGACCGCAGCCCTGACGTGTGCTGCTGCGTCCCCATCTGTTCTGAAGGCGGTGTTCGTGTCAGCCTGCTTCCCTCCCGAGTCCCATGCAGCGGCACGTGGACTTTGACTTTGACGGGGCGTTTGGAAGAGCTGCACAGCGAGCTTCGTTGGGTCTCGGTCGTGTGTCTATTGCTCTCTCCCATGCTATTCTACTCAAGCTTCCATTGGTTTAGCCAGCGCTCTGGATATGCTCACAGTAATGACCTTCGCATTTCGCAGTCGTATATTATAGCGATCGCCCCTCCGGGCAGACCTGAACACCATATGGACTGGGACCCAGCTTGAGACAACCTGCAGCTGGACGCATCCACCAGTAGCTCCTAACATACGGAAGGGTGACGAAATGTCGGTGCAGCGCTATCTTGATTCGTTAGGCTCGTTCATTGGGTACGAGACCAGTTCAAGCTTAAGCTTAAGCTTAAACGTTTCGCGTTAACGTTCGTCATAAACCCGGTGGATTGTCACGCCAATATTAATCACGATGCATGTCAATGCTGCGTCTCGGTTGAACTATTCCTATATTGGAGGCATGGTCGTCGTTGTACATTGAACGATGATGGTCGGGCTCGTCAACGGTTACACTAGGTACACCGGAAGGCTGTAACCGTTACGTGACGAGGAGTAAATCAATGCGGTCAGACCTGAATACATTCCAGGAATATGTACGCCGGATCCTAGGATTCCTAGGGTCCGACTGACTCGTCTGACTCCCGAGGACTCCATCGTTAATTTCCGATCCCATGAGAGTTTGCTGCAGCTTATCGGCTGCCGTGATTTGGATTTGCTAGCCTGCGCACCGTGGATTCGCCAGACATGGGTGCCGCGACGGCTGCACGGTAAATTGGGGAATCGGAGGGTAGTCTGGGATCGTGACAGCTTCCATGCTGATTGGACCGTCGTGTCGTTGACCAAGTCGCGGAAACCCGGCGGCCATGGCCGCAGAGCGTCGGGTCCTGGTACTTAATCGGGTAGGCTCGCCTGCCTCGTCCGACGTCGCTTGCTCTTTCCCACCATGTCTGCCGCGAGCCTTTGGCTCTGACCTCGGACGCTCCGACCCTACTCAATGACTAGTGAGCACTGGACAGTCCTCGACGAGAGAAGAGCAATAACTGGAAGAGAACATGGCCAAAAAGAAGGCGTACGTCGTTACTGTCGGCACCGAGATCGGGGTGTTCCAACATTGGTACGTACCTTCCCGCGTCTGTTCCTGGAGAGTCGAAAGCCACAGCACTCTGTCACTGTCACATACGGACTCTGATCTAGTCTTCATTTGTGATGCGCGACGAGCGAGGCTCGATCAATGCTACCCTATTCCTGCGCCGTTCGTTGCCCGTGAGCATGTCGAGCTTGAGCTTGATTCCCCGGAGCCACAGTCGACATCGAGGTTCGAGTGGGATTCTCCCAGAGTGTGGTGGCGGTGTCCGTCGGCGTGTCTTCGCAATCCTTTTTGACAAGTCTTTTGTCCCTCTTCCCTGGCATGTAGGAACGACGTGTCTTTCCGCACGGACGGGGTCTCGGGGGCGGCGCAAGAGGGCTTCTCCGACCTTAACGAAGCCCAAGAATACTTCGAGCAGTGTCGGAGACGGGGCGAGACGCGGCGCGTCGTGCGTCCTCTGCCCCGTCGCGACAACGCCGGACGGGAGCAGGTCGAAGCTCACAATATACCACGACCCCACGAGCTGGCACAGATACAGAGGCACTCCCCTCCACCGCCGGTGCCGGGGCCGGTACCAGTGGTGCCTGCACGGACGAGGGAACGTGATCAGCCCGAGCAACATTCCGGAGGACGGGGGCAGGAACAATCTCGAGCTCCCGAACCAAAGCTGGCGAAGGGCAAGGAAAGAGAACGTCCAACTGGTGGGCACTACGGAGGACAGCCCTATCCGGGGACGGACGAGACCGTGTCGAGCACAAGACAGAATCGCACTGCGGAGGGGCAAGCCAAGCGCTCTGCAGACTTTGTCGCTGATGAAGGAATCGGGCGGAGCAAACGACCGCGTCTGGTTGGGGATGGGGGGGACACTCAGAGCGTCCGTGAGGATCCACCTTCCAGGAACAGGGAGTGCGAAGGCCAGGGGCACGCTAGTGCAGCCTCCTTGCAGAGACAAGCTCGGGAAGCCGTTGCTGGGAGACGTCCTGAGGGGACGGTGGCCTGTGTGCTCCCAGTTTCACAAGGAGCTTGCCCGTCGCGTCCTGCAACCACGCGCGCCCCCGATCCCATGTCTGCGGGCCTGCCTGCGACGAGCGAACGAAAGGGAGCTTGTACGACGTCCACGAGCCGCCCCTCGTCCACTAGCCGCTGTTCGTCTACCTCATCGTCACCCCTGGCAAACGGTCCCAAGACGAATCATTCCTGCGGCCATCATCAGAGCTCCGGTAATTGCAACCACAACTACACCTTCCACATCCACATCCATGATCGTCAGCAGCCGCGCTACGCACAGTCGATCTCGTACGCGTCTTCGGCGTCGAATATGTCCGTATCGCCCGTGTCGAACACATCTGCAGGCATACGGACACCGCCGATGTCTGAAAGCGACCGGCGCAGTCACCTCTCGTCACCGTCGTCGACCGGAACGAGATACTTCCCTGAAGACTGGCTCGCGCGCCAGCCACAAGGCACATCCCGAGCTCACACCCCTTCGTCCACCCATGGGAGCCCGAATGGAGCATCAGAGTATGCGACGGCCTCGAATGCGCCGAGCGTACGGGTCCTTCAGGTTCGCGGGCTTCCCGATAGGGCCAATGTCGATGTGATCATGGCCGACATGACGCATGGCCAAGCAGACGTTGTGATGGGACCACCCCCTGCAGCGCGCGTCGTCGAAACCGTGGTCGCTCGCGTACAAGGCGAGTATGAG
Source organism: Daedaleopsis sinensis (assembly GCA_033807695.1). Taxonomy (NCBI): domain Eukaryota; kingdom Fungi; phylum Basidiomycota; class Agaricomycetes; order Polyporales; family Polyporaceae; genus Daedaleopsis; species Daedaleopsis sinensis. Next base: position 3,809,875 of record CM066306.1, read on the forward strand.
GGTGCGGCAGGGGCAAGCTGCGTGGTGCTGGTGAATGCGAAGAGGAACGGAGGCACGGGGACTTCTAGTAAGAGATCGGCAGGCAGATCGCTCAGTGAGCCGGGACTGGAAGATCACCTACGCAGGCGCTCTACTCCGTCTCCGAGGAGAAGATCCTACATCGAGAATGCACCGCAGGCGACACGAACACGCGTCGCGACGCCCGTTCGCGCGAGTGCGAGCGAGAGGACGGTCAACGCTTCCGGTGGGCGTGGACCGGGTGTGTGCGATTGCGCGCACCCGGAGTACGCTTGCCGCCGCTGCGGAGGAGAGATTAGGCACGCAGCAGCACATCCCATGGCGTCCGTCACGAACCAGTTGCGACCCGAGTCATCACCTGCGATTTCGCAGTCGTCGGTGTCTTCCGCTGTAACGCGCACCGCAGCAACACCGACGCCGACCTCGGCATGTGCCTCCGTCGTGGGGTCCAGCGGCGCTACACTGCCGCCTTCGACCCGTGCTTCAAGTGCGAGTTACAGCCAATCCGTGCATAGCGCGAGCCGTGGGCAATCCGTACGTTCGCCTAGCCGATCGGTTTCTACAGCTGGAGGAGGACACACGCCGCTTCTGGGACCTAGTGAGACGCGCCGCGACTCAGAGGTCATAGCACGGGCGTCGACATTCCAAGCTGCCGTGAATGCGATGGGATTCTGTGAGCCGGCGGCGGGTGTCGGTAGGAGATCTGACGCTGTCGTGCACGATGTGGGCCTTGACCCTCGCTCGCCGATCCACAGGGGTACAAGTATCCCTACAGGGTGAGTGTGATTCAACTAGGCTTGTGCGCTGTAGCAACGGTCATGATGCTTACTCGCATTCATATAGGGCGTCCGGGTTTGGCGGACGACCATCGCCTGTGGTGCGGTCGCTGAACTGGTGATTGAGACTGAATCACCCTAACGTCCAATGTGGTGGGGTGCCATTGGACTGAATGTTCCCAGAACTTGCAGTGTTGTAATGAATGTGCATGTAGAATCGAATTTTCCAGCGTCCTCTTCAATGCTCTCGTCTTCGTGTACGCTCTCGTTCTTGTATGCTCTCCATGTACGCTCTCGTCCTCGTATACTCTCGTCCTCGTATATTCTCGTCCTCGTATCTGCTGATCGTAACTGTATGTGCCGTTGAGTTGCCACTGATATTGAATGATATGTGCTTTGTAGTTTGACTGGTGACCGGTGACTAGTCGGCCAACCGTTTTTTTCCGCCGAATCGCGCGACGGGCAAGGAATGGTAGGAGGAAGGAATCTCCCTTGATGTGATGGGTGGTGGACACTAAACAAGAGCTTGAGAAGGCGAGCTGACTCACTGGAAGAGCTGGTATATAAGTCCTCTTGCTCGGATATTGTCGATGTGCTGCAGAAGGCTGCAGATCTAGAGCGAATTGTCGTAGGTTCCGGGAGGAAACGCCCAGTACTTAGACTTTTGTCCTTTGATGAGATGATGTCAGTCAAATTCGTTGGCTCATCAGGAACGTCAACCAGCCATATATGGAGCATGGCGGAACCAAATATCCCGCTGAAGGCAGATCCCCGACGCGATTTCCGCTGACCTTTTCGTCCAAACCGCGACGAAAACGCGCGATAGTTGGGGGGGAAAGTTACGTCTGGAGCTTCCATAATTGAATACTGACACAAGTCTGGCGCATAAACCCGATGGCCGTGACCGCGTCGCGTCGACGCGAGTCGCTACTCGCCAGGCGGTCCGTCGCTTGCTTCTTCCCACCATGTTCATTTCTTTTGGCTCTGAGTCACGACTTCGAAGGCTTCTCTAAGCACGCGAATGGACGAAAGACCTGAAAATGCCCAAGTATCAAGCATATGTAATCACGGTTGGCACCGAGATCGGTGTCTTCAAGAAATGGTGCGTGTGTTTCCGCGTCGACGTCGGCTGCCGCAGCACACATATCGACTCGAGCTGCGTCCCCATCCCGGTGGGCTCTGTACTCGAGCAGAGGGGTCTCCTTTGCAGCGCAGTTGCGTTATGTTGACGCGTTGGTCGTTGCTTTTCGTTCATGGCAAGTCGAGCACGCATTCTTGAGGATGGCAGTCACCGTTGCGCGCGTCTCGTATCCCACTTATGCCAAGGATTAGTGTTGGGACGGTGGTTCTGACAAGTACGATTGCTTTCGTTGCTGTTCTCTCTCGGGTGCAGGTCGGACGTGCAACACCGCACGTCGGGGGTCCCGGGGTCGGCGCAAGAGGGCTTCCACGATTGGTACGAGGCGCAGGAGTACTTCGAGGAGCGCTACAGGCGGGGCGAGACGCGCATCGTACACCTTGCGCCTCGTGAGGACCGTGACCGTGATCGCGATCGGAGACGGGCTCGCGATGGAGTCCAGCCTCAACCGGCGCAAGGACTGATGCGATGTCCTCCGGTGCCAGGGCCGGGGCCGGTAGTGCCTGCACGGGGGAGTGGGCGCGATCAGCACTGGCAGGAGCAAGAACGAGTCGGGGCACACGAACGAGAACGAGACCGAGGACGAGAACACGAGCCTGGACGAGCGCGAGAACGCAGACAAGGGGGAGAGCCGAAGCCGAAGCGGGAAAAGGGAGAGGGCCAAGATGGACCAGCGAGCGGCCGAGAGCAGCGTCGTTCGGGGACCGGAAGAGGTGGCGCTACGGCGGTAGGCACGCGGAGCACGTACAGCATCCCCGCGAGTGGTCGAGCCGCGCGGGATGCAGCTATCGCAATGGCCGTCGAGGAGGCGAGGCGGGAGCGACTATCGAATGGGAACGGGGTAATCACCACCAGCATCAGCGCAGGTCCGCCTTCAAGGCAACACGGCGCGAGTGCGAGTGCGAGTGCAGCGCGCGTACACGGACGAGCTAGAGGAGGGTTGTCGGAGACACGGCCAGGCGAGACGGTGACTGCGCCCCCGCGGTTACATGGGCCGTCGCGTCCTAGTGATATGCGCGCACCTACGCGCGTGGTCCAACCTGGAAAGCTGAGCATGGGACAACTCTCGCAGGACCGACCGGGCACTCGCAAGATGTCCATTGGCAGCGACCCATCGACGTCGTCTTCTCCTCTCACCGGCGTAACGCAAACGAGGAATATCTTCTCCTCGGACGACCAGAGCGCAGGCCATGCACACCACCCCGCTCCGCGGTACGCACAGTCGCTCTCCTACGCATCATCGCCCTCGAACGCATCCGCGGGCTTGAGGTCCCCGCCGCTGTCCGAGAGCGACCGACGCAGTCACCTCTCTTCGCCGTCTTCGCTCGGGACGAGATACTATCCCGAAGATTATCTTGCTCGTCAAGCGCATGACCCAGCACCATTTCGGACGACGGCCACAGCCGCGAGGCCAGACATAACAAGAGCTATTGCGTCCAGGGGCCCGAGGGTGTCTGACGGAGCGTCATCAACATCTGGCATGTCAGAGTACGCGACAGCCCCAAATACGCCAGACATGGATGCGCTTGAGGTTGAGGAACTCCTGGGTGCTGACGCGGATGTGATCATGGCCGAGGGCGAAGGTCAAGCAAGCATCGTGGAAGTGATTTCTCCACCACCACCTCCTACGAACATGCTCTCACCGCGAGCCCGCGAGCAAGAGGGAGTAGCAGCGACGCCGAGCGTTGTTTCGTCGTCGAGCGTCAGAAACGGGGGCAGTGGCAAACGCAGGGGTGTGGTAGGCCGGTCGCTCAGCGAGGCGCAGGTACAGACGGAACCGCAAGACTATTTCGGGATTGGACGACGCAAGCAATCCGATGCGGTGTTGCAGACTGTGTCGTCGCCGAGGAAGCAGTACCTCGAACAGGGGGTCCAGGGGACGCGCACACGCAATGCAACACCGCTCCGCGCGACGGCGAGCGAAGGCACAGTCTGCGCTGCTGGCGAACATGGACGGAGTATGTGTGCTTGTATGCACCCCGAGTATGTCTGTCGCCACTGTGGAGGGGGTCCTAGGCATGTGCATCCAATGGCGTCCGTCGCGAACCACTTGCCGTCACCCGCGTCGGCCTCGGCTTCGGTGTCTTCGGTGTCCTCCGTTTCGATGCGCACGGCCGCAATATCGACGCCCAGCTCCACATACGCCTCCGCGGTGGGATCATTCGGGGCCCTGACGCCTTCTACCCGTGCTTCAAGCAGAGGTCGCGGTCAATCCATGCGGTCACCTACTGGATCTGAGTCTGGAGCTGGAGGGGGACACACGCCGTTTATGGGCCCCAACGAGACGTGCTGGGATAATATGGAAAGATTATCGACCTTCCAAGCCGCCGTAAATGCGATGGGATTTTACGAGCCGGCGGCGGGTATGGGTGAGGGCTCTGAAGCCGTCGTGCACGACGTCAGCTTCGACCCTCGCTCGCCGATCCACCGAGGGACAAGCATTCTTGCAGGGTGAGTATCTCCTACTCTGGCTATGTACTGCCGTAGTCATACTCACTAACATCTTTTGGATGCACAGGGCGTCCAGGTCCGGTGCACGGCCGTCTCCTGCGATGCGGTCGTTGAACAGTCTCGGGCTGTTCGGGACTGGCTAACTCGCATTAGCGCATGAGCGTGTGGGTGGTGCCCAATTCCATGTTCCAGAACATGTGTATGTGTATGTATTTCTTGGAATCTTTCTTAGTCTTGGTGTAAGCTTCCGTCGAGTGTCCGGACCTGACTGTATGCGCGCCGTTGAGCGGCCCCCGCTGTTGACGTTGAATACGATGATTGTGCACTCGGTCTGTGGAAACTGTGGTTGCGTGGCAGAAGAGAGATGATAGAGAAGGGGGATGGATTGTTCTCGTCGGTGGTGGGTGGTAGACAAGGGGGGGTGGAAGACAGGAGCTGAGCGCACTCGGGAGTCCTTGTTCCCCGAGCTGACACGGTCATGTGACACGTGTTTCGACTCATTATGGTATCCCCTTTTGGCCGCGTTGAGTACACACGCTGCCTAAAACGGGTCAGCTCACTCGGACCCGGACAGTGACTACATACTTGAGCTCGAAGATAGCTTGTGTTCAAACCGGTGATCAATATTTCAATGCTCCAGTGCCCCGCAATCGCTCGCACTCCTCCGGAAGGCAAGAATCTACATCACAGGACACCGAGTCATGGGGAAAGTCATGCGACACCTACTTCGCGAGTCAAGTAATAGGAGTGCTGCCGGTTGCTTGTCGGAATTCGTGAGAGAGGTCGTGGGGTGATGTTTCACGAAGTCAACAACCTGCATATGTGCAGTGTTAGGGCATGTGAGAGGCAAAAACAAAATAAATATTGAGACCCGTAGGTCTACCACTCCGGGAAAGCGTGTCATCCTTGTGCAGGGGCCATGCTAATCTTCTCTGTATCGTTCCAATTTTTTCGTATGTCACCCCGAAGGGGACATTATCTGAGGTCGGAGCGGAGGTCATCTTCGCGCAATTATGCATGACGTTCGGCCTGCGGGTTCCAAAGGCGCTTCTGGCGGGGAGGTAACGGTAGCCGCGGCGAGCGTCTGGACGAGCCCTTTCTCTCACCGCAACTACCACCGAGGTACACCCACTGTTCCTGAAAGAGAAGCGTTGAACGAGCCCCTTTTCCTACATATCCTACTTATAACGTCTTTAGATGTGGATATCTCTTGTCTAGTCCTGTGTCAAGACACAATCAAGGATCAGGCGATCCCGAACGCACGGTTGTCCCGTGCCGTCAAGCCTGCCGCTGCACATGGACACTATGCTTCCGTCCCATCTCTATGACGTTCGTCCACCGTCTCTTCTCGTCCTTCTCTTGTTTACTTGTAGCTCAAGTGACGCGATGGCACAGATTCTCTGTTTCTTCCCAACACGCTTCGGGCTAACTGCACGAGCGAGACCCGCCGAAGCCCCGCGCAGGTGATCACCGGCGCGCCCTCATGACCCCCGAGCACTCGTTCGCTGCCAGGCGGCATGCGGGGCCAGTCTATGCGCAGAAGCCGACCCACCCTGAATGCTGATGCATGACGGCGCATAGCTCGCGTGGGCCGCTCAAAGCGAACTTCTGGCGGGTATAAAGCACGCCGTCCGCTCGAGCAACTGGCCCCGCATCGGCGCATCGGCGACGAGCTCGACTCGAGATGGTAGCTTCTACATCGACCCTCGCCCTCTCGGTGATTGTACTCGCACCTCTCGCTCTCTCTGCCCCCGCGCAGTCCGAGAATGCTCAGTGCGGCGGCGTCGGCTTCGTGGGCAGCACGGCCTGCATGACCGGGTGAGCGGGATGTTCTGCGGTCTCGACGCCGTGCTCATGCGCCCCGCTGCAGCTTCGTCTGCACCAAGATGTCCGACAGCTACTCGCAGTGCCTCAAGGCGGACCCAACGGTGCAGTCAGCAGCGACGACGTCCACAACTGCCGAGCCGACCACCGCGCCAAGCGTCGGGCCGTCTCACAGAGTGGGAAGACTCCCCGCCCTCGGGTACGTTGCCAGGATTCTCCGCCCCGCCTACCTTAAAATGACACCGCTTCCGTCTTACCGACGGCTCATTTAGATGGAACTCGTGGAACGCCTACCACTGCGGTCAGTGATTGTAGTGCTTCAGTACACCCTCCGCTAGCCGGATACTCACGAGCGGCCTCGTGACGATCCAGACATCAACGAGGACAAGATTCTCATCGCAGCCAAGCAGTTTGGGCAGCTCGGGCTGGACAAGGCCGGCTACGAATATGTCAACATCGATGTACGTGCGCATCGAGGTTCCGGTGTTCCCTCCCTCATTGACCCTCCCTGCAGGACTGCTGGCCTCTCCAAAACCGCGACTCGACCACAGGCAAGATCGTCCCCGACCCGGCCAAATTCCCTGATGGGATTTCCGGCACAGCGAGCCAGGTGCACGCGCTCGGGCTCAAGCTCGGTATCTACAGGTGAACTTCCTCGAGCCACGAACCCTTACGTGCCTTCGATACTTACGGAACGCTCTGCGCATCTCAGCGACGCGGGCACGCAGACGTGTGCTGGTTACCCAGGCTCGCTCGGCAACGAAGAGCTCGACGCGACCACGTTTGCCGAGTGGGGTGTCGACTGTGAGTCGCCTTGATCTCTCTCCTGCGAACTCTTTCTAACTGGTGATGCAGATCTCAAGTACGGTACGTCCGAATCCGATCCGCCTTGTCTCGTGTACGGGTCGGTTCTGACTGTGGCCCCCAATGACAAGATAACTGCAACGTCCCCTCCAACTGGTCCGATGCCGCCGTACGTACACACCCGCCACTTCCCCATATCTGCTACACAGCTGACCGTGCCCCGCTTCCTTGCAGACGCCTCCCGATGGAGACTGGTAGTACGTACCTCCGTCTCGACCGCTGCCGTAACATCGTGCACCTGACATCGGCCAATGATACACACTGCAGCAACTCGAACTCCGCCATCCGCTATCGCCGTATGACGTACGTCCTGCACTCCCTCGCCTCGCGCCACGCCGTGCTGTAGTACTCACGAGTCACCCATGCCCACGCCCGCGCGCGACTGCCAGTGCCGCTCTGGACGCGACCAAACGTCCGTTCCAGCTCGACCTCTGCATCTGGGGCGAGGCGAACGTCTGGGAGTGGGGCGCGCGCGTCGTACGTGCACTCTCCTTTCCCTCCTCGCAGTCCACCCTGTCGCTAACGTGCACTTACACGCACACGCACCCGCCGCCGCACGCAGGGCCACTCCTGGCGCATGTCCGGCGACTCGAGCCCGAGCTGGGACTACATCACGGAGATCATGGTGACGAACAGCCAGCACCTCGACACCGTCGACTTCTTCGCGCACAACGACATGTGAGTCCGCCCCGCGCCCCTTTGCCCCTTTGCCCCTCCGCCAATCCGTTCATCCGTCCGGTGTTTGACCCGCGCGTACGCAGGGACATGATGGAGATCGGGAACGGCGACCTGACGCTCGAGGAGGAGCGCACGCACTTCGCGGTCTGGGCGTTCATGAAGAGCCCCATCCTCCTCGGAACCGATGTGCGTACTGGTCTCCCCTATCATCCTGATCTCACATCTCACACCGGGGCTTGCCGCGCAGCTGACCGCGCTCGACGCGAGCCAGGTGCAGATCATCACCAACAAGGAGCTGCTCGCGTTCAGCCAGGACCCGGTGTTCGGCACGCCCGCGAAGCCGTTCACGGCGACCGCGTCCGCGCCCACGACGTCTCCGCCCGAGTTCTACGCCGGCCGGTCGGTGAGAGGCGTGCACGTCTTCGTTGTCAACACGGGCGACGCGGCCGAGAAGACGTTCGACTTTGCCAACGTCCCTGGACTCGGTGCGGGCAAGTTCAAGGTGCACGACATGTGGACGAGCAAGGAGCTGGGTGTGTTCAAGGATAGCTTCAACGTCACGCTCGCGGCGCACGATACCGCTGCGTTGCTCGTTTCTAGGGCATGAGCGCAACCATGAATTTTACGACTTGGATATTCCTCGCATTATACTTGGTGAATTTATGTCTGATCAGCGTATACTACGTAGCTACTACCTGAAATTGTGCGGACAAACTCACTCATGAGCAATTGGTCGTGCGCGTGAACGGTTTGAACGTTCGAACAGTGTACCGATATATCGAACGCAAGCGAACTATAAAGTGGGCGTGCGTTGCCATATAACATATGCATGAGAAGACTGGGAGAGCGCTTATGCCAATGCCGAATCGGGCGAGGTATTGTACTGAACGCTCCACCAAAATACTGGCGCATGATAGTGGAACATAAAGACGGGTTCGGAGTAGTACTGGTACAGTTATGATGTGGCTACTTCTACACTTAATAAACCTTCAAGTTCTAGTTCTAGTTCTTGTTGCCCATGGCGTTGCTCGCCTTGTTGGCAAGCGAATCCTGCAGCGGTCGCGTCAGCATGTAGAAAGTATGAACGTAGGAGAGAGGGTCTCACCTGGTTGTGGTTGGAGTTTCCGCTCATAGCGTCTCCGGCCTTCTGGGTGTACGACTTCTCGCTCTGAGAACAGTGCAACGAGGTCAGATAGTGACACCGACATCATCCGCATAGTGATTGCGTACCTCGGGTTGCATCGTGGATGCGACGGAGTCGTAGGCCCCCTTGATGGTGTCGCTCATTTGCTCAGTGAGCGACTTCTGGGAGTCGGGCTGTACGACGCGCAACCTATTCAACATACGGAAGCCAAAGCGTGGGGCCGCGGGACATACCTTCACGGCGGCGGAAGCCTTGTTGCTGAGAGACTGTCTGCCAGAGTCGGCCATGTTGTCGATGTGGGTGCGTTTGAGAGGGAGTTGGTGAAGTCTTGCGAGTGGGAGCGGGGAGCTTGTTCTGCGGTCGTCCTTCGACGGGGCCTGGCTTATATACGCCCAGCAACTGTGGCCCTGGACGTCATACGGCGGGCGATCTGTGATGACGAGCCTCGACACCTACCATTAATGGAGAGGACGCTACCATTCGTGGACAATCTTTGCGCGCATGTGGTTATGGTTATACGACGACATTTGGTCGCGCAGAAGCTGGCCCGGTCGCCCCAGATCGGGCGCGCAGTCGTGCGGGTGGTGACATGTAGTGAACTTGAGCTCCACGGCATGATTATGTGCTGAAAACATTAATTTGTATCACGCGTCACTTCTTCGGGCAGCGAGCAAGCTTCCCACACGTCTTATGACGATATGAATGCTGATTTAAACTGCTTACTGTGTTTTCAATGAGCTACTGGCGCTGTAGGAGCAGGAAACGCTTCCTAGGCCGAGAGTATACGCTTGTCTAGGTTCAAAGAATTCACTGATGTGTGTTCAAAGCAACGTCCAGAATTCGTCGTTAACGTTAAACGTTGAAACCTTCAAGTTCTCTGCCAATGTCGAGTCGCTTGCGTCAGGCTACTAACAACCACTCGAGCTCACTGGGGCTCTGCCAAACCGTCCATTCACACTAGATGGTTGTCTTTCATCTCACAGACAACTGAATATTGGCTGACAATGAATGTTGAAGTGTCACGACAATTACACGAACTCAGTGTTTTCTAGTACTAGTGTTCTACTGCTCATTTCGCACATGACTACTATGCTGCGGAAAAAAGACGTTCGCACTGCCCCAATTGACCTCCTTGACGAATTTGTCGTCGTCGCTCCCTTGGCCGGAGCACACCGATGTGACCGAAGCTCCGAACAGAACACGCTGCCATGAATGCTACTGCTGTGAGTACATACCTTGCAAGATCGTGGATGATGAATTAACGTTTAACGTGAGCTTGAAACGTCGGTGTCTATCATAGTCCACAATCAGTGCAACGAATGAACAGCATAATGTCTTCCATTACAAACCAACTCGAATGGCAGCTATATAGCGAGGACTATTGTGTAGTCGGGACAAGCTGAGTGCCGCCGTCATTGGCTGGTTTGCACCTACCGGCGCTTGGTACATAGCTACTGATTTCCCACGGAAATGATCCGTTTGGCCACAGCTCCTAGGCTCGTGAACCAGCCTCTAGTTCCCGGAAGACAGTCGTTCCTTACTTGGGTGGTTTTGAAGCCAGAAAAGGAGGAGGGGAACGAACACAAAAACGCTCTGGACAGGTGAGCGATATTTCAACTTTTCAAGGAAGAGCGACGAATGGGATGACCGATGATCAAAACGCGATGACATTATACCATTTTGCTAATTATATGCCGCAAGATTCATCGAGTTTAAAGGATACATTTTCACTAGTCTAATCGTCGCGCGCCCACCGCGCGCTCGCGGGCGCCCCCACGCGGCAGCTCGCGCATGAGCTCGCCGTTTTCGGACATCCGCCGCGCTCGGCACGAAGCTGCTGCCGCACTCGCTAGTAAGCGCGAGAGACGAAGAGAGGGGCCCTTCACCTCTCTTCCTCTCTCCTCACGCTTGCTAGGTGAGACAGCCGCTAACGTCCCCCCATCGAGCGTCCGCTGACCTCTCTTCCTCTCTCCTCACGCTTGCTAGGACTGTGAATTTTAGCTATTATTAGCTTCGCCATCAACAGACGAACTTAGTTCATCGTTTCACCTATGTCTGATCATGGAAACAACCACGGAATCTCGCAAGCGCAAGAGAACGTCGTCAAAGAATGCGAGGCACACGTCGAGGCGTATCGCAGAGGAGACGTTAACAGAGCGTCGGCTGTCAGCGGAATCTTCCGAGCCCTTAGCACGCCCGAAGGTCAGCTCGACGCCAACGGTTTCGAAGCTACCTTCGACTCCTATTTCAAAATGTTGGAGGGAATCGACCGAGATAGGCAAGGACCGGATCCCGCTCCTCTTCCGCCTCAGCAGCCCAGCGGAGAAGGAGCCGCTCCTCAACCGCCTCAGCAGCCCGGGGGACGGGGAGTTGCTCCTCAACAGCAACCCGCTGGGGGAGGAGCCGCCCCTCCTAGAGGACCGCGAGCAGCAAGCGCCGCTCCGACCGGTGCTTCATCGTCCCCTAGTTCCAACGGGAGGCGCGCGCTCCCCCCTGGGAGAGTTCACGGGCGTGAGAGATCTCTCTCTCCGTTTTCAGGATCCGATCCCGATCTCGATCTCGGACCGGAAGGGGAAGAGCCCAGGTCAAAGCGGGCTAAGCCTAACCCCCGTCTGTTCCCTTGGAAGCACCGAGACACAACCCTCCGAGGCTCACTCAGACCTGAACTACAGCAAACTCTGGGACTCCTCCGGGAGTTCCGGAAGGACATCCGATTTGTTCGAGACGACCTCGTCGATTCCATCGCCGTTCCTTCCTTCCCAGCGACCGAATGGGACAACGTCTTACGAGGACGCGCAGTCGACCTCGACCGCGTGCTTACCGGCTATTTCTCTCGTAGCGCCGATGACAAAGTCGCTCAGCGCATCGGCGACCTCGAACTCAGCTATCCCGCGATCGAACCAAAGCGCAGGGTCGAATCCTTCGGCGACTGGGTCCTCGCGTGGGGAAAGGCATCGCGTGCGACGCGCTACGCCTTCCCGCATCGTGAGTCCGAGCTTTGTGAATACCAAGAGCACATCATCACCCTCTTCGGTGCTCTCGCCCCTGCCGAGCACAACCGCGTCATCGAGTACGACAAAGCCGTCAGAAAGCACGTCGGCACTGTCCGCAACGTGGCGCTCACGGACTTCAACGCTTTCAATGGGATCAAGATTATGTGCATCGACTCAGTTGGAGCCGGATCAAGCTCATCAACCCTCGGCACCTCTCGACAGCCTGCGCGCGCGAGCGCTTCAAAGTCGCGGGCTAAGCACGACGACGCCTGCAAGAGGTGGAACGCCGGGCAGTGCCGCCATAGCACCGAAGAATGTCGGTACAAACACGTCTGCGCGCGATGCGGACGTGCGGGGCATCCCGAGCCCCGATGCACTCAGAATGCGCGATGAGCGCCCCGCGCACGCCTCCGCACCACGTTTCCTGCGCGGATTCGTGTGGGGCGACAGCGACGACGGCGCCCGTACTTTCGGGTCTGTCTCGCTAACTCATGAACCCCTTCCAGATGTGCCGGCGGCTGCTAAAAAGGACCCGCGCGTACTCAACACTTTACGCGCGCATCCACACCTTTTCAAGATCGTTACTCCCATCAATATCAGCAAGTTCCGCGATTTCCTGCGCGATCACCCGAATCAAACCTTCGTCCTGTCCGTTGTCCGCGGTCTTCAAGAGGGCTTCTGGCCTTTCGCAGACGACAAGCCGGGCGAGTACCCAGACACCCACGACGAGATCCGCGCCCCCCCTTCGGACGACGTCGCGCGACAATTCCTACGGGATCAGAGGGACGAGGAACTCGCCCTAGGGCGCTTTTCCCCTTCATTCGGATCAGAATTACTAGACGGCATGTACAATATGCCCATACACGTCGTCCCTAAACCAAACTCCGACAAATTTCGACTCGTCAACGATCAATCAGCCGGCCCATACTCTCTCAACTCCATGATTCGCCCTGAATCAATTCGTGGGGCCGTCTTGGACGGCATTCCCGTCCTAGGAATTCATCTACGACGCTTTAGGCAACTTCACGGCAATCAACATCTCATTCTCTGGAAGTCCGATGTTTCTCAGGCTTACAGGCGAATGCCGATGTCACCTTTCTGGCAAATCAGGCAGATTGTCACCATCGACGGCGAGCGCTACGTCGACCGTTGCAACGTTTTCGGTGGACGCGCCTCGCTACGCATCTGGGCCGCCTTCCTCTCCCTCGTGGCATGGATCGCCGAGATTCATTTTGGCGTCGACCTCGTCGGCACCTACGTCGACGATAACTTCGGTTTTGAACTCCGAGACCGCGCGCTCTGGTACCCGCCCTTTCAAAAGTTCCTCCCAGCCGCGCAGGCGCGCTTGCTGTTCTGCTGGGACGCGATCGGACTCCCGCACGACGAGCCTAAACAGCTCTACGGCGTGCGTCTCCCGATCATCGGCTTCATGTGCGACGCAGACAAGCTCTCAGTCTCCCTTCCGCTTGACCGCCAGGACCGCCTCGTGGCTACGCTGCGCAGCCTTTGCGACCTCACGCGCTCCCGCAGGCGCCCGCTCGGAGAACTCCTCTCCATAACCGGTTTCGTCAGCTGGGCGCTCAACGTGATGCCCATGTTGCGCCCTGGCCTGTCCACGACATACGCGAAGATGGCCGGCAAGACCAACAAACACGCAGACGTGTATATCAACAGCGCGATGGTGCGCGACCTCTCCTGGCTCGCCGACCACATCCAGCGTGCGCGCCCGATCCGTTTTCTGCAAAGCGCGGTATGGTCCCCATCCGACCTAGCGCCGGGCAACTCCGAACATGAGTTCGCCATCGTTGATGCCTCCGGTCGCGGCCTCGGCCTCTATTTCCCATGGCTACACCTCGGCTTCTACTCTGCCCTGCCTGCCGACCCTCCAGCGGGAACGATATTCTTTATGGAGGCTCTCGCGGTCTGTAGCGCCCTGCACCGAGTGCGCGCTTGGATCGAATCGGGCCGCCGCATCATTCGCCTCGTCGTCCTCTCTGACAACACCAACGCCGTCGCCATCTTTAGCACCCTCCGCTCCGACCCCGCTTACAGCCTCATCTTGATGTCAGCCATGGATGTCCGGCTTAAGCACGACCTCGACGTTCGCGTTGATCACATCCCAGGCCGTTTCAACGTCGTCGCCGATGCTCTGTCGCGGGAAAAACTAGACCTCGCGTGTCAGCTCGACCCGCTTCTAAAATTATTCCATTTTTTACCCCCTCGGGATGCGCTGGGGGATATTAAAAAATGATCCCGATCACCCGCCGTTCACGCCAGCCTCCGCGCACGGCGTGGACCCTAGAGCGGCTGCTGCACGAGCGCGCGATCGCACTCGAGCACGCACTCGACCGCTCCACAAAATCCACCTACAATTCCGCCCTCAACTCCTACCTCACCTTTTGCTCAATGCATGGGTTCCCCATCAACCCGACCGAAAACATGCTGAGCCTATACGTCATCTATCAATCCCACCACATCGAACCTCGATCAGTTGATTCTTACTTATCGGGAATCTGCAGCGAACTCGAGCCTTTCTACCCAGACGTTCGTCGCGCGCGCAGAGCGCCTCTCGTGGCGCGTACCTTGCAAGGTGCCAAGCGCCTCTACAGCAAGCCCGTGTCTCGCAAAATGCCGCTCGCGCGAGACGACGTCGAGCGCGTGCGCGTCGCCCTTCTCAACAGCGACAGTTTCAACGACATCCTCTTCCTCGCGCAATTCATCACCGGCTTTCACGCCCTTCTTCGTCTGGGCGACCTCGTCTGGCCCGACCGTATCGACCTCCGCACTTACGACAAGATCTCACGCCGAGCCTCCGCGCGCGTGGGAACAGACACCTTCTCCTTCGACCTGCGACGCCACAAAGCAGATCGGCATTTTGAAGGGAACGCCGTCGCGGTGACCACCGCTATCCAGGGCGAGGCCGCTCTCATAGCGTTCAAGAGGTACCTCGCCGCGCGCGACCGTCTCTTTCCATGTCGCGCCGAGCTATGGATCACGCGCGAAGGTGCTCTACCAACCCGTGCCTGGTTCTTGCGACGCCTACGCGTCTTCTTCCCGCCATCATCCCGCATCAGCGGACACTCTCTTCGAGCGGGTGGCGCGACCGCTCTCGCAATCGCGGGCGTACCCGCTGCATCCATCCAAGCCATCGGCAGGTGGTCATCAGAAGCATGGCAGGCGTATATCAGAAAACACCCACTCATCGTCCACGCGATTATGATCGCTGAACGACAGGAACGCGGCCATGCCTAACACCCAAAATAGACACACCGCGTCGAGAGTTTCTGACGCGGTCCGAACGAGTCCTCCCATCCCTACCGTCTCTTTCATACTCTTTACAAAAACCAACCCCATAGAGAAAAACTCACATACTGCACGTTTCCCTCTCCTTTTCTTTATAGTCTTATAGCGTTCGTACTCGTTTGCAGTCAATTCAACACACATTAGTCGCCGCGCGCGCGCCCGCGCGCGGCGGCTGTGCCCTGCTAAAAACCCACGGCTCAAATAGCCCGCATTCACAGGACAGAAAGCGCGGTAGATTTGTCGAGTTTAAAGGATACATTTTCACTAGTCTAATCGTCGCGCGCCCACCGCGCGCTCGCGGGCGCCCCCACGCGGCAGCTCGCGCATGAGCTCGCCGTTTTCGGACATCCGCCGCGCTCGGCACGAAGCTGCTGCCGCACTCGCTAGTAAGCGCGAGAGACGAAGAGAGGGGCCCTTCACCTCTCTTCCTCTCTCCTCACGCTTGCTAGGTGAGACAGCCGCTAACGTCCCCCCATCGAGCGTCCGCTGACCTCTCTTCCTCTCTCCTCACGCTTGCTAGGACTGTGAATTTTAGCTACCCGCCGTCCGCGACCCTTTGTACATGTACTACTCGTTACTGCGTTCGTACTCGTTTGCAGTCAATTCAACACACATTAGTCGCCGCGCGCGCGCCCGCGCGCGGCGGCTGTGCCCTGCTAAAAACCCACGGCTCAAATAGCCCGCATTCACAGGACAGAAAGCGCGGTAGATTTGATTTGTATCGCGCGTCACTGGTACGTAAGTATCCTTCTTCGGGCAGCGATCGATCAAGCCTGCACGTATTCAAATATGTATTGACAACCATGCATTGTTGATTAATGATTTTAGACTGCTGCTTAATTACTCTGTACAGTCTCTTCTATGAGCTGCTACTCCTCGTCAATTCATCAATGCATCATCCACGACATTGCAATGTACTCACAGTAAGTAGTAGCATTCATGGCAGTGCCATCCCACTCGGAGCTTCGAAGGTCACATCGGCGTGCTTCAGCCCGGGTAGCGACGGGGATTTCGTCAAGAAGATCAGCTGGGGCAGTACGAAGTGGCGGTCCGTAGCTATATGACCATCTGCCAAATGACCAGTGGAACACTAGAGAAATGCACCGAGCCCGTGTAGTTGTCGTGACACTTTAACATTAATATTGTCAGCCATACTAGTATGGCCGCTGTCTGTGAGCTGGTGCATAACCATCTAAGTAATCAGGATGGATGACCGTTAGGCTCGTAAACCACCCTCTCGCTCTTCGTCCCTCTGAGGAGAGGCCCGACGTTCCCACGGGGGTCACCCGCACCCCTCCTCCTAGAACGAACGAACAGCAACGAACGAACAAACAGCAGCGAACAGCAGCGAACGAACAAACAGCAGCGAAGTTCGAAGTTCGAAGGAACAAAATTGAGCACCTCTATTACATCCAGCTCTACTAGGAGACGCCGAAATTGATCTTCTCCTCCTCCTCCTCCTCCTCCAGTGCAATCATCACCAGGCAATCGTGTGATCCACTTCGAATCGCCGTCTCGGTTGCAACCCCCCTATTACATCCATACAACATCTATATCACAGAGACCGGCGTTGACGGGGGATGCGCGACGAAAAGATACAAAAGGACAGATGGCGGTCCCTGCCCTCCCTCGTTCAAGCTCTTTGCCTTCCGCTTCCCCTTCTCCTCATCCCCTTTCTCCCTTTCACCCGACGGACCCCGGTGGTTCCCTTACCTTTTCTTTCGCCCTCTGTTCCTCCTGCTGAGCAGTGCTGAATACCACACACGCCATGACTCGTATGCTCAAGTCCTTCCTCGGCCTCGCCACCCTCGCCGCCTTCGCGCGTGCCGCGCCCGCTCCGCTCTTCGGCATCAACCTGGGTTCCCGGGGCGACGAGTCGGATTCCACGCCGACACCGGTCTCGCAGGCGGACATCACGTCGACCATCGAGCGGCCCGTCAAGTTCGCGCGTGTAGCGTACTGCTCCGCGGGGACGGTCACCGACTGGAGCTGCGGCGCAGCCTGCGACGCGCTCCCGAACGTGAAAGTGCTGCTCACGGGCGGCGACAACCGCGCGATCCCCGACTGTGAGTCGCCTTTGCCCTTGCCCGTATCGCCGACGAGACGCTCACGCGATCCATGTTAACCATGCAGTCTTCGTGGCGTCCGACCCGGACTCGCAGACAATTGTGGTCGCGCACCAGGGCACGGAGGCGAACGCCCAGTCGATCGCGAACGACCAAGATCTCGCGCTGGTGGCCGTGAACACGACGCGCTTCCCGCAAGCGGGCGACGACGTGAAGCTGCACGAAGGCTTCCAGAACACGCAGGGGCGCACGGCGGACGTCGTGATGGCCACCGTCCAGGCCGGGCTCGCGTCCACCGGGTTCAAGAAGGTGCTCGTGACCGGCCACTCGCTCGGCGCGGCCGTCGCCTCGCTCGACGCCGCGATGCTCCGCATGGCCCTCCCGGCCGACGTCCAGGTGGACTCGGTCGTCTTCGGCTTGCCCCGCGTCGGCAACTCGGCCTGGGCGGACTTCCTCGACAAGCTCGTGCGTGTCCCGAGCTCTCTACCCTACCCTCGCTGGTTCTTGCTCACCGTCCATGTGCAGATGCCCGAGTTCGTGCATGTGACGAACCAGAACGACCCGGTCCCGAACTTTCCCTCGCGCGACCTCGGCTTCCAGCAACCCGCGGGCGAGCTCCACATCACCTCTGTGGACTTGATCTCCGGCGCCGCGACGATAGTCGATTGCCCTGGGCAAGAGAACCAGGTGAGCCGCCCCCGCATTCTGCCCGACGGCGCACTAGCTATAGCGCTGACATCACCGCAGAACTGCGCGGCGGGCAACTCGCTGATCGTCATCCCGGACCACTTCGGCCCGTACCTGAATGGGATCTCGCTCGGCGACCAGGCGTGCCCGAACTAGGGCTGCTCACCGGTCACCCACTGCACTCACTTTAATTCAAAGTTATCGCTTTCTGGTCTCTATCGAGACGGCTTGAAGCCTTTGGGTTTTGCATGTGGCATGGTTTGGACTTACGGAATAAACATGGATGTATTTAGTACATTAGGGAATCGCTACTTCGGGCATCGGGCCCGGGGACGACATTCGTTTGCGGAGGCGTGCTGGTCAGAGTCGCCAAACGGCATGGTCCAGCTCCACCATAGCATAGCTGGGCGGAGCTGCGAGTCCGATAGCGCAGCTCCCTTGCGTGGGTACCCAAACCTCGAGATCGTCGATCGTGCCCGTCAGTCAACCACTGGCAGTACAGACTGACAGCCAAACACAGTCAGTTGATCGCATATCGCTACCAGATTCACGCAAGTCCACATACTTATGTTACACACCTCAGCCCGGTGCGCAAATTCCCCAGCACGTTCACCCCTCACGCACGACCTCCTCCAGCGGCGAGTCCCCGCGGAAGATCGCACAGTCCTTCGCCAAGTCCGCGGGCGAGATATTCAGTGGCGGGATGAACCGGATGACCTCGTACACGCTCGTCGTGAGGATCAGCATCCCCTTCTCCACGTGGCACGCACCGCCGCGCGACGCGGCTCGCAAGCCCCGCGAGGGCGCCCGTCGTGCGGAACGCGTCGGCATAGCCCATGGTTTCCCACGTAAATGATCCGTTGGGCCAGAGCTCCCGGACACTCCTCCTCCCTCCAGATATCCCGAATCTTCTGTCACCCCTTCAGTCGCTCGAACTTTCTACCAAGTCCTTTTCACCTCCGCTTCAGCTGGAATGCCTAGCCAAGGAGAGCTGATTAAACGAGCTATATATAAACGCATCTCACACTCAACGCTGCACTGTCCCTACCCCTGGCCCCCTGAAGCATGATGATCGTCAACGATTCAGCAACAGCGTACAGCCGATGTTCATCATAGACGGTACGGCCTCTCGCATGGTGGCTCTGCAAAGCTCATACATACGGCCGTTCAATGGTGTTCACTCGCCGAACGCCTAGCTCGCGGATCTATGGTCCCCGCATGGCCCGTATCAAGGTGCGCCGTTAACCGAGATGATCGCATTGAAAATTCCCTCGGGTTGGGGAGGAGGAACACGTTGAGTCATTGACTGAGAAGACCGCCGAGAAAACACCACGGCTGCTCAATACTCGATTTTTGTGGGCCGTATCGAAACGTATTCAACAGGCCTACAAATGGGGATCGGCAGCGCCCGCCTTAGAAAAGTCGTCGAGATGCCGCGAATGATGCCGCTGATGGATGGCAGTGGTCATCCAATCGCGCATGCGGTTGTTGTAGGACCGTCTATCCCTCACGTCAATAGGTCCTCATCGTCTGCCTAGGGGAGACAACATACGGTCAGGTTGAGCTTGAAGCTTGAGCTAGCTTGAGTCCCGATATCGCTGTCGACATCCAAAGCTCAGGAATGCTCCTAATCCATTGATAATTTTAAGACAGATCGGACTATCTGCTATCTGTCATAGGAGGAGGGGAGGGAATGCGAGGAAGAGCAGGTAAGTAGCATTAGCGCATTGCATCACCACATGCCTCGGCACTCATCTGCATCTCGACGACTTTTCGCAGGTCGAAATGCATTGGGGAAATGTAGAGCAGCCATTACATATATATAATACTGGCAACGCCGAGCAACTGGTTTGCTATCAACATGCAGTCCCATCATCTCATCATTCCCTGCCCTGCTGCGCTGCGTTGCAACGTCTCGCGCTCCGAAGGTGGGATCATGTATATTGGTCGATGATACTTGCCACATCCAGTGCAATCATCACCAGGGAATCGCGTGGTCCACTTCGGATCGCCGTCTCGGTTGCGACCCCCATAATACAGTGATCGGCGTTGACGGGGGCATGCGCGACGGAAAGATACAAAAGGACAGATCGCGGTGCCCGCCCTCTCTCGTTGCTCAGACTCTTCGCCCTTCCGCTTCCCCTTCCCGTCGTTCCCTTTCTCCTTTCTCGCCCGACGGACCCTGGTGGTTCCCTTCCTTTTTTTCTCGCTCTTTTCCTCCTGCTGAGCAGTGCTGAATACCTCACACGCCATGACTCGTATGCTCAAGTCCTTCCTCGGCCTCGCCGCCCTCGCCGCCTTCGCGCGTGCCGCGCCCACTCCGCTCTTCGGCATCCACCTGGGTTCCGGCGATGAGGCCGACTCGACGCCGACCGCGGTCTCGCAGGCGGACATCACATCGACCATCGAGCGGCCCGCCAAGTTCGCGCGCGCGGCGTACTGCTCCGCGGGGGCGGTCACCAACTGGAGCTGCGGGGCATCCTGCGACGCGCTCCCGAACGTGAAAGTGCTGACCGCGGGCGGCGACGACGGCGCGATCCCCGGGTGTGAGTGGCCTTTGCCCATACAGCCGACGAGACGCTCACGCGATCAATGTTGACTGCAGTCTTCGTGGCGTCCGACCCGGACTCGCAGACGATTGTTGTCGCGCACCAGGGCACGGAGCCGAAGAACATCCTGTCGATCGCGAACGACGTCGAGTTCGCGCAGGTGGCCGCGAACACGACGCTCTTCCCGCAAGCGGGCGACGACGTGAAGCTGCACAGCGGCTTCCAGGACACGCAGGGGCGCACGGCGGACGTCGTGATGGCCACCGTCCAGGCCGGCCTCGCGTCGACTGGGTTTAAGAAGGTGCTCGTAACTGGCCACTCCCTCGGTGCGGCCGTCGCCTCGCTCGACGCCGCGATGCTCCGCATGGCCCTCCCCGCCGACGTCCAGGTGGACTCGGTCGTCTTCGGCCTGCCCCGCGTCGGCAACTCGGCCTGGGCGGACCTCTTCGACAAGCTCGTGCGTGTCCCGCGCTCTCTGCCTTTACCTCCGCTCACTGTCCATATACCATTTGCAGATGCCCGAGTTCGCGCATGTGACGAACCAGGACGACCCGGTCCCGAACGTGCCCCCGCACGTCCTCGACTTCCAGCACCCGGCGGGCGAGCTGCACATCACCTCTGTGGACGCGACCTCCGGCGCCGCGACGATGGTCGCGTGCCCTGGGTCCGAGAACCAGGTGAGTTACCCCGCAATCTGCCTGACGGCGCGCTGGCCCTGACATGACGGCACCGTAGAACTGCGCGGCGGGCAACTCGCTCCTCGACACGTCCATCCCGAACCACCTCGGCCCGTACCTGAACGGGATCTCGTTCGGCGACAAGGCGTGCCCGAACTAGGGCTGCTCATGGGCTACTCACCCACTGCACTCAGTTTTATTTTAAAAGTTATCGCTTTCTGGTCTCTTTTGAGACGGCTTTAAGCCTTTGGCCTATGGCAGGATTTATACGGGGTTAACATGATGTATTCAGTACTTTAGGGAATCGCTACTTCGGGCATTGGGGACGACAATCGTTTGTGGAGGCGTGCCGGTGGTCAGATCTACTTTCGCCATAGCACAGCTGGGCGGAAGCTGCGAGTCCGATTCGTGTGTACCCAAACCTCGAGATCGTCGATCGTGCTCCACGTCAGTGTACCAATACTACAGACTGAGAGCCAAACACAGTTATTTGATCGCATATTGCCACCAGATTCGCGCAAGTCCACATACTTCTACATAACCATCCCACCGCCATGTCCATATGTTACACGCCTCAGCCCGGAGCGCTCAAGTCCCCTCTCAGCACGCTCACCCCTCACGCACGACCTCCTCCAGCGCCTCCTGAAAGATCGCACATCCTTTCGCGAGGTCCTCGCGCGAGATGTTCAGCGGCGGGATGAAGCGGACGACCTCGTACACGCTCGTCGTGAGGATCAGCATCCCCTTCTCCACGCACCGCCGCGCGACGCGGCTCGCAAGCCCTGCCGGAGCTCCCGCCGTGCGGAACGCGTCGTGCGCGCCCGTGCCCGTGGGCGAGGCGAACTCGACGGCGACCATCAGGCCCTGCCCGCGGACGTCGAGGATCGCGGGACCGAGCGCGGGATCGGCGCGCAGCGCGTTCAATGCAGCAAAGAGCTCTTTGGACCTGGGGGGGGTGGGTCGGTTAGTGCCGGAAGAGGAAGAGGAAGAGGAGGGGCTGGGATGCTCACCGCGCATTCACGTTCTCCAGGATGTTCTCGTCCCGCATGACCTCGGCGGTGGCGACCGCCGCCGCACACGATACCGCGTTACCGGCGTACGTGCCGCCCATCGAGCCGGGCTTCAGCTTGTCCGTGAGCTCCTTGCGGCTGATCAGCGCGCTCAGCGGGAAGCCGTTCGCGAGCCCCTAGCAGTGCACACGCGACCGTCAGCTCTCACTGTCAGGCGCCGCGGACGACCAAGCACGCGCACCTTCGCACTGATGAGGATGTCGGGGCGCACGTCCGAGTACTCGATCGCGTAGTTCTTGCCCGTGCGCCCGAACCCGGACTGCACCTCGTCGACGATGAGCAGGATGCCGTGCTTGTCGCACGCGGCGCGCAGGCCCTGCATGAACTCAGGCGGCGCGGGGACGTACCCGCCCTCGCCGAGGACGGGCTCGATGATGATCGCCGCCGTGTCCTTCGGGTTTGTCACCTGGGAGAAGAGGAGGTCCAGCTGGGACAGACATATCTCCGATAGCTTTGAAGCCGGGGTGTCGGCCGGCATGCCGAGTTGGTGCCAGAAGGGGAAAGGAAGGGTGAACACCCCGGGCTGAACACCGGATTTTAGATAAGGAGACTGCTGAAAATTGAAGGAAGCTCAAACTGACCATGAGCGGGTGGACACCTTCGCTGTATATGGTTTTGCTTTTCGTGACAGCCATCGCTCCGAACGTTCTGCCGTGGTATGCCCCTTGCATGCTGATAACATTCTGCCTCCCCGTCATGATGCGAGCCATCTTTATGGCCCCCTCGATTGCCTCTGAGCCCGAGTTCCAAAAGAAGAACGAGTCCAATGACGAGTGCGGCATCATCGGCAGCAACCTCTGGATGAGTTGGAGATACGGTTCGTGGAACGCTATGCTACACTATATTTACCCGACATATGTCAGACCAGCTCGTGACATGTGACACCGTAGATTTACCTGTGCGTGGACGATGTTCATACACTGGTCGGCGGCAGCCTTGCTGATCTTCGGGTGACAGTGGCCTAAGAGGATGGGACATATTTCATGCTGAGTTCTATCACCCAGTCAAAGACGCGCTTACCGAGGTTTGTTACACCAATTCCACAGGTGAAATCGAGCATCGTCCTGCCGTCGCCTAGAGTCACGTACGAGCCTTCGCCTTTGACCATTACTGCGTCGACGATGCGACCGAGGCCCTTGGTGACATGCTGCTGGCCGAACTCGACTAAAGACGCGTGAGATTGGGTGGACGAGGATGCCATGGTACGAGCGTTATGTCGCGGAGCAGACCCTCTGGTCCGGGCTCTTATTGGGGTAGAGGCGCCCTGAAGAGGTGCGCATGACCCGCGAGATAACACAACATTCGACAGGGTCCGGGAGCTGGAGATATGCGGGCAGACACAGTCAGCATACAATGTCGAAGGCCGAAACTCCGCAGACATAGTTCGTTCACGTTCAGGGTCCCGTATGACGAAAGGAAACGTGAACGAGAAGGTGCATCAACCTCTGGATGCAGTAGTCGTGAGACCGAAGGTGCGTTCAAGAAATCCTTCCGTGTGGCTCGGCAAACAATTGGCTCTTCTTGACTCCAATTCAGGTGATCATGAACGATAAGTATGTTCTCCACCTCACCAAAAGGCGAACGTACATGCATGTGAGCAAATCGGGCAGGCGGACATGCACCCGACGATCGACACAGCTCCGAGTACATGTAAGGGCATCAAGAGAAACTTCCGAGACCTGCGAACTTCATCCCGAATGCACCTTGATGCGGACGATTGCAGCATACAAGATAGCCCGAATGCAACACGGGTGGCCTTCATCCCTCTTGGGGGGTCTGTTATGAGCGATGGAGACAACCACGCGGAACTGCTCCTGCTCAAACAATAACCCGCAGCGCAGAACGTGAAGCAATACACGCGTTACACCGTCCGCGGCGGCGAGAGCATCGAGCAAGGAGGAGTCGGGACAATCCAGGAACGCTTCAAGACGCCGTCTCCACTTGCTCGTATGACGTCGACGTCGCCGGCTGCGCATGAGGATTGTCACAGCACTGAGCAGCGGCACGTACGTCGGTCTGCCCAATGCCCATGCACCGCCGAAAATTTGGCATATCCCAACATGCGCCCTCAGACGGCGATTATTGTTTCCACCTATGTTCCGAAGCATGAAAAGAGGGATTCAAATCGCGACTACTCACTTCTGTACGTGATTCAGGCTCCTCGCTCGCCCGGCGAGGACGGCGGTGGACGAGTGCAGACGTGCGCGACCGGAAGAGAGCATGGGGATGGTGGTAGGAGGAGAAGGAGGGATCCGTCGTGCGAGTCATAGCGGGACGAGGTAAATGTTGAGGTCATAGTCCCATCGAGCGCTTCTGATCTCACGAAGCTCCTAAGTTCCGGGTGGCTTCTAGGCCTCGACCTTGCATCTTACAGACAGTACTGCTCCCCGTGCGAGAGTGGGCGTAGCAGGGAGCTATATTCTGAACACTGCGAAGTCAGGAAGGCCAGCTGATTGCATCTCGTGATCACCGACGCGCCTTTCTGTGCACAGTCCAACGCGTAGATGCCATACACCCGACGCGCGTAAGAGCGGGAGGACGTATGTTGCGACGCGTCGAACGAGTAGAGAATGGAGAGGAAGATGTAAGAGACAGAGGCGAACCAGGGCTAAGCGAGAAAGTCTTGTGCCAGTCGCGCTTAAGTAAATGTACACCTTCGACAGATATGGGAATGCATACATGTTCCCACTGATATCAAATCGAATGCCGAATAGCAAATCTAGCATCATTCGTTTGTTAGGCAGGTCAAACAAACGACACCGACTGAGATGAGCACGAGGATAACAGCTAGAGATAACAGGAAATTTCGTTGTTCAAACTCTGGAACTGACCCGGCAAGTGTGAGCAACACGATCGGATCCTGGTAACAGTCGCTGCAGCTGCGCTAGAAACGAGTCGACCCGAGTGAGCGAATTCGCGCGTTCTGTTTAGTTCTAGAGTACACATCCATTCTACGTCCCACACCTCAGCTTACCCTGCGCCCGAGGCTCGACGAACGCACCGCATCATTCAGCGATCTGGTCATCGGCCACCGTATGCGCGTCCGTCTGCGCCTCGAGCACGGTCTCCAGCGCGACACCCCGCAGGATCCTGCCAACAGTCTCCTCCCTGACCGCCTCCAGCTCCCGCTCGCTCTTTACGAGCAGCATCCCCGCGAACCCGAGCGCGTTCACGCTCAGCTGTTCGCCCGTGGACGGCAGCACGTAGTTCTCTAGCTTGCGCGGGACGACGTGCATGTGCTCCAGCGTGAGCACGACGTTGTACGACGGCGCCCCCGCGGGGTACTCGGGGTCGTGCCGCACGGTCTGGATGGCGAGGTCGAGCAGCGAGAGGAAGGCGTCCGCGAGCAGCGGCTCGAGCTCCTCCGCGGAAAGCGCGGGGAGCGACGAGGGCAGTCGTCGGACGTGGTTCGCGTATGGGAGGGAGGTGATGCTGAAGGGACGGTCTGCGTGTACACGATCAGTCGCGCTCACGTCATGCAGAGAGATGGGGCAACGCACTCTCTTTCTCGACCTTGGACGCGCGCGCGAGCTTCTCGACTGGCGGGCCGTCGTCCTCCAGAGGGAGAAGCTGGAGGTGCTTATGTGGCTGGCTTGCTCCGGAGAGGTCACCACCTGGGAGGCGGTCCGTTGACTGGAAACGGGTCGCGATAGGAACAGAAGCTCACAATTGTAGAACGCGAAGAACTTCTTGCCAGCTTTCCGCGCTGCGATCAGGAATAGGTAGACCTGGACGAGATCTGCGGGAAGCAGCGGCGACGTCTGCGATTGAAATTCTGCACGGAGTTGGTTACCACCTAGCACCTACACGCGAGTTACAGAAGTCAGTAGCGGATGTGCGCACCTTTCGTGACGAGCAAGAAGTGATGCGGCACTACCGAGTACTTGTTGAACTACGCGATTGCGATCGCGCACGCGCAGTCCCCGTCAACGTCAATATCCGTCCCTCCAAACACGACGCGTAGGCGCGGCACTGACCAGAAGCACGTACTCGTGGCCCTCGAACTCGTCGCGCACGGCGCCGAGCAGCAGGTTCGGCACATACGGCGGCGCGAACGGGTCCCCCCGCTTCTTCTCGTGCTCCTCCGCGCTCGGTGCGTCCTCGCTGAAGTCGGGCGTCGGGAGCCTCGGCTTGTTCTGCAGCGCGGGACAGAGCCGGATCTCGAACTACAGGGTTGGCAAAGGCAGAGGTGTGCAACGACACGATCGAGGCAGCGTGAAGCGGTGCGCGTAGGACCGGGGTTTCGTGAGGAGGAGGGAGGGCGTACGCGCATATGACGGACTCACGTCTACACCGTGCTCTGCATGTGTGTGTACCGTGGACGGAAAGAAGAACAGGTCACCCGCCTCCCGCGCCTTGTCAAAGCTCTCCGGAAGTTTCGCGATGATCTCCTTGTAGGCAGCCATCCTAAGGCTGGAGGTAAAGGTGGTGATAGTGGTCGACAGAGAGGACGAAACCAGAGACACAGATGATCGCGATGCGGAGTGGGGGTATGCGGAGGTAGTAGTAGGATAAAACGCGTGCTTTCTGAGGCTCGCTCTTGTGCGCAGCCTGGGTGTCGGTCTCTGGTGCCGTGAGGAGGTTGCAATAGAGGATATGGATCTACAGCCTATGAAGCGTCGTGTTTTACACGAGGAGAGAAGGGTAGGGGAGGAGGAGATGGTCGACCGGCCAATGGATCGCATTACGATTCGCAATTAAGTAGTATTATAATAGTACTTCGCGCGCCTAGCAGCTGGCTTTAAATTGCTGAGTTTTGGGGGCGTCATAAGTATCTACAAGAGTAGTTACATACGGAATTCACGGAGACAGAGAGCTACAATGTACTTTGAGACCTTGTATAGTGGCTGGCCACGGCCAAGGTTGCGTCTACAGGCGATCTACAGTACAACTTGCAATTGATATCAAAGCTTGAAGGCAGAGAGGTAAATGCGGTAAGATGGGAGCCTATATTCATGGACTCGAACGAGTTCAGGTCTGTTTGAGTCATACGTATGCACGTAGGCTCCACCAGCAACCCATACCGCAACCTGACAGTTCCTGTGGTAAGTATCTGAATCAACGGTGGAATGGCGCCGCGTCGAGAGGCTGGCGAAAGCCTGCCCGAGGCCCGGGGCCTACATTGTTCTGAGGTTTTCTTTGTTGAAGTTCGTGTCCAGGTTTGCCCGGAGGGCGGTGGCATAGTAATAGAGGGTGAGCGTATGCATGATGCCGAGTGATGCAATGTGCATAATGGTGAGGGTGAGATATAGAGAAGCATATCTAACGTCTCCAGTCGCCGTGTACGGTCGCGTTATGGCGGAATACCCTAGGACAGAACCAGACTCGAGCTCGACCTTCTTGCGTCGAGGATGATACTCTTACGGGGGTATGCCTGTCTTCGCAAACATATGTAGCTTGTAGTCATAAGTCGGCTGCAAGTTCGCGTGCTTGAGCCTGTATCGCTGAGGGATCAACGTCAATTAGGTTGAACCCTTTGCGGGGGATGAGTGTGTTTACAGTGTAGAATGTCGTGAGCTATCACGTTATAGGCCACAGTGGTTCGCCATACTTCGACGCGTGTGGCGATGGGCGAGGGAACTAAGAGAAAGAGAGAGTTAGAAAAGATATACTCAGCTTGCAGAGGTCTCGTATGCCTAGAAGCGACCTGCACTCGAGATATATGCAACTTGCAAGGACGGACTTCCGCGTGTCCCATGGGTCTCCCCAGAAGTTAACATCTGGTGTGTGAGGATATCTGGGCGCATCGGCGAGTCGTCGACACGGATGCGAGTGTGTCAAGTATGGCGAGCTTGTCGCCTCGATTGCTAATACAACAAACAATAGACAGCAGCATAGACCGTGCAGAAATGTCCAAGACTGGGATGTTATCCGGCATTTGTATCACACTCGCATTCGGCGCATTGGCCGTCGGACTCGCACGCAGCGGCGGCACGCCTGAGAATGGGGGTTTAGCTGGGCATGGGAGCAAAGAAAAAAGAACGACAGAAAGCAAGACAAGCGGTTACGATGAGAGTCGGGGTTGTGCGGGTTGGGGGAGGAGGGGAGGAGAGACGGCGAGACGGACCAGTCCATCTGCCGGAAGTCTACTTGGTCTCCCCGTACCATACCAGGAGCAGCTAGGGCTCAGGCTCTCCCGCCCCGCCCTTTGTTATCCTTCGCCTCCGCCATTGACTCTCCATTGAGCTGCGCGCGCGTGTAGCACAGCGCAGCTATGAAGGAGTATATTGCCCCGTTGGTTCCCTGTCGGAGCAGTCAGCATGTCTGAACACACCGGATGTGAAGGGGATTCCACGATGGAATGGACACATTCGAGCGTTGCATGTGCCGTGTTCTCAGCGTGAAGATCACGAGGATAACTCACCTGATAGTACAGGATCGCAAAGAAGGTCTGCAGCAGTAGGAGGACTATCCGGACAGGGAAGCTCCGGTGTATAGCCGTATTCTTCAGGATCGGCACCGGGTACTCGAACGCGAGGAGCCCCAACGCCAGCGCCATGCTCAGGATCTGGACGACGGGCGCCTTGACGATGATAGAGATGAAGATGCTGTCGCTTGGGGCGGGCCTGGGGGGTTCGTGCTCAGCTGGGCTGTTCGAGACCCCGGGGCGGGCGGCGCCCGAGGGAAGGAGCGGGAGACACTCACTGGACACCACCCGGGCTACGGACGATACCGTTCACGAAGTCGAAGAAGTACTTCCTGAAGAGCATGGCCCAGAAAGAGGACCAAAGCGTGTCTTCGGAGGGGAGGGGGCGTCAGTTCGTGGTTGGGATGCTGGGACTGGCGATACTCACAAACGGTGGCCGTGAGGGAGACGTAGCGAGCGTATTCGTGCCACACCAGGTTTCCCATTTCGAACGAGAGTGCCGGTAGAAGGATTGAGGTGCTGAAGAGGAGCTGAGACGTGAACCTGGACTAGACAGGGAACTTGAAGAAACGAGGAGGAGGAGCGCTGCTCTGTTCTGAATGAAGCTGAGAACTAGATGCAAGGACTAAGCAGGCAGGTAGAGGAGTGAGCCGGTGGTCCAGCGAGCGCAGCTCGACCAAGGAGAAAGAGACTAAGGAAAGTATGAAAGGGAAGACGGAGAAAGATGCACGCAGCGTTGGCCCACGACCGCTCCTCCCACTTCCTGATTGATATACATATCTGCGTGACTGTCACTGCCATCCGTATCCAAGGCACATTCTGTCACGCGTTCCGTTACTCTGGTTCCCAGTGCGTCGCCCGTCTCTCCTCACGTTCAGCCTCGTCCACCTCCGTCTATGTCTATCAATATCATGGCCGGACATTGCTTTTCAGACAGCGCCAGTAGCTTTCTTTGCCCCCATCCACTTTGTGGACAAGAAGGGCTCCCCGGACCTGCCGTCCGTGCGTCACCGGGAAGCCCGACGCGCCTGTGACATGCCCAGCGTGACAGCCGACGACCATGCCTCAACGCCAGTCGAGTCCGGACTCCTTGATGGCTCCCATGATGTTCCCGCCCAGCGCCGCCCATACAGACAGATGTCGGATGGAGGACGGCACAGCGTCCAGGAACGCTCGAGTAGGAGAGTGCGTAATTGACACGCGAGCTCTATCCACAGTCCGTTGTCCAGAAGAAGCACAGAGACGATGCGAGATTCGAGTGAGATTATTCGAGGTTATTTGTGAGGTGATGAGGAGCGGTCGTGGAAAAGACATTCGGAATTCGGGCAGGAAGCTGGGTGGAGGTGAAAGTGCGTGGTTACGGTCGGCAGACACGCTGAAGCTGGAAACCGGGCGGCGGGAGAAGGCCTATCATTCCTAGTGCGCCGCTGGCGTTCTCACAGACGTCGTCCATCTCGAATCTCGACCGAGATGACGAGGCATGTGTATGTAGGCCACTTACAGAGATTCGTATGTGTTGTGCTCCGGCCCGAACCTTGCAGAGGCGGGTTAACCGCATGCAAGTTATCCATGCTAGGTACTGACGGAGACCATACCTGTTGAACGCGAATGCAAGGTGGCCGTTTCGCAGGTCGAAGGAAACAGCTGGATGCGACACACTATTCATACAATGAACGATCGTCCAGACATACACATACTTACACCAGGATGACGCATCCACAGCTGTTCGTGTCGCTCAAAGGCCACTCAGGCGGACATCTGGAGGCCTTGCGGGTCGAGTAGGCGGCTGCGGAAACATGTTGCGGTCAGCAAAGCAATCGCAGCCCACAGCACGACCCGCTCACCCCTTTCGAGCTTGAAGAGTACTCGCTGATCAGCGTCACCTCCGTATACGCGCTGTACGCGCTGTCGCGCGCCCCAGGCATCCCCGGCGGCGGCAAATCCCCGTCATACGGCGATGCTCGCCCCCCGATGGACGCGCCAGCACTGCGCGGCTGAGACATGGTTTCAACGCGACCGGCAGGCTCCTGCGCGAGGTACTTCTCGCGCGCGGGGCCCCCAAAGAAGTACGGGCCATTCTCGACGTCTGGGTCCTGCAGCGGGAGCACGGGCGACATGAGGGGCGGCACGATCTGGCGCCGCCGGGCCTTGGCGCGGCGTCTGCGGAGAAAGAGGAAGACGAGCCCGAGCAGGAGTAGGAGGCTGACCACTGCCCCGACGGAGATGCCGATGATGGCCCCTAGTGAGAGGCCGCGGTTCGCCTGGGAAACCGATCTGTGACACAACAGAGCAGTCAGTTATACTCAGCCACGCGTGCGTTTGAGGACCATAATACTCACGCGCCGTTGGCACGCTCTGCTTGACCACTGATGGAGGGCGCGATGGAGCTCGCGGTCGTGGAAGCGGACTGAGGCGCCGTCTCAGACTGGGCGAGTGATGCGGCCGCGGTGGCCGTGGGCTGGGCATCGGTCGTTGCGGCAGGTTGCTCACCGACCACAGCGGGCTCCCCACCAATCGCGGCGGGTCGTCCACCAACCGCGACGGGGCTTGCGCCGCCTCCAGTCGCAGAAGGTGACGATGCCACCTGACTTGATGGGTCGTCACCGGGACCACCCACAGCATTCCTATGGCAGAGCATGATGAGATTCATGGATGTCACTCTCAACAGGTGGATGTGACGTACGGCTTCGCGCTCAGGCGGCCCGTAGCCTTGGCACTGGAGGTTGTGGATGTCGACTGAGTAGCTATAGTGGTTGTAGCGCCAGATGGGGCATTCGTCAAAACTCCGTTGGGTGTGGCATTGCTGCAGAGTAAGAGATGAGATGGGCGGCACATATCAGATTCGAAGGGAACGCACATCTGCCCTTGGTCGTTCGTCTCGTACATGATTGCGTCAATGTCCACAGAACCCCGACCCGCAGACATAAGCACCACCTCGTGCTTCCCGTCCTGCAGGCCCGTCGACTCTCCCAGGACCTGCATCGTCTTAGGATCATTGGAAGTCGCATTGGCGAACTTGACGACTTCCCCGTCCACAATGAGCAAATACTCTCCGTACTCCTTCTGCGTCGCGCCATAGAGCCAGAACCCGGTTCCTTCGAACGAGAACTTGGCAGTCGCGCCCTCTACGGACGTCCTGCTGAACGTGTCGTTTGTGTATGCCTGTGCCGCGCTTCCCGAAGCATGGTCCCACGCGCCTGCGGGTGTGTACTCGATGAGAAGGGAGGTGTCGTCAACTGGATGCACAGGCCGCTGTAAGCCTCTGCGGACGACAACGGACGGGATGTCACGAAGAAGCACGAGAAAGATAGAAACGCACTCGTAATATAAGCAGCCATCGAGGCCGACCGTACAGTCCAGCGATTGAATTGGCACAGAGAACAAGTGGGGACCGGCCCCTAGAGGAGAAGGGCGAAGAGGCTGTCGAAGAAACGTCGGCTGGACGCGAAAGTCGCGGTCGCAGAGGAAAGGGAGGTGCTCCGACTCGGGCGCAGTTGGCTCTGCTCTCATGCTGCGTCATGCTTGAGCCTACGCGACGGTGATGGCAACACATGGGCCGGCACCGCCGCGCTGGAATGCGTTCCTGGTTCCATATCTACCATCTGCCGGCCGGTGTGGTCCGCTGGGTGATCATCCGCCTGTGATGATGGGCGCGCTAGGAAGCTCTGAAGCTTGTAAGCTAATTATGCTGCACAGTCATTGAACCGAAACTATAAGTAAGGTACCTGGGCGTGACCCGGCCCAGACTCTGAGAAACATCTCAAAGTCGCATTAGGATGGATGCGGGAACGTTAGACTGGAGTTGGTGCGGTGGATACTGTATCGATTAGAGAGACTGCAAAGGTATTCAACGTGTAACTATCTTGTATACAGGAGCATGAGACATACCAAATGGCAAAGGCTGAACATGATGGTATAGAAGCTGAAGGTGTTGAACAAGTCTCAAGGGAAGACTTAGCGCTTACTCTGCGGCGGCGCCCAAATGGTCCGTCTAGCCGAAACAAGGCGCATCAAAAGTGTTTGATGCGCCATTACCTTTCTAGGTAAGATGCCCCTCGGAGCTTTATTAGCATTTGCGAATCTTGTTTTCAATCCACAACCTCAGACATTGCCCCCCACGCGACGACGATGCCCTCCAAGGCGACGGCGTCGAGCAAGACCAAGGCCGAACCCTCCAAATCGCGAGAGCTCGTCCCCGTTGGCCCCCGAGAAGTCTTCAAGAAGCACCACGGCCGTGAACGCGACGCGAATGGCCACAAACCTCTTACCGCCCGCGCCCTCGTCCTCCGCAACGGCAAATATGGCGCCATGGGTACGGGCGAGGTCGTGCTCGCAACGAAGATGAGTGGTCGGGAGAAGCTAGATTTGCTCGCAGGTATGTGTGCGTTCGTGCATCCGTGATTTGACGCGTCGTGCGAATTGCCTCGGTGAATTTGATGCGCGCAGAGGATCTCATGAAGCAAGCTATCGCGGCCCCGTTCAAATTGGAAGTATGCATGAGGATCGCCGATTCGCAGCTCAGTGGTCAGTCTCTCCCTAGCGTCGTCTGGGGCCTCTTGTTGGAACGCGTATATATGCAGCATATCTCGACGAGCTCAACGCGTTCCAAGACCCTGAGTTCTTCCACGATCGGATGAAGACCGAGGTCGCTGCGAATCTGAACCCACTTCGCTTGAAGAACGAGCTCAGGGACCTCAGCAAGATGAAGAGTTTCGTCATGACCACCATCTCCAGCCAGTCCGTGCATTTTTTGCGATCCAAAATCGTAATTTCACTCACGGTTTGAGACCTTAGCATCCACAACACTTACATGCTCGCATCGGGCTGGCGTCTCGTCGGCGACCTCATCCGCCAACTGGTTGACGACGGTCTCGACGATGCATTCATCAAATCGCAACTAAAGTCCAGTGCCGCGATGAGGTCGCGTTTCATGGTGCTATATGATACTGTCAATATACTCGTACAGGCCGCCCAAGCGCATTTTGCCATCTTGGCCTCATCTACCAGTAAGTCCGGTCTTTTACAGCACAGTTGCCAAAGAGGTCGTCATGCATTGTAAGCGTGACACCATTACTTCTATCCTCAATCGACTGAGGCTCTAAGAAATGCCCTGATTTACCGAGAGCGCGACGAGTTTAGGACGACGAGACAATTCAAACCAATTCTGTCCATCTGCTCTACTGCAATCCTTCGCTTATCAATATGGCCCGTAACGAGTGTTATCATTGATGACACTAACTGTTTGCGACAGAGCACTATGCGCAATACTTCAAGACGACAGTCGATCCCGAGACCAAGCAGGAAGAATATACGTTCGACTGGTACGCGCTCAAGAACGTGCACAAGTCGTTCCTCGACTCGCTTGTCGTAGAATTATGCTTGCCCTTCTCTCCGATCCCGAAACAGATCTTGTACCAGCTGCTCGGGGAGTCGATGGAGGAGACGCCGAAAGACAGGCGCACCTTCTCGCAAGCAGTCTGGGATGCGGTTGGCGACCTTTCGGTGAGCAGTCTTCCCTCATTCGTAGCTGTCAATGACCTGACTTTCTGTAGACCATCGTAGAGCTGCAGTCGATGCTGGACAGCATCCTGTTGGGTGTCGAAGGCGAGGAATGGAAGAAAGAGAAACGGGAGATGCCCGATGAGTACGAGGAGTGGGTTGACGCACAGATCATTTCTCAGGAAGCATCAGCCTACTGGCAGACCTATTCCGAGCTCATCTACCCACTGGATAAGCCGAAGAGCAAGGTCATAATTGATAGGATGTGGGCCAACATCAATAACGTGGGTTCGATTAACATCGATATTCCTGGCCTGGTATTCACGCACCCGCCAGAACTACGAATCTATCTGCGGTAAGACACCCGACGTCTTGTGGAACGTCGCCGACATTCGACACATTCCACCATCCTGGCATGGCATGGGTGACCGCGACCGCAACCGTGGCAAGGACGACGACGCTCTTGCCGTCGTGCCTGCGAAGGGAGCCAAATCGGGCGGCAAGAAGAAGCCCCTTGCGATCACCGACGGGAATGCGAGTGACGGGTCGATGCCTTCGTTGCAGACCGTGTCCGACTCCTCCGACGAGGATGACGAGTACGAGGGTGAGGATGATGAGTTTGACGACGAGTACGAGAGCGACGGATCAGACGACGGGTACGACGAGGAACAAGAGGACGAGCTCCGGGATCTTCTGCGCGAGGCGATGGACACCGCGGTAGCTTCGTCGGATTTCTACAACACGAAGGGCCCTGCACCAGAATTCGACGCTCTTGCGGAAGAGCGGAAAGGCAACCCGTTCTTGAAACTCCTCGGCTCTCTCAGGGGTGAGGTGCGCCGTGTGTACGAGTGTCGATATGTTTTGAAGGCTTTCTAGGTCGTATGTTCCCTGCGAGCCCTGCACTGAAGACTACGACGCGCACTGCCCCTCGCCAGCCATATGCAGCGAAGAAAACCCCTATGCCTGGCAAGTCTGGCACGGTCCCCAAGCCTGGACCTACTCCTTCAATCTCGAAACCATCCGCTGGTAAGTCCGTTAGGGTGTAATGCAAGGCGCTTGTTCACACCCGACCAGGTCCTCAGAAGCCTCACCAGACGACCGTCGAGGAAGTCGAGGATGAAGACGTGTCCTCTTCCGCCGTCAAGAAGAAGAAGAAGAAGCCGAAGAAGAAGAAGAAACCAGCCGCTGCCCCCGGGCCTGAGAATGGTGACGCTCCCGAGCCATCTCCCGCCCCAGAGCCCGTTGTCGAGACCAGCACGTCGCCCGCACCGGCACCCGTGGCTACCCCGCCAGCCACGCCCAAGAAGGCGAAGGCGAAGGCGGCCTCGACGCCCGCTTCGCCGCCGGCGCAACCGCGTGCGTCCTTCAGCAGCTCGACGACGACGCTCCCCTTCGGATCGACAACGTCGCTCCCGCTCCAGACGGAGCAGTCCGCGCAGTCCGCGCACAAGTACCTCCAGTCCGAGGGCCTCGCGGGCGGGAAGACGAAGGTCAAGACGCGCGCGGCCGTCGGCAACCTGGCGAACCTCGACGCGATCCCCGAGAAAGGCAAGCGCAAGGGTATCTTGAGCGTGTTCTCGAGGAAGAACAAGAATGCCGAGGAGAGCGAGGACGAGGACGGGGCGGCGAAGGACAAGGGCAAGAAGGGCCGGTGGCAGGGCCTGAGTCGGCGCACGTCCGAGCTGATGCACCAGCTGCTGCGCACGCCGCACGACAAGAAGCAGGGGCTGGCGGACATGCGCTGGGAGAAGTTCGTCAAGGTGTGTCTGTCCGCTGTGTCGGCTGAGGTGTCACTAACCTTGTCGTGCAGCTCATGGAGGACATGGGGTTTACCTACCATCCGGGTACTGCCGGCTCCAGTGTGCGTTTCGACCCGCCGAACCCGAGGGACCGCGTAAGTACATATTTGTTGCGTCTCTCAAAGGAAGGAGTTGACGTGTACTCCCTCGTTCACAGGCGATCAGCTTCCACAAGCGTATGTGACCCGGATGTGTATCACCCACAAATTTGTACTGATGCATGCATTTCTTTTCGTAGCCCACCCGGACCCGACGATCCATCCCATGAAGCTTAAGGACTTTGCCAAGAAACTCAAGGATTACTACGGCTGGGACGAGGAAGAGTTCCTCGAAGCCACCCAGAACAAGTATGATAGCTAAACCCGACACTTGACATCTGCACTTCTTGCCATGACGGTCTAGCGATGTTGCTCAAAATCGCGAATTCTCGTGTTGTATGTTTCCTCTTTCCCCAGCCTCTATCTCTCTCTGTGTTCCCGTCGTCGGTGCATTCACAGAGTGTGCATGCCTTTTACTGGTGTGTACGTTGAATGAGCCTCTCAGATCTGTCTACCATTAGCTCTCAGAAGCACTGATCCTCGGAATGATCTGTGTCTCATGCCCAGCAGCGTACCGCATGCACATGTTGTAGTCTTGCAATCTTTACTGCCTCTTCCCCAACCACAGAACTGGGCGAACTTGCAGGGCACTCGAACTCGATCAATTTTCGGTGAGGAAGTGGAATAATCGCAGCTTGTCCAGCGTGCTGCTATGTAGTTCACACTCCTCTCATGCATGAGCTGAAGCTTCACTACGCGGGACGTTACGCAGCGCTCGATGCAGCGTCGTCCCTCATGGCGCCGATGGTGGGTATTTACGCGCTGCAGTGCGCCGAGTGGCGGGTGCGCGACAGCGGGCGGTGGACGGGCCCGTTCGGGGCGGCGCAGACCGCGCACCCGATACTGGTCGTGTCGACGACGCACGACCCGGACGCGCGCAAAGCACATGCGCGGTTCGGGGGCGCGGGACTGCTGCTGCAAGAATCGTATGGACACTGCTCGCTGTCGTCGCCGTCGGTGTGCACCGCGCGGCATGTGCGGCGGTACTTCGAGGACGGGGCGCTGCCGGCGGCGGGGTCTGTGTGCGAGGTGGATGAGCTACCGCTCGTTGGGAAGACGGCTGCGGGAGAGACGGGGATGATGAGTGCCGAGGACGAGAAGCTCTTGAATGCGCTTAGAGGTCTCTCTGAAGGTTTGCTGTGGTATGGCGGAAACACCGCACGCATACAGTGCAGTGAACAGCGGGACGAGTTCGAATGACTGCCATAGGCATACTTTTCGTTGCAGATGACGCCGCCCGCGCCATGTTCAGACGATGACGCGCGTACCGGAAAGTACATGTAGCATTGGCGATACTTGGCTACTCGAGCTCCTGGACCAATCGCGACTCGAAATTCGTCCTCAAGGGGTATCTGGACCAGCACTGGTGTTCATGCTCACTGGACCTTTAAGGGTTTCTTAGTACCCACGCGTTTAAACGAAGGAGGGTTCGCGTACTCTAGGCTTTTATCAACCAGTGGACGTAGCCCTTTCAATGAAGCCGTATACAACAGAGCAACGGTACCTGGGTTTGTTTTCAAAGTCCAGAAACGGTAAGCTGGAAGTTTTCATTCGAACCCCTCGTCCATTATATCCTCATTGTCTGCCTAAGGAGGCCTAAGGGGACCTAGTTAGAGGGAGATAATACCCATAGTAACAGTACTCACCGACAAAGTGCATGATTCAAGTTAGTGGTGAGCGGTATACACTTATAGGCGCCCAAACGTGCACAAAAGGTTTGTTACTTTTGGTTTAAAGTTAGAGTAAGTAAGTACATTAATAGCGGCAATCCTCCTCCTTGGACGTTCACCCCCACTCCCTCCTCGTTGATCACACTACTTCGTCATCCTCCCCACTATCTCAACTCACTGATATCGAACATGAAACGAGCGGCAGAGAAACAACTCAGAAGGGAGGATGAGGATGAAGACAACGCCGACGACGTCCAGGAAGTCTCCGCTTCTGGCTTCAAGAAGGCAGACGAGTCCGTGCTCGCAGGCCGGCAGTACGTGCCATGCTCTCCGTATACATATGCCACTGACAGGGTGATGCAGAATTCGAGGACTGCCTCGACGTTCATTTGCCAGTCCAGGCGCATCGGGTGCGCCTCCGCAAACCAGTGACTCAACGGCCGAGGTACGTTCACTCCTACTTGCACGAGAAGGACATAGACCAACAACGGGGCCGTGCTGCGCTGCTAGTCATCACCCGCGAGCAGATTTACAGGCTTTGGTACTCCTTCGTCAACAAGTTTCTCGCTTGGTGGCCCTCAACCACCCGGTGCGCCTAAACTTACACCTGCTGTTCCTGCTGTTTCTCCCTTCTCGAATCCAAGCACGGCCACTACCCAACCATCGTCATTGTTTGGTCCGTCACTATCATCTACCGCCTCTCCTGCAACAAAAGCGTTTGCCTCCATTGTCTCGTCTTCGTCTACCCCATCAGAGTCGAA
This sequence comes from Daedaleopsis sinensis, assembly GCA_033807695.1. Classification (NCBI taxonomy): domain Eukaryota; kingdom Fungi; phylum Basidiomycota; class Agaricomycetes; order Polyporales; family Polyporaceae; genus Daedaleopsis; species Daedaleopsis sinensis. The sequence continues at coordinate 3,848,307 of CM066306.1, forward strand.
GGTATCTGCCGTCCCAGACGATGACATGGGCGAGATCGAGTATTTCAAGGCGATACGTGGTTTGAATGTCTCCTTCCTCTCCGCTGTCTCAAAAGCTATCGAGTCCGACCCATTCGTCGACGTGGCCGAGTTGCTGGAACGGTACAAGTCCCTCCGCGTCTCCGTCAAGTCTGATTACGACGGGAAGGCAAAAACAACGTCGAATGCGACCGCTCCGACTGCGACCAAAGTTCCTGACGTGCCCAAGGTCTCATCCTTCGCAATGCCAGCACCCCCAACCAGCTTCATGGGCTTCAAACCCCCTTCTAACACCTCCGGGTCTCAATCCACATCTCTGGCCGGTGGTTTCACTCCGAAGGTCGACTCTGGCGGCTCGTCGACTCTAGGCAGCCCGTTCAGCTTCGCGTTCACTAAACCCGCAGAGTCGACTACCCCCGAGGCGCCCAAGTCTGCATTCAGTTTCGGTGCGCCCTCCTCGACCTCGTCGTCAAATACCTCCGCACCTTCGTCAGTGTTCTCCCTTGGCGCACCTGCGACATCGAGCACCTCTGCATCCGCATTTGGGTCTGAGTCTTCCTTCAAGTTTGGCGCACCTTCAGGCAAGCCCGCAGGGACGACATCTTCATCCTCATTTTCCTTCGGGGGATCAGCACCGGCTCCTACGTCGGGATCTCTCTTCGGAATACCCCCCTCGTCTGCATTCGGAGGATCAGCACCGGCTCCTACGTCGGGTTCCCTCTTCGGAATATCCCCCTCGTCTGCATTCGGGGGATCGACGTTCGGGTCGAAAGACGCAGACGCAGCTAAGGATAAAGACAAGGCCGCGGACTCGAGCTCGAAACCCCCGGCACCGACCTCCTTCTCGTCCGTCTCCCCCTCCAACCCCTTCGGCATCAGCTCCACCACCGGCACGACCACAGGATCGAATACGGGTGCGACGACCCCCGAGAAGGACAAGTCCGGCGGCGGCACCTTCTCGTTCGGGTCTGCCTCCCCGGGCGGTAAGCCGTCTTTCTTCAGCTCGGGCTTTGGTACCGCGAAGGCGGGCAGCATTGGGAACCCCGTCGGATTCGGGTTCGGAAGTCCGCCGAAGACCCCTGACGGAGAGAGTGCGAGCGGGCCGGTGAAATCGCTGCCGTTCTCGTTTGGCGCACCCGCGAAGGCTGCGGAAGAGAAGAACGTCGACTGGGTGAAAAAGGAGGAGGATACGGCCGATACGGGCGCAGGCGCGGGCTCGGGCGCGAGTGCGATTGCGAGTGGGGATCAACCACCGCCGATGTTGCTCGCGGGGACATCGGTGCACGATGCGGAGGGCGAGGGCGAGGAGGGCGAGGAGACGGTGCACGCGATCCGGAGCAAGGTGTACAAGATGTCGAAGGACAAGCTGGGCAAGGCGCAGTGGAACGAGATGGGCGTGGGCGTGCTCCGGCTCAAGAAGCACAAGGAGACGGACGCGCGGCGGGTGCTGCTCCGGAACAGTAGCACGGGCAAGATCACGATCGTAAGTCGATATGTGCCCTACGGCATGCAGGGGTTATGCTCAATTCCCTATGCTCTTCCGAACAGAACTTCCGCCTGCACTCGGGGATGAACCCCACGGTTGCGGACAAAGTCGTCTCGTTCATGGGCCACGACGACGGGGTGTCGGTGCCGTACCGGATACGCATGAAGACCGCGGACCAGGCCAAGGAGCTCAAGACGGCGCTGGACCGCGAGATCGAGTTCGTCAAGGGCAAATCGGACTGATGTCTCTGTTCTCTAGTTGTCTCTGCCGCATCCTCCACTGACATTCACTCACGCATTATCATCCCCACAATTGCATGCATATCATCACCTCTCGTCATGTGCATCTCGTCGATCTTCATCACGGTGACATTACTATGAGTCCTGGAACTTATGCTTTCTTCGCTGGCCGAGCGTTGAGTACTGAGTAACATCGAGGTATCTATATGAGACTTTTCGAAGTGCAATGAACGATACCTTGGGGGTATGGAGTGAAACTATCGTACTCGAGGAGCTCGGAATAGTGATCTCCTCATCGAACTCCAAGAACCGCTTCGATACCCGAGAAGTAAACATGTCAGTGTCCAGGCAATGTAGAGGTCGGTGGCCACGCCGAGGGCTAGAACAAGAATAGACTATACACGGAGGGAAAATGTCCGTCCATTTAAGTTTCTCTCCTTGGTGTAGATCGCTACACAAGCAAAGCCACAGCCGCAGAGATGCTATTTCTCGTGATGGGGTGCTATTCTTGAGCAGAACGTCACTCGCGGTTTGCCCGAGTCGCGTGGGATGTGGTGACCTTGGTACTCACTGCACTGATATCGAACTAAGAACAGGAAAATCAACGCTACGACGCTGCAGCCATACGAGAGAAAGCAGACATGGTGACTATATCATACAGGGCTCGACCAAAACAATGACACGTCTTCATCGTCGTACGCAGTCTTCACGACACCAGATTCAGCAGCAGCCAGAGTCTCGTGCTCCCAAGGCCGCTCAACCAACGTCTCCCAGATTATTTCCTCCACACTAAACATCTCCTCAAGCTGCTCCTTCGTTCGATCACAGACTGGAAGGGTGGCAGGCATGACCATTTTGTATTTCTAGTTAGAGAGCTTGAATATCAGATCAAGGCAGCACCTTCGAACCGACGAGAGAAATTCGAACGTACATCGAATCCGTCCACGCCGCGCTTCAGACACGCCTGGCCGATGACCTTCAATCGGCTGTATTCTTGAAGGCGGATATCCAAAGCCCCAGCACATGTGCGCAGGGCCGCGACGACGTGCAACAGGATAGAGGGGACAAAGTCGGTGCTGGCGACAAGGCGTGCATAGGTCGTTGCGTAGAAGAGGTCGCGCAGGACGTAGAAGGTGTAATCGGTGTCGGGCGCGCGCAGGTTCATCATCCACACACCCCGGTCCTCCGCGCACGCATTGTACCGGGAGAGGTATGCGTACATAGCAAGTGCGCGGGCTTGCGCGAGGACCTTCGGAGCCGGGGGAGGATACATCCCGTCACCCGAGTCGGAGCTGTCAATGAGAGATGCGGACGACGTGTCCCGCTCGGGGTTGTCGCATATTCGGGAGAGGATGATCAGAGCCTCGCTCGCGCTGGAGATGGTGTTTTTGCCGGAAATCTCGCATTGTGCCAGGTATCTATGGCGTTGCATGAGTTGATACCCGAGAAGTCTGAGTAAACTGTAATTCACCGGAGCGCAAGCTCAATGCGCGCCTCCCAGTCCTTCTCACCTGCCGGTGTAGCGATGTACCTAAGGAGCTCCTCCTCGGCGCGGCTGGTCAAACATATGCGCGAATCATCGACGCAAATCTCGTGCTTGGGTTTATTGCTGATATCGTGCAGACAATGAGCTTGAATTGCCGCGAACCTGGAAACAAGGTTCTCGTCGACGTCTATAGGCTCGGTTTTGATCCTATGCGGGGAGGCCATGTTAGTTAGAGCGGAAGGGAGCAATGTACAGGGTACGGTGGATTGTCGACTTTATATATGGTCCTAGGGACGAACAAAAGGTTGTGCGAGGAATCAAAGCATATATGCTAAAGCATAGACGTCAAATCAGACTTACCTTGGAGCCACACGTGCACACACTCATAGCTTGAGTGTTGCATTCTCGTCAGCGCAAAGCGTTGTGCTTTCGCGTGAGTGAGAGCACTATTGAAGGCATTCCTGTTGACAAGGCGCGGACGCGTACGGGGAACCGTGCGTGACGCCGTTCGATTCGTCGATGACCAGTCATTTGATACATTGAAGATCGAGAACGGTGGGTTCTCACTAGTATGTCGATGTTGAGCACGAGGCTTTGGAGGCCTTCGGATTCGTGTCAGCCGGGCCCATAATTGTCGCTTTCGTTCGACCACTGTGGGCGCTTGTCACATACCTCACATTGTTTTGACGAAACTTGCACTCTTGAGGGTGACGATGAGAAGCATAGTAGCATAATCAATAGACTAAGACAAATGTCTCTAGTACACTCGAATCTATGGAAACAGCAGGAGGGGAACGAGGCGACATGATAGCGGCGGAAACACCAAGCAAAATGTGGGGAAGAAGCGTGGGCGCTGGCGACAAGCTCTGTCCGGGAGAGATAGATAGCGAAATAAACGGAAGGTTATAGTTGAAATGTAGTATGTGATCCTAGGGACACAATACTAGATATTGCAGATCCAATAGAGCGATTATATCATACATCGACGACAGTAAGCTGTCAGTGTTTCCGAATTCCAGGGACGTCCGTATCACACGTTCATGCGTGGAGGGCGACCTTGACAGAGACAAGGGCCCTCGTGGCATGGAGAGCGATCCGGAGGGCGTGGAGCAGCGCCCACCCAAAGCCGACTGGAAGGCGAGAGAGCACATCAGCAGCTGTCGACATAACGAGCAACAGTGGACTTACTAATCAAGATGGGAATCCAGAACATGACTAGCATCCGGTCATCTGGACACGACGGCGGGTCAGCTAAGACGTCACTCCACCTCGCGCGCAAGAAGATAAGAAAGAGATAGCCACGTACGCTGTTTCTTCTGCGCCCGCCGTGCGGGCTTGCGCGTGGGCCTATAACCATACAACTGTACCTCCTCTTCAGGGACCGCATTGTCCACGTAGCCAACCTGCCGAGGACCTGCCCTCTCAGCGCTCCGATCATGTCCGAGAACAGAGTCTGTTTCCGGCTGCGGCTGCAGCTGCGGCTCTGATGTGATTACGCTCGGACCTGGGACTTCAGCCGGAACAGCAGCGACGGGCGCCTTGACATCCTCGGGGAACGTCCCAAGGTCGTCCGTGCTCCTGGGGGTATACGCGGGAGGCGGGTTGTCGTGCACTTCAGCGTCCTTCGTCGCCGTCGCCGTCACCTGCTGCATCCACTTCTCCCAGAACGCCTTCCAGTCCTGAGCGCTCGGGATGCCCAAGCGCACCTGCTGCGCGGTTTGCTCCCCATCCGCGGCCGTAGCTTTCTCCCCAGCCTTCTCGTCGCCGGCGCGTCCACCCCAGAGTTGTTGGATCGGCACGAGCACGGGGAACACGGCCGGGATGAGCGGCAGCGCACCCCACGCGGGCATTCCGGAGAGGTTCGGCATCTGCAGGAGCGGCAGGTTGGGGATGGCCGCGATCATCCCTTGGGGATGTTGCAGCTGTGCGAGCGTGCGATAAAGCGTCTCGGTGAACGTCGCTGCGGCCTGTTTGTCGTCAGCAGTCGCGAGCCCGGCTTCGACCGCCTTCTTCTCCGCCGATATTGGGGCTGGCTTGTGGGCGGCGCTATGCACCGTAGGAACATCGGGGACGGCAGGTGATGGGGCGGCGACAGGGCGTGGCTTCAAGGTACGCTGAGAAAGGGTCTTGCGCACGACCTTCCTCCGGAGGAGGTGAATCTCAACGTCGGACCCAGACTCCTCTTCGATGTCGCCCCACGCCCCTTGATCCTCGTCTCCATAATGGGACCGCTCGCTGTCGGACCCCATGAAGTCGAAGAAGCCGGTTGGGCCGACCTCCGCTGGTGTCCTTCCGGCAGCGTTGACCACGTCAAGCGCAGCGCCCGCGTCGACGAGCGCCCGCGCGCACTCAGTCGAGCCAGTGAGAGCAGCCAAGAATAACGCCGTGCACCCGTTCTGATCGCGGGCGTCGATGTCGATGTTGCGTGTGAGCAGGAAACGGACGAGCGACGGGAACCTGGCGAGGGTTGCAAGGTGGAGGAGCGTCTGTCCACTAGGGGTGCACTTCGAGATGAATGACTCTGCCGAGGACGTGCCCACGGGAATGTCGACGGCGGCGAGGAAGTCGAGAAGGAGTTTTTCGAAGTCGCCGCTATCACCTCCGCGGCCAAGGAGAAGGTGTGCAGAGAGCTGCATAGCGCCGCCGGTGTGCCCCGATCCACTAGGCTCGGGCCCACCGGTGTTGCCCACGATCCGCATCGCGATATTCCGAGCATCCTCAATCTTCCCAGTCATCTTCAGCCCTACCACCTGCAACGCGAGCTCCATTCTGAATGAACTTAGTTAATGAAGGCTAGCCAGAGTATATGTGCAGCACTTACAGTGCACGGTCGGTCTCATCCGTATATGTGAACAGACACGGCGGCGTGCCGTCATCTTCCTTCGGTAGCCCCTCGAACCAGACGTGGACTTGTCCGGCGACGACACTTGGAGGCAATATGCATACGAGGGTGTTGTCGCTCCATCGGTGTGTCGACGTAGATGGCGTCCCACCGAAGACGCAGTTCAGTTGCATTGATGGATGGAAGTTAGCTCCGAGCACAGTCACTTCGATACCGCCAAACGTTGGCCCAGCGGATGGGATGAGGCGGTGAATCCGTGGGGGTGGCAGACTCATTGGAGGCGGAGGGTCGTGTTTGAAGAGCATGTAGGGCAGAGGTACGGGAACGGAGACGGCGTGATTCATCGGCTCAGCCATAGATTGTGGTACCGAAACCTGTGGTTGAGGGGGAGCAAGGAACGGCGAACTTGCATGGTCGTGGTACGAGACTGCCGGTGACTCAATTTCAGAGCAGTCGATCATAGGAACATCCATGTTGAAGTTAGAGTTGATGAGATCGGCGATGGACGCGTTAGGATCAAAGGCGGACATCGATGGGCTCCCGACGGCTGTCGATATGACGCTGTCCGGAACCTCGTTGGATGTGACAGACGCAGAAGGCGGAGGGTGGTCGCTGTAGCCATAGGAGGGCGTAGGGGATGCCATAGAAGTCACTATCTGCAGCGAAGGAGAAAGAATGCTCTGCAAAGGAGACGAAGCTCGAGTGGCGAACGCAGACGTCATCTCGGACGGCGATTGTAGACTGCCGCTGCTACTTTGCCGATGTAGCTTCGAAAGCCTAGTGCCACTGTCGTAGGGTTTTGCCCGTTTCTTCGAACGCTCAGCTCCACCAGTTTTCTTCCTCTTCGGCGCCGTCTCTAGAGGCTCAGAGCCAGCCACTGTCCAGTCTAGCTGTGAGCCAAACTCGGGGCCAGTCTTCTGCGCATTGACACCGGTGCTCTTGTGGTCGTCCGTGATCATGATCGGCTTCGTCGTGCCAGTCCCGACGACCCGGCCCGTATGGTCGAGCAACATGAAGTGGAGGTGGAAGCCTACCTTCTCCCGGTGATGTCGGCAGTAGCATGTAATCCGAAGAGGGAGTATGACAGATCCAGAAGAGAAATCCAGCGCCTCCGGACAATTAAACTGCAGGATGTTGGACATGTCTTCGTGTTTCCCCTTGCCAGGGATGACACGCGGTTCTTCTTGCGAGTCGGAGTCGGAGCGTGCGGGTCTAACGCGTGCAGCGATCTTCCGGGCCACTCTCTTAGCCTGGTGTACGCGTTAGCTTGCGCTACCCCGTCAACGATTGTCAGACAAACGTACCTCACGAGCTTGACAACTTGAACAGACAGTGACGCGAGTGTGAGGAGGCGTCGCGCACGTAATCTCCGCGGTTAGATAGAGCGAGTCCTCGGCGGGCGCGTCTAGATAGGTTATTTTGCGTGAGGAAATGCAGAGAAGAACGAGGCGAGTCCAGTCACTCACCAACTTTTCCCTCCTTCCGTGTCCGCTTCTTCGTAGTTGTCCCCTTCGGTAGCCTGAGCCACTTCCAGCTACCGACTTTGTCGTACTTGAGTGGTTCGCCTGACGAACTGGCGTGCGCCAAATCGACAGTGAGCCGTATTTGAGTCTCGACCCTGGATTTCGCTCCGCTTTCCGGCAGGCTTGGGAACATAATGGGGAGACTGCGTCGCGATAAGGGTACGGCATTTTACGGGGGCTAGAAACAACGCACTTTGAGCAAGTCTCCTTCTCTGGGAAGACGACGCGCTGCAACGTCGGCGGATCTTTGCGCACTTGCGCAGGAGGAGGTATCGGCTTTGTACTCGCGATTGAAGCAATAGCACCGTTGAGAGCGGTTCCGTTCGGAGAAGAGGGACTTGTGACGGGACAGAACAGAGACTCTGGCGAAACGTCGAGAGCAGCAGGAGTAACACTACTCGTATGGATTGAGTACACGCGTTTTGGCAACAAACGATGCTACTCACTCTTCGTAGATGTGGTCCTGCAGAAGATCCTCGAGGTTCAAGGCCGGCCTCTCCTCTGCTTTCTTGATGTGGTCTGCGAAGATTTGGCCGTTGATGAGGAACTCGGCGTTCGGGAGCGATTTGCACCAGGCGGAGAGCTCTTCTTGGCTCATGACGGGCTCGATGATGTCTGAGGCCTCTGGAGTTGTGGGCGTCGGTGAGGGCGACCTCGAGCACGCAGTCGTCGACGAGGACGACATCGAGGGCGACAAAGTCGGGATCGGAGGAAGAGGGTGGGGGTTCTGCGCAACCTCGGACACGAGTTCGACGAAACTCGACCCCTGGCTGGGGCGCTTACGTAAGCAGACACCTCTCCTGAGGTTAGGGCTTGTTCCCGTCCTCTGAATCAAATTTACTACTTACAACCAGTAACCTCAAGCCTTAACACTAATACTATAGTGCCTGTGCAGAGATGGCAGGACATGCCCGGGACGGTGAATACGTCTACGTATACGACTCGTTGTTGGCGTCGTTTTACAGGCTTCAATTTCAGGAATGGCCGAGCACGTGCGCACGCAGCATGGCAGATGATGCATTGATGTGCAAACTACGCGGGCTGCCGACAGTGGTACAGTTCGACATTAACGACAAGTTTCGACGACGCCTACCAACGGCGGCCAAGGATAGGGATGTTTTTCGAGACCTCGGGCAGCGCAGCGTTGCCGCGTGCCGATAGTCGAGTCTGTACACCATCACGCTTCCGCGATCATAGTATCGCGGCACCATGGATGCTGGCCGCGGTCGCAGCCGGGTGCATACATTAATGATACACTTTGATCATATAGTACTTACTTATATATATGCTCTTGAATACTTGACAAGCTCGAAAGTTGTCGTCATAGTTGTTGTCGAAGGTGAAGTTGTCGAAAGTGACATGGCGCTCAACGACTTGAGTAAGACCGAGAGATGCGAGAAATGAAGCAAGTAAGCACTGTTGTGTACTGCACTGTGTGTGTAGAACTCAAAGCTTAGAGGAGGAGGGTAAGTTCAGCCACTAGAGGTGTGCAGTGGCCATGGTTGGTAAGTAGTAGCAGGGAAGCCGTGAGAAATCGGCTGAGGTGGCGATGCAGTTTTCACCTGACGGTTGAGAACTCAGAAGTGTCACGGCGGTTGCTCCCAACCTGCCAGGGCCAACCATGACTAGCTTCAGCTTCAAGGTCTGCACGAGTATGCCAGCTCACTAGGATGATCCAGAAAGGGCTACATATGTTCCTAGTAAGTAGCTCATTTCTACCATTGAATTGAAGGCTCGAAAGAACCAAATAACATTAACAAGGTCAGGGCTACTTCTGGTCAGACTGAGGGGGGCCCGCTACCGTAGATCGACAGACATGAAGGACACGGATATTACACTGGTCGTCCAAGACCTAAAGATCAGGTGATTAAGCACAACGGAGGTCCACACACTACCATCAGACACAGTATAGCATCTACATACGCTGACAGAATTTCACAAAAACATTGCGCAGAATAAGGAGCACTGTCAACACCCTCATCATGTACATTGTCAGCACGGGTGCTCTGACGTCGTAAGTCCCACATACGTTGCACAGGAACTAAACTGATTCACGGATCGTCCATTCCTCTGTCACGATACATCGACCCGCAGGATCTGTATGGCGGGCAGCTTGATCGCGGTGAGAATCTGATCGCTCCCGGCTCAGGTATGGATCCGCAGCATGCTCATGATCCTCGGCCACGCCAGTTTGCTGCCGCCCAGGGCACGTTCCTCTTCGTCGCCTTCTTCTTCCCGCTCAGCAAGCGTCTGTCACCGGGGTTCATCTCCTGCGCTACTCCGAGTCCATGCTGACACTCCTTGCATTCTCGGTCTAGTGCTCTTGAACTCGCTGCTTGCGATGCTCAACGCGCGCCAGGCCCTGCGCCAGCAGATGGACCACGTCACCGCGTACGGGAGTGACACGCTCCGACCGCTGTCGTTCGTGACTGCATACAACGAATGAGACCGAGACGACCATGGAGTCGTTCATGCAGTTCAGCCAGAAGCCTCAGAAAGGGGACGTCCTGTCGATCGGCCCGGCGTTCGCGTAGTGAGCGGTATTATCACGTAGGATCAATCGCCAACTTGAAGTACTAGTGCGTTTTCTCGCATCCTTGCCCGAACCCTGCTGCAACTGAAAGTGCTACGACAGTGTCGATGTCGTTCTCGTAAGGCTTTCAATGCTCTGTATGTCAGACCCCACAATTCGCTAGTGCTGCTTGTAAGCGGGCCGCGTGTCAGTCAAAAAATTGATACCATGCAGTCCTCGCAATTGTCACAAAGTGGCAGCTATCACGGTCTTGGAAATGGGCCGGGCACCGGCGATACCAGCACCTGTGGGGTAGTCATGGATCTTCTGGATCTTCAATGTGTCCCACAGGAAGACCATACCAAGCCCGGTGAGTCACCGCTCCACTCCTTGAACATAAGTTGCTACCACTAACTCCGGCTTAGAGATGTGCCCAGGCGCCTTCAAGTTATACAATTCTTCTTGTCACATATTGAGTATATCTACTCCAGTGGCAGAGTCTGCAGTCATGACGGTCATCATCCCTCAGTTATCCGAGCTCCTGTATTCACACAATGTCCGAGTCCGATGCCGATATCAGAAACATCGTGTGGCTTCACAGTCAGGCCATGTACGTTGTCTATTTGCATACAGGATTTCATCGGCTCAATCTCTTATATCAGCGTGACTTTCTCATACTTCTTCATTGCGTCATCTGGTGTGTCACAGTGCTCTCGCCGTCGCGCTCATATTCCAGTTATCCAGATACTCATATTATTATCTTGCAAGCGATGCTGATCTACGACGTCCTGCTGACTCTGGGTCCCGAGGTTCAGTTCATATGGCGGCGAAAGTTTTCTGGAGCGACAGCAGTATATGTGCTTCTCCGATATTCGGCTCTCCTGAGGAGTATTTGTCTCCTTCTGACACTGATCCAGCCATGGAGCAAGAATGTCGCGAAGACGGTGAGAAGCTCCTGACTGTCGTGTACAATACCTGGTTGAATTAAAAAGCTCAGCACGCTCACCTACAGGATTGCACAGTATTGAACCATTCTTACGACACGCTAGATGTGACATGTAAGCTCGCAAGCGCATGTGAGGCACCACGTCGATATAGTATGTTTCTTGGAACTCGTTAACATTTCTTTTAAACAATGACAGGTCTCATAATATTGCGCGGATACGGGATATGGAATCGACAGCGGAAAGCACTTGTGATATTGGCTCCTTTGGCACTTGCGCCGCCGGTATTCGGACTTGTGAGTTAGATTCGAGTGACGAAATTATGTACAGGCTCTCGGTTAACTTTCACCGTGATACAGCTTCAAGCAATATCCGTGAACAGGATAAAACCTCTCTCAATCGCCGAACATCTTGGCTACTGTTCGGAGAGCAATGCATCTTGGATTGCCATTGTGGACACACGGTGAGCTTTGCGATGTCTACACTTAATAATGTACTTTCTAACTGGCGCCGCGGAGACGTGAGAGCTTAAGATTTGCCAATAGGGCTGTGGAACAGTGAACTCATAGCACATTAGTGCACTGGATCCCTAATATCTCCGACGTCGGAGTAGAATGTATTCTCGTCTGTCTTACATGGCACAAGACCTTCTCCATAAAGAACGAACTGAAGAAATTGAAGATGCCTACCGTCTCCGTTGCAAGTTTCCTCTTACGTGATGGTGAGTACTTCGAAGAACTCACAGTACGCTCTTCCTTGACACCATCGTGTCTCGAATTATCTATGCATTTCAGGTACTCTCTATTTCCTGTGAGTAAGATATGATATCATCGTTTTGGCCCACTGTTAGACTTTCCTCCTCTCCTCCTCTCCTCCTCTTCCTCATGACTGGCATCGGCATTCTCAGACATTTGTTTCTGGCATGGCAGAGTTTCAATCTCCACCTTGGTCGCGGGTATGATTTGGCAGGCGTCAGGTACAGCCCTGCTAGACACCCCAGTGATTGGTTTCTATCTAAGCTTCGTTTCAACGTGAGTTTTTCATCTGACATTAACGTCGCAAATTGAACGTTGACACACTTCCGCCATACCGTCCGATGCTTTGAATGTTTTGGCGTTTGAGTAGTCTCCGTGTTATGCTCCTCTATCGCTTCATACTTTCGCTACGAGCCATCTACTTCACCGACAGTCACGAATGCCTCAGCACAACCTCGACATGTTTGCATTTTCAATCTGATCCGACGGCGGACTCTGGACACCGCCCGAGTATGTCGAGCAGTCTCATGGGGAACCTCGGCGCCACTACAGTGGATGATTCCCAACATGAACAGGAGTGGGATGGCGAGGTTGAGGAGCCGATGTTCTCGAACGATCCTCTCGGAGCAGGGCTGAAGGAGTTGGCGATGAAGACGTGACGGACTTCATGTCCGTCTCGGAATTGTTCATGTATAATGTCTGTCCGGACATAGATAGAGTGTACAGAACATTACACGTACTGCGGCGTTCGATGACACGATTGCAACGGTTCAGCTTCTTGAGGGTATATATCAGGGATAGGTTTGATGTTTTTCACATAGCGGCAGATGAGGCCTTCATCACTAGTGTGCACCGAAGAGAACAGCTTTGAAGGGAAATGCATATGTATAAGCTCATCATGCATAGGGTGTACTAGGTTTATCGAGCAGATCCAGAATAAGCTATCGCAATCATGCTCTTCTTGCATCTCTCTCGACCGACGACGACAACTTGTTCCTCCATAGATCGGTCTAACTTGACGACATGTGGCATAGCCTGGAAAGCTTCGATATCGCAGCCCTCGATCGCATACATCGCGCGAGCATTTCACCACGCACCGCGAGTGCGACCGCCATCGGCTAGTTCTGAGACCCACGCCCAAGATATAGTTTCGGGTCTTCGCTGGGGATCTTCCCTCACCCCACCAGTCTGGTCGGTGTTTCCGGTGCCAATACCGGCCGATGAGGGCTGCCAGTTGAATTTCGCCTTGCCCTTGCCCTTCGTCGATGCGGGGCAGGCAATCGAACCGCCGCGCTCATGCCCGCTAGAGGCGAACCTGCGGAGCTTGCGAGGGGAAAACACGGTTTCAGGCGGCGCGTTCTGTACCGTGACCCCGCCCCCGCGCGAAGAGGACGACGCCTCCGAGTCAGAAAGCTCTGCTGTCGACGCTTGCTCGATGTCGCGGCGCGCAACACTCGAAGGTCCGACGTCTATCACCAGCGAAGGGGCTGGTCTGAACTCCGGGGGCAACGACACTAGGGAGGCGGCACATTCGCGGCCACTCGGGGCGCAATCAGAGTCGTGGACGAGGGCGACGTCCGCTTGGAAGACCCTGTCGAACCGGTGGTTGATGGCGACCAACACAAGCTTCTCGAGCGTGAACGTGGAGTCGTTCCTGTGGATGTGCCACTGGGGCTTGTCACCTTCGGGGAAGTGGTTAGACACTTCCTGCGATGGAGCCCCAGTTAGCGCGTAGGAGGAGTTCGGGCGGCGGAAGCTTACTTTCAAGAACGTGGCGTAGCAACGAGCGACCTCGATGGCAAACTCTCCGTGGCAGCTGACGCCGCCCGCACCCTGTTCAGACAAGTACACGCATGCGGTAAAGTCCATGCGCTCATACCCGGGCCACTGCAGAATGAGCACGACGCGTGTCAGTCCGGTGTCCATGGTCGTCACGGTCGTAGCATTGGTGATACTCACGCAAACCTTGATGAAGACGTGGGTTGAGAGCACCTCGAGGATGCGGGTGTCGTCAAACCCTGGGATTCTCGCCCGAAGGACGTCCGGTGGCAACTCGAGCAGCTCATTCATCCGAACGCCCGGTATGCCAGATCGATTGTCCGGAGAGTTCGAGAGGCGGATTTGGGGTATCCAGGAGCCAGCAGGGCTGAAAATAGAAGTGCCATCGTACCTCTTCGCGCAGATGGCTTGTGGAATATATGTATATTGGCGCTTTTCCAGGTACGAAGGGATTGGTGCGTGAATGAGCACGCTCTGCGATATGGGCAAAGACGGCATCTGCGAGTGCGCAAACTTGAAGGATGGCGAGTTAGTGGTGCGTGACTGAAGGAGCACTTGAGGCCACCATTTTATAGCTGATGAATGAAGATCATTGGCCGTGAAACCACCTGGGAGTGGCCATGGGGTGTCTAGAGGAATAATGGGGGAGACCAAGGGGAGACATGCAAAGAAAACAAAAGCGATCAAAACCTACTGGTGGGTGGTTAACGTCAACGTTACGCTGAACTGCCTCCGGGGGATGGCATTTCTTCAGTACCTGGACGCAGGTTGCTCATCGAGAGAGACTCGACGTCGTTAGCCTACTACCTGCTCCAGTATTAGTTCAGCCAGAGAGTCCAGTTGGCCCGCTGTATCGCTAGAAACAGTCCGATGGGCCGTATCTATCTGAAAGAATCATAGAACATTAATGTCTGATTTCACGCTCGTAGTACTCACCTCCAAACAGAGACATACAGAAGGGTGCATGGTACAGCTGTTTCTGAAATGTTTGTCCTTCGAACTCCGACGCCACAAGCGACTGCAGATTCGACACGAAAAAATCGGGAAAATCGATTAATTGCTACACAGTCCTACGATACCTCTAGCGGCCTGAAACTTTGCATATGCGTAGCATACGTACTGAGGAACATGTACAGCAAGTTTGAGGAGGAACGACGTAGAAATGAGTGCACGGTTGGTCGTACAATTTATTCATAAGAGGCGCCTCAGTCTGAGGTGCTTGACATCCCTTTGATGCCACCGGTGTGCGCTGCATTCTTCCTAGGCTGTTCAATGTATTACATATTCTAAAACCTCTTCATGAAGAACCTGTGGACCTCCACTCAATGTGATTCGTGGCCTGAGGATACTATACCGAGTCTTCTTGCCACTTGTGGGCCAAAGCTTGCCCCCCCTGCACTCGGACACATCAAGGGCATATGCGAGCTCACAGACTGCCCCTAGAGCCGAGACAAGCACAGCTGCCCCTTCAAATCATTGGCAGTCTTTCGATTGTGCATATGAGGCTGGAAGGAGGAGGGGAGCGAAGAGGAAGAAAGCATTAATCCGGTGGAATCTCGAGCAAATGGATATCATAAAGGCGCCGACACATCTGTCTATGTGTCGCTCACAGCATGGTCATTTCTCCATCAATCTGCTTCAAACTTGCTGTACATGCTTCTCAGTACGTATGCTACGCATATGCAAAGTTTCAGGCCGCTAGAGGTATCGTAGGACTGTGTAGCAATTAATCGATTTTCCCGATTTTCTCGTGTCGAATCTGCAGTCGCTTGTGGCGTCGGAGTTCGAAGGACAAACATTTCAGAAACAGCTGTAGTAGTGTGGGCAAGCGGTTCACAAAGCTAGGCGCCCAAGCGCTGTAGTAGGTGCTGCGGGGCTCGATCATCTCCATCCTCCTACTCTGACCGCGCGATGGCTGCTCGTCCTCCTCCTGCCCGCCCTCACATCGGCCTCAACCCAAGCACCAAGTTCTCCTCGTACTCGATCAACGACTGGGGCGAAGACGACGCCTGGGACAGCGCCTCAGACTCGGAGTCGACCAGCAAACCAGACTGGAAGCGTTCGGGCTCCTCAAATGCCCGCGCATCCTCCTCCACGACCGCACCCAAACCAGTCCCGAGGCCCACCCTGAACACCTCCTCCTCGACACTCGCATCGTCCTACACCCATGTCCACGCCCCGAGCTCCTATCCGCCCAAGGGCGAGCAGCACGCCAGGAACGGGTGGACGATCGTCAGGAAGTCCACCGATCGAGGAAGCCTCGAAAGCCGCGACTCCATACCGCCAGCACACGGCACGGGCTACGACGAGCTGGACGGAGATATGGTCATCGGAGAGCTCGAGACGGACGTGGACGACCGGGCGGGCCTGCAGAGCGCGAAGCCGCGGTACGACCAGGGCATCGTGCGCGCCGATGCGCAGGAGATCGTGGATGGTGCGCCTACACGGATCGCATGCTCTCATTGACATCTCATCCAACGCTCAGATCCTCTCCATCTCATCTACCGCCAGCAGGCCAGGGCCGACGCCGAGTCCCCATCGGGCGGGTCGGAGAAGTCCGTGCGCGAACACTCGATCCGCACGAATAGACGGAGAAAGTTCGTAGAGTGTATCGAGCGCGACGACGTTGACATCGGTACGTCGTTGCCACACTGTCGATTCAGGCGTGGTTTGCCCAAGTCGCATATAGCTCAGTTGCGAAAGCTCGCGTGGAACGGTGTCCCAGATGACCTACGGCCGCTGGTGTGGCCCCTGCTCTTGGTACGTCTCTGACTGCAGCTCGGGATCTCGTCCCTAACAGTGACGCAGGGCTACTTGCCGCTCCCGAAACCCACTCGTGCATCCACCCTCGCACGCAAACGGCGAGAATACGCATCCCTTGTGGACACGACCTTTTCCCGAGGTCGGGAAGGGCTGGACCAGCAGATCTGGCACCAAATCGAGATCGACGTCCCTCGCACAAGGCCCGGGGTGCCCCTGTGGATGCAGGCACACACGCAGCGGGTGCGTGGCTCGACCCTGCGATCCATATATGCATACGGTGCGCTGACGAGGAGGACAGAGTTTAGAGCGCATCCTGTACGTCTGGGCCATCCGCCATCCGGCCAGCGGCTACGTCCAAGGCATCAACGATCTAGCGACGCCCTTCTTCCAGGTCTTCCTCGACGCATACATCGGTAGGTGTCGTCTCCCGCCCTCTTGCACGCTCAGGCTCCTCACGCGCAAGCTTAGACTCTGATCCGGAAGAGTTCGACACGGGAACCCTCCCGAATAACGTCCGGGCGGCCGTCGAGGCGGACACGTTCTGGTGTCTCTCGCGACTGCTGGACGGCATACAGAATAACTACATCGCTGGCCAGCCCGGGATCCAGCGGAGCGTCAAGCGCATGGCGGAGCTCGTCGCTCGAATAGACGGTACGTCCTCCGCACTCGCATGTCCCCGTGCAGGCACCCATGTCTACGATTTCTTGCAGCGCCGCTGGCGGCACATCTGGAAGCGGAGAACGTCGAGTTCATACAGTTCGCGTTCCGCTGGATGAACTGCCTCCTCATGCGCGAGATCAGCGTGCAGAACACGATCCGGATGTGGGACACGTATCTCGTGAGTCTGCACACACCGAACAGGGATCCGAATGATGCTGATTACTGTCTTCGTCCGTACAGGCGGAAGGTACAGATGCATTCTCGCAGTTCCATCTCTACGTGTGCTCGGCTTTCCTCGTGAGGTGGAGCAAGAAGCTACAAGATATGGACTTCCAGGTACGTTCTCGTAGCCGTGTCCGGGGTTTCCGTTGTGGTCAAGTCATGAACATCACTCTCGTCAGGGCATCATCATGTTCCTGCAGTCGCTCCCGACGCAAGGGTGGACCGACCACGAGATTGAAATGCTTCTGAGCGAGGCGTTCGTCCACTATTCGACCTGGCACAATGCCCAAAGCCACTTCGGGACGTAAGCTCGTGTGCGGTAGACGTATGTATGTATTACACCGATCAACATGTGGCAAGTGCGTGAGTGTCTGGGAAATGCATATAACGAGAGGCGATAGAATGCATGCGGTTATGACGATGCATAGGCTATAGCTGAACGTCAGTAGAAGAGACAGGCTCCCACTCGCCCTTTACGAACTCTCTGCGTATCCGGCAGGGCACCGACACGCCCTCGTCGTGGCTCATGAACGCGACTCGGGCAAACCGCGAGTGACGTTCTGCTCAAGAATAGCACCCCATCGCGAGAAATAGCCTCAGGCTCTCAGTGGCTGTGGCTGTGCTTGTGGAGCAGTAGCTATTCCGTTGAGTACGATGGTTTCACTCCATACCCCCCCGGCAATCGTTCATTGCACTTCGAGAAGCCTCGCTGTCACGCAACGCTCGGCTAACCCTGTGCGAACAGATAGACAATGTCACCAGTTCACTACCCGCAGGTAGTCACCCTACCCCTTTCCTTTGCGCATGTAACGAACGAAACGGAGACGAAGATCTCGAGTATCTGCCGTGCAATCTACCCAAGGGGTACTGAAGTAGGGACCCCTGTTAGCAACATCGTGGACACCCTGTAACTGACTGGTCCAAAATCGCGACAAACACTCACGCGTCCCTAGGGTAGCCCGGTTCAAATATAATCCTCCGTTCGAATGTGTGGGTATGTACTGGATTTCGAAGGGACACCAGTCTACATCTGGATACCTGCCAACCCTTTGACTTTCCACATACTGTCCAGCGCGGCCATCTTGCAAGTTACCGTTCAATACCCGACCTGCATCCGCATGTACAAAGACGGACTCACCAACTCTTGGAAGCCCTTTTCACGCACCACCTCCGCGACAAGCGACTCAAGCTGCGAGGTCGATAGCTGGTACAGCCCCGCGTCGTCCCGGAGCGTTGCAGCGATGTCAGATTGGAGCGTAGTGCTGGCGACAGCACCAGAGACAGGAGGCACATCCACGTTCACGGAGAGTTTCGCGACAGAGGCGGCATCTGGGCCGGAGTTGGAACCTGGAGCAGAGGAGGGAGGCGTTTGTATCGTTTGTGAGTTCCTCGGGAGGCTTGCCTGCCGAGGGACCGGCGGTGGCGGCATCAAGTCAGGAGAGCGTGGCAGAGGACGCGGTGGAGAGCATGCGGACAGAGAGGAGCTAGGGAGAGAGGTGTCTACGTCGGAGCTAGAGCCGCCCTGCGCGAACATCTCTTTGCGTCTGCGGTGAGACGAAGAGCTAGGACGTTCAGGGTCAGAGAGAGTGGTGACGGGGATTCTGTGATTGCGGTTGTGGTCGGGGACAGGTTGAGAATCGGAAGTAGGCCCGGAAGATGAGTGGTGTGCCATAGCAGAAGAAGCGGTCACAGCGGATGACGGGCGAGAGGCGTCGGTATCGTTGATAGGTGACGGCGCAGATTGGGTAGTAACAACACGGTGGTGCTCTTGACTGATCGCTGGGACAGCAGGTCTAACGTCACCCCATTCTGAGTGGTCGATGGAGACATCCGACACAGGAAGCATGGTATTGTTGCGTCTCACAGTAGCAGTCTGTCGCGAGGGGAGAGCATGCTCGTCAATAGTCATAGCAGAGCCGGATTGTCGAAGGGTCACTGATGGGCGGCCCACGGACGTCGTTGTATGCGTCGTCATACTAGCCTGTGTTTTGAACATTGTATAGCTCTGGGTAGGGTTGGGACGTGGCATCCGCGCAGGAGGTCCTGTGTTCGCCTTGCAGGGGCAGATGAAGCGTATGGAGTCGATGAACGCCGTCGCGGCGGATTCGGACAAGAAGGCGACCTGGAACCGGCGATATTGCTGCAACGCGGCGACGTCATGCAGGCGATAATGAAGATGTTTGTGAGTGCTTACCGATGTCTGTCCTGGAGGCACAACCCTCGGATGCTGGTATCGGAGGCCGACGGTGGCCGCCTGGTAGACCGCCTTCAGAGGCATACCGAGAGGTGTCTGGAGAGACGGCAGAGCGGAGTAGGCAACCAAGTCTAGATCTTCCTGCTTCGGCCACAACTGCATTTATAAGCATGTATAGACATGACAACGTGACTTACGAAGACAACGTCTCTCTCGTCGACGTCCATCGAATCCGCCCCGGCGCCAAACGACCAGACGATACGCAATCTATACGATTCTAAGTGTCCAGCTGGGGATTTTCTGATGTCTAGCGTGAGCCGTATCACAGGATTGGAAAAGTGTTGCCATTCGAGGTCTGTCTGAGATGCTGCAGCTGCAGAGTTGGTTGACTGGGTATATGCTCTTGAATACTTGACAAGCTCGAAGGTTGTCGTCATAGTAGTTGTTGAGAGCGACATGGCGTCCAAGAACTTGAGTAAAACCGAGAGATAGAGCAAGTAAGCACTGTTGAGTACTGCACTGTGTGAGCAAATCTCAAACTTGAAGCTTGAAGCTTAGAGATGGCGGTGGTCGGTAACAGAGAAGCCGTGAGAAATCGGTTGAGGTGGCGATGCGATTTGATACGGCGACGCCGAGTACTTGTGACACCGTTGAGATTGGGTTGCTTCCAACCATGACTGCCTCCTCCGGCCTCAGCTATCAAGCCTCAGCAGGTCTAAAGGATTGTACCTTCAGCTTCAAGGTATGCACGAGTAGGTCAGCTCACTGGGGTGATCCAGAAAGAGCACCATATGTTCGTAGTAACTACCAACTTATTTCTACCTTTGAACAGAAGGCCAATAATAACAGTCACGATTGCCGGCTCTCCGTCAGTTTAACAGAGATGAAGCACACGGGGGATTTACTACACTGGTCTTCCACAAGGTGAGTAAGCGCGAGGATAACGAGGCGTAATGCATGATGCACTGAAGTGGGTGTCTACTTCTTGGGCGCAAATTTCTCGACTGGGATCGCAGTATGTCTCAAACACACGCTGGTAGCACACGCCTCATAGCTACCGAATCACAACCTTCTTGCTTGGGATTGATATCGTAAACCTTACAATCTTCGACATGATGGCATTCATTACATGCCATAACCCACACGAGCTCAGCCGCTGGTCAAACTTGCTCGGATTTCCCTACTCGTGAGTCTGTACTATTGAAATGCTCCCTCAGGATTACAGATAATCCCGGCGTTGACTGAGCGTTCAAGCTTCAAGGCGCACCTAGACCTACACATATGGCACCGATTATCAGCGACTTTTCTCCCACTGGGTCACCGCCACATCAAAGGATGTCTACGCATGTGAGTAACATTTAATTCAGTACGCGGTCACACGCTGAGGAAGCGCGGATGCAATGCGTCGTAAATCAGTATCGCAACGGTCTCCCAGTACGCATGCTTTGTAGCGCTTTTTTCAGGCTATCGTGGGGCTGTTCTCACATGCGCTCTGTAGCCGGAGCGACTAAGGCTTAAAGTTTGCCCCCAGCCATCGAACGCAGCGCAATTCTTCTTCTCGAGATCGCAGTTGGCAGTGGGATCATGGGGCCTTGGCCGCCTCATATGAAGCCGACTCGTCAACCTGTCTACAGCGTGTTCACCTCTACCTCACCCCCGCTTTCTTGAACCCAGTATGGTCGCCGCTAGCATCGATAACACCCTCGGCGCAGTTTTCGTTGGTGCGTTACAGTATCCAGCGGGTCACACCTAAGTCGCTAATCATGGTGCGCACTCATCAGGTAACCTTTGTGTAGTATGGTGAGCGATCGGTGGTTTCACCCTAGGTTGATGAGTCGCAATCGTACTGAACGACTGCCAGTCTCTATGGGTTGACAACCCTTCAGACGTACACGTATTATAGCCGGAGTAAGAACGATGCCATGCTGCTGAAATTGGCCGTGAGCGTTCCTTTCAGCCCTACGCGCAGGAGTGCGTACTAACGCGGATTGCAGATCGCTGCTCTCTGGTTGGTATTTCTTCAATTGCCTCAATAATTTTCAAGTCTCATCGTCATCGATTAGGGCCCTCGATACCTTACACGCCATCTTGACCTCCCACACAGTGTACTTCTACTCGATAACGCATTTTGGAGATGCCGAGGCACTGACTAAGATTGCTTGGTGCGTGTTACTCGACGAATGTGTTATTTATGGTCTGTCTCATGTCAACGTAGGAGCGCTGTGGTGAGTCCTAAAGATATGGTTCTAGCTGCTGACTATCAAACACGACTGTGATGCTCCATAAGGCGTATATCCTCGTCACGGTAAGCCATCACTCGCAGCTTGCAGCTAAATGCTCTGACCAGTGTATATGGTGTAGGCCATTAGCGATTCAATTGTACGAGCGTGAGTGCGCAATTCTATCGTTGCGATATGCGCTCCATACTGAGGCGGTGACGTTTACCCTCACAGCGTCTTCTGCTACCGAATCTGGATATGTGAGTCGTAGTCTTATGTCACAAATATCCCATGAAATGACCCTCTCTCCCCGGAAGTGAGCGGCAGCAAAATCTTATTCGGTGTCAACGTGAGTGTTATGGCGTTGCCGGAAGTGTAATCCTCATGCATCTCAACTACCAGGTGTTCCTGTCCGCTCTGTTGCTAGGCGAGTAACGTAGCTCATCAAGGTCCGCAACCTCTGAAGTCCTAATCACAGCGGATGAGATCGCGCTCGTGACTAACCTGTCGGTGCTTCCCTGCGTCGGTTCTAGGCTCATTCCGCTAACTTTAGCATATATGTAGCTTCCACATTCCGACGTTCGCCGGGCTGCAGAAGATCAACGTAATGCAGCCCTCGTTATTCTGCATGACACCCTCGACTGACAAAGAGACCTTGCTCGCACAGTGGCTCTTCCTCATGGGCTTGGCGTCTGGCGTGGTCGCAGACATATTCATCGCAGGAACAATGACGATGCTTCTTGTCAAGAGCCGAGGCCACTACCATCGGTAACTCCCAGGCACTGTATGACGTCTACATATGCTGACAGAAACATTGCGCAGAACGAGGAGCACTGTTAACACCCTCATCCTGTACATTGTCAGCACGGGTGCTCTGACGTCGTAAGTCCCACATACGTTGCACAGGAACTAAACTGATTCACGGATCGTCCATTCCTCTGTCACGATACATCGACCCGCAGGATCTGTATGGCGGGTAGCTTAATCGCGGTGAGAATCTGATCGCTCCCGGCGAGTCGGGTATGGATCTGCAGCATGCTCATGATCCTCGGCCACGCCAGTTCGCTGCCGCCCAGGGCACGTTCCTCTTCATCGCCTTCTTCTTCCCGCTCAGCAAGCGTCAGTCACCCGGGTTCATCTCCTGCTCTACTCCGAGTCCAGGCTGACACTCCTTGCATTCTCGGTCTAGTGCTCTTGAACTCGCTGCTTGCGATGCTCAACGCGCGCCAGGCCCTGCGCCAGCAGATGGACCACGTCACCACGCATGGGGGTGCCACGCTCCCGCTGTCGTTCGCGCATACAACGACTGGGACCGAGACAAACATAGAGTCGTCCATGCAGTTCAGCCAGGAGGCGCAGAAAGAGGGCATCCTGTCGCCGATCAGCCCGACGTCCGCGTACTGAACGGTATTGTCACTCAGGCTGTTGCACGCGCCATGCCGGGACTGAAAGTATAGCTACGGCTACTAGCTAGTGTCAGCGCTGTTCGAGTAGGGTTCTCAATGTTCTGAAGCATGCGCGTAACAGGCGCCTACTATCCGACGACTCGGAGGAGTGGACCGCATCCGGCGGGTTCAACGCGTCCAGTAAACATTTTGACACGGGCAGCTTGTAGGTAAGAGGCCTCGACGGCACCTTCAAGAATTTCGACCGTAAGATGTAGGGAGACGAGCGCGCACAACAGTCGCAAATTGAGATCGACAGCTCGACGCGGGTAGCAGAAAAGCTCGCAAGTAGTGCTAGAGTCGGACTAAGCTGGTCGCGGGTCACATCTAGAGGGGAGCGGGTGAAGGACTCACAATATGATCTACCTTGACTATGCATGCATCTCTGTCGTCGGTGCCACTGTCATGGACTATTCACAACATGGGTATGGCGAAATCCAGGAGCCGATGTTCTCGAACGATCCTTTCGAAGCAGGGCTGAAGGAGTCTGCGATGAAGCCGTGACGGACTTCGTGTCTTTCCCTGGATTGTTCATATAGAGATAGTGTACAGGACGAGATCCTATGTACTATCGGATAGTCGATGGTGTGATCGCGGTCGTGCAGCTTCATGTGCTGCTGTTGCGATTGGGGATTTGGTCTGCGATCCACTCGCCAAGCGCCTCAGGGTTCCGCGTCTGGATGTATACGATGCCCGGGCCCGTGAACCTGCCGAGGGTATCTATCAGCGCACCGCTCCAGCGTAGTGAGGTGGGTTTGATGTATTTCACATACCGGCAGACGAGGCCTTCATCAGTGTGCATCGAAGAGAACAGCCCTCCGCCGTCAATTCGCTCGACCTTGTATTGGGCCGTCCAAGCGACGAGATGCCCGTTGTCAACTGTGTGCAACGCGCGCGCTCAGTATAGCTCCGCCTTCGCACGGGCGCAACGCCAGAGCGGACGCTCACCAATCCATTGTTCGCCGGGTTGCAGTGTGCGCGAGGTGATCGCACCCAAGCTCTGCACCCACATCATGCCACCGCCATGGACGTGCGACACGAAGAGGCCCTCGCCGGAGACTGTGCAATATCATGGGGGCGTCAGCGATGTCAATCTGAGCCGTGCCAAGGCGGAGACTCACAGAGCGCCTTGCCGAAGCCCTGGCTCTTGACCTCGCGCGTCACGCCCGTGGTGCACGCAAGGAACGCGTCCTTGCCGACGGACCACCTCGTCTGGCCGTCGAGGTGGATGGGCACGATGTCGCCCCACGTCTCGGGCGCGAGCATGACCTCGCCAGGGCCGGTGAAGATAGACTCCGTCATCTGCAAGAGCATCGTGATGCATTCATCAAGGCCGTCAGTTCGATACGTTCAAAGTACCGCACGCGCGACCAGACCGCAGACGCACCTCGCCGCCCGTGAACATCTTCTTCATGCTGAACTTGAGCTTCCCCTTGATCTGCACAGTCGCATCCATCGCGACCATGCTCCCCGGCTTCGCCTTCACCTGGTACTGCGGCTGCAGGCGCAAGTAGAGCATGCTGTTACTGTCCCGGTGGTCGATCCGGAACTGCGCGCCTTCGACCTGGCCGGTCGTCACCGTGCTCGAGCTCGGGGCGTTCTGCGCGTGCGATTGAGGCTGGGGAGGGAGCGCGCCTACGGGCCCGGGGTACGAGCCATGGTGGAGGGGTGGCGGGTGCGGCGAGTGCGCGGCGGCACCTGGGTAGCCGGGCTGGTATGAGGGTGCGTAGGACATCCTGATATGATGACTCCTAAAGGTCATCGACTGGTCAGCGCTCGCCGTATAAACCCTCGGACATTGCGAGCGCACTTACTTGTCGTGTGTAGTAGAA
This sequence comes from Daedaleopsis sinensis, assembly GCA_033807695.1. Taxonomy (NCBI): domain Eukaryota; kingdom Fungi; phylum Basidiomycota; class Agaricomycetes; order Polyporales; family Polyporaceae; genus Daedaleopsis; species Daedaleopsis sinensis. The sequence continues at coordinate 3,873,226 of CM066306.1, forward strand.
AGGGGTGGGATGAGGTCGAGTGAGTGGAGAGCCGTTTGCATTATATAGTCACTGGTAGTAGCACTGCATTTGCCACAGCACAGGATCATCTGATCCACCTGACAGGGGATTAGATTACTACTTATCTCAGCTTTTCTCATAGAGACGACTTCAAAAGCCCGGGTATAAGTACTGCACCGCCCATTAACAAATGTTATATCATTATGATGGATCATGGGAGGCTCAGGAGGTGGCGAAGTCGGATGGTGATGGATATGGTGCGTTAAAGAGTTTCCTTCTTCATCGGATGTCATTAGATTGAGATTAGATGGCGGTGGTCATGAACGTTTGAACGTTTGGACCTGCACGTCCGGGTACGAGACCGCACGGTGTTTTGTTCGGCTTATCGAAATCAAACCTGGATGTATGTACGTCGTCAGAGATTCAGACCTCTTCCTAACCGTCTTACTCTGTATAACGATCGCGGTGCCCTAAATTGGCTCTGCAAGAGCGAAACACGATATAATAATGCCGACGATTTGGCTGATGTTGGTGCTTCCGTCGCCGATATCTCCGAACTTGCGAGAATGAGAAGCCGACGAAACACAGCATAGAATTAGAACGTAATTACTCACATAGTATTCCACTGCAGCCCTACTGTCTCGCACCACATCCAAGTTGCAATGTTGAGGTGTACCTGTGCACCCTAGACAGTACCGCCTCCGGAATCTTGATGTATCCTGTGGTTGGGATCCGCCAAGTGAGTTCAAAGCGCGTCTTGGCGAGAAGAAAAGACAGAAGGGATCGAAAGCCCAACTGTCAGTATATTCGGGGCGCACTGTGTCCGCTCGCTGCTCGCATCCATTCATACGATGAATCCAACTTCAAGCTTCAAGCTTTGAAGATGGATTGCTAGGTATAGTTGACTAGTACTCATATGCTCATAAAGCTTGACGTGACGCACCTTGGCAGCCACTCCAGGACGAGGGATTTCGCCTTCCAGTAGTTGAATCGCAAAGCGATATTTACGCCTTCGCCGACACAGATAGGACTTGTGACTACTGAGTACTGAGTACTGAGTACTGAAGTACTGACGAACGAACCTTGTCAGGTGCAGTGAGAGCGCGCGCCTCGGAAATCGCTAAATAGGGGCTGAGAACTGTGCAAAGTCGCTTCGCACAACTTCGACAATCTCCATTTCCCGCCACCCATCGCACTACTGGTACACCATGAGCGAGCAGGTGCAAGCAAAAGGTGGGCAAAGGCGAACATAACGATCAAACCTTGACCTTCCAGTGAGGTCGCGATTGACTTCTCGCTCGCAGGATCGTCCAGCTCACCCACCAGGATCGCCTTGCTCACTTTCCCTGCGTTCGAGCTGCTCGACGCCATCGGGCCCATCGAGGCACTCCAGACGCTCTCCCAGACCGATCCCCTCTCCCTCTCCGTCCTCGCGCCCACGCTCGACCGTCAATCCACCGCGCTGCCCCCCGGTGGAGCGAGCGTCAGTGGGCCAGCCTTTGGCGTCGCCTTCGCCCCGACGCACACCTTCGCCAGTGCGCTCGCCGCCGCGGAAGCGGGCGAGGAGATCGACGTGCTCCTCATCCCGGGCGGCTACGGTGCACGCACGACGCCGACCGACGGGCCCGTCGTCGAGTTCGTGCGAAAGATGTACCCCCACGTCAAGTACGTGATCACCGTATGCACGGGAGCCGACATCGCCGCGCGCGCAGGCATCCTCGACGGGAAGCGGGCGACGACGAACAAGGCGCGCTGGCGGGACGTCGCGAGCGCGAGCCCGGCCGTCAAGTGGGTGCGGACCGCGCGATATGTCGTCGACGGGAACTGCTGGACGTCCGGGGGCGTTAGTGCGGGGATAGACGTGACACTGGCGTGGATAAAGGAGGTGTTTGGAGAGGAGAAGGCGCGGTATGTGGCGAATCGGATGGAATATGAGTGGAGGGACGACAGGAATTGGGACCCCTTCGCGTATATGTTTGGAGATAGCGTTCACCCGTGAAGTTGAAGCGTCAGGCCGTCGCGGTTCACAAATGTACCATCAAAGTCTCAGATGATGTTGCCGTGTCGTTGACTTGGGCTTGTGCCCGGTTCTGTCATAGGGAGCAGGTACCCGGGTGCGAGGGCCTGGTCAGTGTGAGCACGAGCTTCCGGAGTGTGCTGGGCGCGGTCAGATCCCACAACAGCGAGCATCATAAAAGCAGAGTGCCTGACAGAAATAAAGCGATCCGATGCAACTTGATGAAAGAGGAAAGGAGGAGAGGACTTCGAAGAGGTATGAAGCGCCGTTTGCCGATTTATTTATTTCCCTATACTTATGTGACACCGCCACATACACATTTGTTAACGGCGCACTTGTTTCGACCGACGCACACACACATATGTTGTCTTCAGCTGACTCTCCAGTGTATGACGGGCGCAAAATATATCTATGACCTCTAGTAGGTCTCTGATGACCCCGCGTAGCTCCAAAAGGCGTGATTGCATTAGTATTTGAATTAAATCCATCTCGACGATAAGTAAACACCCCGCTTATGTAATATATCTGCCTCCTGTAGGCGCTCAGTAGAGCGGAAGAGATTGGTAGTTCTTGTTGAGTTGAAGCCCCCCGAGTTATAGTTAGGCCTTATAACTCTTCTTAGTACTCCTCAGCTTGACTACTTGGAATAAGCACTCCAACGATGGGCTTACTGAGTAAGTACTTAGTGGTAAGCAAATGAACTGACATAAGTACTAAGTATACTAAGTACTTCTAGTATAAATAGCCCTGTGAGACTCGTTTGAAGCCCTAGTGTACTTAATAGATCATCAGTACTTATGCATCAGTACGGACTCTAAGGCCAAACTTGAAGTACTTAAGTATACTAGCATTTAGTCGCTCGCGGGAAGCGCCGTGGAGCGCCTACCAAAGATTATATAAGCGGACATCCCGGGCCATCTATGCGACATTTATGCACCTTACTGCTACGTTCAGGTCTATTATACAATGAGATAGGTCCTAAGAGAGGTACTAGAGATTGTAGGTACAGTTTCTGGCCGGTTTAGCACTCGATATCCACCCGGAGAAACATGTATGTGTGTGCGTTCGTCGAAACAAGTGCGCCGTTAACAAGTGTGTATGTGGCGGTGTAACATAAGTATGGGAACTAATAAATCAGCAAACGGCGCCTCATAAAGAGGAGTCTAAGTACTTAAGATGATCATAGACTCAGCGCCTATCTAATTTACTCAACTGCGCGCGTCTATCCAACAATATTGCTTTCTGCGGTCTCTTTGACGATGTCCGCTCACTTCTCAGTCTGGCGCAAGCTAAAAGTATGCAGCAAGCGATGTGCTTCGAGCTTGTCTATCGTCCACCAACTGGACACTCTCTTCACTTGTTTCTCGACCAGCGACTATACTCGGGTTCCTACAGCAGTGCATAGACTATGCGGATTCCTCAACACCTGTGTCGAGGCACACGGACGGTGGAAGGGCTTATCGGCCCTCGGGTCGAATTGGGCATCTCTCATAGGTATGTTATCACCCAGTTGAGGCTCCAAGTTAAGTGTCTGTATGGATCTCTCTGCCTCAGTCCGACCCGAAGAATGAGCAAGCCAAGGCAGAAACACGTCCTGCAGCCACCAGGACAGATAGGTCCATCTCAGTTGTGAACTCACAGAGAAAATGCAGCCTCATGATCCTGAACGTCGGCTATGACCGGCTGCTGTTGAGACCAACCTGGGCGAGGTAGAGGGCATCTCGAAGCGCGACGTGACGATGGTGAGTCCTTACACTGTCATGAAGATTCGGCATAGAGGCAAATGTTAGTGACTGCGTTCTTTGTGGACCCTCTCGTGCCAGAACTGAATCGTTTGTGTCGTGAAAAATCAGTGCAATATGCTGGCAGTGCTTATCAAGTTCTTTTCTATATGCGCCCACATCCTGGTAGTGTGCTGCGGTGAGCGCGGCTTACACGAGGCATGTCTTCTTCCCCTCTCCTGCAATTTAGATAAGTACCTGACGTTATCTTCATGCTGGCAAGGTCTCCCTACACTCTACCAGTCGCAGAACGTCTTCCCCGTTTACCCATCAAGTCCGCTTACGAGAATGTCTGCGCACTCCGAGTCGCCCACTACTCACGTTCCTCCCTCTCCGATTCGTGCCGCCGGGTCGCCCTTCGACAAGGCCAGTGCCGATATCATCCTCCGAACGGTCGACCGTGTCGACTTCCGCGTCCACAGCCATATCCTCATCGTCGCGTCCCCCGTCTTCGAGTCGATCCTCGGACTCCCGCATACCCCAGGCAGCACCGGCGACGAGACGCTCGACGGGCGTCCTGTCATCGAGATTAGCGAAGACAGCGCATGTCTCGACACCATCCTCCGGATATGCTACCCTGTTGAGGAGGGGTCGCCGCCCACCACTGTCGAGGCTGTCGAAGTGCTACTAGATGTCGCGGCGAAGTACGAGATGCACTACCCCTCATCCGTGTTGAAGAAGCACTTCCTGGGGCTTGCCGCGCAGAAGCCGTTTGAAGCATACGCCGCCGCGTGTCGGTTGGGATCTGAGGACCTCGCTAGGCACAGCGCGGAGCTGACGTTGAAACACCAGGAGCACTTTCAATGGAGCAGTCGAGATATGGGTGCCGGAACTGCCGGACAGTATTTCCGGCTGCTCGAGTTCCGTCGGCTCAGCCGCGCTGGCCAATTGGGGGCCGATTATCGTTTCGTGACACCGCCGCACCCTGTTACAGTCTCCGAAACCACCGAGCTCCCCTCTTCGTCCACTCAATGGGCAACTACCGTCCCCGCTTACGACCTGTTTCCTAACATGCCTTTTCTTGACCTTATATGTCGATCCTCTGATGGGCACGACTTCGAGGTCCACCGCGGAATCGTCTTTTCGGCTTCTCCGATATTGTGCGGGAGAATCAAGGAACTAGTTGTGGGCACTTCAATCGCGTTAGACGATAGTATGGAAAGCGCGCACTCTCTCCCCGTCCTCTGTCTCGAGGAACGCATGACCGTAGCAAGTGCCATCCTCCGAATGTGCTACCCAATGGCGAGTGAACTTCCTATCGACCCGCAGGACTTCTCAGACGTCTTTTCCGCGGCGAAGAACTACGATATGAAGAGGGCTTGTAAGAAGATCCAGAAGCGATGGAGAGAAGTCGCGCAGCGCAGCCCACTTCGAGCGTTCTTCAGACTTGTTGGGAGGAAGGCGCCGAGCAGGCAACACAGTCCCTTATGAACCATCCGCTCGATGGACAGTATGCCCGAGAGATGGAGCTGGTCCCAGCTCGAGCGTATGACGCCCTCATCGCTCACCGAAAATCCTATCAAGCAACAGTGCGCGAGCTCTGCAAGCGGGAACTCTATGGGCAGGACCAGTCTCCCATTTCCATATTCGTTCAAAGTTGTCGACGTTCTCATTCAGGGCGGATACTTAGTGATGTAGAGGCTTTGCTGGATACTATACAGGAGGTGATCCCGCCCCCCTCAAAAGGCGGCCGCTCGGGCAATTCCTATTACAAGATGTTGAGGTGTGTACCGCACTGAAGACCCTATCGATCAAAGCACACGAGGTGAGTGTTCTTGACATTGTCGAGCTCAGCACACTTACCATGTTCCTGCGGTTCTAGATTCGTTTTTGTGACCCCAGCTCCGATGTTGCTGTGCTGAGCTAGCTCGAGCATCGTTGTCTATCGTTGTAGTAGGACTAGGACGACCGCAGTGCGCACATGGCATGCCTGTTTCTTGTCTGGGATACGGTACTGCGGTAGCATTACTTAATCGTCGCACATGAACACGAGGTACGTTATATAAAGCCAGAGATTGCAGTGGAGGTCACTACGCTCGCATTCCTACTGACTACTACTTGACTCGGACTGCTATCACCGGACACGCTCTGCAGAGTATGACGACCCCTGCTCCCACCAAGAAATTCGCAAAAGGCCGCGGTCGCCATTCGCAGACATCCCAATCACCTGCGACTAGTACTGCCAGAACCGCACCATCGCCCTTTGACAAAGTCGGCGCAGACATCATCCTCCGTACCTCCGATTTGGTCGACTTCCATGTCTACAGCCATGTCCTCATCCTCGCATCCCCCTTCTTCGAGACTATGTTCTCCCTCCCCCAGTCCCACCAATCGTCTCCCGACGACGCACAGACCGTCACCGATAATCGCCCTGTCATCGATGTCACGGAGAATAGCACCACACTCGAAACCCTTCTCCGCATCTGCTACCCGATCGAGAGGCAGAGTTCCGTCCGCTCGCTTACGCAGCTGGAGGCCGAATGGAATGCGGCGGTGAAGTACGAGATGGCGGCGCCGCGCCCGGTGCTGATGACGGACCTTCTCGACGCCGCAAAAACATCTCCACTCGCCGCGTGGGCGGTCGCTTGTCGCGTAGGATTGGAACCGCTCGCCAGACGCGCCGCGGAGAACATGCCAAGGACCTCCCCACTGGTGATTGCCCCACAAGATCTCACAAGTGTGACTGCGGGGGATCTCTACCGCCTACGCGAGTTCCATAGCGGGCGAGCCCCTGCTGACTTTCATCTCCTTACGCCATCGAAAAGTACTGCCAGTGGCGGCGGGACACCCGACTCGGATGGTGACATTCACGCATCCATCCCATCTTGCCCCTCCTTCTCCGAACAAGGCATGCCTTTCGCCGACCTCATTTGTCGCTCCTCCGATGGCGTAGAGTTCGAAGTACACCGAGGGGTCGTATCTACAGCGTCCGCTATGCTTCACAAGAGAATCCAAGCTGTCTTGACCGAGTGGGAGGAGTCGGCGAAGACGACGCCGTTTCCCACAAAGCCCATTCTACAGCTCGATGAAGAGAAAACAATGGTCTCTGTCTTGTTGAGGATGTGTTACCAACCTTTCAGCGATCTCCCGAGGAACCCCACCACCCTCTGCAAAATCCTCGTAGCCGCGGAGAAGTATGAGTTGGATGGAGTATGTAAAGCTGTCCTGAACCAATGGGGCAATTGGGCCACGCGAGGTGTTGATGCTCTGTCCTTCTATCTGGTCGCTGCTGGCTTAGAGTGGAAGGAGATCGCACAAGAGGCGGCGGCACACACGCTCTCCGATCCTCTGCTACCTAGCTCAGCAGAGCACCACTCATACCTCGTCCCTACCAGTACTCCGTTATACTCCCCCATCATGGAGTCGACGCCGGCTACCGTGTACCTGACGCTGGTCCGTTACCACGAAGCTTACCTTCGAGCTGCGCAGGAGATATTCCAGAACTTTTCTCGTAAACTTGCCAAAGTGCTTCACAAGGCCATTCTATCACCACACGACACATTTTCATTCACCTCAGATGGGATCATCGAGTCTTACCGTCAAGGATACACTTCTGGCTATGCCAAGGACTACCATTATGGCTCCGAGCCGAACTCTACTATTCGGAATTTGCAGGAGGCTTTGGATAAAATGGTGTTGAAGATGAAAGAGGTGAGTACTGTGCATTGCGTGACTTGTTCACAAGTTATAATCTGGGCGATGACTGACATAAGCCTGAGTATCTAGTTGACGGTCGCGCTGTAATGTCAAGAAAGAGATGAGGAGGAGGAGGAGGAGGAGGAGGAAGAAAGTTTCGGCAAGAGCGAAAAGCATGAAGTGACTCAGAAGTGCTGCGATGGGTGCTGGCTGGAATTATTTCCGGCGGTAAGCGGCCGCCTGTGATTATTCCATGATGGTGTTGGCATTCTGATATCTCGTCACTCAGCGCATTCGGACATCGATGGAGTATACAACGGATGGTGTGCACGAACCGATGGTGCCTGGCTGTTGACTACGGTATCCGCCCATTCGCCTAGGAATGTAACATAGTACGCAGTGCGATTTCAACGTTCAACTTCAGGTTTGTCACTGTTCCGAGTTGAGGCTGATCGGGGATATCACTCGACCGATGGGCCACGATTCCTGACTCCTACGGACACAATTCGCGAACGCGGAGATCTTAGTGAACGAACATCTGCTTTTTCATGAAGTTCTGTCGTGTCGTGTAACAACGACGGACATTGCGCAGTCTATGCCAGTGGTCTTGCGAGATCTTGAACGTGAACACCCGTGCTCAAGAAGAGGAGGAGGAGGGTAAATTCGGCCGCAGCGAAGATCGGCGTCCGCGTCTTCGACGGGCCCCAAGAGCGGCCTCGCGTGATCGTGCGCACCTTCCCGACCGACGCACACCTTCGCGCGTCCCTAAGGCTGAGGCGTCACGCACGATCGCCGCCGCTACGGGGGTCCTCGACGGGAAGACGGCGCGGGCGACGGGCGACAATGTGCTGTGGTGCGCGATCACAAGCGCGGCGCCGAAGGTGAATGGGTCAAGCACGTGTGGTACGCCGTCGACGGGAACATCTGGACGCCGAGCGGGGTCGGCGCGGGGATCGACGCGACGCTGGCGTGGGTCGAGGAGGTGTTCGGGGCGGAGAGGGCGCGGAGGACGGACGGAGTATGAGTGGAAGGACGATAAAAGCTGGAATGCGTTCGCGTACGTCTGGGCCGAGGACATTGACCTCAACAATAATCGTGTTGTTATGAGGTCGGCGAAATAGCACAGCGTCTGGAATCTGTGCCGATTACTGTGGTGAGACGTGGCGAGCTCCATCTAATGATAACCTGTAAACTGGAGAAAAGGGTAATGATAAGTAGATCGAGGCCAAGCTGCATCGGGTTGCTCATAGCTCCTCAGGGAGGACATTGATGCAAACTTACCGACTTCTGCTGGGGCAGTCCGCGAAACTAATCACTGTGCGAGGGGTAGCATTGCGAGTGTGTGAGCACGTATTCTGAGAATAAATGGTTGGATGGAGAACCACAAAGCTAAGAAGTATAGAGATGGCCGTGCGACGCTCGATCAGGCTCCGGATCTACTTGTTACAGATTTTAGTCTCCGAGTCCGGGTGCGTGGCATGCCAAGGTACTCACCATCATGTGCCACCGTACAGTCCTTCGGCGAGTACAAGGGTGTTCAGTCGAAGCTCGGTGTCCGAGGGCCTGGGGGTGCATGTGAGCAGGCGAGTTTCAAAAGCTTCTAGTGTTCAACGCAACCATCTTGTCCGAAAGTCTTCACAGATTAGAAGATAATGTATCATGCGTGTGATCCTAACGCTACAAGTCTCGATAGTCAATTTAGTCCTAAGCGTCGTGAATAGCGTGCAATCTAGAATGTCCGTTCGCACCTAGGAGACGGTAAGCTCAACCATAACGGAAGCGGAGGCGTCGACTCACAGTGCAAACTACGTCGATGTGAACCTCATGTCCGTCCCCCCGCCTGGATATCAACTCTGTGGTACGTCCACGCCCTCCGGGACCCTCGCAGGCGCGGACACCCTGTGGTCCATTCCCGGCGGCACGCTCTCCTTCTCTCCATGTACCCTCGGCACATCTGTCTCCACAAGTGGAGCAGTCTTCACATGCCTGAACACCCTGCTCGCGTCTCCACCCGCCTCGCGCTCCTTGCCCTCTTCGACGACGAAGCGTTGCCCAGGACGGGCCTGCCCGTGGATGACGGCGGGGTCGGGCGGGATAATGAATGCATCCTCCGTCTTGGGTGGGTCGAGGAACTCGCGGTAGGAGCGGTAGCCGGCGGCCTTTGCGCGGCGGGCGCGGCGGTGCCGTTTGTAGAGCCAGACGATGATGCCGACGATCCAGGCGACGCCGACTAGCCCGCCCGAGATCGCCCCGGAGAGGATGGGAGTGAGTGCGCGGGATTCGCTGAGGATACGGGGTAGCGTCAGGACGCGGGGTGGAAGGTGAAAGAAAGGCTTCTGAGAAAGGGGGCGTACCCATGTAATGCGGCCTCTCTTGATTGCGAGGGTGTGAGGGCGTCCACTTGGTATGATAGGGTCGGGGTTGTTGGCATCGTGAGGAAGAGTTTAGGGTGTCAGTGTTCAATCTGTTCAGCCTTATGTTGTAGGACGGGGTGTTCGGCGTGTTGCTCCGGCGCAGTCAGATCATACAGCAGCGGGTATCAGAAAGGCCTGAAGGGAGAGTGCCTGGAAGATATGAGGCAGTCGAGGGGGTGCGGAAGAGGTGGGGGAGGAGGGGGAGGAGGAAGAGGAGGAAGAGGAGGAAGAGGAGGAAGGGAAGGAGGAGCAACAAATATTAACGAGCATGGTGGATGAGTGCGGTCATCGGCAGTGGGGCGAGATAACAACCCATAGGCGCCTATCTAATCTAGCCGAATACATAAACATTGCATACAACGGGCGCCTACATAACAGCTTCCTTGAACCTTCCCAGCAAACGCCGCCTGGCCACAACCTGCCAGGCTGCCGTGGCCTTTCGTCAGCTCACGGCTTGTCCTCCGCTTCGACGTGCGATATTCATTCCGCTCGCTGAAAAGCCTGGCGCAAGCTATATGCAGCCAGCGATGAGCTTGTCTCTCGTCCGCCACCTCGGTCCACTGCCACCTTTGCATTCGTTTCTCGACTGACTCTACTCCGAGTCCTTCAAGATCGGACTAATACGTATACATCGCTCGACCGACTGCGATGAGAAGATGCTGGGCTGCGGTTCCGCGAAGGATTGTTACGGCAGGGCATGGACATCGCTTATTCAATGTCTGTGTCGACGCACCCGGTAGAAGAGCTGTCCGGGTTGCTCCAGACATCCCTCATAGGTATGTCATCGCATAGTCGAGTCCTCGTAATCAGCTTTTATAAGTATAACTCTGCCTCGGCTCTCCCACGGCGCGCGAGCAGGCAGAGAGACACTGCTTATGCTAGATAAGACCTGTTTGATCTTGGATATGCAACCTCACGATCTTGAATGTCCAGCCGATCCTGAGCAAACACATCATCTCGTTCAACATTCTCAGAGTTCGCTGCACAGAACATGTTGTCACAAACTTGAGAGACTTCCTCTCGGTAGCTCAGCTGGTCCCTCAAAAATGGTAGTGTCTGTGAACATAGCTATCCCTCGCTGCTATAATCCACTTTCTGAGATGCACACGCTGCTCCTTGAACATGATCTCACGCATTTCTCGTTCAGAGCATTGTCGCTGCAATCCGGCACCCAACGCCCCCCAATCTCCGGCCCGCGCAACACCCCGGTCGAAGGCCAGTTCGAGGGCGCCCAGTTCCGCATCGACTACCGCGACGGCAACAGCATGCTCTACCTCGGCCTCGAGCCGCAGTACCAGATCAAGGCCGTCCCCGGCAGCATGGTCGCGATGGACCCCGCCGTGCATGTCCAGGGCAAGCTCCTCGAGCTGAACACCAAGAGGCTCTTCAGTGGTACCGACGTGCGCACCCGCTCTCCCTTCGCCCGCCCGTATCTGATCTTACTACTCTTGCCATAGTGGAGCGAGTCGTTGTTCACTGGCCCCGGAGAGGTCGTCCTCGCCCCGCCGGCGTGGGGCGACATCATGCCGATCCGGCTGGACGGCGAGACGCACTGGACGGTCAGCAAGTCCGCGTTCCTGGCGTGTACCCCAGGAATCTCGCGCGAGTTCGAGTTCCAGGGCGCGCGCAAGGCCATCTGTGAGTCCTCCGCTACGTACGGCTGAGGGGTGCTTGCGCTCAACATCAACGGATCCCCCTGGGAAGTCTCCAGCGAGGGCCTCTATGTCGCACGCATGCGCGGCTCGGGCTTGCTGTGGGTCTACAGCGTCGGTGCTGTGGCCCCGAGAACGCTGCAACCTGGAGAAGAGTACATCGGTGAGGCTGGGCTCCATCCAGTACGTGTGCGCGGGAGTTGACATGCTCTGTAGTGGGCAAGGGCCATGCTGTCGCGTGGACGGCGCAGTATCGAGTGCAACGAGTCCACGCGGGGGGATTCCTGTCTCGGTACTACACGGGCGAAGGCTGGATCTCCCAGTACGTCTCTCGTGAGCGATTCTGAAGAAAGTACGCGCACTTGTTAACGGTTTTCCTGCAGCTTCACTGGGCCGGGCGTTGTGTACGTCCAGTCTCGGAGCCTTCTCTCGCTTGGAAGCTGGCTAGGCGAAGTCTCCTCAGGTTCGCGCTCGGGAGCGATCAGTGGTACCTTCTCGGGCATGGCGTCAGAAAGGCTGGCGACGGTCGTGCACTCAGTTGTGGGTTAGGGGGGTCCGATGAGTGCTATCTAACTTACTCCATATAATCATCCACCACTCGTTCAATACCATCATACAAAACTCAGCAAGCTGAAACTTACAGTGTGCTATGCGACTAGGTCTGAAGGGCGTCGATCGTGCGTGATCGATTGATCCGCGAGCCATACAAGACGCTCAAGCGCTCACAACTGGCTCGAAACTCAAGGTAGGATTGTACACATGATACAGCACATTCTGATCTGCTTTTAACTTTTGCATGTCGCTCGCCCCCTTCATCCACTTCCCTCGACACAACCTCAGTCGCAGTACGCGCCAACATTGGCGGGCTGCACGGACAACCGGTCAGACCCATCGTGCGTCGCTGCCAGAAGAGGGCGGAGAGAGCACTCACAGCGACGTCCCGCGCGTACCGGTACAGCACCCCGCGCTTCTCGCGGTACTCGCGCGGCACCCACTTCTCGCGCCGGCGCTGCTGCTCTGCCTCGTCCACGAGCCAGTTGATCGCGCGCTTCTCGGTGTCGATGACGATCTTATCCCCGTCCTCGACGAGCGCGATCGGGCCGCCGACGAATGCCTCCGGCACGACGTGGCCTTGGTGCGTGTAGCGTCAGCGTCAGCGCACCGTGGCAGCCTCGTTCTAAGCAAACGCCGCTCACCGATGATGAACCCGCGCGACGCTCCGGAGAACCGGCCGTCCGTGATCAGCGCGGTCTTGCCCCCCAGGCCCGCGCCCATGAGCGCGGCCGTCTGGCCCAGCATCTGCAAGCGCGTCGAATTCAGCGTCCTGAGCGCACCCCCATGACCCGGCGGGAAGGGGGAAGGGCGACGTACCTCGGGCATCCCGGGCGCACCCTTAGGTCCTTGGTACCGGAAAATGATGACCATCCCAGCGGTGATCTCGCCGGCCTCGAGCGCGTTGAAGAACGGCGGGATGGAGTCGAAGCACTTGGCCACGCCCTGCACGCAGTGATCTCAGTCTCAGCGAACCCACTCGTAGACGAGACGGAGAGAGAGCCGGGGCGACGTACCTCGAAGCGCAGGCCCTCCTTGCCCGTGATCTTCGCGACCGCCGTCTCGGGCGCGAGGTTGCCCCTGAGGATCGTCAGGTGTCCCGTCGCCTTGATCGGGTTCGAGAGCGGGCGGACGACGTCCTGCTTCTCGAAGTCGAGCTCGGGCACGTCCTCGAGGTTCTCCGCGAGCGTCTTCGCGGTCACGGTCATCTGCGTGCCGTCGATGAGGTCCGTGTTCTTGAGGAGGTACTTGACCAGCGCGGGCACGCCGCCGACTGTGTGCAGGTCCTCCATCACGTACTTGCCGGAGGGTCTGTAACGCGCCACCAGGATCTAGTAAGAGGAGAGCAAGGACAGGACGTGGATCGGTCACGTACTTGAGATCGGCCAGGTATGGGGTCTTGTCTGCGATCATCTGGAAGTCATCGATAGTGAGCTCAACGTCGGCCGCGCGGGCCATGGCGAGCAGGTGGAGAACCTGGTAGCAGAGGCGGTTAGAATGTGCGCGCATATAGTCCGCGTCGCTGATACTCACGGCGTTGGTAGATCCACCGAGCACGTTGACAACGACAATCGCGTTCAAGAACGATTGGCGCGTCAATATGTCTCTACATACCACGCTACGTCAATGGCCGTGGTTCCGAGAGCGGCACAGTACGCACTTGGGCTTCAGGTCGAGCTCGAGAAGACGCTTCAGATATCCGGCAGCCTTGACGCACTCTTGCGCCTTCTCGGCGTACGTAGCAGGGAGACTTGCAGAGTATGGCAGCGAGAGCCCGAGTACTTCGAGCACACTCGACATCGTGTTCGCGCTTTATCACGGAGCGCTATCAGCACCTCACATCGACGGAGGCCGCGGTAATGTCACCTACGTGAACATGCCACCACATGCGCCCGCGCCAGGGCACGAATGGCGGACGACGTCGAGGCGCTGCTCCTCGGTGATCTTGCCGGTAGCAAACGCGCCGTAGGATTCGAATGCATCGGCGATGTTCATGTTCTCGCCCTTCTTGAAGCCCATGTGTGGGCAGTCGACCTCGCGGACTCCGGGCTGGATCGTCCCGCCGTAGACGATGACCGTCGGGCGGTTGTGGCGGGCGGCAGCAATGACGCAGCCGGGCATGTTCTTGTCACACCTAGTGGGCAAGGGTGGTTGTAGGCGAATGAGCAGATCGGGCAGATCGAGACGTACCCGGGGATGGAGATATTTCCGTCATAATGTTGTGCCTACAGGACTCATCAGACGCGGATGGCATCTCAGCCAAGTAGCTTGCTTACCATTACGACCTACGTGCAGTTCCATGATTAACTGCAGATATACGGCGAATGTGACGCTGTCGCTTACCGTCTCAATGGAATCCGCGATGAGATCACGACTCGGAAGCCTGCAAAAAAGGTTCCAGGACAGGTCTTGCGGTGGATACCTGAGCGTGTTCACTTACGAGTATCTCATGCCTGGCGCACAACTTGAATGAGAGAAATATCACGAGGCAACCTGGTACTGCTTACCTTCGGTACCCATCGTGATACCGTCACTGATAACAAGGTTTTAGTGTGAACGATTTTAAAGTAGAGATTTCTCTCACCTAACACCGACGGTGCTGAACGTTAGGCCAACAAGGCCTTCCTGGGTGCACCCGGCCTTGACATGCCTCGCTAGATCAAGCTTGAAAGCCAGTTAGTCTGGCTTCGCTTCTGTGTCACAGCATGACGTGCGTCGCCGAGCTACTATTCCGCGAGCGAAGCGTGCGGGGAAGTCTTTTCCTCGTGGGATGTATAGGCGGCGCACGTCGATAAACCTTCGCGGCTTACCAGATGGGTGTTGCAAGGGTTTCCTGTGCGGACATAAGCCGACTGCTCTCCCGAAGTCCAAGAAGCGCACACTCACCCTCCCACCACACCGGCGAGATACCGATCTGCGTTTGTGGCACGGGAACGCCAATGGTCGATCAGCGATTTCGAGTCGCACAAATATGCGGCGTACTCACCTGCGGCTTGTCCATATCATCCACCGACAGACCCGCACCGTGAACTGTACAACATATCCCTCGTCAGCCATGTCCCTGCTCATCACACCCATATTTCAGGCTTGGAGAGACAGACGTACGCATTGCCTGGGCGCCTCCGCGCCTCTGCAGACAGATTCATTAGCCGCAACGGCATGGAAGATGCTGCGCTCGTACCTTGTCTTGTGTGAGGGCGCATGAGATCTTGTTCAGCTTCGCGCCATTGGTCGCCGAGCTGGTGGTCTTCGTGACCGAGTGACTGTCCGCAATATTCATGTCAGCCCCTTTCGCCCAGACTCTGCAGCCCGCGCTACTGACATCTGGACATCTCCTGCGTGGGCAGACATGGCGTGCGGGCGCGGTCGAGGACGATGAGGGGGTGGTGGCGGTCAGGAAGAAAGAGGACAAGCTGCACCGACAAATGTGCTACGGCGCATGTACACGACGGAGCCCCATAAAACGGAAAGAACGGGGCCGGCCGGCATCTGACCTGGGCGGGGCGGACCGATCGCACATATATTCGCGTCAGATCGATCTCCAGCACGCAATCCTCCTCTCCTTGTCTTAAAGTTATCATATCCACCCATCGCGATTGGCTCCCGCATCCCCGGTAGGCCCGGGTAGATGTTACCGCAAAAGCTGGAGGATATTGTAACTCCTTTATAAGTTTGGCATCAACGGTTTAGCAGAGCTAGAATACAGGATACATAGCACAACACAGCACGTTACTCTTCAGCACGACATACCTGCGACATCCATCTCGCGCATCAGCCAACTCTAGATCTGAGGGCGGCGGCACGTCTGCAAGTCAGAAATCGAACCCCTTCTCGCGGAACGCCTCCAGCTTCATCTCCGGCTGGGCCATCTCAGCCAGGTCCGGTCGGCCCTGCACACCGTCAGCGTTCCTCGACAACAACTACGAACCTGCACAACTCGACTCACCATCGCTTGGAACGCACGCCGCAGCGTCGTCCACAGCTGCTCGCTCTTGCCGCCCCCGGACGACTCCTGCAGCGCGAGCGCGCTCAGGAAGTGCTCGATCGCCTCCTGGTGCGCGCCGATGTTCAGGCCTGGTGCGAGTGTCAGCACGGCTACACGGTCGTCGTGAATAGAACAGCACTCACAGGCGACGCCCACGTTATATATAGCGCGGGTGTACGTGGGCCGGAGCTGCAGGGCTTCGCGGTACGCGCCCAATGCTTCTTCGGGCTTGCTCCCGTTCGACAGCGACGATCCCAGCCGGTTCCAGAGCAGATAGTCCTGGATTAACGTGAGCACACACCCATACCCACTCGTCAGCAGTCAGGGACGTACCTTGGGGCGCATGCTCAGCGCAGCCTCGAAGCAGTCCTTTGCGCGGCTGAACTCGCCGCTAGTGTAGAAGAGCACGCCGAGTCCGATCTGCACGTCCGGGTCGACCTCCCCGCGGCTGTACTGCTCCCGCGCGACCTTGAGGTACTCCTCGGTGACCACTTCTTGGGAGTGCCACGACGAGTTGGTGAGCGAGTCCCATGCCTCCTTCGAGATCGGTACGTCGGGGAAGCGAGCGTGCAGCCAGCGCAGGAGCATCGAGTGTGATGCGCGCTCGAACGACTCGTTCGTGAACGCGATGGCAAGCGACTATGATAGGGTCAGTCGATGGATTGCCTCGAGGAGACTGAACGTACCAGCATCCCTGCACCAGCTGCACCGGCCGCTTCTGCTCTTTTGATCCCCTCCAGGAGCGCGGGCATAGCAACGTCGTCGCGCTCGTCCATACTCCTCGTTTCACCGAGCAGTATCCACGCCTCGTATCCACCCTCGCCTAGCTCGCCATGTTGGATCGCTGCCTCCAGCAACAAGGCGGCCTCGGATAGCGATCCGTTCCTCGCCAAGAGATCCTTCGCCTGTTGTAATGAGGACCCAGAATGCGACGGGTCTAGGTACATGTTGTCCTTCTCTGCAATCGAACCAATTCAATTCAGCTGCACATCCGAAGATATATGGGAGACAACGGACCGAAGACGTAGTCTCCAAGTAGCGGGATCCCCTGGTCGTCGAACTTCACAGGAGGTGACGTCGTAAGGGAGTCATGCATGCCGTTCCACGCCTCCTGCATCATTCCGCCATAGTCGAAGTCGAGATCCTCACGTTCCGCGTTCATCATTTGGTTGAACTGCGCCTCCCACTTCGCCATATCTTCCTGTGGCGGCGGTAGATCGGAATTCTGCATTTGCTCCCAGACCCTGTACCCAACGAGTCAGCGTGCACAAAGACAAGAAGTGTGGAGAGCATACGCACTGTGCAAACTCCGTACTCGAAAAGTCATGCTCCAGCTCCCCAGCCTTCTCCTTCCCTGTGTCGATGCTCGTCTCCTGCAGCGCGTCCGCTAGGTCGTCCGCCTCCTCGTCCGTCACCTCAGTGATGCGGGCACCCTCGGTCTGGTTTGCTAGCGAAGCGTGCACCTGCGCGAACGCCGCGTCGAAGTCGATCTCTCGTGCTTTGCCCTTCCCGTGGTCCACGCTCATCTGCGGCATCCCCATCCCGAACGCGCCCATCCCCATGGACATCCCGCGCCCGTACATCGTCGATTGCATGTACGAGGACTGGCTAACTGCACCGTCCGGTCAGCTCTCAGTCGCGGTCTGATGCCGTGGCCGGCTGACTCATCCTACAGCGACGATGGCACTCGGAGAGAACGACTCACAATTGGAGGGGGCGGACATGCCCTGTTGGCCCGGAGGGCGCGGTACTTGCATATTGCCATCAAACTCGGAGCTCCATCCGCCCGCGGTGCCTTGAGGGGTGTGCGTACGGACCATCTCGGCGGGGGTCCCTGAGCGTCCGGCTTGCATCTCGTTCCACGCTCTGCTGAGGTCGTGCCCAGTTTGTGGGGGTGATGCCATGAACCGCTCGGGCTCTGGAGGGAGGACGTGACGCGGCATGGCGAAGGAGGGCCCTTGTGAGGAGCCACCTTCAAAGAACTGACGAGCCATCGCGAGGTCTTGCTGCGAGCCATGGGTAACTGATGATGTTGGGAGATGGTGTAGCTGTCGAGTCGTGATTAACCTCTCGTGCCCCTGAAAGTGTCATACAAGTGGAAGGTAGGACTGTCGAATGTGCACCCCTAGGGATTACGATGGCCAACTTGCTGCACAATAATGAAGCATGACAAAATGATGTACTCACTCTCGAGCCCGATGGTCCAGCGACCCTGTCCTGGACGGTACGCAGTTAGAGCCATGTTACGACATATCTCAATACATACACTCACCTGTTGTAAGCTCCGATCACCTTCCGTGTGCTTCAGCACTTGCGACAGCGGGTTGAATGGTACTGCACATTCAGCGCCTGATATTAGGCCTTGTAGCGACATGAGTGATGTGGTGGTGAGGGAATTGGAGATGTGTCGGGAGAGCTCAGAGGATGGTGGCCAGGAGCAAGCAAGTGCGGCAAAAGTGCGTAAGTACGCCGGAGAAGCGGGGTTCGGCAGTCCCCGAACGCCCATTTCATGTGAATTCTCTAACCAGCGTCTAGCACCCAGTTGCAAAGCTTGCCTCCGATTGCCACTACGAATCTGCAATGACTCCGTTGTAACTTGCTAAACTGGTTCGAACAATTTGAGAAACAAGTCTCGCAAGTGCTTAGAGTACAGTGAGAATATCCACTTTCCCGACAATTGGCTACCCACGACTACGCTACACTCGGGATCTCGATATCGTCCTTGAACACGTATGCAAAGGGGTCCCAGTTCCTGTCATCCCTCCACTCGTACTCCATCAAATTTGCGACATTTCGCGCCTTCTCCTCCCCGTAAAACTCCTTGATCCACGCCAGCGTCGCGTCGATGCCCGCACTGACCCCACCCGACGTCCAGCAGTTCCCGTCGACAACGAACCGCGCGGTCTTGACCCAATGCACACCCGGACTCGCCTCTGTGATGATCTTCCACAGCATCTTGTTCGTCGTCGCCCTCTTCCCGTCCAGCACTCCCGCCCGCGCCGCCACGTCCGCCCCGTTGCACACCGTGATGAGGTACTTCAGCTTGGGGTACGTCTTCTTCACGAACTCGATGGTCGACTCGATGGTTGGGCTCATTATGCCGAAGCCCCCGGGGATGATCAGCACCTCGAGGTCGTCGGGGACGTTGTCGAACGAGTGCGTCGGTGCGACGCGCACGCCGAATGCGGGGCCGCTCACGCTGATCGGGCCGTCTTGCAGCGCTGTAGTCATCAGGTCGAGCGTAGGTGCGATCACATAGAGCTCGAGCTTGTTCGTCCAGGAGAGGATCTGGAGGGCCTCGATGGGTCCCATAGCGTCGAGTGGCTCGAAGGAAGGGAAGGTGAGGAGGCCGAACTTAGTCGGCGGTGCCTCCCCGTTCTCTGCTATCGTTTACAGATCAGCGACGTTCATCTTGAATCTCCTGTTCTCGCGAACGCCTACCTGTCTTTTGCTGGCTCATCTTTAGGCGGCTGAAGGCTGGTCGCGATCGAGGAAGCAGGGGGTCTGTGTGTACTATGCTGCTTATGCTAACTGTTTGCTTCTTATATAACCTGAGGGTAAACGCGGGTCTCACCAGGTCTCACCTACCCACGGGTAGAGTCGTGCTAGCACCGGCGGCTACCGGCGGCTGGAATGTAGGTAAATACCAGGTACAGTACGTCACGCGTCACTACGTGCATCCACCGCAGTACTTACTTTGCGGCTACATAGTTGCGCCAGCGCGTACTGAACACCTCCGCCGCGGCAGTGCCGACAGCCGCACTACCCATTGACTCACGTCAAATAACGTCAACACCCATTGGCTTCGAGGACCGGCTTAAGTGGGCATTGTTTCTTTTCTCAATGCACAAACAATACTAAGCTTACGCCAACACACGGAACACATCAGGATGAAGTCTTACCGCGTAGTCGCGAAAGTTTAAGTAGTACATGCAAGGTCGGTTTATAAACTTGGACGTTCGACGCAATCTGATAGTGGTAGGCTGCACCGCAATTGCTCTAATACCGTACCAAGCCCTTCCCGCCCGGCTTTCTATGCCCGTAGAGAACCTAGGTCAAGATGGTTGTACCATATACAGTTCCGGTGCAGAGGTTCAAAGCACCCGACTAGGGCATTGACCATCATGTTACTTGCTTTCGGTCTGAGGTGAGTCTACTCTACTTCTCCGGTGAGATACTAGTGGTGCTGAATACTTCAATTATCAATGCAACGCATTGGAACAGACCTCCATGATGGCGAGGCAATCATCCTGCCCATGGATGACGAATTCCTTCGGCCGTTCCCCCGTGCTACGTAACAAGCAGTGTATGCAACGGGGTGGGGTAGTACTATGCCAGGCCGACAGCGCTCCGATATCGTACAGACATAGATGCCAATACTGCTTTGAAGCGGTAACGAGGTCCGGTGTCTGTCGGCCGTTCTGACTTGCGCGGCGTGTTTAGGATTGCTCCCACACTGCACAGGCCCACCTGTAGCGTTTACAGGTGTATTCATAGATTGAAGGTCTATTTCTCGAGGCATCGCGAGACTAGTGCCCAGTAGAACTCTGGGCGAGGATACGCTCAGAGTTCTACTGGGCACCGATTTCCTCACCAATACTCACGATCGAGTCCCGTTCTACAGGCTATAGGTAGCCATCGCATGCATACTCCCCACCTCTCAACCACAGATCCCGTCAACCTCATGAGAACTCTATTATTCCACCACAGTCATTCGCGCTCTGCTAATCGTTCCCCATCCATCTGCAGTTCCATTCCCTACAGGTTGTTGAGGTCAATGTCCTCGGCCCAGACGTACGCAAACGGATCCCAGCTCTTGTCGTCCTTCCACTCATACTCCATGATGTTCGCCGTCTTCCGCGCCCTCTCCGCTCCAAACACCTCCTTGATCCACGCCAGCGTCGCGTCGATCCCCGCGCTCACCCCGCTCGACGTCCAGATGTTCCCGTCGACGGCGTACCGCGCGTGCTTGACCCACTTCACCTTCGGTGCCGCACTCGTGATCGCGTTCCACAGCACATTGTCCGTCGTCGCCGTCTTCCCGTCGAGGATCCCCGCGGCGGCGGCGATCGTCGCCCCGTTGCAGACGGTGATGAGGTACTGGAGGCTCGGGTACGTCTTCTTCACGAACTCGGCCGCGGGCGCGACGGTGTCCGGGAGCGTCGCGCCGTAGCCCCCGGGGACGATGAGCACGTCCAGGTCCTTGGGGACGGTCGCGAAGCTGTGGGTCGGGACGATGCGCACACCGAACGCGGGGCCGCTCTTGCTCGGGCCCGTCTTGGGGAGGGCGGTGCTGACGGTGTCGAGGGTGGGGGCGATGACGGAGAGCTCGAGCTCGTTCGTCACGGCGAGGGTCTGGAGAGCCTCGATGGGGCCCATGACATCGAGGGGCTCGAATGCGGGGAAGACGAGGACGCCGATCTTCTTGGGCACAGCGTGCTTGGTCGTCGCTGTCGTTGTGCGTGCAGGTCAGCATACCGTCGAGCAGAACGGTACGAGTGTCATACCTTGGGCTTGTGTGCTCATGGTCTGTCTGTGAGTAGTGTTGCTTTGTCTGGAGACGAGTTCGGCGGGTTCTGAGTTGGTGAGTAATCTGTCGTGCTCGACGGTGGTTTATATACTGACGAGTTTGGCGTCTTCACCTGTCGCGGTTGTAGAACCATGGACGATGAAACAGACTCCCCGCCGAAGTGGGGCGCTGAAGTCTAGTACGCGCCAATGTCGTCTGCCACTCGGGTCATTTTCATCTCGACATCATTAAGCAGTAGTGGTTCGAGGCGGGATCAGGCCGCTGTCGCTCCCATATGCTGACCAACACCCTTTGGCCCCTTCGTTCAGACCAGGCCGACTGCGACGTACTCTCTCGGCACACGGTTTTACGGCGTTAGCACCTGGACGACAACGCTGCCGGTGTATTGCGCAAGTCTCCCCGCATCGCGAGAAGTGTGATGAATAAGCAAACGGTGCGCGCCCAATGACCGACTGCTGAATCGTACCACTACTTAAGTAAATGCACAATGTAGTACACAGGTCCTGGAGAACGGTAGTGTTATGAAGAGTTTCGTTTGTGAGTCAGACCTCGCATGGTTGTGGTTAAGCTGTAAAGTCTCATGAAGCTGACTCGGAGTCATCTGCGTGCGGTCTGTGTTACCGCTCTGAGATAAATTGGAAGAACATAGGTCAGAGACGGTAAAACATGTTACGCGGCGAGTCGATGTATGTCCACTTCTCCGATCATGCTTGCAACGATTATACCTCAAAATCCAACTGGCGAATATCATCCAAATTAGACAGAGTTCTTGCTGACGAACTGAAAGATGAGGAGCACTCACTGTACTCATCCTCTCCTGCATTCCGGTCACGGCTCGTTGTAGCAGGGGCTTGTAGTACCCGCTCCTTCCATAATACTGCTGATACTCGTTGATGGCATCCCAAGTAAACAAGGGTTCTTGAGGCGAGAGAAATATGACCTTGTTGAACAGTTTTGCCATCCCGACCGGACAATTTGCTTGCCGGAATGCATCCCGCATAGCCCTAAGGTAGGCTTCGAGACAGCGGACCAATATTAAGTATATGTTTGCCGGCGTCGATTCCATGATGTGAGAGTATGCAGGGTCTGGGAAATGGAGCATTTCGGCGTAGTCGTACTCGGCAGGAGTGGTAGAGTCGTAAGGTAGTAGCGGATCGGACAGTGTGCGTACTGCCGCCTCCCGCGCGATGTCTTTCCAGCCCATGCGTGCTGCGACGAGATAGAGGGACAAAGCATCGACGCCTTTTACTAGGGCCGATTGTAGCCACCGGTCTCGGACAGATTTGATGATTCCCTCCATACCATATCTGCTCGCAGCCGCCAGGACACTGATCCATGAATCCGTAGGGTAGCTCGGTACGGCGTTCAGCCAAGCGTAACATAACCCTAACAGTGCAGAAACGACCTTGCTGTTCTCCTCGAGCTGTAGGATGGGTTTTTCGGAGGGGTCCGATGAATGTAGTACACGCTGGATTCTCTGACATAGCATCGTGGATGCTGAGGATATGACCCCTCGATGCACGTTGAAGTCTACGCCATCAGAGGAGCGACAAACGAGGTCGGCAAAAGGCATGGCTTGTCCTGCGAATGAGTCGGATGATGGGGTGAATGTAGAGGAGTCGCCACTGCCAGCCTGAGTAGTGTCGGCGGTCTGATAGGGAGTGAGAAGACGGAAGTCCTCAGAGACTTGGCCTCGTAAGCGACGAAACTCGCGTAGGCGATAGAGATCTGCGGCAGTCACGCCTACGAGAGTATCTTCTGTGATTTTTAGTGGTGTGTTCAATGTTTGCTCCGCGGCTCGTCTCGCGAGGGCTTCCAAACCCACGCGACAGGCAGTTGCCCAAACGGCGACCGGAGAAACGGTAACGGCATCAGTGAGCTCCTTCTTCAGAACCACCATCGGCAGGGCCATCTCGTACTTGACAGCCGCCCTCCACATCGCCTCCAGCTCCGCAAGCGAGCGGGCGCCCTCCGGCTTTTCGATCGGGTAGCAGATGCGGAGCAGGGCGTCAAGTGTCGTACTGTCCTCCGGGACCTCAATGAGGGGGGGATGATCGGCAGCCTTCTGTGCGTCGGATGATGAGCAGGGCTGGGGCAGCGAGAACATTGTTTCGAAGAATGGGGATGCAAGGATGAGGACAGGGCTGTAGACACGGAAGTCTACGAGATCAGAGGTCCGAAGAATGATGTCAGCACCGGGCTTATCGAAGGGCGTCCCCGCGGCACGAGTCGGAGACGGGGAAAGGGGAGCGACGGACGACTCGGAGGTCGCGGACATTGTGTGCGCAGGTTCTGTGGACGATATGGGAAGAGGTTGTGAGAGGAGGGACCTGATGATTTTGAATGTTATGGAGTCAGGTATTTATCTAGCTTGCAGTGAGAGAAAGAAGACCTTGTGGATGGCGCGATTACCGCAGGCTGCAGCACACTAGAATGTGGACGCTTAGAGTAGCTGCGGTCCCCTACAGGTATTTGTCAGTTCTGGAACGAGCCGTCCACAAAGGATGCAGTCACTCAGATATAACTTTCCACGCCTAGTCTTCGTGTTAGAAAAGATCCAGCTTCACAATGTAGCTGCAGCACTGGAGGAGACCTAGGCCCCTTTCTTTGCAGTCAACATCACGGCACGAAGGTCCAGTGGCGCTTCCGGATGTCTGCTGGCTCGCCTTGATAGGAACGCACAGTAGGAGCGGGCCATAGCACATTTCCCTGCGTGCTCAGAACCAAATGAGGACCTATCTGTCCCAGTGACTGTAGGACGTGTGTCTACCTCGGCCTACTCGTTCGTTGGGGTAGACCGAGGCAGAGATAAGCTTGGTATGTCGGGACCTCAACTGTGTATTAACATACCAATGAAATGTGATGTTCTTCCCGACGAACCCTTCCACCAGTGCTTCCATAACTCGAGTATAATCAGATCTTTCAAGGGTTGCCCATGACGCCGGTAGCAGTGGATGAGAGACTGCAAGCTCATCGCCCGCTGTATACAGCTTACGTCAGATCAAAGAGCACGCAGACATGCGTATCGCATCTTGAAGCAGTCAAAGCTTTTCGGCTGACGAAAGGCTACAGCAGGGGGCATATGGTTGTGGTCAAGGCGGCATTTGCTGGAGAGGGGCTATAGATAGACGCACATCGGACAGATTAGATAGGCGCCTCTACTGCGCATCAACCCATTAAGTAATGACACGGCCCGGGATACATGATGCCGCCGCTCCTCCTCCGAATCACTCCTCGTCCTAGTACTTAGTCGGAGGCTGCTCTTCCTTTTCCCCATCCTTGATCCTCTTCGATGGCTTTGTGTCTAGATGTGACTGCGCTCGGGCCACCCTCTACCGGGCGGATACCTCAACCACAAAGCAGTGGCGCCGAATACACACGTCAGTGTTAGGAACAGTCCTTCATAATGCCGAGGCAAGCATTCTCCGAGACGTATGAAGCCCTAGGATCAACACCATGCTCGGCCGGCATCGCTCGGATAGACACATGGAACCGGAAACCTGCCAAGCGGTAACGGCCTTCCATGTTGGTGCGTCTCCTCCAATCGCTCCGACTAGCGAGGTAGTGTCTGAAATGCCCAAGCAGGTCGTCGCAGACTCACCTACAGCATTCATGACTCGCACAATATTTGGCACGATAGATCTCTCGGGCCATTTTGAGAATATCGTAGAACTCGATGAGTATGCATTTATGTCCTTCAAGCAAAATGAGGCAGCTTGTTCTCGATTCACTTATCACTACTCACGAATCTACTCACGAATCGAGATATAGCATAGAACCAAGACGCTGTGCCTTCCGTCAACCTCACAACGACAGATCTATCATTCCAATGTCCATCACAAAAATCAGCGCTGCACACATTCCTCCCCATCCTTTGAATCCCCGACCGTCCCCTACAGATTGTTGAGGTCAATGTCCTCGGCCCAAACGTATGCGAACGGATCCCAGCTCTTGTCGTCCTTCCACTCATATTCCATAATATTCGCCGTCTTCCGCGCCCTCTCCGCTCCAAACACCTCCTTGATCCACGCCAGCGTCGCGTCGATCCCCGCGCTCACCCCGCTCGACGTCCAGATGTTCCCGTCGACGGCGTACCGCGCGTGCTTGACCCACTTCACCTTCGGTGCCGCACTCGTGATCGCGTTCCACAGCACCTTGTCCGTCGTCGCCGTCTTCCCGTCGAGAATCCCCGCGGCAGCGGCGATCGTCGCCCCGTTGCAGACGGTGATGAGGTACTGGAGGCTCGGGTATGTCTTCTTCACGAACTCGGCCGCGGGCGCGACGGTGTCCGGGAGCGTCGCGCCGTAGCCCCCGGGGACGATGAGCACGTCCAGGTCCTTGGGGACGGTCGCGAAGCTGTGGGTCGGGACGATGCTGACGCCGAACGCGGGGCCGCTCTTGCTCGGGCCCGTCTTGGGGAGGGCGGTGCTGACAGCTTCGAGGGTGGGGGCGATGACGGAAAGCTCGAGCTCGTTCGTCCAGGAGAGGGTCTGGAGGGCTTCGATAGGGCCCATGACGTCGAGGGGCTCGAAGGCGGGGAAGACGAGGACGCCGATCTTCTTGGGCACGGCGTGCTTGGACGCTGTCGCTGCGCGTACGCAACGGGCCAGGTCAGTATACTGTCGAGCTAAATGCAACATGGACAGATTCCTTACCTTTGGTCTCTGCGCTCATGATCGGTATGTGAGTAGTGTTGCTTTGTCTGGAGACGAGTTCGGCGGGTTCTGAATTGGTGAGTAATTTGTCGTGCTCGACGGTGGTTTATATACTGACAAGTTTGGCGTCTTCACCTGTCGCGGTTGTAGAACCATTGACGATGAAACAGACTCCCCGCCGAAGCGGGGCGCTGAAGTCCTAGTACGCGCCAACTTCGTCTGCCACTGCACCCGGACCATTTTCATCTCGACATCATTAAGCAGTAGTGGTTCGAGGCGGGATCAGGCCGCTGTCGCTCCCATATGCTGACCAACACCCTTTGGCCCCTTCGTTCAGACCAGGCCGACTGCGACGTACTCTCTCGGCACACGGCGTTACGGCGTTAGCACCTGGACGACAACGCTGCCGGTGTATTGCGCAAGCCTCTCCGCATCGCGAGAAGTGTGATGAATAAGCGGACGGTGCGCGCCCAATGACCGACTGCTGAATCGACGACGATCGTACCATTGCTCATGCATTCTTAATGAAATCTACAGATACGAGAACCTAGTAGAGTAGCGCATTGAAAGCGAATGCGCTGGGTCTCGCAGAGGAAGATGCATAGTGTTGCGTGATGCCACTGAGATCGTAGCTACAAATCAGAGACTTGGATCCGTGCGCGCACCCGTTTATGATATATGTCCGGACTCTGAGTCGTATGTCAATGGTAACCGCGGAATACATGGCAAGCTCACTAAGTGACCATGACCAGCACCAATTGAAGGATCGGAGTCTTACCGCGTCTCGTGTTCACACCTCTATGCTCAACTAGTCGTAGGGAGCTCATGTCAGTTATTGGGGGCAAGTTCGGAGATGGATGTGCATACTCACATCTTTCATCAACTTAGCCACCTCGTTCAAAGCGTTCCGCAACCTCTCAGCATCATCGGAACTGGTATAGTATTCTTTCTTGCCCTGCGTGTGTCCTTGCTGATACGACTCGACGACCGCGTGCGATGTGAACAAGATTGCGTCGTTTGGGGTGAGAATCGCTTTGTGAAGTACTTTAGAAAGTGGGAGTGGACAACGAGAACGCTCGAATATTCCCTGCATAGTTCGCTGATAGATCTCGTGGTAGCGGATCAGCCTCAGGTACACGACGGCCGGAGTCGACTCCATGAAAGGAGAGTATAGTGGGGCGGTGGTCACGGTGGTCGGCATGGAAACTTGGGGTTGTCCTTCGACCCTAGGTAGAGGATCGGAGAGCGTGTATGCCGCGACCACTTGGGCTGTCTCCTTCCACCTTAGGTGAGCAGCGATCAGATAGAAGGACAGGGCATCGACGCCTTGCGCGCGCGAGTTGGCCCATCGGTTCTGGACAGCCTTCATAACCCCCTCCATCTCGTACTTCTGCGCGGCCACGAGAACGCTGTACAGACTCGTAGGGTTCGTAGGTAGCTCTCCAGAAGGCTGATAACACAGCCCTAACAGAGCAGACACTACCGTGCTGTTTTCATCGAGCTTTAAGACGGGCTTCTCGTGAATGTTTGCTGACTCTATCGATGTGATTCTCTGGTAGAGCATAGCGGACGCTGTGGATATGACCCATCGGTGTACTTCGAACTCTACGCCATCTGAAGAGCGACAAATGAGGTCCGCGAAAGGCATGTCTTGCTTCAAAATGAAGGGTTCGGAAGATGGGACCGATGTGTGAGCGCCACCGTCGCTGGTGGTGTGCTTCGATGGAGTTAGAAGTCGAAAGTCGACAGGGACGCGGCCCTCGGCGCGATGAAACTCGCGTAGACGATAGAAGTCTGCAGCGGTGACGCCTACAAGATCGTTTTCTGCGACTTTCAGCGACGTCCCCAACGTTTTCTCCGCGGCGCGTCTGGCGAGAATTTCCAAGCCAACGCGAGAAGCGACCCCCCACGCGGCGACAGGGGAGAAGTCTGCGGCATCGAGGAGCTGCTTCCTCAGGACCTCAAGCGGCAGTGCCATCTCATACTTCACCGCTGCAGTCCACAAAGCCTCCAGCCGGTTCAGCGAATAAACGATGTCCTGCTTCGGGACTGGGTAGCATATCCGGAGGAGGGCGTCGAGTGTGGTGCTGTCCTCGGCGACGTCAATGACAGGGCGGTTACCAGTGGTCTGGATGTCACCGGTCGACGATGAGTGGGATTGGGGGAGCGAGAACATTATCTCGAAGAAGGGGGATGCGACGGCGAGAATGTAGCTGTGGACGCGGAAGTGGACACCGTCGGCCGTCCGGAGGATGGTATCAGCGCTGGGCTTGTCGAAGGGCGTCCCAGCGGCAAGAATTGAAGGCCCGGGGGGCAGGGGAGCGACCGACGACTCGGAGGTTGCGGACATTCGCGTATATGGACTCCGTAGATGATATAGATACTTATGGGAGAGGTTGTGGGAGGGAGGAGAGTTAAGAGCATGAAAGTTATGCCAGGTACTTATCGATTATCTGGTCAGCCCTGTGAGGAAAAGAAGACATGCCTCGTGCCACGGATGCCGCATTATCGCAGGATTTCCTTCAAGCGACTGTCAGTAACCTCGTCGAATGGCCGCATGCGAGGCATAAACAATCAACATGAGTTCAAAAAGCCATGAACACGGACGATACCATCGCACCGGAGTATCCTCCGACTCATGCCACCGTCCATCAGCGTTCAATAATTCGATACATGCATAGCATGCAAATAGGCATACCAATATGAGAGTAGACGAGAGCAGACGAGCCTTTTCGGTCTCTCTTAGAAAGCCGGGACAGGGAGTGTCGAAGTCGATGAAAGCACGTCTGAGAAAGAACTCGCCGAGAGAAAGGTGAGTCCGATATACTACGGGAAATGCCGGGTTGAATGTCAGCAGTAAGTAAATGTCAATGTCCGATTATAAGCAATACTAAATAATAGCAACCTGCCAATGGGCGGCGTCACAACCGTCCTTGTCTCGTCACTAGTACCGTCGTCGGGAGTGTAGTGCGTGAGGAGCGCACTATAAGATGTCGATGACGTTCTTCTCCCTTAGTTCCTGTCGGCCAAAGTACCGTTCGCTGAGACGGCCGTTGACTTCACACCAGGGAAGATCTCGACCGAGTCATCAATCGCACACACCGTCGGTGCACTGGCAGTGCCCGACGGAAGCTACACACAGAACGTTAGCCAACAGAGATAGTGACAGTGATTTAGAGGTGACCCACAGTGGCATCCTCGAGATAGGACGTGATGATGTTCGTCACGCACGCCGATGACTGGTATATCGAGGTGTGCTTTGTGATTCTCATGTTAGAACGAGTTATATTAGGCATAATGAAGAGGGAGCTGCACGCACCCCGAATCCGTCTTGCTTGACGAGGGCGGCCTGCTCGCCCATGACCTCGGCCATGTGCTGGGCCTCGACGAAGGGCGTTGCGCCATCGTGCTATCGCCCCGGGGTAGCATCAGCCTAAGTCGGTTCGAAGCGGAACCACGGAAATGGATGGATACTCACCGAGTTGCCTATGACGAGAATCCTGTTCGCGTACGTGCCGTTGAACGGCCCTTGGTACCGCTCCGTAGCGCGGATGGGCCAGTACGAGCACCTGAGCCACGGGATGGGCCAGAACCCACCGACTGGCATGGCGGGTCGTCAGAACGCCGAGAACTAGAGAATGAGACGACACATACACGTGTGGGAGACCTCGCGCGTGACTCCGACCACCTCGTCGAAGAGCGTGTTCATGGTAACGGACGGGTCCGCATCGACGCTATCCGCACACACGACGGCGGGCTCGGTGTAGCTGTTCTGAGTGAATGCGGCCCGCTTGTCGAGAGAGTGGGCCCTCCTTCTCGAAATTTATCAGATATTTGTACGTGACCTGCCTTCCTGCCTGGACGAACCTTTCTGTGGCTGACTTCGCCTCTGGGCTCTGGATGCTAGCGAGGGCCTCGGGAATAACGCTGTTGGCGTACTGCGCCCACATTTGTGGCTGGTACAGAGAGCCGTAGATAGTAGCTGCATTGTGTGGTGTCAATCAGCCGGCATGGATCATGTGTGACACATCAACGTACCGCGTAGCGAACGTAGCTGGCCTCCAGAAGGGTGTGCGTGCGCGAGCTTCCAGCATATCGGCGATTGAGTCTCAATGGGTGTGGAAAATGCCCCAGAAGGGACAGCACGAAACGCACCTCGATAGTGTCCGATATGTTCTTGACAACATCGGCACCTGACGCCCCTTTGAATGGGGCGAGCTTGCAGCCTTCGGGGCCTGCCATGGCACACGCGTTGGCCAATGCACTGTACACATCTTCACTCGAGGTAACCTGGTCCCGCCACAGCTGCGCAAGCAAGACCCGGTTCGACATCAGCAACGGAAACTGCGCGCAATAGACGCGAAAGACGTACATGGTATGATTGGGTGCTTGCGATACGAGTCGCGTCGAGCACTCCGTCTAGAATCACGCGGCCGACACGTTCCGGGAACACTGTTACACAAGTCCGGCGACGCGGACAGTCCAATGAGTGCTACGCACGTCACGCTGAATCACTATCACTTACTGTTCATAAACCACGCTCCAACCAACGTCCCATACGAGAGGCCCCAGTAGAAGATCGGAGTGTTGGGGCCTTGGATCGCATCGGCGAGCCCGACCAAGTCGCGCACAGTGGCCGCTGTGCCAACGTACTGCAGAGTCGTCGCGTTCGGGCCCTGCAAGCATTTCTCGCCGAACGCCTTGTACTTCGCGTCCAAGTCAGACGCCTGGCCGTAGAACGCTTGCAGGTCCGTCTGGTTCGTGAAGTCGCCGAGCCAGTTGATGCCCGTGGCCTCGATGCTGTCGCCCCAGAACTCTGTGTACTCCTCGTCAGAGAGACAGAAGACGTTGCCTGGACTACGCGTCGTCAGTGCGTAGCGAGAAGCGAAATTTCAAATGGGCATACTAGGTGTAAGGGCCGACACCTCGGGGATCCCAGCTGACGAAGTCGTATGCCCCGCCCGAGCGGGCCATGAGAGCTTCGGTGTCGTCCACAAGGGCCTGCAAGCCTGAGACGCCAGGACCTCCTGTGTGGACGATGAGTACCAGTCCGTCGCTGTCAGTGCCAGCAAGAAGACTCACCGGGGTTCAAAAATATGGTTCCCTTCTTCCCCGTAGAGGCAGTAGCATTAGCTTTGACTACGAGTAGTTGGCCGTTGCCAGCGGAACGATTGTGATAGTCCAAAGGAATGTCGAAGTATGCGCACGAAAGAGTGTCATGGTCTGGGCAGCTTGACCACTGCAAGCCGTCGCCAGCTAGATCCCGGACTGAGGGCTGAAGAGCATAAGTCGAGGAAACTAGGTGAGATGTGCCTAGAGTGGCGACAGCAAAGGCCATAGCTGTCCACATAGCTGCAGCAGGTTTGGGGTTGGAAGTGGGAGACAAAAACAGAAATGGGGTTAGCAAACTCACTCAGACGATGGTTCAATTTAAGTAGCAGGATTTTCCGCAGTCATTAGCGGGTGATGCGCCTAGCACAACTTCACAACAGGCGATGACTCAGACACTTCTTATTAGTGGATGGATATGATCCGCGTTGCAACTTCGGATGCATATTAGTTTACAGCTGTTTGCAAAACCATACTTAGTCACTTCGTAGAAATGCTTGTTCACGTCGGGTCGGATGGCCGAGGCCTGGCCGAGGCAGCCTATTATTGGCTACGGCGCAAGCCGTCTCCAACAGTCTCCAAGTTAACCGCCACCCACCTCGATGGGAGGAGAAGGAGCCTCGTTGGTACTTTTTTTCAGGTGCTCGCACACGCGTACGCATGGCACTCGTACCCAGACGTGTATAGTCTCGCACCCCACCACCGCAGATAACACTGGTGGGGTGCGAGGACTACTACACTATACGTCTGGGTACTGACGAGACCAACGTCAGCCCACGCGGAGGTGGAGACTTCACAAACGAGCCAATTATACCCCAGCGTCCCAAGTTAAACGCCGATGGAGTTGAGTCTTCGTAGACAAGCATTTTTGGCCAGTGACTATCGTTTTGCAAACAACTGTAAATGACGCTCCAGTGACGATGCTACGAGAACATTCCAGGTGGTCAACGATAGCTACTTACCACTAGCACCTGCACAGTACAGCAGTTGAATGTTGGCAGAGAATGAAATCATTGTAACAAGTTCCTTCGAGCGTCGGTGATTACGTAATATACGTCACTACTTGAAGCAGATTTTGATGCATGTCGCTGCTCCTCCCATGTATACTCTCTCATCTAATTGAGTATGCCCTTGGACGAACCGGACCTCAGCATTTTCATCGCGTCTCAGCCACGGGTCGAGCACGGGGTACAAGGTGCGTACTAAGTATTTGAGTTCCGGTCCCCGCACTTTCTCCGGACGTCGGGGACTTGCGGGGGGGGCATCCAGACCGTTCCGTCGTTCGAAGACACACCGGTCCGCGGCCAGCCTACAGGCTGCCATTTTCTTGTGAGCTCGTATAAAGACCCCGCCATGGCCCTCTCGCGATATCCCCATCCCCATCCCCAACCACCATGTCTTCTCACATCGACGATCCCCTCTTCCTCGGCCTCGATCTGTCTACTCAGGGCCTCAAGGCCGTTCTCATCGACGCGGACGGCGTGCTCGTCCACGAATCATCTGTCAACTTCGACCGCGACCTCCCCTCTTATGGCACCACCAACGGCGCCATCAAGGGCCCCGACCCGGGCGAGGTCACTTCGCCCGTCCGCATGTGGCTCGATGCATATGATCTCATCCTCGAGCGCATGCGCGCAGCCGGCGTCGACTTCTCGCGCATCCTAGGTATCTCCGGCGACGGACAGGTGAGCATGTTGCGCACGTCCATCTGCCGCATGTAGCTCAACGAGCTGCACAAGCAACATGGCTCTGTCTACTGGTCCGAGGACGCAGAACATCTCCTCGCATCGCTCGACTCGTCTCGCCCACTCGCGGAACAGCTCGCGCCTGCGGCGTTCTCCCTCCCACGCGCTCCCATCTGGCAGGACTCGTCGACTACACGAGAGTGTCGTGAGCTCGAGGAGGCCATCGGCGGCCCGCAGGCTCTTGCCGACCTCACCGGAAGCAGAGCGTACGAACGCTTCACTGCAAATCAAATCTCTCGGGTGCGTGTCTTCCATCATATCAGGGCAGGTCGGAATGGCGGGTTTGAGGCGATTCTGGACGGATTCTGGTGACGCGACTGGTCGGAATTCCGGCGCTTAGGGCGATTTTGACAGACCGAACCCTTCCTAGAATTCTACCCATAATCTCGTCAAAATCGCCCACTCTGACCTCCCCTATTGGGTGGTCAGAATGGACGATGTGACACGATACGCCTTGGGAATCTGCAGATGCGTTGTCCTTGGAATCGCCTTCAAAATCGCGCTGACCGTCCGATGCTTGAAAGAATCCGAACAACATCGCGCTTTTGCGAAAGCCCTTCTCGCAGTCTAGAATTGCAAATCTACTCTTGCCCGTCGACATAGTTGTCCAAGGTTGCGTTCCAGCGCTGTTCAGCGCTACGTCAAAAATCGGGTCTGTGAAAGCAGCTTTCCATTTTTGACCTGAATCATCGGTGGGGACACCAGAAAATCTTTCTACAATCGCCCACTCTGCCCCCCTAAATAAGGGAGGTCAATAGGGCGATTCGGCTTTGAGTTATGGAGATGTGTCGTCCACGGAATCACCTCCGTATTTGTTCGACAATCGGGTGCTCAGCGCGGTCGTGCACAATCGCTGTTGGAGTGGAGATGGTTGTTCCACATTGATTTCAGGAGCTTTTCGGTTGTACAGCGGCTTGTCGAGAAGTGGGACTGTCAAACGTTTACCTTGACCCTCGCACTTTCCCGACTTCCGACACCATTCCGCCATGGGTTTTTTCTCGTCTCGAAGCCTATCCTACTCCACACTCCTGCTAATCATCGCATAGATTCGTCGCATCTTTCCGGATGCATACCGCGCAACGGCCCGCATATCCCTGGTCTCCTCATTCATGCCGTCTCTATTCCTCGGTTCCATCGCGCCGATTGAAGTCTCGGACGCAAGCGGGATGAATCTCATGGACGTCCTTACATGCGAGTGGGACGAGCGGTTGCTTGTCGCGGCAGGCGGTCCGGAGTTGCGCGCAAAGATCGGCCCCGAGCCCGCTCCTGGCGGCGAGTTCCTGGGCACGATTCACCCTTACTGGGTACAGCGTTGGGGCTTCAACCCGGGTGAGCACATACGATGTACATGTGATGCACAGCAGGCTGATGCCCTCCCAGACTGCGCCATCGCACCATTCACGGGCGACAATCCGGCGACAGTAGTCGCATTGTCGACACCCGGAGATGCGATTCTCTCCCTCGGCACGTCGACCACCCTCCTCCTCTCGATACCCCCGGCGGAGACCGCGCCGAAGCGGTTCACCACGTCTCACCTGCTCTCGCACCCCACGACGCAGGACGCGCACATCGCGATGCTCTGCTACAAGAACGGCGCCCTCGCACGCGAGCAGGTGCGGGATCAGTACGCGGACGGCCACTGGACGCGGTTCAACGAGCTCGTCGAGCAGCGCCCGGCGGGCAACGGTGGCCTTATGGGCTTCTACTTTCCGCTCCCCGAGATCATCCCGCCGAACGTCCAGGGCACGTTCCTCTTTTCCACTGATGCGCCATCGGTACCCGCGTCCGTCGCGGATGCCGACTTCCCATCAGCGGCGCATCCACGGGCGATCCTCGAGTCGCAGTTCCTCTCTATCCGCTCGCGCATCGCTGCGATCCTCCCGCCCGACGCGCCTCCTCTCCAACGGCTCGTGCTCTCTGGCGGGTCGTCCGCGAACGCGGTGATCCGGCAGGCGGCCGCGGACGTGTTTGGGATGCGCGTGTTCGTGGCAGGCAAGGAGGGGGCGGCGGAGGGCGGCGCACAGCTCGCGCGGTTCGCGTGGTGGCGCGCGGAGAACGGTGGCTCCGGGTCGTTTGAGGAGATGCGCGCGAACGACGGCGAGGGCGTGCGCATGAAGTGCGTCGCGGAGCCGGACTGGGCGCGCGAGGCTGTCTACAGGGGGCTGGTCGAGGCGTATCGGGCGTGCGAGGCGGAGGTGAGTGGGCAGTCGTTCGCGTCGTAAGTGAGAGCTAGCCGAGCGCGGGTGGGCGTCTGCACTCGGAGCGCGTGCGCCTGCGGCTGCGTCGAGTGCAGAAGTACCAGCTGGAATGCTTGAGAAAGGACGTGTGGAGGGCTGTAAAGGTGCCGAAGGGCGTGGCGGGCTGTAAAGGTGTCGAAGGGTGTCGTCGTCTTCGTGTGGCGGGCTGTAAGGGTGCAAGGTGTCGAAGGTGGGTCTCGGGCGGAGGCTGACCAGCAGGTGAGCGAGTTCAGCATGTGCAAGTCGTAGCATCGAAATACGTTGTACACGACGCAGACAAGGTATATACAATCGATTGACCTCCATCCGACGCGAGCTCGAACTCCGGCGTCCGACTGTCTCCCCTCCTCCCCTCCGGTCTCGCCGCGAAATGAGCATCACAGGTGTGTCTGCTACCGTGTGCATCTCGAAAGAACCCTCACTGAGTCCTCGTCGGTCGACTGCAATTCTGCACTAGCAGCTCGCCTTCTCGCGTACCGAGCACGAGTCTCGATTCCGAGCACCCACCCGACTCGCCGGCGACAGATGAGACCTGGTAAGTACATGGATCCGCGCTGGCCGCGTGCATTCGGTACCAAGCTGCTCCTCCGAGGTGCGCTCCTCATTTCGAGCACCCCCGTCAGCGACCGCGCAGGCTCAGTGTATGTGCGTACCGTGCGTGACACCGCGCTGGACCGGGCCCGGCTCAGTTCATGTGTGTACCGTGCACGACATGGTCAACGGTAGCCCGTCGACGCTACGCTTGACCGGGGACGGGCTCGCCGCAAGCGTACCTTGCGCCCACGTGAACGCGGTACCAAACTGCTCCCCTGCACGTGGATATATTGTGTGTGTACCATGCATAGCCAACGGTCACAGCGAACCTTCTCCAAAGGCCGCCCGAGACGAGCCCATTGAACATCTCAGATGGACGCTACGCTTGACCGAGCCTGGGCTCAGCGCAAGCGTATCATCCATCCAAGTGAGCAGAGGACACGGAGATGGGGGTTCGCCGCAGACGCGAAGCACTACGAACGAGGAAATACTGGAACACAACGTCATAAAAACAATACGGGATGAACGCTTACTATGTGTTCGTCCTCACAGCTTTACCGTCACGAACGATGGGTGGCTCACCTCCAAGCCTCGCAAGCACGACCCCGAGGTGCCCCAGATTCCCCCGCCGCGTTCTGCGATCGGTATGGGTCCCATCCCACTCTCGATACCCGCAGGTGATTCATCACCTTACAAAGGTTGCGCGCGTGGTTTCCCCGCTCCCGGCAGCGAGTCGTTGGACGACGATTTGGACGACGAGGACTTCCCGCGTGTGCAGGACATTCACAACATCTGGGACGATGAGAGGGCGGCTGCGGGGAGAGACGACGATGACGATGTCGACAAGGACAACTTCATCGTGAGGTCCTCGTGTGTTCGAGCACACACACCGAGCCCCGCCAGCGACCGACGAGGCTCGGGGTCTGTACCATGCATGGCCGCATCCGGATCAAGCACATCGGACCCACATGAATCCGGTACCAAGCTGCCCCTCGCACATGATTCCGAGGTGAGTCCCTCATATGTTTGAGTACGCACACTGAGCCTCGCACGCAACCGACGAGGCTCGGTGTGTGTGGGTACCGTGTATGGCAGCCACCAACGTAGATGACGTGAATCCCATCCGGAAGAAGCTCGACGCTACGGCACGCGTGTACCCTCGACCGCCGGGCCCGGACTCGGTCACCTGCCGCGAGCGTACCACGGACAGCAATGGGAACAGGACATAGACCTGTTCGGAGTGCCGACGACATGCTACGAGCATGTCCTAGCCGCATTCGAAGCAGGGGACGAGGGCGATCGTATGCTACGCCGCGGACAGCTCTAATGGACACTCGAGATGACAAGATACTCACCTCTCGCACATCCATCTCCGAGTTGACCAGTGTCGAGTTCGAACACGACCACCGACCGATCGCCTACAGCACCATCAGGATCCATGTGACACGGACGAGCAACAGGAGGGTGCGTACCGTTTCAGTAACTCGGAGATGTACTCGTCGTAGCACGAGGATCGACACCGCAAGACAGAGGCTGGGAGTACCATAGGGGAGGGCGGAGGAATGCTGTCGTCGTGGACGTGGCAGAAAGAAAGGTGGGAGATTTGCGGTCGTGCGACCGTCACGCTCGCTCTAACATATGTTACTACTAAGCGAGAGCAGAGTCTTGACGCTCGGACTAACCCCAAATCAAATCTGGGCACACTCTCACACGGGCTCGCTTCCCTTACGCCCCTCCCGCCGCATCGCTCTGGAAGACTTATATGATCGCCGCCTGGCAGTCCGACGACAAGAATGTGACGACTGAGTCGTCAGTGCGTTCTGCACCGGTGTGTACCGAACACAAATTGCGAGCATGATATGGAATAACACCGTCATCTCCGACATGAATACCGACCGTGTACCTAGTCCGACCACTCCGACTCGATCGGGTCCGACGGCATCAGCTCAGCACGCCGCTGGGCACGTCGCTCCTCCTCGTCACTGAACTCGCTGATAGACGACACGGAGTCCTCCTCCTCCTCCGCCTCCGCCTCCATCTCCGGTGTGATGATCAACGCGGACTTGGGCATCTTGCGGTTAAGGCCATGTGGGTTCCTCACCGGACGCTCCCGCTGAGCTCCACAATCCGGCCGGACTGGAGTCTTCTTGCGGACGTGACCCGCATTGCCGTTCCCGCTGCTACCGCCGTTCAGGCTGCCGTCGTCGTCGTCGTCGTCGTCGTCGGTACAGCCCACGGCTGCGAGAAGACGGTCGATGGCTGCAGCCCGGCGCTCCTCCTCGGACACGCGTTCGAACCGCATCTGGCCGTCCTCCCAGAGCGCGACGAGGTGGCCGATCCGCGCACTCCCGGTGATGTCGCTCAGGTTTGCGAGCTTCCATCTCTGCGGGAAGCCGACGAGCTTGAGGCCGTACTTCTCGTAGACGTGCTTGTAGTAGCCCTCTTGCGTCCAATGCATTTGTGCATCCGGGTCTCCGGAGAGCAGGACTGAGGACCGGTGTCAGGACAAGCGTGGGGATGAACAGGTAGGACTCACCGAGAGTGTCTTTCATGTCCTTGCGCAGTGCGCCCCGCATTCCTAGCTCCCGGCGCGAGTAGCCTGTGGACCGTAGAGTCTGTCCCAGAGAAAGACCCATTGTGGTGAACTTGAAGGGGGTGATATAGAAGTGCAGATGAGGAGAACAAAGTCGGGGAGGGAGTGAGTTGTGCGACTCCGTAGTGGTGGTAGAGTTCTCGGAGACGATGTAGTGGTGGTAGAGCTCCAACTCGGAGAGCTCGAACGACAACTCGACAAAGTCCAAGCCTTCCTCCATGGTGCATTACTTACCGCTCGACAGTCAGCAGTTGCTCGGTGGGGCAGTGCCTTGTTGGCTGTAAGTCCATTGTCGGAACATAGATCCGTCGCTTCAAGCAATGTGACATGGTGATAGTAGAGTGCGGTACGCGGTGGAGATCTACTCTAATATTTGAGTTAAACAACCGACTCATTGCACACTTCTTCCCGCTTTCTCTCGCTCATGAATGGTGTCCCCTTGAAATTGAAAGACACACCCTCCCTGGGCCAGTGCAGTGAGGCGCAGGACGTCTCTGAAGCAGTCATGCTTGAAGCAGACTCCACCGAGCTGAGCTCAAGAGTGCAGTCATTCATGCAGATCTCATCTCGCTCAAGCAATTCTGCCAAGCGGTCCAGACACATACGAGTTGAAATTCTCCTAGCCGAGTGGTACGCACTCGATCTGGGGATGATCTCTCCACGGCCCGGCTCTATCGACATCCACAGTCCCGGTACCGAGCTTGAGCACCGTCAGCCTACTTCCTGTGAGTCTATAAGCACCTCAAGAAGAACCTCGCCATTCTTCTCAAGTAAATCTCTGCAGAAATCAGGGTCTCCGAGCTCATGCTAATGATGGAGTCCATGAACTGGAATGAGTACAGGAATATCCTTACGGACCACACAAGCGATAATAAGTCTGTTCCCACCGCGTCGCCCGTAGCTAGCACCTTCTAGTTTGATATTCAAGTTCAATTTTCTAGCACGACAGAGTTCTCAGCTGACTCCACCGGAACTCGCCACAGGCAGCATGGTGCGACGGCGTCGGAAGCTTGCGAACGGCCGATGCACCCCGAAACCACACCCGACTTGATGGGACTAATGTGAATTGGCGACGCGGCACCCAGCCTTCTGACGGCTCTACGTCCACCTCGAGCTTGCGGCTCCAACACGACGTTGTGTCGGAAACGAGATGCGCCGCTCGGGGAACTCGGAAGCCGGGCAGTCCATCGCATTGCTCTGTATACATGCATTCAATTTCTCGAGAACAAGGGATGACATGGAGTCGTATGAGTGCACAAGGTACAGATGGGCTAGGGTCTGCGCTGCGCCGCTCGCGCCGCTCATACGGCTCTCATCAAGGGTCCTGCGTACTTGGTATCAATCGTGCGGGACGGCGCCCGACGCTAGCCTGAGAGTGTCCATGATCGCATGCGTCGGGTATGCTACGCGCAGAGAAATTGCCAGCGCCGAGTCCCGACGGCCGATGTTCGCATGACCCCACCCGCAGGCTGGCGGTGCGCACGGACCATCCTGCGTCCTATAAATCCTGCGAGAGGACGGACGGTCCTGCACTCACCCCATGGCACCTGTCTTCTCCTCCTCGCGCTCCCCTCTCTCCGATTCCTCCCTGCCATGTCGTCGTTGCATGTTGCGATCAGTAGTCGGGTATGTCAGACGGCTGTAGCACACACTTCGTACTGACGAGACTGCCAGACGTCACCCTGTCGATCAGCCTCCAACGCACTGTTCAGCATATGGTACGTCACTCACCGTTTGCGCATGCTGCTGTGCTGACGTTTGGTGATCCCCTGAACAGCGCGGCGAGCTATTAAGCTACCGGTTTCGAACCCAGAGACGACGGTACGTGCGCGCAGTCGGGTATGTCGGACGGCAGTGGCGAAACCTTGTAATAACGCGGTTGTTAGATGTCAGAGCATGGACGCCTCATCCCGTTGATCAGCTTCCATGTGAGCCCACTGTTCAGTACATAGTACGTCATTTACCATCCGCGCAAGCTGCCGTGCTGACATTCGATCCTCTGAGCAGCGCGGCGAGCTACCGAGCTACCGGTATCGAATGCAGAGAAGACGGTACGTGCGCGCAGCCTTTCAGAGCCAGCTGGGCAGGTTCTGACGTCCACTCTCCAGTGTGGCGCTCGCCGCACCGTTCCCTTGCCATTCCACGTCATGCAGACGAGGTCCCTGGACCGAGTCGGACGTCCCCGGCAGCCGGTACCCTCTATGCTCGGTCGACGGTCGACGCGAGGCCACGGCGACACGCACACATGTGTCATCGAGACCTGCCTGGTCGACCTGCGAGACTGATGGTACCGCCGGCAACGCCGCGTGATTTCACGCTGATCAGCTCAGTCTATGTAGTATGCGCCGCTCGCGGAGGGCGGTCGCCGGTACGTACGGCGTCGGTAGAATGCGGCCGAGTCAGGTCTCACGGTCTCCCGTTCGCTAGACCCAGCACTCAGGCTGTGCGTGACGACGTGTGCGTATGGAGCTGGGGCAGCTGGACCCCGCGCTGCGAACGGCGAGATCGACGGTGACGTGTTGACTGTCGACGGCCCGCACGCCTGCTTGAACGC
This sequence comes from Daedaleopsis sinensis, assembly GCA_033807695.1. Classification (NCBI taxonomy): domain Eukaryota; kingdom Fungi; phylum Basidiomycota; class Agaricomycetes; order Polyporales; family Polyporaceae; genus Daedaleopsis; species Daedaleopsis sinensis. The sequence goes on from CM066306.1 coordinate 3,914,220, forward strand.
CTTGGGGATGCCTGTCGCTGCCGGTACGGCGGTAATTCGTGCGGATGACGTTCAAGTTCGTTTTGTGGTAGCGTAAGAGTGAGCTTACCGTGCAATCTTGTGAGCCGTGAGGAACGACTGGTCTTGGAAGGTGGATCACGGGTGTAGATGGAGGGACACGTGCCGCGCGTGGTTTTCTCCACAGATCTCACTGTCACTGTCAGGTCGCAGACGGAGCGGTCGCAACGCAGGTGGCGTCAGAAGGGCGACAGGAAGGGTGCGGAGGCAGGGATGACGGGCAGACTATAGCAGTGTTGGGAGCGTGGATGGGGTGTTTATCCAGTCGTGTAGTGCAGAGCGTCGCGCATGTTAATCACGTACCGTCGAATGACAAGCTTTGTCGCTTTGTTCCCATGCCGAGCGTAGCGATCGACACAGAGTCATCCCGGGAGCGAATGGATCGTCGACGTGGAGCAAGAGGAATCGGCCGTCGTACTAACAGAGCACACTTACCTCAATGGCGCAGACGACGGCGGATTGGAAGTCGTACCATTCAAGTTGAGTGCGGGTCTTGTCCCGGCTCACGAGAACTGTGCGGCGGGTTCAGCTCGACTCTTGACACTGGGCAGACATGCTGCGACCGCATCCTTAGACAGACCGTCGGCCTGTGCACGCACCGTACTACCGTGTCTATCCTGCACCAGACAGACACCGCCCCATGCACCCGTATCGCTGTTAACACCACGTCCGTTAGAACAGACCAGGCTGCACACAAGAGCTGGCTTACCGCTTTCAGCTGAATGACACACTCGCCGCCCGATCATCTCGAGCTTCGATTGAAAGGTATCCGGTGGGCAGACTCCCTCGTCCAACGTCGCCATGCACAGCGCACTTTGCGCTGCGCTGACACGGCGGCCCGGACGGTAGGGGGTGGTCCGGGATGGTGCACTGTCAACGGAGAGGTACGTATCCGTGTGAGCAGCTGTGTGGTCTCGCCGCACGGGGAGGTACTTCGCACTAATGCGGCGTGACCGCTCAGCTGAGCATGATCCTTGCGGATCTGTAGTTCGCGACTGGCCGTCTGAATGAGGCCATCGGTTCCTGACTAGTGTCGGTAAGTATGCATGCGCGGTCTGAGAACTAGCACTCACCTTTCATCTGTAGCCCTCGGCAAAGTCGGGCAGCACGCCGTCTGTGTTGAGCGATGAAAATCGCTCCGAGTTGTCCAGGGGGAAAGCTCAGCGCCCGGAGGTGGAAGAGGGCGGCGTGATGTCGGGCACGGTGCCCTTGAAAGCACAGGGCGCGCGGCTCGCGGTCGTGGCCAAGACATGTAGCACGTTTCCTTGGGATGGAGTGGAAGCAGACTCGGAGCGCAGACTTGTATCGCTGCGGCCGGGCAGAGATGCGGTAGTTGTCGACTTGGAGCTGTGTCCCGGGACGACTTGGAGGCCCAGCACGGACAGGGAGCTGCTCAGGTCGCCGTGGGCTTGTCCGAGTCGTAGTAGCAGTGAGCAATGGCCGTGCTCGCGGGACGCGTCCGTGTGTGCTTACCGTGCTACTAGTAGTCATTAATGGCTGCTCACGAGAGGGTGTATGCACAACTGAAGGTCGCCTGGAGGACGGCTCAGGGCGAGCGCCGAGGGCAGGTCGAAGCGGGGTTCGCGCGTGAGGCCTGCCTGGCGCACCGGAGGGCGCAGAGCTGCCACTGGGGAGACTGTACATACGTGCGCAGCGACCGTCCTCTGATCAGCCGGGCGCGAGGAGACGGAGTGAGGAAAGGGAGACTTACTGAGTAGCGGCGCGTGCCACATGCGCGCTTGGGACGCGTCGCGGATGACGGCGGCGTCTCCCCGTTCCCACGGTGCTCCTCTCGATGCTGGCCCTGCGCTGGCAGCTGCTGATCGATATCTCTCCTCCTCGCCCAGGCTCGCGGCCTCCCAGCAGCGGCCGCGATCGCCAACGTCAACTGAGCAAGCACTCATGCAAGCACTCATGCAAGCATTCCAGTGGCCGTCCCGCACTTTCTCCGTCGGGGACTTGCGGGGGGAGCATCCAGACCGTTCCGTCGTTCGAACACACACCGGTCCGCGGCCAGCCATGCACCCATTTTCTTGTGAGCTCGTATAAAGACCCCGCCATGGCCCTCTCGCGATATCCCCATCCCATCCCAGCCACCATGTCTTCTCACATCGACGATCCCCTCTTCCTCGGCCTCGATCTGTCTACTCAGGGCCTCAAGGCCGTCCTCATCGACGCGGACGGCGTGCTCGTCCACGAATCGTCTGTCAACTTCGACCGCGACCTCCCCTCTTATGGCACCACCAACGGCGCCATCAAGGGGCCCGACCCGGGCGAGGTCACTTCGCCTGTCCGCATGTGGCTCGATGCGTACGACCTCATCCTCGAGCGCATGCGCGCGGCCGGTGTCGACTTCTCTCGCATCCTAGGCATCTCGGGCGACGGACAGGTGAGCTTTCTACGCAGATCCATCTGTCGCATGTAGCTCAACGAGCTGCACAAGCAACACGGCTCCGTGTACTGGTCCGAGGACGCAGAACGTCTCCTCGCGTCGCTCGACTCGACTCGCCCACTCGCGGAACAGCTCGCGCCCACAGCGTTCTCCCTCCCACGCGCTCCCATCTGGCAGGACTCGTCGACTACACGAGAATGTCGTGAGCTCGAGGATGCCATCGGCGGCCCGCAGGCTCTTGCCGACCTCACTGGAAGCAGGGCGTACGAACGCTTCACGGCAAATCAAATCTCTCGGGTGCGTATCCTCCGTTATACTCTATGTGGGAGGTCAGAGTTGCGATCGGCGATCTTCAGGCCAATCGCGGTCTCTTTTGCATCGCAGAATCGCGGATCCTGAGGCCTGATCCTTGCGACGCTGACGACCTTCGACAAGGTCACTCATCGCGCGTCGACCGAGATCCCAGACAGCATCCCAATGTCTGTTCGTCGAAAGGCAATGTTCGAGCTTGATCTTTGTTTTGGACTACCCAGAATCTTCTCGACATTCCCTCTAGAATCGAGCCCAAACCGCTTACTCTGCTGCCTCCCCAGTCAGAGTAGGTGATTTTGGCTCGGAATTTGGTGACGCGTCGTCCATAGAACCGCCTTCGAATTTGTTATTTGCGGGCAGCGATTTTGAGCGACATCGGCAAAGGCTCCTCCAGTAGAATCTGCTTCAGAAGCTGTCCACTCTGTTCCCCGCTATTTAGTGGGGGTCGGAGTCGAGCCTTTGAGGTGGATGGGCTCGGATTATCGAGGTGTCATCCCCAGAATTGTGAGGTTCTAATGCCGAGATGGTCGTTCTACGTTGGCTTCAAGCGCTTTGCGCTTGTACAGCAGGATGTCGAGAAGTCGAACACCCATTCTGACTCTCACTCTCGCACTTTCCCGTCTTCCGATGCCATTCCGCCATGGGTTTATTCTGGTCTCCAAGTCAATCCTACTCCACACTCTTGCTAATCCTTGCATAGATTCGTCGCATCTTTCCGGATGCATACCGCGCAACGGCCCGTATCTCCCTAGTCTCCTCATTCATGCCGTCTCTATTCCTCGGTTCTATCGCGCCGATCGAAGTCTCGGACGCAAGCGGCATGAATCTTATGGACGTCCTTACATGCAAGTGGGACGAGCGGTTGCTTGTCGCGGCAGGCGGTCCGGAGTTGCGCGCAAAGATCGGCCCCGAGCCCGCTCCTGGCGGCGAGTTCCTGGGCACGATCCACCCTTACTGGGTACAGCGTTGGGGCTTCAACCCGGGTGAGTGCGTACGTTGTACATGTGATGCACAGCAGGCTGATGCCCTCCCAGACTGCGCCATCGCTCCGTTCACGGGAGACAATCCGGCGACAGTAGTCGCGCTGTCGACACCCGGAGATGCGATTCTCTCCCTCGGCACGTCGACCACCCTCCTCCTCTCGATACCCCCGGCGGAGACCGCGCCGAAGCGGTTCACCACGTCTCACCTGCTCTCGCACCCCACGACGCAGGACGCGCACATCGCGATGCTCTGCTACAAGAACGGCGCCCTCGCACGCGAGCAGGTGCGGGATCAGTACGCGGACGGCCACTGGACGCGGTTCAACGAGCTCGTCGAGCAGCGCCCGGCGGGCAACGGTGGCCTTATGGGCTTCTACTTTCCGCTCCCCGAGATCATCCCGCCGAACGTCCAGGGCACGTTCCTCTTTTCCACTGATGCGCCATCGGTACCCGCGTCCGTCGCGGATGCCGACTTCCCATCAGCGGCGCATCCACGGGCGATCCTCGAGTCGCAGTTCCTCTCTATCCGCTCGCGCATCGCTGCGATCCTCCCGCCCGACGCGCCTCCTCTCCAACGGCTCGTGCTCTCTGGCGGGTCGTCCGCGAACGCGGTGATCCGGCAGGCGGCCGCGGACGTGTTTGGGATGCGCGTGTTCGTGGCAGGCAAGGAGGGGGCGGCGGAGGGCGGCGCACAGCTCGCGCGGTTCGCGTGGTGGCGCGCGGAGAACGGTGGCTCCGGGTCGTTTGAGGAGATGCGCGCGAACGACGGCGAGGGCGTGCGCATGAAGTGCGTCGCGGAGCCGGACTGGGCGCGCGAGGCTGTCTACAGGGGGCTGGTCGAGGCGTATCGGGCGTGCGAGGCGGAGGTGAGTGGGCAGTCGTTCGCGTCGTAAGTGAGAGCTAGCCGAGCGCGGGTGGGCGTCTGCACTCGGAGCGCGTGCGCCTGCGGCTGCGTCGAGTGCAGAAGTACCAGCTGGAATGCTTGAGAAAGGACGTGTGGAGGGCTGTAAAGGTGCCGAAGGGCGTGGCGGGCTGTAAAGGTGTCGAAGGGTGTCGTCGTCTTCGTGTGGCGGGCTGTAAGGGTGCAAGGTGTCGAAGGTGGGTCTCGGGCGGAGGCTGACCAGCAGGTGAGCGAGTTCAGCATGTGCAAGTCGTAGCATCGAAATACGTTGTACACGACGCAGACAAGGTATATACAATCGATTGACCTCCATCCGACGCGAGCTCGAACTCCGGCGTCCGACTGTCTCCCCTCCTCCCCTCCGGTCTCGCCGCGAAATGAGCATCACAGGTGTGTCTGCTACCGTGTGCATCTCGAAAGAACCCTCACTGAGTCCTCGTCGGTCGACTGCAATTCTGCACTAGCAGCTCGCCTTCTCGCGTACCGAGCACGAGTCTCGATTCCGAGCACCCACCCGACTCGCCGGCGACAGATGAGACCTGGTAAGTACATGGATCCGCGCTGGCCGCGTGCATTCGGTACCAAGCTGCTCCTCCGAGGTGCGCTCCTCATTTCGAGCACCCCCGTCAGCGACCGCGCAGGCTCAGTGTATGTGCGTACCGTGCGTGACACCGCGCTGGACCGGGCCCGGCTCAGTTCATGTGTGTACCGTGCACGACATGGTCAACGGTAGCCCGTCGACGCTACGCTTGACCGGGGACGGGCTCGCCGCAAGCGTACCTTGCGCCCACGTGAACGCGGTACCAAACTGCTCCCCTGCACGTGGATATATTGTGTGTGTACCATGCATAGCCAACGGTCACAGCGAACCTTCTCCAAAGGCCGCCCGAGACGAGCCCATTGAACATCTCAGATGGACGCTACGCTTGACCGAGCCTGGGCTCAGCGCAAGCGTATCATCCATCCAAGTGAGCAGAGGACACGGAGATGGGGGTTCGCCGCAGACGCGAAGCACTACGAACGAGGAAATACTGGAACACAACGTCATAAAAACAATACGGGATGAACGCTTACTATGTGTTCGTCCTCACAGCTTTACCGTCACGAACGATGGGTGGCTCACCTCCAAGCCTCGCAAGCACGACCCCGAGGTGCCCCAGATTCCCCCGCCGCGTTCTGCGATCGGTATGGGTCCCATCCCACTCTCGATACCCGCAGGTGATTCATCACCTTACAAAGGTTGCGCGCGTGGTTTCCCCGCTCCCGGCAGCGAGTCGTTGGACGACGATTTGGACGACGAGGACTTCCCGCGTGTGCAGGACATTCACAACATCTGGGACGATGAGAGGGCGGCTGCGGGGAGAGACGACGATGACGATGTCGACAAGGACAACTTCATCGTGAGGTCCTCGTGTGTTCGAGCACACACACCGAGCCCCGCCAGCGACCGACGAGGCTCGGGGTCTGTACCATGCATGGCCGCATCCGGATCAAGCACATCGGACCCACATGAATCCGGTACCAAGCTGCCCCTCGCACATGATTCCGAGGTGAGTCCCTCATATGTTTGAGTACGCACACTGAGCCTCGCACGCAACCGACGAGGCTCGGTGTGTGTGGGTACCGTGTATGGCAGCCACCAACGTAGATGACGTGAATCCCATCCGGAAGAAGCTCGACGCTACGGCACGCGTGTACCCTCGACCGCCGGGCCCGGACTCGGTCACCTGCCGCGAGCGTACCACGGACAGCAATGGGAACAGGACATAGACCTGTTCGGAGTGCCGACGACATGCTACGAGCATGTCCTAGCCGCATTCGAAGCAGGGGACGAGGGCGATCGTATGCTACGCCGCGGACAGCTCTAATGGACACTCGAGATGACAAGATACTCACCTCTCGCACATCCATCTCCGAGTTGACCAGTGTCGAGTTCGAACACGACCACCGACCGATCGCCTACAGCACCATCAGGATCCATGTGACACGGACGAGCAACAGGAGGGTGCGTACCGTTTCAGTAACTCGGAGATGTACTCGTCGTAGCACGAGGATCGACACCGCAAGACAGAGGCTGGGAGTACCATAGGGGAGGGCGGAGGAATGCTGTCGTCGTGGACGTGGCAGAAAGAAAGGTGGGAGATTTGCGGTCGTGCGACCGTCACGCTCGCTCTAACATATGTTACTACTAAGCGAGAGCAGAGTCTTGACGCTCGGACTAACCCCAAATCAAATCTGGGCACACTCTCACACGGGCTCGCTTCCCTTACGCCCCTCCCGCCGCATCGCTCTGGAAGACTTATATGATCGCCGCCTGGCAGTCCGACGACAAGAATGTGACGACTGAGTCGTCAGTGCGTTCTGCACCGGTGTGTACCGAACACAAATTGCGAGCATGATATGGAATAACACCGTCATCTCCGACATGAATACCGACCGTGTACCTAGTCCGACCACTCCGACTCGATCGGGTCCGACGGCATCAGCTCAGCACGCCGCTGGGCACGTCGCTCCTCCTCGTCACTGAACTCGCTGATAGACGACACGGAGTCCTCCTCCTCCTCCGCCTCCGCCTCCATCTCCGGTGTGATGATCAACGCGGACTTGGGCATCTTGCGGTTAAGGCCATGTGGGTTCCTCACCGGACGCTCCCGCTGAGCTCCACAATCCGGCCGGACTGGAGTCTTCTTGCGGACGTGACCCGCATTGCCGTTCCCGCTGCTACCGCCGTTCAGGCTGCCGTCGTCGTCGTCGTCGTCGTCGTCGGTACAGCCCACGGCTGCGAGAAGACGGTCGATGGCTGCAGCCCGGCGCTCCTCCTCGGACACGCGTTCGAACCGCATCTGGCCGTCCTCCCAGAGCGCGACGAGGTGGCCGATCCGCGCACTCCCGGTGATGTCGCTCAGGTTTGCGAGCTTCCATCTCTGCGGGAAGCCGACGAGCTTGAGGCCGTACTTCTCGTAGACGTGCTTGTAGTAGCCCTCTTGCGTCCAATGCATTTGTGCATCCGGGTCTCCGGAGAGCAGGACTGAGGACCGGTGTCAGGACAAGCGTGGGGATGAACAGGTAGGACTCACCGAGAGTGTCTTTCATGTCCTTGCGCAGTGCGCCCCGCATTCCTAGCTCCCGGCGCGAGTAGCCTGTGGACCGTAGAGTCTGTCCCAGAGAAAGACCCATTGTGGTGAACTTGAAGGGGGTGATATAGAAGTGCAGATGAGGAGAACAAAGTCGGGGAGGGAGTGAGTTGTGCGACTCCGTAGTGGTGGTAGAGTTCTCGGAGACGATGTAGTGGTGGTAGAGCTCCAACTCGGAGAGCTCGAACGACAACTCGACAAAGTCCAAGCCTTCCTCCATGGTGCATTACTTACCGCTCGACAGTCAGCAGTTGCTCGGTGGGGCAGTGCCTTGTTGGCTGTAAGTCCATTGTCGGAACATAGATCCGTCGCTTCAAGCAATGTGACATGGTGATAGTAGAGTGCGGTACGCGGTGGAGATCTACTCTAATATTTGAGTTAAACAACCGACTCATTGCACACTTCTTCCCGCTTTCTCTCGCTCATGAATGGTGTCCCCTTGAAATTGAAAGACACACCCTCCCTGGGCCAGTGCAGTGAGGCGCAGGACGTCTCTGAAGCAGTCATGCTTGAAGCAGACTCCACCGAGCTGAGCTCAAGAGTGCAGTCATTCATGCAGATCTCATCTCGCTCAAGCAATTCTGCCAAGCGGTCCAGACACATACGAGTTGAAATTCTCCTAGCCGAGTGGTACGCACTCGATCTGGGGATGATCTCTCCACGGCCCGGCTCTATCGACATCCACAGTCCCGGTACCGAGCTTGAGCACCGTCAGCCTACTTCCTGTGAGTCTATAAGCACCTCAAGAAGAACCTCGCCATTCTTCTCAAGTAAATCTCTGCAGAAATCAGGGTCTCCGAGCTCATGCTAATGATGGAGTCCATGAACTGGAATGAGTACAGGAATATCCTTACGGACCACACAAGCGATAATAAGTCTGTTCCCACCGCGTCGCCCGTAGCTAGCACCTTCTAGTTTGATATTCAAGTTCAATTTTCTAGCACGACAGAGTTCTCAGCTGACTCCACCGGAACTCGCCACAGGCAGCATGGTGCGACGGCGTCGGAAGCTTGCGAACGGCCGATGCACCCCGAAACCACACCCGACTTGATGGGACTAATGTGAATTGGCGACGCGGCACCCAGCCTTCTGACGGCTCTACGTCCACCTCGAGCTTGCGGCTCCAACACGACGTTGTGTCGGAAACGAGATGCGCCGCTCGGGGAACTCGGAAGCCGGGCAGTCCATCGCATTGCTCTGTATACATGCATTCAATTTCTCGAGAACAAGGGATGACATGGAGTCGTATGAGTGCACAAGGTACAGATGGGCTAGGGTCTGCGCTGCGCCGCTCGCGCCGCTCATACGGCTCTCATCAAGGGTCCTGCGTACTTGGTATCAATCGTGCGGGACGGCGCCCGACGCTAGCCTGAGAGTGTCCATGATCGCATGCGTCGGGTATGCTACGCGCAGAGAAATTGCCAGCGCCGAGTCCCGACGGCCGATGTTCGCATGACCCCACCCGCAGGCTGGCGGTGCGCACGGACCATCCTGCGTCCTATAAATCCTGCGAGAGGACGGACGGTCCTGCACTCACCCCATGGCACCTGTCTTCTCCTCCTCGCGCTCCCCTCTCTCCGATTCCTCCCTGCCATGTCGTCGTTGCATGTTGCGATCAGTAGTCGGGTATGTCAGACGGCTGTAGCACACACTTCGTACTGACGAGACTGCCAGACGTCACCCTGTCGATCAGCCTCCAACGCACTGTTCAGCATATGGTACGTCACTCACCGTTTGCGCATGCTGCTGTGCTGACGTTTGGTGATCCCCTGAACAGCGCGGCGAGCTATTAAGCTACCGGTTTCGAACCCAGAGACGACGGTACGTGCGCGCAGTCGGGTATGTCGGACGGCAGTGGCGAAACCTTGTAATAACGCGGTTGTTAGATGTCAGAGCATGGACGCCTCATCCCGTTGATCAGCTTCCATGTGAGCCCACTGTTCAGTACATAGTACGTCATTTACCATCCGCGCAAGCTGCCGTGCTGACATTCGATCCTCTGAGCAGCGCGGCGAGCTACCGAGCTACCGGTATCGAATGCAGAGAAGACGGTACGTGCGCGCAGCCTTTCAGAGCCAGCTGGGCAGGTTCTGACGTCCACTCTCCAGTGTGGCGCTCGCCGCACCGTTCCCTTGCCATTCCACGTCATGCAGACGAGGTCCCTGGACCGAGTCGGACGTCCCCGGCAGCCGGTACCCTCTATGCTCGGTCGACGGTCGACGCGAGGCCACGGCGACACGCACACATGTGTCATCGAGACCTGCCTGGTCGACCTGCGAGACTGATGGTACCGCCGGCAACGCCGCGTGATTTCACGCTGATCAGCTCAGTCTATGTAGTATGCGCCGCTCGCGGAGGGCGGTCGCCGGTACGTACGGCGTCGGTAGAATGCGGCCGAGTCAGGTCTCACGGTCTCCCGTTCGCTAGACCCAGCACTCAGGCTGTGCGTGACGACGTGTGCGTATGGAGCTGGGGCAGCTGGACCCCGCGCTGCGAACGGCGAGATCGACGGTGACGTGTTGACTGTCGACGGCCCGCACGCCTGCTTGAACGCCTTGGGGATGCCTGTCGCTGCCGGTACGGCGGTAATTCGTGCGGATGACGTTCAAGTTCGTTTTGTGGTAGCGTAAGAGTGAGCTTACCGTGCAATCTTGTGAGCCGTGAGGAACGACTGGTCTTGGAAGGTGGATCACGGGTGTAGATGGAGGGACACGTGCCGCGCGTGGTTTTCTCCACAGATCTCACTGTCACTGTCAGGTCGCAGACGGAGCGGTCGCAACGCAGGTGGCGTCAGAAGGGCGACAGGAAGGGTGCGGAGGCAGGGATGACGGGCAGACTATAGCAGTGTTGGGAGCGTGGATGGGGTGTTTATCCAGTCGTGTAGTGCAGAGCGTCGCGCATGTTAATCACGTACCGTCGAATGACAAGCTTTGTCGCTTTGTTCCCATGCCGAGCGTAGCGATCGACACAGAGTCATCCCGGGAGCGAATGGATCGTCGACGTGGAGCAAGAGGAATCGGCCGTCGTACTAACAGAGCACACTTACCTCAATGGCGCAGACGACGGCGGATTGGAAGTCGTACCATTCAAGTTGAGTGCGGGTCTTGTCCCGGCTCACGAGAACTGTGCGGCGGGTTCAGCTCGACTCTTGACACTGGGCAGACATGCTGCGACCGCATCCTTAGACAGACCGTCGGCCTGTGCACGCACCGTACTACCGTGTCTATCCTGCACCAGACAGACACCGCCCCATGCACCCGTATCGCTGTTAACACCACGTCCGTTAGAACAGACCAGGCTGCACACAAGAGCTGGCTTACCGCTTTCAGCTGAATGACACACTCGCCGCCCGATCATCTCGAGCTTCGATTGAAAGGTATCCGGTGGGCAGACTCCCTCGTCCAACGTCGCCATGCACAGCGCACTTTGCGCTGCGCTGACACGGCGGCCCGGACGGTAGGGGGTGGTCCGGGATGGTGCACTGTCAACGGAGAGGTACGTATCCGTGTGAGCAGCTGTGTGGTCTCGCCGCACGGGGAGGTACTTCGCACTAATGCGGCGTGACCGCTCAGCTGAGCATGATCCTTGCGGATCTGTAGTTCGCGACTGGCCGTCTGAATGAGGCCATCGGTTCCTGACTAGTGTCGGTAAGTATGCATGCGCGGTCTGAGAACTAGCACTCACCTTTCATCTGTAGCCCTCGGCAAAGTCGGGCAGCACGCCGTCTGTGTTGAGCGATGAAAATCGCTCCGAGTTGTCCAGGGGGAAAGCTCAGCGCCCGGAGGTGGAAGAGGGCGGCGTGATGTCGGGCACGGTGCCCTTGAAAGCACAGGGCGCGCGGCTCGCGGTCGTGGCCAAGACATGTAGCACGTTTCCTTGGGATGGAGTGGAAGCAGACTCGGAGCGCAGACTTGTATCGCTGCGGCCGGGCAGAGATGCGGTAGTTGTCGACTTGGAGCTGTGTCCCGGGACGACTTGGAGGCCCAGCACGGACAGGGAGCTGCTCAGGTCGCCGTGGGCTTGTCCGAGTCGTAGTAGCAGTGAGCAATGGCCGTGCTCGCGGGACGCGTCCGTGTGTGCTTACCGTGCTACTAGTAGTCATTAATGGCTGCTCACGAGAGGGTGTATGCACAACTGAAGGTCGCCTGGAGGACGGCTCAGGGCGAGCGCCGAGGGCAGGTCGAAGCGGGGTTCGCGCGTGAGGCCTGCCTGGCGCACCGGAGGGCGCAGAGCTGCCACTGGGGAGACTGTACATACGTGCGCAGCGACCGTCCTCTGATCAGCCGGGCGCGAGGAGACGGAGTGAGGAAAGGGAGACTTACTGAGTAGCGGCGCGTGCCACATGCGCGCTTGGGACGCGTCGCGGATGACGGCGGCGTCTCCCCGTTCCCACGGTGCTCCTCTCGATGCTGGCCCTGCGCTGGCAGCTGCTGATCGATATCTCTCCTCCTCGCCCAGGCTCGCGGCCTCCCAGCAGCGGCCGCGATCGCCAACGTCAACTGAGCAAGCACTCATGCAAGCACTCATGCAAGCATTCCAGTGGCCGTCCCGCACTTTCTCCGTCGGGGACTTGCGGGGGGAGCATCCAGACCGTTCCGTCGTTCGAACACACACCGGTCCGCGGCCAGCCATGCACCCATTTTCTTGTGAGCTCGTATAAAGACCCCGCCATGGCCCTCTCGCGATATCCCCATCCCATCCCAGCCACCATGTCTTCTCACATCGACGATCCCCTCTTCCTCGGCCTCGATCTGTCTACTCAGGGCCTCAAGGCCGTCCTCATCGACGCGGACGGCGTGCTCGTCCACGAATCGTCTGTCAACTTCGACCGCGACCTCCCCTCTTATGGCACCACCAACGGCGCCATCAAGGGGCCCGACCCGGGCGAGGTCACTTCGCCTGTCCGCATGTGGCTCGATGCGTACGACCTCATCCTCGAGCGCATGCGCGCGGCCGGTGTCGACTTCTCTCGCATCCTAGGCATCTCGGGCGACGGACAGGTGAGCTTTCTACGCAGATCCATCTGTCGCATGTAGCTCAACGAGCTGCACAAGCAACACGGCTCCGTGTACTGGTCCGAGGACGCAGAACGTCTCCTCGCGTCGCTCGACTCGACTCGCCCACTCGCGGAACAGCTCGCGCCCACAGCGTTCTCCCTCCCACGCGCTCCCATCTGGCAGGACTCGTCGACTACACGAGAATGTCGTGAGCTCGAGGATGCCATCGGCGGCCCGCAGGCTCTTGCCGACCTCACTGGAAGCAGGGCGTACGAACGCTTCACGGCAAATCAAATCTCTCGGGTGCGTATCCTCCGTTATACTCTATGTGGGAGGTCAGAGTTGCGATCGGCGATCTTCAGGCCAATCGCGGTCTCTTTTGCATCGCAGAATCGCGGATCCTGAGGCCTGATCCTTGCGACGCTGACGACCTTCGACAAGGTCACTCATCGCGCGTCGACCGAGATCCCAGACAGCATCCCAATGTCTGTTCGTCGAAAGGCAATGTTCGAGCTTGATCTTTGTTTTGGACTACCCAGAATCTTCTCGACATTCCCTCTAGAATCGAGCCCAAACCGCTTACTCTGCTGCCTCCCCAGTCAGAGTAGGTGATTTTGGCTCGGAATTTGGTGACGCGTCGTCCATAGAACCGCCTTCGAATTTGTTATTTGCGGGCAGCGATTTTGAGCGACATCGGCAAAGGCTCCTCCAGTAGAATCTGCTTCAGAAGCTGTCCACTCTGTTCCCCGCTATTTAGTGGGGGTCGGAGTCGAGCCTTTGAGGTGGATGGGCTCGGATTATCGAGGTGTCATCCCCAGAATTGTGAGGTTCTAATGCCGAGATGGTCGTTCTACGTTGGCTTCAAGCGCTTTGCGCTTGTACAGCAGGATGTCGAGAAGTCGAACACCCATTCTGACTCTCACTCTCGCACTTTCCCGTCTTCCGATGCCATTCCGCCATGGGTTTATTCTGGTCTCCAAGTCAATCCTACTCCACACTCTTGCTAATCCTTGCATAGATTCGTCGCATCTTTCCGGATGCATACCGCGCAACGGCCCGTATCTCCCTAGTCTCCTCATTCATGCCGTCTCTATTCCTCGGTTCTATCGCGCCGATCGAAGTCTCGGACGCAAGCGGCATGAATCTTATGGACGTCCTTACATGCAAGTGGGACGAGCGGTTGCTTGTCGCGGCAGGCGGTCCGGAGTTGCGCGCAAAGATCGGCCCCGAGCCCGCTCCTGGCGGCGAGTTCCTGGGCACGATCCACCCTTACTGGGTACAGCGTTGGGGCTTCAACCCGGGTGAGTGCGTACGTTGTACATGTGATGCACAGCAGGCTGATGCCCTCCCAGACTGCGCCATCGCTCCGTTCACGGGAGACAATCCGGCGACAGTAGTCGCGCTGTCGACACCCGGAGATGCGATTCTCTCCCTCGGCACGTCGACCACCCTCCTCCTCTCGATACCCCCGGCGGAGACCGCGCCGAAGCGGTTCACCACGTCTCACCTGCTCTCGCACCCCACGACGCAGGACGCGCACATCGCGATGCTCTGCTACAAGAACGGCGCCCTCGCACGCGAGCAGGTGCGGGATCAGTACGCGGACGGCCACTGGACGCGGTTCAACGAGCTCGTCGAGCAGCGCCCGGCGGGCAACGGTGGCCTTATGGGCTTCTACTTTCCGCTCCCCGAGATCATCCCGCCGAACGTCCAGGGCACGTTCCTCTTTTCCACTGATGCGCCATCGGTACCCGCGTCCGTCGCGGATGCCGACTTCCCATCAGCGGCGCATCCACGGGCGATCCTCGAGTCGCAGTTCCTCTCTATCCGCTCGCGCATCGCTGCGATCCTCCCGCCCGACGCGCCTCCTCTCCAACGGCTCGTGCTCTCTGGCGGGTCGTCCGCGAACGCGGTGATCCGGCAGGCGGCCGCGGACGTGTTTGGGATGCGCGTGTTCGTGGCAGGCAAGGAGGGGGCGGCGGAGGGCGGCGCACAGCTCGCGCGGTTCGCGTGGTGGCGCGCGGAGAACGGTGGCTCCGGGTCGTTTGAGGAGATGCGCGCGAACGACGGCGAGGGCGTGCGCATGAAGTGCGTCGCGGAGCCGGACTGGGCGCGCGAGGCTGTCTACAGGGGGCTGGTCGAGGCGTATCGGGCGTGCGAGGCGGAGGTGAGTGGGCAGTCGTTCGCGTCGTAAGTGAGAGCTAGCCGAGCGCGGGTGGGCGTCTGCACTCGGAGCGCGTGCGCCTGCGGCTGCGTCGAGTGCAGAAGTACCAGCTGGAATGCTTGAGAAAGGACGTGTGGAGGGCTGTAAAGGTGCCGAAGGGCGTGGCGGGCTGTAAAGGTGTCGAAGGGTGTCGTCGTCTTCGTGTGGCGGGCTGTAAGGGTGCAAGGTGTCGAAGGTGGGTCTCGGGCGGAGGCTGACCAGCAGGTGAGCGAGTTCAGCATGTGCAAGTCGTAGCATCGAAATACGTTGTACACGACGCAGACAAGGTATATACAATCGATTGACCTCCATCCGACGCGAGCTCGAACTCCGGCGTCCGACTGTCTCCCCTCCTCCCCTCCGGTCTCGCCGCGAAATGAGCATCACAGGTGTGTCTGCTACCGTGTGCATCTCGAAAGAACCCTCACTGAGTCCTCGTCGGTCGACTGCAATTCTGCACTAGCAGCTCGCCTTCTCGCGTACCGAGCACGAGTCTCGATTCCGAGCACCCACCCGACTCGCCGGCGACAGATGAGACCTGGTAAGTACATGGATCCGCGCTGGCCGCGTGCATTCGGTACCAAGCTGCTCCTCCGAGGTGCGCTCCTCATTTCGAGCACCCCCGTCAGCGACCGCGCAGGCTCAGTGTATGTGCGTACCGTGCGTGACACCGCGCTGGACCGGGCCCGGCTCAGTTCATGTGTGTACCGTGCACGACATGGTCAACGGTAGCCCGTCGACGCTACGCTTGACCGGGGACGGGCTCGCCGCAAGCGTACCTTGCGCCCACGTGAACGCGGTACCAAACTGCTCCCCTGCACGTGGATATATTGTGTGTGTACCATGCATAGCCAACGGTCACAGCGAACCTTCTCCAAAGGCCGCCCGAGACGAGCCCATTGAACATCTCAGATGGACGCTACGCTTGACCGAGCCTGGGCTCAGCGCAAGCGTATCATCCATCCAAGTGAGCAGAGGACACGGAGATGGGGGTTCGCCGCAGACGCGAAGCACTACGAACGAGGAAATACTGGAACACAACGTCATAAAAACAATACGGGATGAACGCTTACTATGTGTTCGTCCTCACAGCTTTACCGTCACGAACGATGGGTGGCTCACCTCCAAGCCTCGCAAGCACGACCCCGAGGTGCCCCAGATTCCCCCGCCGCGTTCTGCGATCGGTATGGGTCCCATCCCACTCTCGATACCCGCAGGTGATTCATCACCTTACAAAGGTTGCGCGCGTGGTTTCCCCGCTCCCGGCAGCGAGTCGTTGGACGACGATTTGGACGACGAGGACTTCCCGCGTGTGCAGGACATTCACAACATCTGGGACGATGAGAGGGCGGCTGCGGGGAGAGACGACGATGACGATGTCGACAAGGACAACTTCATCGTGAGGTCCTCGTGTGTTCGAGCACACACACCGAGCCCCGCCAGCGACCGACGAGGCTCGGGGTCTGTACCATGCATGGCCGCATCCGGATCAAGCACATCGGACCCACATGAATCCGGTACCAAGCTGCCCCTCGCACATGATTCCGAGGTGAGTCCCTCATATGTTTGAGTACGCACACTGAGCCTCGCACGCAACCGACGAGGCTCGGTGTGTGTGGGTACCGTGTATGGCAGCCACCAACGTAGATGACGTGAATCCCATCCGGAAGAAGCTCGACGCTACGGCACGCGTGTACCCTCGACCGCCGGGCCCGGACTCGGTCACCTGCCGCGAGCGTACCACGGACAGCAATGGGAACAGGACATAGACCTGTTCGGAGTGCCGACGACATGCTACGAGCATGTCCTAGCCGCATTCGAAGCAGGGGACGAGGGCGATCGTATGCTACGCCGCGGACAGCTCTAATGGACACTCGAGATGACAAGATACTCACCTCTCGCACATCCATCTCCGAGTTGACCAGTGTCGAGTTCGAACACGACCACCGACCGATCGCCTACAGCACCATCAGGATCCATGTGACACGGACGAGCAACAGGAGGGTGCGTACCGTTTCAGTAACTCGGAGATGTACTCGTCGTAGCACGAGGATCGACACCGCAAGACAGAGGCTGGGAGTACCATAGGGGAGGGCGGAGGAATGCTGTCGTCGTGGACGTGGCAGAAAGAAAGGTGGGAGATTTGCGGTCGTGCGACCGTCACGCTCGCTCTAACATATGTTACTACTAAGCGAGAGCAGAGTCTTGACGCTCGGACTAACCCCAAATCAAATCTGGGCACACTCTCACACGGGCTCGCTTCCCTTACGCCCCTCCCGCCGCATCGCTCTGGAAGACTTATATGATCGCCGCCTGGCAGTCCGACGACAAGAATGTGACGACTGAGTCGTCAGTGCGTTCTGCACCGGTGTGTACCGAACACAAATTGCGAGCATGATATGGAATAACACCGTCATCTCCGACATGAATACCGACCGTGTACCTAGTCCGACCACTCCGACTCGATCGGGTCCGACGGCATCAGCTCAGCACGCCGCTGGGCACGTCGCTCCTCCTCGTCACTGAACTCGCTGATAGACGACACGGAGTCCTCCTCCTCCTCCGCCTCCGCCTCCATCTCCGGTGTGATGATCAACGCGGACTTGGGCATCTTGCGGTTAAGGCCATGTGGGTTCCTCACCGGACGCTCCCGCTGAGCTCCACAATCCGGCCGGACTGGAGTCTTCTTGCGGACGTGACCCGCATTGCCGTTCCCGCTGCTACCGCCGTTCAGGCTGCCGTCGTCGTCGTCGTCGTCGTCGTCGGTACAGCCCACGGCTGCGAGAAGACGGTCGATGGCTGCAGCCCGGCGCTCCTCCTCGGACACGCGTTCGAACCGCATCTGGCCGTCCTCCCAGAGCGCGACGAGGTGGCCGATCCGCGCACTCCCGGTGATGTCGCTCAGGTTTGCGAGCTTCCATCTCTGCGGGAAGCCGACGAGCTTGAGGCCGTACTTCTCGTAGACGTGCTTGTAGTAGCCCTCTTGCGTCCAATGCATTTGTGCATCCGGGTCTCCGGAGAGCAGGACTGAGGACCGGTGTCAGGACAAGCGTGGGGATGAACAGGTAGGACTCACCGAGAGTGTCTTTCATGTCCTTGCGCAGTGCGCCCCGCATTCCTAGCTCCCGGCGCGAGTAGCCTGTGGACCGTAGAGTCTGTCCCAGAGAAAGACCCATTGTGGTGAACTTGAAGGGGGTGATATAGAAGTGCAGATGAGGAGAACAAAGTCGGGGAGGGAGTGAGTTGTGCGACTCCGTAGTGGTGGTAGAGTTCTCGGAGACGATGTAGTGGTGGTAGAGCTCCAACTCGGAGAGCTCGAACGACAACTCGACAAAGTCCAAGCCTTCCTCCATGGTGCATTACTTACCGCTCGACAGTCAGCAGTTGCTCGGTGGGGCAGTGCCTTGTTGGCTGTAAGTCCATTGTCGGAACATAGATCCGTCGCTTCAAGCAATGTGACATGGTGATAGTAGAGTGCGGTACGCGGTGGAGATCTACTCTAATATTTGAGTTAAACAACCGACTCATTGCACACTTCTTCCCGCTTTCTCTCGCTCATGAATGGTGTCCCCTTGAAATTGAAAGACACACCCTCCCTGGGCCAGTGCAGTGAGGCGCAGGACGTCTCTGAAGCAGTCATGCTTGAAGCAGACTCCACCGAGCTGAGCTCAAGAGTGCAGTCATTCATGCAGATCTCATCTCGCTCAAGCAATTCTGCCAAGCGGTCCAGACACATACGAGTTGAAATTCTCCTAGCCGAGTGGTACGCACTCGATCTGGGGATGATCTCTCCACGGCCCGGCTCTATCGACATCCACAGTCCCGGTACCGAGCTTGAGCACCGTCAGCCTACTTCCTGTGAGTCTATAAGCACCTCAAGAAGAACCTCGCCATTCTTCTCAAGTAAATCTCTGCAGAAATCAGGGTCTCCGAGCTCATGCTAATGATGGAGTCCATGAACTGGAATGAGTACAGGAATATCCTTACGGACCACACAAGCGATAATAAGTCTGTTCCCACCGCGTCGCCCGTAGCTAGCACCTTCTAGTTTGATATTCAAGTTCAATTTTCTAGCACGACAGAGTTCTCAGCTGACTCCACCGGAACTCGCCACAGGCAGCATGGTGCGACGGCGTCGGAAGCTTGCGAACGGCCGATGCACCCCGAAACCACACCCGACTTGATGGGACTAATGTGAATTGGCGACGCGGCACCCAGCCTTCTGACGGCTCTACGTCCACCTCGAGCTTGCGGCTCCAACACGACGTTGTGTCGGAAACGAGATGCGCCGCTCGGGGAACTCGGAAGCCGGGCAGTCCATCGCATTGCTCTGTATACATGCATTCAATTTCTCGAGAACAAGGGATGACATGGAGTCGTATGAGTGCACAAGGTACAGATGGGCTAGGGTCTGCGCTGCGCCGCTCGCGCCGCTCATACGGCTCTCATCAAGGGTCCTGCGTACTTGGTATCAATCGTGCGGGACGGCGCCCGACGCTAGCCTGAGAGTGTCCATGATCGCATGCGTCGGGTATGCTACGCGCAGAGAAATTGCCAGCGCCGAGTCCCGACGGCCGATGTTCGCATGACCCCACCCGCAGGCTGGCGGTGCGCACGGACCATCCTGCGTCCTATAAATCCTGCGAGAGGACGGACGGTCCTGCACTCACCCCATGGCACCTGTCTTCTCCTCCTCGCGCTCCCCTCTCTCCGATTCCTCCCTGCCATGTCGTCGTTGCATGTTGCGATCAGTAGTCGGGTATGTCAGACGGCTGTAGCACACACTTCGTACTGACGAGACTGCCAGACGTCACCCTGTCGATCAGCCTCCAACGCACTGTTCAGCATATGGTACGTCACTCACCGTTTGCGCATGCTGCTGTGCTGACGTTTGGTGATCCCCTGAACAGCGCGGCGAGCTATTAAGCTACCGGTTTCGAACCCAGAGACGACGGTACGTGCGCGCAGTCGGGTATGTCGGACGGCAGTGGCGAAACCTTGTAATAACGCGGTTGTTAGATGTCAGAGCATGGACGCCTCATCCCGTTGATCAGCTTCCATGTGAGCCCACTGTTCAGTACATAGTACGTCATTTACCATCCGCGCAAGCTGCCGTGCTGACATTCGATCCTCTGAGCAGCGCGGCGAGCTACCGAGCTACCGGTATCGAATGCAGAGAAGACGGTACGTGCGCGCAGCCTTTCAGAGCCAGCTGGGCAGGTTCTGACGTCCACTCTCCAGTGTGGCGCTCGCCGCACCGTTCCCTTGCCATTCCACGTCATGCAGACGAGGTCCCTGGACCGAGTCGGACGTCCCCGGCAGCCGGTACCCTCTATGCTCGGTCGACGGTCGACGCGAGGCCACGGCGACACGCACACATGTGTCATCGAGACCTGCCTGGTCGACCTGCGAGACTGATGGTACCGCCGGCAACGCCGCGTGATTTCACGCTGATCAGCTCAGTCTATGTAGTATGCGCCGCTCGCGGAGGGCGGTCGCCGGTACGTACGGCGTCGGTAGAATGCGGCCGAGTCAGGTCTCACGGTCTCCCGTTCGCTAGACCCAGCACTCAGGCTGTGCGTGACGACGTGTGCGTATGGAGCTGGGGCAGCTGGACCCCGCGCTGCGAACGGCGAGATCGACGGTGACGTGTTGACTGTCGACGGCCCGCACGCCTGCTTGAACGCCTTGGGGATGCCTGTCGCTGCCGGTACGGCGGTAATTCGTGCGGATGACGTTCAAGTTCGTTTTGTGGTAGCGTAAGAGTGAGCTTACCGTGCAATCTTGTGAGCCGTGAGGAACGACTGGTCTTGGAAGGTGGATCACGGGTGTAGATGGAGGGACACGTGCCGCGCGTGGTTTTCTCCACAGATCTCACTGTCACTGTCAGGTCGCAGACGGAGCGGTCGCAACGCAGGTGGCGTCAGAAGGGCGACAGGAAGGGTGCGGAGGCAGGGATGACGGGCAGACTATAGCAGTGTTGGGAGCGTGGATGGGGTGTTTATCCAGTCGTGTAGTGCAGAGCGTCGCGCATGTTAATCACGTACCGTCGAATGACAAGCTTTGTCGCTTTGTTCCCATGCCGAGCGTAGCGATCGACACAGAGTCATCCCGGGAGCGAATGGATCGTCGACGTGGAGCAAGAGGAATCGGCCGTCGTACTAACAGAGCACACTTACCTCAATGGCGCAGACGACGGCGGATTGGAAGTCGTACCATTCAAGTTGAGTGCGGGTCTTGTCCCGGCTCACGAGAACTGTGCGGCGGGTTCAGCTCGACTCTTGACACTGGGCAGACATGCTGCGACCGCATCCTTAGACAGACCGTCGGCCTGTGCACGCACCGTACTACCGTGTCTATCCTGCACCAGACAGACACCGCCCCATGCACCCGTATCGCTGTTAACACCACGTCCGTTAGAACAGACCAGGCTGCACACAAGAGCTGGCTTACCGCTTTCAGCTGAATGACACACTCGCCGCCCGATCATCTCGAGCTTCGATTGAAAGGTATCCGGTGGGCAGACTCCCTCGTCCAACGTCGCCATGCACAGCGCACTTTGCGCTGCGCTGACACGGCGGCCCGGACGGTAGGGGGTGGTCCGGGATGGTGCACTGTCAACGGAGAGGTACGTATCCGTGTGAGCAGCTGTGTGGTCTCGCCGCACGGGGAGGTACTTCGCACTAATGCGGCGTGACCGCTCAGCTGAGCATGATCCTTGCGGATCTGTAGTTCGCGACTGGCCGTCTGAATGAGGCCATCGGTTCCTGACTAGTGTCGGTAAGTATGCATGCGCGGTCTGAGAACTAGCACTCACCTTTCATCTGTAGCCCTCGGCAAAGTCGGGCAGCACGCCGTCTGTGTTGAGCGATGAAAATCGCTCCGAGTTGTCCAGGGGGAAAGCTCAGCGCCCGGAGGTGGAAGAGGGCGGCGTGATGTCGGGCACGGTGCCCTTGAAAGCACAGGGCGCGCGGCTCGCGGTCGTGGCCAAGACATGTAGCACGTTTCCTTGGGATGGAGTGGAAGCAGACTCGGAGCGCAGACTTGTATCGCTGCGGCCGGGCAGAGATGCGGTAGTTGTCGACTTGGAGCTGTGTCCCGGGACGACTTGGAGGCCCAGCACGGACAGGGAGCTGCTCAGGTCGCCGTGGGCTTGTCCGAGTCGTAGTAGCAGTGAGCAATGGCCGTGCTCGCGGGACGCGTCCGTGTGTGCTTACCGTGCTACTAGTAGTCATTAATGGCTGCTCACGAGAGGGTGTATGCACAACTGAAGGTCGCCTGGAGGACGGCTCAGGGCGAGCGCCGAGGGCAGGTCGAAGCGGGGTTCGCGCGTGAGGCCTGCCTGGCGCACCGGAGGGCGCAGAGCTGCCACTGGGGAGACTGTACATACGTGCGCAGCGACCGTCCTCTGATCAGCCGGGCGCGAGGAGACGGAGTGAGGAAAGGGAGACTTACTGAGTAGCGGCGCGTGCCACATGCGCGCTTGGGACGCGTCGCGGATGACGGCGGCGTCTCCCCGTTCCCACGGTGCTCCTCTCGATGCTGGCCCTGCGCTGGCAGCTGCTGATCGATATCTCTCCTCCTCGCCCAGGCTCGCGGCCTCCCAGCAGCGGCCGCGATCGCCAACGTCAACTGAGCAAGCACTCATGCAAGCACTCATGCAAGCATTCCAGTGGCCGTCCCGCACTTTCTCCGTCGGGGACTTGCGGGGGGAGCATCCAGACCGTTCCGTCGTTCGAACACACACCGGTCCGCGGCCAGCCATGCACCCATTTTCTTGTGAGCTCGTATAAAGACCCCGCCATGGCCCTCTCGCGATATCCCCATCCCATCCCAGCCACCATGTCTTCTCACATCGACGATCCCCTCTTCCTCGGCCTCGATCTGTCTACTCAGGGCCTCAAGGCCGTCCTCATCGACGCGGACGGCGTGCTCGTCCACGAATCGTCTGTCAACTTCGACCGCGACCTCCCCTCTTATGGCACCACCAACGGCGCCATCAAGGGGCCCGACCCGGGCGAGGTCACTTCGCCTGTCCGCATGTGGCTCGATGCGTACGACCTCATCCTCGAGCGCATGCGCGCGGCCGGTGTCGACTTCTCTCGCATCCTAGGCATCTCGGGCGACGGACAGGTGAGCTTTCTACGCAGATCCATCTGTCGCATGTAGCTCAACGAGCTGCACAAGCAACACGGCTCCGTGTACTGGTCCGAGGACGCAGAACGTCTCCTCGCGTCGCTCGACTCGACTCGCCCACTCGCGGAACAGCTCGCGCCCACAGCGTTCTCCCTCCCACGCGCTCCCATCTGGCAGGACTCGTCGACTACACGAGAATGTCGTGAGCTCGAGGATGCCATCGGCGGCCCGCAGGCTCTTGCCGACCTCACTGGAAGCAGGGCGTACGAACGCTTCACGGCAAATCAAATCTCTCGGGTGCGTATCCTCCGTTATACTCTATGTGGGAGGTCAGAGTTGCGATCGGCGATCTTCAGGCCAATCGCGGTCTCTTTTGCATCGCAGAATCGCGGATCCTGAGGCCTGATCCTTGCGACGCTGACGACCTTCGACAAGGTCACTCATCGCGCGTCGACCGAGATCCCAGACAGCATCCCAATGTCTGTTCGTCGAAAGGCAATGTTCGAGCTTGATCTTTGTTTTGGACTACCCAGAATCTTCTCGACATTCCCTCTAGAATCGAGCCCAAACCGCTTACTCTGCTGCCTCCCCAGTCAGAGTAGGTGATTTTGGCTCGGAATTTGGTGACGCGTCGTCCATAGAACCGCCTTCGAATTTGTTATTTGCGGGCAGCGATTTTGAGCGACATCGGCAAAGGCTCCTCCAGTAGAATCTGCTTCAGAAGCTGTCCACTCTGTTCCCCGCTATTTAGTGGGGGTCGGAGTCGAGCCTTTGAGGTGGATGGGCTCGGATTATCGAGGTGTCATCCCCAGAATTGTGAGGTTCTAATGCCGAGATGGTCGTTCTACGTTGGCTTCAAGCGCTTTGCGCTTGTACAGCAGGATGTCGAGAAGTCGAACACCCATTCTGACTCTCACTCTCGCACTTTCCCGTCTTCCGATGCCATTCCGCCATGGGTTTATTCTGGTCTCCAAGTCAATCCTACTCCACACTCTTGCTAATCCTTGCATAGATTCGTCGCATCTTTCCGGATGCATACCGCGCAACGGCCCGTATCTCCCTAGTCTCCTCATTCATGCCGTCTCTATTCCTCGGTTCTATCGCGCCGATCGAAGTCTCGGACGCAAGCGGCATGAATCTTATGGACGTCCTTACATGCAAGTGGGACGAGCGGTTGCTTGTCGCGGCAGGCGGTCCGGAGTTGCGCGCAAAGATCGGCCCCGAGCCCGCTCCTGGCGGCGAGTTCCTGGGCACGATCCACCCTTACTGGGTACAGCGTTGGGGCTTCAACCCGGGTGAGTGCGTACGTTGTACATGTGATGCACAGCAGGCTGATGCCCTCCCAGACTGCGCCATCGCTCCGTTCACGGGAGACAATCCGGCGACAGTAGTCGCGCTGTCGACACCCGGAGATGCGATTCTCTCCCTCGGCACGTCGACCACCCTCCTCCTCTCGATACCCCCGGCGGAGACCGCGCCGAAGCGGTTCACCACGTCTCACCTGCTCTCGCACCCCACGACGCAGGACGCGCACATCGCGATGCTCTGCTACAAAAACGGTGCCCTCGCGCGCGAGCAGGTGCGGGATCAGTACGCCGACGGCCACTGGACGCGGTTCAACGAGCTCGTCGAGCAGCGCCCGGCGGGCAACGGCGGCCTCATGGGCTTCTACTTCCCGCTCCCCGAGATCATCCCGCCCAACGTCCAGGGCACGTTCCTCTTCTCCACCAGCACGCCATCGGGGCCCGCGTCCGTCGCGGAGTCTGATTTCCCAGCAGCGGCGCACCCGCGTGCGATCCTCGAGTCGCAGTTCCTCTCCATCCGCTCGCGCATCGCTGCGATCCTCCCGCCCGACGCGCCTCCTCTCCAACGGCTCGTCCTCTCGGGCGGGTCGTCCGCGAACGCGGTGATCCGGCAGGCGGCCGCGGACGTGTTTGGGATGCGCGTTTTCGTGGCGGGCAAGGAAGGGGCAGCGGAGGGCGGCGCGCAACTCGCGCGGTTCGCGTGGTGGCGCGCGGAGAACGGCGGCTCCGGGTCGTTTGAGGAGATGCGCGCGAACGACGGCGAGGGCGTGCGCATGAAGTGCGTCGCGGAGCCGGACTGGGCGCGCGAGGCTGTTTACAGGGGGTTGGTCGAGGCGTATCGGGCGTGCGAGGCGGAGGTTGTGAGGGTTTGCGCAGAACGGGCTTGAGGACTGGGTTATCGGGTAATGGGTGGATATTGCTTGGAAATGTGAGTGAACGGTCTGATAATGCTCTTGCGTTCGGAGGCGTAGAGGGACTGGCTCTATAACTGACGCCATCCAAGCCAATGTATTCTACACATGCTTGCAATATAGGGGTTTCTATGCGATGCAAGTCAAGGCAGTCCGAGCTCACACTATCGCCGCATCCAATTTTGCTCATAGACTTTCGCTTTTAGACTATCGCGAAAAAGTACGACATGTGTCTGGCCCTCTCGATGCTCGAGAGCCAAGTCATGGAGCGTGCCATCGACGAGCCCTTCTAGCTGAACGTCGTTTGACCATGCAACCGCACTCTAGTGTGCTGCGGTAAGGGCGACGTCCACGAGGCATGTCTTCCTTCCCTCAGCTTCAGGCCATATAAGCACCCGACCTCGTCTCCATTCGATCGCTTGCAACGTCCTCCCGTATCACCTACCAAGCCGACTCACGAGAATGTCTACGCACTCCGAGTCGCCCGACACTGCCCTTCCTCCGAACCCCCCTCCGATTCGTGCCGCCGGGTCACCCTTCGACAAGGCCAGTGCCGATATTGTCCTCCGAACGGCCGATCGTGTCGACTTCCGCGTCCACAGCCATATCCTCATCGTCGCATCCCCCGTCTTCGAGACGATCCTCGGACTCCCGCATACCCCAGGCAGCACCGGCGACGAGACGATTGACGGACGCCCTGTTATCGAGATCAGCGAGGACAGCGCATGTCTCGATACGATCCTCCGTATATGCTACCCTGTCGAAGAGGGGGCGCCGCCCACCACTATCGGGGCAAGCGAAGCGCTACTAGAGGCCGCGATGAAGTACGAGATGCACTACCCCTTCTCCGTGTTGAAGAAGGACTTCCTTTAGCTTGCCGCGCGGAGTCCCGTTGAAGCGTACGCTGCTGCGTGTCGCTTAGGGTCAGAGGAGCTTGCTCGACGCTGCGCAGAGTTGTCGTTGGACGTGAAGATGGGGAATACCAGGTGGAGTCAGGATATGGGCGCAGGGACCGCTGGACAATATTTCCGGCTGCTTTATTTCCGCCGAATTTCCTACCCTCAGGCCTACCACGATTATCGTTTCTTGACACCGAACCCAACTCCCCTCTATGACACAGAGCCGCCCTCGACGGACCCCACTACCGTCCCTGCTCACGACATGCTTCCAAACATGCCCTTTCCAGACCTTGTGTGTCGGTCTTCTGATGGTCACGACTTCGAAGTTCACCGCGGAATCGTCTCCGCGGCTTCTCCGATGTTATGCGGGAGGATCAAGGAGTTGGTGTCCGGTCGTCCAGTCTCACTAGACGACGCCGAGGCGGGCGGACAGGCTCTCCCGACCTTACCTCTCGAGGAACGTGGCACCGTCTTAGCCGCTATACTTCGGATGTGCTACCCCATGACTATCGACCTACCTTTGGACCCGCAGGACTTCGCAGACGTCCTCTTCGCCGCCCGAAAATACGGTATGGAGAAGGCTTGTAAGAAGATCCAGAAGCGATGGTATGCGGTTGCCGAAAACAACCCTTTTCGAGCCTACTTCGTTGCGGTCCACGCGCGTTGGCTGGAGGGAGCGGAGCAAGCTGCGCGACTCCTGGCGTACCGTTCATTCGAGAATCTGTACACACCAGAGATGGAACTCGTCTCTGCCCGCTCATACAGTAGCCTTATCACCTATCAGGAGTCGCGCAAGGACGCAGAAAGCAGGGCATTCTCTAAGTATCCGCTATTACACCGGGCAGAAATGTCTGCATTTGTGCAGCGCGGTGCCCCCTCGGAGCAAATCCTTTGCGATGTAACAGTGCTACTCAATACTCTAGCTGCACAATTCTCAGACACGTTCCCCAAGAGTTACAGTAAATCAGCCATCTGTGTACAGTGTAATAACCTGAAGGACGCTATACCAGCCATATTACTACAGAGGCTTAGGTCCGAATCAGTACTACATACCTTGTCGTTCTAACTTCTCATTATTCTGACATCATACATATACGATCAGCCTTTACTTCCACCCTTGCTAGCATGGTATCGCAGATGACATTATCACATTTGCTCCTCACTATCGCAATCGCAGTTACTTGAGCGTGGGGCTTCGGTCGTGCACTGTCAGTGCGCCGATGGTGTGTGAAGTCGATGATTGAATATTCCCCGGCGTGAAGTCAGCAGACGTCTCAACGAATGGTACCTTAGCTGATGCGAATTAAGGACGAACGTCAGAGTCGTCACATAACAGTGCGGTTCTTGAGGAGCATATCATTATACATACATTCGACAGACATCCTATTGACATTGATAACCTGTGTCACAAACGATCGCTCAGAGGAAGTCACGATTTGAGGGTCCTCTTCCGGTTCTCAAACCTGCGGCAGGAACTTACATCGGCCGCATGCAAGGGTCGGACAAGACAGACAGACGTACCACCTTAGGACCTTGTCCTCATAAAGTCTCAGCTCTCCAGCCAGTTGCATGCGGCGATCCGACGACAACGACCGGTCCTTCGCAAACTCCTCCTCCAGCCGTTCGAGCTGGTGGTTTGTGAGAGCTATGCGCTTCCTGCCAGCCGGTGGGCCAGCTCTTGTCGGACTTCCGGACCCGCTGTCGCCTGCGCTGTATTCCGGATCGTCTCTTCTTCGATTGCGATACCTGGGAGGACGGTTCTTTGTGAGCATGTATATCACCAGGCTTGCACTACTCTGTTGCCCACCAAGTGAGGATGGCGGTCTCCGTCCTGCCCGTCTCCTTCGCCTGCTTGGCTACCTCCTCCATAGAAGGCGTCTTGTTTCTAGCGTAGTGCGCCATGAGAATGTCTCGCTCTGATGGCATCCGTGGTCGACTGTTGTTGGGATATTCTCTCCCCAGAGATCGATACCTGCCATTCTGAGTAAGTAGAGCACCACTAAGGTGGGAATGATAGACGCACCAGGCGAGGACGTCGTTTTCTGACCAGCCTATCTCCACCGCCAGGGCTGCAAGTTCCTCATTGGAAAGCGACTGCTTCTGCGAGTAGTGAGCCAGAAGCTCGCGAGTGTGGTCAGCTAGGTCGGCCTTGTCGTCGGGTTCAGAAGTATGTTGGGGTTTCTTCAGAGCGGAGGGTTGACGGTTAGACGAGGAGGACTTCGACAACTCCGCAGCAAGGTTCGAGTAGGTTTGAGGTTGCGAGGCGGGCCATTGAGTGGAAACATTGGTAGCGGATAAGCTAGTGCCAGGGTCGTACATGTTGATCGATCCGGTTCGATGCAACGGACGTTCACTAGAAGGCAATATGTATGGAGGGTACGGTACCACTGGGCGACATGTGTTAGGATAGTCTTCCATGTTGCGCGAGGACATTGCGAGACAAATTGGCAGTCAGATGTGAGCAACGCGGGCTTAGAGAGGTTCGAGATGAGGAGTGAAGATGTGCCGTCGTCTCTAGTTATAGTCTGAGCCAAGATGTCAAAGCGACTCACGGGGCATGCATTGACCGGCTTCAGGTGGCGGAAAGCTCCTATGGGTGGGGCTGATAACCAGCTGCGGGGCTGCAGGACGAGGAGAACGGTTTAGGTTGCTGGCCGGAGAACGGTTTGGGTT
The DNA here is from genome assembly GCA_033807695.1 of Daedaleopsis sinensis. Classification (NCBI taxonomy): domain Eukaryota; kingdom Fungi; phylum Basidiomycota; class Agaricomycetes; order Polyporales; family Polyporaceae; genus Daedaleopsis; species Daedaleopsis sinensis. The sequence continues at coordinate 3,943,122 of CM066306.1, forward strand.
GCTGGCATCGACAGGCGGGAGTACAACAGAGGGTGGCGGAACGCTCCCATGGGTCGGTGTGCCTGCCCAATTGGTAAGAGTAGAGAAGGTGCTGATAACCGGCTGCGGGGCTGCGGGACGAGACGCAGGAGCACTGTGGCTGGTTAAGGTAGAGGCCACAGGATGGTGGGCAGGAACGGCCGAAGAGCCGGGGGCCTGATAACCATGGGGAACAGACGGGACAACGCCGCGCTGTCTGTGAGACATCTCGAGAGCACGAAATCGTAGAACAGAGCAAAAGACGGAAGAGCACCTGCATTTTGACGTGGTCCATTCTGCCTGGTTATATGTCTGGTCGATTCTGTCAAAGCATCCCGATGCGGTACGCGCACAAAAGAGTGGCTCACTTACCCGAGGACCAAAGCGTGCGGCATCGTAGCTTTGCTTTCGCAAAGCGACGGTCGGAGAGAGGGCACGTGAGATCAAATATGTGGTTCAGCTTTGACCCCGCCACAGCTGCAGTAGGCAGGCGGTGCCCAATATAGGGTACAATAGTCAGCACTCAAGACTATCGAGGACAGCACGTACCTTACTACAGCCCGAGCTAGCGTGGCCTAAAGAATACAACAAAGAAGGTAGATGGATTGGAAATGGAGACCGGATTGCGGAAGGTCGATACGCATGTATACACTAACCGCCGTACGCGTAACTGGGAGTAACCAACGGCTAAGTATCGAATCGAAGTGAACGAGCGTGAAATCACTCACCGAATCAAACACCCCACCTCAACCTCTCTGCACGATCTCAAACCCACGGTACGTCCTCCACAGCACATCGGTCACGAACGTGCTGAACGTGCTCTGCTCCGTCCCGACGACCAGCCACGCCTGCCCGACACCATCGCGTCCAAGAACGGCATCAGGAACCCGCCGACGGGCACCCCGTCCGTCTCGCTCCGCAGCGTGTCCAGCGGCCGCGTGTGCGCCGCGAAGTCCTCGCGCGCGAGGAAGAACGCGCAGGGGAACTTCGTGCGGATGACGGTTCGGTTCATAATAGGCGCCCGTTTCCAACGCTCGACAATCTGGTGTACAATGATATCCAGGCGCAGAGTGCTCATTCAGAGGCTGTAGCGAACTCACAGTTGGCTATCCACGTCACTTATGCACGGACTACTCTGAGTGCAATGAAAGATCTCTGCTTCTTCCCCGAAGGCTCGGTCGACGGTCGTTGATAGTTGTCAGGCTGTAACGTTGCCTGCTGTGCTGGGGTAGTAGTACGTTACCTTGAGTAGAACCGAGTGCTTATCGACTGACTATTGGCCAGAGGTTCAAGGAAGAGACAATATTGTCGAAAGACGGTACCTTGATAGTGGATGTTAGGAGACGAGAATATTGCATGCGCCGCGTCAGCGCCAAATCGAGAGCCATCTTTACGCTTCCCCACGACATGCTCACCTTGGCCTCAATGGCTACCCTCACTTACAACGAGTATTTCGCACTGCCGGATGCCATGAAATCAAAAGCCTGACCAGCTCATCCACTGTCGACGTCGGCCTGTGTATGCAAATGATGCTCTAGGTAGGTGGCACTCGAACACCACCGGCTATGCGGATATCAGCGACCTTCTCGTTCGCATCGATGTACGCTCAATGGTATATCGAACTCTAGCTTCGCAATCGAGTGTGAGTGCGCTCTCTCTGCCAATAGTCGCTCTCTACCCGGACCTCCTCTGGCCTACCGGTCTCCGGATGTGCTGTGCGGTAATCAGGAGCACGGAATTGGCGTAAGTGTCGCATGGGCCGTATACGAAGCTTCAGTATGCGAAGGATTGCTGGGAAACATTCGGGGGGCATTCCCAGGGGACCCGACGGCTCCGCAGGCCCTAGGGCTCCTTATCATCCATCTGTCTCACCCTCTCACCGCAGATACCCCGCCATACACTCTCGTACTAGGTGTGTCTACTTTGGACTGTCCGTGATGCTGCCATCTCACTCAGCAATGCTTGCGATATAGCCGGTATCGCGTCGCAATGAGAGTGACTGCCATGCTCTCAAAGATCCTGGGAGTGCTTGGAGCTAGCTTCCTAGCGTATCATAGCGTCAACGCCAACCCTGCTCTACTGAACATACAAAACGCCTTCAGCGCGTATGATCAAGGGTTATTCACTCCTATTGGCGACTTGAGCGCCCTCTCGTCCTCCGAGTTCACGACTCTGAGCCATCCAGCCTTTCCCCGTCATAATGTCCGTGTCAAACAGTCCGATTTCTGTGATGGAGCAGTCAAGTAAGCTCATTCTCTCTGGCTATGGCCGACTATACTCAGTCATATTGTCCTAGGGCATACACTGGCTACATTGACGTGCAAGCTCGTCATCTGTTCTTTTACTTCTTCGAGAGCCGTCGCGACCCAGACACCGACGACGTTGTCTTCTGGACAAATGGCGGACCGGGGGCGTCATCGACCATGGGACTCTTCATGGAGCTTGGTCAGCGACCTATCCCTGCTACTCTGGAGTGCACTGCTCACGCTATATCAACCAGGTCCGTGCAGGGTCACCGGACCGAATAGCACTGAACCACACCCCTATTCTTGGAACGAGCATGCGAACATCTTCTTCGTGGACCAGCCGGTCGGCGTCGGGTTCTCGTACGCTGAATATGGGGAATCCGTGGTATGAATATGATCATACTATGCTCTAGATTACGTTCAAACTGATATGGTTTATAGAGCACCACATACGAGGCCGCCGAAGATATTGCGGCATTCATGGCAATATTTTTCGAACATTTCACCAAGTTCAAGGGACGTGCACTTCACCTTGCCGGTGAATCTTACGGAGTACGCACCGAAGTTGGTTGTTAACCCATATCACTGACTCCTCGCATCACAGGGTCGATACATCCCCGTCTTCGCCGCCGCCATCTATGACAAGAACGCGCAGCTCGTTGAGGCGGGTGTGACGCCGATTAACCTCACGTCCATTATGATCGGTGGGCCGCCAGATCCCTCCACATTCTGTACCGGACTGACTTGGTACGTCTGTAGGTAATGGTTGCACAGACTTTGCCACTATGTTCCCCTCGTACTACGACGCACAATGTCAAGACCCTACCTTTCCTCCTGTCCAAGGCGTCTCGTGAGCTTTGTCTTCCGTTGGTGCTCCTCCACTACATCTGACGGCCGTGACCATCGACTCAGAGATTGCGTGCAAATGAAGCAACTGGTGGGTATTGACCACTGCATCTCACCCGAATATATCCTCATTTACATTTAAAATTTAGGTCCCTCGCTGCGTAAAACGCTTCGAGGAATCATGTGTCCAAAAAACGGACTCTATAGACTGCGCAGCCGCAGCCTCATTCTGTGGTACCGCAATGTCTGAGTTGTTCCGAGGTCAGCGAATTCCGCACCCACCAGTACCAGTCGTTCCTCTGCTGACGCATTAATTCTTCCCTAGACCTCAACCACTACGATCGCGCGCGGCCATGGTCAGTCCATCCCATGCACGCGCCGTAGCGAAACGACGCCCACTAACCCCCGACCACAGCAAAGGCGCCGCAGATATTACTGAGTGCTACCCCATCGTCGCGCACATCGGGCGATTCCTGAGCGACTCTGCGAGGCAGGAGCTCCTGGGCGTCGACCCCGCCCGCCGCGGCAACTTCTCGAACCGCACCCCAGACTTGAACGCTGCGTTCCGCGCCCACATCGACCACTGGGGCTTCCCCGCGCAGTACTACATCGCAGCGCTGCTTGAACGCGGGGTCCGGGCGCTGATCTACGTGGGCGCGACGGACTACATATGCAACTGGGTGCGTGCGCCCCTGTGTCCCAGTATCCTGGGGTTCTTTGTTGAAGTGGGATGCAGATCGGCAACGAGCGTATGACGCTCGCACTTGAATGGAGCGGGCAGGAGGAGTTCCGCAGCAAGCCGCTGAAAGATTGGACTGTTGAGGGGCACACGGCGGGTGTCACGCGCAGCGGGGGCGGGCTGACGTTTATCACTATCAACGGAGCTGGGCATATGGTGAGTGGCTGTCTGTATACGTGCAATCTCTTGTTTAACCGCTCGCTTCGCTTCGCTAGGCTCCGTACGACAAACCGGTCGAGTCTCTCGAACTTGCGAACAGGTGGCTCGCTGGGGAGGCATTCTAAGGATGAGTCTAAGGCCTTCCAGTGGCCTATGCAGGCGTTTGAAAAGTCAGCGTTTGAAGATCTAGTCCAGCCAATATTTGCTCGTCGACTCGCAAATATGCGTCCAAGCTTGAAAATACTGAATGAAGTTGACATGTGATGTACAGGATACGCGCAGCCATCGTCAATCCTACTCTCCCGTCATGCTCGCGTCTGCAAGAACGCATCCGAGAACGGGTAGGTTGTATATCCCACGGGGTTCAGCGGCGTGTAGAACGACGTCGGGTCCGGTGTATTCAGCGGCACGTTCTCTCGCAGGCGGAATGGCAAGTCCGGCTGTGAGGAAGCGAGCGTACGTACGAGCAGTCAGCCAATACGGAGTCACTGGAGGTAAGGAAGGCTCACGTTCGCCGAGAAGAGAGAGCCGTACGCAACGAACTGGCCTGTCTCCTCCGCAGTCTTTAGTCCTGATTCGCGCGCAGTGAAGCCGCCGTTGGTGATCGTCGGCAGCGGCGCCCACAGCTTGTGGATGAAGTCAGTTTGCTGCACGTCGCAAACCGACAGGGGAGCGTGTTAGCATCTGGGAAGAGAAGTTCAGTCTGAGAGCTGTTGAGTGAAATGAGCATGCAACGCACGGTTTTATCTTCGCCCAGGCGTCCCGGTACGCTGGGAGAGTGGGCTAATGCTAAGCATTTACGACCATTAGATTCGTCAAATTCGAGTGTTTGTCAGTCTATCGAGCAGCGCTAGCCGATGCGGCCGCCGCAAGCAAGGCGGCAATGGAAGTCAATGTCAGCTGCACTCAGCTGGGCATGAAACACGAAACCAGGCGACGCTCCGCCGGAGGAACATTGGCCTTGTGTGTGTCTCTCCCGTGGCTGGGTGCATGCCAGAGAAGAAGAGCCTGAGTCCTTTGTTCAGGTCGAGAATAGTGGACTTTTGGCGTTCGACCGTCTGCGAAAAGGACTATAACCACTACGTTTCCACTGTGCACATGGAGGTTCTAAGGCTGACTCACCTGCTGCAAGTGTGCTCTAGAGAAGCTCAACCGTAGCCTTCGGAGTTGCGCTTGGGGACCCTAAAGGCTAACATGTGAGCGCATAGCAGCGGGGGCCTATGCTTGGGTCTCGAGCCACGAACATCAGGAGAAAGGATGCGGAGTAAGACCAGTATAGTATTCCTCGAATGAAAAGTGCAAGTATGGACGGAAAAACATTCCACCCGCATCATAGGCCAACCGGGCAATGGTTACCAGCGGGGTCTTCGTGAGCTAATATGTAGATGCTTAAGTTGGAGCCTTGATTAATTCACTTCCATAGCCCCCTCGCATAAAACCTGACACCAGATAATCAATACCCGCAAGGAAGATAGCTCGGCGCCGTGAAGCGTAATACCAATTAGCAATCGTCTTCTCGTCGAGACCGAGTTCAGCGGCCAACCGAACGCGACGACCCTTGTGCAAACTGCTATCCTTGCAAAACTCCTCCTCGAGCCGTTTCTTCCGCTTGTTACCGATCCGGTTAGACCCCGGCGGATGGCTGCTTTCCAGGAAGCTCGGAATGGGTAGGTCCTGACTCGGAGGGCTGCTTTGTCTGTGTCTGCGATTTTTGAACCTGTTATACGTCACGTACAAGTGAGACGAGGAGATATGGACATGCTAGAGCATGTGGTTGTATACCAATTATCGATTGATAGCTGCGACACGCTCAGCTCCTTAGCGATCGCCCTTAGTTGTTCCGCGGCAGGGTGACTGTTCTCGTCGAAGCGCTTCATCAGGACAGGTAGTACGACGTGCGTAAAATGACTGCGATCTTCGTTTGGGTGAGGAAAGGAGGTAACAGGACCCAAGGCCGGAGAATGGTTTGGGGTACTGGCCGGAGAATGGTTTGGGTTGCTGGCAGGAGAACGGTTCAGGTTGCCGGCCGGAGAACGGTTTGGGTTGCTGGCATTGACAGGCGGGAGTGCAACAGAGGGTGGCGGAACGCTCCCATGGGTCGGTGTGCCTGCCCAGTTGGTAAGAGTAGAGAAGGTGCTGATAACCGGCTGCGGGGCTGCAGGACGAGGCGCAGGAACACTGTGACTGGTTAAGGCAGAGGCCGCAGGACGGTGGGCAGGAACGGCCGAAGCGAAGGAGGTCTGATAACCATGGGGAACAGACGAGACAACGCCGCGCTGTCTGTGAGACATCTCGAGAGCACGAAATCGTAGAACAGAGCAAAAGACTCAAGAGCCCTTGCGGTTTGACGTGGTCCATTCTGCCTGGTTATATGTCTGGTCGATTCTGTCAAAGCATCCCGATGCGGTACGCGCCCAAAAGAGTGGCTCACTTACCCGAGGACCAAAGCGTGCGGCATTGTAGCTCTGCTTTTCGCAAAGCGACGGTCGCTGGGAGGGCACGTGAAATCAAATATATGGTTCAGCTTTAACCCCGCTACAGCCGCAGCAGGACGCAGGCGGTGCCCGATATAGGATACAATAGTCAGCACTCAATATGACAGCACGCACCTTACTAGAGCCCGAGCTAGCGTGGCCTAAAGGATACGACAAAAGATGTAGATGGATTGGAGACGGAGACTGGTTTGTGGAAGGTCGATACGCATGTATACACTAACCGCCGTAACTGGGAGTAACCAATGGCTAAGTATCGAATCGAAGTGAACGAGCGTGAAATCACTCACCGAATCAAACCAAACACCCTACCTCAACCTCTCTGCACGATCTCAAACCCACGGTACGTCCTCCACAGCACATCGGTCACGAACGTGCTGAACGTGCTCTGCTCCGTCCCGACGACCTGCCACGCCTGCCCGACGACCATCGCGTCCAAGAACGGCATCAGGAACCCGCCGACGGGCACCCCGTCCGTCTCGCTCCGCAGCGCGTCCAGCGGCCGCGTGTGCGCCGCGAAGTCCTCGAGGAAGAACGCGCAGGGAAACGTGCGGATGAAGCGCCACAGCACCGGGCTCAAGGACGGGTGGTGCGCGTCCGTCGCGATGTACAGCGGCGCGTTCAGGCCGCGCAGCCCCAGAGCCGTGTGCAGCGGTCCGCGGCAGGAGACGGCCGTCGACGGGGCCGCGCTCGCAGGAAGAGGCGGGAGCGGCGGGTGGGGGGAGCGCAGGGCAGGGAGGTCAGGGGCGATCACGGGGGGCTCCAGGGGGTCCGCCTCGGGGAAGAGGTCTTCTTCGAGCGCGAGGAGCTCGTCGTCCGAGAAGCCGAACGCGGTTTGCAGGAGCTTCCACCAGGCGAGGCGGACGTTCTCTGGGGCGCTCCACTCGAAGATCCCGTCGGTCACGCGCAGGTGCACGCCGAGGTAGGCCCCGCCGAGGTCCGCGGAGATCCCGGAGGCGGCGCGGACGAGGTGCTCGTTCGTGAACGCCATCTGCTCGCGGATGTGCTTGCGCAGTTGGAACGTCGACCGCGCGCGCAGGTGCAGGCGGGAGGAGCCGAAGAGCGTCCCGAGCTGGATGAGCCGTTCGGGGCGCCGGGAGAGCATGGCGATGTGTATCGACTCCTCGAACTTGCGTGCTGGGGGGTCGATGGTGAAGAAGTCTTGGAAGGAGTACTGGTTGCGAGTGGCGTCCTTCAGGTAGAAGATCTCGTCAGAGTCGGATATCCCGAGGACGTCGTGCAGCCAGGCATCGGTGAAGTTCCAGCCTTCGAGGAGAGTCTGTTCTTGCCGGACCGAGGCGAGATCGACGAGCCAGTCCCAGGAGACGTGGGTGTACGCCGTGTAGTCTTCACACTCCAGAGGCAGATCGGCGGCGTCGTGAGCGAGTCGTGAGCAGTACTCGAGTCCGTTCTTGCTCGAGTTCGCAGATATCTCGTATAGGTCGTCGAACGGAACATAGGTCAGAGGACTGCCAAGACGGACAGGCGGTACAAGGAGAGTTCGGTTGAGCAAGCGGGCCAGGACCAGTGCATTCTCGAGTGCGATGCGCTGGTTGTGGAAGCCGCTGTGAGGGAGATATGCTAAGAATTTTGCCGAGGTGTGATCGACGGGTGCTGTCACGGTGTGTTTTGCGATGGCTGTTCTCCTGGCCTCTGCGGGGCGAGAGATAGGAGAAGTCCTACGACGCTTCGTTATCTCAGCAACCAGAAAGACAGAGAACAGAGTCGCCACAGCTGTGAATACAAGGATGAAGACGAGAGCGGCGAGCTGTTTCTTGTAGAGTCGAATCGGATGAGTTCTGGCCAGTGCGCGAGACTCCCAGCGACGTCGACGATCGCGGTCAGGCGAGGCTACAATCGGTGCTTTCCTGTAGGCATCATCGAAGCGTATTGATGTAGCAATCGTCCGCTTGCCCATGGTCGCCATTGCGTGAGCTGGTACCGTAGTTCAGCACGAGAAAGGGCTGCTTGTACAGCTTAACAGCACTTTGAAACTTAAAGTAATAGTCAGACCACTTTTCCTGGACAGAGTCACAGACTGTGGAGGAGAAGAAGAGGTGCAATGAGGAGGGGAGGAAGAGTATGATGGTCGAGGAGGACAGAGAAGGCTGTAGACGCCTGAATATGAACCTCCCGGCTCGATCCGATTAAGATCATTAGATAATTCATGAGCGCAAGGAGTAGAATCGCGAGCTCCTCAGCTCCAACTTGAATAGGTTGACGGGCTCAAGCACAGTTACGGGTCTCGAACGTTGCATGTTTGTCAACTTTGCTTCGCGAGCATGAAAGGCCCTTGGACGCCACCGCGTTCAACACATGTACACGGGCCACTGGCAGTGACGAAGGCCGCGTCTTCGTGTTTTCTAAGATGCAAACGACTAGAACGGTACCTCCCTTCGTTATGTACAACGTGCACTAAGTAAGTAGTCGCAGTACGCTAGTAGAATCTAGTAGTAGATCATCGTAGATGTCCGAGGCGACACCATACCGTAGCCGAGCCTCAGAGGATGCAAGGATCCTTGAAGACTTGCTGATCTAGGACGCTGATATGGCCGAGTCGTTAAGGCGAGTGATTTGAACTCTTTCTTCATCAGATTCACTATCACTTGGGCGTTGCCCGCGTAGGTTCAAATCCTGCTGTCAGCGATCAATCGATCACGGTTAGTCGTTTTGCTACTTTGCTACTGAAGTAGTAATAGTACCTGCCAATGCGGACGTCGTAAGTAGCGTACTAACTGACACCGTAGCGCACCTTTTGGTTGCACGAAAGTTGCAGACACTGAGACAGAGTTGCCTCGTATTGATGCAAGAAGTACTCGTTCTCTTTCGACGATGTGATATAGGCTATTATTATAGGCTCGGGAGTTGACGAGAGTACTCTCATGTCATCCATACGCGATGATGGCCAAGAGTACTGCGGACGTTGGCATGATGATGAGATATTCGTCCGCAGCGCTGGAATGCCGCATGCTTGTTCAACACGGATTTATGGGTAAAGGCAAGCAAAGTATAGTGATACAAGTGAACATGAACGTTTGAACACTTAAACAGGCCAGCAGCTGCATTCGTAGAGGAGGCAGCGGGAGAAGAGCGATCGGCGATGACGCAGACGGCAGGTCGGCAGGTGCTGTGGAGGGCACTGCCGGAATTGGTAGTGGATTGGAACTCCGCGCTGAGGCTGGGAAGGGGGTCGCTGGGCGCCTTATGTGTTTGGACTGTACCCTGTTCGCCGTCGCTCCCGTCTCTGTCCTCGTCGTCGCCGCGCTGCGACCGCCGTCCGTCGCGCCCGCCGCCCTCCTCAACCCGCCCACTCGTTTACTTGCTCTTGCTGTTTTGTTTCCTTACGACTCAACGGTGGTCGAACCATGCTCCGGTTGACCTCGGATCATTTCCCAGTCTGTGAGTCTCATTCTCCCCTGATCCCTCCTCCGTCCCGCTCACCTCGTTCTGACCCACCAATCTCCAGTTGTACCATTTGGGGTCATTGGGTGCGTCCTAGCTATCCTCTATCACTCCCTGGTGCGCTGTATTCACCGTCGTACAGCTTCTACCGATACTTGTGGTACCTAATACGTATTGCCGCATCCCTCGCATACCGCCCTGTCCCACTCCCCGAGAACCCGACCTACATCGCAGAAGAGGATGTCACCATTATAGTGCCCACTATCGATGCCGGTGACGAATTCAAGGAGGCCGCCCACAGCTGGCTCGTCGGCAAGCCCAAGGAGATTATCATCATCACCGAGGAGAAGATGCTCGGACCCCTCCAGGACCTCGCCAATGCCGTCGACCCCGAGCGCATTCGTGTCCTCACTGTCCCCTTCGCCAACAAGCGGCTCCAGATGTCGCACGGCATCAAAAACACCACCACAGACATCATCGTCTTCGCCGATGACGACGCCATCTGGCCCCCCACTATGCTCCCCTACATCCTCGCCTGCTTTGAGGACCAGAAGGTGGGCGGTGTCGGTACCTCTCAGCGTGTCCAGCCCTGCGGCGACCGTATGACGGTGTGGGAGGTCCTCGCCGCCTTCCGTCTCTCCATCCGGAACATCGAGATTGCGTCCTCGACCCACATCGACGGCGGTCTTCCTTGTCTCTCGGGCCGTACCGCTGCTTACCGGACGGTCATTCTCAAGGACCCCGAGTTCTTGCACGGCTTCACCCACGACTACTGGCTCGGGAAGTACCAGCTGAACTCCGGAGACGACAAGTTCCTCACCAGGTGGATGGTCAGTCACGGCTGGAATACCTACGTACAATGCTGCAAGGAGGCCGAGCTACTCAGCACCATGAAGCCCAACTGGCGGTTCTTGAAGCAGGTACTTCGCTGGACACGTAACACCTGGCGCTCAGACCTTCGTTCCTTGTTCATGGAGCGTCATGTGTGGACATCGCATCCATATGTGGCATACACCATGGTGCGCACCCTCTCTTTCTGTCAACATCATTACGGCGCTGACGGATATCTCGCTTCAGGTGGACAAGCTGTTCAACCCCTTGACGCTCCTCGCCGGTCCATTCTTCGTCGGCTACGTCGTCTACAAGACTTTCATCCCCGTCGATAAGGGTGGCTACCATTTGCCTTGGTGGTGAGTCATCTTATCACCGCCCATTGACGTATTCTCACCCTGGTGTGTCGCAGGAACGTGCTCATCAGTTACTTCGTCTGGCTCTTTGCCACCCGGACAGCGAAGCTCCTCCCCCATCTCTGGAACCGACCACAGGATGTCATCCACATTCCTGCGTTCGTCCTGTTCGGCTACTACTTCTCGATCATGAAGCTATACGCACTTTTCACTCTGCACGAGGTATGTATATGCGCTGTCTATGCTTCTCTCTTTCTCACGTTACGTGACAGACCGGTTGGGGCACTCGTGCGGGTATCGGCGATGCGCGCGCGGCCACGGCGGCTGCTGACGGGGGAGCTCCCAGCGGCGGAGGGTACACGGAGAAGCTTCCGGACACGCCGAGCTATCCGCAGAACCAGTACCCTTCACAGCCGTTCTCGCCGCCCTCGCCGCAGCAGTACCAGCAACAGCAACAGTACTACCAGCAGCCGCCGGTGGAGATGCAGACGGGATACGCACGGTGACCGGGGGAGGACACGAGTTGAGATTGACCATGACACTTCTTCGTTCTGCTCCCTCATGACACAACGCATCGCGGCGGCGCATTACCCCCCATCCCTCCGCGCGCTGCTTCTTTGCCGCACATCGCATCACATCCTCTACGCCCGCTCATCTACGATACTCAGAATATACCAACCGTGTCGATCTAGCTGTCCGCCCGCACCCGCATCACACGACACCCACCACCCAACACAACCACAACCATCCCACCATCTCCGTACGTCGAGCCCCACCTCCCCTCCGCAGACGCAGACGCGTGTAATGTGTACAGTCCGACTGTGACTTGTCCCGGACCAAGGACCGTTCCCCTTAGCCTTACCTTACCAGTTACTAGACCTCCCCCCGCCCGTGCCGGGCAACTTTTGTTTTTGCGCAGGGCAGCATGGATTTTTTTTTCAGTTCGGTCGTACATACATAGTTGCAGCCCCTGCCCGGGTCCCGCCATATGATACGGATACGGATACGCGTCCGCCGGTTCCAGCCTATCCTATTCGCTGAGTCTTGGAGCTTGGGGCTTGGGGCTTGGGGGATGGTGCGGTATAGTATGAGGATAGTCTCGCGGGCTGCGGTGCCCTCGTGCTTCGTCGCCCCCGTACGCGTTTGCAGCCCTTGTTATTTTTGGACGAGAGGAGACGAGACGCAATTGGACGTTGTCTTTGCACCCCATTTCGACCATGCGCATGAGGGATTGTGCCAGTGCCTGGCCTGCAGGCTGATAGATCTGCGCGGTTCTGCGCAGTCTAGAGAAGTACCAGTGCGCAGTCCCACTATTGCTCGCGTTCTACTTACAATTCAGGGTGTAGTAGGTTGCAGCAACTGGCAGCTAAGAAAAGGGCCGGCCTAGAAATGTACACAACACTGGTGAGCGCTCACCGTATACGTGTGTGTATTGTGGCTGCCTTGTGCTCCATTTGTCTGCAGGAGTTTCTGGCAGTATACTTGTTGCTGCTGGTTGGATGTCCCTTTGTAGTCGCGAGCGGGTGTCTGCGCTATATTTGCAATGCCACTTGGCCGCTGAGCGAGTTTCAACAGGTTCTTTTTGACCATGATCATGTTGAGCGGGCGTTGATCATCATGCATCACCCCTGCTAGATTATTGCTACCGGTACGTGATGTGCTACTTGCTAGCTTATAATTTACGCCAGATTCACGCGAACGAGTAATGTCGCGATTGCGCGCTGATGATGACATGCGAGAGCGCGACACAAAGCACAGGCTCACCGTGCATGAGCGGACAAGGTTTGCTGTATTGAGTGCACCCAAATGGAGACGCAGCTTTTCGGAGTTGACGTATTTTGGGCCTCCGTGTACAAGAATACAAGGGGATGCTTAGTTTTTGTGAGTACTTCTTCTCATCTCTCTCTAAAGTTATCGTGCCCATCACCAGAACCCAGGAACAAACACACCACGTACAGAGGAGTCGAGTTCCCATCTAGCTTCTTCGCCATCATATGATCCAAAGCCACCACCCATCGCCGCCTTCGACCCACCAAACCACCTCAAGGATGCCAGGTGACTGAACCTTGAAGCACTGCGCACCGACCTACTCCCCGCACCACTTCCGTGCGCTCTGGAACAGCCTGAACCACGGCCCCATGCCCTTCCAGGCCTCCGCGAACTCCGGCGGGTACCAGCTGTTGCTCTCCAGCGCGACGACGCGCTCCGGGTGCGGCATCAGCGCAAGCACACGCCCGTCCGGGGTCTGCACCCCCGTGATCCCGCCCGGGCTCCCGTTCGGGTTGAGCGGGTACGCCTCCGTCGGCGCGCCCTGCCCGTTGACGTACCGCACCCCGACGAGGCCCTGCGCCTCGAGCGCACCCTGCTGCCCGTCGCGCGCGAACGCGGCGCGGCCCTCCCCGTGCGCGACGGCCACGGGCAGCTTCGAGCCGGCCATGTCGCGCAGGAAGACGGAGCGGGCGGTGACGGGCCCCGGGACGACCTCGACGAGGGCGACGCGCGCCTCGAAGCGCTCGCTCCGGTTCGGGCGGAAGGCGGGCCAGTCGTGCGCCCCGGGGATGATCTCCTGCAGCGCGCTGAGGAACTGGCAGCCGTTGCAGACCCCGAGGGCGAACGTGTTCTCGCGCGCGAAGAACGCGGCGAACTCGGCGCGCGCGGTCGCGTTGAGGAGCACGGAGTGCGCCCAGCCCTTGCCGGCGCCGAGGACGTCCCCGTAGGAGAAGCCGCCGCAGGCCGCGAGCCCGGTGAAGCCGGAGAGGGAGAGCGCGCCGGAGAGGATGTCGGACATGTGCACGTCGACGGCGTCGAAGCCCGCGGCGGCGAACGCCCAGGCCATCTCGACGTGCCCGTTCACGCCCTGCTCGCGCAGGATCGCGACTGGGGGGCGGCGGAAGAGGCTGCGCGAGGGCGAGGGCGCGAACGTGAGCTCGTAGAAGAGGCCGCGGTGCGTCGGGGCGGAGATGAGGCCGTATTCCTCCGCGACCGTCACCGGGTTGTCGCGCAGCGTCTGCATGCGGAAGGACGTCTCGGCCCAGGCGGCTTGCAGGTGCGCGCGGGTGCTGGAGAAGACCTCGCCGGCGCCCGCAGAGATGCGGATGTGCTCGTCCGAGGTGACGTGCCCGAGCGTGTGGATGGAGGACGAGGGGAAGCCGTGTTGGGTGAAGAACTCGGAGACGCGAGCGGCGTCGGCCTCTCGGACTTGGATGACTGCGCCGAGCTCCTCGTTGAAGAGCGCAGAAACAGGGTCGGTCTCTGTGGATACTGATACCAGATTAATGTCCAGACCGCTTCTGCCCGCGAAGGCCATCTCGGCGAGGGTCGTGAACAGGCCTCCGTCGGATCTGTCGTGGTAGGCAAGGACTGTGCTGGGTAGCTCGCGACGGATAGCTTGGCAGGCCTCGAAGAATGCCTTCACGTCCTGCGGTTCGACAACATCGGGTGCCTCTGAGCCGACCTGCTTGAAGACCTGCGCGATGGCGGAGCCGCCAAGCCGTTGCCGTCCTCTCGCGAGATCGAAGAACATAACCACTGTCGGCTCGCCTAGATCCGTGCGCAACTGCGGCGTCCATGTCTTGCCCACATCCTCCACCGCCGCAAACGCCGTGACGATGAGGGACAGCGGGGCGCTGACCTCGCGCTTCTCCCCGCTCTCGCGGTCCTCCCACTTCATCGACATGCTCATCGAGTCCTTGCCGACAGGGATGCCCACCCCGAGCGCAGGGCACAGCTCCAGCCCAACCGCCTTGACCGCGTCATACAGCGCCGCGCCCTCGCCGCCCTTGCTCGCCGCGCACATCCAGTTCGCGCTCAGCTTGACACGGCCGAGGTCCCCGACGTGCGCGGCTGCCAGGTTCGTGAGCGCCTCGGCGACCGCCATGCGCGCAGACGCGGCGGCATTCAGGATCGCGATCGGGGTGCGCTCGCCCATGGCCATCGCCTCGCCCACGAGGACGTTAAACCCGTACGAGGAGCGCGTGACGGCGACGTCCGCGACTGGCACCTGCCAGGGTCCGACCATCTGGTCGCGCGTCACGAGGCCGGTGATGCTGCGGTCCCCGATTGTGATCAGGAAGGACTTGGAGCCGACAGACGGGAGGCGGAGGACACGCCCGACCGCCTCGACGAGCCGCGCGGCGGGCTCGAGGCCAGGAAGGTACGCAGCGAGGTCGGGAGCGAAGGGCACCGCCGGCGGCGCGACGTGCGAGTCGGTGCGATGCATCCGCGGGGGCTTCCCGAAGAGCGTGGACATCTTCAGGCGGATGACGTCCTGCCCGAGCAGGCGGTCGGTCACGACGAGCTCGTCCGAGTCGCTCGCAGTGCCGACGATCGAGAACGGGCACCGCTCGCGTGCGGCGAGGGTGCGGAAGAGCGCCTCCTGCGCGGGCGCGATCGCGAGCACGTAGCGCTCCTGGCTCTCGTTGCACCAGATCTCCATGGGCGACATGCTCGAGTCCGCGACGAGGACGTCCCGGATCTCGAAGGTGGCCCCGAGGTCGGAGTCGTGCACGAGCTCCGGGAGCGCGTTCGAGAGGCCGCCTGCACCGACGTCGTGGATGGACTGGATGGGGTTGTCCGGCCCGAGGTTCGCGCAAGCGTCGATTACTTGCTGGCACCGTCGCTGCATCTCGGCGTTGTCGCGCTGAACGCTCGCAAAGTCGAGCTCTGCTGAGCCCGCGCCGGAGACCTGGCTGCTCGCTGCGCCGCCGCCGAGCCCGATGAGCAGCCCAGGCCCGCCGAGCACGATGATCCTCGCGCCGGGGGAGATCTTCGACTTCTGTGCAAACGACGGGCGCACGTTCCCGAGCCCGCCAGCGATCATGATTGGTTTGTGGTATCCGCGCACTTCGTGCTTGTCGCCTTCTGCCAGAGGGACGGTCTCTGCGAACGTGCGGAAGTACCCCGCGAGGGCCGGCCGTCCGAACTCGTTGTTGAACGCGCTTGCGCCGAGGGGCCCCTCGGTCATGATGTCGAGCGCGGAGGCGATGTGCGCTGGGCGGCCGAAGTCGGTCTCCCATGGCTGCTCGTACCCCGGAATGAGGAGGTTCGAGACGGTGAATCCCGCGAGGCCGGCTTTCGGTTTCGAGCCGCGTCCGACGGCACCCTCGTCGCGGATCTCGCCGCCCGAGCCCGTTGCAGCACCCGGATACGGCGAGACGGCCGTGGGGTGGTTGTGTGTCTCGACCTTCACGAGTACCGGCATGTCTTCCTCCTCAGGTCGGTAGAGGTGTTTGATCCCCGGGTTGGCGTCGCTCTCGGCGTGGTATGAGACGGCGAAGCGAGGAGCGCGGGGTCCCTCAAAGACAGCCGCGTTGTCAGAGTATGCGGAGATGGTCCCGGTGCCGTTGAGCCGCTCGGTGTTGCGTATCATCTGGAAGAGGGATGTATCCTGCGCTTCGCCGTCGATGGTCCATGATGCATTGAAGATCTTGTGCCGGCAGTGCTCCGAGTTGACCTGCGCGAACATGAAAAGCTCTGCATCCGTCGGGTTGCGGTTGATCGGAGACGTCCCGGTCACATAGGCATCGACGAGATAGTCGATCTCGTCGGGAGAAAGGGCGAGTCCTAGCTCCTTGTTGGCTGTCATGAGTTTCTCTCTTGCGCCATCGTGAGTGGATCCAGAGAGGAGGTCGATCGTACGGAGAGGGCTAGCGCCTTTGTGGGTGAAGATGGTGTTTTGATCAGGGAGTGCGAGCTGGACAACTTGGGTCATCCGGTCGTGGATCAGAAGAGAGATTGTAGCGACGACTTCGGGGGTGAAGGTCAATCGATTGTTCACGGTGAAAACGAATGCGAGTCCACGTTCGAGGCGCTCTACATATTCCCCCAGCTTGCAAATGGTTGCGATGTCAGTCGCCTTGCTGGACCAGGGGGAGACCGATCCTGGACGAGGGAAGACGTAGACGACATTCTCCTGGGCTTTTAAGGAGTGCTCGGTGGAGGGAAGTTGGATGTGGTCCCCATACTCCAATAGCCGTTCGAGTGTAAGCCGATGAGGCGATTCTGGCTTCGATAGTACTTCCTCTGCGTCCGATGATCGAGTAGACACGAGATGGAGATAGACCGCGTCGACGGATGCGATTTGGGGGATCGACTTCTGGATGTTTCTCAACACGACATCGCGTTTAGACTGTGAGAGCGCCGAGCTTCCGAAAAGTACCAGCATCTGCCGAACGCTATCAGTTTTCACGGTAATTACGCTTGAAGTCGCCGCACCTTTGAATCTGCTACTGAGGCTTGGGTAAATCCCAGTCCCGAGCGATCGTGTGTGCCCTGATGGGAGTACGACGGGATGAGTGTTACGCCTATTTTTTAAATTGTCCAGCACTAGTCTCACGCTTATCCAAGCTTCTTTAAGCTCTACCATTGGCTTTGCTATGATAGCAGAGCACAAGAAACCCGGAGAGGTGTGAGACCCCGAGTTGACACAGAAAAGATGCTTACCGATTTAATAGACCTAGCCTAAGGCTATGACCAGTGGTGATGGTAGGCCTACTCCCGCACGACGGACTTGAGTGCTCTGCGCAGTGGTTCAAGCTAGATCCGAGAAAGGTCGCCGAGTCAGGAAGAAGTTGAGGCCAAATTTTGCTGAAGTGCTTATCTAATCAGATACTACTTACCATAGTGACAGGTATAGACGCCCGCGTCACAACAGTTCAACCGTGACAAGTTGTAGTTCTCTCCTTACTCCATCATCGACATCACTCGAGTCATGTATCATGCAAACAGTGTCATGGCCAACGGCTGTGCAGACATCTGAAATCGGTAAAGCAAGAGTTAAGTAGTATTGATGCCTTCAGCTCAACTTCAGCTCGTAGAATCAACGTAGAATGGTTAACTTTCTTCAGCGCTAATATCCTTAGTAGTCTGATACCTCCATCGGCACGCAGGATCAGGACAACTCCCGCGGCACGATCTTTCTCACTCTTGGATAGACTGTTCTGGCGTCGATTCTGTTGACAAACACTGGTCCCATCTCGCGGCGAATCGTCCCGGGCCCTCTTTTCACATCCGTGGGGCGCGTTTGAACGTGAACCCTCGACGGCTCGAAAGAGGACTCCGACGGCGAATTTCACCGGTTCAGTGGATCAAGCGGATGTTTGGAGGGTCTAAAAAGGCCATCGGGTCATGCTTAAGCTTGACGCAACGCGCATCGGGTCGAACACGCCTCGACATGCTGACGGCATAGCCTGCAAAACGTCCACTGTTCGGCAATCTATGACTGCCCCCCCAACAAGACCAAAACATAGAAATATTGTGAAGACATCGCAATCCTCATAGCCGCTATATTCCACCCTTGGGCCTGGCCTGCGTCACAGTCATCGCCTAACACCGGACCGCCTTGTCTGTCGGGTTTCTGGCCTGCTCTGCCTTCCTTGCACCTTTGACTTTTTCTATTCTGACGAGATATCTCCGGTCCAGCAGAGCACTCTCGCCTGCACGTTGCAACCTGGCCGCGTGTTGCCGGTTCGACTACCGCAGCACACCCATGGCACACCTCCACACGGATACCCATACTACTACGCCCGCACCCCCTTCATCCTGCCCGCGATGTCTCTCCCGCTGCGATGCACAAGTCCGGACGCCTCGAGTGGAACACAGGTGGCAGGTGAGCCATGTCTGGAGTAGCATGTAAATTAGCAATCTCTCACTGTGAGTGCAGAGACACCGCCCAACTGGCCTGTTGCACACATCATGCTATTCGTGAGCAAAGTGTCCGACTCGAGTCGCATCGCCTCGCGTTCGTCGGAGAACCAACTCGGCGACGGCTGGGCGGTCGGTCGGCAGGCCGTCGCACAGATGGGGCACCAGGTGCGGGCTCTCCTAATGACCGTTCAGATTATGTTGACCTGTTCCCCGCCCTCCAGGGACTAGTGCACCTCGTGTACAGCACTTGCGTGCTGTCGGGTACGCCTCAGAGAAGTCGGGATGGGCCACCGTGGAACTACGCCGCAACGAGCTTCGCGAAGACGTGCTACGTCTATGGTACCTTCTCCCCGTGCAACACCTACGGAGAGCACGACGTCGGGCCCGTCCGCCTCACGCACGTCGGATGGGCGGCTTTGATCGAGAATGTTGTCAGGATCGATGTGTTGTATGAGTGATACGCCCCCCGAGTTGTTCGAGTAACCATCTCAATCGATCGTTTGCGCCCATCGTCTCCTCCGGTTCATCATACCATTGTTGTTGAAGTTGTACTCAATCTAGGTTGACCATGAAACGACACTCCGAAAGAGTCAGGCTCGTAGCCTCCTCCGGCGAGTCTTCAGGACTGTGTGCTCATCGGTCTGAATCCCTGACCCACGAGGCTCGTCGCCGCTAGTTACCGAGTCGGACTTGCAAGCTTATTCCGACTCGCCTATATACGACCCGTCCTGACGGCGGAAAGGCTGTCCCTCTGACCGGGAAGAGATGGGCTGAGATGATCAAGAAAGTCGTGAGGATCGAAGTTAGCTGTTAGTTACAGCTACTCGCCGCACTCCGCGGAGTCATGGAACCTGCAGCTGTGTCCACTAAAATGGCACTGGGCTGCCACGTTTTGTTTTTGATGTATAGTCACCAGTGTATATAGTAGCTTCCACGTGTAACGCAATATGGTTGTGTCGTCGCAGCTCCGGACTAGTGATAGTACTCGGGTCAGTACATAGAGTTAGCCCTGCGTGAGAGCGAACCACACGTCATCGAAGAACGTGCGTCGTAGACCGACACCATCTCGACAGCTTCAAGTTCTAGACTGTAGTGATGTGGACGTACGTATACGCGCAGCGGTTGAAGCGAGGCTATGTCACACCGCCGGGGTGATGTCAGAGTTGATTATAACAGTATTGCAGAGTATTTCGAGCAATGTAGCTATAGGACTTACTGGTTGAATGGACCTTGAATGGACGCCAGAAACCGACAGTTTCCTATAGTATGGAATAGCACTTACAGGAGGATCTCCCATGGGTCTATTCAACTGGAGACCGAAGTTGATCCCACCTAGTGTCGGTATCATGGCAGTTTGTTGTCTTCTCTGATGTGCTTCCACTAGTTCTTCACTGCACAGGGACATAGCCTGATATGCCCATGCGAAAGAGATTTGAAGCTTGAGGCCTAGAAACTTTCGCCACAACAACCCTGGCTCGGTGCGTTCAAAGATGGGAAACTTAAGGTGCCTGCCTGGGGCGATCTTCGCAGTCTCCCGCGAAGGTTGCAGTGACGTCACATGCGTATGTTCAAGCTTCATGTTGTTCTCCTGCGCCAGGATGGAATCCGAGGTTCCGCGCAAGAGAGAAGAAGGGAGAGCGAGACGAGACGAGCCCGGGCCGCCGTGTCCCCCCTGGACCGTGCGCATGTGGCTGTGCCCGACTCGGGAGCCAAGAACGGACCGGAAGATCGCTACTTATTTTACGGGACGCTTTAGACGCCGGCTTTCCTCCGTCTTTCGACCATCTTAGCGAGAGGTGGAGTCGCTGGAGTCCCTCACAAACGTGCGTCGCCATCAACAACCATCTCCTCCCGTCTCTCTCGCGCTCATCACACACTTAAAGACGACCTCCCGCGCATCCGCCCATTACTCCCCCCACCGACCCGTACACCACCATGTCTGCCCAGGGCCCCAATCCCGACGCCCCATCGCATGATCCCGCGGTCCACAAGTCCAACCTCGAGGATTTCGAACGCGAGGCGGACGTACGGCTCCCCTTCCTGCTCTCATACCGCGAGGTGAAGTTGCTGGGTATCGCTGGGGTACGTATATTTTTCGGTCACTGGTCACACGACCACCTCTCATCCCCCTCATTTTCCTCCGCGCAGGTTGGATTCTTCCTCGATGGTGTGTGAAGGCTTTCTCTAGCGCATGAAACTGTTTCTGACCCCCGCAAAGCATATGATCTGTTCATCATCAACGTACGTCCGTCGCGACAGTGTTCGCATCCTACCTCTAACCAGTCTGCGTAGCCCGTGGCCACCATGCTGCAATACCGCCTCTATGGCGGCGCGCACCTCCCTCCCAACCTCGAAGGCTTCGTCAAGGCTGGCGCGAACATCGGGAGTGTGATCGGACAGTTTGCCTTTGGTGCGTGTCTGAACTTGCTCGTGTGACCACCTACCCAATCTTCCCGAGACCCACAACCTTCCACGAGATCCCGCAAATATCTCCGTATTGACACTGTTCTGCGTCCCACAGGGTATTGCGCCGACTACTTTGGCCGCAAGGCAGTCTGTGAGTGATTGAATGCGGACTGCCGGAGACCGTTCCGTACTCACCCCTTGTGCAGATGGCAAAGAATTGATGTTGATTATCTTCGCGACCATCGGAACGCTCTGTGACCCAACCGGTACGTGAATCTTGAGACTCGTGACTACTACAGCTCACGCGAAGTGCTAACTCTCTCGCCTGCTCAGGGTTCCTCTCGCCGTCGGGCTCACTCATCTGGCTCGGAGTGTGGCGCATCGTCCTTGGGATCGGCATCGGCGGCGACTACCCCATGTCGGCCTCCGTCGCGACCGACCGCGCGAACCTCCGGCGCCGCGGCACGCTCCTCGCGTACATCTTCGCGAACCAGGGCTGGGGCTCCCTGGTCGGCAGTCTTGCGACGATCATCATCCTGCTGTGCTACAAGACCTCGATGGACACGGACGGTCACACGAGCAGAGTCGACGGTGGTACGTTTCTTGGCCCCAAGCCCTTAGGTATGCTTGGATGCGGACCGAGGCTGATTAATCTTTCCGCATGTGAAACCATACAGTGTGGCGCATCCTCGTGGGGCTCTCGCTCGTCCCCGCGTTCGGCACACTGTACCAGCGGCTCACGCTGCCCGAGTCCACGCGGTTCACGGAGTCGCAGAAGAACTCCGGGCGCATTCGGGACGAAGAGTCTATTGAGGAGCTCAAGAAGAAGGCTAACGCGGACCCCGGTGTCAGCGAGAAAGACACCGCGACCACGGTCGAGAACGCGTCTTCGGCCGACGGCACGCAGACTCCGAGTGAGGAGCAGACCCGAACCGATGCCGCGAACGCGCGCGCGAAGGACCTCGCGCTTGCCAAAACCGACCACTTCAAGGAGTTCTTCGCGTACTTCTCGCAGTGGCGTCATGCCAAGATCCTCGTCGGGACGTGCATGTGCTGGTTCTTGCTAGACATCGCGTACGTCTGCCCGTACACTCGTCTAAACCACAGCGCACGAACTAACGTGAATATGTGCGCGATTAGGTTCTATGGCATCAACCTTAACCAGAATGTGGTCCTGCAGCAGATTGGCTTCGATGGCAGCGAGGGCTCGCCGTGGCACAGGCTGTTCAAGATCGGCACCGGTAACCTCATTGTCACCGCGCTTGGCTTCGTACCCGGGTACTACGTTACGATCCTCACCATCGAGAAGCTCGGGCGTAAATGGATTCAGATCCAGGGATTCCTCTGTGCCGCTCTCTTCCGTACGTCTGATCGTGTTGCTTCATACTCGCAGGCGAGCTGACGCATCCACACATGGACAGTCGCCATTCTCGCGTCGAAGTTCCATACTCTGAGCACGCCCGCGTTCATCGTCTGCTTCGCGTTCCTCCAGTTCTTCTTCAACTTCGGCGCGAACACGTATGTCTTCTGCTCCCGCGCTGATGCTGCATATACTGACCGTGTCCACCGCATCCCGCCCCTTCTCCAGTACGACATACGTGAGTCGCCTTGCGTGCGCAAGCATACCATAGATTGACACTGACGCAACTGCGATGACAGTGCTACCCCGCCGAGGTGTTCCCGACGCGTTTCCGCGCGTCCGCGCACGGCATGTCCGCCGCGGCCGGCAAGGCGGGCGCGATCATCTCCGCGCTCGTGTTCAACTCGCTCTCCAAGGACATCGGCACCCCCGCCGTTCTCTGGAGTGCGTACCTCCCCGAGCGGTCTGTCTCGTTTCCTGGATGGCGCTGACCCCTGCCTGCATAATAACAGTCTTCTTCGCGTGCTGTATCGCTGGGGCAGGCTTCACGCTCCTGCTGCCCGAGGTCCGCGACCGCGACCCGGACATAATCTACCAGGAGGAGCTGCGCGAGCGCGACCGGCTCCAGGGCCGCCAATGAGCATCAAATATCACGCGGTTGCTGGAGTCCTCGGCCGCCTCTTTTTCCCCACCATGCTATCTGAGATTCTGAGGAGCGTGGTCCCGTGCGTGGGACGACGGACGGATCGGTAACAGATGCTATACGAATACCCATACGAAAGACGAACAAGAAGGGAAGTGCCTCGCCATTGCGTGCTTGCAATTGGATGTATGTATCGATTAGGCCATGGTACTTAGTACTTGAAAACGTCCGGCGTGCGCCGCTGGGACTGCAGAAGACATGGACGTGTTTGTCGTTCTTATCTAGACTGTACAATCTACCCCCTTCTGTTTCACGAAGCGCATAATGACATCTCGTTGCTACAGCGTATACGTTCGCACGAGACAGTCCGCGCCGGTCGACGCGTTTCGAACACCGACTCGGTGGACGTCGGGCAGGTCTGCTGGTACGCACTGCCTTCTACGTCTTCAATATACGATCGAGCTTGATTCTCGCTACATACCATCCGTTTGGTCGGCCCAACTTTAGGCGTACTTAGAGCGTGAACTGCTTGCCGTGGGACGTGCTGAGAAGATAGTAAAGTAGATATGTGGTGTGGGTGTAATTGCGCCAGATGTACGGGAGTTGTGTGGTATCACTGACTTTGTAACGTATCGCGCAATGGAACAGTCAGAGCAGTCATTGCCGTGCGAGACACTGTGATATGACGTGTCTGTGGAAGCAACAAACTGTGAGAGCTCGAAGAGGTGTCGAAAGTGTATGCTGGATGCACGCACCTGGCAGCGAATGTCGGCACAATCTGAAAGGGTGCCTATATCACCGGTATCCGTCAGCTTACTCTACGACCGGACACGCTGGATTCATCTCAACAAAGCTACATTGGATATAATATACATCATAAGTACACACTAGGAGTACACGCACGTACGTACACAACGATTCCCTCCCTTGGGTCATAAATCCATCCGTTGTCCCATAGATCCCGCAAGGTGAAATATCCAGACTCGATGCACACACGCGAAGCCGGTCAGTACTCGGCGAGAGGGATGATCTTCCCCGTCTTGTAGTACGACGGCCGCGCCTTCCTCCTCCCAAGCAGCTCGACGTCCCCGCTGTCGAAGAACGAGTACCCAGCTAGTATCCGCACGCACTCCGCTCGTCAGCCAATCTCTCGCCCAGCAGAGAACGCTAGAAGGATACGCACGCATCGTGTCCTCGATGTCGTCGTACGCCGCATTCGTGTGGTGCCCGTTGATCGGCCGGCCCGTCTTCGAGTCGCGCAGCACCCCCGCGTGGTCGACGAACGGCTCCGGCCGCTGGTTCGCGGACAGGTGGAGCTGGATCAGGATCCGCTGGATGTCGAGCAGGTACCCCTGGAGCGTGTCCAGGAAGCGGCGCGTCTGCAGGTGCTTCGACGACGCGCACCTGCAGTCCACAGTCCGAGTCAGCCCGTGACGACGACGACGACAACAAGAACGGCGGAGAGAGAGAGGTACTTACACGGAGATCCCCTCGTCCTTGATGATGTACCCAATCCCGTACCCGTCCGCCGCGACGGGCCCGAACCCGAACAGGCGCAGCGCCGGGTTCCCGCAGTTGGACGTCGAGATGATCGACCGCCCGAGGAGGTGCCAGCCGTTGTCGGTGAAGATCCCGGGGAGCGGCGGTTTGTCGCGCGCGCTGCTGCTTCCGCTCGACGTCGTGCTCATGGGCGACGTCGGCCGCTCGTCGTCGCTCAGGTGCCCGTTCTCGTTGCCGTTCGCGTGCCCGTTCCCGTTCGCATGTCCGTTAGCATAGGAGGATGACTCGCGCTCGCGTTGAAGGAGGCAGTATAGCGCGTATAGATGCCTGCATGCGAGTAGGTCAGCGACGCATGGAGTAAAGACAGAACGGGGAGACACACCTGTCCTGCCCGAGGCCCTTGCTACACTCCTTCGTCAGATTCACATGGCCCTGGCACGCCTTCTTCAGCGCGGAGACCTTCTGCGAGTTCGGCGCCTCCGAGAAGAACGTCTTCACGAACTCGACCGTGTGCGGCTGCACCGTGCGGATCGCCTCTGTCCGCCCGTGCAGGAACGCCTTGGTCATCGCAGGCTCGTACGTGCACTCGATCCGGCCGTACAGCCCGTAGTACGCCGCCTGGAACGCCATCTGGATGAACGCGTCGGGCGAGAAGCCGTGCGAGGTGATGAAGTTCTTGCCGTACATCTTGAACTCGAGCGCCTGGCAGTCGTTCTGGCAGATCAGGTCGCTCAAGCGCGTCTCGGCGAAACGTATGCCGGCGCGCAGCTCCGGGTAGAGCGTCCACTCGAGTTTCTTCGGCAAGGTGTCGATCGCATAGGAGGGAGAGGCGGGTAGTGACTGCCCCCGCGGGGGCTTGTAGGACTTAGCGAACGGAGAGAGCGGGGCGTGGAAGAGAGTGGGGGCGGATGGGTTGATGGAGCGCGCGAGGAGCATCAGACCTTCGGTGAATATATCGGCGGCGAACCTTCATAGCGCAGCGGTCAGACTCTGAGTTTGGAAGGGCGATGTAGGTGACGTACCGTAGCACAGTGTGTCCATCAACACCAGTATGCTCGAAGTTGATCCCGGCCGCACCATCTGCACAAACGATGATTTGGAGCTGCAGTCAAGTTAGATGCAGGGGTCAAAGCTTATAGCAGTACTAACTGCCGCACCTTGTCATACCACCTGTTCGTACACGTTCCGACCTGGACTCCACCTTTGAGGTCATAGGTCCCGCACAAAAAGTTATCGCATAGCTGAGCGAGGTTCTCCGGGGCCGCGTCGTCGAGGCAAACCACAAACAGGGCGTTGTCGACGACGTCCAGACAGGACTCGTTGTTCTTGCATCTAAGTCCATGCAGGAGTGGTATATTTGCGATGTATCTCCTTGAAATATCAAGGTCATATGGAGTAGTGGTTGGATGCAGTGGTCAGGTGATGAGGCCAGTAATGTCCAGGGTTCAAATCCTGGTGGGTTCATTTTTATTTCGCATTTTTCCCTGCTCTACCCGGGGCAATACCTCATTCTTGACCATTGAATTCACCTTTTAAGAGGTTTCAGAGCATGAGGAGGGTCTACTCATGGCACCACTCATACCACATTGCTACTATTATGGTGAAATTGTACCACAAATTAGTACCAATTTGTACTAGTATTTTGACCCCCCTAGATATATCTGACATATCTGACACTTATGCAATTTTTGCCATTGTAGTACAAATTATTGCAAATGTGCAAAGGAGGTTTTTCCAGATGATGTCGTGCTTGTCGTCAGTCGGTCGTCCGTTGGCGTCGTTGGCGGTGGCGACTGCGTGCAGAGAAGAATGAAGAGATGGTGGAGGTTGGAAAGAAGGAGAAGGGGGAAGAGGGAGAGATGGGATGGCAGGGTTTTATGGCGTGCCCCGCAAGGCCGAGCGAGTCTAAATGCGGGGTCCCGGTGCTTAGGTATAGCATGCGCGGCGGGGCCGGGAGGAGGCACAGAAGACGCGACGCAATAAACGTGCGACCCCGGGCCGTCGTCCTACTTAATGAATGAGTACTGGGTGTCAGTGCGGGGCGATCGCTCTGGACTCACCGATGGGAGGAGAGGAAGAAGAGGCGTCTGTGGCTGTGCCGGATCTACTCGCGTCCGTGCCAGCGCCTGTGCGGAAACCTCCTGCGTCTGCCCGCTCTGCCCTCTGCCAGCGTCTGCCCTCTGCCGCGCACGACCGACCGTCGCCTTGCGGATCGCTGGCCTTATGGTGGTTTCTGGGGCTATAAGACGCTGGGGGGTGCTCCAGCTAGTAGAGAGGGCCGCGAGCTCGTCTGCTATGGCGGGGCACTCAGCGCAGCGCTCAGCTGGCACACGGTGAGTGCTCTCTTAGCTGCGGCTCGTACGCGTACATTGGTGTCCCTCTCTGCCTCTTCCCCTGCTCCTCCTCCTCCTCCGTCGTCCCCTCCCCTCGTGCTCCCCGTCTCCGCCGCATACACCCGTCTGTCCCCCGCCCTCCTCTGATCTGCAGCTGAACAAGGTGAGTTGTATGCGTCGACTGCAATGTATGCGTGCAATGCGCTCAGAGCAGGTCACGCTGGCTACAGCAGTAGTAGCCCAGGTGCGCTCACAGCCTCCCCACCTCGTTGTCACGCACCACAACCCCTCGGAAACGACACCATCCGCACGCCTTGCGGGAAGGCTCGTACGCGAATTCATACGCATGTACTCACCTCTCAGTACCGCTCTCCGCCTCCCAAACTCGGCGTGCGACGCGCAGACGTCGCCGCAACCGTCCTCGTCCCGCTGCGCCATCGGTAAGTCTCGCTCGAAAGCTTGAAGGAGAGTGTACTCACCTCGACCGAATTCAGCGCCATCCAACCCTCTTGGAGACCGCGTCCATCTCCGCCGGCCGTCTCCGTCTTTTCCCGCCTCCGCCGCTCATCCGACTATCTGTGAAAGCCGGTAAGCTCGAAACACTCACGCTCGAGCTCGCCAGCTGACTTACCATATGTGAACAGCGCCGTCCGACGCGTCCTGTCGCCGCCTCGACAGGAGCCGTCCATACTCGTCTTACGGCCCCGATCAGCGTATCGCGCCCCCGCCATCGTCCCCCGAGAGAAGAAGGTGCGAGACGAGCGGATCCCCGGCCACCGTGCTCCGCCGGACATTCCACACCGCCGCCCGCCGCCGCCCTTCTCCACGCGCCGCCCGTCCCGCCATCCGACGCCATGGGCGTCGACATCAGGTACGTCCAAGTCGAACGACGATGCTCACAGAGCACGTGATACCGACAGTGGGTGGAACTCAACATGGCGGCTCAGTTGCCCAGTTTAGACGAAACGACGTACCGTCCAGCCATTGTGGTAACCGCCGTCGGCGAGTGGCAGCCGTATCACCTCCCCGAGAAACGCGTCAGGACCGGCGGGCTCCGTCGCCAGATGCTGAAACGAAGTTGTAAGTGCGCTGTCTCGTCTCGTTCAAGGCCTGTGTACTCATCTTTCATCTGCGCAGCCTGACACTGTGCGCCAGCGGCGACTTTGGAATCATGCGCACGCCGGACGCCGCGTTCGCGAAGATGACGCTCGTGCCCTGGCACGAGAGGGACGTGTCCGGGACGGCGGACGCGCGCAAGTCGCGCCTGCTCCCGGACTCGCGCGAGGCCGCCGGCGCCTCTGCGGCCCCGGAGCCCGCCACGCACGACCCGTTAAAGACGGGCGCACCTCCTTCCGAACTCCGCGGGCGGCGCGTCCGGACCCCGCCGCGCACAACCCGTTCGAGGACGCGCTTCCCGTGGCCGTACACGTACACGGTCAGCTCGTCCTTGGCGGGCTGTGTCGTCCTGCTGCTACGCCATCGCGTGAGTCCTGCTCGAACATACAGAAGACATGTACTCACCTCGACTTGGGATGTCACTCGTGCCGCCAGGCGGCGCTCGTCCGCCGCCCGGTCCCGAGTGTGTCTCGCAGCGCACTCGCGCGATGCCACACCTCGTCCCCTGACTCGATGCACGAGCCACTGCCGCGAGTCGCAAGCACTTGAAGTCGCCGCCACACGATCTGCAGCAGCCGATGAGCTCGATGGACGCACATTGAGTTCGACAGACGACGTACGACCTTTGAAGAGCGCCACGGCCAACTCCCGCCGTCGCCCAAGAACCACGCACGGCGCGAGCTGCGCCCGTCCCGTGCACGGTGAGGACCGGCGCTGTCACCTTGCGAGGGGTGCGAATTCGCGGGGACGACGAGGTGAGCTTGCACGCTGTCCGACACGAGCCGGACTCCCCGTCGCGTCGCGTCGCCCCACCCGCACGCTGTCGGCATCGCCAGAGGGTACGTCGCAGCAGGACGTCCTCGGAGCGTCCGAGTCGCGGGACAACGGTGGGTGGGAGTGGAAGTGGGGGTGTCTGTGCACCGCGCACGGTCAGCTCTCGTCCGTCCGAAACTATAGAGGGCCGACGTACCGACAGAGCTGGGCCAGTCGTCCGGATCGTGCCAGTGAGCGGCCGCCAGTGCGACGTTGGTAGAGAGGAGGGCTGCTAATGGCCAGTGCCGACGCCAGGGAGTGCGTCCATCGAGGAATGGGGTGTGAGGCGAGGACGTGAACTCCGTCAGGCTCACGGCGACACGCTGTGTGAGCGTGGCTCGCCGCGCATGAGCACCCCGCGTCGCCGCCGGCCTCGATGGCGAGCGAGTGGGCAGACATGGGGGTGAGGGTGAGGGGAGGAGGAGACAGAGGTCTGGGCACGAGACGCGCTGAGTCTACCCGGGGGCCCGGAGCACCGTGCGAGGCGGGGGGCATGCGAGGAGTCAGGACGCAAGGTGATTTCCATATCCAAGCCTCCCGAGTCCCCCGACGCTGATCGGGGTTTCTCCAGGCAGCGCCGTCCGTGTCCGTGGACGAACGTCCATCCGTCCCGCATGCGATCGCGCTCGGACGGCGCGAGAAATTCCTGCTCGCGTCGGCGATCCCGGATTGACATACCATTTTGTGAGTATACCATCCTGTGAGTACGTACCTGAACGAAAGTCGACCGCTCGTCGGTGTTGTCTGTGTGCCCGCCGTGCTCTCGAGTGCAACACACGACTCGGACACAGAGAGCGTTTGGACGGTGGCGAACGTCCTCGTCGAAACGGTCAGGCCTCTGCCGTGTCTCTCAGCCTGCGCGTGAGAGACAGGCTTGCTCGGAGCGGTCGCCGACGTCGCCGAGGATGTTCTGCGGCACCCGTTCTCGACCCTGTGGCTGGAGGCATGTTCGCTTCGGCGGGAGCTAAGTTCCAAGTTCCAGGCGTCTGAGCGCAGGTGTAGACATCCGCCCGTCTTCCCGCCTTCCCGCCTTCGCGCCAGCACCCCGCGCACCCTCGTTGCCCGACCATCCCGCCTCGGTGTGTGATGCACACGCTCCTGCAGCCTGTGTCCTCGCAGCGCGACTTGACTGCGACACACAGTACAGCGGACGTGCGGACAATGCGAGGGATGGGATGCAATGCTGCGGAGGCCACTGGCAGGCGCGTCCCTGCGAGATGGCTGGAAGATTAGCTTAGGCGGGAGGGAGGAGCGTGTGTCTCGGCTCGCTACAGTCTCTCCTGGTATCTGTGAAGCATGAATTTGACGTCCGTGCGCCGCACGGCGATTCCTTGCTGTCAACTGGGCTTGATGGGTATCGTTGTGTAATGTGTTGGTCCTCAACACCTCACACTTCCCAGGTACACTGTACATGCTCTGCTCCGTGCTGGCGCGATGTCCGTGCTCAATGTGTGTTGCACGTTGCGCACTGGGCCTTTCGGGGCGGGTTGAGTCCTAGGATCAATGTATGTACTGTATGGCTGGACTGGACCCTGTTGCAGACCCATCCGAGTCCGCGCCGGACTGTATTCCCCGAGACTGCTCGCTTCCTGTCATGGTGGGCATTAATGTCCTTGGAAACAAGCCTAGGCTCGGGGACGCCGGCGAGAACCTCAGGAATGTTGCATCCTCAGGGTGGTTATCCCGGCATGACGTCGCCGGCTGTGCCTGTGACTTTGAGTAGCTCAGATACTGGTTTGTGAAAGTTGCCACGCCACATGTGAATTCCATTTCAGTGCCTATCCGGCGGTGAACGGACTATTATCGATGGCGGCTCGCTGCATTTGTTGCCTCTGGAAATGTGCTTGATATTCGCCTTTGTCCAAGCCTGCCAGATTCGAGGTCCTGCACACTCCGTGCGTGCGTGGCCGTCGGGACATACTCTTTGTCTCGTCAAGATCCTCGCTCATTGAACGAGCCACCGTCCGGCGTCCGATGCCCGTCGGATGTGCGAGTGTGCGGCGGAAAGTCCGTAACCACTTGTGGGTGAAATACAATGGACGCCAGTGATCGGCGACTTGGAGGAAATGGTGGTGTTTGGTTTGGCAGGGAATCGCTGTCTGTGAAACAGGGCGGTATGCTCGACTATGGAAATGGTAGTGCACACAGTGCAGAGTTTGACAGCAAGACGTAAACCGCCCGGCGAGCCCGGCGCGCGGACGACATCTGAACATTCCCGGCCAAGTCCGCTGCTCGCGCGCCCGCTTGTGTTCCCTATAAATGTACGACTCAGTTCTCTCAACCCCCCAGCAGCAACTCACCTCCCTCCCGCCAACACCTTCAGCTCGGGCACAGTCCCCCTCCCCTCCTGCTCAGCGACCAGTCCGCAGTCCGCCATGCTCATTTGTCGACAATGTCTCGCTCGACATCCCTGCTATCGACTTTTGCGACGCTCACGATGCTTACCATCGTGCACGTACGTGTGTTACGCTCCAATCACCCCACACGCCGGCCCTGATCGCTTGCCACACAGCTGTCTATTCTACCCAGCGCACTGCGCACCGGTGAGCATGCAACTCACTGCCAAGCGTACCCTGCATTCTGACGTCGAAGGCAGATAGACTCACCCGGATTGACTGGCACGAGACTTAACAGAGGTACGTCTCTTGGCACGGCTCGCGCTCAGCTCCCTGTCATACTGAAGGTTCCCATCTCCAGATTGATCTTCGGCGGTCGTCCGGGCGTAGTCAAGAACGTGTGACACGTACGTATCATGTTCCTAGGCTCGACTGTGGCGGGAGAACTCATCTCGTATATCAGGACGCCGACGGCGGGGACACTGTATCCCGGCTCACTCAGTCCAGACGACAGGCTGGCGTATGTATACCTACCGTCTGCTCATCCGCCGCTCGGCTCTGGCATCATCGCCATCAGGTCGCAGCTGGCAGGTTCGCCGTTTGAGACCTCGGACCTCCGAGTCGGGCACTTCGGCCATGGCATCTGCTTGTAGTATTTACAGCTTGAAGGACCGTCTCCGCAAGGCCGCTGCGGCATTAGTCAGTAGTTAGACTCAGCCGCTGTGATCAGACCCAGACGTACCGGACTTTAAATCAGAAACGAATCACGGCCGGCGGGGGAAGAGCGAGGCCGTGACTCGGACCCCGGCGAGTTTGGGTCTCGTCTGACGGCTAGGAAGGATGTCGGAGTGTGGCTAGATCGCACGTGGCAGTTGATGTGCTCTACTATTACCACGGGAGCCTGCGTAGGATGTACAGCGTACAATGTTCGTACTGAGTAGCTGCTTGAATGGAACAGTCCTTGCCATGCGAGTTGAAGCCGCCGAGCTCATATTCTTCTTACTGTGTCTATTACTGTGTCTGTTGAAAACATGGACTGTGAGAGCTCGAAGAGGCACGTCAAAGTGTACGCTGAATGCACATACCCAGTGGCAGCAAGGGGTCGGCACAACTTTATCACCGCGTGCGTCAGCTTACTCTGCGACCGAATACACTGTATTCACCTCAAGAACAGCTACATTGGATATAATATACATCATAAGTACACACTAGGAGTACACGCACGTACGTACACAACGATTCCCTCCCTTAGTCCATAAATCCATCCGTCATCCCATAGATCCCGCAAGATGAAATATCCAAACTCAATGCACACACGCGAAGCTGGTCAGTACTCGGCGAGAGGGATGATCTTCCCCGTCTTGTAGTACGACGGCCGCGCCTTCCTCCTCCCAAGCAGCTCGACGTCCCCGCTGTCGAAGAACGAGTACCCAGCTACCCGCACGCACTCCGCTCGTCAGCCAATCTCTCGCCCAGCAGAGAACGCTAGAAGGATACGCACGCATCGTGTCCTCGATGTCGTCGTACGCCGCATTCGTGTGGTGCCCGTTGATCGGCCGGCCCGTCTTCGAGTCGCGCAGCACCCCCGCGTGGTCGACGAACGGCTCCGGCCGCTGGTTCGCGGACAGGTGGAGCTGGATCAGGATCCGCTGGATGTCGAGCAGGTACCCCTGGAGCGTGTCCAGGAAGCGGCGCGTCTGCAGGTGCTTCGACGACGCGCACCTGCAGTCCCCAGTCCGAGTCAGCCCGTGACGACGACGACAACAACAAGAACGGCGGAGAGAGAGAGAGGTACTTACACGGAGATCCCCTCGTCCTTGATGATGTACCCGATCCCGTACCCGTCCGCCGCGACGGGCCCGAACCCGAACAGGCGCAGCGCCGGGTTCCCGCAGTTGGACGTCGAGATAATCGACCGCCCGAGGAGGTGCCAGCCGTTGTCGGTGAAGATCCCGGGGAGCGGCGGTTTGTCGCGCGCGCTGCTGCTTCCGCTCGACGTCGTGCTCAAGGGCGACGTCGGCCGCTCGTCGTCGCTCAGGTGCCCGTTCTCGTTGCCGTTCGCGTGCCCGTTCCCGTTCGCATGTCCGTTAGCATAGGAGGATGACTCGCGCTCGCGCTGAAGGAGACAGTACAGCGCATATAGATGCCTGTATGCGAGCGGGTCAGCGACGCATGGAGTAAAGATGGAACGGGGCAGACACACCTGTCCTGCCCGAGGCCCTTGCTGCACTCCTTCGTCAAGTTCACATGGCCCTGGCACGCCTTCTTCAGCGCGGAGACCTTCTGCGAGTTCGGCGCCTCAGAGAAGAACGTCTTCACGAACTCGACCGTGTGCGGCTGCACCGTGCGGATCGCCTCTGTCCGCCCGTGCAGGAACGCCTTGGTCATCGCGGGCTCGTACGTGCACTCGATCCGGCCGTACAGCCCGTAGTACGCCGCCTGGAACGCCATCTGGATGAACGCGTCGGGCGAGAAGCCGTGCGAGGTGATGAAGTTCTTGCCGTACATCTTGAACTCGAGCGCCTGGCAGTCGTTCTGGCAGATCAGGTCGCTCAAGCGCGTCTCCGCGAAACGTATGCCGGCGCGCAGCTCCGGGTAGAGCGTCCACTCGAGTTTCTTCGGCAAGGTGTCGATCGCATAGGAGGGAGAGGCGGGTAGTGACTGCCCCCGCGGGGGCTTGTAGGACTTAGCGAACGGAGAGAGCGGGGCGTGGAAGAGAGTGGGGGCGGATGGGTTGATGGAGCGCGCGAGGAGCATCAGACCTTCGGTGAATATATCGGCGGCGAACCTTCATAGCGCAGCGGTCAGACTCTGAGTTTGGAAGGGCGATGTAGGTGACGTACCGTAGCACAGTGTGTCCATCAACACCAGTATGCTCGAAGTTGATCCCGGCCGCACCATCTGCACAAACGATGATTTGGAGCTGCAGTCAAGTTAGATGCAGGGGTCAAAGCTTATAGCAGTACTAACTGCCGCACCTTGTCATACCACCTGTTCGTACACGTTCCGACCTGGACTCCACCTTTGAGGTCATAGGTCCCGCACAAAAAGTTGTCGCATAGCTGAGCGAGGTTCTCCGGGGCCGCGTCGTCGAGGCAAACCACAAACAGGGCGTTGTCGACGACGTCCAGACAGGACTCGTTGTTCTTGTTGCTGATGAGTGCTTTCCTTAGGCTCGACCAGATCTTGCGGTTCTCCGTAGACAGAACGCCAATCGCGTTCCGCGCGACCTGCGTATGCAAGCCGGAGGACACATGATCAGTGACGAGACGAACAGGCGCGGTAAGGAATCACGGACTTCCTGGATGGGCATCTGGTCTGCATCCGACACAATGGCCTGGAGATTCCGTAAGATCTCCCGTTCCGTAAGCACCGGCCGGTTCTCGGCGTCGAGCACATCGAACCAATCTATATATTGACAAGTAACGTCAGCGCTGTCATCCTATCGGCATCGCAGGACGCACAGAATTGTCCTCGGCGGAGGACGACGATGTGCCTCGACTCGCCGTGCACCTCCATCTTGCATCCTCTCTGGCACCGGAGTGAATGGCGAGAATAGACAATTAGACTGTGTCTTCTTCCGCAGAACACGAAGCCAAGCGAAATGAATGAATACACACCTCCGTGGGTATCCGCGCGGTGCCAAAGAGCCGTGTGTACTGGTCCATGTCGAGCGGCGTCCCCCGCATGCTGTCCGGGCTGAGCATCCCCGCGCGGAGGTCGTGGATGAAGCCGAGGGACGAGACGACGAGCGAGGCGGCGCGGGGGAGCTGCTGGCCGCGGTCGGGTGTTGGATCATTCCTGCACGGGTGCATCAGCATCGCCCGTGGCTTCGGAACGGAACTGGGATTCCGAGGCAATCACAAGATACTCACTCGAGGACGAAGAACGGGTTGAGTGCAAGAACGACCGGGTCCGTATGCGACAAGTAGGACTCGTACCTGCGCGGCGAACGAGGGGGTCATTGAGTGCACGATCTGGCGAACAAGGAGGATAGACGCACCAGAACTCTTCGATGTAGCTACCACCGCATACAGCCACACGGAAGAAGCCCGAGGATCGCCATCGTCAGCGGGGTGTGAACGGCGGGAAGTCGAGTGAATGGGGAGACGCACCTGGCCTTGTCCTTCGCGTACTCCTTGAGCATCTCTTGCACGCGCGGGCCATCGTGGTGCAAGAACTCCTCGACGGCGCGCTTCGTCTCCGCGTGTTCGCGCGGATCCTGGAGGCCTTCAAGAGCCCGTAGGTATCTACTACATGTCTCTTCGAGCGGGGGAATTGGGAGCTTCGGGAGCTCGTGTTGGCGGGCGAAGGTCCGGGACTCGGGCGGGTCGGCCTCGAAGCGCGTTACGGGATTCGACATGTCGTGCTTGTCGTCAGTCGGTCGTCCGTTGGCGTCGTTGGCGGTGGCGACTGCGTGCAGAGAAGAATGAAGAGATGGTGGAGGTTGGAAAGAAGGAGAAGGGGGAAGAGGGAGAGATGGGATGGCAGGGTTTTATGGCGTGCCCCGCAAGGCCGAGCGAGTCTAAATGCGGGGTCCCGGTGCTTAGGTATAGCATGCGCGGCGGGGCCGGGAGGAGGCACAGAAGACGCGACGCAATAAACGTGCGACCCCGGGCCGTCGTCCTACTTAATGAATGAGTACTGGGTGTCAGTGCGGGGCGATCGCTCTGGACTCACCGATGGGAGGAGAGGAAGAAGAGGCGTCTGTGGCTGTGCCGGATCTACTCGCGTCCGTGCCAGCGCCTGTGCGGAAACCTCCTGCGTCTGCCCGCTCTGCCCTCTGCCAGCGTCTGCCCTCTGCCGCGCACGACCGACCGTCGCCTTGCGGATCGCTGGCCTTATGGTGGTTTCTGGGGCTATAAGACGCTGGGGGGTGCTCCAGCTAGTAGAGAGGGCCGCGAGCTCGTCTGCTATGGCGGGGCACTCAGCGCAGCGCTCAGCTGGCACACGGTGAGTGCTCTCTTAGCTGCGGCTCGTACGCGTACATTGGTGTCCCTCTCTGCCTCTTCCCCTGCTCCTCCTCCTCCTCCGTCGTCCCCTCCCCTCGTGCTCCCCGTCTCCGCCGCATACACCCGTCTGTCCCCCGCCCTCCTCTGATCTGCAGCTGAACAAGGTGAGTTGTATGCGTCGACTGCAATGTATGCGTGCAATGCGCTCAGAGCAGGTCACGCTGGCTACAGCAGTAGTAGCCCAGGTGCGCTCACAGCCTCCCCACCTCGTTGTCACGCACCACAACCCCTCGGAAACAACACCATCCGCACGCCTTGCGGGAAGGCTCGTACGCGAATTCATACGCATGTACTCACCTCTCAGTACCGCTCTCCGCCTCCCAAACTCGGCGTGCGACGCGCAGACGTCGCCGCAACCGTCCTCGTCCCGCTGCGCCATCGGTAAGTCTCGCTCGAAAGCTTGAAGGAGAGTGTACTCACCTCGACCGAATTCAGCGCCATCCAACCCTCTTGGAGACCGCGTCCATCTCCGCCGGCCGTCTCCGTCTTTTCCCGCCTCCGCCGCTCATCCGACTATCTGTGAAAGCCGGTAAGCTCGAAACACTCACGCTCGAGCTCGCCAGCTGACTTACCATATGTGAACAGCGCCGTCCGACGCGTCCTGTCGCCGCCTCGACAGGAGCCGTCCATACTCGTCTTACGGCCCCGATCAGCGTATCGCGCCCCCGCCATCGTCCCCCGAGAGAAGAAGGTGCGAGACGAGCGGATCCCCGGCCACCGTGCTCCGCCGGACATTCCACACCGCCGCCCGCCGCCGCCCTTCTCCACGCGCCGCCCGTCCCGCCATCCGACGCCATGGGCGTCGACATCAGGTACGTCCAAGTCGAACGACGATGCTCACAGAGCACGTGATACCGACAGTGGGTGGAACTCAACATGGCGGCTCAGTTGCCCAGTTTAGACGAAACGACGTACCGTCCAGCCATTGTGGTAACCGCCGTCGGCGAGTGGCAGCCGTATCACCTCCCCGAGAAACGCGTCAGGACCGGCGGGCTCCGTCGCCAGATGCTGAAACGAAGTTGTAAGTGCGCTGTCTCGTCTCGTTCAAGGCCTGTGTACTCATCTTTCATCTGCGCAGCCTGACACTGTGCGCCAGCGGCGACTTTGGAATCATGCGCACGCCGGACGCCGCGTTCGCGAAGATGACGCTCGTGCCCTGGCACGAGAGGGACGTGTCCGGGACGGCGGACGCGCGCAAGTCGCGCCTGCTCCCGGACTCGCGCGAGGCCGCCGGCGCCTCTGCGGCCCCGGAGCCCGCCACGCACGACCCGTTAAAGACGGGCGCACCTCCTTCCGAACTCCGCGGGCGGCGCGTCCGGACCCCGCCGCGCACAACCCGTTCGAGGACGCGCTTCCCGTGGCCGTACACGTACACGGTCAGCTCGTCCTTGGCGGGCTGTGTCGTCCTGCTGCTACGCCATCGCGTGAGTCCTGCTCGAACATACAGAAGACATGTACTCACCTCGACTTGGGATGTCACTCGTGCCGCCAGGCGGCGCTCGTCCGCCGCCCGGTCCCGAGTGTGTCTCGCAGCGCACTCGCGCGATGCCACACCTCGTCCCCTGACTCGATGCACGAGCCACTGCCGCGAGTCGCAAGCACTTGAAGTCGCCGCCACACGATCTGCAGCAGCCGATGAGCTCGATGGACGCACATTGAGTTCGACAGACGACGTACGACCTTTGAAGAGCGCCACGGCCAACTCCCGCCGTCGCCCAAGAACCACGCACGGCGCGAGCTGCGCCCGTCCCGTGCACGGTGAGGACCGGCGCTGTCACCTTGCGAGGGGTGCGAATTCGCGGGGACGACGAGGTGAGCTTGCACGCTGTCCGACACGAGCCGGACTCCCCGTCGCGTCGCGTCGCCCCACCCGCACGCTGTCGGCATCGCCAGAGGGTACGTCGCAGCAGGACGTCCTCGGAGCGTCCGAGTCGCGGGACAACGGTGGGTGGGAGTGGAAGTGGGGGTGTCTGTGCACCGCGCACGGTCAGCTCTCGTCCGTCCGAAACTATAGAGGGCCGACGTACCGACAGAGCTGGGCCAGTCGTCCGGATCGTGCCAGTGAGCGGCCGCCAGTGCGACGTTGGTAGAGAGGAGGGCTGCTAATGGCCAGTGCCGACGCCAGGGAGTGCGTCCATCGAGGAATGGGGTGTGAGGCGAGGACGTGAACTCCGTCAGGCTCACGGCGACACGCTGTGTGAGCGTGGCTCGCCGCGCATGAGCACCCCGCGTCGCCGCCGGCCTCGATGGCGAGCGAGTGGGCAGACATGGGGGTGAGGGTGAGGGGAGGAGGAGACAGAGGTCTGGGCACGAGACGCGCTGAGTCTACCCGGGGGCCCGGAGCACCGTGCGAGGCGGGGGGCATGCGAGGAGTCAGGACGCAAGGTGATTTCCATATCCAAGCCTCCCGAGTCCCCCGACGCTGATCGGGGTTTCTCCAGGCAGCGCCGTCCGTGTCCGTGGACGAACGTCCATCCGTCCCGCATGCGATCGCGCTCGGACGGCGCGAGAAATTCCTGCTCGCGTCGGCGATCCCGGATTGACATACCATTTTGTGAGTATACCATCCTGTGAGTACGTACCTGAACGAAAGTCGACCGCTCGTCGGTGTTGTCTGTGTGCCCGCCGTGCTCTCGAGTGCAACACACGACTCGGACACAGAGAGCGTTTGGACGGTGGCGAACGTCCTCGTCGGAACGGTCAGGCCTCTGCCGTGTCTCTCAGCCTGCGCGTGAGAGACAGGCTTGCTCGGAGCGGTCGCCGACGTCGCCGAGGATGTTCTGCGGCACCCGTTCTCGACCCTGTGGCTGGAGGCATGTTCGCTTCGGCGGGAGCTAAGTTCCAAGTTCCAGGCGTCTGAGCGCAGGTGTAGACATCCGCCCGTCTTCCCGCCTTCCCGCCTTCGCGCCAGCACCCCGCGCACCCTCGTTGCCCGACCATCCCGCCTCGGTGTGTGATGCACACGCTCCTGCAGCCTGTGTCCTCGCAGCGCGACTTGACTGCGACACACAGTACAGCGGACGTGCGGACAATGCGAGGGATGGGATGCAATGCTGCGGAGGCCACTGGCAGGCGCGTCCCTGCGAGATGGCTGGAAGATTAGCTTAGGCGGGAGGGAGGAGCGTGTGTCTCGGCTCGCTACAGTCTCTCCTGGTATCTGTGAAGCATGAATTTGACGTCCGTGCGCCGCACGGCGATTCCTTGCTGTCAACTGGGCTTGATGGGTATCGTTGTGTAATGTGTTGGTCCTCAACACCTCACACTTCCCAGGTACACTGTACATGCTCTGCTCCGTGCTGGCGCGATGTCCGTGCTCAATGTGTGTTGCACGTTGCGCACTGGGCCTTTCGGGGCGGGTTGAGTCCTAGGATCAATGTATGTACTGTATGGCTGGACTGGACCCTGTTGCAGACCCATCCGAGTCCGCGCCGGACTGTATTCCCCGAGACTGCTCGCTTCCTGTCATGGTGGGCATTAATGTCCTTGGAAACAAGCCTAGGCTCGGGGACGCCGGCGAGAACCTCAGGAATGTTGCATCCTCAGGGTGGTTATCCCGGCATGACGTCGCCGGCTGTGCCTGTGACTTTGAGTAGCTCAGATACTGGTTTGTGAAAGTTGCCACGCCACATGTGAATTCCATTTCAGTGCCTATCCGGCGGTGAACGGACTATTATCGATGGCGGCTCGCTGCATTTGTTGCCTCTGGAAATGTGCTTGATATTCGCCTTTGTCCAAGCCTGCCAGATTCGAGGTCCTGCACACTCCGTGCGTGCGTGGCCGTCGGGACATACTCTTTGTCTCGTCAAGATCCTCGCTCATTGAACGAGCCACCGTCCGGCGTCCGATGCCCGTCGGATGTGCGAGTGTGCGGCGGAAAGTCCGTAACCACTTGTGGGTGAAATACAATGGACGCCAGTGATCGGCGACTTGGAGGAAATGGTGGTGTTTGGTTTGGCAGGGAATCGCTGTCTGTGAAACAGGGCGGTATGCTCGACTATGGAAATGGTAGTGCACACAGTGCAGAGTTTGACAGCAAGACGTAAACCGCCCGGCGAGCCCGGCGCGCGGACGACATCTGAACATTCCCGGCCAAGTCCGCTGCTCGCGCGCCCGCTTGTGTTCCCTATAAATGTACGACTCAGTTCTCTCAACCCCCCAGCAGCAACTCACCTCCCTCCCGCCAACACCTTCAGCTCGGGCACAGTCCCCCTCCCCTCCTGCTCAGCGACCAGTCCGCAGTCCGCCATGCTCATTTGTCGACAATGTCTCGCTCGACATCCCTGCTATCGACTTTTGCGACGCTCACGATGCTTACCATCGTGCACGTACGTGTGTTACGCTCCAATCACCCCACACGCCGGCCCTGATCGCTTGCCACACAGCTGTCTATTCTACCCAGCGCACTGCGCACCGGTGAGCATGCAACTCACTGCCAAGCGTACCCTGCATTCTGACGTCGAAGGCAGATAGACTCACCCGGATTGACTGGCACGAGACTTAACAGAGGTACGTCTCTTGGCACGGCTCGCGCTCAGCTCCCTGTCATACTGAAGGTTCCCATCTCCAGATTGATCTTCGGCGGTCGTCCGGGCGTAGTCAAGAACGTGTGACACGTACGTATCATGTTCCTAGGCTCGACTGTGGCGGGAGAACTCATCTCGTATATCAGGACGCCGACGGCGGGGACACTGTATCCCGGCTCACTCAGTCCAGACGACAGGCTGGCGTATGTATACCTACCGTCTGCTCATCCGCCGCTCGGCTCTGGCATCATCGCCATCAGGTCGCAGCTGGCAGGTTCGCCGTTTGAGACCTCGGACCTCCGAGTCGGGCACTTCGGCCATGGCATCTGCTTGTAGTATTTACAGCTTGAAGGACCGTCTCCGCAAGGCCGCTGCGGCATTAGTCAGTAGTTAGACTCAGCCGCTGTGATCAGACCCAGACGTACCGGACTTTAAATCAGAAACGAATCACGGCCGGCGGGGGAAGAGCGAGGCCGTGACTCGGACCCCGGCGAGTTTGGGTCTCGTCTGACGGCTAGGAAGGATGTCGGAGTGTGGCTAGATCGCACGTGGCAGTTGATGTGCTCTACTATTACCACGGGAGCCTGCGTAGGATGTACAGCGTACAATGTTCGTACTGAGTAGCTGCTTGAATGGAACAGTCCTTGCCATGCGAGTTGAAGCCGCCGAGCTCATATTCTTCTTACTGTGTCTATTACTGTGTCTGTTGAAAACATGGACTGTGAGAGCTCGAAGAGGCACGTCAAAGTGTACGCTGAATGCACATACCCAGTGGCAGCAAGGGGTCGGCACAACTTTATCACCGCGTGCGTCAGCTTACTCTGCGACCGAATACACTGTATTCACCTCAAGAACAGCTACATTGGATATAATATACATCATAAGTACACACTAGGAGTACACGCACGTACGTACACAACGATTCCCTCCCTTAGTCCATAAATCCATCCGTCATCCCATAGATCCCGCAAGATGAAATATCCAAACTCAATGCACACACGCGAAGCTGGTCAGTACTCGGCGAGAGGGATGATCTTCCCCGTCTTGTAGTACGACGGCCGCGCCTTCCTCCTCCCAAGCAGCTCGACGTCCCCGCTGTCGAAGAACGAGTACCCAGCTACCCGCACGCACTCCGCTCGTCAGCCAATCTCTCGCCCAGCAGAGAACGCTAGAAGGATACGCACGCATCGTGTCCTCGATGTCGTCGTACGCCG
Organism: Daedaleopsis sinensis; assembly: GCA_033807695.1. Lineage (NCBI taxonomy): Eukaryota > Fungi > Basidiomycota > Agaricomycetes > Polyporales > Polyporaceae > Daedaleopsis > Daedaleopsis sinensis. Next base: position 3,985,111 of record CM066306.1, read on the forward strand.
CATTCGTGTGGTGCCCGTTGATCGGCCGGCCCGTCTTCGAGTCGCGCAGCACCCCCGCGTGGTCGACGAACGGCTCCGGCCGCTGGTTCGCGGACAGGTGGAGCTGGATCAGGATCCGCTGGATGTCGAGCAGGTACCCCTGGAGCGTGTCCAGGAAGCGGCGCGTCTGCAGGTGCTTCGACGACGCGCACCTGCAGTCCCCAGTCCGAGTCAGCCCGTGACGACGACGACAACAACAAGAACGGCGGAGAGAGAGAGAGGTACTTACACGGAGATCCCCTCGTCCTTGATGATGTACCCGATCCCGTACCCGTCCGCCGCGACGGGCCCGAACCCGAACAGGCGCAGCGCCGGGTTCCCGCAGTTGGACGTCGAGATAATCGACCGCCCGAGGAGGTGCCAGCCGTTGTCGGTGAAGATCCCGGGGAGCGGCGGTTTGTCGCGCGCGCTGCTGCTTCCGCTCGACGTCGTGCTCAAGGGCGACGTCGGCCGCTCGTCGTCGCTCAGGTGCCCGTTCTCGTTGCCGTTCGCGTGCCCGTTCCCGTTCGCATGTCCGTTAGCATAGGAGGATGACTCGCGCTCGCGCTGAAGGAGACAGTACAGCGCATATAGATGCCTGTATGCGAGCGGGTCAGCGACGCATGGAGTAAAGATGGAACGGGGCAGACACACCTGTCCTGCCCGAGGCCCTTGCTGCACTCCTTCGTCAAGTTCACATGGCCCTGGCACGCCTTCTTCAGCGCGGAGACCTTCTGCGAGTTCGGCGCCTCAGAGAAGAACGTCTTCACGAACTCGACCGTGTGCGGCTGCACCGTGCGGATCGCCTCTGTCCGCCCGTGCAGGAACGCCTTGGTCATCGCGGGCTCGTACGTGCACTCGATCCGGCCGTACAGCCCGTAGTACGCCGCCTGGAACGCCATCTGGATGAACGCGTCGGGCGAGAAGCCGTGCGAGGTGATGAAGTTCTTGCCGTACATCTTGAACTCGAGCGCCTGGCAGTCGTTCTGGCAGATCAGGTCGCTCAAGCGCGTCTCCGCGAAACGTATGCCGGCGCGCAGCTCCGGGTAGAGCGTCCACTCGAGTTTCTTCGGCAAGGTGTCGATCGCATAGGAGGGAGAGGCGGGTAGTGACTGCCCCCGCGGGGGCTTGTAGGACTTAGCGAACGGAGAGAGCGGGGCGTGGAAGAGAGTGGGGGCGGATGGGTTGATGGAGCGCGCGAGGAGCATCAGACCTTCGGTGAATATATCGGCGGCGAACCTTCATAGCGCAGCGGTCAGACTCTGAGTTTGGAAGGGCGATGTAGGTGACGTACCGTAGCACAGTGTGTCCATCAACACCAGTATGCTCGAAGTTGATCCCGGCCGCACCATCTGCACAAACGATGATTTGGAGCTGCAGTCAAGTTAGATGCAGGGGTCAAAGCTTATAGCAGTACTAACTGCCGCACCTTGTCATACCACCTGTTCGTACACGTTCCGACCTGGACTCCACCTTTGAGGTCATAGGTCCCGCACAAAAAGTTGTCGCATAGCTGAGCGAGGTTCTCCGGGGCCGCGTCGTCGAGGCAAACCACAAACAGGGCGTTGTCGACGACGTCCAGACAGGACTCGTTGTTCTTGTTGCTGATGAGTGCTTTCCTTAGGCTCGACCAGATCTTGCGGTTCTCCGTAGACAGAACGCCAATCGCGTTCCGCGCGACCTGCGTATGCAAGCCGGAGGACACATGATCAGTGACGAGACGAACAGGCGCGGTAAGGAATCACGGACTTCCTGGATGGGCATCTGGTCTGCATCCGACACAATGGCCTGGAGATTCCGTAAGATCTCCCGTTCCGTAAGCACCGGCCGGTTCTCGGCGTCGAGCACATCGAACCAATCTATATATTGACAAGTAACGTCAGCGCTGTCATCCTATCGGCATCGCAGGACGCACAGAATTGTCCTCGGCGGAGGACGACGATGTGCCTCGACTCGCCGTGCACCTCCATCTTGCATCCTCTCTGGCACCGGAGTGAATGGCGAGAATAGACAATTAGACTGTGTCTTCTTCCGCAGAACACGAAGCCAAGCGAAATGAATGAATACACACCTCCGTGGGTATCCGCGCGGTGCCAAAGAGCCGTGTGTACTGGTCCATGTCGAGCGGCGTCCCCCGCATGCTGTCCGGGCTGAGCATCCCCGCGCGGAGGTCGTGGATGAAGCCGAGGGACGAGACGACGAGCGAGGCGGCGCGGGGGAGCTGCTGGCCGCGGTCGGGTGTTGGATCATTCCTGCACGGGTGCATCAGCATCGCCCGTGGCTTCGGAACGGAACTGGGATTCCGAGGCAATCACAAGATACTCACTCGAGGACGAAGAACGGGTTGAGTGCAAGAACGACCGGGTCCGTATGCGACAAGTAGGACTCGTACCTGCGCGGCGAACGAGGGGGTCATTGAGTGCACGATCTGGCGAACAAGGAGGATAGACGCACCAGAACTCTTCGATGTAGCTACCACCGCATACAGCCACACGGAAGAAGCCCGAGGATCGCCATCGTCAGCGGGGTGTGAACGGCGGGAAGTCGAGTGAATGGGGAGACGCACCTGGCCTTGTCCTTCGCGTACTCCTTGAGCATCTCTTGCACGCGCGGGCCATCGTGGTGCAAGAACTCCTCGACGGCGCGCTTCGTCTCCGCGTGTTCGCGCGGATCCTGGAGGCCTTCAAGAGCCCGTAGGTATCTACTACATGTCTCTTCGAGCGGGGGAATTGGGAGCTTCGGGAGCTCGTGTTGGCGGGCGAAGGTCCGGGACTCGGGCGGGTCGGCCTCGAAGCGCGTTACGGGATTCGACATGTCGTGCTTGTCGTCAGTCGGTCGTCCGTTGGCGTCGTTGGCGGTGGCGACTGCGTGCAGAGAAGAATGAAGAGATGGTGGAGGTTGGAAAGAAGGAGAAGGGGGAAGAGGGAGAGATGGGATGGCAGGGTTTTATGGCGTGCCCCGCAAGGCCGAGCGAGTCTAAATGCGGGGTCCCGGTGCTTAGGTATAGCATGCGCGGCGGGGCCGGGAGGAGGCACAGAAGACGCGACGCAATAAACGTGCGACCCCGGGCCGTCGTCCTACTTAATGAATGAGTACTGGGTGTCAGTGCGGGGCGATCGCTCTGGACTCACCGATGGGAGGAGAGGAAGAAGAGGCGTCTGTGGCTGTGCCGGATCTACTCGCGTCCGTGCCAGCGCCTGTGCGGAAACCTCCTGCGTCTGCCCGCTCTGCCCTCTGCCAGCGTCTGCCCTCTGCCGCGCACGACCGACCGTCGCCTTGCGGATCGCTGGCCTTATGGTGGTTTCTGGGGCTATAAGACGCTGGGGGGTGCTCCAGCTAGTAGAGAGGGCCGCGAGCTCGTCTGCTATGGCGGGGCACTCAGCGCAGCGCTCAGCTGGCACACGGTGAGTGCTCTCTTAGCTGCGGCTCGTACGCGTACATTGGTGTCCCTCTCTGCCTCTTCCCCTGCTCCTCCTCCTCCTCCGTCGTCCCCTCCCCTCGTGCTCCCCGTCTCCGCCGCATACACCCGTCTGTCCCCCGCCCTCCTCTGATCTGCAGCTGAACAAGGTAAGTTGTATGCGTCGACTGCAATGTATGCGTGCAATGCGCTCAGAGCAGGTCACGCTGGCTACAGCAGTAGTAGCCCAGGTGCGCTCACAGCCTCCCCACCTCGTTGTCACGCACCACAACCCCTCGGAAACAACACCATCCGCACGCCTTGCGGGAAGGCTCGTACGCGAATTCATACGCATGTACTCACCTCTCAGTACCGCTCTCCGCCTCCCAAACTCGGCGTGCGACGCGCAGACGTCGCCGCAACCGTCCTCGTCCCGCTGCGCCATCGGTAAGTCTCGCTCGAAAGCTTGAAGGAGAGTGTACTCACCTCGACCGAATTCAGCGCCATCCAACCCTCTTGGAGACCGCGTCCATCTCCGCCGGCCGTCTCCGTCTTTTCCCGCCTCCGCCGCTCATCCGACTATCTGTGAAAGCCGGTAAGCTCGAAACACTCACGCTCGAGCTCGCCAGCTGACTTACCATATGTGAACAGCGCCGTCCGACGCGTCCTGTCGCCGCCTCGACAGGAGCCGTCCATACTCGTCTTACGGCCCCGATCAGCGTATCGCGCCCCCGCCATCGTCCCCCGAGAGAAGAAGGTGCGAGACGAGCGGATCCCCGGCCACCGTGCTCCGCCGGACATTCCACACCGCCGCCCGCCGCCGCCCTTCTCCACGCGCCGCCCGTCCCGCCATCCGACGCCATGGGCGTCGACATCAGGTACGTCCAAGTCGAACGACGATGCTCACAGAGCACGTGATACCGACAGTGGGTGGAACTCAACATGGCGGCTCAGTTGCCCAGTTTAGACGAAACGACGTACCGTCCAGCCATTGTGGTAACCGCCGTCGGCGAGTGGCAGCCGTATCACCTCCCCGAGAAACGCGTCAGGACCGGCGGGCTCCGTCGCCAGATGCTGAAACGAAGTTGTAAGTGCGCTGTCTCGTCTCGTTCAAGGCCTGTGTACTCATCTTTCATCTGCGCAGCCTGACACTGTGCGCCAGCGGCGACTTTGGAATCATGCGCACGCCGGACGCCGCGTTCGCGAAGATGACGCTCGTGCCCTGGCACGAGAGGGACGTGTCCGGGACGGCGGACGCGCGCAAGTCGCGCCTGCTCCCGGACTCGCGCGAGGCCGCCGGCGCCTCTGCGGCCCCGGAGCCCGCCACGCACGACCCGTTAAAGACGGGCGCACCTCCTTCCGAACTCCGCGGGCGGCGCGTCCGGACCCCGCCGCGCACAACCCGTTCGAGGACGCGCTTCCCGTGGCCGTACACGTACACGGTCAGCTCGTCCTTGGCGGGCTGTGTCGTCCTGCTGCTACGCCATCGCGTGAGTCCTGCTCGAACATACAGAAGACATGTACTCACCTCGACTTGGGATGTCACTCGTGCCGCCAGGCGGCGCTCGTCCGCCGCCCGGTCCCGAGTGTGTCTCGCAGCGCACTCGCGCGATGCCACACCTCGTCCCCTGACTCGATGCACGAGCCACTGCCGCGAGTCGCAAGCACTTGAAGTCGCCGCCACACGATCTGCAGCAGCCGATGAGCTCGATGGACGCACATTGAGTTCGACAGACGACGTACGACCTTTGAAGAGCGCCACGGCCAACTCCCGCCGTCGCCCAAGAACCACGCACGGCGCGAGCTGCGCCCGTCCCGTGCACGGTGAGGACCGGCGCTGTCACCTTGCGAGGGGTGCGAATTCGCGGGGACGACGAGGTGAGCTTGCACGCTGTCCGACACGAGCCGGACTCCCCGTCGCGTCGCGTCGCCCCACCCGCACGCTGTCGGCATCGCCAGAGGGTACGTCGCAGCAGGACGTCCTCGGAGCGTCCGAGTCGCGGGACAACGGTGGGTGGGAGTGGAAGTGGGGGTGTCTGTGCACCGCGCACGGTCAGCTCTCGTCCGTCCGAAACTATAGAGGGCCGACGTACCGACAGAGCTGGGCCAGTCGTCCGGATCGTGCCAGTGAGCGGCCGCCAGTGCGACGTTGGTAGAGAGGAGGGCTGCTAATGGCCAGTGCCGACGCCAGGGAGTGCGTCCATCGAGGAATGGGGTGTGAGGCGAGGACGTGAACTCCGTCAGGCTCACGGCGACACGCTGTGTGAGCGTGGCTCGCCGCGCATGAGCACCCCGCGTCGCCGCCGGCCTCGATGGCGAGCGAGTGGGCAGACATGGGGGTGAGGGTGAGGGGAGGAGGAGACAGAGGTCTGGGCACGAGACGCGCTGAGTCTACCCGGGGGCCCGGAGCACCGTGCGAGGCGGGGGGCATGCGAGGAGTCAGGACGCAAGGTGATTTCCATATCCAAGCCTCCCGAGTCCCCCGACGCTGATCGGGGTTTCTCCAGGCAGCGCCGTCCGTGTCCGTGGACGAACGTCCATCCGTCCCGCATGCGATCGCGCTCGGACGGCGCGAGAAATTCCTGCTCGCGTCGGCGATCCCGGATTGACATACCATTTTGTGAGTATACCATCCTGTGAGTACGTACCTGAACGAAAGTCGACCGCTCGTCGGTGTTGTCTGTGTGCCCGCCGTGCTCTCGAGTGCAACACACGACTCGGACACAGAGAGCGTTTGGACGGTGGCGAACGTCCTCGTCGGAACGGTCAGGCCTCTGCCGTGTCTCTCAGCCTGCGCGTGAGAGACAGGCTTGCTCGGAGCGGTCGCCGACGTCGCCGAGGATGTTCTGCGGCACCCGTTCTCGACCCTGTGGCTGGAGGCATGTTCGCTTCGGCGGGAGCTAAGTTCCAAGTTCCAGGCGTCTGAGCGCAGGTGTAGACATCCGCCCGTCTTCCCGCCTTCCCGCCTTCGCGCCAGCACCCCGCGCACCCTCGTTGCCCGACCATCCCGCCTCGGTGTGTGATGCACACGCTCCTGCAGCCTGTGTCCTCGCAGCGCGACTTGACTGCGACACACAGTACAGCGGACGTGCGGACAATGCGAGGGATGGGATGCAATGCTGCGGAGGCCACTGGCAGGCGCGTCCCTGCGAGATGGCTGGAAGATTAGCTTAGGCGGGAGGGAGGAGCGTGTGTCTCGGCTCGCTACAGTCTCTCCTGGTATCTGTGAAGCATGAATTTGACGTCCGTGCGCCGCACGGCGATTCCTTGCTGTCAACTGGGCTTGATGGGTATCGTTGTGTAATGTGTTGGTCCTCAACACCTCACACTTCCCAGGTACACTGTACATGCTCTGCTCCGTGCTGGCGCGATGTCCGTGCTCAATGTGTGTTGCACGTTGCGCACTGGGCCTTTCGGGGCGGGTTGAGTCCTAGGATCAATGTATGTACTGTATGGCTGGACTGGACCCTGTTGCAGACCCATCCGAGTCCGCGCCGGACTGTATTCCCCGAGACTGCTCGCTTCCTGTCATGGTGGGCATTAATGTCCTTGGAAACAAGCCTAGGCTCGGGGACGCCGGCGAGAACCTCAGGAATGTTGCATCCTCAGGGTGGTTATCCCGGCATGACGTCGCCGGCTGTGCCTGTGACTTTGAGTAGCTCAGATACTGGTTTGTGAAAGTTGCCACGCCACATGTGAATTCCATTTCAGTGCCTATCCGGCGGTGAACGGACTATTATCGATGGCGGCTCGCTGCATTTGTTGCCTCTGGAAATGTGCTTGATATTCGCCTTTGTCCAAGCCTGCCAGATTCGAGGTCCTGCACACTCCGTGCGTGCGTGGCCGTCGGGACATACTCTTTGTCTCGTCAAGATCCTCGCTCATTGAACGAGCCACCGTCCGGCGTCCGATGCCCGTCGGATGTGCGAGTGTGCGGCGGAAAGTCCGTAACCACTTGTGGGTGAAATACAATGGACGCCAGTGATCGGCGACTTGGAGGAAATGGTGGTGTTTGGTTTGGCAGGGAATCGCTGTCTGTGAAACAGGGCGGTATGCTCGACTATGGAAATGGTAGTGCACACAGTGCAGAGTTTGACAGCAAGACGTAAACCGCCCGGCGAGCCCGGCGCGCGGACGACATCTGAACATTCCCGGCCAAGTCCGCTGCTCGCGCGCCCGCTTGTGTTCCCTATAAATGTACGACTCAGTTCTCTCAACCCCCCAGCAGCAACTCACCTCCCTCCCGCCAACACCTTCAGCTCGGGCACAGTCCCCCTCCCCTCCTGCTCAGCGACCAGTCCGCAGTCCGCCATGCTCATTTGTCGACAATGTCTCGCTCGACATCCCTGCTATCGACTTTTGCGACGCTCACGATGCTTACCATCGTGCACGTACGTGTGTTACGCTCCAATCACCCCACACGCCGGCCCTGATCGCTTGCCACACAGCTGTCTATTCTACCCAGCGCACTGCGCACCGGTGAGCATGCAACTCACTGCCAAGCGTACCCTGCATTCTGACGTCGAAGGCAGATAGACTCACCCGGATTGACTGGCACGAGACTTAACAGAGGTACGTCTCTTGGCACGGCTCGCGCTCAGCTCCCTGTCATACTGAAGGTTCCCATCTCCAGATTGATCTTCGGCGGTCGTCCGGGCGTAGTCAAGAACGTGTGACACGTACGTATCATGTTCCTAGGCTCGACTGTGGCGGGAGAACTCATCTCGTATATCAGGACGCCGACGGCGGGGACACTGTATCCCGGCTCACTCAGTCCAGACGACAGGCTGGCGTATGTATACCTACCGTCTGCTCATCCGCCGCTCGGCTCTGGCATCATCGCCATCAGGTCGCAGCTGGCAGGTTCGCCGTTTGAGACCTCGGACCTCCGAGTCGGGCACTTCGGCCATGGCATCTGCTTGTAGTATTTACAGCTTGAAGGACCGTCTCCGCAAGGCCGCTGCGGCATTAGTCAGTAGTTAGACTCAGCCGCTGTGATCAGACCCAGACGTACCGGACTTTAAATCAGAAACGAATCACGGCCGGCGGGGGAAGAGCGAGGCCGTGACTCGGACCCCGGCGAGTTTGGGTCTCGTCTGACGGCTAGGAAGGATGTCGGAGTGTGGCTAGATCGCACGTGGCAGTTGATGTGCTCTACTATTACCACGGGAGCCTGCGTAGGATGTACAGCGTACAATGTTCGTACTGAGTAGCTGCTTGAATGGAACAGTCCTTGCCATGCGAGTTGAAGCCGCCGAGCTCATATTCTTCTTACTGTGTCTATTACTGTGTCTGTTGAAAACATGGACTGTGAGAGCTCGAAGAGGCACGTCAAAGTGTACGCTGAATGCACATACCCAGTGGCAGCAAGGGGTCGGCACAACTTTATCACCGCGTGCGTCAGCTTACTCTGCGACCGAATACACTGTATTCACCTCAAGAACAGCTACATTGGATATAATATACATCATAAGTACACACTAGGAGTACACGCACGTACGTACACAACGATTCCCTCCCTTAGTCCATAAATCCATCCGTCATCCCATAGATCCCGCAAGATGAAATATCCAAACTCAATGCACACACGCGAAGCTGGTCAGTACTCGGCGAGAGGGATGATCTTCCCCGTCTTGTAGTACGACGGCCGCGCCTTCCTCCTCCCAAGCAGCTCGACGTCCCCGCTGTCGAAGAACGAGTACCCAGCTACCCGCACGCACTCCGCTCGTCAGCCAATCTCTCGCCCAGCAGAGAACGCTAGAAGGATACGCACGCATCGTGTCCTCGATGTCGTCGTACGCCGCATTCGTGTGGTGCCCGTTGATCGGCCGGCCCGTCTTCGAGTCGCGCAGCACCCCCGCGTGGTCGACGAACGGCTCCGGCCGCTGGTTCGCGGACAGGTGGAGCTGGATCAGGATCCGCTGGATGTCGAGCAGGTACCCCTGGAGCGTGTCCAGGAAGCGGCGCGTCTGCAGGTGCTTCGACGACGCGCACCTGCAGTCCCCAGTCCGAGTCAGCCCGTGACGACGACGACAACAACAAGAACGGCGGAGAGAGAGAGAGGTACTTACACGGAGATCCCCTCGTCCTTGATGATGTACCCGATCCCGTACCCGTCCGCCGCGACGGGCCCGAACCCGAACAGGCGCAGCGCCGGGTTCCCGCAGTTGGACGTCGAGATAATCGACCGCCCGAGGAGGTGCCAGCCGTTGTCGGTGAAGATCCCGGGGAGCGGCGGTTTGTCGCGCGCGCTGCTGCTTCCGCTCGACGTCGTGCTCAAGGGCGACGTCGGCCGCTCGTCGTCGCTCAGGTGCCCGTTCTCGTTGCCGTTCGCGTGCCCGTTCCCGTTCGCATGTCCGTTAGCATAGGAGGATGACTCGCGCTCGCGCTGAAGGAGACAGTACAGCGCATATAGATGCCTGTATGCGAGCGGGTCAGCGACGCATGGAGTAAAGATGGAACGGGGCAGACACACCTGTCCTGCCCGAGGCCCTTGCTGCACTCCTTCGTCAAGTTCACATGGCCCTGGCACGCCTTCTTCAGCGCGGAGACCTTCTGCGAGTTCGGCGCCTCAGAGAAGAACGTCTTCACGAACTCGACCGTGTGCGGCTGCACCGTGCGGATCGCCTCTGTCCGCCCGTGCAGGAACGCCTTGGTCATCGCGGGCTCGTACGTGCACTCGATCCGGCCGTACAGCCCGTAGTACGCCGCCTGGAACGCCATCTGGATGAACGCGTCGGGCGAGAAGCCGTGCGAGGTGATGAAGTTCTTGCCGTACATCTTGAACTCGAGCGCCTGGCAGTCGTTCTGGCAGATCAGGTCGCTCAAGCGCGTCTCCGCGAAACGTATGCCGGCGCGCAGCTCCGGGTAGAGCGTCCACTCGAGTTTCTTCGGCAAGGTGTCGATCGCATAGGAGGGAGAGGCGGGTAGTGACTGCCCCCGCGGGGGCTTGTAGGACTTAGCGAACGGAGAGAGCGGGGCGTGGAAGAGAGTGGGGGCGGATGGGTTGATGGAGCGCGCGAGGAGCATCAGACCTTCGGTGAATATATCGGCGGCGAACCTTCATAGCGCAGCGGTCAGACTCTGAGTTTGGAAGGGCGATGTAGGTGACGTACCGTAGCACAGTGTGTCCATCAACACCAGTATGCTCGAAGTTGATCCCGGCCGCACCATCTGCACAAACGATGATTTGGAGCTGCAGTCAAGTTAGATGCAGGGGTCAAAGCTTATAGCAGTACTAACTGCCGCACCTTGTCATACCACCTGTTCGTACACGTTCCGACCTGGACTCCACCTTTGAGGTCATAGGTCCCGCACAAAAAGTTGTCGCATAGCTGAGCGAGGTTCTCCGGGGCCGCGTCGTCGAGGCAAACCACAAACAGGGCGTTGTCGACGACGTCCAGACAGGACTCGTTGTTCTTGTTGCTGATGAGTGCTTTCCTTAGGCTCGACCAGATCTTGCGGTTCTCCGTAGACAGAACGCCAATCGCGTTCCGCGCGACCTGCGTATGCAAGCCGGAGGACACATGATCAGTGACGAGACGAACAGGCGCGGTAAGGAATCACGGACTTCCTGGATGGGCATCTGGTCTGCATCCGACACAATGGCCTGGAGATTCCGTAAGATCTCCCGTTCCGTAAGCACCGGCCGGTTCTCGGCGTCGAGCACATCGAACCAATCTATATATTGACAAGTAACGTCAGCGCTGTCATCCTATCGGCATCGCAGGACGCACAGAATTGTCCTCGGCGGAGGACGACGATGTGCCTCGACTCGCCGTGCACCTCCATCTTGCATCCTCTCTGGCACCGGAGTGAATGGCGAGAATAGACAATTAGACTGTGTCTTCTTCCGCAGAACACGAAGCCAAGCGAAATGAATGAATACACACCTCCGTGGGTATCCGCGCGGTGCCAAAGAGCCGTGTGTACTGGTCCATGTCGAGCGGCGTCCCCCGCATGCTGTCCGGGCTGAGCATCCCCGCGCGGAGGTCGTGGATGAAGCCGAGGGACGAGACGACGAGCGAGGCGGCGCGGGGGAGCTGCTGGCCGCGGTCGGGTGTTGGATCATTCCTGCACGGGTGCATCAGCATCGCCCGTGGCTTCGGAACGGAACTGGGATTCCGAGGCAATCACAAGATACTCACTCGAGGACGAAGAACGGGTTGAGTGCAAGAACGACCGGGTCCGTATGCGACAAGTAGGACTCGTACCTGCGCGGCGAACGAGGGGGTCATTGAGTGCACGATCTGGCGAACAAGGAGGATAGACGCACCAGAACTCTTCGATGTAGCTACCACCGCATACAGCCACACGGAAGAAGCCCGAGGATCGCCATCGTCAGCGGGGTGTGAACGGCGGGAAGTCGAGTGAATGGGGAGACGCACCTGGCCTTGTCCTTCGCGTACTCCTTGAGCATCTCTTGCACGCGCGGGCCATCGTGGTGCAAGAACTCCTCGACGGCGCGCTTCGTCTCCGCGTGTTCGCGCGGATCCTGGAGGCCTTCAAGAGCCCGTAGGTATCTACTACATGTCTCTTCGAGCGGGGGAATTGGGAGCTTCGGGAGCTCGTGTTGGCGGGCGAAGGTCCGGGACTCGGGCGGGTCGGCCTCGAAGCGCGTTACGGGATTCGACATGTCGTGCTTGTCGTCAGTCGGTCGTCCGTTGGCGTCGTTGGCGGTGGCGACTGCGTGCAGAGAAGAATGAAGAGATGGTGGAGGTTGGAAAGAAGGAGAAGGGGGAAGAGGGAGAGATGGGATGGCAGGGTTTTATGGCGTGCCCCGCAAGGCCGAGCGAGTCTAAATGCGGGGTAATGCGGGGTAATCACACTAGACGCCCACTCGTCCTCGCTCACGTTATCGCGATGACCGTCGCGTATCTCCGCAATGCCACCCCCGCCTCTTTCCCGACGCTCAAACGGAGCCCCATGTTGGACTCGGGTGCGCGCGAACGGTGCTGGCAGCGCGTCGGGGGGCGCGGAGCACATCGGATTGCGTCGGAACCCGGTGCTTGGGTATAGCATGCGAGGCGGGGCCGGGAGGAGGCACAGAAGACGCGACGCAATAAACGTGCGACCTCGGGCCTTCTTCCTACTTAATGAATTGTGCATGAGATTAATGGGAGTCAATAGTACTCTGAGTTCGAGTCCAGCTCAAGCTGCTTCATAGTGGAGAGAGCTCAGGTCTCAGCACAATGTCTCACCGGCACGTCTATGCTTTAGGACCACAAGTACAGTTATAGGTCACTTACGGAGGGCTTGATTTACCTAAATCGTCCATTCAACTTCATCGATCTGGTTTGAGGTATCTCTTGCAAGAAGTCCACCCGCGACACACAACCAGGCGCCTCCCATATTGGTCGGAACGCCCAGACGGAACGCTACGAGGGCGCGGAGGCACTACAGCACCTTCCGCTCGTGTTCCGTGAATGCCTTACTAACTCCACGTACGGGCAGCGTCGAGTGCGAGCTACGCTAGACGTCCGATATCCCACACTAGGCATCTTGAGGTGTGCGCGCGGATCCTGCGCCCAGACCGTTCCGTAGGGTGGACACATGAGATCCCATTGGAGCTTGGCACGAAGACAGGTGAGGCTACGGATACAGATACACTGATGGCGGTCTGCCAAAACGACATTAGTACAGGACGGGCACAGCAATAACGTATCAGGAGCTCAGGCCACAGGCCACAGGCTTCAGGTTCCGGACGGTATAACAGGGGTGGCGCGCGCGGGGTATAGTCCTGATATGTAGCAGGCGAGGTCTAGAGCCAGACTGCATAGCGGAGGGGTATGTGGCGCGCCGCGTGAGCATATGTAGACTGCGCGCAGACGAGGACGGACGACTAGCGAGTCGGTCAGTGCCGGGCTGATAGCGATTGCGCAGGTGCGTTCCGAGAGCATTGCGAGACCCTCAGCTGGGGACGACGAAGGCGTGCGCGTGAGCATAAGCAAATATCGTGCCCAAGCGACGAATAGGGACGCACCTGCTGCCGCTTGTCGTGTACGATCCGCCGGCCCTCGATTTCCATCGCGAAGTCGAGCAGGGACTTGCCCGCCTTCGCGCTCATGCGCTTGTACTTGTGCAGCTTCCGCGCCTGGTCCGAGGCCGAGCTCGTGGGAGAAGACGGAGACGAAGACGAGGATGCGCTTGAGGAAGACGACGGTGACGTCCGGCGCGAGCTGCTCCGAGAGGACGATGGCGAGCTCTGTCGAGGGAGTGTGAGTATCTGAAGGACAATATGGAGTGAACAGTCCGACGGAGACGTACGGAAGACGAGGTGCACTGCGAGTCCGACGAAGGCCAGGCCGGGAATGGAACGGTCTCGGAGGAGGATCCCTCGTTGGAGAATAGTCCCGGATTTTGGTTAGCGCGCCATTTGGTCGCTGAGTCTGAACCACCCAGGTTCAAGCTCGAGAACGGATCGGCGATTCCCGGCGCATTGTACAGCGGGCAGAAGAAGACGTCCGGGTGGCTGAAGCTCTGCATGTCTAGCTGTGTCTAATAATCGTAGATCCGGATAACGGGGCAGTCGTGAGGTCGAGCACAGAACGAAAGGGAGTCGGCCAAGGGAGTGGAAGGTGCGCAGATGCGCCGCGGCAGTAGAGCGAGAGCGAGAGTGTGCTGTGTCGTCCTGTGCTGTGAAGGGTGTTAGATATAGGTAGACCGTATACGCTTTGCCCACAAGCCATTTCCATTAGGACGCGAGCCGGCCTTTGGGCCACGGACAGACAAAGCATGGCCGTGGGCGATTGCATCCACGGGCCACAAAGCGGCCTGTCCGCCGGCGGTTGCATGCCATAAGAGTTTTGCGCCTGGACATAAATCATGTCTAGCTTTCGCGAATCTTGTTTGGCAGGACCTAATCGACTACGAGAGGCGGAGAGTAGAGATTTGTCGTCTACGGACACGATGTACGTCCAGGAATTGGTTGCAACCCAACTCGGTAGGGCAACGGATCTTTGCGAACGCGGAAGATCCATTATATCTGGCAGTCATCAGACAGTCAAGCTTGTCGAGAGGTGAGAAGCAACTTTGTGTAAGATTGCCGACAGTCTGAAGCTCAAGTTGACAGGGAAGTCAAATACTTAGCTGAAGCCAGCCCCGGTCCGCTCGTAGCTGCTTTGATGCCGACGGCAAGGTGATTTGCCTTTGACCGAGTATTTGAAGGTCATCGTATCCTATATAGGTCAGAGGGGTCCAAAAAGTACCACTTGCAGGAGAACGACACAGAACGAGAGACGTGCCTTGCCACGTCCTATTTTAAACAACATGCACGTCGTTGCGCTCTCAATCCAGGTTATATCTGAGGCATCAGGGGTGATATGTGCAAGAGTACATCTGGTGGCTAGACCTGTACGCTCTTTTTCTCGAGGTGGTTCTGGGTGCTCTTGGTGTAGCGACGCAACAAGTAACTCGGATGGTATGCGTCGTGGAGGAGGAGATGCGCAAGGCACATAGGAGCTCGAGATATGCAAGGACTCACAACTACCCACATCATGGAAGATCGCAACCCAGACCACTCACCGGCTGCGCGCGGCGCGGGGTCTCAAGCTCAAGTTTAACCCATTTTCGACCGCGCCACAGTGTTTTGCTGGTGTTCAAATTTCTTCCTCCCGACCACCACGAGCCAACCGGCTCAGCCCGAATGTTGTTGCACTTCTCCGCCACGCGATGCCCATCCATTCTTCGACATCTTCTCTCATCATGGGTGCACATGGAGAACCTGTCCACTGTATCGCATCCGCTTTCCTCTAGAGGCTCGCAACAAGGGTAGCCGAAAAACTCACCGTCTCTCTGGGACCGGAGACCTGTGTGCAATATGTGGCTCGGCGAGCTGGTCCGCAGGATCGCGCTCAGGCGGCCTGTGCAGTCGGAGCACAGGGCGCGCCCAGTGATGTGCAGCTCGGCGATGATCCTCACACGAAGAATGGGACGCAATATTGGCGGCAATCTGCCAGGAGGCTGATTGGCACGACGGCGGGGCTGGGGCACGATTGCAAGGGAGATGATGGTCAAAGGCAAGAGGAGACGAGGATTCCAGCAGCCCGGGTCGCTCACCGTTGCGCCGGACCCCGTGTGACGCCGTCTTCGATGCGCTCGTTCTAAACCTTCAGAGTCTCGCGGAGCTTGCCTACCGACCCCTTCCTAACTCCTCCCCGCAGTCCTCGTCCAGCTCTCCTGGTCGCTCTCCCTGGCTTGGGCTCGGGCATGCTCCATGCTTCCTCTGGCTTTCCTACCGCTCGAGCTCATCCTGGCCAGCTTTGTCGTTGCTCAGTCTAGTGTGCGTCCTTGTATCTCGCTTTACCTCGTGCGAAGGTCCTGACATGTGTCCACGGTGTCCCTTGATCTCGTCACTAGACGGAGTGCACGCGCAACAACCTCAACGAGAAGGTGAGCATCATCTCATGAGACCCGTGTCTCGCGTGGGTTGGAATCAGAGTTGGAAGTGGGTGCCACTAGAAGGCCCGCGAGGTTCAAGCGAAGATGACAGTGTTGCTGAAGGCGACGGCGACAGTATCGAGACCGGGAGGTGTATGGCCTATTCGTCGATCGCGATCGGTTGGTGGCAGTCGCGTATGTCTCCGGTTGGTCTCCGGCAGCTGCATTCATCTTCGCTCGTGCTATCAAGATGCATGGATTGAGATCTCTTAGACGTCGGAATCAGTCGGACCGCATATGGCGACATGGGACGAATAAGAAAAACCGCCGTCCTGTTATGGCTGCTTCCGCGCGGCTCGCGTCTCTTACCCTTCATATACCATACCATACAGTTTGCTGACACCGTGATTAGTTCAACAACAAACTTGGCCAGTCGCCTTGTACAGTCCGAAATCAACTTCGACAAGCGTGTGCAAGCAATGGTAGGCCCCCGTCAGACTTACGCCCTCAGTTCGAGACACTAACCGACTCTGCATTACCCGTAGACTCTTCGTCATTGAACTGTACATGGTGCGTCTTAGCTAGCTATGTGATATATCTCGCTCATCTCCTCCTAGTAACAACGTGTACTACAACCTATGTGCGGCATGCTCACTCTGCGCCGGCGACGATCCGCAACCTTGGTCTACATGGGCGATAGGCACTAACTGTGCCTCTGGCCCCATGCCGTTCCAACCTCCTCCACCTGACCAGCTAGCAAACACGATGATTCCGAACTGGGCGTACCAGCAGCTCACCTCTCAACAAGATTTCGACATTGTTGGTGCGCTCACAGGCTCTGGTAAGCGCATGCCGATAGTCATCGCTTCGCGTCAGCACGACTAACAATAGCCTCAGGCTCAAGTAAGGGCTTGTCTAGCGCTGCGCGAATAGCCGTTTACGTCACGGTCCCAGTTGGGGTCGGAGTCCTGGCCTTCCTTGCAGCGTGGCTCTATTTCCGGCATAAATGGAGGAAGGACAGGAATTCGCGACCGACGTGGTCCTCGGAAGAAGGCAGTATCCTGTCCTATCCGCAGCAGTGGATACAAAGAGTACGCCTCTCCCTCAAATCGCGTCGTCTGCAAAGCTCTAGGAAGGACTCCGGCTGGGCGATCGACGAAGACAGCTACCCGCTGCACGCACGCTCAACGTCCTACAACGACCCATACCACCCCACAGAACAAGTAGCGTCGCCATCAGCAGTGGGTGATCGGGATCTGGGCCAGTCACGCACATCTATCCACCACCAAGAATCGACCCACCACCAAGAACCGTCAAGCTCATCCCTGTTTTCACGAATCACGTCTCCGGGCATCCGTGTGCCGACCATCATGCAGCGCCTGGTCGGGTTCAGGGACAGCTTGCGGAGGAGCGCTACATACACGTTCAGATACGTCTCGCCGACCTCTGCTGACCCCTCGTTCCGCATCGACGGCTCGGAGCCCACGCCCGTGGACAGGACCGAGTTCAACACCATCGCGGACTTCCGCCTCCCGCCGCACGCTGCAGTACCCTCGTTCCGACAAGAGCGGGAACGGCATGCGGCCGAGCGGGACGCGCAGGCGGCGGCGTCAGGCAGTGACCCACTATCGAATCCAGAGACCGTGACGGACAATGTTCTCGTCATCTCTCGCAATGGCGAAGACTTCTCGATGGAAGACACGGCGACGACCGTGCACAGCCCGAGGACCCCGATGTCTGCGCGACCTGTCAGTGCCTCTCCTTCCTTCTTCCTTCCGAGCCACCCAATCGCCTCCCCGTGTCCCGTTACTGACGATACCACGCAGCCGCCCTCGGCATACTCGGGCTCGCGCTCGGCCACCCGGACGGGCACCGCAGCGTCCCAGTCCGGGACGTCGTCGTGGCTGCCCAGTCCGCGGCGCGCGAACACGTCCTCGACGCGGTCGGGCGCGTACCCGCACGAGCTGCGGCGCAACCCGGACCTCGTGTGGTCGTCGCAGTTCCCGCCGCCGCCTTCCACTTTCACATTCACGCAGGAGACGGCGCGGACGTTCCTCCCCGGCCCGGCGCAGACCGTGTCGCCCGAGCGGATGGCGTTCGCGATCTCGGACCTGGAGCGCGCAAGGACATCTAGCGGCAACCCGTAGTTTATCTGTTTTGCTTTTCGTGATCTGGATTGTGTGGACATCTTCTTGGTCGCTGCTCTCGCAGGACTTTACTTGCTGCGTTGTGTGTACATTGGGCTCGGGCGGGCGGCCTGCCCGGAGTCCACCGCCATCTCTGACGTTCCTTGCCTTTTGTGTGTATGAGCGTCGCGCGCCCACTGTCGATGCGGCGCCTTACTTGAGCTTGTAATTTCCCCTTCGACACTCATTTACTCATGCTGCTGTCGCTGTTCATGCTGTTGTTGCTATCCCCTTGTTGACATTTGGCAGATGGGTGTGTGGTGCCTTTGACCGAAGCATACTCCTCACGGATAACCTATTCATCTCTTATCGTTCCAATCATTCCATCTCATCTATCTGTCCCTCCATCCCACCCCTGCATGCGATCATTCCTCGCTCTCAAGGTACACCAACACACGTACGTACGTTACCAACACACGTACGTACGTTACTCACAGTACATCCTCACGCTCCCAGCTCTCCTGTGTATACATACCCGCCCAGTCTAACCGCTTTGTTTAACATAATATTGTTGCGCGACATCGTTACATATACGACCACTGTTCAAACATTCCATAATTGTCGCCTTCTTTATAGCCCGATCGAGTAAGCAGCCCCTTCTTCTCCTTCCTTGCTGGCCTGACATTCCCGCCCTCCTACAGCCTCCTGTCTCCCGAGCCTGCATATCGACGGCTGAATATTCGAGCCCACAGACGAACCGAGCCACTCACCTTCGGTGCGTGCGTCCTCCTGACTAGTCTTCGTACGGCCCCCTTGCGCGTCGTACTCGACGCGGATCTCGACGACGTTGGCGATCATCTGCGGCCACCCCGCGTGCTGCAGCCGCACCGGCCCCTCCGCGTCCGCGCCCCCGCTCGTATGGGCGAACGTCGCGAGGAGCTGCACGTGCGTGACGAAGTGGCGCTCCGCCGCGCGGTACTTCGCCCAGAACGCCTTGTGCGCCGCGCTCTTCCTGAGCCCGCCGCGGGGCGGGGCGGACGAGGGGTGCATGATGTACGCCATGAAGAGCTGCTCTGCGAACTTCTGCAACGCGGCGGCGGGGTGTGTTAGCGCGCTTCTCTTCCGGAAGCCAGGTGCTTCGGAGTGGACTGTGAACGCACCCGATAGCCAAGGATAATTATGCCCGTCCTGCCCCAGGCGTTCACGGCGTTCTTGCCGCCGTTGCTGTAGAGCACGAGTATGTGCGGCGGTAGCGTCCTTATCGTCAGCTTCCTTGGGCTGGCTTTCGATGCCGCCTGTAGGCTGCTTGAGTCGGCCGGAGGCTCAGTTACGGGGCTGTACGACGGGGGCGCTCCCGGGGGCGGAGAGCTCGGTTGTTGTGCTGACCCGGCTGCGACTGTTAGACCAGTACAGGATATTTTAGATCAAACAAGGACTGGGTGGAGAGACGACGCACGGGTGGGTACCTCTGGAGCTTCTAACGATGGAGATTTCGAGGGGGGCGGCTGCTCTTCCGACGACGCCGGTTGGGATATCTCCACGGAGTCAGAGTCTGGTGCGCGGCCAGGGTTCTGCACCTCAGATGTTTGGCTCATAGTCGAGGCAAGCCTTGAGGTGAAGTCGTGAGTACTCGCGTTCAATGTTCAACGTTCAATGTCAATGTCATGTATTTATACTCCCGTGGATTGTGGATCTGAGCGCTGAGCTGCAATGACGTAGTCTTTCACGGTGGAGGGAACGTTCATGTTTGCGTACAAGCGGCGAAGGTTTGGGATAAGCATGTATCATCAAAATAAATGTGATATACGCAACGCACCGTGTGAGACCGCCACACCCGTATGCACATTGAGCGACGCCACTTGAACGTTACGGATGCAGTGTGTCCTGTCAAGTGATTCATAGTAGTTGGAGTGGACCTACTTAAGTATGTACTAGATTGACCGGTGCAGACCATAGACTGTATTCATGATATTCTCGTATAAGGATCGGATACACGATACACCGAGTAGTGAGGCTATGGTTGAGGCTGTTAATTGTACTGGCTCCGAGTCGACCCTAAGGATGTGTTTGCTCTCTTGCTCTGTGTACGGGGGTTAAATGCGTAGCTGACAAGTTGCCGCTCCATTTGTTTAACTATCGTTGTTTTGCGCAGATCATCATTGCCGGGTCTTCCGTCCTGT
Source organism: Daedaleopsis sinensis (assembly GCA_033807695.1). NCBI lineage: Eukaryota > Fungi > Basidiomycota > Agaricomycetes > Polyporales > Polyporaceae > Daedaleopsis > Daedaleopsis sinensis. The sequence goes on from CM066306.1 coordinate 4,005,210, forward strand.
CGATCAGTGTCGGTGGCTACAGCCTGTACACCTCCAAGGTTGGCTGCTCCGACCTGGGCGATCTGGTTTGCCTGACTCGGCCGGGGACTGACAACGCCGCTCGGATTGGACGAGGTCTGAGTCTCCATTAACTGGACGCATGCGGTTCGTGAGAAGTTGAATATCGACTACTGAAACTACGCACTATGCGATGAGGACTGGGTACGAAGCCCTGACCCTCATTCAAGTTCGTCTCGAGCGGATCAGAGAGTCGTCGCCCTGGCGCTCGAGCTTTCCCGAGGAACGAAGGTATGTTAGTCCGCGTATTTCCCTATTATAACTGTTAGACACTCCATTCGCAGTACAGAGACGCTATCAATCGTACCTGTTGGTACGACGCTGCTGGCCCATGCTGCTGAGGAAGCGGTACGTTTATGGAGCCCGACCCCATTAAGTAAAGCGAGGACTGAAGTACGTCGCCCGGATTGTCCCAAATTTGGTCTTGTGGATGATTCAGTCCGAAGCTTCTTAGTATGCGTGCCTTCGAGTCAGTGCGCGATCATCTTAGCCACGAGAATTGTGTTGGACGTACCGGGACGCAGAAGGATTGTGCTTGCTCTGCGATGCTGGTGCGTTAACAAGCCACGGCGTTGTCAAAGTTGTATCTTCGGTTTGACGAGGTTGCACATGTGGTGGATGAATGACATGTGTAGTCTGTGTAACTGTTGGGAAAAATTAGCGTTCCTGTTATGGCATCCATGATGATAGCGACTCACATTCAGACAGAGGTCTAGCTGGATCAAAAAAGGACGTATCTTGGTACTCCCATGCGGGATCTGCGGGTGGGTTTGGTGACATCTCCAAAAAGGAGTTATGTCGCTTTCGATCCAAACGGCCCATATCCGCGGGGCGCTCCGTGCCATCTGCCGAGCGCGACCGAGTACGCCCCATTCCAGGGGCCACCACTTTTCCCCCTTCTCCAAGTGTATTGCCTCCGCGACGAGGTTCCTGGAAAGGAGGCTGGGAAGCACCCTGATCGCGGGGTGGAGACGGCCCTCCTCGACACGATGTGAGATTACGTGGCTGTCGAGGAGTGTGGTCTGTCGATGCATGTGGGGTAGCCGACCAAGGAGGAGACTGGACGAGCGGTGCAACCGGGGAGGTCGGGGTTGACCCCATCTTGGCAGAGTTCATACCAAATGAAGGAAAGTCGTCCCCATCTTCATATACCTCTATGTCCAGATGGTAATGCCGGAGAGACTCAGTCGGAGAATGAGTGCCCAGGCTGAGTCGTATACTATGGACAGTGCTGAGGGTAAGGCGCACACCGTGAACGCGTCCGACGGGACTCTCGAACTGCAACAGCCGGGACGCGACCCTGTCCCGTAAGTGCCACGAGTAGACGTGGTCCTCCCAGAACTTGCAAGCTGCGCGCCCGACCTCGTCATGGTCATGATGCGAATTGGAGAAGGGCAACGCCTGCGAGCGAGGCGTCACTGTGACGCGAATCCACTCCTCGGTGCACTGGCACGACGCAATTTCTATCCTGATATGAGGGCCTTTGTCCATGCGCCGGAGGTCTTGAAGGGAGAGTACATGACCGTTGTGACTCTTGCTCGGGGTGACATCGAATCCGTGCAATTTCAGCAGTGCGTTCCGCCAGGCAGGCAGTTCGACGATCAGAGGTTGCTTTGGAGGACGCTCAACTAGATCTTTAAGGAAGGGAGCGTCACGAGCGCGAGCCTGTAAAGAGTCGGAGGGCCGGTATGGAATGTAAACATCTGCGATCTTCACTGTTCCACAGTTTATTGCGATCTCTTCTTCAGTGAGGGTGATGAGGCGGTAGAATTTGGAGAGCAGTGTCGGGACGGCCAAGTTGTAAGCGCGGTAGGTATTGACGGTGAGCTTGGGAGGACATGGGAGGAATCCTACGGTAAACTCGGCACTCGTAAGAAGCGAGTTGTCAAGATGTCGTAGCAGAAGCGCAACGAAACGCCTTTTGCGAGGCTTCGGATGATCGACCTGACAGGCGAGGAAGGCTAGATAAAACGTCGAACCTTCCGCACTCGGAAAGGGCGCGATAGGTAGCCGGGTGCGTATGCCGTATGCCGTAGTGGTGTATTCTGGGTAGAAAGTGCCTTCTACGCCGAGAGTCCGTAGAAGAGTTTGTGGACTGACGGGAACGAGGGGTGCACATGCCTCCACACTGAATGACGCAGGAGAACTTGCGAAGAGATAGGTCTCCTCGTAGCCGATGACGTCTGCAGCAGGAGTCGGGGCACGCCCACCGGTGCTCGCCGTTTCGCCCTGAGTCGCGAGCTTGTGCGTCTTGAGTCTCTTCCGAGTACCCCAAGCGAGCATAGTTTGATCTTGTATGTTTCGCGAGATCGCTTCCTGGAGGCGCAAGAACGATTCCGTGCCTTCGCCGTAGATGGGTGCCAGGCGAACCCCGAACAAGCCCACGAGCATCAGTAAAACCCGCAGACCTCTGACGACCTCTGGCCCAGAGATGCCAGAGGTTGTCAGAGGCCTGCAGAGGTGCCAGTGGTCAGAGATCTTTTCACGACCTTGTACAACCTCGAAACGAATAATTTTCCTGCATTCATTGGCATCACATATGTCGTCTGATCAGCTTCGGCACACAGATTTCGTGGTGTGGCGAGGAGGGCAGACCGCGGAAGCTAGGCGCCAGAGGCGCCAGAGCCACCAGAGGTTGCGTGTTTTACTGATGAGACAGTAGGCTCTATCCTCATCCAGTGTCGTTTGTCGACTGGACGCCCAAGACATGCGCCGGGCGACAGGGACGTCGAAGAGTTCCTTCTCCTTCCGAAGGACGGCACGATCTATCGAGGTAATCTCCTCAATCACGGACGCAAGACTATGCTTTGTCCCGATAGGCTGCCAGTCGTGAGACAAGAAGATGACCACATGCGGGGCGAGAAGCTCTTGCAGCGTCCAACCCCGCGTGAACCACACGCTGCGCCCGAAATCGGAATCTTTGGACCGAGGGCTCGACGTATCATGGACGTCGTGGAGGAACGCGTAGCACACGGTAGCGTATCTGTACCAATCGAACATGGAGTTGATCGAGAGCGTGACTTCAGCACTGCTTCTCTTGTCGATACACCCTGAATCGATCCAAATCCAAGCGAGGCCATGCTCTCGTGCAGCCCTGCAAGCATTTTGAATCTTCTTGGAGAACTGGGAGAGGACGGGGCCCGCGGGAGCAAGCCATCCAAGTCCGACCGGGATCCAAGTCGAGGTCTTTGATGTCTTTTGAATCGCCTCGATCTTCTCGTATGTTTGCTCTGGGTAGTGGGAGTCCCCGGGCTTGGACCAGACATGAGATAGGATTGCGTACTGGACCGTACGGGGATCGTCGAACAGCTCGAAGCTTCCGGTGGTGGTGTTCAGGAGTCGCATCTGACGACGAGATAGTATCATGATCAGCCTCGCGCGAACCCTCACATATCAAACATGAAGCAGTCTGCACCGTCTGCCCAAGCACTACCTGGTATGAAGATGAAGGCTCTATACGTGAAGTTCTTATTGAGGCCCAGAAGTATGGTCCACACTAGAATGCGGATATCGTCAGCGTTTTGGACGCAGCAAGTTTGAAAAAAGAAAGAGGTGGCGAACCTCGTATTCGAGCCCAGAGAGTCAAGTTTGAGTTGCGGGGGAGTTGCAGGTCAAAGATGACGACTAGTGGGGGTAGTGATATTGCTTTACGGAGCTTATGAGGAATGCACATACGCGGGGAAGGATCCTGTCATAGAAGGTTCGACCACACAGCCCGCGGTCGGAGCAGAGGGGTGCTCGTACTGCTGTGCCACTGGCATTCGGATGAGAACAGCGGAATCAGCCTCCTTACCTCCGTGGAGTGCTCTTCTAGCACAATCCACGGTCTATGCACAACAACGAGGATATGTGATGAATGACACCTCTACACCAAGCTAGCGCACAATTTGTCAGAATTTCATGACAACTTATGGTGCCTGCCAGTGAGTGGGATAATCCGAGTCGCCGCAGAGTTAGCTTCTGCCATCATACCCCACTGTTCTTGAAGGCTCTCTGAATGGCGTAGGTGCACAGTCTTAGTAGCATTCAAGCGCGATGGGTTGGCGAGAGAGTGCATAAGAGCATATGCATCTGCTACCTGTCGTAACTTGAAACTGATTGAGTACGCCAATTAGCGCGACAAGCTTTACCAAATATTTTGGACATACTCGATGAGTGACTATGTCCAAGTATGAGTATACGGAACCAGACGACCAACATTGAGTCACTCACCCCTTCTTCCAATGAACTACTGACATTTTTTCAAGCACAGGTTATGGCTTTCTCAGGCTATCCGGTCTCCCACTTGCAGAGGCCTACCGTGGCACGTGTACCGCCCCAGGGGCCGGCGAACGCTTCGAAGTGTGCCGCATGCTGTATCGAGGTCCACTCAATGTACTTACCCTCTTCTTCGGGCGGCAATTGAGGACGGCATCGGGCAAGACTCCCTTCCGGACGTTCTCTTACCAGTACCCGTCCCTCCGATCGGGAAGAGGAGGAGAGGCAGTCCTGGCAAACTCCGATGTCATTGTACTGACTTGTTCCTGGAGTCAGTACGCAAGTAGTGGCTGCGCAGGTTCCACTAGACCGGCCAGCCTGAGGCGTGTGCCCATAGCGACCACTTTGCTATGTGCATCATTCAAGGAAGTCTGATGGTGTGAATCGGACAAGGAGACTAGAGCGGCATTGGTTCAGTAACAATATATTAGACAAAATATCTCTTGAGAACTCACCTCTGGCCCACGTGGTGAAAGGGTTGACGCATGCTCTGCGTGTCAATGTCATACTTCGCAGAGAAGAGATGGACGGACCGGACTCCATCGACTACCGGCGGCCCGCGGTGAATGCCCATGTAGCTGGTAGTTCGGACTCGAACATTGCGCATTGCCCCATGACATGCTATCTGTCTTTACAACAGTGTCAAACACGATATTCTTGTAGTGCGTTGGGCCGTTACAAGCACCCCATGGGTTATCGCAAACGATTGTGCAACCCGGTAGTCACATAGTACCAGATGTAGTGTGTCCAGCCTTCGAGTACACCCGCACCGGTCATGAAATGCAGGCAATCACCGGCCGTGTGCGCATCTGGCCGGAGAAGCGCTGGGCGGTCGATGGGAAGGAAATGCACGGCCGAGTACTTCAGCGAATCTAGTACAGTCTGAAAAGGCCCGTGGAGTCGCATTAGCACAACTGAACCCGCGCTCTTGAACGGGACAGTGCGGTCCATACCTCGAAGGCTCGGTTGAAGTCGCCGATCTGATTCCAGTTGTACGAACCGATGAGTCCGGGCTTGTAGGTCGATACCGGTGTCCTGGACGAATGGCAATGCTCGTGCCCGGGGAGATATGCGCGTACGATGACCTGCTTCAATGCACTGCCACCTCTTCCCAACTGAGGCTCTTCGACGTCTGTGTGCAAGGTGCGCCATGTCGAAGCCTCGGCATAGTCGAGAAGCGTCTGCACTTCGTCCGCCCACGCCTCCATCGCCTCGCGGAAGAAGCTGACAACGTTCCAGATGCCGCTCTTGTACTTCCAGCGATCCCGCAGACCCGCGAGCAGCGTTGTCGTCCAATGGCCGCCGGTGCTGACGACCATCGTCGCGTAGTTCCCGTAAGGCAGAGGTGCGGTGAAGAGTCCGACGTATTCGGACGGAGGGATGTTCCACACCGCCTCGTCGCTAAACAGACTCTTGTTCGCACCCACGTACCTGGAGTCGGGATGCAAACGTTGGTAGAGCACGTCGAGGCGGGACGGCTCGAGGAGGAGGTCTACACGGCGGAAAGTAACGAGCGGCGTGAGCGCGATGTCGAACCCAGGTGGGAAGCGAATGGTTTTTGCAATGGGGGACGAAGGCTCGAGGTAGAGATGTTGCGGCCAAGCTCGGTCGAAGGTCGAGCTTGCAGTGTAGTCGGGAGTGGCGCGAACATGCGGATACAGGAGGCACGACAGCGAGAAGAAATGGTTCTCGGTTACTGAATCTGCACCGATGATGGTCAGCGTTCAAACTTAGATAGATATTATAGTTAGGCGAGAGGGTTCTATGTCCGTCTGCACGGCCGACTCACCACCGACGAGCAGCCATCCGCCGTGCTCAACCAGATCCCTCACGAGTTCTTCAGGGTCGAACTCACGAATTGCGCAATCGGACGGCGGTACCCACTCCCAAGACGAGACACCCGGGAGCCTATCCCAAAGCTTTTCATTGTCGACGGCGAGATGCCAGTAGACCTCGCGCGAGCTCGCACAGCCTGTGAGCCCAAGGAACTCGAATGCATCGGTTGGTGAGGTGAGCACGGTGCGGTTCGTCGGTGCAGGCTTAGGCACCCAGCTTCCGGCCGCCCATGTTCTTGGCAGGCACCCGCTACCTGTGTGGCCGTGGGACACGACAGCAAGAGGGGGAGATGCGGGGTAGATGTCGTACGGAAGTAAGAGGTGTAAGAGGGACACTGTGAGCGCGATGCAGAACAGGAAGAAGAGCTTCGCGGGCAGGGTACGTGGAGGCCAAATGTGCTGCCACGCTTGCGGCAAATGAATGCTCATAGATGACTGCCGTGGCAGGAGGTGAAGCTTGAAGGAGCGTGAGGGGTGGCAGGGCCTGAAGCTTGAAGGAGCGTGAGGGGGGTTGTGAAAATACCTATCCCGAGAGTACAGAGCTCACAGCAGCTAAGAAGGACGGTCTGGGTCCAGACATGTAGCAACACTTGTCTGCTTTACACGAATGATCGGGCCGATGACTCGGATGCAAGTCTATGCTTCGCGTGTCTTGGCACGTATTAGCCGTTCGTGAAGCAGCGATAAAGACGGCATCGCGTGTTCGCTTTGAGAGCGCCTGGGTCCTGGGAGTGGTTGAGACCTCGGAATGTAGTGCTGTTATTGAATGAGCGGAGTCCTGATCTTGAAATTTGTATGCTCACTAGCACTCCACTTTAACCGACACGGCGCTGACGCGATATGTACCCGAGGGTCCTGGTACGAGACTACAGCTGTGATTTGAATGATCATGTCCCGAACCGGCCCCAGTACTCAGTGTCTAAGAAGTGACACTATAAAGGACTATGTACGATATACTCACCGTATACAGATAGTAATACCTCTCAGGGCATTCGCTGAGGAGTGAAAGGAGCCAGTGTAAGTATCGTAGACTTTAGATATAAGAAAGGAAGTAGCGATAACGCTCACCTGAACGTTGAACGTCGACCTGGAGGTTATAACTCTGGTATTGGCGCTACCGTACCGCGACCGGCATTCCCGTATCACATTTCAAAGAACAGAAGTAGAGTGAGGCTTGCACCATAATGCATGAGAGCTCAATAGAAGTTGAGCCGGCCAAACCGCGTGCATTCAGCCGTAGTATAGTGGGGATGCTGTTCGAGAGATGATGGGGGTCTGTGCACGGTGATGGGCGGGAAGAGATTACTACAGTTAAGAAAGAAGGATCTGAGATGAGGCGTTCATTTTAAGATAAATGGGGGAGCTCGTGCGCCGCCCGCTGTGCGCCTTGGCCTTGGCGGCCAGGTAACTCGACAGTGACGTAATGCCAAATGTAATGCGTCCAGCCTTCAAGTACGCCGGCGCCGGTCATGATGTGCAGACAATCGCCTGCGGAGTGTGCGTCCGGCCGGAGTAGTCCTGGTCGATCGATAGGGAGGAAGTGGATGTTGGGATAATGAGGTGACTCCAAGACGGCCTGAGGGAGCATGAAGACGCGTGGCGCATAGACAGACGGAGTACATACCTCAAACTCGCGGTTATAATCGCGAATCTCGTTCCAGTTGTACCAGCCTGTACGACTGTGTCTGTAGAGCGACGACGGCTCTCGATAATTGTGGCAGTTCTCGTGACCAGGAAGGTATGCTCGCACCACGACCTGTTTGCGAGGTGCTTGTCGGAGTCCTTGCTGGTCAGGATGATCCTCCCGTTCGGCGAGTCCGTCGACACTGTCGAGCATCTTTTGTACCTCGCTCGCCCACGCCTCCATCGCTTCGCTGAAGAACTCAAGCACATTACGGATGCCGTCCTTGTACATTCGCTCGTTTTGAAGGCCGGCGAACAACGATGTCGTCCAATGACCCCCCGTGCTGACGATCATCGTAGCGTAGTTTCCATGCGGCAGAGAAGAGGTGAAGTTCTTGACGTACTCGGACGGCGGAATGCTGTACACGGTCTCGTCGCTGAACAGACTGCCAGTCTCGTTCACATAACCAGAGTCCGGATGAAGGGAGTGATAGAGAACATTGAGTCTTGACGGCTCTAAGAGGAGATCCACACGGCGGAACGTGACGAGAGGTGTAGACGCGATGTCGAATCCCGGCGGAAAGTTTACTTCGCGCACCAGCGGAGATGACGGCTCTAGGTATAGATTCTGCGGCCATGCACGATCCCAGTATGGGTTTTCGATGTAGTTGGGGGTAGCGCGGACATGCGGGTATAGGAGGCAGGATAGAGAGAAGAAGTGGTTCTCTGTCACGGAATCTGAACGAGATTCCGTTAGCATTTGGATACATAGCCCCTGATACCTGCTCTTGATGTTGGGACAGAAGGGGGATGTGAACGGAAAATACGGATCGAGTACTCACCGCCGACGATAAACCAGCCACCGTGCTCCACTAAGTCCTTCACAACAGCTTCTGGGTCGAGGTCACTTATCTGGCAACGGGATGGAGGAAGCCATTTCCCCGAGGCGACGCCTGGAAACCTGTCCCATAATTTGTCGTTGTCGGCAGCAAGATGCCAGTAGATCTCGCGCGTGCTCGCGCAGCCTTGAAGACCCAAGAACTCGTATGCATCAGAAGAGGCATTGAAGTCGGTGCGGTGGGTAGGTGGAGATTTTGATACCCATTTTCCAGCGGCCCATGTCCTTGGAGGGCAGATGCCGGGTGTGCGAGATGTTGCTAGGACAAACAGCTCGTGCGTGGACAGATCGTACGGGAGGAAGATGTATGTGACATTCAGAGCGAATATCGCAGCAAAGAGGATGAAGAGTTTGACGCGCAAGGAGCGTGGACGGTACTGGCCGAAGCGGGGGAGTGCGACCATCGCGGTCGAGGTGGAACAGGTTGTTCAGCTGGACAAAACCAGCATCTTCGGCAACACTGAAAGACGTTAACTTGCGGCAATAATGATGTTTTGAGTCCATGTTTGAGGAGGTTTGAGTCCATCAACGCGTTTGCTACTACGGAGATCAATCAAATATTAATTGCGAGTATACTTACGCGACAAAGATTCCGTAAAGCACTGTTCAGTAAGTACTAGACGTACTTAGTCTTCTGTTAAAGCTTCAAAAAGAGGATGATTATGTCGATGATTATAGAGGAGGAATGTGGCTAGCTAGTATAAGGTTACTGTATAAATGCTGATAAGATTGTAGGTTCCCGGTCAGTAGTCTTATTGTAGTGGCTGTGTCTTTTGATTACGGAGTATACTAACGTCTATGCTTACGTCACTGGTGGTCAATAGAGTAGACTATTCTAATTTCTTCCTTCCCCCCCTTCCTCCCCGACCACGACGCTCATCCTTGTTCATGCAAACATATGGCTCATACGCGTGCTGATCGACCACTGGGCTGACTGAACTGCTCGTGATACCCCAGCTTCGCTTGAGACGACACTAACACTCAGCTTTTGGGGCTATCTAGCGAATACATCGTCTTGCTAGGGCTCAGTCTGCAGGCTACAACAGCTCGACATGGTCGCACAGTCCGACAAACGCCTTGTATGGCATCCCCGAGGCCAAAACAAGTTCATAGTTGGTGGAAGCACTCAAATCACGCTGTACGAATGGCTACCTCAGAACTCGGAGATTAAGCAGGTGGCATCGCAGCTAGAGTTGAACCAGATGAAGGTGAGACCTCCTCAACGCACACAACCCCCCCCCCCCCCCTTTCCCTCATCACTACGCGACTAGTGCTTTGCTTGGTCTCCGGACGCACTTCTCGACGATCTTGTCGCCGTTGGATTCAGCAACGGACGCGTAGACCTGCTCCGCTTCGACGCTTCCAAGCATGCTCGAAATACACCCGCTGTATCGCTACCTGCGCGGAACACCCGCGCCTGCAACACGCTCGCGTTCTCTTCCGCCAACTCAAACTATCTGGCTGTTGGTCTTGACAAAGTACGCAACGATCCCAGTCTTGTCATTTGGGATATCCAGTCCACCCTCCCCGCGTTGACTCTCGATGCACCGTCACATCCCGACCCTACCACCCGAGTCCTTCCATCGCTGCCACGCGGAGATGGGGCCAGGGCGGGCGCCGACATGCGTGTTCTGCAACAGCACGCGTCTGCGGAGGTCGTGTCGACGCTTGCCTGGTTACCCAACAATTCGCAGCTCCTGCTAGCTGGCATCTCGCATCGCTGGCTGCAGCTCTATGACCTGCGCAATCCTGCATCTTCGCCAGCGAAAGCGGCAAGCAAGGTTCACGGCATCGCCACTGACCCGATCGACACCCACCGTGTCGCATGCTTCAGCGAGGGCATCGTCTCCGTCTGGGATATCCGGCGCTTCACACAGCCCGTGCTCACTTTCACCGCGAAAGACGCGTCTGCAGACGGTGCGGACGGCGTCGTGTCTCCACACACGAGTGCTCGGGCAAAGGGCGCTCCAGCTGGGGCATCTGCCGCCCTTCCGCTCACCCATGTGGAGTTCTCGTCTTCGCGCAGAGGGACTCTGGCTACGCTTGAGCGTGACGCGAGCTACGTGCGCTTCTGGGACATTCGCGAAGCTCAGTTTGTCGAACTCGCCGCCCAGGAAAGCTCGCGCTCGCGTGAATCGTCTCGGTCTGGAGGAAAGGTGGTGAAGACGTCTTGGGTGAAGCCGTGGGCTGGCGCGGCGTCTTCCACTAGCCAGTCATCTCCGCCGCCGCCGCCGCCGCCGTCCGCGACGCCTGGAGACGCGTTCCCGTACAGCCTCATCCTAGCAGACACACGGAGAAGTGAGTGACATTCTCTCGTGAAGTACCATGTGAGTCTAACCTGCGTGCTAGCCAAGGCATTCGCGCGCTCGTTCGCTTCATTTGCTCTGGTGCCAAGCTCGAAGCCGCACCCCCTCACCTCCAATGTGATGCTCGTCAATAAAGACGGTGATCTCGAACTGTACGCCGTACACGACACCCCCGTCCATCCGCCATGGAGCTCACGTGGCGACCTTGCACTTGGGGTTGGGTGCTCCTACACGATCGTTCCTGGCATCACGGACCCAACCCCTGCGCGTGAGCCTTGGGACCTCCTCGGCACACGGCCTTCTCAACCGGGGTCCCGAGCATACTCGCTGGAACACCGGGAGCTCACAGAGGAGGGCTCCGTCGCACGGCGGTCGCACGACTCTCTGTCGTCATTTGCGGCGCCTGCGCCCACGTTTGGTAGAGGGGACGAGGATGGGTTCCCTGCGCTGAGCCCCATCGGACCTTCTCCTGGGCGACGACGACATCGCATGCTCGCACCGGAGGCGCGAGAGAGTTGCCGTTCGAGTACACAGCGATTGGGAAGGGCACAGATGTCCCGAAGCGCTTCAAGTCGCGCGCGCATGGGCACGAGGGCCCTGGTGCGTGCCGGACGTTCGCGTGAGTGGCGAGAAGGAGGAGGGTGGTAACTTGCATTCGGTTGCTTGATATACGCTACACGCAAGGACGCTCCGCCCGCGCGTACGCCTCTCCCTGTCCTGCCGGGGAGCAAGTCAGCGGGCGAGTAGTACTGTTGTACAGTAAGTAAATAGTACTCTCTATTTATTGCTTCTCCCCGTTTCAAGGTCTGTGCGATTCGAGTTACGACGGCGCCGCTCCTGCGCGGCACGGACGTCTCCGCGAGCTCGCGCATATCGATGTCGTGGGATGCGATCTCGACCGTCTCGGGCCTCACCTGGCAGACTGCATTGCGCGTTCAGATATTCCGGATGACAGCGTCGTGTTGCACATCTCTCGACCTCCGAGGGTGGTCAGGACGCATGGGAGCGCGGCACATGCCCGTTCCTGTCCCGAAATCTGTCCATTTAGTGAGTAAATGGTCCATTCCTCCTCTGATATGCATCCTCAGAACTCGAAACCGATGTTTATACACTCCTTGAACATCTATCCAGCCGCGTACATTGTTCTCAAGTCGCTCAGACAAGGTCTCAAATTTCGTCAAAATCGCGGATTTCATGGGCACCCTGCGAGCATGCTCGATTGCGTGCTTGTCGCGTGCCGGGACATCGGCGCAACGTTCAGGACGCAGTCTACGGACTCTGAAGACGTCGCATACTGCGTCCTGAACGAAACGGAGAACATCTCAAGTTGTGCACACTCGGCGGTAGTCGGGATGTGCGCAACCGAAGATCGCGCATAACTTCCGAACGGATGCAGGTATGGCGGCGAAACCTAGCCCGTCCGAGTGTGCTGACACCAACGTTGCCCATGCAGGCTGCTCACGCCGCTAGGACGAGGTCTGAAATCCAGTCAAAACCGTGATTTCATTGCTATCGGGCAGTTTGGATCACCAAATCGCCCACAACATGCGGAATATTGCAGGTACCGCGGTGCGACGTGGCTCGTATGAACGTACTGACACTCCTGTCATATGTCCAGACTGCTCGCGACGTCCGGGTGATGTTTCAAATTCGACCGAGCCCGAATTCATGGATTTCGGGGCCTTTGGTGCACCAAACCGCGCATTCGAAACTCACGGAAACATCCAGGTACCGCGGTGCGAGCTGGTTCATCTGAGTGTACTGACGCCTCGTTCGCATGTACAGGACGCTAGCGACATTCGGACGACATCGGAAATGCGGTCGGAACCGCGAGTTCATGGGTGTCAGGCCACTCGGGTGCACCAAATCGCACAGAACTCACGCACAGAGGCAGGTACCGCGTTGCGATCTGGTTCATCGGAGTGTACTGACATCTCGTTCGCACATACAGGCTGCTCGCGACGGCCGGACGACGTTCTGATTGCGGTCATGACCGCAGATTCATGGGTGGCGGGCACTTGGATGCACCAAGTACTACGGCACCCTCTACGATTTCTACCACAGCGCGGCCGGAAATAGGTGTCCAGTGCCTTTGGCACTGGACGACGCACGCAGAGAGTCCGGACCGATGATGAGCCATGTCTTGCGACTGACGTGCAGACAGACAGGCCCACACCATCCATCCGGGCTCACCACACATCCCAGAGCTCTCGTTCGAACCGAGACATGTTTGGCTCGACTTCGACATTGCGGGAGCTGCAATGCGACTACTCCAGGCCACGACAGCATCAACGATTCGTCTCCGATGATGCTCTCGCGGTCTGGAAGCCGATACACGGAACCGAACCCCGCACTAGTAGCTCCCGGTGACAGCAGCAAGACACAGACGGGACTCACCGTTTACTGCACTGCCCGGGATCTGCGTCGGAAATGGAGTCGAGTGCACACATGTCTTGCCCGCGCATTTCGAACGGAGGATTCCGAGAGTTAATCGACGTGCTTCTGCTATTCAACATGTCAGTCATGCGCCATAATTCATTCAGGAGGAGATCAGCACTGACTTACCATCTTAAAGCGCAGTGCCTAGGTGCTCGTAGGCAACGAGCTGGCCTGCTGACGGGTGGAGCTGATGGGCGGGATGAGCCGTCAGTTCGGGCATGTAGCGGCACACATGGAACGGGTGACGTACCGTCTTGACGCCAGGGGAGAGATTCCCGGTAGATATCCCAAAAGAGATCCGGTACCGACCTAATGTGCAAGTATCAGAGGTCGGAAAGATTAACGAGTCGGAAATACCTACTGTCCGCCGGGACCTCCCACGAGAGCGAGCGACGCGCCGTTCGTGTGCAGATGCTGCTATCAAACACATGGAGTGAGTTGGTGCCAGCAGAGTGAGCATACCTGAGAGCATGCTACAAGCATTCATCGCGTACTGATCCTGTCGTGTAGTCTACCTGCCGTCTGTGCTTCAAGGGTGAGCCAGCATGCCAGAAACGTACTGGCAAGGGGGGACGCATGCTTACCGGACTCCGAGTCTTCGTGCGCGGTTGCTGCTATCAGGCACGCGGCGTGAGTGGTTGCCGACCCTTGAGTAGACAGGCACATACCGGAAAGGCTGCTACAGCATCCATCACGCGTTGATGCTGTCGCTGAGTAGTCTATTGCCACCTGACGGTTTCGAGAGTGAGCCAGCGTGGCAGAAAAGTACCGGGCAACACGTGCTTACTGCAATACATCGAGTCGTCTCGGATGGTGTGCATATGGTATCCTGAGAAAGAATGAGGAGTCAGCTATACACATCTCAGCACGACGTCGGGACTCTTACCACGGTCTACGTGCAAATGGTGGTCGCGCACAGGAGAGGCGACGGGATCTACTGGGAACAGATGCATCAGGCGATGACGACATGGTTGCCGGCCCGGGACGGACCCGTCCGGTGGCTGAAGATACAGGGCGTGGACGGACTGACCTTGTCCGTAGCATCCAAGGGGGATGTGTGCGTGCAAAGGGAGGTAAAGCAGACCGAGAGCAGCGACCGGGAGAGTGGAGTAGCGGACACAGAGGGGTGATGTGGAAAGGGCTTGGAGGGGATACACTGAGCTGAAGGTGAGTGCAAGGCTGGCAGCAGCTCACAGTCAGGATGTACATACTTATACTCCTCACAGGTGGCCCGTGCGCAGATCGCTTCCCGGCTTACGCGTCTGACGTCTCCAAGCGACGACATCTCGGGGCGAACAGGCTGAGGCTTCCGGACTGTCGTCCACCAACCAGCGAGGGACACGGACAAGCTTGAGCCGCACATGGGACACCACTCCACTTTCAGCACGGCCGCAGAAGCTAGTGTCGTGCCCAGACCTCGCTTGGCATCGCTTCTCTTAGCGAGCGCCGCATGAGACTGATGGATGCAATTAGGGCGGTACTTTTGGGGTGCCGGGGTGGGAGGAAAGGGTCTCTCCGCAACAGAATCACATCCCTGGATGTTGCGGCCGGATACAGCAGAGAAATAGTGTGAGAGTCCTAATTGGTGGCTTCGCTTAAGTACCTACTGATGCGATTTGAGCGCAGGAAGGCTGGAGGAGCAGGACAATATGGGACAGGCTCGGATGTGCGGGCCCAGCAAGCTAGTAGTACTTGGTACAATCCTCCTTCTTTACTAGCACTTAAAGTGTACAGTACTTGCTCATGCCGGATGCGCACTGTGTTCTCTTGAATCTCGTCTCGAAATCAGTGCAGCTGTGGAGTCCCAGAGCAACAGGCCAGGATCATGCTTGCGTTCACTCGCACCAGACGCGTGAACTGAGCGCCAGTGCATGCAGTCTCGTCATATTCCAATCTCGATCTTCGGCAATCTTGTCCCCCTCCTCCGGGAGTCACTGGTTCAGACTAGGCTCGTACCCAGCCTGTTCGGTGATGACTTTTCAAACTCCGTTGTGAGGATCACAGTACAGGCTGGGCCGATCGGTCGCCCTTTAGTCGGGGAGGCACCGTGTGAATTCGTACTTAGCAGCTTTCGGACTCTCGCTCTGAGAGAAACTCCAAAGTACCCGTCCATGTAGAGCAGTTTTGTATATACTATGCGGCGTCAGGAGAGAGCACAATGAAGTTAGCACTCACTCAAAAAATCTCAGCCAGCCATATCAAAAACCGAATGATACAAGGGTCGAAAACTGACGGTCGAGCCAGTTGCCTACTACTAGTGGGACATGAGCTATACTGTTAGTAAGTGTAGCAGCGTCCTATGGCCTCAAAAATAGGTATACAAGCTACTGACTACTATCAGACTGCCTACAACCCCTTCTACCCCATGCTGAGTGGCAAGAGAGCATTCAACAATGCATTCAAAGCTACCCTTGGGCGAGCTTGAGAGCGCCTAGTATACAACTTAGCGCCCCTTAGCCGCCTGTGTGCATATGCACCCAACGGACACACATTCAACGTATATTACAGTGAGTCGTATCCTTTTCACCATAAGAACTACATATAGTACCATTGACAGGGTGCAAGAACCCGTCGCTTAAATTTTATGGGCAGAAGGGTATACAGAAATACGTGCTACCTTCGTAAAAGCACCAAGAGACTTGCACAGATTCTGCTAAGGACGAATTCACACGGTGCCTCCCCGACTAAAGGGCGACCGATCTGCCCAGTCGGTATGGCGAGCTACCCCCCGTTCAAACTCCGCTCGCCTACCGACTGGGTACGAGTCTAGGTTCAGACCGTCGTCACATTCGCGCGATGGTCGTCTCCGCAATCAATCGGACCCTGGCACAATACTCTTGTCAGTCCGAGTTGCACATCGGATTCTCACTGTCACTTTCAAGCTGATTCTGAATCCCTGCGAGTCCCGGTGCCCCCAGGCCATCCACTCTTTGCATCACTTTAGACCTTATAGTACTGGATGAACTCGTGTGGCCGTGCTACTCTCCTGTGCTGCCAGAAGACTCGTTCTCAATGTATGTTGAAGTCAACAATAAATGGACTATAATTTGAATGTCACCTGCTAGCCATCCCAGTCGCCCGTTGACAGGTACACTTGGCAAACATCAATTAGTACTATAGTACAGAGCATGAAGATAGTATGTATATCGAGAGGGTGCCAGTTGGGGTGCAATCAGTCAGTAAATACTCGGCCCGGTCAGTGCGGTGCTGAAAGCGAAGACAGTCAATAAGTTTTCGCATGAACAGGAACGGAACTTTGTTCCGACGGTTGAGCTGCGAGGCATCAGCGCATCAGCACCAATGTGGTTAGCTTCAAGTGAAACCTCCGCTCAGCGGGTTGTCCGACGCTTGTCGCTCTGCCGATACCGCATAGCGGTGGTCCCGCCCACACAGAAAGCAGAGTGGGAGGGCCGAGCAGCTGCTCCTCAGACAGACAGATGCACCTCTCATGGACTGCTTGCGATGAGGGACTCCGAGTCGCTGAATGCGGCCCAGGGTGCAGGGTGAGGACGGAGTGAAGGCTCGGGGGAAGCGGGGATATTCACTCGCTTCGCCCGTGGTGCGCTAGCAGCGCTGCAATTATTTTTTCACGCAGCCAAGCCCGATCGGCCGCGCTGTAGTCAAGAGGTTCTGGGACTGCCACGTCTCGAATTTCGATGCGGGTCGGATACTAAGTTGGGTACTCGCCGACATGCTCTCTGTTTCAGATGCACGAGAAAGTGTCTCCAGGGCGGTGGAAGACACGGGGGCCTGAGAGCATTTGGTACAGACTTACACGACGCGGGCGAGCGAGCAGGGTCACAGTGCATAGGGCCCATTCTGGCCGGCCTGGAACGGACCCTGCGCAAGCTGCGTGCGTGGTCGGAGGTAGCCCAGGTGCTCGGAGCTGTCTCAGACGCGTAGCTACCTTTTGATTTGCGCGAAAGCGTCTCTAGGAGGGAGAAGACGGGGACGAGCAGCCGGGCGTACGAGCAGTGTTCGGTACGCGGAGCGAGACGACGTGGGGGACCGGGACCGGTACAGCGCGAGAGAGCGGAGACGGCGGACGCGACGCCCCCCATATCTTGTCGAGATCTGGGGATAGTCATTTATGCATTTATGTAGTCCAAACAAACAACGCGTTCGCGTTCGCGTATTCCGAGTCGTATGGCGGAGGAGACGCCTACTTTCCCACCGACCTCCTTCCTTCTTCCTCTCCCCATCCACGCCTCGCCGACTGGCATGCCCACTACTGAGTACTCGTCGTGACCCCCGCTGCTCGAAGGACGACGTCGAACCCGGTCCGGAACTCTTCAAGGTCCACGGTACGCCCTCTCTGCATCATGCTCATGTTCTGTACCGCGTCGACGGCCGACGACGAACAGGCGCACTCCACACGTCCTGCGGCCGGCCGTGTGGAAACGTCCCCGTCTATGTTTGTACGGCGGAACGCTCTTTTCGGCGATGTAGAGGACGGACACGGTACACCGTATCTGCATCATGCTCACGTCCGGTACCACGTCGACGGCCGTCGACGACAAGGAGCACTCCACACGTCCTGTGGACGGCCGTGTGGAGTGCACCACCAGAGACGTCCTACGGCGGAACGCTCTTGTCCGCGCAGAATCGTGGAGGACGTACCTGCGCGGGCGTCTTGCGCTCGCACCGCTCGGAGACGGCGTGTGTGTCCGCGAGGGCCGAGGCGGACGCTGCGTGTCGGGGTGCAAGCGCACGGGCGGGACGAGTCTTCCGGGCGTCCGAGAACATCCCTCGCGGTCTGTGTTCGCAGAGGCCGTGGGGGATGCTCTGAATGCGGAGCTGGGAGCGAGTGCGCATGCGCATGCGGATTCGGGACGCGGGGCGGCGTTCGGCGAGGACCTGTGTGCGTACGAGCCGAGCCGAGCCGGTTCGGCGTACGCCCATGGACGGTCGTCGGCCTCGCGTTCACGTTCTCCGGAGTGAGCCGTGCTTGCGCGGGAGTGACTCGGGTACTTACCTACCTGCACGTGCCCGCAGCGGCACGGCTCGACGAGAGGGTCGACGTACCTGCGTGGCGGAGTGCACAGGACGGGGCATGGTACGTGGAGAGCGGTACGAACCGCGTGGTACGCGAGACGGCGCGGCTCGCGCACCACGCGGAGGGGCTCCCGGCGTGGCTGACCCACGGACCGTCGCCCGAGGCCTTCGACGGCGAGGGGAGGGGCTGTCCGGACGGCGGAGTGCTGTGTTCGAGCGTTGTCAGCGGCATGGACGGGAGGACGTCATGGCACGGTACGCACCTTTGCAGACGCGGCGGACGTGCGCCGGCGAGCTGCTCGACACGTCGTCAGTTCACGTGCATGCGGTACTCACCTGCGAGCTCAGGGAGCGTACGGCAGGGGGAACTCGACGGTACGTGGTCGCACGCGCGTTCTCATCAGTGACTCACCATTTTCGGTACAGGATCGCGGGCGCGGTTGGAGGTCGCTGCCGGGAGGGTCCCGGTCCGTGGACATGGCTCGCAGCGCGCATCCGGTCTAGAGTGGGCGGGCGCTACTCGACGGTACGTCTCCCGGCTTTACTCTCGGGCGTCGGGAGCCGGCCAAGCGGCGGGGGGCGGGGGACGAGCGGGGGAGACGAAGTGAGACGGAGAGGGTGCGTGACTCACCGGTGCGTGGCTGATAGTCGGACGGCGGGCAGCACGTGCTGGTACGTGTCCCTCTCCGACTTCTGTCTGCTGCCGCCGAACGACGAGTTCTTCACCTGCATCTGGACTACCCCACAGAGGCGAGAGGGGTCGGGTGGAGGGCAGGAAG
Organism: Daedaleopsis sinensis; assembly: GCA_033807695.1. Lineage (NCBI taxonomy): Eukaryota > Fungi > Basidiomycota > Agaricomycetes > Polyporales > Polyporaceae > Daedaleopsis > Daedaleopsis sinensis. The sequence continues at coordinate 4,024,399 of CM066306.1, forward strand.
AGGCGGGAGTGCTCCCCCCACGACATCCTCCCTCCGCATCACCGTCCCCGCGCGCTGTACTAAACACGCGCGCACCCCCGTCCGTCCGCCCTCCCCACTCGTTCTGCTCACGGGTTCCGACGGCGGCGACGCACTTCGTACACAGTCCGGTTCGCGCCCGCGTTCGGATCGCGGACGGTACGGAAACGGTGAGCTGTTGGCGGCTGCGCGTTTAGGTCAACATCGCTGACGCATGGACGCGCAGAACACGTACAGCGCATCCTGTGCACGCAGAGAGGGGCATCGGAGGCGTCGACTGTGTCCAGCAGCGTGACACGACGGGCGAGAACAGCGGCCACGGTACGTCGTCGCACGCGCGTTGTGAGTTGGGGGCTCACCATCGTTGTTGGTACAGGATGGCGGGCGCGGCTGGAGAACGCTTCCGGGAGTGTCCCAGTACGCGATCGCGGTCGGCCGTGTGCGCATGCCCCGTGTTTGCAGCACGCACCCTGAGAAAAGAGGGCGGGAGGTGCGTGTCCCTGCTTGACATTTGGGGCGTTCGGAGCCGGAGAAGCAGGGGGGGAGAGAAGATGGTGGTGGCCGGAGGACAGAAGGACGACTCGGAGGGATAGCGTGCGGTACTCACCGGTGCGTATCTGTCTACTCTTTCGACAGTGCGAGGATGTCAGACGACGGGTACGTGCCGCTCTCCGTTTTCCGAGGCGCGGCGGCAAAAGCGAACGCGGAGGATGGTGGTGGTCGGAGGACAAGAAGGACGCGGTTTAGGCGCCCGTGTCTGGGCCGTCTTCTGTGCGGGAAGTGGGCGGGGGAGCTGGATGCTCGATATCTGTAGACACTCTGTATGCGCAGTGCATCTCAATAGCATGAGTCTAGCTGAGGACTCACCAAGTGCGCGTGCAAAGGACTGTAGCAGTAAAGGAGCACCCTGCACACGCTATATGCAGCGTCACGCCTCGGACAGGTATAATAGGTTACATACGCCTCGGACGGGTATAATAGGCTATATACGCTCTGTCTCAAGCATTCCAGACGGTACGTTGTGGGTGTCGCGGCGGGCCGGGGACGCGAGGGAGGCGAGCAACGCGAGGGCCGGGGACGCGAGGGGACCGGGAGCAACGCCACAGGAGCGCAGAGGGAGCCGCACGCCGCGCACGATGGGACACGTCCAGAGAGGCGTGCACGAGCAGGCCTCGAGCACGAGCAGGCCTCGAGCACGAGCAGGCCTCGAGCAGAGGAGGAGGAAGGTAAGTTCAGTCGCAGAACGCGAGCAGCGTCACGGTCGCCTTTCCGCGCGCCATCGGACACGGGCGCGTCATCTGTCTCTTGATGACACGGGATAACCGCTGAACTGATGGCCTGGGAATAAACCCTCTGCAAACGGTCGTAAGCGAACAGGAATATCGCAGCAAAGAGGATGAAGAGTTTGACGCGCAAGGAGCGTGGACGGTACTGGCCGAAGCGGGGGAGTGCGACCATCGCGGTCGAGGTGGAACAGGTTGTTCAGCTGGACAAAACCAGCATCTTCGGCAACACTGAAAGACGTTAACTTGCGGCAATAATGATGTTTTGAGTCCATGTTTGAGGAGGTTTGAGTCCATCAACGCGTTTGCTACTACGGAGATCAATCAAATATTAATTGCGAGTATACTTACGCGACAAAGATTCCGTAAAGCACTGTTCAGTAAGTACTAGACGTACTTAGTCTTCTGTTAAAGCTTCAAAAAGAGGATGATTATGTCGATGATTATAGAGGAGGAATGTGGCTAGCTAGTATAAGGTTACTGTATAAATGCTGATAAGATTGTAGGTTTCTTATTGTAGTGGCTGTGTCTCTTGATTACGGAGTATACTAACGTCTATGCTTACGTCACTGGTGGTCAATAGAGTAGACTATTCTAATTTCTTCCTTTCCCCCCCTTCCTCCCCGACCACGACGCTCATCCTTGTTCATGCAAACATATGGCTCATAAGCGTGCTGATCGACCACTGGGCTGACTGAACTGCTCGTGAGCGACCCCAGCTTCGCTTGACACGACAATAACACTCAGCCTATCTAGCGAATACATCATCTTGCTAGGGCTCAGTCTGCAGGCTACAACAGCTCGACATGGTCGCACAGTCTGACAAACGCCTCGTATGGCATCCCCGAGGTCAAAACAAGTTCATAGTCGGAGGAAGCACCCAGATCACATTGTACGAATGGCTACCTCAGAACTCGGAGATTAAGCAGGTGGCGTCGCAGCTAGAGTTGAACCAGATGAAGGTGAGTCCTCCTCAACGCACACAACCCCCCCCCCCCCCCTTTCCCTCACCACCACGCGGCTAGTGCTTTGCTTGGTCTCCGGACGCACTTCTCGACGATCTTGTCGCCGTTGGATTCAGCAACGGACGCGTAGACCTGCTCCGCTTCGACGCTTCCAAGCATGCTCGAAATACACCCGCTGTATCGCTACCTGCGCGGAACACCCGCGCCTGCAACACGCTCGCGTTCTCTTCCGCCAACTCAAACTATCTGGCTGTTGGTCTTGACAAAGTACGCAACGATCCCAGTCTTGTCATTTGGGATATCCAGTCCACCCTCCCCGCGTTGACTCTCGATGCACCGTCACATCCCGACCCTACCACCCGAGTCCTTCCATCGCTGCCACGCGGAGATGGGGCCAGGGCGGGCGCCGACATGCGTGTTCTGCAACAGCACGCGTCTGCGGAGGTCGTGTCGACGCTTGCCTGGTTACCCAACAATTCGCAGCTCCTGCTAGCTGGCATCTCGCATCGCTGGCTGCAGCTCTATGACCTGCGCAATCCTGCATCTTCGCCAGCGAAAGCGGCAAGCAAGGTTCACGGCATCGCCACTGACCCGATCGACACCCACCGTGTCGCATGCTTCAGCGAGGGCATCGTCTCCGTCTGGGATATCCGGCGCTTCACACAGCCCGTGCTCACTTTCACCGCGAAAGACGCGTCTGCAGACGGTGCGGACGGCGTCGTGTCTCCACACACGAGTGCTCGGGCAAAGGGCGCTCCAGCTGGGGCATCTGCCGCCCTTCCGCTCACCCATGTGGAGTTCTCGTCTTCGCGCAGAGGGACTCTGGCTACGCTTGAGCGTGACGCGAGCTACGTGCGCTTCTGGGACATTCGCGAAGCTCAGTTTGTCGAACTCGCCGCCCAGGAAAGCTCGCGCTCGCGTGAATCGTCTCGGTCTGGAGGAAAGGTGGTGAAGACGTCTTGGGTGAAGCCGTGGGCTGGCGCGGCGTCTTCCACTAGCCAGTCATCTCCGCCGCCGCCGCCGCCGCCGTCCGCGACGCCTGGAGACGCGTTCCCGTACAGCCTCATCCTAGCAGACACACGGAGAAGTGAGTGACATTCTCTCGTGAAGTACCATGTGAGTCTAACCTGCGTGCTAGCCAAGGCATTCGCGCGCTCGTTCGCTTCATTTGCTCTGGTGCCAAGCTCGAAGCCGCACCCCCTCACCTCCAATGTGATGCTCGTCAATAAAGACGGTGATCTCGAACTGTACGCCGTACACGACACCCCCGTCCATCCGCCATGGAGCTCACGTGGCGACCTTGCACTTGGGGTTGGGTGCTCCTACACGATCGTTCCTGGCATCACGGACCCAACCCCTGCGCGTGAGCCTTGGGACCTCCTCGGCACACGACCTTCTCAACCGGGGTCCCGAGCATACTCGCTGGAACGCCGGGAGCTCACAGAGGAGGGCTCCGTCGCACGGCGGTCGCACGACTCTCTGTCGTCATTTGCGGCGCCTGCGCCCACGTTTGGTAGAGGGGACGAGGATGGGTTCCCTGCGCTGAGCCCCATCGGACCTTCTCCTGGGCGACGACGACATCGCATGCTCGCACCGGAGGCGCGAGAGAGTTGCCGTTCGAGTACACAGCGATTGGGAAGGGCACAGATGTCCCGAAGCGCTTCAAGTCGCGCGCGCATGGGCACGAGGGCCCTGGTGCGTGCCGGACGTTCGCGTGAGTGGCGAGAAGGAGGAGGGTGGTAACTTGCATTCGGTTGCTTGATATACGCTACACGCAAGGACGCTCCGCCCGCGCGTACGCCTCTCCCTGTCCTGCCGGGGAGCAAGTCAGCGGGCGAGTAGTACTGTTGTACAGTAAGTAAATAGTACTCTCTATTTATTGCTTCTCCCCGTTTCAAGGTCTGTGCGATTCGAGTTACGACGGCGCCGCTCCTGCGCGGCACGGACGTCTCCGCGAGCTCGCGCATATCGATGTCGTGGGATGCGATCTCGACCGTCTCGGGCCTCACCTGGCAGACTGCATTGCGCGTTCAGATATTCCGGATGACAGCGTCGTGTTGCACATCTCTCGACCTCCGAGGGTGGTCAGGACGCATGGGAGCGCGGCACATGCCCGTTCCTGTCCCGAAATCTGTCCATTTAGTGAGTAAATGGTCCATTCCTCCTCTGATATGCATCCTCAGAACTCGAAACCGATGTTTATACACTCCTTGAACATCTATCCAGCCGCGTACATTGTTCTCAAGTCGCTCAGACAAGGTCTCAAATTTCGTCAAAATCGCGGATTTCATGGGCACCCTGCGAGCATGCTCGATTGCGTGCTTGTCGCGTGCCGGGACATCGGCGCAACGTTCAGGACGCAGTCTACGGACTCTGAAGACGTCGCATACTGCGTCCTGAACGAAACGGAGAACATCTCAAGTTGTGCACACTCGGCGGTAGTCGGGATGTGCGCAACCGAAGATCGCGCATAACTTCCGAACGGATGCAGGTATGGCGGCGAAACCTAGCCCGTCCGAGTGTGCTGACACCAACGTTGCCCATGCAGGCTGCTCACGCCGCTAGGACGAGGTCTGAAATCCAGTCAAAACCGTGATTTCATTGCTATCGGGCAGTTTGGATCACCAAATCGCCCACAACATGCGGAATATTGCAGGTACCGCGGTGCGACGTGGCTCGTATGAACGTACTGACACTCCTGTCATATGTCCAGACTGCTCGCGACGTCCGGGTGATGTTTCAAATTCGACCGAGCCCGAATTCATGGATTTCGGGGCCTTTGGTGCACCAAACCGCGCATTCGAAACTCACGGAAACATCCAGGTACCGCGGTGCGAGCTGGTTCATCTGAGTGTACTGACGCCTCGTTCGCATGTACAGGACGCTAGCGACATTCGGACGACATCGGAAATGCGGTCGGAACCGCGAGTTCATGGGTGTCAGGCCACTCGGGTGCACCAAATCGCACAGAACTCACGCACAGAGGCAGGTACCGCGTTGCGATCTGGTTCATCGGAGTGTACTGACATCTCGTTCGCACATACAGGCTGCTCGCGACGGCCGGACGACGTTCTGATTGCGGTCATGACCGCAGATTCATGGGTGGCGGGCACTTGGATGCACCAAGTACTACGGCACCCTCTACGATTTCTACCACAGCGCGGCCGGAAATAGGTGTCCAGTGCCTTTGGCACTGGACGACGCACGCAGAGAGTCCGGACCGATGATGAGCCATGTCTTGCGACTGACGTGCAGACAGACAGGCCCACACCATCCATCCGGGCTCACCACACATCCCAGAGCTCTCGTTCGAACCGAGACATGTTTGGCTCGACTTCGACATTGCGGGAGCTGCAATGCGACTACTCCAGGCCACGACAGCATCAACGATTCGTCTCCGATGATGCTCTCGCGGTCTGGAAGCCGATACACGGAACCGAACCCCGCACTAGTAGCTCCCGGTGACAGCAGCAAGACACAGACGGGACTCACCGTTTACTGCACTGCCCGGGATCTGCGTCGGAAATGGAGTCGAGTGCACACATGTCTTGCCCGCGCATTTCGAACGGAGGATTCCGAGAGTTAATCGACGTGCTTCTGCTATTCAACATGTCAGTCATGCGCCATAATTCATTCAGGAGGAGATCAGCACTGACTTACCATCTTAAAGCGCAGTGCCTAGGTGCTCGTAGGCAACGAGCTGGCCTGCTGACGGGTGGAGCTGATGGGCGGGATGAGCCGTCAGTTCGGGCATGTAGCGGCACACATGGAACGGGTGACGTACCGTCTTGACGCCAGGGGAGAGATTCCCGGTAGATATCCCAAAAGAGATCCGGTACCGACCTAATGTGCAAGTATCAGAGGTCGGAAAGATTAACGAGTCGGAAATACCTACTGTCCGCCGGGACCTCCCACGAGAGCGAGCGACGCGCCGTTCGTGTGCAGATGCTGCTATCAAACACATGGAGTGAGTTGGTGCCAGCAGAGTGAGCATACCTGAGAGCATGCTACAAGCATTCATCGCGTACTGATCCTGTCGTGTAGTCTACCTGCCGTCTGTGCTTCAAGGGTGAGCCAGCATGCCAGAAACGTACTGGCAAGGGGGGACGCATGCTTACCGGACTCCGAGTCTTCGTGCGCGGTTGCTGCTATCAGGCACGCGGCGTGAGTGGTTGCCGACCCTTGAGTAGACAGGCACATACCGGAAAGGCTGCTACAGCATCCATCACGCGTTGATGCTGTCGCTGAGTAGTCCATTGCCACCTGACGGTTTCGAGAGTGAGCCAGCGTGGCAGAAAAGTACCGGGCAACACGTGCTTACTGCAATACATCGAGTCGTCTCGGATGGTGTGCATATGGTATCCTGAGAAAGAATGAGGAGTCAGCTATACACATCTCAGCACGACGTCGGGACTCTTACCACGGTCTACGTGCAAATGGTGGTCGCGCACAAGAGAGGCGACGGGATCTACTGGGAACAGATGCATCAGGCGATGACGACATGGTTGCCGGCCCGGGACGGACCCGTCCGGTGGCTGAAGATACAGGGCGTGGACGGACTGACCTTGTCCGTAGCATCCAAGGGGGATGTGTGCGTGCAAAGGGAGGTAAAGCAGACTGGGAGCAGCGACCGGGAGAGTCGAGTAGCGGACACAGAGGGGTGATGTGGAAAGGGCTTGGAGGGGATACACTGAGCTGAAGGTGAGTGCAAGGCTGGCAGCAGCTCACAGTCAGGATGTACATACTTATACTCCTCACAGGTGGCCCGTGCGCAGATCGCTTCCCGGCTTACGCGTCTGACGTCTCCAAGCAACGACATCTCGGGGCGAACAGGCTGAGGCTTCCGGACTGTCGTCCACCAACCAGCGAGGGACACGGACAAGCTTGAGCCGCACATGGGACACCACTCCACTTTCAGCACGGCCGCAGAAGCTAGTGTCGTGCCCAGACCTCGCTTGGCATCGCTTCTCTTAGCGAGCGCCGCATGAGACTGATGGATGCAATTAGGGCGGTACTTTCGGGGTGCCGGGGTGGGAGGAAAGGGTCCCTCCGCAACAGAATCACATCCCTGGATGTTGCGGCCGGATACAGCAGAGAAATAGTGTGAGAGTCCTAATTGGTGGCTTCGCTTAAGTACCTGCTGATGCGATTTGAGCGCAGGAAGGCTGGAGGAGCAGGACAATATGGGACAGGCTCGGATGTGCGGGCCCAGCAAGCTAGTAGTACTTGGTACAATCCTCCTTCTTTACTAGCACTTAAAGTGTACAGTACTTGCTCATGCCGGATGCGCACTGTGTTCTCTTGAATCTCGTCTCGAAATCAGTGCAGCTGTGGAGTCCCAGAGCAACAGGCCAGGATCATGCTTGCGTTCACTCGCACCAGACGCGTGAACTGAGCGCCAGTGCACGCAGTCTCGTCATATTCCAATCTCGATCTTCGGCAATCTTGTCCCCCTCCTCCGGGAGTCACTGGTTCAGACCGTCGTCACATTCGCGCGATGGTCGTCTCCGCAATCAATCGGACCCTGGCACAATACTCTTGTCAGTCCGAGTTGCACATCGGATTCTCACTGTCACTTTCAAGCTGATTCTGAATCCCTGCGAGTCCCGGTGCCCCCAGGCCATCCACTCTTTGCATCACTTTAGACCTGATAGTACTGGATGAACTCGTGTGGCCGTGCTACTCTCCTGTGCTGCCAGAAGACTCGTTCTCAATGTATGTTGAAGTCAACAATAAATGGACTATAATTTGAATGTCACCTGCTAGCCATCCCAGTCGCCCGTTGACAGGTACATTTGGCAAACATCAATTAGTACTACAGAGCATGAAGATAGTATGTATATCGAGAGGGTGCCAGTTGGGGTGCAATCAGTCAGTAAATACTCGGCCCGGTCAGTGCGGTGCTGAAAGCGAAGACAATCAATAAGTTTTCGCATGAACAGGAACGGAACTTTGTTCCGACGGTTGAGCTGCGAGGCATCAGCGCATCAGCACCAATGTGGTTAGCTTCAAGTGAAACCTCCGCTCAACGGGTCGTCCGACGCTTGTCGCTCTGCCGATACCGCATAGCGGTGGTCCCGCCCACACAGAAAGCAGAGTGGGAGGGTCGAGCAGCTGCTCCTCAGACAGACAGATGCACCTCTCATGGACTACTTGCGATGAGGGACTCCGAGTCGCTGAATGCGGCCCAGGGTGCAGGGTGAGGACGGAGTGAAGGCTCGGGGGAAGCGGGGATATTCACTCGCTTCGCCCGTGGTGCGCTAGCAGCGCTGCAATTATTTTTTCACGCAGCCAAGCCCGATCGGCCGCGCTGTAGTCAAGAGGTTCTGGGACTGCCACGTCTCGAATCTCGATGCGGGTCGGATACTAAGTTGGGTACTCGCCGACATGCTCTCTGTTTCAGATGCACGAGAAAGCGTCTCCAGGGCGGTGGAAGACACGGGGGCCTGAGAGCATTTGGTACAGACTTACACGACGCGGGCGAGCGAGCAGGGTCACAGTGCATAGGGCCCATTCTGGCCGGCCTGGAACGGACCCTGCGCAAGCTGCGTGCGTGGTCGGAGGTAGCCCAGGTGTTCGGAGCTGTCAGACGCGTAGCTACCTTTTGATTTGCGCGAAAGCGTCTCTAGGAGGGAGAAGATGGGGACGATCTGCCGGGCGTACGAGCAGTGTTCGGTACGCGGAGCGAGACGACGTGGGGGACCGGGACCGGTACAGCGCGAGAGAGCGGAGACGGCGGACGCGACGCCCCCCATATCTTGTCGAGATCTGTAGATAGTCATTTATGAATTTATGTAGTCCAAACAAACAACGCGTTCGCGTTCGCGTATTCCGAGTCGTATGACGGCGGAGACACCTACCCTACTTTCCCACCCACCTCCTTCCTTCTTCCTCTCCCCATCCATGCCTCGCCGACTGGCATGCCCACTACTCGTCGTGACCCCCGCTGCTCGAAGGACGACGTCGAACCCGGTCCGGAACTCTTCAAGGTCCACGGTACGCCGTCTCTGCATCATGCTCACGTCCTGTACCGCGTCGACGGCCGACGACGAACGGGCGCACTCCACACGTCCTGCGGACGGCCGTGTGGAAACGTCCCCGTCTATGTTTGTACGGCGGAACGCTCTTTTCGGCGATGTAGAGGACGGACACGGTACACCGTATCTGCATCATGCTCACGTCCAGTACTACGTCGACAGCCGTCGACGAGCGGGCACACTCTATACGTCCTGCGGGCGGCCGTGTGGAGTGCACCAGAGACGTCCTACGGCGGAACGCGCTTGTACGCGCAGAATTGTGGAGGACGTACCTGCGCGGACGTCTTGCGCTCGCACAGCTCGGAGACGACGCGTGTGTCCGCGAGGCGGACTCAGCGTGTCGGGGTGCAAGCGCACGAGCGGGACCAGTCTTCCGGGCGGCCGAGAACATCCCTCACGGTCTGTGTTCGCACAGAGGCCGTGGGGGATGCTCTGAATGCGGAGCTGGGAGCGAGTGCGCATGCGGATTCGGGACGCGGGGCGGCGTTCGACGAGGACCTGTGTACGTACGAGCCGAGGCGGTACGGTTCGGCGTACGCCCACGGACGGTCGTCGGCCGCGCTTGCGCGGGAGTGACTGAGACTCAAGGTACTGACCTACCTGCACGTTCCCGCAGCGGCACAGCTCGATGAGAGGGTCGACGTACCTGCGTGGCGGAGTGCACGCGCGAGGCCGGAGCTCAGTGCGGCCGCGAGCGACGTTCAGGACGGGGCATGGTACGTGGAGAGCGGTTCGGACCGCGTGGTACGCGAGACGGCGCGGCTCGCGCACCACGCGGAGAGGCTCCTGGCGTGGTTGACTCACGGACCGTCGCCCGAGGCCTTCGACGGCGAGGGGAGGGGCTGTCCGTACGGCGCGGCGAAGGCGGAGTGCTGTCTCTGAGCGTGGTCAGCGGCATGGACGGGAGGACGTCACGGCACGGTACGCACCTTTGCAGACGCGGCGGACGCACTCCGGCTGGTCGCCGGCGAGCTGTTCGACACGTCGTCAGTTGGACACGTGCATGCGGTACTCACCTGCGAGGGAGCGTAAGGCCGGAGGAACTGGACGGTACGTGGTCGCACGCGCGTTCTCATCAGTAACTTACCATCGTCGGTACAGGATCGCGGGCGCGGTTGGAGGTCGCTGCCGGGGCCCGGGAGGGTCCCGGTCCGCGGACATGGCTCGCAGTGCGCATCCGGACTTGCCGTGTCGGAGCAGAGGGCGGGTGCTACTCGACTGTACGTCTCCCGGCTTCACTCTCGGGCGTTGGGAGCCGGCCAAGCGGCGGGGGGCGGGGGCCGAGCGGGGGAGACGAAGTGAGACGGAGAGCGTGCGTGACTCACCGGTGCGTGGCTGAATCATAGTCGGACGGCGGGCAGCACGTGCTGGTACGTGTCCCTCTCCGACTTCTGCTGCCGCCGAACGACGAGTTCTTCACCTGCATCTGAACTACCCCACAGAGGCGAGAGGGGTCGGGTGGAGGGCAGGAAGAGGCGGGAGTGCTCCCCCCACGACATCCTCCCTCCGCATCACCGTCCCCGCGCGCTGTACTAAACACGCGCGCACCCCCGTCCGTCCGCCCTCCCCACTCGTTCTGCTCACGGGTTCCGACGGCGGCGACGCACTTCGTACACAGTCCGGTTCGCGCCCGCGTTCGGATCGCGGACGGTACGGAAACGGTGAGCTGTTGGCGGCTGCGCGTTTAGGTCAACATCGCTGACGCATGGACGCGCAGAACACGTACAGCGCATCCTGTGCACGCAGAGAGGGGCATCGGAGGCGTCGACTGTGTCCAGCAGCGTGACACGACGGACGAGAACAGCGGCCACGGTACGTCGTCGCACGCGCGTTGTGAGTTGGGGGCTCACCATCGTTGTTGGTACAGGATGGCGGGGGCGGCTGGAGATCGCTTCCGGGAGTGTCCCAGTACGCGATCGCGGTCGGCCGTGTGCGCATGCCCCGTGTTTGCAGCACGCACCCTGAGAAAAGAGGGCGGGAGGTGCGTGTCCCTGCTTGACATTTGGGGCGTTCGGAGCCGGAGAAGCAGGGGGGGAGAGAAGATGGTGGTGGCCGGAGGACAGAAGGACGACTCGGAGGGATAGCGTGCGGTACTCACCGGTGCGTATCTGTCTACTCTTTCGACAGTGCGAGGATGTCAGACGACGGGTACGTGTCCCTCTGCGTTTTCCGAGTCGTGGCGGCGAAAGCGAGCGGGGAAGTCAGAGGATGGTGGTGGTCGGAAGACAAGGACGCGGCATAGGCGCCCGCGTCTGCGGCGTGTTCTGTGGGGGAAGTGGGCGGGGGAGCTGGATGTTCGATATCTGTAGACACTCTGTATGTGCAGTGCATCTCAATAGCATGAGTCTAGCTGAGGACTCACCAAGTGCGCGTGCAAAGGACTGTAGCAGTAAAGGAGCACCCTGCACACCCTATATGCGCCCTCACGCGCTTGTGCGGTATAATAGGCTATATACGCCTCGGACGGGTATAATAGGCTATATACGCTCTGTCTCAAGGATTCCAGACGGTACGTTGTGGGTGTCGCGGCGGGCCGGGGAGACGCGTCGGAGGCGAGCAACGCGAGGGCCGGGGACGCGAGGGGACCGGGAGCAACGCCACAGGAGCGCAGAGGGAGCCGCACGCCGCGCACGATGGGACACGTCCAGAGAGGCGTGCACGAGCAGGCCTCGAGCACGAGCAGGCCTCGAGCACAGGAGGAGGAAGGTAAGTTCAGTCGCAGAACGCGAGCAGCGTCACGGTCGCCTCTCCGCGCGCCATCGGACACGGGCGCGTCATCTGTCTCTTGATGACACGGGATAACCGCTGAACTGATGGAGTTTGACGCGCAAGGAGCGTGGACGGTACTGGCCGAAGCAAGGGAGTGCGACCATCGCGGTCGAGGTCGAACAGGTTGTTCAGCTGGACAAAACCAGCATCTTCGGCAACACTGAAAGACGTTAACTTGCGGCAATAATGATGTTTTGAGTCCATGTTTGAGGAGGTTTGAGTCCATCAACGCGTTTGCTACTACGGAGATCAATCAAATATTAATTGCGAGTATACTTACGCGACAAAGATTCCGTAAAGCACTGTTCAGTAAGTACTAGACGTACTTAGTCTTCTGTTAAAGCTTCAAAAAGAGGATGATTATGTCGATGATTATAGAGGAGGAATGTGGCTAGCTAGTATAAGGTTACTGTATAAATGCTGATAAGATTGTAGGTTCCCGGTCAGTAGTCTTATTGTAGTGGCTGTGTCTCTTGATTACGGAGTATACTAACGTCTATGCTTACGTCACTGGTGGTCAATAGAGTACACTATTCTAATTTCTTCCTTTCCCCCCCTTCCTCCCCGACCACGACGCTCATCCTTGTTCATGCAAACATATGGCTCATACGCGTGCTGATCGACCACTGGGCTGACTGAACTGCTCGTGATACCCCAGCTTCGCTTGAGACGACACTAACACTCAGCTTTTGGGGCTATCTAGCGAATACATCGTCTTGCTAGGGCTCAGTCTGCAGGCTACAACAGCTCGACATGGTCGCACAGTCCGACAAACGCCTTGTATGGCATCCCCGAGGCCAAAACAAGTTCATAGTTGGTGGAAGCACTCAAATCACGCTGTACGAATGGCTACCTCAGAACTCGGAGATTAAGCAGGTGGCGTCGCAGCTAGAGTTGAACCAGATGAAGGTGAGTCCTCCTCAACGCACACAACCCCCCCCCCCCCCCTTTCCCTCACCACCACGCGGCTAGTGCTTTGCTTGGTCTCCGGACGCACTTCTCGACGATCTTGTCGCCGTTGGATTCAGCAACGGACGCGTAGACCTGCTCCGCTTCGACGCTTCCAAGCATGCTCGAAATACACCCGCTGTATCGCTACCTGCGCGGAACACCCGCGCCTGCAACACGCTCGCGTTCTCTTCCGCCAACTCAAACTATCTGGCTGTTGGTCTTGACAAAGTACGCAACGATCCCAGTCTTGTCATTTGGGATATCCAGTCCACCCTCCCCGCGTTGACTCTCGATGCACCGTCACATCCCGACCCTACCACCCGAGTCCTTCCATCGCTGCCACGCGGAGATGGGGCCAGGGCGGGCGCCGACATGCGTGTTCTGCAACAGCACGCGTCTGCGGAGGTCGTGTCGACGCTTGCCTGGTTACCCAACAATTCGCAGCTCCTGCTAGCTGGCATCTCGCATCGCTGGCTGCAGCTCTATGACCTGCGCAATCCTGCATCTTCGCCAGCGAAAGCGGCAAGCAAGGTTCACGGCATCGCCACTGACCCGATCGACACCCACCGTGTCGCATGCTTCAGCGAGGGCATCGTCTCCGTCTGGGATATCCGGCGCTTCACACAGCCCGTGCTCACTTTCACCGCGAAAGACGCGTCTGCAGACGGTGCGGACGGCGTCGTGTCTCCACAGACGAGTGCTCGGGCAAAGGGGGCTCCAGCTGGGGCATCTGCCGCCCTTCCGCTCACCCATGTGGAGTTCTCGTCTTCGCGCAGAGGGACTCTGGCTACGCTTGAGCGTGACGCAAGCTACGTGCGCTTCTGGGATATTCGCGAAGCTCAGTTTGTCGAACTCGCCGCCCAGGAAAGCTCGCGCTCGCGTGAATCGTCTCGGTCTGGAGGAAAGGTGGTGAAGACGTCTTGGGTGAAGCCGTGGGCTGGCGCGGCGTCTTCCACTAGCCAGTCATCTCCGCCGCCGCCGCCGCCGTCCGCGACGCCTGGAGACGCGTTCCCGTACAGCCTCATCCTAGCAGACACACGGAGAAGTGAGTGACATTCTCTCGTGAAGTACCATGCGAGTCTAACCTGCGTGCTAGCCAAGGCATTCGCGCGCTCGTTCGCTTCTTTTGCTCTGGTGCCAAGCTCGAAGCCACACCCCCTCACCTCCAATGTCATGCTCGTCAACAAGGACGGCGATCTCGAACTGTACGCCGTACACGACACCCCCGTCCATCCGCCATGGAGCTCACGTGGCGACCTTGCACTTGGGGTTGGGTGCTCCTACACGATCGTTCCTGGCATCACGGACCCAACCCCTGCGCGTGAGCCTTGGGACCTCCTCGGCACACGACCTTCTCAACCGGGGTCCCGAGCATACTCGCTGGAACGCCGGGAGCTCACAGAGGAGGGCTCCGTCGCACGGCGGTCGCACGACTCTCTGTCGTCATTTGCGGCGCCTGCGCCCACGTTTGGCAGAGGGGACGAGGATGGGTTCCCTGCGCTGAGTCCCATCGGACATTCTCCTGGGCGACGACGACACCGCATGCTCGCACCGGAGTCTGCGATGGTCACCGCGAGAGAGCTGCCGTTCGAGTACACAGCGATTGGGAAGACCACAGATGTCCCGAAGCGCTCCAAGTCGCGCGGGCACGGGCCCGGGCGCGATCACGAGCAGCACGGGTCTGGGCATCCGCACGCGCCGCCAACGACGCCGAAGACGGTGACCCTCGCGCTCGACGACGGGGATGGCCGGGCGAAGCAGCCGAAGAAGTCGGCAGCTCTGAAGGCTTTGCAGCACATAGTAGAATGGGACATCTCGATGGACATGCGACGACGGGCTGTGCTTGCGTACGGTCTGATGGATGTGAGTCGCTCGCTAGTGTGCGCGAAGGATCTACTGAACACATCCCTTTAAGCCCATGTACAACTCCTCCGTCGCGAGCACTGTCACGCCCGACAGCTTGATCCTGTCGGAGCTCTGGTTGTGGGTGCATCGTGAGTGATGATGTGCATGCTAGGCTATCTCTTAGACTGACGCTTTCACAGACTCTCAGCGTCTCATGTGTTCGCCTTCGCCCCTAATCGAGGATTACAACTTCGCGTACCAGGGGCTGTCTGGGATTTGGGAGGGCTTCAAGCCGACAAAGCACTCTCCGCCCTCTGGCCAGCCGACTCCCCGCATGGCTGCGCGCAGTGCGCTCTTCGACGGTGCCACCGCATCTCCGCTCCTCGCCCCTCTGAACCTGGAAGTCCCGCAGCATCGCGCTAGCTCCAAGCCCACAGGCCGGAAGCGTGGTCAAATTCCTGCGTCTACAATGCCCGAGGACTTCCTCTCAGCGATCGAAGAGCTGAACGCGAGAAGCGGATACGTGGACGGCGGCGCGGCGTGGAAGCCGTCCGTCTCCACTACGCGGTTGTCACAGAGGAGATTTGCGTTGCAGCTGTGTGGGTGGAGCTTAGCGCAGGATGATCTTGCGAGAGCGATCCGGAGGTGCGCGATTTTCCGTCGTATAGCATCATATTTCAACTCAATCATATGGCGTAGCTGGGAAAGAGAGTCCAAGCACTCCCAGGCCGCGTGCTGGCTCGTCTTCACCGAGCAGCACAAGGAGGCTATCGACGTGCTCATGCGTAGCAAAGGTAGTGATGCAATTTCGACATTGATCCTTTGGGCGTTAACGTTGCTTTCTTAGACGAATCCCTCCACATGATGTCCGGTATGCTCGCTGCGCTGACGACGAGCACAAGTCGAAATCCAGACCTCCTTCAGCATTGCGAGCGCCTCATCGTTCGGCTACAAGACCCATACCTCCGCGCCCTCCTTACGCACCTGACCGTGCGCGACTGGACAGAGGTCCTGCAAGAGGACTCGCTTCCTCTCCGCGAGCGTCTCGCAATCGCCTTCCAGTTCCTGGACGACAAGGACGTGTCTTCGTACCTCCGGCGCATCGCTGACCGCGCCATCCATGACGGTGACGTCCACGGGCTCTTCGTCACCGGGCTGACGGGCGCAGGCATGGACCTCCTCCAAGCGTACGTCGACTCCTCCGGGGACGTGCAGACAGCCGCCCTGCTCGCGGCGCTGCCCCCGGCCCTCGCGCGCGACGCGCGGGCGACGAGGTGGATGAACGCGTACCGCGACCTGCTGGACGGGTGGAAGCTGTTCCACCACCGCTGCCAGCTCGACATCGAGCACGGGAAGATCCTGAAGGACGCGGTCGAGTGTGGGGAGATACAGGCGTTTGAGTGGGCGCCGAAGCAGATCCTGTTGCGGTGCAATTACTGTAACAAAGCCATGGATCCTCCGTTCCCCGCAGAGGGGACCCTTCGGGTAGGTGTTTAGTCGTGTGGCATCCTCTTTCAGTGCTCATGACGTCTCGACAGGCTACGATATGTCCACATTGCAGCAGACCGCTGCCGCGCTGCTCCGTCTGCCTGATGACGCTCACCTTGGCACCGGAGAACGCGAGAGGGAACATATTGTCCGCGGTGCCGTCCGGTATGTGAGCAGTTTTGTGGGGGTGCGGCGTACTAATTGGGCGTTGTGGGCAGACACCCTTCAAGAGGCCTTGGTGTTTTGCCAGACGTGCCGTCATGGCGGACATGCGTCGCATATCATGGAATGGTTCTACGGCGAAGGCGGTGCTACGTCGCGAGCCCATGGCACATGTCCGATTGCTGGATGTGACTGTCGCTGTGCAGACGAGCTGTGAGGATGTGGATCCGCTATACTGTACCCTACAGGTGGACGAATGTGGACTATGTTCCGATATCCATGGTACGCAAATTTTTGCATAATATAGGACAATGGTATGTTTCGATTGATTTCGATGGGTTGGGAGTATACTTATCGTCACTGCAACGACAGTATAATTCCTTCGATCCTCGTCCCAATGAAAATCGACTACGAGTAGCGTTGTTTCGCGGTAGGGTCGGCAGCCTCGGATTGCCAGAATTACAAACACAACTACTAAACTCGCAAGGCCTTAAACGTTTAAACCATTAGCATCTCGCACATCACCGGACAGTTCGCTTATACTCCTTGGAGACCGGCCTGTAGAGGAGTAGACTGTAGAAACTATGCGTAGCGATCAGACGTGGCCTCGAAACTGTAGACATCGTAAGATGCACTCACTTCGTTTCTCAATCCTTCTTCTTCCCCCACCTCAACGACGCAAAAACGGAGCGACGAGGCTTGGTAGCCACTTTCTGATCTCCTTCAGTGTTTGTACCGTGACTGCGACAGGCGTCGTCTCCTTGGAGTTGGCTGCGGCGTTCACTGGAACTGATGGAAGCTGGGCACTAGGAGCTGCTGATTCCGAACGCATGGACGACTGCATAGCGGCAAGTGCTGATACGGTTGGAGGAGAAGGGGGGGAGGTCGTTGCTGTTGGAGGATTCGGAGCAGGGGAGGACTTGGCCATAGTAGAACCTTCACCCGTCTCTGTCCGGTAACCCTGCGGTTGAGCGACGCTCTGGATAGGCTGAGGGCTCGGTCGCTCCACCTGCAAGTTCGGTTGTGGCTGCACTGCTTTGTCGCCGCTCGCGATCGTACGATGAGGCGCCAAGGAATCCGATTTCTTCCAGTAGTTGCAGTTCTCTGCGCTACTCGACGGATTGTACGCAGTCTGATGGTCGCGTTGGATAGGCTCGGGAACAAGACCGTGGTGATTGGAGGCGGGCGACGGCTTTGAGGGAGGGTGATTGAGAACCTTCGGAGAAGATGCGTGTCCGCCGCTCATCGAATCGACTCTGCCTTCAACCACCTCTGTCATGAAAACTGGGCTGGATGTTCGCGGCGCGCCATCGACCATGGTGTCGGACTCCTCACGACGTGCACCGGGGTATCCGTGTGGGGGTGAGGGCTCATTGTGCCCCATTCCGTTGGCTGCGGCGTGCGCTACGACTCGTCGATTGTCGACATAGTAATTCGTGTTGGACATGGGATGAGAATCTCCACGGGACTGACGACGATAATCTCCCTGGCGGTCGACCCTAGTGTTACCCGCTTCGAAAGCCTCCTCAACTGTACGGGAGCTCTCAAATCGCGTTTGTGCAGGTCGCGGTGGCGGACGCCGGGGAGGGGACGTCTGAGCTGCATAGGTCGTACTAGGAGGGACAGATGGCCTTGAGGTGTAGAATAACTGCGGTGCCCTTGTTGGACTAGCGCTCCTCGCTCGGTGAGCAGTCCGAGTCGACTTGTAGTTATGTTCGGCTGCTCTAGTATGTCTCCCTCGCTCGTTTCGCACGCGACCTCCTCTGGTAAGGGGCGCATCGGACTCGCGATCTGAAGAGGGTGGCGATGGTGGTGTAGTGGGATGTTCACCGAGTAGGCGCCGTACATTGTCAGGTAAGGAATTCGAGCGTGTACGTTGAATAGAAGTCAGGGGAGACAGCATCTGTGGACTTGTTTGATCCGGAGGACCTGTCGTGCCTCCTCGTCGCGACGATCGGATCTCGACCCCAAGTCGATAGATTCTGGTCTCCGAGCCCTCATTCTCGGCGCGGGAGGTGATCGTCAACCTCAAGGTGAGCCTATTCTCGCTCGTGTTCAATTCTATCTCCCGAGATGCAACGCCGCAGCTGAACGGCCAAGAACGGATGTGAATGGGGTTGTGAACAACATGCGGCTGATGGCGGAAGTCTGGATCCTGGACCAAGCGGAATTTGTTTCTCTCGGAGGGCAAGAAGACATGAACACCAAGGAATCCATAACGTTTGCCGTACTCGCAGCTACAGCGCCCGACCTGTATAGCGAAGTGTCGAAGTGCGCTCTTGATAGATATACGAGGCTGGTTCTGTATGAGTGTGCGGGCAAGTGGGCGGTCGCATGACAGCGCGATGTTGTCGTCATCTCCAGGCTCGATTTCATATCCCTGACGAGAAAGAAGCACCCGTGACCAGCCGCAGAGACGCACATCAAGCATACGGCCGTGTTGCATCTCGCGAAGCACGTTCTGCATGGACATATCGCGCTCCAACGCGACCGCTGTGTGAGAAGGTCGATGGGGGATGAAGACTTTGCCACTGACAGCACCACCGAGGCCATGAGATGCGGAGAGATACACCACACGCGCGTAGTGATCCCAAGCAAGTGTATACTGTGAATCTGGTGTCACCTGGCCGATCACAGTTCCAACGAAGTATTGGCCCTCGGACTCCGTTGGCCGCAAGAGAAGCGCGGGCACGTACCCGTTGCGGTCAGCGCACGCAAGCAGTGCAACATGACTGAGGGAGTACGCGCTTTCCATATGAGGCGATGCGACTAGAAGTGGGAATGAGACAGGTATGCCGTATGGCGTTGCTGTGAAGGTCGGGTGCACGTCCTCTGCGCCGGGGACCTGACCTATCCGATCAGCGAATTCCTGCCGTGTCAACGGTCTGAGGTCGGATGAATGTTGGAAGTTTTTAGGAGATGATGCCAGAAGATACTGAGCTAGGGAGGCCTCCTCAGGGGTAGGAGTAGTGGGAAGAATGGCGGAAACTTCGCGCGATGCATCGACTCTAGTGGGAGAAGACAGATTGTACGGCAGCGCCTCGGTATGCCTGCGGCCCCAGGCAAAGATTGTCTCGTCCGGAATGCGCCTGAGTATCTCCTCCTGAAGACGAGTGAAGGCATACCGACCCTCCCCGTACGTCGTCGGCATATTGATCCCAAAGATCCCCATTAGGCAGTAGGCCTCGTCTTCGTCCCGAGTAGTGTCCCTTTTGGCGGCCCATGACATGCGGCGCGAAACGCTGACCTCGTCTAGAGTCTTCTGCTGGAGGATAACGGCGCGTTCGATACCCGTCACCTCTTCGATGAGGTCGGCTAGCGTGTGCTTCGTGCCTATGACTCTCCATGTCTTGGACAGGAACAGAACTACGCTCGGCGCAAGTAGCTCCTGCAAGGTCCATCCGCGAGTGAACCACTTGCTGCTCGGGACCAAGTGCTCGCACTCTTCGGGGCTTTCGACATCGTCGACGTCGTGCAGAATGACATAGCAAGCGCCGGCGTACGCGTACCAATTGTACATTGAGTTGATCGCTTCGGAGAGTTCGGAGCTACTTTCCTGGTTGATACAGGCGGAGTCGACCCAGCCCAGCTTGAATCCGTCGCTTCGTGCTATGGCGCAAAACTTTTGGATCTTGTTTGATAAGCCAAGGAGGGGGCGGTCTTCTGCTTGAACAGAGGCCTGTATTCTGCAAACCTGCTGATACGACTGCTCCGGGATGTAGTCGCGATCGCCCTTCTTCGCCCATACGTGGGATAGGATCGCGAAGCGAACGTCGCGAGGATTTTCAACTACGACGAAGTCTCCGGTTTCTGTGTCGAGAAGGCGCATTGTGGCTGCCTAATGGTGCGAGATAGTTGTTAGAATACCGGGCCGGTGACAAGTAAGAAACTGGTGATCGTACTTGAGTGGCTGCGAGATTTGGGCTAGGAGGGATGCTTTCGTGAGAGCAGGCGTATATAAGAGAATGGACGCTCTAGCGCATAATATATTATTAGAAGATTATCGCTGACGAAGGCGTGGAGACTTACGACTTTCATCAAGGCGACGCACATTGCACACAGCACTAATCGCTGGTACCGGTGTTTCTCAGCGCCAGGAGGATTGTGGTTGACGTCTGTCTTGGAAAAATAGACAAATGACCGATGCACGGAACATTAGTACCGGATGTCGTGCACCCTCTCGCTCCACGTAAGTTAGCTACCGGTCATGAACCTGTCACTGACTCTATGGGTGAATCGCAGAAGCGCGAGGGCTTCTATCGTTCGAGCATCAGGAGTTGGCAGGATACTAGTGGAATGCGGTGGCAGGATACCCGCCCGTCTGACAGAGTTCTGTTGCGGCACCGGTGGTGGATGCTCCTGGGAATGCTCGGAGTGAGTTCCAATTCATTCGACCAGAACCAAGGAGCTAGTTTGCGCCTATATTACTGGGCACGCGGCCTACCTAACGCTGGCAGTGCGGGCGGTGCCGGTGAGCAGTGATCTCCGTGCATGTCGCAGCCTGCGCGAGAGAGCGCATTCACCGCTCCCTTTCACTTCCTAACCTTGTGAAAGACCGGTCTCAGACGTCGATATGCCAGCCGCCATTATCGGCCTTCAACGGAGAGATGGGGTAAACCGTAACACCTCCTGAGTTACTTATATAATACCCAAGCCTAGATTCGGGTTTCGAACTGGGCTATGTTTATGACGAACGCAGATCAGCTGAAGTGCGTGTTTTAGGGAAAAATAAGATGTGGAATGTCTAAGCTGACCGCGTACGCAGAACCGATGATCCAGCATTCCATAGAACGGCTGGTATCAAGTGAGTAGTAGTGGCGTGGTTTGAGCCGGGCCCCCGGTTTCGAAACTGAATAGTCGAATCATTAATCTTGAAGTCAACTAAGAGCATGAGCGGTAGTGCTGAAGCTCAGATAAGTCATTAGGATAACGCGGTGCAGCAAAGCGAGAGAGTGAGCGCATGAACAGGCGGGGTCGCGGTAAGAATTTGAGAGAGACATGTTCCGAGCGCCCGAATTTCGAAAGCACAAAACGCGTATGTCACCGTCCACATGACGTTGTGACTGTGACTGACTTCAAGTCTTCAGACAGGCTTAGAGAATGATCACAACTCCCTCGCATGATGCACTGCTGTCACCGAATTTCAGTTTAAATAGTACTACTTACTAGAATCGTCTTTTCGGACAGAATAATTATAGCTACTAGCGTCCATTACTGTAATGGGGGGGACCCAACGCATTGCGCCGGCGCTAGCAAGCGCCGGCGGTACCTCCTTTTGACTGAGAGACGGCTCCACGATCTCCAAGCCCAGAGCGTACACCCTCTGGAAACGAGGAACAGGTCCAGAAGTCGCAAGACTGAGCGTGAGCTGCATAGTCAACTTCTTCCCGTCCGCGAATGTTGCGTAGATTCGGCGCGACGCAAGCCCAGCCGAGAACGTCCACGAGTAGACGTGGTCGGGATGGTCCCGATCATGCCGCACAATAAACGTGCGATTAGAACGGGGCTGGTCGAGCGAGAGGGAATCCTGGGCCGTGGACCTCGGAGTTGTAACGACGACCCGCATCCACCGGTGTCGATGTCCAGCTTCGCAGCCGCACGCGTCGACTTCGACCTTGAAGACCCTGTCGGCCTTTAAAATGGCAAAACCATGCTTTCTCAGGTCACCAATGATGTCTAGCTCGCCGTGTATGAGAGGTGAGATGGAGTATCCGGCTATCTCTAAGAGGGGTTTGCACCAGCCCGCGAGGTGTAATTCGAACGGCCCTTCGCATCGTGTTAATGCGAGATATGTGTCGACGTACCCCTGAAAGACTTGTGCGCGGGCGCGGGACGGGCGGTGGGGGATGTAGACCTCCTGCAGGCGGATGCTGTTCCGGTGAGCAGCGATGAACTTCGCAGATAGATGCGTCGTGCGGAAGTACAGCTCGCCGAGGAAGAGGTCCCTCCCGATCTCTACTGCAGCCTCGTTTTCCTCGATCGTCATCGTTGGGGATAGAAAGGCGCCAACGAAGTATTCGCTGAGAGTCTGCTCTTGGTTCCTGAGTATCAAAGCGAGTAGCCGCCCCGCTTCGTCCTCGCAGGCGAGAATGGCAAGGTGGACAACCTCGCCCGAGGAACTGGACCGCGCCGTGATTAAAGGGACGGTGGTCCGGATGCCATGGCTCGTGACAGTGTACTCTGGAAGCGGGCAGGTGATTTGCAGCTGCTCCAGAAACACGTCCCGGGAGAGGGCAGCGACGCGCCCGGAAGACAAGAAGTCGCGCGGGGACAGCGCGAACAGATTCCGCATGTAAGGAGACTCCCAGACGGCTTCTGACTTCTCCCAAATGTGCGCCAGATCCGTGATGTGGTCTTCCTGTTCTCCATGGGTGGACGGCACAGGAAGGTCGTCCTCGAGCTCGACATTGTCGCGCAGCGTTGGACCCCACGTAAATAGACTCTGGTCGGACGTCAGCTTGAGGACCTCTTCTTGCAGACGAACGAATGCGAATCTCCCCTCGCCGTAGATGGTTGGCATGTGCACATTGAGGATCCCCATCAGAGAGTACGCCTGGTCCTCTTCGCGCGACGTCTGCCGCCGCGCCGCCCACGAGATGCGCGTCGCCACACTGACGCTCTCCAGGGGTGTCTCGTGCGTGAGGATAGCGTGGTCAATGCCCGTCACCTCCTCGATGACCGCCGCAAACATCGCCTTGGTGCCGAGTACACGCCACCCCTGCGAGAGGAATACGAGCACGCGCGGGGCGATGAGCTCCTGCAACGTCCAGCCGCGCGTCCACCAGCGGCTCCGGCGGAACTGCGACCCGCGCGCGCGGGGGTCGTCGTCGTCCGCGACGTCGCCGAGGTATGCGTAGCAGACCTTGGCGTGGTGGTACCAGAGGTACATCGAGTTGACCGCCTCGGAGAGCTCAGAGCTGCTCGCCTGGTCGATGCAGCACGAGTCGACCCAGACCCTCTCAAACCCGTGCGCGCGCGCGACCTCGCAGCACCGCCGAATCTTGGCCGACACCTGCGCGGGAATCGCATCTCCTACAGTTTGAGTCCGCCCTCCAAATCCTCGTCCTCTTCCGATGTTCATGTCGATGTCCAGATCTAGCGCACCGGGGGCGATGCACGGGGCAGGGAGAACTTTGCTCGGCTGCGGGAGGCGGAACCTCAGCCAGGACTTGCGCCGATGCTTGCGGTGTATCCTGTTGAGTTCGTCGAAGGTTTGTTCAGGGGGGCCTTCAGGATCGCGGACCCATGTGTGCGATAGGATAGCGTAGGAGACATGGCGCGGCTCGTCGACGCCGATGAAGCAGGCTGTGCGGGTGTCCAGCAGGCGCATAAGCCACTGCGCATCTGTACTGTCCACTTGGTCAATCTACTGTTAAGTTTGAAGCTTGAACTTCACGAACTTCAGACTACTCACAATATGTGGTCGCACTACGACTGCGTGTTTCAGATCAGTCACTCAATCAAGCGCCTATAGCACGATTAACATCATCACGATAGACGTCAAATCTCAAGGAGAACAACAAGTACCTTTGGCGTGTGGTAGGGGCTGTAGGAGAGCAAGTTGCTGACGCGTGCCAGCAGGCAGGTGGCAGGTCATTGTCAATTGGAGTACAAGTACACCATGCACAGCCCGTACTGCAGCTAGGGCGCTGCCGGCCGCCCCTTCGCCGCCACCGCCCTTTGCCGTGCCTCGACGTCTGATTCCCGTTACCCAATGGGACGGGTAGTACACCTCGCAGCATTTTGGTTTGATTTCGAGATGGCGATAATATGTAGTAGTAGTACAGCGTGCACCGTGCAGCAGCGACGCCACTGCAGATCTCCAGTGAAAGGACACAAGTGAAATAAAAACACGACGAAAGGAAAGGCAATCGAATATACAAACATTGCGCGGGAGCACAGATCAGCCTCGATCGTCGGAGCAGGGTTCAAGTTGGGAGGATGCGCACGACGTCGAAGCTTACGCGATGCCGAGGAACTGGAGGTACTGCTGCTCGTAGAGGGGCACGGTGTGGCCCACGCCCTGCGCGAGGATCGCCTGGAACTTGGGGCCGAACGTCGCGTTGTAGTAGTTGCTCGGCAGGCCCGCCGACGTCGTGTTCGAGATCGGCGTGCTCGAGTACCCGAACACCGTCGTCCACTGCTTCACCTGCTCGTAGAAGTTCTGCGGCGCGAGCGTCGTGTCCCTGCAGCGCACGCTCAGTCAGTACCCAAGGGGGAGGGAAGAGACGGATACGGATACGCACGCAGTCCCATGCCAGACCTGCACCTTCGGGCGGGCGCCCGTGTACCCCGGGTACGCGTCGTACACCTTCTGCGCCCACTGCGCCCCCGTGAGCACCGTCTGGCCCTGCGCGCACTGCGAGTTCCACGAGCCGCTCGGCTGCCCGGGCACCGCGAAGCACGCGAAGGGCACGCCTGAGTCGACGACCGCGCCCGCGAAGAGGTCCGGGTACGCGCCCGCGAGCACGTTCGTCAGCATCGCGCCCGAGGACGTGCCGACGGCGTACACGCGCGCGGGGTCGACGCCCCAGTTCGCGATTGCGTAGCGCACGGCGGAGACGACCCCGAGCGAGTCCCCGCCGCCGTCGTGCTTGAGCGTCGCGTCCGAGGAGACGTCCCAGCACGTGCCGGAGCGCGGCTGGCGGGGAGTCTCAGTTAGCGGGGGCGGAGGTGGCGGACGGAGAGGAGGGACTTACGGAGGACGGGAAGAGGACGACGTAGCCGTACGTCTCGGCGAGCTGGGCGAACTTGGACCCGGAGTAGTACGCCTGGGCAGTCCCCGAGCAGTCTGAAGGGGTCGGGTGTCCAAGCCATCAGTGACTCATCCTGCGAGGCGACGCGCGGTGTATACGTACAGTGGCTTGCAACGAGGAGAGCAGGCTTAGACGCGACGGTGCGCGGCTTGTACACGTACACTGCGACGTTGTTCGGGTTCGCGCCGAAGTTCGAGATCTGGTAGAGCTGTGCGGCGGGGATGCTCTCGAGCCCGTTCGGCGCGGTGGTCGTCGTCGTACTCGGAGGCGCGGTACCGCCCGGCGTAGTCGTCGTGGGCGGGGTTGTCGTGGGCGCCGTGCTCCCCGGCTGGCACTGCGAGTACCACTGGTTGACGAGCACGCACGTAGAGCCGGACACTGTCGCAGCGGTCAGCAAATATCTCGTGGCGATATGGGGAGAATATACGCACCACAGGCGGTCGCCCCGGTCCAGCCCTGGCCGCCGCATTGGCCCCAGACTTGTGCCTGTGCCGCGGCGAGCTGGGCGAGTGGGAGGAGGGCGAGAAGACCCAAGACCGACTTGAACGCGAACATGATTTTAGATTTGGTGAGTGGTACTTGCGAAGCTGCAGACCTGAGCTTGTTCCGTCGACCTCACCCCTGCTACAGTATATATACGCCGCGGCGGGTCGCGGTGCTATGGAGAGTCGAGGTTTAGCAAGACCCGGAGCGAGGATTCGTGTTCGGAAAGTGCAAGGAAACCGACGTCGAAGGGCGCGATCAGAGTTTGGCCGCAGAAGACCCGCGCGATTTAGACGCAACCACTTCTCGCGTGCTCTCGAGGAATAGAAACTGGGCTTCGGTGATGTCGCGAAAGAGCCGTCGAAGAGAACGTAGGGATGGGTGACGACGCATGTGAGCATCTTCCGGGAGCCGCGGGGATTTGTCGCGGGCGGCGGGGTGACGTGCGACCAATCGCTGCAGACCAAGCACATACTGACCCGACGCAATGCCGAGCGTGCGAGCAGGTGTTCAAGCTGAAGGCGTGTTTGTCCCAAAAGCTGTGCAGAAGGATCGTAGAACAGCGCCAAGTGCAGCATGTGATCGACGCTCGAACTAGTCGAGGTCACGCTTGATTTCGAGAACCGTATCTTCCAGGTGGCGGGGTAAAGAGAGTCGCGAATTCCCCGGCCTACCTCAGGTCGCAATTGAGTACTTCACCCGCAGTGGCATCAACAGCCCAGTCGAAGTGGCCAGAGGGAGATGGTAGAAATTCTCCCCGTAACATCCGCATATCTCTAGTCCTTTGTGCTCGTTGCACTGGAAGCCTCTGGATCGGCTAGGACTTGCAGAATAGAGGACACATGGAACCCAGACTGCGGGAAACGTGTACAACTTGGTCGACTTGCGGATACTATCTCTGAGCTGAGGGATTTAGACATCAGTAACGACTCGTCCCAGACTAAAACATGCGTGCTGTGTATGCCCGAATTTCAATGGCGACATGTCCGACATGGACATCGAAACATCGCGACAAGTCGGTGCTTGATGCAGAGGTAAGTGGTCGGAAGTTCACTCGCCTCGTATACCTCGCCGATACACGTTGAGAAGCAGATGACAACGCGTCCGCACCAACAGCATGAGGAATGGGTGATGGAAGTGTACAACGTTCTTGCGGTATCACGGATTTATGTGAATCTCAGCGATTTGATCTAGTGACAATATATCTCCATGCTCACCGTGGATATTCTCAATACTCTACATGTATTTCCTTTGCCAATCCTTGTACCTGAGCTCTGTGCATTTCCACGATGGCTGGTCTGTCCGAGGGCGACTCGCCCGAGCTAAATTGCAATGGCGTATGCGTTATCGATCACCTTGGGCGAGGCAGGTACAAATCAAATAGCATACTCATATTGGGGCCCAGTGCGAAGGTGTCGTACTCAGGACGGTGCTGCGGCGCCGCGAGTGGCGTCGAGGTTGTATTGTACGTTCTTGCGGTACTTAGTGACGAGGTCTGCAGCGGTCTTCACGTGTGCATCCGCTTGTATGATCTCCTATTCAGACTTGAGCGGAAATTACGACGCGCATGAAGAAGACGGACTTCGAGGCAGCGATTAAGCTCGAGGATGGCTTCCGTGCATTTGTCCTATCCGAACAGATGGATAAATTGTGGCAGGCAATTGGTAGAGAACATAAATGACACATACGGCGTTCTTGATGATGCGCTGAAGAAGGACGTTCTGCCGTTCTGCGTGCGGGTTTTCCATATCGCGTCGGGTTGCCTAGTGTCTACGCGTCGGCACGGTGGGACGGAGAGAGGAGCAGTCGGCGTTAGCCGATGGTCTCGAGGACCCATATCAAAGTACGTAAGCGAGAACAATCCAGGCTTGATTACTTAAGTCTTTCCCGCGGTTGACTTCACGTCGATCTTCCAGGTCATGTGCAATCAGCTGTCAAGCTACGGTTGGCCAGAAGTACATGGATGAAATTCACACAACTTGTCACGCAGACGCCGAATCCGGCGAGCCAGGCGTTCGATCCCTCACTAAACCATTTCATACACATGCCACTATCTAGCTTTTCTGACTCTGAAAAATGGCCGTAGTAGCTACTACTGCATCTGAACATAATATATAGTCGTAGATCCCCTCAGGAAACACTCTGGAGGAGGTTTGGAGCCGGGCGCCTAATGGACACTCTTACTAAACCGGTAAGTATGTGATATTCACCTACCGAGTCGGAGGCGCTGGCAGCTTCTGAGGCCCTGGTTACTCCCCGGTTTGTCAAAGTGTTCATAGAATGAGTCACTTGCTCCTCAGTCATGCCTAGAGCTCTCGTTCTCAAAAGTCAGGCTAAAGGTTAGAGATTACATGACAACTGGAAACTTAGCGACTAGTTGGATACTTCTTATCTAATCACCCCGGTTTGGTATGTTAGGCGCTCGTCTTTGAATCGCCCCAGGAATGTTTCTATGTTCGTTCTAAGGTAGGTCTAGCCATAAAATCTCGCCTGTCGAGCCAGAATTGATGGAAAATGGCATGGGTACGATATGGGTTTACAGGGGATCGAACGCCTGGCTTGCCGGATTCGGCGTCTGCATGCTAGTTGGTGTGCATTTGTTCCGGAATGTCATAGGCGCCCGTTGCTAAACCCCCTCCCAGAGTGTTTTCTGAGGAGGTCTACGACTCTGTATGA
This sequence comes from Daedaleopsis sinensis, assembly GCA_033807695.1. NCBI lineage: Eukaryota > Fungi > Basidiomycota > Agaricomycetes > Polyporales > Polyporaceae > Daedaleopsis > Daedaleopsis sinensis. Next base: position 4,052,832 of record CM066306.1, read on the forward strand.
TGTTCAGAGGCAGTAGTAGCTACCACGGCCCTTGTGCGGAGCCAGAAAAGTTAGATAATGGCATGTGTATGAAATGCTTCTCTGAGGGATCGAACGCCTGGCTCGCCGGATTCGGCGTCTGCGTGATAGTTGGTGGGAATTACATCCATGTACTTCTGGCCAACCGTAGTCAAGCTTGCCACTGCTGTCATGTGTACGCGCGCAGCGCAAATAACAATGCGGGGGTAAGTACGACACACTTAGTACGCATATCTACTTAGCTCCCAGCAAGCCTCTATCACTCTGCGCACGAGCGGACGACGAGATGCGGTCGCGACCAACGAGGGCTGTTTGTGCAGTGGAGCGAGTGACGTCACGCGAAATGAGGGGGGTCCCTAACAGTTGGGGACCAGCAGCGCCCGCCGTAGCGAGCCAGCCGATGTCCCAGCGTCTGACGAGCGCTACTGATGTCGGAAAACATTGTCCCCCTGCCTCCTCCTATCTACATCATCTTGCAATGTAACATCTACCCGGGAGATAATCCACGGCACCATCGGCATCCCTTCGTTCATGTCCAGGCCTGGGGTCCTTCGGCTGGAGTCAGATCAGTCGGCCGTCACGGCACAGAGCCCGGCTGCTGGCCATCTGTGGCTGCTGCTACTGATATCAGTGATAACTTTCGTACTCACCTTCCTGTCCCTTCTTCTATTGCCACAGGCCGTCGAATGCCTCGGTAAGGACACAGTATCCTTGTAGGATAGTGTTGTACATAACCCTCAGACTAGATTTTTTGATCAAGACATGTTGACTTCAATAATCAAAGAAACATGTATCTCGAGATCGAGCCTGAAGATTGTCCTTCAAATTGGGTGGGTACATTCATTCTGTCAAGTACATGGTGTATATGTATAAGATCTACGATGTAAAGTGAAGTTGCAACTATAATCGAGCAGAACGTTCAGCTATTTTCTTATGTAATACAGTACAGACGCCAGCGCACAGCGCTGCGGTGTAGTGGATCATTGCCATACTAGTCACACTGGTTCCTCCAGGTTACGCAATATGGGCCGCCAATCCTCCAAACGGAAGGCACAATTCATGGGCAACTTGGCTAAGATACAAGCAAATCGACACCAGCAAGAACACGACAAGGAGAATGCACAACCAAGACCGAGTTGCCCCCCAACCGTTGCCGTCACGGTCACACACGAATCCCCTTCGAAACCCCACCGGAACACGCTCCGAATCAGGAAAATCCCCCCAAGCGAATTATTACTCAATTAGTACTCACGGTGCTAACTGGAGATAAACATAGCTTCTAACATGCTCGCAGTTGCTAATGTATCCTCATCCATAGACCTCACGGTTTAGACCTCACAAGACATGCAGCACAAGGATAGCATGAGGTGGATTGATGTCTCTATGGCCGGTGTTGCTTCAAGTCGTTAGTGAAGCCCGGGTGAAAGTGGCTTGGAACACTTAGCGCTGAGAAACACAGGAGCGCTTAAATCGTGTCATCCAGATTTTGCCACCTCTCGGTGCTGACGTGGCCTTCTCAACTTGTCCTCGAACCATCACCACTCCCACTAGTGTCTACTCCCTTGCCATATCTTTCCCTTCTAAGCTATATCACTTCTTTGCACAACACGACTCGCACAAGAACCTGGCTGGAGAGTGTCGTCTGGGGTGGTATTAGGGTGCAGTAGGTGGGTCAAACTTCACGGTAAGTGTGCTTTCACCCATCCAAGTGCACGATGCACAAGCCCTTCGACAGCTACAGGTAAGCTGTGTACTTAGTGCTCTATACCTTTGTTGCCTAGATACCCCGCAACTGCTTCTACTGCGCTGACAGCACCTTCCCATATCGTCCACAATCCGTGTAGAGCAAGCTCGGGTGGCAACAAGTCGCGTATGGGTAAGTTCGCACCCCAGCTTTCCTCTCCAAACCCCTCGCCTTCGCCTCCTCGCTCAGCATCCCTCCGCGCTGTACCTTCTCCGACATTCTCCTCAGGTTCCGCATGGATCCCGGGGAGCAAGCAGGTACGTACTTGCCTCTCTTCCGCTCCTCAGCCGCCGCCGTTGCGTTTCCCTCAGCATGCCCGCTCCCAGCAAGCTTGGAGGAGCTGAAAGCCCTCTCAAAGTCTTCCGTCGTCACGGTCACATGAGCAAACACCGTCGTCACTCGGACCTCGCGCCCTGTACGTCGTCCTCAACGCTCTTCCCCATCTATGCACTCCCTGACGCACTCCCCCAGCTCACCCTTTGTACACCTGTCCATGCTCAGCGGCGTCCGTGGTGAGTCGCTCCACCCAGTCTAGAAATGTTCCATACTAATCTGCTTCCTCGCTGGTATTCGCAACCTTGGAAGGCGCACTCTCGTACTCCCTTCGCACCAACGATAAGCCCGGTGCGTTGTCTCATACATGTGCACAGTCACTTACCCTGCAGCACATGCAGTATGTCTGTGGATGGCGCATGTGCGCTGCATGTGTGGATTCATTAGGGTGCATGTCTTGGGTCTATATTCATGTCACTTACGTACGAAATATATGATCGTGCTTTGTACTGCTACACTACTGCGCTACAGTGTGTGATAAATGTGACTAGAATAGATCGAAAACCGCACGATAACCTTCGGCTCCTCCGAGCTAAACCTTGCTCATTTGCGGGGGGGACATAAGATTAGTACTAATGTTGCTAACATGCAGATTATCGCTAAATTATCGCTCATGAGTACTCGGCGAGCGCAAATCTGCCTGGGGGAATTTCCCTGATGAGTCCGCGCTCGGGCTGAGAACGCGAAGAAGGTCACGACCGAGAAGAAGCAGTGCCAGGCTGCCAAACTCGATCTCCGCAATGCTCTACGGTGTCTTCAATATGCCAAAAAGAAGTCCGCGCGGCTGGAGGAGGAGTGCGGTACATTATCGGAAGAGGAGCTCGAAGAGATGGCGGTGGACCACCAAGTGACATTGATGAAGGCGGAGACTCACCTTGCTCAAGTACAGGCGGAGAACACCGACATCTGCAAAAACCCCCTTTCCTAAGTTGTGACACATATGTACCCAGTAGCTCTAAATGTTAACCTAGTGCTATTCCGAGATACTGTGTTGCTCTATAGACATAATACCCTGCTATTCAAGTTCTACAAGAGACTCTGTTTTCATATTTCGCACACACATGCTCTACTTGATCTACTTGAGTGATAAATGAGTGGTATATATATGTTATATAAGTCTCATGCACACAATTCAGTATAAATACCCTACTATACTTACCATTAAACGTTGTTAAATGGGTACCATCGGTGGACCATTATTCTTGATTAATATTGTCTAAAGGTAGGCCATGGTAGACTAATTGTGATGGCCAATATGGTCAGTACAGTGTGCCATTTATGCTGATATCTCACACACTAGCAATTGGGTGGTACAGTCTGATATAACAATTGGCACTATTTATTCCTCACTACACCACACCAATTCATGCATCCTACTTTACCAGTACAATATGTCAATTCATGCACTTCTATTCCCCAGTGAACTTGACCATTTCAATTGTGACAACCTTTGTAAATATACAGTTTGGTGAGCTGATTGCTTCATGTATACCGTAGTGTAGTGTACTGTGCTGATCAGAAGGCTGAAATGTCTACCTGACTACTATGATTTAAAGTATACTAAAGCCCTCTATACCTGTACTATTATTTACTGTTTAATGACCTGCCTTGGTCAGCCAATTGTGTTGAGTTGATGTCCACGGTCGTGCATGTAATAGCATAGACTAATCCACTGTACACTACATAGATTCTCAATAACCACTGGTCTGTATCTTATGGTCCACCATTCTCGCCGACAGTATGACCACGTCGGGTGCAACCCAGCTGCTGGCTGTGGAGATCATACAGGATCTCCGGCAGATGGTCATCTTGCACCCCATCAAGCCCGATGCATGAAACCCGGGAACCCGGCAGTGCCACCATGTCCGGTGAATGAAACCCGGGCTTCCGGGAGCACCACCATGTCCGGTGGACCATACAGCGGCGGTGCTGGAGAGCATACAAGATCTCCGGCAGATGGTCATGCTGCACTCCATCACGCATGAGACCGAGGCAGCCGGTATCACTGTATTGCAACAAGTGTTCCTCTCACCACACCGCCAATCAGTTTTGGGAAGACCAGTGGAACAGCTCAAGTTGAGATGTGCTATGCTCTATCAAGCCCGATGCATGAAACCCGGGAACCCGGCAGTGCCACCATGTCCGGTGAATGAAACCCGGGCTTCCGGGAGCACCACCATGTCCGGTGGAGGTGGACCATACAGCGGCGGTGCTGGAGAGCATACAAGATCTCCGGCAGATGATCATGCCGTGCTCCATCATGCAGGACGTCTGCATGAGACCTAGGGGGCTACTAGCACCATCCCCCATGTAACCGTGGAGTCGCTCACTTGAGAACTATGCATTATGTCACTGGGGTTCCCAATGTCCGGGGGTTAGACCGGGGCATCTCCGATCGCTACTGCACGGACATATATGAACCCCAGACTGACTCCAATTTAACATTTCGTTACTGTTTCAAAGCACTGAGTGCTGGCAACAGGTGTTACCATGCCCGGGATTTCTCCGTCAGCTTTCTTCAGTCCCAGTCTGCAATTTTGAAATTCTATCGAAGTCTGCCAGATACTGCTTTAGGCAATAACAGTGTCTAGTAGTGTACAAGGGTGCATCATCAATTAGCATTCTCCTTACCCAGCGTACTACTGATCAGCCATGCATTATAGTCCACCCAGCCCTGGGCGTTCAGCCGTCCCAGCCCCCTGACCACCTCTCGGGCTTCACTCCCAACTCGCTCCCAGGCCGCAATATCCCCGGCGATGACTACCCTTCGATGAACCCCGGTAATCATACAGTCTGTGGCTACGGAACGCCACAAAGCCCGTCCTTCTTGACTGGAGAGTGTTGATGGATGTTCTTGCACCTCAGGATGGACGATTGACTGTTGAGGGTCCTGCAGAGCAGGCACACTGGAGGGTGGCTCTGTTGGTGATCGGAGTCCGATAGGTGCCAAGCGCGGCTTCTTACGGGCTTCTCCCTCGGGTTGTGCGTCGGGTTTCGGAGAATCCACGGTAATTGGCGGTAAACGACGTTTCCGGGCGACCATTGCTGCTGGTGGAATGTCACGAAGCCTGACTTCGTGTAGAGGGGGCTCAGCAGCAATGGGCCCCATCCGGGGTCGTTTCTAAATATTGTTAGCGTACAGAGTGCACACAAGAGGGACCGGGCTTACCGCAGGCACCGGCCGGACTTCACTTGTCTCGGGCTTTGCGTCACTGTCCAATGAGATCGCGCCGTCTGGGATAAGACCAATGGGGGGCAGGCGAGATTGTCTCTGGCTACTCGTTAGTAGAAGCAGAAACACTTATAATTCAAACCTACCTTGCGTGGAGGTGGGGGATTGTCAAGACCGGGGTCTACAATCCCCGGAACTGAACTCCCAACATCAGTCGCCGGGGCTTCCAAATCGTGCATGTTTACTGTTCATCACCGTGTCAGTACTAATAGTTCTGGACTAATATGTACCTCTCCAGGTCTTACATGTATTGCTCTGGATTTCTACTGGACCATTGCATCAGTGTGGGTCAGTACACAATTGGTCCAGCACGTTTAGTGACTCACGGTGTCCAAAAGGTAGCAGACTTGAAGCGAAATCAGCAAATTGCATGACTTGGTCATCGCATCAATCGCTTTCCCACGGCGCGAGAGGACGCGACTCCTTGACGCCCACACCCCTTGTCAGTCGCTGTGTGGTCTCTTCTGCTCTTGTCTTCCACCTTCTCGCCCTCCGCTGCTTGTTATGTCTCTCGCGAACGTCCCCGCCTCTTACTCTGCTTCTCTCGCGCAGCTCTACCAGCGGAGTGATGAATGCCACAGTGCCTGGCTCGTCCGACCCCCATCCAACTCACCTCAATTCCGACAGTGGGAAGACCAATTCGACAACGACCTAGAGCGCATGGGGGAGGTGGTCACCGCCCTCAACGCCAACAAGTCAGCACCATCATGCCCGGTCCCCCCCTTCGTGCTTGCCTGGATCGCCGAGCACAACCGTTCTTGGCAGCCCGGTGCGACGTTCAGCTATGACCGCCTCGACCCCGCAAACGCACCCGCCCAGTTTGGCATCTTCGTGTGCGCAGCGTCGCATAAGATGGTCGTTAGGGATGGATGGTGGGATGCATATGCAGGTACGCCCTGATAACACTGCCAGTCTAGCTTGTACTAATCGACACCGCTCGTCAAACCTGGTTCCCTGGCCATACAAGCCCCTGCCAAACACGCTCCCCCCAAACCCACTCCTTCTCCAGCTCCCCCCAAGCCCACTCCCGCTCCCACAGACCCCTCCCCATCTACTCCCGCTCCGGGTGAGGATGAGCCTCCAAACCCGGCTGCTCGCTCCAAACATTCTCGGAAACGGGCTCTAATCACGCCGGAGACCATCTCGGACTCTGACGACGAGGACGAGAACACTCTCCTACCAGCTCGGGGTAGACGAGCGAACAGAGTTCGCGTCGTCATTCCTGTCCCTCCTCCAGGCGAAGGTCCCAAGCGCAAGAAGTTGAAGACGTCTTCCACCCCCAACCCCGAGCCGGTCTCGAAGCCCGGGCCTTCCTCCAAACCCGACGCGGTCTCAAAGCCCGGACCCTCATCCAAACCCGAGCCGGTCTCGAAGCCCGGACCCTCCTCCAAACCCGCCACTGTGAAGCCCGGCGATCACTCAGCCCGGACCTCGACCGAGCCCTCGAACAAGGCCAAGAGCAAACTGAAAGCCGCAGCGGTCCCAGTGGAGGAAGAGGACTCAGGTAGCGGCGAGGAGGAAGATGAGGAAGACGAGGATCAGAAGGGGGAAGACAGTGGTTTTATCATGTGGGAGGACAGCGAGCCCCATGGTCTAGTGAGATCCCCGGTGCGAATGGTGCGTACTAACCATCCTCTTCCTCGTTGGGATTACTGACCTACCATCCCTTACAGAGGGTGAAGTGTCATGCGTGCGCGGTCCAGGGCCGGTTCTGCGCGGTCGACTTCACCCGCGGGGTCACCTGCCTCAGCTGCAAGGACAAGGCTTGCAAGTGCAGCTTCCGCTTGGTGCAGCCCGTCTTCGCAGACCCCGGGTCACGCAGCGCCCATGGTTGGCAGCGAGTGCAGGAGGCGTATATTGTTTGGAAATGGGCAAACGAGGCAAAGGTCAGCGACGAGCACCCATGCGCGTCCATCCCTTCCTTCGTCACCGGCAGCCTCGACTTCAAGCCCCCTGCATGGTACACCACCGCGTACCACCAACTCACCCGCAAGAAGTCGAAGGGCAAGGAGGTCATTGACCTCACCTTCCAGTCTTCCGACGACCCGCCCACTCCTGCCAAAACTAAGTCCGCCCGGGGGAAGACCGCGACAAAGCCCGCGACAAAGCCCGCGTCGACAAAGCCCGAGAAGGCGAAGCCCGAGAAGGCGAAGCCCGAGAAGGCGAAGCCCGAGAAGGCGAAGCCCGAGAAAGCGAAGCCCGAGAAGGCGAAGTCCGGCCCATCCAAGTCCGAGATGGGGGTTGCAAAGGGCGAGTCCTCCAAGCCTGACAGGAAGCGTACACGGTCGAGCGAACCCGGGGATGAAGCAGCCCGCAAACGCGCTCGCCCCTCTGCCAGCAAGCCTGCTTCAGGGGATGCAAGTGAGGCGGATGGGGCTCTGGTCCACGGCACTCGACTCGCAGTACGCGTCTCTCCTGAACAGAGTACGTAGTCGTGCAGCCCATCTCCCTTACCTGTTTGCTCATGTACTGACAAGGGCCTTGGGGCTCTATTCAAACAGTGGCACAGCTCTTAGAGCTCCGGCGTGAGACCGAGTCCCAGGACGGCCATGTTAAGTCCACTAACCGGGCTTTGTTCGGGCGACTTCAGTTCCTCCCAGGCATTACTGATATTAACATCTTCAGCTTCTGCCGTGGATGGGGTCGAGTTCATCCGGGTCGAGGACCTCGTCCTGAACCCCTCGGACATGAGCAAGACCCCTGAAGCCCGGATCTTGGCACGCTTGGACGCTGTCGAGAAAAAGTACGATGCGGCCATGGCATCGATTCAAGCCAGCGTTGACAGCGTTAAGGCCTCCATCGACGCGCTGAAGGTGCAGTTTGAGGAGCAGCAACATCAGATCGACTGGCTCGCTGAGCAGGTGGGGTGCGACGAATATACCCCGGTGAGTACATTCCCACTTTTTCTGCCGGACAGTCGCTCACCAACTCCGGCTGTTCGCCGTCCATCCCCGCAGGAAGCCCGAACCCAGTCCTCTCCGACAGCCTCTGGCTTTGGTGAGCTGGGCACACCCCGACCGTCTATCTCTTCCACCCCCCCCTCACCGCGCTCCTCCGGCCATCACACCTCATCGCCCACGCCACCTTCTGCCCCCTCACCCCCCCCCATACCAATGTCATCCTGGCACAAGTGGGGCTTCAAGATGCCCTCCCGCACCTGGATGTTTGAGCAGGTGCCCGGCAGCTCTCCTATGCCCGGGAATCACGAAGCCGAGGAGCCGCTAGCACCGGTCGTCCTGGACATTGAGATGAGGGGACAGCAGCCTGTCAGCGCCCTGCCGGCCTCTTCCTCCACTGCTGGCGACATCTCCGTGCCTCCTCCTCCGACTCTATCTCCACCGCCGCTTCCGCCCCATGAGCCGTCAAGCCCGGCGGGCAAGTCCGGTGTAGAGCAGGAGCAGGAAGAAGAGGGCGAGGCAGAGCAAGTCGGGGATGAGGTGACGGACATTTCTGTTTAACTCTCAGGACATTTGTATCTAGGTTACAGTGCTCAGTGCTCGCATCGTTCTGTCTGCTCGTAGTCCCCGTATAATCCGCATTAATGACATATTTGTACCTTTGTTTGAGTTGGAGTTGGCCAAGACAATGCCCGGTTTCTTGTCCGGGCTTTACGTTGCAATATGTCAACTAAGAGCCAGGCTCTGTGGCTCAAGGCACAGAGCTGCTATTGCCATTTATACACATTAGAAAACTGTTATAACAAGCTCAGTTCTCGCGATGCTTGTAATCAAAGCCCGTGTTTGACCCGGGCATCCTTTTGAATAATGCGCGGCGGGCTTCCAGTTGAACACCGGTAAGTACACAGACATTGTCAGTGGCAGAGCCAGCTAACTAAATATACAGAGGGAAGCAATGGAGTATTATTTGCAACTCCTATACATTGCGTGCACACATGAATAAATACTCGTACAAAACATAGTCCACCGGTCTCAGCCAGTTGTTCGCTGTCGGGGTCTGCGAGGCCTCGTGGAGCGCCGAGGTGCAACGGCCACAGGTTCCCCTTCCTCGGCCTCAGCATCCTCCATCTGGACATCTGGCTCACCTCCCACGTCAGGCTGGCCGATGAACGCGGCCGGAGGGGACTGTCGGGTTTGCTGAACCCCGGGCTCATTACCGAGGCGGGCATTATCAACCTGCAGAGACGAAGATCCCTGTGACCCAAAGTCATCCACCCGGAGTCCAGCAGCAGGAGGCGTACTGGACCTCCTGGCGGCCATAATATCGGCAATATGGGGGAGAAGGACGTAGGGTTTCTGAGCACGGCTCAGGCCTTCATGCGTGGTGGGGAGTGGTGTAGCTCGGGCTTGGGCGCTGCCGCCTGAAGCCCGGGTGGGCGCGCCGCTGCCTGAAGCCCGGGTGTGCGCGCCGCTGCCTGAAGCCCGGGTGGGCTCGCCGCTGCCTGAAGCCCGAGGCTCACTCCCGTGAGGTGAAGCCCGGCCATCGGAGTCCGCGTTCTGGGTCAAGTCACGCATGACCACATCTTCCTCCTCACTGTCGGAGTCCTTGGATGCCTTTTCTACTAGGTGTTTCACGGTGTTTATCGTGGAGGGGGGAGCAGCGCGAATGCCCGGCGGCCTTCCCTTCTGGCCCTTGAGCTTTTTGACGCTGGGCTGGGTGATCACCGGACCACCGGGCTTCACGATGTCCGACATAGTTCCCCTCATGTTGCCTCTAGACTCGGCGGGCACGGACATTGCTGATCCAGGAGGAGGCAACAAGTGGTGTGCACCAGCGGCGGCGGGCTCGAGGACGTTCTCGATGTGTGCAATGGCTGCAGGGCTGTTATGGAGATACTCTGCGCCACCAATGACCGGGCAGTCGGGCTCGATCTCCGTAGCGATCAAGACGTCGCGGATGACCATCCCGGCGACGAGAAACCATGTCTGGACCTCAGACGGTGTGGAGTGCTTGTCCTTCTCTGGCCGGCCCTCCCTGATCCAGTTCAAGACCCTGTTCCAAGTGATCTCGGATTCATGGACGTCGACCGGGCATGAAACAAGGTCCCTCTTCCACGATCCCCACTGAACGGGTATCTCGGGATCGAGTCTGAGCCGGCGAAGCATCTGTACCCAGTCAATGAGAGTGTGACATAACATGGAGACTAATAGACTTACAACATGCCTCCATGAAGTTAGCAATGCACGATACTCGGGCATTGGCCCCAGCGCCCAGAGGTACGGGAACACGCGGTCATCGCCGTTGACCCACGTCGGTGGTTGATACTTGGCTTCGTCGATGAGAGACTGAGGAGGTGGGATGGTCATGCTGGAGGTCATGGCGATGAGCTCGTTCGTAGACTTGACGGCAGCACGAGGGGCAGGGGGGCGGGGGCAGGTATTGCTGGGCCCGGGCTTTGATCCATTGTCCGGCCGGACATGAGAAGTCCGAGCATTGTCGGGCCGGACACGGGATGTCCGAGTGTTGTCCTGCCGGACATGGTCCTCGTCCATTGTGGTGCCCGACCGGTCAGTGAGAGTGGGTTCGTCCTCAGATGAATCATTGTCTGATGACGACTTCGCTTCCTCAGAGTCATCATCAATAGCCCGTGCCTTTCCCTTGCCCTTACCACCCGATCGTCGCTTGCGGCCACGGGGAGGGCGAGGCGGAAGAGTCGGGCCTTGTACCCCGGGGGGGAGGGCACCGACCGGGCTTTTGGCATACGCGGGTGGGAGACGTATCTTCGGAGCTGCCGCAACCTTGTTCTTGCCCTTCTTCTGCTTATGCAAGGGGACTGAGGGCTTGTACTCAGCGGGCACGATGTCTTTGCCAGCCAGAACGGACTTGAAACGGAAGCGGGAGCCATCTCCTCGGGCTTGGAGCGCTTGGATGACGTTCCAGACCGCGACAGCGGTTTCCTTGTGCATCTGGCCTGGTTGCTTCAGGGACCGCAAGATGTTGTTCTCAAACAGTCCCTCTGGGAAGAACTCCTCCGGGGATGCTATGACTTTGAGCCATGGAACCACCGTGTTTGGCACACCAGAAGCCAGCGCTAGTGGCAGTATGAGCAATCTGCGCAGTGCGGAGTTGCACCGGACTACTCACCGTGATTCTCATTGAACCAGGGCCGTAATATCTTCCGCATGGTCTCCCAGTCCGTGATGGGCTTGCCGTCCTTGGTGTCCGGAAGGATGGGAGTGCCGTCGTCGTAATGCTCGAAGAGATGTGTTTCACCTGACTCAGAAGTTCCGGGGGCTGCGACTTGGTCGGGGTTCAACCAGTCTTCGGCAAAGCGGGCGAGGGACGTCATCGTGGTCTTCTCCCAATTAGGTTGGGCTTCGGTAAACTTGAGGCCTTTCATACCAGGGAGTTGACTGGTGTCATATCTATAGTCAAGTGCGGCATAGTTAATGTTGAGCCATTCCCAAGCGGTGGTATCCCTGAACAACCGGACATTACAATCCCCGACGGCCAAGCCCGCCGGGAATCCGAATGTCCGTACAGCAAGTCAAGCCCTCGGGTATCGCAATGCCCGGGCGCGGGGATCGTCTCGAGTAAAGCAACATACCTCGCGATTTGGATCACACCCTCCGCGTCCTTGTAGCAGAACGCAAAAAAACAGACAGCTCCAGCCTGCTTCCAGGCAACATCGATGATTCCCTTGGACCAGCTCGGGAGGCGTCGTGTGGCAATCCTGGGGATTAACAAGTTGATCAGCATGCCCGCCCAACTGAAATGCATCCATGTCCGAGACGTACTTCAGTCGGTCCTCCTCGTCCGGGCCCTCCTCAACCCATGCATCAGCAATGTTCTTGTACGCCAGCTGCTGGTTTTCATCCAGCTCGTGCCATAGACGTGAGTGTGCGGTATTCAGGGCCCCGATGCGCTTTGCATTTGTATCGTCCTTGTCAGAGGCCTTGTTCTTGTCAGAGGACTTCCCAGCGCCTTTCTCGGCCTCTGCCATCAACTCATCTCGGAGGGCGTAGATCTTCTTCTCTTCAACAACACCGAAGGCTTCGTAGGGTGTCCACGACGTCTTTAGACCTTGGGGCATCCTCACAGTTGAGCTCGGATTTTTAGCGGACAGATAGGAGCTGAATTTCTGTTGGAACACTTCAGTCAAAGCTCCGGGCATCACTAAAGCCCGGACGTACCCCGCGGAAGAAGGTAAGATATATTTTGTTGTCTTTTGCTATCTGGCGGGCATCGAGGATGTCAGCAATGTAAGAGGTCTTGGCCGTTGATTTCTCCTGCTTGCTCATGGTGGGCCACCCCTCAAGTAACTTGTCGAGACGGATCACCTCCTCTTTGGTGAATTCAGCTTGGTCGGACATTGTCGCAGATGTGAAAGGTATTGGATAGGAGGGGCAGTCGAGGGATCCTGGATAGGTGAGTGGGTAGAGCAGCTCCTCTCAACCAGGCGGTATACCGCCTGCATCATTGTCCAGATATTATGCACGTGGAATAGACCGGTGGCTCGGGCTCGGTCAGGACACTATTGCTGTTCTGGGACTAGTGCTCAAAGCCATGCTCGCTCGGGCATCATTTTGATGGAGTGTTCCAACAAGATCCCTCAATTGTTTGGTTTTCGTACTTCCCCATCGTTACTGCTCTACTTGAACACTGTCATGCAAGCTTCTTTTGACTTTCAAGACCAGGTCTCTGCTCGTCTACAGCTCTTGTTCCAGCAAGCCCGGGCACGACCACCAAGGCCGGAAATCAATGACCGAGGTAGTTCCGGGCTTCACCACCCATGGTCGCCCATTTCGGAAGACGATCTCCGGAGGGCTGCCCATGTCCTCGCAGCCGCATGGTCATTCCGCGGTGCGTGATAGCATCAGATTTAGCAGTGCCTACATCTAAGGCATATGCACTAGTCCCAGTGGAGTGGGACGCGATTGACATGGTTGCGTCGCTCTCAAAGCATCAGTGCGGCCTGAACTGGGACCGCGAGGATGAGCTGCTGAACATATTTACACCGTTCACGGATGCAGAGCGGGTGCGTCGGGAGGACTACCCTCTGCTGGACAGGCCCGCCATTGTCGTGGATTGCTCAGGACACGTGTTGGCTTGGGCCCTGCCTGACATTTTATCTGAAACCCGGCAGGTTCGTACCCCGACCCGGGTTCCGGACTTTGACTCATCGGCTTGCCGGCATCTAGGCACTGATTCTCGAGGCTACTAGCCATATCAAGACAAAGCTGTCGATGGGACGGGAGGTTTCAGATCCCTCACTTCGGTGGCGGGAGGCTCCAACGTTCTACTCAGAAGGGAAGGGATGGACCCCCGGGTGCTGGACCGCCACACCCGCGGGCTACAGTGTTGGGCACAAGGTATGTCCGGTCGCTTGGAAGCCCGGCCATTGCTGACCGTAGTACAGACCAAGGCATTTCTACCTAGTCCCAGCCGCACTTTGCAGGCTCCAGAGGCCAAGGAGTGGTGCCGGGCGATGACTGAGACAGGAGCTCTAATCAGTGCTATCCTCAGTGTGGCGCATCCCCGGCTATACGCAGCGGGTCGGGCTTGCCTCACAGCTATGTCCGCCCATGCCTCAATAGCAGAAGCCCTATCGATCTGGCCAGCTGTATTCAATGCAGTGCAGCTTATCAGCAATCGTGAAACCCCATATCATCGTGATACTTCTGGTCAGCCGACATGGTTTGATCTCCTCGTGTCTCTGGGTGATTATGGGGAGGCCACGTTGGTTTTACGCAATCTCGGGATGCAGGTAGCATACAAACCGGGTTCTGCAGTGCTGATGAGCGGGCTTTTAGTGCATCATGGGGTCGCAGAAGTGAAACCCGATAGACTATGCTACTCGTGGTTCATGACAGATGCGACCCATGTTAATCATGATATAGATGAGGTTCCTTGGATGGCGACAGATTATTATATGTGATAGAGCAATGTCAAGTTCCATTATCTTTGATTTCATCCCTGCCCACAACATGGCTCGTCCCCGTGTAAAGCCATACAAGTCTGTTCGTGTCAGCGAGGTATCAGCCAAGCGGACAAGCCGGGGATTCAAGTATGTACTCAAGCAAGTGCAAATCACTGACCCTGCACTACCGGACATCGAGATACCTGGGACTCCTCATCGTCCTCGACCCGATCCACCACAAATGTCACAGACCCCGCGGAGGTTCGGGCCAGAGGGGTTCTTTAGTAGTGATGTTCAATTTACATTTGATGATGAGCAAGACTTGATGAACATGCCTTGTCGGGTGCGTCTGAGTGATAAACCCGGGTGGCCATTGATTCAGTAGCCCGGGCTTCAATTCCTCGGGCTTTGTGTCCCGATGCAAGTTCCGGATGGCTGATACCGGGCTTTGACAGACCCCAAACCAGTATCTTCGGCTGTGGCAAGCCCACTACGGGGCCCATACTTGGACGTATTGTATAGTCAAGAAGGTGGAGGTGACACTGCAATCTGCAAATGTTGGGCCCCTGCGTTGTGGCGATGTCTGGACTGCCTGGGGTCACCAAAGTTCTGTGGAAAGTGCTGCGCAAACCAGCACCAACTGCAGCCTTTCCACCGAGTCGAAATGTGGACCGGGTCTCACTATTCGGCTGCATGGCTTCGATCACTGGGAGTTTGCGTCCATCTCGGACATGATGGAGCTCAATGTCCGGCAGGCCGGGAATCACCAAGCCCGCTGTCTCGCCCTTCCTCCCCAGACGTCTTCTCACCTGCCACGGCACCCCCTGGATCGTCACCCATGTACAGTGAGAGAAACAGCGCTCCTAGCATCTCCACCCGTTCATGTACGTTCACTCTGGATATGACCCTAATCGGATGTTTGAGTTGATGATGTCCCCAAGCTTCTGCGTCGCCAAACCCGGACACACCCACCCGTTCAACACGGACACTACCCACTAGGCCCAGTGAGTGTAAATCTGTGCATTTAAGGTGGCTCTTATTAAAGTCCCCGCTTTGCAGGAAAGCCCATCATGAAACCCACCGGACTTAACAGCACGCCAGGGCCATCAACACCCAGTGCTGAGCTGTCTACTCCCCGCCAACAAATCCACCGGGTTTCACCTAGCCCGGACTTCACTGCCAATGCGCCCGGGGACTTTCTTCATCACCGTGGATCCCCAGCTCCCTCCTCCATATCCACCCCCATCTCTAAGGGCAAGCGGCGTGCAGAAGACGTGCCGGACAATGAAACCGAGGTCAATACCCGGCGCCGAGAGGATTCGGACTTTGCAAATGAAGGTCCGGACATGCAGGACATTGTCGACGAAGACCCCGACGACCAGGCAGAGTATGCTAAATGTCCATACATTGCTGAGCACGAGGGCCCATCTATGCCTCGGGTGGGTGAGGAGGTATTGCAACACCCCCCTTCCCGTCGAACTGAAAGCCGGTCACATCCCGGGGTCCGGGCTTCTACCATGATGGTCGTTGTTGATACGTCCGGTGTCCACAAGATCCCGTTCATCTTCTGCTCGTGTCCTGGATGTGATAGCATGGACATCCAGTTGCTCCGCATGGGATTTTATCCAGCCACCCCACGAAGACCCCGAACTGTTTTCACCTCACGCGCACTTGACGACTTCCTCCTGACGAACAAGGAATGTCATACTACGACCATGAACTACTTCAACAAACTCCGGCGAGTCACCAATGAGACATTTCCACATATGGTGCCGGTAATGACCACTAATATTACTCTACCTTGTGAATGCTTGTACTGACCCTATGCACTGGCTAGGATCGATATCGGGATTTGCTACGGGTCTCACGTCAGTGGCGAAATCTCAAAAGTCGGAAGAGGAACGGTGTTGGTTACGTCAAGGAGCCGCCAATCAAACCCGGCGGGCTTGTTACTTCATGCCCGGCATGTCCCCGACCGGGCTTCAACCTGCCAGAAGGTTGGAAGGAGGACCCAAACCCGTATGAACCACATCAGCATTGACCGTACTGTGACTTCTGACAGTGTTATGGTAGATGGAAGCACATGGCTACTGTCATTCTAGACGGTAATTTCAGTGCACAACACCAGCATATGAAAGACCCGGAGAGTGATGTCCGATTAGCTGACGGACATGGTTTCATGGTCACCGATGGCCCGTACAAAGAACACCTGCGCACCGCGGTCACATTTAGACAGGTACATCTATATCTTTGCCCTTTTACTGGAATGTAATTGAGGTCACCGTGTTATAGAAACTGGTGTGCAATGTATTAGGAATAGGCAAGAACACGAGCAGAGCGACGACGAGCGAAGCGGAAGGATGCAACAGGACTGGAGATTTTGATGTATCTACAATGTACAGTAGATACTACGCGGAATAAGGTTTCGGCCATGGCCGAGCTGTACAGTACCGCCCTAAGCGCTCTACAAGCGCCGGGTTACTTTCAACACGCCCCTTAAGCCTGCGCTTGTGAGCAAGAGCCATTAGTACAAGCGGAGAACCTCAGTGTCCGAATCATCTATCCCAAAACGCGCAACGTGCGATGAGAGACGCCCCTCCCCATCACCACCTTCCTCCTCCCTGCCTCGAGTCTTCTTCGGCTTAGCAAACGACTTGGGAGTCGGGCACTCACGAATGTAGTGGCCAACACCTCCGCAGAGGTGGCAGGTGACTTCGCCACGAGCGACGAGCGCATGAGCGCTGGAGAAGTCCGAAGCACTGGCCTGGGCACGACGAAGTTGAGCTTCGAAGCCAGTGATGCGAGTGGTGACAGCAGAGATGGTGAGCGAGTCGAACGGAAGGGACTCGAGCTACGTGAGGACGGGGGCATAATCGGGGGAAAGGCCTTCGGTGATGACGAGGATGATGTCGATGGTCGTGGCGGGACAAGGGGTGTGAGAGAGCTCGAGAGCTCGTGCACGAACACGACCGATCCAGCCGATGGCGGACTCGTCCTCGTTCTTGACCATGCGAAGGAAGGAGCGACGGAGAGAGAGAGCAGAATTGACTGACGAAGAACGATGCACCTGCTCGAGCGCTTCCCACATCTCGCGAGGGTTTTCCATGCCCAACACGAAAGGCACCTGGGAGGGATCGATGGCAAGGATGATCTTCGACCTAGCCAGCTCCCGCTTCTTCTGCTGCTCCCGCACTCCCTTCGGACCCTTGGGGATCATCTCCTCGGTCGGGACCTCGGAGGATGGGCGGACAACATCCCAGAGATCCAATGCAACGAGGATAGAACTCATCTGAACGCGCCACACCTCGTAGTTGCCCTCGATGAGCTGCGTGATGCGGTGTTGACTGGGTCTTTCGTCCATGGTGATGGGGGAGACGGCGGGGGAGATGAGGGGGTAAGGACAGTGGGCTCGGAGTCGAAGACGTGTGTCGGACTGAAGTTGCTCGGGAGGCTACCGACCGTTTGCGAGCGGTTACGAACGAGTTGACGACGATGACAAGTGAGAACGAGCAGTTTAAGCAGCAGGGCTCATAACCTATTAGGAATAGGCAAGAACACGAGCAGAGCGACGACGAGCGAAGCGGAAGGATGCAACAGGACTGGAGATTTTGATGTATCTACAATGTACAGTAGATACTACGCGGAATAAGGTTTCGGCCATGGCCGAGCTGTACAGTACCGCCCTAAGCGCTCTACAAGCGCCGGGTTACTTTCAACACAATGATCACCGGGCCATACTTGCCGCCGCGTCCGAGCGGGCTCCACTAGAGTCCACGGGAATAGGTTCAGCAGCCTGCAGCCGACATGGCTTCTTTGTTCCCCATGCCACGGTGGACTTTCAAAAGGGAGAAGGGTATGTGACTGCCTACAGGCCATGTTTATCATTCACTGATGGAGAACACTTCCTGTCATTGTGAACCCCGGGCACCGGACATTATAATGTCCGTTGTTTCATACCCGAACATGCGACACCGCAATCACAGCCAGCCCAACATCGACTACTGTGTCTATCAGCTGCAACTGTTCTTGTTCGGGCTGATCCTCTTACTGATCTTCTATGATGTCTGGTGTCACTATCATGTCCACCTCGATGAGCGATTTGAACGAAGCCCGGGTTTACACAAACCCGAGGGTCTCACGGTCACTGGGGGGTTGACCAATTTCATGTCCACGGCCATGTCCGTGAATGCTATGCGCGCTACTCCCCTAACTTTATACCTGGAGCCGGAGTGCAAGATGGCGATGTGCTGGAGACTCTCTGGATCAACACGAACGAGATCTCGAACAGCACCAGGGGGATGACTACCGGACATCGCCAGGAATCCATCGACGACATCATGGAAGACTCTAACTGGAACAAACTTCTCAAAATAGGTGCATCTCTGTCTATCATATTACTGTACAGGTGCGGAAGAATGACCGGTGTGTTGTGTCTTTTGCAAGCTCCTGCGTTAGCGAGAAAGTGGCGCATCGCATGTGCTGAGGTGGGGCCTGCTCGGGAGGCCTTAACAGCCGCCCAGGAGAATGTAACCCCAGAGACAATATCTCAATGGGAAGCAATAGCCAAGCATGCAGCTAGTGAGCGATCAAAGAATGTGAAAGCCATGGACATATATGAGGTTGAAGCCCAGAAAGGTGAGCATCTCGTCACCGAGCATGATATGTATACTGACAAAGTCAAAGCTCCGACCCGAAGACAAATACAACTTGATCTGACACGGAAGGAGAACGAGGCCATCCGGCAGATGAAAGGTGCTGCTGCATGGATAAGTCAAGGTCTGAAATTGGAGGAAGAGAGGTGAGTTGTCGGCTTTGCAAGTGATTTCGACGTAAGGGATGACCAATCCCCGGCCAGACTCTCAGTCTCCGCTAAAGCCCGCGCGCTCAAAGTACAAAGTCCATTGTCCGACAAGCTTGCGCTAGAGCAAATGCGTGCCAATCTGCTCAAGGAGATTGAGAAGTTCAACAGAAAGATCCCAACCTTCTTTGCCCCTCGAACGCTAGCTGCAGCCCTGGCGGTTACACCGGACCTGTCTTCCATGGGCATGGAGTGGGACTCCCTCGAAACTACCGACACCCCGGGCTCTGACCGGGTATTCGCTAACCCCGGGGCCGAAGGGTCACCGGACTCTGCCTCCACCACGGTCGTTCCGGAACGCATTCGGATTGCCCTTCCCTCCTCCCTGGGTCTGGAGTTTTGCAAGACACACGATCTTATGGACCTAGTGCGCACAGAACGTCAGTTACATGAAGGGCAGATGAACGATGCTTTACACAATGTCCGGGTATCTGTGGGCTACAAATCCTTCCTGTTCCGCCACGGAGTACGGAAGGCGACCTCACATCGGCAGAAGCTTCGCAGCTTTGACGATGTGCACTTGGCTGATTCTAACGTGCTCAGTAATGCCCGGGTATACACGACTGCCCGGACATCGTGCCTCGCTCTCTATGATGAAAACGACGAGAATGAAGGGCCGGTGTTGAGCGAAGTCCGGGATCGTTACCGGGCTTTGGAGAAGTCCGATCTCAAAGCGAACACCGCCATCATTGAGCAGGGTGTCAGAGGTGTCCGCCACCTGCATCTTCCCTGGTTCTGGAGTATGGATATTGGAGGTGATGCAGAAGACAGCGAGTGGATGGCCGAGAGTGAGCTAAACATTGTTTTGCCCCAACTGTACCACTGATAATGATGAACCACAGTGTATCGTGTTGTATGGCTACGGGCACATGCCAGGAAGCTACGTTGGGAGGAAGAAGTTGTGCTGGTCTGGACGGAGATGGACAGGACGGTCACCGGTCTGGATCTTTGGAAACAGCAGTGGATTGATCGGGCCAAGCGTGATGCCCGACCCGGGTATCATGCTTTTGCCAGCCGCCAGGCGGACATGTGGAACGGGCTTGGTCAGCATGCCCGGGGGTTGTTCAATGAGGGCAGGGAGAAGTACAAGGCACCAGATGATATATCAGTCTAGTTACTCCGGAGCAACTGTTATGTATGAGTGCGTCGATGATGATGACCTCATAATCCCCGTCCATGAAGCCCGGAGCCAAACCCAGCCCGGAATAATACCCGCGGGGTTTGTGGAACCCGCCCTCACCGGCTATGTTAGTACCGGAGGGTGGATTTTCGGGTGTGCATTACATAACTGGGTGCGTCCGGAGATCACGTGTAAGGGCAGAAAAAATGAGACTGGGCGCTCATGTGTGCTCACAATCTGCGACTCACCATCACCTACTGCCACATGGACGACGTGGCACCAGAAACCATCGTGACTGCCATGGGCTCCGAGCTCCTCATACTGGCCTGGAGAATCGCTGAGGCCGTCGTTGCAATGCCCGCCAATCCGGACTCGAATACCCTGGGGCGTTGGAATGCGGGGATTGCCCATGAGCTGGTATGCCGGGCTTTAATGGATCTCAGTCAGTACTGACATATCATCTAGTGGTCTCTCTCGTCGACCGTTGGAGTTATGGCCCTAGTGTCGCTGCTATCCAACGGTGACATGGACCTTTCAGACCTACCCCCTCCTCTGGTGCAGGCCATACGCTGTGCGCGGTTCAAAGCCCCGGGCTTGGCGCTCACCGTGGACACGACCAAAATGAATGCCGATGTTTGTCGTGAATATCTCCAAACCGCGAACAACATGTCCGACGCTCCTTACCCCCAACCCCGGTGGTGGCACTGGCCAGATGAAGCATCACCGCAGTTCTGCCCACCCGCCACTTGGCTGTGTCCACCGGAAGCAGTCGTATGTGCTCATATAATAAATTCTTGAAGCTTTTTGACTGACTGAAATCTAGCCGCGTCCAATATCCGGGTCTACCACCGATATCATGTATATCGCCGGGTTTGCGGATGCCGTCAGCCACCAAGCCCGCCTGGAACGGCTCACGCTGCGCGAACACCTCGCTGAAGAGGATGGCCACCAGGCCAGAACATCATTGGCTATTTCTGGGGTCTTGCCGGCAACCGTAGCCACTGAAGGAGAGACGGGAGAGGGGAGCCGGACTTGAAGGACCGACTTCGACTGGTTGCCGACAGGGAGTCGGGTTTCCCATGTCCGAGGTGTTCGGTAGGTGTTGGGGAAGGGAGGGCAGTGGACGCATCAAGGTGACGAGCTCATGGATAGAATAAGATATATATGTAGCATATCTCCATTGGTTCATTTCCCTCGTGCAATGTCTGAGGTATGGTGCCCGGATTCCATACCCGGTGCTAAAGCCCGACCACTTATATGTAGCATATCTCCATTGGTTCATTTCCCTCGTGCAATGTCCGAGGTATGATGCCCGGATCCTATACCCGGTGCTAAAGCCCGACCAATTATGTCCGCTTAGTGTCCGAAGCCTGTGCCCGGCCCCAATGCCCAATAGCTGATATCTGGGATTTACAAATGATATTCGAAATTAATGCAACTAATGGTGGCACTAATTCCCGGTGAGGTGCGGCAATTGTCAGGACTAATGTGCAGGGAGGTGCGGCAATTGTCGGGACTAATGTGCAGGGAGGTGCGGCAATTGTCGGGACTAATGTGCAGGGAGGTGCGGCAATTGTCGGGACTAATGTGCAGGGAGGTGCGGCAATTGTCGGGACTAATGTGCAGGGAGGTGCGGCAATTGTCAGCACTAACACACAGGGAGGTGCGGCAATTGTCGGGACTAACGTGCAGAGAGGTGCGGCAAATATGAATGCTGATAGGCAGCAGCGTGCGGAAAATGTCGGGAATAACGGGCAGGGAGGTGCGGCAATTGTCGGGACTAACGTGCAGGGAGGTGCGGCAATTGTCAGCACTAACACACAGGGAGGTGCAAGAATTTGTCTGGACGACGAGAGGGGTGCAGCAAATATGAATGCTGATAGGCAGCAGCGTGCGGAAAATCTTGAGAATAACGGGCAGGGAGGTGCGGCAATTGTCGGGACTAACGGGCAGGGAGGTGCACCAATTGGCAAGGCTAATACATAGAGTGGTGTGACAATTGGCGAGGCCAACATCTAGAGTTGCAATTCCTCCAACAGAAGGCCATCACGCAAGGCCAATTGGCCATAATTAATTACTATTATGGTCACACAGGTAATCACTAATGCTGAGAGGTCAGATATTATTCATACATCCCACTGGCACTTTAGGCAAAGCCAATCGGTCCACTGACCTGCAACATTATGCCTCATTAATAAAGAAAAATGGGATAGCGTGATGGGGTGTTTAACAACCAAAAGTGGTTGGTATGCTGATGTTTCTTACTACATGCACTCTCTCATGTACGTACGGATATCACTACATGTACTACTCACGAGGATGAACTTTGCCACAGGCCTCCCAGTTGAGGACTCGGAGTGACCGGGAAAAGGTGAGTCCAAAGCCAGCTACGAATCCATGTGCTCCAGAACACGGTCAGTGAACATCATCATTGCATGATGGTGTAAGGGAGTCATTCTATCATGAAGAATGAAAAGCTGGAAAGCATAAGGTAGCGGCAGCATACATACTGTTATACAAATTTCAGGACACTCGGGTCATCGCGAATCAGATGAACGGAAGGACTCAGTACTATAGTCTGAGTCCGGGCTCCGGAGTCCGGACCGTCACAGACTCACAGTCACCATGGGCGCTATACCGGCTGTATCCGAGCGGACCGGGAGTCGGAGATTGAACCTGTGGCCACGTCATCTCTCCGCTCTCCCATCTCGTCAGAGTCGTCTTGTCCTTTGTCTCCAGTTGTCTCCCATCTCATCTCTCGTCTCGTACTGCCGTCCCTTCCTGTTCCCCAACCGATACCATCCTAGAAGGATACGCACTAGCACCGCCTGCCTGCCATCTGACACCCCGAGCCTTCACTCTGTCGACTCTGAGTACACAGTGACACACTAGTGAATACCCTTCTTGTCCTCCAAACACAACCATCCTCTCCCACTTCATCTCCTCCTCTCTTCCCCCGCCGCTTGGCCGGCTCCCAACGCCCGAGAGGTAAAGCCGGAATATGTACTGTCGAGTCAGATACTGACAAGATATGCGCAGATACGTCAGCAGGTGAGTACCGTTTGCACACGTTGAACTGACAACAATTTGAACAGTTCTCCGGTGATCAGGGCACCTGCACGCACGTCCCAGGCTCATTACTACTGTGCCGTGTGCCGACACATGTCTTCAAGGTGTGTACTGTGTCATGACATCACCGATCTCCCGTCTATGTCACCCTGTGACCTCGTCCGCGGCGACATCCCGTCGTCTATCCCTGTACGTAGACATGTCATGGTACCTCTGGCTCTCCCTGCTCATCCACACGTCTGTTGCTCTCTCATTGCAGGCAATCTCACCGGTGTACTCAAGTCCTCAATCCTCTCCATCAACGGCACACACCGTCCTATGTACTACATGGTAAGTATCATTCATTTCTACCCACCTCAACGATCCCAAATTGAAATTCTGCATCCCTCCCATCGCTTTATCTGCTCCCGGCCCCGCCCGAGTGCCTAGCCTCGCTCCACTTAGCTACCACCACACGTCACGTTCTCGCTGGGGCAAGTAGGGTGGATCACTGTAGCCCAAGGTACTACATGAGCAGGTATGTCCCTTGTCTTAAATCCTTCCTCAACCCGCATGCTCATATGCTCATAGCAGAAATCTTCCGTTAGTGTGTCTTGTCCGTTGTAGTTACTAGCTAGCCTGGTGTATCTTTCCATGTCCTTAGTCTATACTAGAGCTGTAGCAATGATAATTCGTTTGAACATTCTGCATTTGGCAAGCATTTGAATACCGGTCGATGCCTACTAGTAATAATATGTATGTGCTACTCGACTGCTACTTGAATGCTACTGTGTTGCTCATTTGCTCTATCTCTGCTACGTTAGAAAGGGGACCACTCTAAATATTGTTACTCTGCTACTTGCTGGTTATTATCACGATTATCAACATTCACTTCTAATGAGGAAGGTGAGGTTTTGCAGATGGAGCTCTCAAACAAACTGCAGGCCGCTCGTGACGAGGTCCATCAGGTCAGCACTCATACAGCGCAGCTTGAGCGTGATATCCTAGGTGCATGGACACAAAGAGCGGTAGAGCTGCGTGCTGCGCGGCAAGAGCATGCTGATCAGCTTGCCCGCCAGAAGATCCGTCACGCTGAGTCGCACGCGGCGGTCCTTGTTCGCGCTGTTCGACAACAGGCCGCACACGATATCCATCTGACTCGAGAGAGGGCGGAAGCGAATGCGGCAGAGTGTATCCGGGATGCTGAGCAACTTGCCCGAAGCTCGATCGAGCACATCCAGCTGTGCATGGCCCAGGATATCCATGATGCCTCCCGTCAGGAGTCTCTCCGTGTTGCCGACCACATCCGAGCTATCGGGATTGCAGCCGCCGCACAGCTACTAGCGGCAGCCGAACAGCAGCAGGCCGCAGGCTCCCTTCGTCAGGCTGAGGAACATGCCCGATGTCTCCTTCTTGCCGCACAAGAGCAACATGCACGAGATCTGCAGGCTGCGGAGGCTCGTGCTCAGGCAGCGATCGAAGCGGCGAAGTGGCAGGAGGCGGCGGATGAAGTCCAGAGAGCTGAACAGCTAGCAGCAGCTCTGACTCAAAGTCAGCTTCAAGACTTTCGACTGCGGGCTGTCTCTCACTTTCTTGCGGTTCGTCGGGAGGCGCAGGATGAAGCTTGTA
Organism: Daedaleopsis sinensis; assembly: GCA_033807695.1. Taxonomy (NCBI): domain Eukaryota; kingdom Fungi; phylum Basidiomycota; class Agaricomycetes; order Polyporales; family Polyporaceae; genus Daedaleopsis; species Daedaleopsis sinensis. The sequence continues at coordinate 4,077,632 of CM066306.1, forward strand.
CACTGGCAGCACAGGCTGAGGCGAAGGCGGCTGAACAGATCTGCGAGGCCGAGGAAAATGCAGCCCGTGTCGTTCACGGTGCTCTCTGCCGTGCCGCACAGGATGCACGGGATGCCAGAGCTCAAACGGCTGCTCAGGTGACCGCAGCCGAAGAACAGGCATGGGCGGCCATACGGAAGGTTGAAGAAGATGGCGAGCAGCGAGAAGAGGCCCTTCGCACCGCAATGGCAGCTGCAGTCGCGACAGAGCGCTCCCATGCCGAGAAGTTGATGGACGTTAATGGACAGCTCGTTACGGCACTATCAGAAGCGCAGAGAGACTTACAAGAAGCTCGTGCTCTGGCAGCAGCTCAAGGCACACTGGCAGAGGAGGTTCGAGCGGAGCTGGAGTCAAGCATTGGCGAAGCCGTGGACCTGGCCCAACACCTTGAGGCTCGGATGGAGGTGATGCGGCGGAAGAACAACTCACTCCGAAAAAGGGTTGAGCGTCACCTAGAACAGAAGGAGCGGGCAGTTATGGGGGCTCTACAAGCTGCACATGATCAGGATGAACATACTCGCACTTTCAAACTCAAAGAGAAGGGTAACATGAGCACCGTGTTAGCACACGCACGGATGAGAAACGATAGAGTTATTCCGGATTCTCTGACGTACCGCGCAGAGATCCGGGTGTGGGCGCAAAGTGCGACGGCGGGGAACGCCGCCACGCATCGTCCGAGAGTCGTTCAAGGTAGTATTGAGTGGAACATGACATTTCCGGCCGGATGGGAGAGAGGGAGTGGTGGAACAGTCGGACGGGAGGGAACGAGCAATGAAATCGAAGGTTTGGGCCGTTATTAAAAGTCGTCGGATCGCCGCGCAAATTGAAGGGCTGCCGGAGACTGTTCACGGCGGGCGATTCGTCACGGTTGGCCGGTGAAAGAGGAGCGGGAGCGAGGGCGGGGCGAGAGTTTGTGGTCGGCCAGGCAGTGATTCGGGCGTGGGTGCACGCAGTGTGGATGCGCAGCGAGAAGGCACATATGTCTGGGTTCGGGCAGACGGTGGCTATCGAGCGCAGCTGGACTCGCGCTGATCCGTTGCGGGACGGGGGAGATATGTGGAAAGGAGTGCGGCGGGGATGGTCAGCGCCGTGTCTGCCGTAGGTGAAGAGCGCAGCGAGAAAGCGCATATGTCCCGATTCTGGCGGCCGGTAGCTATTGAGCGCAGCTGGATTCGAGTTGGGAGACGGGCGAGATATGGACAGGGGGACAGAGACGGTCGACGGGGCCAAGGGCGAACGACGTGTCGATATGCGGCAGAGTGGCGGATATGTCCATGTTCGGGCTGTCGGTAGCTATCGCATGCAGCTGTATTCGCGCCGATCGATGGGGAGATGGGCGAAATATGTGGCCTGGGGATGTCTGTCAAGGGGACGGAGATGCAGCGTGTGCGGCGCAGGTCAGACGGACAGAAGAGTCGGATTCTGAGTGTGGACTAGTTTACGACCCGTGGCTTTGCCACTCGAAGTTTCGCCTTCGGCTCATTATCGAAACATGAGGAGGGTGCACGAAGGCTTCGCCTTCAGGTACTTATTCTCCAAGGTAGCCGGTGTGTGCATTAACTCAATCTCAAATTTTCAATCATGCCAATAGTAGTACATGACTTATTTGTTATTGCTGTACCATAGTACTGGTCGAATCTGTATATGGGTCTGACAATAACTTTGAAATTCGAGTACTTGGGCTCGTTGAGGTCGTTATGAATGGTGACTTACGGTAGTTGTATTGTGTGCAACCTGTTACTAACTTGAAGTGAACTCGGCCCGTCAGGTACCCCCGACTTATAGTGAGTTATCTATGTATCCCGGAATGTTGTGCTGTGCTCTTAAATGTACCCGTGCCAGTGAGGTAGGTATTAGTGAGGTGATACTACCCGTGAAGCTTCAGTGCTTCAGTACTTAGTACTTAGTACCAACCCACACTTTATTGATGTTCAACTACTGTGGACTTTTGTACCTGGATTCGACTGCACTCAACCCGGCATATAATGAAATCATGAGCGTAAAGGCACAGTGAGATCTTACCTGGGCCCGTGCCCGTGAGGCACTGAGGATTGCCTGTGGCCATGTTACGGTAACACGACTGGAGTTTATACTTACCTACCCGGTACTACTACTACTTAGTACTACACTTTTTGATAGATTATTGAAAATATATAATAATCTACCCATACTGCAAAGGAATGCTACAGAAACTGTGGATGAGATCATTAATGGCAGGATTCGCCTCGCAAGCTCGGCGAGAGACAGTCAGAGCCCTTGCCCGAGGGTGCCTCGCAGGCTCGGCAGTACCCACATGGCAGCCACATGGCACCACGTGGGCGCCATGTGGCTTAAACGCCCCCACGTCCCATTCTTTATAGATGAGTATGAGGGGAGCGGAAGAGTTTGCAGAAGGATTCAAGTACTCACCAGGGAGGGAGATGAGAGACGAGAGGGTGGCGTAAATGCCAAGGGACGCTGGAGAGCGAGCGCGCGCAGCGCATATGCAATGCGGGGGTAAGTACGACAAATCTAGTATGCATTTGAAGAAAGCGTACGTCCTAATCAAGAGAACAGTCCGCAGCCACTTGGTTCATGGACTCAGCGTCCACCAAGCCAGTCCGAAGACGAGCGGACGACGAGCTACGACGAGATCCGGTCGCGACCAACGAGGGCTGCAGTGGAGCGAGTGACGTCACGCGAAATGAGGGGTGTCCCTAACAGGAGTCGCTTGCAGCCGCTTCCCTCCCAATCATGACAATATGTCCATCTGTTATTCCAGCCGCAGCTCTTAAGTATTCTCCTTATACTCCTTTCCTCCTCCCACCCCCGACCCTCCTTCCGACCCCCGTCCACTACGGCGACCAGTCGACGATAGCCATGGTCGCCTTCTGGAAGTCTGACGGCGTCCAGTACCGCCCTCTCCTTTCAGCTCCCCGCTCTCTCTCCGCAAAATTCTTCGTCCTCGTCGCCGTCGTCTCCCTCATCTACCTCGCCCAGTTCATCATCCCGTACGATCTCCCCGCCTTCAGCCTCTCCTCCCGACCACGCGGTACCTGCCCACCCAAGTCATGGGCGAACGGGAAGTGGGTTCCCAAGCCCCCGCCGACAAACCGCACCGACTTCAGCACCCCCTCTGACGCATTCGAGTTCCTCGGCCTCGAAGGCTGCGCGAGCACCCGTGAGATATTCTGGCATCTCGCCGCCGACAACGAGAGGTTGTGGGACAGGTTTCCTGGCGTTTCCTCCTGGAGATGGCAGCCGCCTTCGGACTGCGAAGTGCACGACCTCGCGCCAGAGCTGCTTGTCAGGGATCTCATCGAACAAGGTGGTTGGCTCCTCATTGGAGGTGAGTTCTTCTCTGCCAGATCTCGCATACCGCCTCGCCCCGGTCGTTGCATATCATGATGGTCGACGGCTTCGATCTTCGTCGGCGTACATCGCTTTCACACCCCTTACGGCCCCCTCCCCCACAAGCACAAATAAACCAATGCTACTCGCATCTACTGTGACGCACCGCATCCGTAATCTCACCAAGCGCAATTCAATAGAATTCAATGCCCCTCGATTCAATGCCCCTCGGACCCGCGACTAACTTCCGGGCTTCCAAGATTAGAATACGTAGGGCCCTCCGGGCAGACCTGGACACGATTGGTCCACTCTGAATTCTAGTCACATAACTAGTAACTTGAGATTCGGGAAGTTCGAAGGCGCCGCGCCTTGGGCAGGCTTTGCCAGCCCTCGGCCAGCGGCGCCTTCGAACTTCCCTCGACTCCCGCCCGCTCATACATACCTGGGCTCATTGCAATGGTCTTCCAGTTCCTCTCGAACAGTCCGTCATACAGGACTCGGAAATACCTTCGCCTTGTTTTCAAAACCTGTACACTTTGATCGTGTCCAGGAACATACGCTAACAATGCTCTTGCAGATTCCGTCACGGAGAACCACTTCTTCTCTCTCTCATGCCTGCTATACCCGCACGTCCGTGCTACGCCGAACTACATCGAACACCCCAACTTCGATCGCGCATGGCCGCAGCATCTCTACCTCAACCCGTCTTCTCCTCTCGTGAACAGCATTTACTTCCCCCCCGGATTCGACATCGAGAAGACGCCGCTGGTCACCTTCCGCCGCGTAGATCTCCTCATGGAACAGCCGCAGCTCGACGCGCTCTACCACTCCCTCCACCGCACGTCCAAGTACGTCTCCGCCGACCAGAGTCTCTTCAGCGACGAGGGCGTGTGGAACCTCCCGCCCGCGGAGTACGTGAAGATCCTCACGTCCCCGCTCCCCGAGGGCAACTACGCGACGCTCGTGGTCAGCACGGGCGGCCACTGGACGACGAGCCTCTTTGCGGGCCTGAAGGACCCGAAGAAGTTCAACGAGGGCATCCAGAACGTCATCGACTTCTTCCAGGAGGCCATGCACGCGTGGGCGCAGGAGGTGCAGCGCCTGCTCGACGACGCGGAGAAGGCGGAGCAGCGGGGCGAGGCGCGGGTAGACCTTAGATCACAGAGGTGCGTGTCGTTCGCTGATGTCCGTGATGGTGAGGACGACGAAGATCTGCGAGATGGAAGTCAAACCTCTGTACGCTGGGTGGGGGGGTAATCTGGACGGGTACGCTGGGTGGGCAGGTAATCCGGACGGTATACGCTGGCTGGGGAGGAATCTGGACGGGTACGGTGGCTGGGGAGTGCGCTGGCTGGGGAGGCAATCTGGACGGTATACGCTCACTTGGACGCGGGATATGGTGAGCAGGGCGGCGGCGCGGACGCAGACTCGCACTCGTAGCTACTCCGTGTACATACACTGCAATATATTTCATCCCTCCGTCCCTTCACTCAGCTAGAGAGCGAGCGAGACCGACGCGATACGACTCGACAGTGCTCTCAGATCCCCCAGCGCCTACGTGCCCATTTCGGGACGGCCATCTCAGACGCGACTCGCGCTTCTCGGCGCTCGCTCCTTGCTTCCCGCCACCACCTCCGTCGCAAGTCCGTCCCGTCGTCCTTGTCTCCGACTTGGTCCCCCCTCCCATCTGGTGCTCGAACTCGGACTCTGGCTAGTGCACGTACCTGACACGTCGCCTCTCGCCTTGGACAATGCACTGGGACTTGCGCTCTCGCTGCAGCTGCTCCGAATCCGCGCCCGCCCTGCCCCTGCTCTCGACTCTGCGCTCGTTGTCCTCGTTCCCGCCATCCGCCTCGGATCTCGCCTGCAGACGACTTCAACTTCCCGACGCCCGCCACCAGTCCGTGCCGGCGCTCCCAGACACTCCGCACCCATCACTCCCCCGGAACGACAGAAAACAAACACGCACCTGTATGCTCCCCGAGACGTCCCTGCCGTCCGCCCGCTCTGCAGCTGCTCCCTCCTCGATCTGACTCCCACCTGGACGCCTGCCGCGCCTGACGTCACGTCTCCCAGACCCGTCAATCGTCGATCTGTCGCGTCGCCTCACGTCCGTCGTCCGCCGTAAGGTACGTGGCCGGAGTCATCGTCGCCGCCGCTCTCAGTCACCGTCTCCGCCGCTCTCAGCCACCGTCAACACTGCCAGCAACATCGAGGTACGTCCATGTCGACGACCGCGGTTGCCGCGGGTCTCCCGCCGTGCTGCCTGCCTCCCGCTGCCGCCGAAGACCGCATAGGCCGCAGGCGAGCCGTTTTCCAGCCCTGACACAGATCATCAGTCTCGTCGCCGTCCCCGCAGTCAAGGTACGTACCTGGAAGCGGCTCCGTCTGCCGTCTGCCACTCTGATCGCGAGGTGCGTCCAATGAGCTTCTTGGACGTCTCCTTCTTAATTGCATCGCCGCCAGCCTTGTCCGAGGAGAGGTGGACGAAGGTAGGAGCGACCGTGGCTTGGCCACGGGAGCTCCGCAGCGTTATGTGCCCGCCGGCAGCTCACGAACACCGCAGGTGAGTCGTTCGGAAGGAGTCCCTGACACGACTCGTCAGTCTCGTCACGGCCCCCGTCTGCCCACAGCGTACATACCTGGAAGTGTCATCGGGCCGCCGTCTGACATTCTCGACGGCCCGCCGCCATCCTATGTACGTGCTGGCCCTTCACGTAAGTCGTTTCGGAAGGAGAGCCTGACACAACCTTGTCAGTCTCGCGCCGGCCTCCATCCGCAACTAAGGTGCGTACCCGGTGGATGCGACGTCCATTTGTCGCTCTGCGACTCCCGGTATCACTCGGTACGTCTACGTACTCGAGAACGCGGCTTTGCTGCGCGACCGCCGCCGGATTATAGCACTCGGCCCGCCGGAACCGCCCAAGTATGCGTGCGATCGAGTTGGCACAGGCCGGACGACTGTTCGTGCCAGTGAGGGGGGCGACCGCCGAGTCCAGCGTCGTTCGGCAGCTCTTCAAGACCTCAGTAATGACGTCGTCGGCGGTCTGTCGCCCGAGCGACCTGTGCGCTCACGAACGTCCTGTACATTGCAGAAGGTGAGCCTCGTGTCGACTCAAAAGAAGGCTCTGACGTACCGGTTCAGGCCGTGCTTCCTTCCGATCACCCAGCCTTCACGATCCCATTCGTCTCTGACTCGTTGCGCCAGCGATTCTAGGAGGAAGTCAGTCCATGTCCGGGCTTGCCGTGACCGTGCACATACCAAGGAATCCGAGAACCCAATTGCGGTGTGCGCAGCGGTCGAGCAGATACGGTGCGTACGCGACGCGAAGCTCTCACCCCCAAAGAGGAACTGTCCGGCCCGCGACAGTGCGTCGCAGAGATCCCCGGACACCTCCGCCGCTCTCGAGCATGGGAGAGACGTGTCGCGTCGCCGTGATATCACGCTCCGCCGCAGCTCCGGCGCCGCCATCGGGGCTCTTGCTAATCTGCTCATACTCAGGTCAGTGACGAAGCCTCCCATCGCGGTAAGCCGACGTACATACCTCTGGCACCACGGACTCTGACTCACTGGCTGTCTTCAGCGACATCCAGCCGTTCTTCGACGCGACACGTGAAGTTGACGACGGCGGACATGCATGACGGGGCTGTGGACCCGTCCTCGATGCGTCGAGGATGCGTCCAAGTGTCGAGAACTTCACTGGCGAGCAGCCCACGACCTCGAGAGCATGGGTTAGCATGTGCAGATGGGTAAGTGAGCGGTAGAACTCACGAGGGACTCCACGACGCGTCGGACGACGTGTCGTTGTGACAATCGCGTCGTATCGTGTGTGTTGGAGTGGAGAGGAGAGTGCGAGCAACACAGGGAATGGGGTCGGGAGATGTCATTCGATCCGGATGTCCTGAACATAGCAGGCTTGGAGGGTGGAGTGGAATGTAGTAGTATGTAGAGTGCGTGCAATGGATTTGGGGGGGAAAGACTGTCTCGAGTGTCGTGTGAAAGCTGTAGCAAACTAGGCTTGGTGCCCGGGAGGCCCGAGTTCCAGTCGCCGGAGAATCCCTGAAGTGACTCCTTACGTACCTCAGAATTCCATGGTGACTCTGCTCGGACGCGCTCATCATCAAACTCTCCGCCACAGCGCCGCTGAACTATTGTGCTGCGGCACGAACATTCTGATCTGCTCTGGGTTGTGCACGTTCTTGTCTTGCAGCTCATACAATGTCAGAATATTATTTCCTTGGACAGTGTTTAGCTAGATACCCAATGGCGAGCACAAATCACCGGATGGCAATCTCTCAAGCCTCGGAATCGCACGGTCATAGCATGGTCACACGCAATGGCATGGAAGCTTGAAAACTTCAGACATTTCATGTGGCTACCAAAATAGCTACGCAATTGCTCGGAAGCTTCTTTGCGAGACACCTTCTGGAGCTTTTGACACAACCCAAAGAGTCCCCCAACTCATGGGCCTGAGCATATCATGGAGAATCAGTAGCAGTAGAGTGCCCGGACCAACTTATACTGACAACGGGCTCAGACGACGAGTATTGGGGCAGACAGATGTGTAGCTGTGGCGAGGGATTCACGGCCCGCACTGACAGGGAGACTGGTCGAGAATAGCTCCTGCCCGGGAACACCGAGTCCAGAGCACGCCGCCCATCAAGCGGATGGTACATCCTATTCGCATCAGCTCCTGGAGCATATTCTGGATTGAGAGATGACGTAGATACTCACATGGAGCGGTGTCGGACGTGAATATGGTTGCAAGCGAGCGGACCGGGATTCGGAGGGGTTGATGCACCGATACGTCGGGGGGTCAGCTCCCGGAGCGGCTCTGCTTTCAGGAATCACTTCTACGTCGAACGGAGATTAGTTCTCCTTTGTACCTCTTCTGTAGGGGCCCAGTGATAAACCGCACACATAGTGCGACTTGGAAATAAGTTCGAATGGAGTCTTCGGGTGCTAGTCACAGTGTGTGTAATGTCAGTAGTATGTGCTAGTGCAGACTCGTGAGCTGTGGCATTGGTGACAGCCGGAGAGTGACCTGTACGGTGCGGCAGTTTGTCAGTGAACCGGTCTGACTCAGGGAAGAGCTGGAGATGAACTGGATGGTATGTAGTAGATACACAGAAAGCAGCGCACGAAAGAGTCTGCTTACATAGTATACTAATTGTACCACATTCATATGAGCGGTGCAGTCCAACTGTAGCTCTATCATTCAACTTGGCCTACAGTACAGGGAAGTCGTGCTATTTGCACGCATATGCGCCGTGCGGAAACGGCGGATTTGAACGGATGAGCGTTGGATGAGCGTCAGAGTCAACCCGCCATCGCGAGAACGGCAGTCCAAATGCGGACAGCCACTACTCACCGCCGGGCGTTTATCTCTTGCTTCCTCCGCGATCTCTCGTTCACGACATTCGACACTGTCCACGCAGTAAGCAGGTTCCGCAGAATGCGACCAACATATCTGACCGGACAGACAGCTGGCAAGCTGAGAGCATAAAGATCTCGGCTCTCCTGTGCGTAAGTCATCTATTACGGTGTTTGTGTTCAATATTTCGAGATTGCTGATCACTACGCGATTTTACAGTGCCATGGGCTTATACTGACAGCAGTATAGCCCATAAGTAATATCTATATAAGGGAAACACTATCAGCACCTCTCCGCTGAGTTCTTCCCTGCCGAAACAGGTAGAAATGGTGGGGATTGCATTACTCGTGCAGGACCCTCTCCTCGAGCCCCTTCCGCCCCAATTTACGACGGCATCGCACCCAAAATTGCATCAGGCACCGGCAGAGCGCCCATGCCGTTACGCGATGACAGCCAAGGAACTTCTACGCTCCTCAGTGCTCGGAGCCTGCGGCGTGTCCGGCTACACGAACAGGGTCTCCCTTCCCCTCCATTGTCCCCCATGTCGTTCGCTGGTTGGTCCCGCCCTCAGAGCCCCGTGATCACGCGTGCGAAATGCGTCCCTCACTTCCTCACGGTCGAGTCTGCTGACCGTGGGGGCTGCGCACGGGCCAGGTTCGAGGAGTACAAGTACTGCCGCGACCTCGTCAAGTCCGACCAGCACTCCCCCGACCCCAGTGTGCCCTCTCCCCTCTCCCCTCTCCCCTCTCTCCTCCTCCCTCTCGCCCTCCCTCTCACACCCACCCCCTACCGACTCTACTGTATCTCTACCCGCATGTAGTACTGTACTCGACTCTGCACTCCCCGCCGTCTCCTTTCCTTCGTGGACCACACCCCGAGTCCGCTGTCCCGCACCCTATCCCGCCCGTCGTCACTTTCTCCGCACATCGATCCGATTTGCATGCATAACCGGCCTCGTCCGACGCGCTCCTTGCCCACGATGTGATCGCCGACGGCCGTTCTTTGTCTCGGAGTATGCATTGGTGAGTACAGATCTGTCGGGCTCAACGGCAGATTATGTCCTTACTACCCGATAGCTGACTTGATGTCTCCCTTTCTAGCTTTTCTCTCCGGCGTCCAGCAGGCACAGCGACGGTGTACGTACATCGTTCGCTGATGTGTGTGTGCTACACGCTTACTGACATGTTATCATTCGCCAGTAGAGCGGCAGCCTGCCAGCCTGAGGACCGGTCTCGCGGCTCTGCGTCAAAGGCGCAGTCCGAGATCGACCTTGCACGATCTCAAGGTACGTCGCCTCTATCTGCGTATACACATCTCATCGACTCTATCTGACTCAGGCTGCTATCTGCTCTGGATACCCGCCAGATTCGCTTCGCATTCGCACGGGACTCGGTGCTCGCGAGCATGACTCAAGCAGTCTGCAACTTGGTACGTCCGCACGCCGGCTCGATCCCGATCAGTTCGCGCCATTCTGACAAAACTTTCCTTCTCGGACAGCTGCCCGCGACTCTGCATCAAGACACCCGAGGTACAGACTTATCGGGAGTGCGCGCAGGTAAGCCAGCACGAAGCTCGCCGCATCGGATCGGCTCACTGTGCTGATATGTACATTTGCAGTAGAACACCGCGACCGCGATGGGCCTCGTTCCCCGAGTCGGAACAGACAGATGCGTAAGCACGGCTCGCGGTCCCTCCCTGCGCGCGTACGGTGCTGACTCCCTCCGCTTCCTTATAGACTCACCGCTCGATCTCGCACTCCAGATGCGTCGCGTCCGCAGCAAGTGCGAGAGTGAGTCCCTGCACTGCTAGTGTGCGCATCCCCGGACGCTGACGAGCCATTTGCGCAGATCCCCGGATACAGTCCCGAACGTGAGCGCATGGCAATGCGCGCCGCCATCGTGGACGGTTCCCATCCGCCGTGCAGTCTCCGCAGGACGTGTCCGTCTGGGACGGCTGCCGACGCAGACCGACTGTCGGCGCGCTGCCGGTTCCCGCTCACAGCACAGGTCTCCAAGTGCACACCTCTTCAAGTTGCGGTCAATGCACAAGGCCGGTGCGTACCCCTTACCGCACTCGTTACACTTCAGCTAACGAGCGATTCAACATTCATTAGATACTTGTGCCGTGCGGCACCAGTCTCCCGTCGAGGGAGACTCTCGCTCACATCTCCGAGTCGATCCCGGCACGGCACCGTCGTCCGCCCGTTCTCCTGTCGAACTCGCACGCGCACAGTCGTCTCGGACGGCACTCGGCGACGGGCGTGCGCCCCGAGTCGCGCGACGATGTCCCATTGAGTAAATACGTATGTTGTTCCCGTACCTGTGTCCTTACATCCTGTACGTACCATACTCCGCCGCCGTCCCCGGGCCCGCCGCCGACTAGCTCCCCGCCGGCTCCGCACGTAGAGTAGACACCTACGCCCCCCCAGCCCGTCTGTCTCTCTCGCCACTCGCACGGGCGGCCGGCGCGGCTGCGAGACGAGGAGACCGCCGTGCGGCGTGGGCCCTGCGACCGTCGGGATTCGGGAGCCCGCCGGCGGACGGCGACGCGTGCCCGCGGCCTGCTACGTGCCCGCTGACTCCCCGACGCGCAGCGACTGTGCACTCGCGGCGGCGGCGGCCCCCGTGTGCGGTCGGATTCGGGAGCCCGCTGGCGGACGGCGACGCGTGCGCCCGCCCGCTGACGTCCCGACCCACAAAGGGGATCTCTCCGAGCGTTCGCGGGCGCGCAGCGGCGAGCCTCCGTGTACGGCCGGATCCCGACCCACGACACGGGTCCCGCACACGGCGGCAGCGCGCCCGAGACGCGAGACGCGAGACGGCTGGCGGGGCGCCGTGTCCGGGCGTGCTGCGGGCTGCAAGTCGTGTACTGCGTGCAGCGTGAGTAGCAGACGGAATAGAGTGATTTTGGGGGGGTGTGCGCACCTTTTCGCCGCGTGCGCGACGGCTCCGCGTCCAGGCTCCGCGGGGACGGCCGCCCCGTGCACGCAGAGCGTGCGTGCGATGTGTGAGTGGGTTCCAGGGGCGCGGCGAGGCGTGGTTCGTGAGTTCGTGAGTCCGGCCTTGGCGCTGTGCTGCCCGCCCGCGCGAACGTCGTGTTCCGCGTCCGCCACGGCCCGGACGGGCTCGGAGTCGTGTGTACAGTGCTCGCGTGGAGTGTTTGTGGCGGGGATGGGCGCACCCCGCGGGAGGGACCGGCTGTATCGTGAGTTGGCTTCGACCGGGTTCGGAGGTGCGCATGGGGCCGATTTTCAAAAGTCGTTGTCCGGACTTGCGAACGCATCGCATGAAGCCTACATAGTCAGCGTACACTTGCCGTGTAGTTTGCGCGCCGCGGCGTGGTGTAGTTCAGACGGGAGAGGGTGCTCACCTTGAGTGCACTTGAAATCGCTGTGAAAGCGATTTCTGCGACCTCGTCGGATCGGGGCGAGAGTGGACGCGTTCGACGCGGAACGTTCAGCGCATTCTGTGACACTGTGTTAGCACGCGAACGGATGAGAGACGAATGAGATATTCCGGAGTTTCTGACGTACCGCGCAGAGATCCGGGGGTGGGCGCAAAGAGCGGCGGCGGGGAACGTCGCCACGCATCGTCCGAGAGTCGTTCAAGGTAGTATTGAGTGGAACATGACATTTCCGGCCGGATGGGAGAGAGGGAGTGGTGGAAGAGTCGGACGGGAGGGAACGAGCAATGAAATCGAAGGTTTGGGCCGTTTTTAAAAGTCGTCGGATCGCCGCGCAAATTGAAGGGCTGCCGGAGACTGTTCACGGCGGGCGATTCGTACGGTTGGCCGGTGAAAGGGGAGCGGGAGCGAGGGCGGGGCGAGAGTATGTGGTCGGCCAGGCAGTGATTCGGCCGTGGGTGCACGCAGTGTGGATGCGCAGCGAGAAGGCACATATGTCTGGGTTCGGGCAGACAGTGGCTATCGAACGCAGCTAGACTGGCGTCGATCGATTGCGAGACGGGCGAGATATGTGGAAAGGACTGCGGCAGAAGGAGAGGTTGGTCGCGCAGTACTTGGGCTGTGGGTGAACAACGCGTCGTCGCGCAGCGGCGAGACGCATATGTCCCGGTTCGGACGGTCAGTGGCTATTGAACGCAGTAAGATTGGTGTCGATCGGTGAGGGGACGGGAGAGATACGTGCGGGGGTCTGCTACGGGGGTCTGCTACGGGGACAGAGACGGTTGACGGCGCCGGGGGCTAACGCAGAGTTGATGTGCGGGGACGCGGCGCATATGACCATGTTCGGGCTGTCGGTAGCTGTCGAATGCAGCTGGATTCGCGCCGATCCGATAGGAGACGGGCGAAATATGTGGGGATGTCTGTGAAGGGGACGGAGATGTGGGGTGTGCGGCGCAGGCCAGTCGGACACAAGAGTCGGATTCTGAGAGTGGATGAGTATGAGGAGAGCGGAAGAGTGTGCAGAAGCACTGAAGCACTCAAGTACTCACCGGGGAGGGAGATGAGAGACGAGAGGGTGGCGTAAATGCCAAGGGACGCTGGAGAGCGAGCGCGCGCAGCGCATATGCAATGCGGGGGTAAGTACGACAAATTTAGTATGCATTTGAAGAAAGCGTACGTACGTCCTAATCAAGAGAACACTCCGCAGCCACTTGGTTCATGGACTCAGCGTCCACCAAGCCAGTCCGAAGACGAGCGGACGACGAGCTACGACGAGATCCGGTCGCGACCAACGAGGGCTGCAGTGGAGCGAGTGACGTCACGCGAAATGAGGGGTGTCCCTAACAGGAGTCGCTTGCAGCCGCTTCCCTCCCAATCATGACAATATGTCCATCTGTTATTCCAGCCGCAGCTCTTAAGTATTCTCCTTATACTCCTTTCCTCCTCCCACCCCCGACCCTCCTTCCGACCCCCGTCCACTACGGCGACCAGTCGACGATAGCCATGGTCGCCTTCTGGAAGTCTGACGGCGTCCAGTACCGCCCTCTCCTTTCAGCTCCCCGCTCTCTCTCCGCAAAATTCTTCGTCCTCGTCGCCGTCGTCTCCCTCATCTACCTCGCCCAGTTCATCATCCCCTACGACCTCCCCGCCTTCAGCCTCTCCTCCCGAACACGCGGTACCTGCCCACCCAAGTCATGGGCGAACGGGAAGTGGGTTCCCAAGCCCCCGCCGACGAACCGCACCGACTTCAGCACCCCCTCTGACGCATTCGAGTTCCTCGGCCTCGAAGGCTGCGCGAGCACCCGTGAGATATTCTGGCATCTCGCCGCCGACAACGAGAGGTTGTGGGACAGGTTTCCTGGCGTTTCCTCCTGGAGATGGCAGCCGCCTTCGGACTGCGAAGTGCACGACCTCGCGCCAGAGCTGCTTGTCAGGGATCTCATCGAACAAGGTGGTTGGCTCCTCATTGGAGGTGAGTTCTTCTCTGCCACATCTCGCATACCGCCTCGCCCCGGTCGTTGCATATCATGATGGTCGACGGCTTCGATCTTCGTCGGCGTACATCGCTTTCACACCCCTTACGGCCCCCTCCCCCACAAGCACAAATAAACCAATGCTACTCGCATCTACTGTGACGCACCGCATCCGTAATCTCACCAAGCGCAATTCAATAGAATTCAATGCCCCTCGATTCAATGCCCCTCGGACCCGCGACTAACTTCCGGGCTTCCAAGATTAGAATACGTAGGGCCCTCCGGGCAGACCTGGACACGATTGGTCCACTCTGAATTCTAGTCACATAACTAGTAACTTGAGATTCGGGAAGTTCGAAGGCGCCGCGCCTTGGGCAGGCTTTGCCAGCCCTCGGCCAGCGGCGCCTTCGAACTTCCCTCGACTCCCGCCCGCTCATACATACCTGGGCTCATTGCAATGGTCTTCCAGTTCCTCTCGAACAGTCCGTCATACAGGACTCGGAAATACCTTCGCCTTGTTTTCAAAACCTGTACACTTTGATCGTGTCCAGGAACATACGCTAACAATGCTCTTGCAGATTCCGTCACGGAGAACCACTTCTTCTCTCTCTCATGCCTGCTATACCCGCACGTCCGTGCTACGCCGAACTACATCGAACACCCCAACTTCGATCGCGCATGGCCGCAGCATCTCTACCTCAACCCGTCTTCTCCTCTCGTGAACAGCATTTACTTCCCCCCCGGATTCGACATCGAGAAGACGCCGCTGGTCACCTTCCGCCGCGTAGATCTCCTCATGGAACAGCCGCAGCTCGACGCGCTCTACCACTCCCTCCACCGCACGTCCAAGTACGTCTCCGCCGACCAGAGTCTCTTCAGCGACGAGGGCGTGTGGAACCTCCCGCCCGCGGAGTACGTGAAGATCCTCACGTCCCCGCTCCCCGAGGGCAACTACGCGACGCTCGTGGTCAGCACGGGCGGCCACTGGACGACGAGCCTCTTTGCGGGCCTGAAGGACCCGAAGAAGTTCAACGAGGGCATCCAGAACGTCATCGACTTCTTCCAGGAGGCCATGCACGCGTGGGCGCAGGAGGTGCAGCGCCTGCTCGACGACGCGGAGAAGGCGGAGCAGCGGGGCGAGGCGCGGGTAGACCTTAGATCACAGAGGTGCGTGTCGTTCGCTGATGTCCGTGATGGTGAGGACGACGAAGATCTGCGAGATGGAAGTCAAACCTCTGTACGCTGGGTGGGGGGGTAATCTGGACGGGTACGTGTGGTGGGCAGGTAATCTGGACGGTATATGCTGGCTGGGGAGGAATCTGGATGGGTACAGTGGCTGGGGAGTGCGCTGGCTGGGGAGGCAATCTGGACGGTATACGCTCACTTGGACGCGGGATATGGTGGGCAGGCGTAGCTACTCCGTGTACATACACTGCAATATATTTCGTCCCTCCGTCCCTTCACTCAGCTAGAGAGCGAGCGAGACCGACGCGATACGACTCGACAGTGCCCCAGCGCCTACGTGCCCATTTCGGGACGGCCATCTCAGACGCGACTCGCGCTTCTCGGCGCTCGCTCCTTGCTTCCCGCCACCACCTCCGTCGAAAGTCCGTCCCGTCGTCCTTGTCTCCGACTTGGTCCCCCCTCCCATCTGGTGCTCGAACTCGGACTCTGGCTGGTGCACGTACCTGACACGTCGCCTCTCGCCTTGGACAATGCACTGGGACTTGCGCTCTCGCTGCAGCTGCTCCGAATCCGCGCCCGCCCTGCCCCTGCTCTCGACTCTGCGCTCATTGTCCTCGTTCCCGCCATCCGCCTCGGATCTCGCCTGCAGACGACTTCAAGTTCCCGACGCCCGCCACCAGTCCGTGCCAGCGTTCCCAGACACTCCGCACCCACCACTCCCCCGGAACGACAGAAAACACGCACCTGTATGCTCCCCGAGACGTCCCTGCCGTCCGCCCGCTCTGCAGCTGCTCCCTCCTCGATCTGACTCCCACCCGGATGCTGAACGCGCGTGACGGTCTCGTCACCCAGACCCGTCAATCGTCGATCTGTCGCGTCGCCTCACGTCCGTCGTCCGCCGTAAGGTACGTGGCCGGAGTCATTGTCGCCGCCGCTCTCAGTTACCGTCAACACTGCCAGCAACATCGAGGTACGTCCATGTCGACGACCGCGGTTGCCGCGGGTCTCCCGCCGCGCTGCCTGCCTCCCGCTGCCGCCGAAGTCCGCATAGGCCGCAGGCGAGCCGTTTTCCAGCCCTGACACAGATCATCAGTCTCGTCGCCGTCCCCGCAGTCAAGGTACGTACCTGGAAGCGGCTCCGTCTGCCGTCTGCCACTCTGATCGCGAGGTGCGTCCAATGAGCTTCTTGGACGGCCGTGGCTTGGCCACGGGAGCTCCGCAGCGTGATGTGCCCGCCGGCAGCTCACGAACACCGCAGGTGAGTCGTTCGGAAGGAGTCCCTGACACGACTCGGCAGTCTCGTCACGGCCCCCGTCTGCCCACAGCATACATACCTGGAAGCGTCATCGGGCCGCCGTCTGACATTCTCGACGGCCCGCCGCCATCCTATGTACGTGCTGGCCCTTCACGTAAGTCGTTTCGGAAGGAGAGCCTGACATAACCTTGTCAGTCTCGCGCCGGCCTCCATCCGCAACTAAGGTGCGTACCCGGTGGATGCGACGTCCATTTGTCGCTCTGCGACTCCCGGTATCGCTCGGTACGTCTACGTACTCGAGAACGCGGCTTTGCTGCGCGACCGCCGCCGGATTATAGCACTCGGCCCGCCGGAACCGCCCAAGTATGCGTGCGATCGAGTTGGCACACGCCGGACGACTGTTCGTGCCAGTGAGGGGGGCGACCGCCGAGTCCAGCGTCGCTTGGCAGCTCTTCAAGACCTCAGCGATGACGTCGTCGGCGGTCTGTCGCCCGAGCGACCCGTGCGCTCACGAACGTCCTGTACATTGCAGAAGGTGAGCCTCGTGTCGACTCAAAAGAAGGTTCTGACGTACCGATTCAGGCCGTGCTTCCCTCCGATCACCCAGCCTTCACGATCCCATTCGTCTCTGACTCGTTGCGCCAGCATTTCTAGGAGGAAGTCAGTCCATGTCCGGGCTTGCCGTGACCGTGCACATACCAAGGAATCCGAGAACCCAATTGCGGTGTGCGCAGCGGTCGAGCAGATACGGTGCGTACGCGACGCGAAGCTCTCACCCCCAAAGAGGAACTGTCCGGCCCGCGACAGTGCGTCGCAGAGATCCCCGGACACCTCCGCCGCTCTCGAGCATGGGAGAGACGTGTCGCGTCGCCGTGATATCACGCTCCGCCGCAGCTCCGGCGCCGCCATCGGGGCTCTTGCTAATCTGCTCATACTCAGGTCAGTGACGAAGCCTCCCATCGCGGTAAGCCGACGTACATACCTCTGGCACCACGGACTCTGACTCACTGGCTGTCTTCAGCGACATCCAGCCGTTCTTCGACGCGACACGTGAAGTTGACGACGGCGGACATGCATGACGGGGCTGTGGACGCGTCCTCGACGCGTCGAGGATGCGTCCAAGTGTCGAGAACTTCACTGGCGAGCAGCCCACGACCTCGAGAGCATGGGTTAGCATGTGCAGATGGGTCAGTGAGCGGTAGAACTCACGAAGGGCTCCACAACGCGTCGGACGGCGTGTCGTCGTGACAATCACGTCGTGTCGCGTGTCGGAGTGGAGAGGAGAGTGCGAGCAACACAGGGAATGGGGTCGGGAGATGTCATTCGATCCGGATGTCCTGAACATAGCAGGCTTGGAGGGTGGAGTGGAATGTAGTAGTATGTAGAGTGCGTGCAATGGATTTGGGGGGGAAAGACTGTCTCGAGTGTCGTGTGAAAGCTGTAGCAAACTAGGCTTGGTGCCCGGGAGGCCCGAGTTCCAGTCGCCGGAGAATCCCTGAACTGACTCCTTACGTATCTCAGAATTCCATGGTGACTCTGCTCGGACGCGCTCATCATCAAACTCTCCGCCACAGCGCCGCTGAACTATTGTGCTGCGGCACGAACATTCTGATCTGCTCTGGGTTGTGCACGTTCTTGTCTTGCAGCTCATACAATGTCAGAATATTATTTCCTTGGACAGTGTTTAGCTAGATACCCAATGGCGAGCACAAATCACCGGATGGCAATCTCTCAAGCCTCGGAATCGCACGGTCATAGCATGGTCACACGCAATGGCATGGAAGCTTGAAAATTTCAGACATTTCATGTGGCTACCAAAATAGCTACGCAATTGCTCGGAAGCTTCTTTGCGAGACACCTTCTGGAGCTTTTGACACAACCCAAAGAGTCCCCCAACTCATGGGCCTGAGCATATCATGGAGAATCAGTAGCAGTAGAGTGCCCGGACCAACTTATACTGACAACGGGCTCAGACGACGAGTATTGGGGCAGACAGATGTGTAGCTGTGGCGAGGGATTCACGGCCCGCACTGACAGGGAGACTGGTCGAGAATAGCTCCTGCCCGGGAACACCGAGTCCAGAGCACGCCGCCCATCAAGCGGATGGTACATCCTATTCGCATCAGCTCCTGGAGCATATTCTGGATTGAGAGATGACGTAGATACTCACATGGAGCGGTGTCGGACGTGAATATGGTTGCAAGCGAGCGGACCGGGATTCGGAGGGGTTGATGCACCGATATGTCGGGGGTCAGCTCCCGGAGCGGCTCTGCTTTCAGGAATCACTTCCACATCGAACGGAGATCAGTTCTCGTCCGTACCTCTTCTGTAGGAGCCCGGTGATAAACCGCACACATAGTGCGACTTGGAAATAAGTTCAAATGGAGTCCTCGGGTGCTAGTCACATCAGAAGAGTTGCGTTGTTCCTGAGAGCCCTGAGGCAGGGCTCTCAGTAGCGCCAGTACACCCTCAGGACTTTCTCCCTCAGTAGTGGCTGTGCTATCAGACTCTCCCTTCCGTCTTGCTGCTCATTGTTTGTGCAAACTTCCCTGTGACCCCAATGTCAATATGTATAATATGTTACCAGTACACACAGCTATGTACACGCAAATTCTGAGCATCTAATTACCTGTTATTATACTGTAATAGCTCATTTTCTGCCACTACCAGAGCTTCTGGTGAAAGTGTTTATTCAGCACTGTTGTTCGCCTCAGAGCACAAGCGAAGTAGTACAGTGTAGACAGAAGACACATCATATGGTGCATATAGAATTTCAGGCAAATGCGACAAGAACCCACCAAGATATTGCCGGTGTGGTGTCAGACCGTCTTGGTCAGTAGCGCCAGGGCTGCCAGGGGTGTCAGTGCGAATACACACTTACTGATGCACAGTGTGTGCAATGTCAGTAGTATGTGCTAGTGCAGACTCGTGAGCTGTGGCATTGGTGACAGCCGGAGAGTGACCTGTACGGTGCGGCAGTTTGTCAGTAAACCGGTCTGACTCAGGGAAGAGCTGGAGATGAACTGGATGGTATGTAGTAGATACACAGAAAGCAGCGCACGAAAGAGTCTGCTTACATGGTATACTAATTGTACCACATTCATATGAGCGGTGCAGTCCAACTGTAGCTCTATCATTCAACTTGGCCTACAGTACAGGGAAGTCGTGCTATTTGCACGCATATGCGCCGAGCGGAAACAGCGGAATTGAACGGATGAGCGTTGGATGAGCGTTAGAGTCAACCCGCCATCGCGAGAACAGCAGTCCAAATGCGGACAGCCACTACTCACCGCCGGGCGTTTATCTCTTGCTTCCTCCGCGATCTCTCGTTCACGACATTCGACACTGTCCACGCAGTAAGCAGGTTCCGCAGAATGCGACCAACATATCTGACCAGACAGACAGCTGGCAAGTTGAGAGCATAAAGATCTCGGCTCTCCTGTGCGTAAGTCATATATTATGGTGTTTGTGTTCAATATTTCGAGATTGCTGATCGCTACGCGATTTTACAGTGCCATGGGCTTATACTGACAGCAGTATGGCCCATCAGTGATCTCTATATATGGGAAACACTATCAGCACCTCTCCACTGAGTTTTTCCCTGCCGAAACAGGTAGAAATGGTGGGGGTTGCATTACTCGTACAGGACCCTCTCCTCGAGCCCCTTCCGCCCTAATTTACGACGGCATCGCACCCAAAATTGCATCAGGCACCGGCAGAGCGCCCATGCCGTTACGCGATGACAGCCAAGGAACTTCTACGCTCCTCAGTGCTCGGAGCCTGCGGCGTGTCCGGCTACACGAACAGGGTCTCCCTTCCCCTCCATTGTCCCCCATGTCGTTCGCTGGTTGGTCCCGCCCTCAGAGCCCCGTGATCACGCGTGCGAAATGCGTCCCTCACTTCCTCACGGTCGAGTCTGCTGACCGTGGGGGTTGCGCACGGGCCAGGTTCGAGGAGTACAAGTACTGCCGCGACCTCGTCAAGTCCGACCAGTACTCCCCCGACCCCAGTGCGCCCTCTCCCCTCTCCCCTCTCCCCTCTCTCCTCCTCCCTCTCGACCTCCCTCTCACACCCCCCCCCCTACCGACTCTACTGTATCTCTACCCGCATGTAGTACTGTACTCGACTCTGCACTCCCCGCCGTCTCCTTTCCTTCGTGGACCACACCCCGAGTCCGCTGTCCCGCACCCTATCCCGCCCATCGTCACTTTCTCCGCACGTGGATCCGATTTGCATGCATAACCGGTCTCGTCCGACGCGCTCCTTGCCCACGATGTGATCGCCGACGGCCGTTCTTTGTCTCGGAGTATGCATTGGTGAGTACAGATCTGTCGGGCTCAGCGGCAGATTATGTCCTTACTACCCGATAGCTGACTTGATGTCTCCCTTTCTAGCTTCTCTCTCCGGCGTCCAGCAGGCACAGCGACGGTGTACGTACATCGTTCGCTGATGTGTGTGTGCTACACGCTTACTGACATGTTATCATTCGCCAGTAGAGCGGCAGCCTGCCAGCCTGAGGACCGGTCTCGCGGCTCTGCGTCAAAGGCGCAGTCCGAGATCGACCTTGCACGATCTCAAGGTACGTCGCCTCTATCTGCGTATACACATCTCATCGACTCTATCTGACTCAGGCTGCTATCTGCTCTGGATACCCGCCAGATTCGCTTCGCATTCGCACGGGACTCGGTGCTCGCGAGCATGACTCAAGCAGTCTGCAACTTGGTACGTCCGCACGCCGGCTCGATCCCGATCAGTTCGCGCCATTCTGACAAAACTTTCCTTCTCGGACAGCTGCCCGCGACTCTGCATCAAGACACCCGAGGTACAGACTTATCGGGAGTGCGCGCAGGTAAGCCAGCACGAAGCTCGCCGCATCGGATCGGCTCACTGTGCTGATATGTACATTTGCAGTAGAACACCGCGACCGCGATGGGCCTCGTTCCCCGAGTCGGAACAGACAGATGCGTAAGCACGGCTCGCGGTCCCTCCCTGCGCGCGTACGGTGCTGACTCCCTCCGCTTCCTTATAGACTCACCGCTCGATCTCGCACTCCAGATGCGTCGCGTCCGCAGCAAGTGCGAGAGTGAGTCCCTGCACTGCTAGTGTGCGCATCCCCGGACGCTGACGAGCCATTTGCGCAGATCCCCGGATACAGTCCCGAACGTGAGCGCATGGCAATGCGCGCCGCCATCGTGGACGGTTCCCATCCGCCGTGCAGTCTCCGCAGGACGTGTCCGTCTGGGACGGCTGCCGACGCAGACCGACTGTCGGCGCGCTGCCGGTTCCCGCTCACAGCACAGGTCTCCAAGTGCGCACCTCTTCAAGTTGCGGTCAATGCACAAGGCCGGTGCGTACCCCTTACCGCACTCGTTACACTTCAGCTAACGAGCGATTCAACATTCATTAGGTACTTGTGCCGTGCGGCACCAGTCTCCCGTCGAGGGAGACTCTCGCTCACATCTCCGAGTCGATCCCGGCACGGCACCGTCGTCCGCCCGTTCTCCTGTCGAACTCGCACGCGCACAGTCGTCTCGGACGGCACTCGGCGACGGGCGTGCGCCCCGAGTCGCGCGACGATGTCCCATTGAGTAAATACGTATATTGTTCCCGTACCTGTGTCCTTACATCCTGTACGTACCATACTCCGCCGCCGTCCCCGGGCCCGCCGCCGACTAGCTCCCCGCCGGCTCCGCACGTAGAGTAGACACCTACGCCCCCCCAGCCCGTCTGTCTCTCTCGCCACTCGCACGGGCGGCCGGCGCGGCTGCGAGACGAGGAGACCGCCGTGCGGCGTGGGCCCTGCGACCGTCGGGATTCGGGAGCCCGCCGGCGGACGGCGACGCGTGCCCGCGGCCTGCTACGTGCCCGCTGACTCCCCGACGCGCAGCGACTGTGCACTCGCGGCGGCGGCGGCCCCCGTGTGCGGTCGGATTCGGGAGCCCGCTGGCGGACGGCGACGCGTGCGCCCGCCCGCTGACGTCCCGACCCACAAAGGGGATCTCTCCGAGCGTTCGCGGGCGCGCAGCGGCGAGCCTCCGTGTACGGCCGGATCCCGACCTACGACACGGATCCCGCACACGGCGGCGGCGCGCCCGAGACGCGAGACGCGAGACGCGAGACGCGAGACGGCTGGCGGGGGTCGGGGGTCGGGGACGGCGCGGCGCGGCGCACGTGTCCGGACGTGCTGCGGGCTGCAAGTCGTGTACTGCGTGCAGCGTGAGTAGCAGACGGAATAGAGTGTTTTTGGGGGGGTGTGCGCACCTTTTCGCCGCGTGCGCGACGGCTCCGCGTCCAGGCTCCGCGGGGACGGCCGCCCCGTGCACGCAGAGCGTGCGTGCGATGTGTGAGTGGGTTCCAGGGGCGCGGCGAGGCGTGGTTCGTGAGTTCGTGAGTCCGGCCTTGGCACTGTGCTGCCCGCCCGCGCGAACGTCGTGTTCCGCGTCCGCCACGGCCCGGACGCGCTCGGAGTCGTGTGTACAGTGCTCGTGTGGAGTGTCTGTGTCGGGAATGGGCGCACCCCGCGGGAGGGACCGGCTGTATCGTGAGTTGGCTTCGACCGGGTTCGGAGGTGCGCATGGGGCCGATTTTCAAAAGTCGTTGTCCGGACTTGCGAACGCATCGCATGAAGCCTACATAGTCAGCGTACACTTGCCGTGTAGTTTGCGCGCCGCGGCGTGGTGTAGTTCAGACGGGAGAGGGTGCTCACCTTGAGTGCACTTGAAATCGCTGTGAAAGCGATTTCTGCGACCTCGTCGGATCGGGGCGAGAGTGGACGCGTTCGACGCGGAACGTGCAGCGCGTTCTAGAGCACCGTGTTAGCACGCGCACGGATGAGAAACGATAGAGTTACTCCGGATTCTCTGACGTACCGCGCAGAGATCCGGGCGTGGACGCAAAGTGCGACGGCGGGGAACGCCGCCACGCATCGTCCGAGAGTCGTTCAAGGTAGTATTGAGTGGAACATGACATTTCCGGCCGGATGGGAGAGAGGGAGTGGTGGAAGAGTCGGACGGGAGGGAACGAGCAATGAAATCGAAGGTTTGGGCCGTTATTAAAAGTCGTCGGATCGCCGCGCAAATTGAAGGGCTGCCGGAGACTGTTCACGGCGGGCGATTCGTACGGTTGGCCGGTGAAAGGGGAGCGGGAGCGAGGGCGGGGCGAGAGTATGTGGTCGGCCAGGCAGTGATTCGGCCGTGGGTGAACGCACTGTCTATGTGTCGCGGCGAGACGGATATGACCGGGTTCGGGCAGACGGTGGCTATCGAGCGCGGCTGGACTCGCGCTGATCCGTTGCGGGACAGGGGAGATATGTGGAAAGGTGTGGGGCGGGGATGGACGGCGCAGTGTCTGCCGTAGGTGAAGAGCGCGGCGATGCGCGGCGAGAAAGCGCATATGTCCCGATTCTGGCGGCCGGTAGCTATTGAGCGCAGCTATTGAGCGCAGCTGGATTCGAGTTGGGAGACGGGCGAGATATGGACAGGGGGACAGAGACGGTCGACGGGGCCGAGGGCGAACGCCGCGTCGATATGCGGCAGAGTGGCGGATATGACCATGTTCGGGCTATCGGTAGCTGTCGAATGCAGCTGGATTCGCGCCGATCCGATAGGAGACGGGCGAAATATGTGGGGATGTCTGCCAAGGGGACGGAGATGTGGCGTGTGCGGCGCAGGTCAGACGGACACAAGAGTCGGATTCTGAGTGTGGATGAGTATGAGGGGAGCGGAAGAGTGTGCAGAAGCACTGAAGCACTCAAGTACTCACCGGGGAGGGAGATGAGAGACGAGAGGGTGGCGTAAATGCCAAGGGACGCTGGAGAGCGAGCGCGCGCAGCGCATATGCAATGCGGGGGTAAGTACGACAAATTTAGTATGCATTTGAAGAAAGCGTACGTACGTCCTAATCAAGAGAACACTCCGCAGCCACTTGGTTCATGTACTCAGCGTCCACCAAGCCAGTCCGAAGACGAGCGGACGACGAGCTACGACGAGATCCGGTCGCGACCAACGAGGGCTGCAGTGGAGCGAGTGACGTCACGCGAAATGAGGGGTGTCCCTAACAGGAGTCGCTTGCAGCCGCTTCCCTCCCAATCATGACAATATGTCCATCTGTTATTCCAGCCGCAGCTCTTAAGTATTCTCCTTATACTCCTTTCCTCCTCCCACCACGACGTGACCCCCGACCCTCCTTCCGACCCCGTCCACTACGGCGACCAGTCGACGATAGCCATGGTCGCCTTCTGGAAGTCTGACGGCGTCCAGTACCGCCCTCTCCTTTCAGCTCCCCGCTCTCTCTCCGCAAAATTCTTCGTCCTCGTCGCCGTCGTCTCCCTCATCTACCTCGCCCAGTTCATCATCCCCTACGACCTCCCCGCCTTCAGCCTCTCCTCCCGAACACGCGGTACCTGCCCACCCAAGTCATGGGCGAACGGGAAGTGGGTTCCCAAGCCCCCGCCGACAAACCGCACCGACTTCAGCACCCCCTCTGACGCATTCGAGTTCCTCGGCCTCGAAGGCTGCGCGAGCACCCGTGAGATATTCTGGCATCTCGCCGCCGACAACGAGAGGTTGTGGGACAGGTTTCCTGGCGTTTCCTCCTGGAGATGGCAGCCGCCTTCGGACTGCGAAGTGCACGACCTCGCGCCAGAGCTGCTCGTCAGGGATCTCATCGAACAAGGTGGTTGGCTCCTCATTGGAGGTGAGTTCTTCTCTGCCAGATCTCGCATACCGCCTCGCCCCGGTCGTTGCATATCATGATGGTCGACGGCTTCGATCTTCGTCGGCGTACATCGCTTTCACACCCTCTTCGGCCCCCTCCCCCACAAGCACAAATAAACCAATGCTACTCGCATCTACCGTGACGCACCGCATCCGTAATCTCACCAAGCGCAATTCAATAGAATTCAATGCCCCTCGGACCCGCGACTAACTTCCGGGCTTCCAAGATTAGAATACGTAGGGCCCTCCGGGCAGACCTGGACACGATTGGTCCACTCTGAATTCTAGTCACATAACTAGTAACTTGAGATTCGGGAAGTTCGAAGGCGCCGCGCCTTGGGCAGGCTTTGCCAGCCCTCGGCCAGCGGCGCCTTCGAACTTCCCTCGACTCCCGCCCGCTCATACATACCTGGGCTCATTGCAATGGTCTTCCAGTTCCTCTCGAACAGTCCGTCATACAGGACTCGGAAATACCTTCGCCTTGTTTTCAAAACCTGTACACTTTGATCGTGTCCAGGAACATGCGCTAACAATGCTCTTGCAGATTCCGTCACAGAGAACCACTTCTTCTCTCTCTCATGCCTGCTATACCCGCACGTCCGTGCTACGCCGAACTACATCGAACACCCCAACTTCGATCGCGCATGGCCGCAGCATCTCTACCTCAACCCGTCTTCTCCTCTCGTGAACAGCATTTACTTCCCCCCCGGATTCGACATCGAGAAGACGCCGCTGGTCACCTTCCGCCGCGTAGATCTCCTCATGGAACAGCCGCAGCTCGACGCGCTCTACCACTCCCTCCACCGCACGTCCAAGTACGTCTCCGCCGACCAGAGTCTCTTCAGCGACGAGGGCGTGTGGAACCTCCCGCCCGCGGAGTACGTGAAGATCCTCACGTCCCCGCTCCCCGAGGGCAACTACGCGACGCTCGTGGTCAGCACGGGCGGCCACTGGACGACGAGCCTCTTTGCGGGCCTGAAGGACCCGAAGAAGTTCAACGAGGGCATCCAGAACGTCATCGACTTCTTCCAGGAGGCCATGCACGCGTGGGCGCAGGAGGTGCAGCGCCTGCTCGACGACGCGGAGAAGGCGGAGCAGCGGGGCGAGGCGCGGGTAGACCTTAGATCACAGAGGTGCGTGTCGTTCGCTGATGTCCGTGATGGTGAGGACGACGAAGATCTGCGAGATGGAAGTCAAACCTCTGTACGCTGGGTGGGGGGGTAATCTGGACGGGTACGCTGGGTGGGCAGGTAATCCGGACGGTATACGCTTGGTGGGGAGTGTACGCTGGGTGGGGAGGAATCTGGACGGTATACGCTCACTTGGACGCGGGATATGGTGAGCAGGGCGGCGGCGCGGACGCAGACTCGCACTCGTAGCTACTCCGTGTACATACACTGCAATATATTTCGTCCCTCCGTCCCTCCGTCTCAGCTAGAGAGCGAGCGAGACCGACGCGATACGACTCGACAGTGCTCTCAGATCCCCCAGCGCCTACGTGCCCATTTCGGGACGGCCATCTCAGACGCGACTCGCGCTTCTCGGCGCTCGCTCCTTGCTTCCCGCTACCACCTCCGTCGCAAGTCTGTCCCGTCGTCCTTGTCTCCGACTTGGTCCCCCCTCCCATCTGGTGCTCGAACTCGGACTCCGGCTGGTGCACGTACCTGACACGTCGCCTCTCGCCTTGGACAATGCACTGGGACTTGCGCTCTCGCTGCAGCTGCTCCGAATCCGCGCCCGCCCTGCCCCTGCTCTCGACTCTGCGCTCGTTGTCCTCGTTCCCGCCATCCGCCTCGGATCTCGCCTGCAGACGACTTCAACTTCCCGACGCCCGCCACCAGTCCGTGCCGGCGCTCCCAGACACTCCGCACCCATCACTCCCCCGGAACGACAGAAAACAAACACGCACCTGTATGCTCCCCGAGACGTCCCTGCCGTCCGCCCGCTCTGCAGCTGCTCCCTCCTCGATCTGACTCCCACCTGGACGCCTGCCGCGCCTGACGTCACGTCTCCCAGACCCGTCAATCGTCGATCTGTCGCGTCGCCTCACGTCCGTCGTCCGCCGTAAGGTACGTGGCCGGAGTCATCGTCGCCGCCGCTCTCAGTCACCGTCTCCGCCGCTCTCAGCCACCGTCAACACTGCCAGCAACATCGAGGTACGTCCATGTCGACGACCGCGGTTGCCGCGGGTCTCCCGCCGTGCTGCCTGCCTCCCGCTGCCGCCGAAGACCGCATAGGCCGCAGGCGAGCCGTTTTCCAGCCCTGACACAGATCATCAGTCTCGTCGCCGTCCCCGCAGTCAAGGTACGTACCTGGAAGCGGCTCCGTCTGCCGTCTGCCACTCTGATCGCGAGGTGCGTCCAATGAGCTTCTTGGACGTCTCCTTCTTAATTGCATCGCCGCCAGCCTTGTCCGAGGAGAGGTGGACGAAGGTAGGAGCGACCGTGGCTTGGCCACGGGAGCTCCGCAGCGTTATGTGCCCGCCGGCAGCTCACGAACACCGCAGGTGAGTCGTTCGGAAGGAGTCCCTGACACGACTCGTCAGTCTCGTCACGGCCCCCGTCTGCCCACAGCGTACATACCTGGAAGTGTCATCGGGCCGCCGTCTGACATTCTCGACGGCCCGCCGCCATCCTATGTACGTGCTGGCCCTTCACGTAAGTCGTTTCGGAAGGAGAGCCTGACACAACCTTGTCAGTCTCGCGCCGGCCTCCATCCGCAACTAAGGTGCGTACCCGGTGGATGCGACGTCCATTTGTCGCTCTGCGACTCCCGGTATCACTCGGTACGTCTACGTACTCGAGAACGCGGCTTTGCTGCGCGACCGCCGCCGGATTATAGCACTCGGCCCGCCGGAACCGCCCAAGTATGCGTGCGATCGAGTTGGCACAGGCCGGACGACTGTTCGTGCCAGTGAGGGGGGCGACCGCCGAGTCCAGCGTCGTTCGGCAGCTCTTCAAGACCTCAGTAATGACGTCGTCGGCGGTCTGTCGCCCGAGCGACCTGTGCGCTCACGAACGTCCTGTACATTGCAGAAGGTGAGCCTCGTGTCGACTCAAAAGAAGGCTCTGACGTACCGGTTCAGGCCGTGCTTCCTTCCGATCACCCAGCCTTCACGATCCCATTCGTCTCTGACTCGTTGCGCCAGCGATTCTAGGAGGAAGTCAGTCCATGTCCGGGCTTGCCGTGACCGTGCACATACCTCGGAATCCGAGAACCCGATTGCGGTGTGCGCAGCGGTCGAGCAGATACGGGGCGTACGCGACGCGAAGCTCTCACCCCCAAAGAGGAACTGTCCGGCCCGCGACAGTGCGTCGCAGAGATCCCCGGACACCTCCGCCGCTCTCGAGCATGGGAGAGACGTGTCGCGTCGCCGTGATATCACGCTCCGCCGCAGCTCCGGCGCCGCCATCGGGGCTCTTGCTAATCTGCTCATACTCAGGTCAGTGACGAAGCCTCCCATCGCGGTAAGCCGACGTACATACCTCTGGCACCACGGACTCTGACTCACTGGCTGTCTTCAGCGACATCCAGCCGTTCTTCGACGCGACACGTGAAGTTGACGACGGCGGACATGCATGACGGGGCTGTGGACCCGTCCTCGATGCGTCGAGGATGCGTCCAAGTGTCGAGAACTTCACTGGCGAGCAGCCCACGACCTCGAGAGCATGGGTTAGCATGTGCAGATGGGTAAGTGAGCGGTAGAACTCACGAGGGACTCCACGACGCGTCGGACGACGTGTCGTTGTGACAATCGCGTCGTATCGTGTGTGTTGGAGTGGAGAGGAGAGTGCGAGCAACACAGGGAATGGGGTCGGGAGATGTCATTCGATCCGGATGTCCTGAACATAGCAGGCTTGGAGGGTGGAGTGGAATGTAGTAGTATGTAGAGTGCGTGCAATGGATTTGGGGGGGAAAGACTGTCTCGAGTGTCGTGTGAAAGCTGTAGCAAACTAGGCTTGGTGCCCGGGAGGCCCGAGTTCCAGTCGCCGGAGAATCCCTGAAGTGACTCCTTACGTACCTCAGAATTCCATGGTGACTCTGCTCGGACGCGCTCATCATCAAACTCTCCGCCACAGCGCCGCTGAACTATTGTGCTGCGGCACGAACATTCTGATCTGCTCTGGGTTGTGCACGTTCTTGTCTTGCAGCTCATACAATGTCAGAATATTATTTCCTTGGACAGTGTTTAGCTAGATACCCAATGGCGAGCACAAATCACCGGATGGCAATCTCTCAAGCCTCGGAATCGCACGGTCATAGCATGGTCACACGCAATGGCATGGAAGCTTGAAAACTTCAGACATTTCATGTGGCTACCAAAATAGCTACGCAATTGCTCGGAAGCTTCTTTGCGAGACACCTTCTGGAGCTTTTGACACAACCCAAAGAGTCCCCCAACTCATGGGCCTGAGCATATCATGGAGAATCAGTAGCAGTAGAGTGCCCGGACCAACTTATACTGACAACGGGCTCAGACGACGAGTATTGGGGCAGACAGATGTGTAGCTGTGGCGAGGGATTCACGGCCCGCACTGACAGGGAGACTGGTCGAGAATAGCTCCTGCCCGGGAACACCGAGTCCAGAGCACGCCGCCCATCAAGCGGATGGTACATCCTATTCGCATCAGCTCCTGGAGCATATTCTGGATTGAGAGATGACGTAGATACTCACATGGAGCGGTGTCGGACGTGAATATGGTTGCAAGCGAGCGGACCGGGATTCGGAGGGGTTGATGCACCGATACGTCGGGGGGTCAGCTCCCGGAGCGGCTCTGCTTTCAGGAATCACTTCTACGTCGAACGGAGATTAGTTCTCCTTTGTACCTCTTCTGTAGGGGCCCAGTGATAAACCGCACACATAGTGCGACTTGGAAATAAGTTCGAATGGAGTCTTCGGGTGCTAGTCACAGTGTGTGTAATGTCAGTAGTATGTGCTAGTGCAGACTCGTGAGCTGTGGCATTGGTGACAGCCGGAGAGTGACCTGTACGGTGCGGCAGTTTGTCAGTGAACCGGTCTGACTCAGGGAAGAGCTGGAGATGAACTGGATGGTATGTAGTAGATACACAGAAAGCAGCGCACGAAAGAGTCTGCTTACATAGTATACTAATTGTACCACATTCATATGAGCGGTGCAGTCCAACTGTAGCTCTATCATTCAACTTGGCCTACAGTACAGGGAAGTCGTGCTATTTGCACGCATATGCGCCGTGCGGAAACGGCGGATTTGAACGGATGAGCGTTGGATGAGCGTCAGAGTCAACCCGCCATCGCGAGAACGGCAGTCCAAATGCGGACAGCCACTACTCACCGCCGGGCGTTTATCTCTTGCTTCCTCCGCGATCTCTCGTTCACGACATTCGACACTGTCCACGCAGTAAGCAGGTTCCGCAGAATGCGACCAACATATCTGACCGGACAGACAGCTGGCAAGCTGAGAGCATAAAGATCTCGGCTCTCCTGTGCGTAAGTCATCTATTACGGTGTTTGTGTTCAATATTTCGAGATTGCTGATCACTACGCGATTTTACAGTGCCATGGGCTTATACTGACAGCAGTATAGCCCATAAGTAATATCTATATAAGGGAAACACTATCAGCACCTCTCCGCTGAGTTCTTCCCTGCCGAAACAGGTAGAAATGGTGGGGATTGCATTACTCGTGCAGGACCCTCTCCTCGAGCCCCTTCCGCCCCAATTTACGACGGCATCGCACCCAAAATTGCATCAGGCACCGGCAGAGCGCCCATGCCGTTACGCGATGACAGCCAAGGAACTTCTACGCTCCTCAGTGCTCGGAGCCTGCGGCGTGTCCGGCTACACGAACAGGGTCTCCCTTCCCCTCCATTGTCCCCTGTGTCGTTCGCTGGTTGGTCCCGCCCTCAGAGCCCCGTGATCACGCGTGCGAAATGCGTCCCTCACTTCCTCACGGTCGAGTCTGCTGACCGTGGGGGCTGCGCACGGGCCAGGTTCGAGGAGTACAAGTACTGCCGCGACCTTGTCAAGTCCGACCAGCACTCCCCCGACCCCAGTGTGCCCTCTCCCCTCTCCCCTCTCCCCTCTCGCCCTCCCTCTCACACCCACCCCCTACCGACTCTACTGTATCTCTACCCGCATGTAGTACTGTACTCGACTCTGCACTCCCCGCCGTCTCCTTTCCTTCGTGGACCACACCCCGAGTCCGCTGTCCCGCACCCTATCCCGCCCGTCATCACTTTCTCCGCACGTCGATCCGATTTGCATGCATAACCGGCCTCGTCCGACGCGCTCCTTGCCCACGATGTGATCGCCGACGGCCGTTCTTTGTCTCGGAGTATGCATTGGTGAGTACAGATCTGTCGGGCTCAGCGGCAGATTATGTCCTTACTACCCGATAGCTGACTTGATGTCTCCCTTTCTAGCTTCTCTCTCCGGCGTCCAGCAGGCACAGCGACGGTGTACGTACATCGATCGCTGATGTGTGTGTGCTACACGCTTACTGACATGTTATCATTCGCCAGTAGAGCGGCAGCCTGCCAGCCTGAGGACCGGTCTCGCGGCTCTGCGTCAAAGGCGCAGTCCGAGATCGACCTTGCACGATCTCAAGGTACGTCGCCTCTATCTGCGTATACACATCTCATCGACTCTATCTGACTCAGGCTGCTATCTGCTCTAGATACCCGCCAGATTCGCTTCGCATTCGCATGGGACTCGGTGCTCTCGAGCCTGACTCAAGCAGTCTGCAACTTGGTACTTCCGCACGCCGGTTCGATCCCGATCAGTTCTCGCGAGTCTGACTAGACTTTTCTTCCCGAACAGCTGCCCACAGCTCTTTATCAAGACACCCGAGGCACAGACTTACGGGAGTGCGCGCAGGTGAGCCAGCACCAAGCTCGCCGTATCGGATCTCGACCTTGCGGGGCTGATTCTGACATGTACGTTTGCAGCGGAACACCGCGACCGATCGATAGCATGGACAGGTGCGTAGCACGGCTTACGGCTCGTCTCTGCGCGCGCGGTGCGCTGACCTCCTTCGCTTCCTTTCAGGCGCAACACTCGATCTCACATTCGAGATGTGTCGCGACCAGAGCACTCGCGAAGGTGCGTCCCTGCCGTGCCATGCGCTTGATCGCCTCCCCGGACGCTGACGAACCACTTGCTCAGGTCCCCGTGTACAGTCCCGAACGCGAGCGCATGGCAAATGCGGCCGCCATCGTGGACGGTCCCCCTCCGCCCTGCAGTCTCCGCAGGACGTGTCCATCTCCGACGCGTGTCCATCTCCGACGGCTGCCGGCGCAGACCAACTGTCGGCGCGCTGGAGGTCCCCGCTCGCGGCGCTACAGGTCTCCGAGTGCGCACCTCTCGCCTCAATGCACAAGGCCGGTACGTACCCCTTACCGAATGCGTCGCATCCCAGCTAACGCTAGATACTTATGTGCGGCACCAGTCTCCCGTCGAGGGAGACTCTCGCTTACATCTCCGGGTCGATCCGGCGGGACACGTCCGCCAGTTCTCCTGCCGAGCCCGCACGCATGGCAACACCCGTCTCGGACGGCACTCGGCGTGCGCCCCGAGTCGCGCGACGACGCCGCATTGACTAAATACGTACATTGTTCCTGTGTTCTTACATCCTGTACGTACCGTACCCTGCCGCCACGCCCACCCGCCGCCGGGCAGCTCCCCGCCAGCTCAGGCTCCGCCCGAAGAGTAGACACATACGCTCTCCCCAGCCCGCAGCCCGTCTCTCTCTCGCCACTCGCACGCACGGCCGGCACGCGGGAGCGTGCCGCTGCGAGACGGGGAGACGGGGAGACGACTCGGAGGAGACCGCTGTCGGCCCCATGGCCGTCGGGATTCGGGACGCAGGAGCCCGCCGGCGTGCGCACGGCTTGCTACGTGCTAGCCAACGTCCCGACCCGCAAAGGGGATCTCTCCGAGCGTTCGCGGGCGCGCAGCGGCGAGCCTCCGTGTACGGCCGGATCCCGACCCACGACACGGATCCCGCACACGGCGGCGGCGCGCCCAAGACGCGAGACGCGAGACGGCTGGCGGGGGACGGGGACGGCGCGCCGTGTCCGGGCGTGCTGCGGGCTGCAAGTCGTGTACTGCGTGCAGCGTGAGTAGCAGACGGAATAGAGTGATTTTGGGGGGGTGTGCGCACCTTTTCGCCGCGTGCGCGACGGCTCCGCGTCCAGGCTCCGCGGGGACGGCCGCCCCGTGCACGCAGAGCGTGCTTGCGATGTGTGAGTGGGTTCCAGGGGCGCGGCGAGGCGTGGTTCGTGAGTTCGTGAGTCCGGCCTTGGCACTGTGCTGCCCGCCCGCGCGAACGTCGTGTTCCGCGTCCGCCACGGCCCGGACACGCTCGGAGTCGTGTGTACAGTGCTCGTGTGGAGTGTCTGTGGCGGGGATGGGCGCACCCCGCGGGAGGGACCGGCTGTATCGTGAGTTGGCTTCGACCGGGTTCGGAGGTGCGCATGGGGCCGATTTTCAAAACTCGTTGTCCGGACTTGCGAACGCATCGCATGAAGCCTACATAGTCAGCGTACACTTGCCGTGTAGTTTGCGCGCCGCGGCGTGGTGTAGTTCAGACGGGAGAGGGTGCTCACCTTGAGTGCACTTGAAATCGCTGTGAAAGCGATTTCTGCGACCTCGTCGGATCGGGGCGAGAGTGGACGCGTTCGACGCGGAACGTGCAGCGCGTTCTAGAGCACCGTGTTAGCACGCGCACGGATGAGAAACGATAGAGTTACTCCGGATTCTCTGACGTACCGCGCAGAGATCCGGGCGTGGACGCAAAGTGCGACGGCGGGGAACGCCGCCACGCATCGTCCGAGAGTCGTTCAAGGTAGTATTGAGTGGAACATGACATTTCCGGCCGGATGGGAGAGAGGGAGTGGTGGAACAGTCGGACGGGAGGGAACGAGCAATGAAATCGAAGGTTTGGGCCGTAATCAAAAGTCGTCGGATCGCCGCGCAAATTGAAGGGTTGCCGGAGACTGTTCACGGCGGGAGATTCGTCACGGTTGGCCGGTGAAAGGGGAGCGGGAGCGAGGGCGGGGCGAGAGTTTGTGGTCGGCCAGGCAGTGAGTCGGCCGTGGGTGCACGCAGTGTGGATGCGCAGCGAGAAGGCACATATGTCTGGGTTCGGGCAGACCGTGGCTATAGAACGCAGCTAGACTGGCGTCGATCCATTGCGAGACGGGCGAGATATGTGGAAAGGACTGCGGCAGAAGGAGAGGTTGGTCGCGCAGTACTTGGGCTGTGGGTGAACAACGCGTCGTCGCGCAGCGGCGAGACGCATATGTCCCGGTTCGGACGGTCAGTGGCTATTGAACGCAGTAAGATTGGTGTCGATCGGTGAGGGGACGGGAGAGATACGTGCGGGGGTCTGCTACGGGGACAGAGACGGTTGACGGCGCCGGCTAACGCAGTGTTGATGTGCGGGGACGCGGCGCATATGTCCATGTTCGGGCTGTCGGTAGCTGTCGAATGCAGCTGGATTCGCGCCGATCCGATAGGAGACGGGCGAAATATGTGGGGATGTCTGTGAAGGGGACGGAGATGTGGCGTGTGCGGCGCAGGTCAGACGGACACAAGAGTCGGATTCTGAGTGTGGATGAGTATGAGGGGAGCGGAAGAGTGTGCAGAAGCACTGAAGCACTCAAGTACTCACCGGGGAGGGAGATGAGAGACGAGAGGGTGGCGTAAATGCCAAGAGACGCTGCATGGAGAGCGAGCGCGCGCAGCGCATATGCAATGCGGAGGTAAGTACGACAAATTTAGTATGCATTTGAAGAAAGCGTACGTACGTCCTAATCAAGAGAACACTCCGCAGCCACTTGGTTCATGGACTCAGCGTCCACCAAGCCAGTCCGAAGACGAGCGGACGACGAGCTACGACGAGATCCGGTCGCGACCAACAACGAGGGCTGTTTCGTGCAGTGGAGCGAGTGACGTCACGCGAAATGAGGGGTGTCCCTAACAGGAGTCGCTTGCAGCCGCTTCCCTCCCAATCATGACAATATGTCCATCTGTTATTCCAGACGCAGCTCTTAAGTATTCTCCTTATACTCCTTTCCTCCTCCCACCACGACGTGACCCCCGACCCTCCTTCCGACCCCGTCCACTACGGCGACCAGTCGACGATAGCCATGGTCGCCTTCTGGAAGTCTGACGGCGTCCAGTACCGCCCTCTCCTTTCAGCTCCCCGCTCTCTCTCCGCAAAATTCTTCGTCCTCGTCGCCGTCGTCTCCCTCATCTACCTCGCCCAGTTCATCATCCCGTACGATCTCCCCGCCTTCAGCCTCTCCTCGCGAACACGCGGTACCTGCCCACCCAAGTCATGGGCGAACGGGAAGTGGGTTCCCAAGCCCCCGCCGACGAACCGCACCGACTTCAGCACCCCCTCTGACGCATTCGAGTTCCTCGGCCTCGAAGGCTGCGCGAGCACCCGTGAGATATTCTGGCATCTCGCCGCCGACAACGAGAGGTTGTGGGACAGGTTTCCTGGCGTTTCCTCCTGGAGATGGCAGCCGCCTTCGGACTGCGAAGTGCACGACCTCGCGCCAGAGCTGCTCGTCAGGGATCTCATCGAACAAGGTGGTTGGCTCCTCATTGGAGGTGAGTTCTTCTCTGCCAGATCTCGCATACCGCCTCGCCCCGGTCGTCGCATATCATGATGGTCGACGGCTTCGATCTTCGTCGGCGTACATCGCTTTCACACCCCTTTCGGCCCCCTCCCCCACAAGCACAAATAAACCAATGCTACTCGCATCTACCGTGACGCACCGCATCCGTAATCTCACCAAGCGCAATTCAATAGAATTCAATGCCCCTCGATTCAATGCCCCTCGGACCCGCGACTAACTTCCGGGCTTCCAAGATTAGAATACGTAGGGCCCTCCGGGCAGACGATTGGTCCACTCTGAATTCTAGTCACATAACTAGTAACTTGAGATTCGGGAAGTTCGAAGGCGCCGCGCCTTGGGCAGGCTTTGCCAGCCCTCGGCCAGCGGCGCCGCCGAACTTCCCTCGACTCCCGCCCGCTCCTACATACCTGGGCTCATTGCAATGGTCTTCCAGTTCCTCTCGAACAGTCCGTCATACAGGACTCGGAAATACCTTCGCCTTCTTTTCAAAACCTGTACACTTTGATCGTGTCCAGGAACATACGCTAACAATGCTCTTGCAGATTCCGTCACAGAGAACCACTTCTTCTCTCTCTCATGCCTGCTATACCCGCACGTCCGTGCCACGCCGAACTACATCGAACACCCCAACTTCGATCGCGCATGGCCGCAGCATCTCTACCTCAACCCGTCTTCTCCTCTCGTGAACAGCATTTACTTCCCGCCTGGGTTCGACATCGAGAAGACGCCGCTGGTCACCTTCCGCCGCGTAGATCTCCTCATGGAACAGCCGCAGCTCGACGCGCTCTACCACTCCCTCCACCGCAAGTCCAAGTACGTCTCCGCCGACCAGAGCCTCTTCAGCGACGAGGGCGTGTGGAACCTCCCGCCCGCCGAGTACGTGAAGATCCTCACGTCCCCGCTCCCCGAGGGCAACTACGCGACGCTCGTGGTCAGCACGGGCGGCCACTGGACGACGAGCCTGTTCGCGGGCCTGAAGGACCCGAAGAAGTTCAACGAGGGCATCCAGAACGTCATTGACTCCTTCCAGGAGGCCATGCACGCGTGGGCGCAGGAGGTGCAGCGCCTGCTCGACGACGCGGAGAAGGCGGAGCAGCGGGGCGAGGCGCGGGTAGACGTTAGATGACAGAGGTGCGTGTCGTTCGCTGATGTCCGTGATGGTGAGGACGACGAAGATCTGCGAGATGGAAGTCAAACCTCTGTACGCTGGGTGGGGGGGTAATCTGGACGGGTACGTGTGGTGGGCAGGTAATCTGGACGGTATATGCTGGCTGGGGAGTGTACGCTGGGTGGGGAGGAATCTGGACAGGTACACGCTCACTTGGACGCGGGATATGGTGAGCAGGGCGGCGGCGCGGACGCAGACTCGCACTCGTAGCTACTCCGTGTACATACACTGCAATATATTTCGTCCCTCCGTCCCTTCACTCAGCTAGAGAGCGAGCGAGACCGACGCGATACGACTCGACAGTGCTCTCAGATCCCCCAGCGCCTACGTGCCCATTTCGGGACGGCCATCTCAGACGCGACTCGCGCTTCTCGGCGCTCGCTCCTTGCTTCCCGCCACCACCTCCATCGCAAGTCCGTCCCATCTTTCTTGTCTCCATCTTGGTCCCCCTCCCATCTGGTGCTCGAACTCGGACTCTGGTTGGTGCACGTACCTGACACGTCGCCTCTCGCCTTGGACAATGCACTGGGACTTGCGCTCTCGCTGCAGCTGCTCCGAATCTGCGCCCGCCCTGCCCCTGCTCTCGACTCTGCGCTCGTTGTCCTCGTTCCCGCCATCCGCCTCGGATCTCGCCTGCAGACGACTTCAACTTCCCGACGCCCGCCACCAGTCCGTGCCAGCGTTCCCAGACACTCCGCACCCACCACTCCCCCGGAACGACAGAAAACACGCACCTGTATGCTCCCCGAGATGTCCCTGCCGTCCGCCCGCTCTGCAGCTGCTCCCTCCTCGATCTGACTCCCACCCGGATGCTGAACGCGCGTGACGGTCTCGTCTCCCAGACCCGTCAATCGTCGATCTGTTGCGTCGCCTCACGTCCGTCGTCCGCCGTAAGGTACGTGGCCGGAGTCATCGTCGCCGCCGCTCTCAGTCACTGTCTCCGCCCCTCTCAGCCACCGTCAACACTGCCAGCAACATTGAGGTACGTCCATGTCGACGACCGCGGTTGCCGCGGGTCTCCCGCCGCGCTGCTTGCCTCCCGCTGCCGCCGAAGTCCGCATAGGCCGCAGGCGAGCCGTTTTCCAGCCCTGACACAGATCATCAGTCTCGTCGCCGTCCCTGCAGTCAAGGTACGTACCTGGAAGCGGCACCGTCAGCCGTCTGCCACTCTGATCGCGAGGTGCGTCCAATGAGCTTCTTGGACGGCCGTGGCTTGGCCACGGGAGCTCCGCAGCGTGATGTGCCCGCCGGCAGCTCACGAACGCCGCAGGTGAGTCGTTCGGAAGGAGTCCCTGACACGACTCGTCAGTCTCGTCACGGCCCCCGTCTGCCCACAGCGTACATACCTGGAAGCGTCATCGGGCCGCCGTCTGACATTCTCGACGGCCCGCCGCCATCCTATGTACGTGCTGGCCCTTCACGTAAGTCGTTTCGGAAGGAGAGCCTGACATAACCTTGTCAGTCTCGCGCCGGCCTCCATCCGCAACTAAGGTGCGTACCCGGTGGATGCGACGTCCATTTGTCGCTCTGCGACTCCCGGTATCGCTCGGTACGTCTACGTACTCGAGAACACGGCTTTGCCGCGCGACCGCCGCCGGATTATAGCACTCGGCCTGCCGGAACCGCCCAAGTATGCGTGTGATCGAGTTGGCACAGGCCGGACGACTGTTCGTGCCAGTGAGGGGGGCGACCGCCGAGTCCAGCGTCGTTCAGCAGCTCTTCAAGACCTCAGTGATGACGTCGTCGGTGTTCTGTCGCCCGAGCGACCCGTGCGCTCACGAACATCCTGTATGTTGCAGAAGGTGAGCTCGTGTCAACACGAAAGAAGGCTCTGACGTACAGATCCCGGCCGCGCCTCCCTCTGATCACCCAGCCTTCACGATCCCATTCATCCCTGACTCGTTGCGCCAGCGATTCTAGGAGGAAGTCAGTCCATGTCCGGGCTTGCCGTGACCGTGCACATACCTCGGAATCCGAGAACCCGATTGCGGTGTGCGCAGCGGTCGAGCAGATACGGGGCGTACGCGACGTGAAGCTCTCACCCCCAAAGAGGAACTGTCCGGCCCGCGACAGTGCGTCGCAGAGATCCCCGGACACCTCCGCCGCTCTCGAGCATGGGAGAGACGCGTCGCGTCGCCGTGATATCACGCTCCGCCGCAGCTCCGGCGCCGCCATCGGGGCTCTTGCTAATCTGCTCATACTCAGGTCAGTGACGAAGCCTCCCATCGCGGTAAGCCGACGTACATACCTCTGGCACCACGGACTCTGACTCACTGGCTGTCTTCAGCGACATCCAGCTGTTCTTCGATGCGACACGTGAAGTTGACGACGGCGGACATGCATGACGGGGCTGTGGACGCGTCCTCGACGCGTCGAGGACGCGTCCAAGTGTCGAGAGCTTCACCGGCGAGCAGCCCACGACCTCGAGAGCATGGGTTAGCATGTGCAGATGGGTAAGTGAGCGGTAGAACTCACGAGGGACTCCACGACGCGTCGGACGACGTGTCGTCGTGACAATCGCGTCGTATCGTGTGTGTTGGAGTGGAGAGGAGAGTGCGAGCAACACAGGGAATGGGGCCGGGAGATGTCATTCGATCCGGATGTCCTGAACATAGCAGGCTTGGAGGGTGGAGGGGAATGTAGTAGTATGTAGAGTGCGTGCAATGGACTTGGGGGGGAAAGACTGTCTCGAGTGTCGTGTGAAAGCTGTAGCAAACTAGGCTTGGTGCCCGGGAGGCCCGAGTTCCAGTCGCCGGAGAATCCCTGAAGTGACTCCTTACGTACCTCAGAATTCCATGGTGACTCTGCTCGGACGCGCTCATCATCAAACTCTCCGCCACAGCGCCGCTGAACTATTGTGCTGCGGCACGAACATTCTGATCTGCTCTGGGTTGTGCATGTTCTTGTCTTGAAGCTCATACAATGTCAGAATATTATTTCCTTGGACAGTGTTTAGCTAGATACCCAATGGCGAGCACAAATCACCGGATGGCAATCTCTCAAGCCTCGGAATCGCACGGTCATAGCATGGTCACACGCAATGGCATGGAAGCTTGAAAACTTCAGACATTTCATGTGGCTACCAAAATAGCTACGCAATTGCTCGGAAGCTTCTTTGCGAGACACCTTCTGGAGCTTTTGACACAACCCAAAGAGTCCCCCAACTCATGGGCCT
This sequence comes from Daedaleopsis sinensis, assembly GCA_033807695.1. Classification (NCBI taxonomy): domain Eukaryota; kingdom Fungi; phylum Basidiomycota; class Agaricomycetes; order Polyporales; family Polyporaceae; genus Daedaleopsis; species Daedaleopsis sinensis. Next base: position 4,117,876 of record CM066306.1, read on the forward strand.
GAGCATATCATGAAGAGTCAGTAGCAGTGAAGTGCCCGGACCAAATTATACTGACAACGCGCTCAGACGATGAGTGTCGGGGCAGACAGATGTGTAGCTGTGGCGAGGGATTCACGGCCCGCACTGACAGGGAGACTGGTCGAGAATAGCTCCTGCCCGGGAACACCGAGTCCAGAGCACGCCGCCCATCAAGCGGATGGTACATCCTATTCGCATCAGCTCCTGGAGCATATTCTGGATTGAGAGATGACGTAGATACTCACATGGAGCGGCATCGGACATGAATATGGTTGCAAGCGAGCGGAGGATTCCGCGGGGTTGATGCACCGGTACGTCGGGGGTCAGCTCTCGGAGTGGCTCTGCTTTCAGGAATCACTTCCACATCGAACGGAGATTAGTTCTCGTCCGTACCTCTTCTGTAGGGGCCCAGTGATAAACCGCACACATAGTGCGACTTGGAAATAAGCTCAAATGGAGTCCTCGGGTGCTAGTCACAGTGTGTGCAATGTCAGTAGTATGTGCTAGTGCAGACTCGTGAGCTGTGGCATTGGTGACAGCCGGAGAGTGACCTGTACGGTGCGGCAGCTTGTCAGTAAACCGGTCTGACTCAGGGAAGAGCTGGAGATGAACTGGATGGTATGTAGTAGATACACAGAAAGCAGCACACGAAAGAGTCTGCTTACATAGTATACTAATTGTACCACATTCATATGAGCGGTGCAGTCCAACTGTAGCTCTATCATTCAACTTGGCCTACAGTACAGGGAAGTCGTGCTATTTGCACGCATATGCGCCGAGCGGAAACAGCGGAATTGAACGGATGAGCGTTGGATGAGCGTTAGAGTCAACCCGCCATCGCGAGAACGGCAGTCCAAATGCGGACAGCCACTACTCACCGCCGGGCGTTTATCTCTTGCTTCCTCCGCGATCTCTCGTTCACGACATTCGACACTGTCCACGCAGTAAGCAGGTTCCACAGAATGCGACCAACATATCTGACCAGACAGACAGCTGGCAAGTTGAGAGCATAAAGATCTCGGCTCTCCTGTGCGTAAGTCATCTATTACGGTGTTTGTGTTCAATATTTCGAGATTGCTGATCGCTACGCGATTTTACAGTGCCATGGGCTTATACTGACAGCAGTATGGCCCATCAGTGATCTCCATATATGGGAAACACTATCAGCACCTCTCCACTGAGTTCTTCCCTGCCGAAACAGGTAGAAATGGTGGGGATTGCATTACTCGTGCAGGACCCTCTCCTCGAGCCCCTTCCGCCCCAATTTACGACGGCATCGCACCCAAAATTGCATCAGGCACCGGCAGAGCGCCCATGCCGTTACGCGATGACAGCCAAGGAACTTCTACGCTCCTCAGTGCTCGGAGCCTGCGGCGTGTCCGGCTACACGAACAGGGTCTCCCTTCCCCTCCATTGTCCCCTGTGTCGTTCGCTGGTTGGTCCCGCCCTCAGAGCCCCGTGATCACGCGTGCGAAATGCGTCCCTCACTTCCTCACGGTCGAGTCTGCTGACCGTGGGGGCTGCGCACGGGCCAGGTTCGAGGAGTACAAGTACTGCCGCGACCTCGTCAAGTCCGACCAGCACTCCCCCGACCCCAGTGTGCCCTCTCCCCTCTCCCCTCTCCCCTCTCCCCTCTCTCCTCCTCCCTCTCGCCCTCCCTCTCACACCCACCCCCTACCGACTCTACTGTATCTCTACCCGCATGTAGTACTGTACTCGACTCTGCACTCCCCGCCGTCTCCTTTCCTTCGTGGACCACACCCCGAGTCCGCTGTCCCGCACCCTATCCCGCCCGTCGTCACTTTCTCCGCACATCGATCCGATTTGCATGCATAACCGGCCTCGTCCGACGCGCTCCTTGCCCACGATGTGATCGCCGACGGCCGTTCTTTGTCTCGGAGTATGCATTGGTGAGTACAGATCTGTCGGGCTCAACGGCAGATTATGTCCTTACTACCCGATAGCTGACTTGATGTCTCCCTTTCTAGCTTTTCTCTCCGGCGTCCAGCAGGCACAGCGACGGTGTACGTACATCGTTCGCTTATGTGTGTGTGCTACACGCTTACTGACATGTTATCATTCGCCAGTAGAGCGGCAGCCTGCCAGCCTGAGGACCGGTCTCGCGGCTCTGCGTCAAAGGCGCAGTCCGAGATCGACCTTGCACGATCTCAAGGTACGTCGCCTCTATCTGCGTTTACACATCTCATCGACTCTATCTGACTCAGGCTGCTATCCGCTCTAGATACCCTCCAGATTCGCCTTCACATTTGCACGGGACGCGGTGCTCGTGAGCCTGACCGGAGCAGCCTGCAACTTGGTACTTCCGCACGCCGGTTCGATCCCGATCAGTTCTCGCGAGTCTGACTAGACTTTTCTTCCCGAACAGCTGCCCACAGCTCTTTATCAAGACACCCGAGGCACAGACTTACGGGAGTGCGCGCAGGTGAGCCAGCACCAAGCTCGCCGTATCGGATCTCGACCTTGCGGGGCTGATTCTGACATGTACGTTTGCAGCGGAACACCGCGACCGATCGATAGCATGGACAGGTGCGTAGCACGGCTTACGGCTCGTCTCTGCGCGCGCGGTGCGCTGACCTCCTTCGCTTCCTTTCAGGCGCAACAATCGATCTCACATTCGAGATGTGTCGCGACCAGAGCACTCGCGAAGGTGCGTCCCTGCCGTGCCATGCGCTTGATCGCCTCCCCGGACGCTGACGAACCACTTGCTCAGGTCCCCGTGTACAGTCCCGAACGCGAGCGCATGGCAAATGCGGCCGCCATCGTGGACGGTCCCCCTCCGCCCTGCAGTCTCCGCAGGACGTGTCCATCTCCGACGCGTGTCCATCTCCGACGGCTGCCGGCGCAGACCAACTGTCGGCGCGCTGGAGGTCCCCGCTCGCGGCGCTACAGGTCTCCGAGTGCGCACCTCTCGCCTCAATGCACAAGGCCGGTACGTACCCCTTACCGAATGCGTCGCATCCCAGCTAACGCTAGATACTTATGTGCGGCACCAGTCTCCCGTCGAGGGAGACTCTCGCTCACATCTCCGGGTCGATCCGGCGGGACACGTCCGCCAGTTCTCCTGCCGAGCCCGCACGCATGGCAACACCCGTCTCGGACGGCACTCGGCGTGCGCCCCGAGTCGCGCGACGACGCCGCATTAACTAGATACGTATATTGTTCCCGGGCCTGTGTTCTTACATCCTGTACGTACCGTACCCTGCCGCCACGCCCACCCGCCGCCGGGCAGCTCCCCGCCAGCTCAGGCTCCGCCCGAAGAGTAGACACATACGCTCTCCCCAGCCCGCAGCCCGTCTCTCTCTCGCCACTCGCACGCACGGCCGGCACGCGGGAGTGTGCCGCTGCGAGACGGGGAGACGACTCGGAGGAGACCGCTGTCGGCCCCATGGCCGTCGGGATTCGGGACGCAGGAGCCCGCCGGCGTGCGCACGGCTTGCTACGTGCTAGCCAACGTCCCGACCCGCAAAGGGGATCTCTCCGAGCGTTCGCGGGCGCGCAGCGGCGAGCCTCCGTGTACGGCCGGATCCCGACCCACGACACGGATCCCGCACACGGCGGCGGCGCGCCCAAGACGCGAGACGCGAGACGGCTGGCGGGGGACGGGGACGGCGCGCCGTGTCCGGGCGTGCTGCGGGCCGCAAGTCGTGTACTGCGTGCAGCGTGAGTAGCAGACGGAATAGAGTGATTTTGGGGGGGTGTGCGCACCTTTTCGCCGCGTGCGCGACGGCTCCGCGTCCAGGCTCCGCGGGGACGGCCGCCCCGTGCACGCAGAGCGTGCGTGCGATGTGTGAGTGGGTTCCAGGGGCGCGGCGAGGCGTGGTTTGTGAGTTCGTGAGTCCAGCCTTGGCGCTGTGCTGCCCGCCCGCGCGAACGTCGTGTTCCGCGTCCGCCACGGCCCGGACGCGCTCGGAGTCGTGTGTACAGTGCTCGTGTGGAGTGTCTGTGGCGGGGATGGGCGCACCCCGCGGGAGGGACCGGCTGTATCGTGAGTTGGCTTCGACCGGGTTCGGAGGTGCGCATGGGGCCGATTTTCAAAACTCGTTGTCCGGACTTGCGAACGCATCGCATGAAGCCTACATAGTCAGCGTACACTTGCCGTGTAGTTTGCGCGCCGCGGCGTGGTGTAGTTCAGACGGGAGAGGGTGCTCACCTTGAGTGCACTTGAAATCGCTGTGAAAGCGATTTCTGCGACCTCGTCGGATCGGGGCGAGAGTGGACGCGTTCGACGCGGAACGTGCAGCGCGTTCTAGAGCACCGTGTTAGCACGCGCACGGATGAGAAACGATAGAGTTACTCCGGATTCTCTGACGTACCGCGCAGAGATCCGGGCGTGGACGCAAAGTGCGACGGCGGGGAACGCCGCCACGCATCGTCCGAGAGTCGTTCAAGGTAGTATTGAGTGGAACATGACATTTCCGGCCGGATGGGAGAGAGGGAGTGGTGGAACAGTCGGACGGGAGGGAACGAGCAATGAAATCGAAGGTTTGGGCCGTAATCAAAAGTCGTCGGATCGCCGCGCAAATTGAAGGGTTGCCGGAGACTGTTCACGGCGGGAGATTCGTCACGGTTGGCCGGTGAAAGGGGAGCGGGAGCGAGGGCGGGGCGAGAGTTTGTGGTCGGCCAGGCAGTGAGTCGGCCGTGGGTGCACGCAGTGTGGATGCGCAGCGAGAAGGCACATATGTCTGGGTTCGGGCAGACCGTGGCTATAGAACGCAGCTAGACTGGCGTCGATCCATTGCGAGACGGGCGAGATATGTGGAAAGGACTGCGGCAGAAGGAGAGGTTGGTCGCGCAGTACTTGGGCTGTGGGTGAACAACGCGTCGTCGCGCAGCGGCGAGACGCATATGTCCCGGTTCGGACGGTCAGTGGCTATTGAACGCAGTAAGATTGGTGTCGATCGGTGAGGGGACGGGAGAGATACGTGCGGGGGTCTGCTACGGGGACAGAGACGGTTGACGGCGCCGGCTAACGCAGTGTTGATGTGCGGGGACGCGGCGCATATGTCCATGTTCGGGCTGTCGGTAGCTGTCGAATGCAGCTGGATTCGCGCCGATCCGATAGGAGACGGGCGAAATATGTGGGGATGTCTGTGAAGGGGACGGAGATGTGGCGTGTGCGGCGCAGGTCAGACGGACACAAGAGTCGGATTCTGAGTGTGGATGAGTATGAGGGGAGCGGAAGAGTGTGCAGAAGCACTGAAGCACTCAAGTACTCACCGGGGAGGGAGATGAGAGACGAGAGGGTGGCGTAAATGCCAAGAGACGCTGCATGGAGAGCGAGCGCGCGCAGCGCATATGCAATGCGGAGGTAAGTACGACAAATTTAGTATGCATTTGAAGAAAGCGTACGTACGTCCTAATCAAGAGAACACTCCGCAGCCACTTGGTTCATGGACTCAGCGTCCACCAAGCCAGTCCGAAGACGAGCGGACGACGAGCTACGACGAGATCCGGTCGCGACCAACAACGAGGGCTGTTTCGTGCAGTGGAGCGAGTGACGTCACGCGAAATGAGGGGTGTCCCTAACAGGAGTCGCTTGCAGCCGCTTCCCTCCCAATCATGACAATATGTCCATCTGTTATTCCAGCCGCAGCTCTTAAGTATTCTCCTTATACTCCTTTCCTCCTCCCATCACGGTGACCCCCGACCCTCCTTCCGACCCCCGTCCACCAGTCGACGATAGCCATGGTCGCCTTCTGGAAGTCTGACGGCGTCCAGTACCGCCCTCTCCTTTCAGCTCCCCGCTCTCTCTCCGCAAAATTCTTCGTCCTCGTCGCCGTCGTCTCCCTCATCTACCTCGCCCAGTTCATCATCCCGTACGACCTCCCCGCCTTCAGCCTCTCCTCCCGACCACGCGGTACCTGCCCACCCAAGTCATGGGCGAACGGGAAGTGGGTTCCCAAGCCCCCGCCGACAAACCGCACCGACTTCAGCACCCCCTCTGACGCATTCGAGTTTCTCGGCCTCGAAGGCTGCGCGAGCACCCGTGAGATATTCTGGCATCTCGCCGCCGACAACGAGAGGTTGTGGGACAGGTTTCCTGGCGTTTCCTCCTGGAGATGGCAGCCGCCTTCGGACTGTGAGGTGCACGACCTCGCGCCAGAGCTGCTCGTCAGGGATCTCATCGAACAAGGTGGTTGGCTCCTCATTGGAGGTGAGTTCTTCTCTGCCACATCTCGCATACCGCCTCGCCCCGGTCGTTGCATATCATGATGGTCGACGGCTTCGATCTTCGTCGGCGTACATCGCTTTCACACCCCTTTCGGCCCCCTCCCCCACAAGCACAAATAAACCAATGCTACTCGCATCTACTGTGACGCACCGCATCCGTAATCTCACCAAGCGCAATTCAATAGAATTCAATGCCCCTCGATTCAATGCCCCTCGGACCCGCGACTAACTTCCGGGCTTCCAAGATTAGAATACGTAGGGCCCTCCGGGCAGACCTGGACACGATTGGTCCACTCTGAATTCTAGTCACATAACTAGTAACTTGAGATTCGGGAAGTTCGAAGGCGCCGCGCCTTGGGCAGGCTTTGCCAGCCCTCGGCCAGCGGCGCCGCCGAACTTCCCTCGACTCCCGCCCGCTCATACATACCTGGGCTCATTGCAATGGTCTTCCAGTTCCTCTCGAACAGTCCGTCATACAGGACTCGGAAATACCTTCGCCTTGTTTTCAAAACCTGTACACTTTGATCGTGTCCAGGAACATACGCTAACAATGCTCTTGCAGATTCCGTCACGGAGAACCACTTCTTCTCTCTCTCATGCCTGCTATACCCGCACGTCCGTGCTACGCCGAACTACATCGAACACCCCAACTTCGATCGCGCATGGCCGCAGCATCTCTACCTCAACCCGTCTTCTCCTCTCGTGAACAGCATTTACTTCCCCCCCGGATTCGACATCGAGAAGACGCCGCTGGTCACCTTCCGCCGCGTAGATCTCCTCATGGAACAGCCGCAGCTCGACGCGCTCTACCACTCCCTCCACCGCACGTCCAAGTACGTCTCCGCCGACCAGAGCCTCTTCAGCGACGAGGGCGTGTGGAACCTCCCGCCCGCCGAGTACGTGAAGATCCTCACGTCCCCGCTCCCCGAGGGCAACTACGCGACGCTCGTGGTCAGCACGGGCGGCCACTGGACGACGAGCCTGTTCGCGGGCCTGAAGGACCCGAAGAAGTTCAACGAGGGCATCCAGAACGTCATCGACTCCTTCCAGGAGGCCATGCACGCGTGGGCGCAGGAGGTGCAGCGCCTGCTCGACGACGCGGAGAAGGCGGAGCAGCGGGGCGAGGCGCGGGTAGACGTTAGATGACAGAGGTGCGTGTCGTTCGCTGATGTCCGTGATGGTGAGGACGACGAAGATCTGCGAGATGGAAGTCAAACCTCTGTACGCTGGGTGGGGGGGTAATCTGGACGGGTACGCTGGGTGGGCAGGTAATCCGGACGGTATACGCTTGGTGGGGGGTAATCTGGACGGTGTACACTTGGTGGGCAGGTAATCCGGACGGTATACGCTGGGTGGGGAGTGTACGCTGGGTGGGGAGGACTCTGGACAGGTACACGCTCACTTGGACGCGGGATATGGTGAGCAGGGCGGCGGCGCGGACGCAGACTCGCACTCGTAGCTACTCCGTGTACATACACTGCAATATATTTCGTCCCTCCGTCCCTTCACTCAGCTAGAGAGCGAGCGAGACCGACGCGATACGACTCGACAGTGCCCCAGCGCCTACGTGCCCATTTCGGGACGGCCATCTCAGACGCGACTCGCGCTTCTCGGCGCTCGCTCCTTGCTTCCCGCTACCACCTCCGTCGCAAGTCTGTCCCGTCGTCCTTGTCTCCGACTTGGTCCCCCCTCGCATCTGGTGCTCGAACTCGGACTCTGGCTAGTGCACGTACCTGACACGTCGCCTCTCGCCTTGGACAATGCACTGGGACTTGCGCTCTCGCTGCAGCTGCTCCGAATCCGCGCCCGCCCTGCCCCTGCTCTCGACTCTGCGCTCGTTGTCCTCGTTCCCGCCATCCGCCTCGGATCTCGCCTGCAGACGACTTCAACTTCCCGACGCCCGCCACCAGTCCGTGCCGGCGCTCCCAGACACTCCGCACCCATCACTCCCCCGGAACGACAGAAAACAAACACGCACCTGTATGCTCCCCGAGACGTCCCTGCCGTCCGCCCGCTCTGCAGCTGCTCCCTCCTCGATCTGACTCCCACCTGGACGCCTGCCGCGCCTGACGTCACGTCTCCCAGACCCGTCAATCGTCGATCTGTCGCGTCGCCTCACGTCCGTCGTCCGCCGTAAGGTACGTGGCCGGAGTCATCGTCGCCGCCGCTCTCAGTCACCGTCTCCGCCGCTCTCAGCCACCGTCAACACTGCCAGCAACATCGAGGTACGTCCATGTCGACGACCGCGGTTGCCGCGGGTCTCCCGCCGTGCTGCCTGCCTCCCGCTGCCGCCGAAGACCGCATAGGCCGCAGGCGAGCCGTTTTCCAGCGCTGACACAGATCATCAGTCTCGTCGCCGTCCCCGCAGTCAAGGTACGTACCTGGAAGCGGCTCCGTCTGCCGTCTGCCACTCTGATCGCGAGGTGCGTCCAATGAGCTTCTTGGACGTCTCCTTCTTAATTGCATCGCCGCCAGCCTTGTCCGAGGAGAGGTGGACGAAGGTAGGAGCGACCGTGGCTTGGCCACGGGAGCTCCGCAGCGTTATGTGCCCGCCGGCAGCTCACGAACACCGCAGGTGAGTCGTTCGGAAGGAGTCCCTGACACGACTCGTCAGTCTCGTCACGGCCCCCGTCTGCCCACAGCGTACATACCTGGAAGTGTCATCGGGCCGCCGTCTGACATTCTCGACGGCCCGCCGCCATCCTATGTACGTGCTGGCCCTTCACGTAAGTCGTTTCGGAAGGAGAGCCTGACACAACCTTGTCAGTCTCGCACCGGCCTCCATCCGCAACTAAGGTGCGTACCCGGTGGATGCGACGTCCATTTGTCGCTCTGCGACTCCCGGTATCACTCGGTACGTCTACGTACTCGAGAACGCGGCTTTGCTGCGCGACCGCCGCCGGATTATAGCACTCGGCCCGCCGGAACCGCCCAAGTATGCGTGCGATCGAGTTGGCACAGGCCGGACGACTGTTCGTGCCAGTGAGGGGGGCGACCGCCGAGTCCAGCGTCGTTCGGCAGCTCTTCAAGACCTCAGTAATGACGTCGTCGGCGGTCTGTCGCCCGAGCGACCTGTGCGCTCACGAACGTCCTGTACATTGCAGAAGGTGAGCCTCGTGTCGACTCAAAAGAAGGCTCTGACGTACCGGTTCAGGCCGTGCTTCCTTCCGATCACCCAGCCTTCACGATCCCATTCGTCTCTGACTCGTTGCGCCAGCGATTCTAGGAGGAAGTCAGTCCATGTCCGGGCTTGCCGTGACCGTGCACATACCTCGGAATCCGAGAACCCGATTGCGGTGTGCGCAGCGGTCGAGCAGATACGGGGCGTACGCGACGCGAAGCTCTCACCCCCAAAGAGGAACTGTCCGGCCCGCGACAGTGCGTCGCAGAGATCCCCGGACACCTCCGCCGCTCTCGAGCATGGGAGAGACGTGTCGCGTCGCCGTGATATCACGCTCCGCCGCAGCTCCGGCGCCGCCATCGGGGCTCTTGCTAATCTGCTCATACTCAGGTCAGTGACGAAGCCTCCCATCGCGGTAAGCCGACGTACATACCTCTGGCACCACGGACTCTGACTCACTGGCTGTCTTCAGCGACATCCAGCTGTTCTTCGATGCGACACGTGAAGTTGACGACGGCGGACATGCATGACGGGGCTGTGGACGCGTCCTCGACGCGTCGAGGACGCGTCCAAGTGTCGAGAGCTTCACCGGCGAGCAGCCCACGACCTCGAGAGCATGGGTTAGCATGTGCAGATGGGTCAGTGAGCGGTAGAACTCACGAAGGGCTCCACAACGCGTCGGACGGCGTGTCGTCGTGACAATCACGTCGTGTCGCGTGTCGGAGTGGAGAGGAGAGTGCGAGCAACACAGGGAATGGGGTCGGGAGATGTCATTCGATCCGGATGTCCTGAACATAGCAGGCTTGGAGGGTGGAGGGGAATGTAGTAGTATGTAGAGTGCGTGCAATGGATCTGGGGGGGGAAGACTGTCTCGAGTGTCGTGTGAAAGCTGTAGCAAACAAGGCTTGGTGCCCGGGAGGCCCGAGTTCCAGTCGCCGGAGAATCCCTGAAGTGTCTCCTTACGTACCTCAGAATTCCATGGTGACTCTGCTCGGACGCGCTCATCATCAAACTCTCCGCCACAGCGCCGCTGAACTATTGTGCTGTGGCACGAACATTCTGATCTGCTCTGGGTTGTGCACGTTCTTGTCTTGCAGCTCATACAATGTCAGAATATTATTTCCTTGGACAGTGTTTAGCTAGATACCCAATGGCGAGCACAAATCACCGGATGGCAATCTCTCAAGCCTCGGAATCGCACGGTCATAGCATGGTCACACGCAATGGCATGGAAGCTTGAAAATTTCAGACATTTCATGTGGCTACCAAAATAGCTACGCAATTGCTCGGAAGCTTCTTTGCGAGACACCTTCTGGAGCTTTTGACACAACCCAAAGAGTCCCCCAACTCATGGGCCTGAGCATATCATGGAGAATCAGTAGCAGTAGAGTGCCCGGACCAACTTATACTGACAACGGGCTCAGACGACGAGTATTGGGGCAGACAGATGTGTAGCTGTGGCGAGGGATTCACGGCCCGCACTGACAGGGAGACTGGTCGAGAATAGCTCCTGCCCGGGAACACCGAGTCCAGAGCACGCCGCCCATCAAGCGGATGGTACATCCTATTCGCATCAGCTCCCGGAGCATATTCTGGATTGAGAGATGACGTAGATACTCACATGGAGCGGTGTCGGACGTGAATATGGTTGCAAGCGAGCGGACCGGGATTCGGAGGGGTTGATGCACCGATACGTCGGGGGGTCAGCTCCCGGAGCGGCTCTGCTTTCAGGAATCACTTCTACGTCGAACGGAGATTAGTTCTCCTTTGTACCTCTTCTGTAGGGGCCCAGTGATAAACCGCACACATAGTGCGACTTGGAAATAAGTTCGAATGGAGTCTTCGGGTGCTAGTCACAGTGTGTGTAATGTCAGTAGTATGTGCTAGTGCAGACTCGTGAGCTGTGGCATTGGTGACAGCCGGAGAGTGACCTGTACGGTGCGGCAGTTTGTCAGTGAACCGGTCTGACTCAGGGAAGAGCTGGAGATGAACTGGATGGTATGTAGTAGATACACAGAAAGCAGCGCACGAAAGAGTCTGCTTACATAGTATACTAATTGTACCACATTCATATGAGCGGTGCAGTCCAACTGTAGCTCTATCATTCAACTTGGCCTACAGTACAGGGAAGTCGTGCTATTTGCACGCATATGCGCCGTGCGGAAACGGCGGATTTGAACGGATGAGCGTTGGATGAGCGTCAGAGTCAACCCGCCATCGCGAGAACGGCAGTCCAAATGCGGACAGCCACTACTCACCGCCGGGCGTTTATCTCTTGCTTCCTCCGCGATCTCTCGTTCACGACATTCGACACTGTCCACGCAGTAAGCAGGTTCCGCAGAATGCGACCAACATATCTGACCGGACAGACAGCTGGCAAGCTGAGAGCATAAAGATCTCGGCTCTCCTGTGCGTAAGTCATCTATTACGGTGTTTGTGTTCAATATTTCGAGATTGCTGATCACTACGCGATTTTACAGTGCCATGGGCTTATACTGACAGCAGTATAGCCCATAAGTAATATCTATATAAGGGAAACACTATCAGCACCTCTCCGCTGAGTTCTTCCCTGCCGAAACAGGTAGAAATGGTGGGGATTGCATTACTCGTGCAGGACCCTCTCCTCGAGCCCCTTCCGCCCCAATTTACGACGGCATCGCACCCAAAATTGCATCAGGCACCGGCAGAGCGCCCATGCCGTTACGCGATGACAGCCAAGGAACTTCTACGCTCCTCAGTGCTCGGAGCCTGCGGCGTGTCCGGCTACACGAACAGGGTCTCCCTTCCCCTCCATTGTCCCCTGTGTCGTTCGCTGGTTGGTCCCGCCCTCAGAGCCCCGTGATCACGCGTGCGAAATGCGTCCCTCACTTCCTCACGGTCGAGTCTGCTGACCGTGGGGGCTGCGCACGGGCCAGGTTCGAGGAGTACAAGTACTGCCGCGACCTTGTCAAGTCCGACCAGCACTCCCCCGACCCCAGTGTGCCCTCTCCCCTCTCCCCTCTCCCCTCTCGCCCTCCCTCTCACACCCACCCCCTACCGACTCTACTGTATCTCTACCCGCATGTAGTACTGTACTCGACTCTGCACTCCCCGCCGTCTCCTTTCCTTCGTGGACCACACCCCGAGTCCGCTGTCCCGCACCCTATCCCGCCCGTCATCACTTTCTCCGCACGTCGATCCGATTTGCATGCATAACCGGCCTCGTCCGACGCGCTCCTTGCCCACGATGTGATCGCCGACGGCCGTTCTTTGTCTCGGAGTATGCATTGGTGAGTACAGATCTGTCGGGCTCAGCGGCAGATTATGTCCTTACTACCCGATAGCTGACTTGATGTCTCCCTTTCTAGCTTCTCTCTCCGGCGTCCAGCAGGCACAGCGACGGTGTACGTACATCGATCGCTGATGTGTGTGTGCTACACGCTTACTGACATGTTATCATTCGCCAGTAGAGCGGCAGCCTGCCAGCCTGAGGACCGGTCTCGCGGCTCTGCGTCAAAGGCGCAGTCCGAGATCGACCTTGCACGATCTCAAGGTACGTCGCCTCTATCTGCGTTTACACATCTCATCGACTCTATCTGACTCAGGCTGCTATCCGCTCTAGATACCCTCCAGATTCGCCTTCACATTTGCACGGGACTCGGTGCTCGTGAGCCTGACCGGAGCAGCCTGCAACTTGGTACTTCCGCACGCCGGTTCGATCCCGATCAGTTCTCGCGAGTCTGACTAGACTTTTCTTCCCGAACAGCTGCCCACAGCTCTTTATCAAGACACCCGAGGCACAGACTTACGGGAGTGCGCGCAGGTGAGCCAGCACCAAGCTCGCCGTATCGGATCTCGACCTTGCGGGGCTGATTCTGACATGTACGTTTGCAGCGGAACACCGCGACCGATCGATAGCATGGACAGGTGCGTAGCACGGCTTACGGCTCGTCTCTGCGCGCGCGGTGCGCTGACCTCCTTCGCTTCCTTTCAGGCGCAACACTCGATCTCACACTCGAGATGTGTCGCGACCGGAGCACTCGCGAAGGTGCGTCCCTGCCGTGCCATGCGCTTGATCGCCTCCCCGGACGCTGACGAACCACTTGCTCAGGTCCCCGTGTACAGTCCCGAACGCGAGCGCATGGGAAATGCGCGCCGCCATCGTGGACGGTCCCCCTCCGCCCTGCAGTCTCCGCAGGACGTGTCCATCTCCGACGCGTGTCCATCTCCGACGGCTGCCGGCGCAGACCAACTGTCGGCGCACTGGAGGTCCCCGCTCGCGGCGCTACAGGTCTCCGAGTGCGCACCTCCCGCCCCGATGCACAAGGCCGGTACGTACCCCTTACCGAATGCGTCGCATCCCAGCTAACACTAGATACTTATGTGCGGCACCAGTCTCCCGTCGAGGGAGACCCTCGCTCACATCTCCGGGTCGATCCGGCGGGACACGTCCGCCAGTTCTCCTGCCGAGCCCGCACGCATGGCAACACCCGTCTCGGACGGCACTCGGCGTGCGCCCCGAGTCGCGCGACGACGCCGCATTAACTAGATACGTATATTGTTCCCGGGCCTGTGTTCTTACATCCTGTACGTACCGTACCCTGCCGCCACGCCCACCCGCCGCCGGGCAGCTCCCCGCCAGCTCAGGCTCCGCCCGAAGAGTAGACACATACGCTCTCCCCAGCCCGCAGCCCGTCTCTCTCTCGCCACTCGCACGCACGGCCGGCACGCGGGAGCGTGCCGCTGCGAGACGGGGAGACGGGGAGACGACTCGGAGGAGACCGCTGTCGGCCCCATGGCCGTCGGGATTCGGGACGCAGGAGCCCGCCGGCGTGCGCACGGCTTGCTACGTGCTAGTCAACGTCCCGACCCGCAAAGGGGATCTCTCCGAGCGTTCGCGGGCGCGCAGCGGCGAGCCTCCGTCTACGGCCGGATCCCGACCCACGACACGGGTCCCGCACACGGCGGCGGCGCGCCCTCGACGCGAGACGCGAGACGGCTGGCGGGGGTCGGGGGTCGGGGACGGCGCGGCGCGGCGCACGTGTCCGGGCGTGCTGCGGGCCGCAAGTCATGTACTGCGTGCAGCGTGAGTAGCAGACGGAATAGAGTGATTTTGGGGGGGGGTGCGCACCTTTTCGCCGCGTGCGCGACGGCTCCGCGTCCAGGCTCCGCGGGGACGGCCGCCCCATGCACGAAGAGCGTGCGTACGATGTGTGAGTGGGTTCCAGGGGCGCGGCGAGGCGTGGTTCGTGAGTTCGTGAGTCCAGCCTTGGCGCTGATCTGCCCACCCGCGCGAACGTCGTGTTCCGCGTCCGCCACGGCCCGGACGCGCTCGGAGTCGTGTGTACAGTGCTCGTGTGGAGTGTCTGTGTCGGGAATGGGCGCACCCCGCGGGAGGAACCGGCTGTATCGTGAGTTGGCTTCGACCGGGTTCGGAGGTGCGCATGGGGCCGATTTTCAAAAGTCGTTGTCCGGACTTGCGAACGCATCGGATGAAGCCTACATAGTCAGCGTACACTTGCTGTGTAGTTTGCGCGCCGCGGCGTGTTGTAGTTCAGACGGGAGAGGGTGCTCACCTTGAGTGCACTTGAAATCGCTGTGAAAGCGATTTCTGCGACCTCGTCGGATCGGGGCAAGAGTGGACGCGTTCGACGCGGAACGTGCAGCGCATTCTGTGACACTGTGTTAGCACGCGAACGGATGAGAGACGAATGAGACATTCCGGAGTTTCTGACGTACCGCGCAGAGATCCGGGGGTGGGCGCAAAGAGCGGCGGCGGGGAACGTCGCCACGCATCGTCCGAGAGTCGTTCAGGGTGTTATTGAGTGGAGCATGGCTGTTCCGGCCGGATGGGAGAGAGGGGGTGGTGGAAGAGTCGGACGGGAGGGGACGGGATCCACGATTTTGAGTCGAAATCGAAAGTCGTCGGATCGTCGCGCAAACTGGGGGGCTGTCGGAGACTGTTCGCGACAGGCGTTTCGTCACGGTTTGCCTGTGGAGGAAGAGCGGGAGCGAGGGTAGGGCGAGATTTTGTCGGCGGCCGGACAATGTTCGGGCGGTGGGTGAACGCACTGTCTATGTGTCGCGGCGAGACGGATATTTCCGGGTTCGGGCAGACGGTGGCTATCGAGTGCAGCTGGACTCGCGCTGATCCGTTGCGGGACGGGAGAGATATGTGGAAAGGAGTGCGGCGGGGATGGTCGGCGCAGTGTCTGCCGTAGGTGAAGAGCGCGGCAATGCGCGGCGAGAAAGCGCATATGTCCCGATTCTGGCGGCCGGTAGCTATTGAGCGCAGCTGGATTCGAGTTGGGAGACGGGCGAGATATGGACAGGGGGACAGAGACGGTCGACGGGGCCGAGGGCGAACGCCGCGTCGATATGCGGCAGAGTGGCGGATATGTCCATGTTCGGGCTGTCGGTAGCTATCGCATGCAGCTGTATTCGCGCCGATCGGTGGGGAGACGGGCGAGATATGTGGGGATGTCTGCCAAGGGGACGGAGATGTGGCGTGTGCGGCGCAGGTCAGACGGACACAAGAGTCGGATTCTGAGTGTGGATGAGTATGAGGGAGCGGAAGAGTGTGCAGAAGCACTGAAGCACTCAGTACTCAAGTACTCACCGGGGAGGGAGATGAGAGACGAGAGGGTGGCGTAAATGCCAAGGGACGCTGCATGGAGAGCGAGCGCGCGCAGCGCATATGCAATGCGGGGGTAAGTACGACAAATTTAGTATGCATTTGAAGAAAGCGTACGTCCTAATCAAGAGAACACTCCGCAGCCACTTGGTTCATGTACTCAGCGTCCACCAAGCCAGTCCGAAGACGACCGGACGACGAGCTGCGACGAGATCCGGTCAACGAAGGCTGCAGTGGAGCGAGTGACGTCACGCGAAATGAGGGGTGTCCCTAACAGGAGTCGCTTGCAGCCGCTTCCCTCCCACATTAATCATGACAATATGTCCATCTGTTATTCCAGCCGCAGCTCTTAAGTATTCTCCTTATACTCCTTTCCTCCTCCCACCACGACGTGACCCCCGACCCTCCTTCCGACCCCGTCCACTACGGCGACCAGTCGACGATAGCCATGGTCGCCTTCTGGAAGTCTGACGGCGTCCAGTACCGCCCTCTCCTTTCAGCTCCCCGCTCTCTCTCCGCAAAATTCTTCGTCCTCGTCGCCGTCGTCTCCCTCATCTACCTCGCCCAGTTCATCATCCCCTACGACCTCCCCGCCTTCAGCCTCTCCTCCCGACCACGCGGTACCTGCCCACCCAAGTCATGGGCGAACGGGAAGTGGGTTCCCAAGCCCCCGCCGACAAACCGCACCGACTTCAGCACCCCCTCTGACGCATTCGAGTTCCTCGGTCTCGAAGGCTGCGCGAGCACCCGCGAGATATTCTGGCATCTCGCCGCCGACAACGAGAGGTTGTGGGACAGGTTTCCTGGCGTTTCCTCGTGGAGATGGCAGCCGCCTTCGGACTGTGAGGTGCACGACCTCGCGCCAGAGCTGCTTGTCAGGGATCTCATCGAACAAGGTGGTTGGCTCCTCATTGGAGGTGAGTTCTTCTCTGCCAGATCTCGCATACCGCCTCGCCCCGGTCGTTGCATATCATGATGGTCGACGGCTTCGATCTTCGTCGGCGTACATCGCTTTCACACCCCTTTCGGCCCCCTCCCCCACAAGCACAAATAAACCAATGCTACTCGCATCTACTGTGACGCACCGCATCCGTAATCTCACCAAGCGCAATTCAATAGAATTCAATGCCCCTCGGACCCGCGACTAACTTCCGGGCTTCCGAGATTAGAATACGTAGGGCCCTCCGGGCAGACCTGGACACGATTGGTCCACTCTGAATTCTAGTCACATAACTAGTAACTTGAGATTCGGGAAGTTCGAAGGCGCCGCGCCTTGGGCAGGCTTTGCCAGCCCTCGGCCAGCGGCGCCGCCGAACTTCCCTCGACTCCCGCCCGCTCCTACATACCTGGGCTCATTGCAATGGTCTTCCAGTTCCTCTCGAACAGTCCGTCATACAGGACTCGGAAATACCTTCGCCTTGTTTTCAAAACCTGTACACTTTGATCGTGTCCAGGAACATACGCTAACAATGCTCTTGCAGATTCCGTCACGGAGAACCACTTCTTCTCTCTCTCATGCCTGCTATACCCGCACGTCCGTGCTACGCCGAACTACATCGAACACCCCAACTTCGATCGCGCATGGCCGCAGCATCTCTACCTCAACCCGTCTTCTCCTCTCGTGAACAGCATTTACTTCCCCCCCGGATTCGACATCGAGAAGACGCCGCTGGTCACCTTCCGCCGCGTAGATCTCCTCATGGAACAGCCGCAGCTCGACGCGCTCTACCACTCCCTCCACCGCAAGTCCAAGTACGTCTCCGCCGACCAGAGCCTCTTCAGCGACGAGGGCGTGTGGAACCTCCCGCCCGCGGAGTACGTGAAGATCCTCACGTCCCCGCTCCCCGAGGGCAACTACGCGACGCTCGTGGTCAGCACGGGCGGCCACTGGACGACGAGCCTCTTTGCGGGCCTGAAGGACCCGAAGAAGTTCAACGAGGGCATCCAGAACGTCATCGACTTCTTCCAGGAGGCCATGCACGCGTGGGCGCAGGAGGTGCAGCGCCTGCTCGACGACGCGGAGAAGGCGGAGCAGCGGGGCGAGGCGCGGGTAGACGTTAGATGACAGAGGTGCGTGTCGTTCGCTGATGTCCGTGATGGTGAGGACGACGAAGATCTGCGAGATGGAAGTCAAACCTCTGTACGCTGGGTGGGGGGGTAATCTGGACGGGTACGCTTGGTGGGCAGGTAATCCGGACGGTATACGCTTGGTGGGGGGGTAATCTGGACGGTATATGCTGGCTGGGGAGGAATCCGGACGGTATACGCTGGGTGGGGAGTGTACGCTGGGTGGGGAGGAATCTGGACGGTATACGCTCACTTGGACGCGGGATATGGTGGGCAGGGCGGCGGCGCGGACGCAGACTCGCACTCGTAGCTACTCCGTGTACATACACTGCAATATATTTCGTCCCTCCGTCCCTTCACTCAGCTAGAGAGCGAGCGAGACCGACGCGATACGACTCGACAGTGCCCCAGCGCCTACGTGCCCATTTCGGGACGGCCATCTCAGACGCGACTCGCGCTTCTCGGCGCTCGCTCCTTGCTTCCCGCCACCACCTCCGTCGCAAGTCCGTCCCGTCGTCCTTGTCTCCGACTTGGTCCCCCCTCCCATCTGGTGCTCGAACTCGGACTCTGGCTGGTGCACGTACCTGACACGTCGCCTCTCGCCTTGGACAATGCACTGGGACTTGCGCTCTCGCTGCAGCTGCTCGCGACTCTGCGCTCTCCCTGCAGCTGCTCCGAATCTGCGCCCGCCCTGCCCCTGCTCTCGACTCTGCGATCGTTGTCCTCGTTCCCGCCATCAAGTTCCCGACGCCCGCCACCAGTCCGTGCCAGCGTTCCCAGACACTCCGCACCCACCACTCCCCCGGAACGACAGAAAACACGCACCTGTATGCTCCCCGAGACGTCCCTGCCGTCCGCCCGCTCTCCAGCTGCTCCCTCCTCGATCTGACTCCCACCCGGACGCCTGCCGCGCCTGACGTCACGTCTCCCAGACCCGTCAATTTTCGATCTGTCGCGTCGCCTCACGTCCGTCGTCCACCGTAAGGTACGTGGCCGGAGTCATCGTCGCCGCCGCTCTCAGTCACCGTCTCCGCCGCTCTCAGCCACTGTCAACACTGCCAGCAACATCGAGGTACTTCCATGTCGACGACCGCGGTTGCCGCGGGTCTCCCGCCGCGCTGCCTGCCTCCCGCTGTCGCCAAAGACCGCACAGGCCGCAGGCGAGCCGACTTCTAGCGCTGACACAGATCATCAGTCTCGTCGCCGTCCCCGCAGTCAAGGTACGTACCTGGAAGCGGTACCGTCCGCCGTCTGCCACTCTGATCGCGAGGTGCGTCCAATGAGCTTCTTGGACGTCTCCTTCTTAATTGCATCGCCGCCAGACTTGTCCGAGGAGAGGTGGACGAAGGTAGGAGCGACCGTGGCTTGGCCACGGGAGCTCCGCAGCGTTATGTGCCCGCCGGCAGCTCACGAACGCCGCAGGTGAGTCGTTCGGAAGGAGTCCCTGACACGACTCGTCAGTCTCGTCACGGCCCCCGTCTGCCCACAGCGTACATACCTTGAAGCGTCATCGGGCCGCCGTCTGACATTCTCGACGGCCCGCCGCCATCCTATGTACGTGCTGGCCCTTCACGTAAGTCGTTTCGGAAGGAGAGCCTGACATAACCTTGTCAGTCTCGCGCCGGCCTCCATCCGCAACTAAGGTGCGTACCCGTTGGATGCGACGTCGATTTGTCGCTCTGCGACTCCCGGTATCGCTCGGTACGTCTACGTACTCGAGAACGCGGCGACCGCCGCCGGATTATAGCACTCGGCCCGCCAGAACCGCCTGGCAAGTATGCGTGCGATCGAGTTGGCACAGGCCGGACCACTGTTCGTGCCAGTGAGGGGGGCGACCGCCGAGTCCAGCGTCGCTCGGCAGCTCTTCAAGACCTCAGCGATGACGTCGTCGGCGGTCTGTCGCCCGAGCGACCCGTGCGCTCACGAACGTTCTGTATGTTGCAGAAGGTGAGCTCGTGTCAACACGAAAGAAGGCTCTGACGTACAGATCCCGGCCGTGCTGCCCTCCGATCACCCAGCCTTGGTGATCCTCTTCGTTGCCGGTCTGTCGCGTTAGCGATGCTAGGAGAAAGTCAGTCGATGTTGGGGCTCGCCATGACCCTGCACATACCTCGAAATCCGAGAACCTGATTGCGGTGTGCGCAGTGGTTCAGCAGATACGGTGTGCACGCGACTCCCGAAGCTCTCGCCCCCAAACAGGAACTGTCCGGCCCGCGACAGTGCATCACAGAGATCCCCGGACACCTCCGCCGCTCTCGAGCATGGGAGAGACGCGTCGCGTCGCCGTGATATCACACGCCGCCGCAGCTCCGGCGCCGCCATCGGGGCTCTTGCTAATCTGCTCATACTCAGGTCAGTGACGAAGCCTCCCATCGCGGTAAGCCGACGTACATACCTCTGGCACTACGGACTCTGACTCACTGGCTGTCTTCAGCGACATCCAGCCGTTCTTCGACGCGACACGTGAAGTTGACGACGGCGGACATGCATGACGGGGCTGTGGACCCGTCCTCGACGCGTCGAGGACGGGTCCAAGTGTCGAGAGCTTCACCGGCGAGCAGCCCACGACCTCGAGAGCATGGGTTAGCATGTGCAGATGGGTCAGTGAGCGGTAGAACTCACGAGGGGCTCCACAACGCGTCGGACGGCGTGTCGTCGTGACAATCACGTTGTGTCGCGTGTCGGAGTGGAGAGGAGAGTGCGAGCAACACAGGGAATGGGGTTGGGAGATGTCATTCGATCCGGATGTCCTGAACATAGTAGACTCGGAGAGTGGAGGGGAATGTAGTAGTATGTAGAGTGCGTGCAATGGATCTGGGGGGGAAAGACTGTCTCGAGTGTCGTGTGAAAGCTGTAGCAAACTAGGCTTGGTGCCCGGGAGGCCCGAGTTCCAGTCGCCGGAGAATCCCTGAACTGACTCCTTACGTATCTCAGAATTCCATGGTGACTCTGCTCGGACGCGCTCATCATCAAACTCTCCGCCACAGCCCCGCTGAACTATTGTGCTGCGGCACGAACATTCTGATCTGCTCTGGGTTGTGCACGTTCTTGTCTTGCAGCTCATACAATGTCAGAATATTATTTCCTTGGACAGTGTTTGGCTAGATACCCAATGGTGAGCACAAATCGCCGGATGGCAATCTCTCAAGCCTCGGAATCGCACGGTCATAGCATGGTCACACGCAATGGCATGGAAGCTTGAAAACTTCAGACATTTCATGTGGCTACCAAAATAGCTACGCAATTGTTCGGAAGCTTCTTTGCGAGACACCTTCTGGAGCTTTTGACACAACCCAAAGAGTCCCCCAACTCATGAGCCTGAGGATATCATGAGGAATCAGTAGCAGTAGAGTGCCCGGACCAAATTATACTGACAACGGGCTCAGACAATGAGTGTCGGGGCAGACAGATGTGTAGCTGTGGCGAGGGATTCACGGCCCGCACTGACAGGGAGACTGGTCGAGAATAGCTCCTGCCCGGGAACACCGAGTCCAGAGCACGCCGCCCATCAAGCGGATGGTACATCCTATTCGCATCAGCTCCTGGAGCATATTCTGGATTGAGAGATGACGTAGATACTCACATGGAGCGGCGTCGGACGTGAATATGGTTGCAAGCGAGCGGAGGATTCCGCGGGGTTGATGCAGCAGCACCGGTATGTCGGGGGTCAGCTCCCGGAGCGGCTCTGCTTTCAGGAATCACTTCCACATCGAATGGAGATTAGTTCTCGTCTGTACCTCTTCTGTAGGAGTCCGGTGATAAACCGCACACATAGTGCGACTTGGAAATAAGCTCGAATAGAGTCCTCGGGTGCTAGTCACAGTGTGTGTAATGTCAGTAGTATGTGCTAGTGCAGACTCGTGAGCTGTGGCATTGGTGACAGCCGGAGAGTGACCTGTACGGTGCGGCAGTTTTTCAGTGAACCGGTCTGACTCAGGGAAGAGCTGGAGATGAACTGGATGGTATGTAGTAGATACACAGAAAGCAGCGCACGAAAGACTCGTCTGCTTACATAGTATACTAATTGTACCACATTCATATGAGTGGTGCAGTCCAACTGTAGCTCTATCATTCAACTTGGCCCACAGTACAGGGAAGTCGTGCTATTTGCACGCATATGCGCCGAGCGGAAACAGCGGAATTGAACGGATGAGCGTTGGATGAGCGTTAGAGTCAACCCGCCATCGCGAGAACGGCAGTCCAAATGCGGACAGCCACTACTCACCGCCGGGCGTTTATCTCTTGCTTCCTCCGCGATCTCTCGTTCACGACATTCGACACTGTCCACGCAGTAAGCAGGTTCCACAGAATGCGACCAACATATCTGACCAGACAGACAGCTGGCAAGTTGAGAGCATAAAGATCTCGGCTCTCCTGTGCGTAAGTCATCTATTACGGTGTTTGCGTTCAATATTTCGAGATTGCTGATAACTACGCGATTTTACAGTGCCATGGGCTTATACCGACAGCGGTACGGCCCAGCAGTAATTTCCATACATGGGAAACACTATCAGCACCTCTCCGCTGAGTCCTTCCCTGCCGAAACAGGTAGAAATGGTGGGGATTGCATTACTCGTGCAGGACCCTCTCCTCGAGCCCCTTCCGCCCCAATTTACGACGGCATCGCACCCAAAATTGCATCAGGCACCGGCAGAGCGCCCATGCCGTTACGCGATGACAGCCAAGGAACTTCTACGCTCCTCAGTGCTCGGAGCCTGCGGCGTGTCCGGCTACACGAACAGGGTCTCCCTTCCCCTCTATTGTCCCCCGTGTCGTTCGCTGGTTGGTCCCGCCCTCAGAGCCCCGTGATCACACGTGCGAAATGCGTCCCTCACTTCCTCACGGTCGAGTCTGCTGACCGTGGGGGCTGCGCACGGGCCAGGTTCGAGGAGTACAAGTACTGCCGCGACCTCGTCAAGTCCGACCAGCACTCCCCCGACCCCAGTGCGCCCTCTCCCCTCTCCCCTCTCCCCTCTCTCCTCCTCCCTCTCGCCCTCCCTCTCACACCCACCCCCTACCGACTCTACTGTATCTCTACCCGCATGTAGTACTGTACTCGACTCTGCACTCCCCGCCGTCTCCTTTCCTTCGTGGACCACACCCCGAGTCCGCTGTCCCGCACCCTATCCCGCCCGTCGTCACTTTCTCCGCACGTCGATCCGATTTGCATGCATAACCGGTCTCGTCCGACGCGCTCCTTGCCCACGATGTGATCGCCGACGGCCGTTCTTTGTCTCGGAGTATGCATTGGTGAGTACAGATCTGTCGGGCTCAGCGGCAGATTATGTCCTTACTACCCGATAGCTGACTTGATGTCTCCCTTTCTAGCTTCTCTCTCCGGCGTCCAGCAGGCACAGCGACGGTGTACGTACATCGTTTGCTGATGTGTGTGTGCTACACGCTTACTGACATGTTATCATTGGCCAGCAGAGCGGCAGCCTGCCAGGACCGGTCTCGCGGCTCTGCGTCAAAGGCGCAGTCCGAGATCGACCTTGCACGATCTCAAGGTACGTCGCCTCTATCTGCGTATACACATCTCATCGACTCTATCTGACTCAGGCTGCTATCTGCTCTAGATACCCGCCAGATTCGCTTCGCATTCGCATGGGACTCGGTGCTCGCGAGCCTGACTCAAGCAGCCTGCAACTTGGTACGTCCGCACGCCGGTTCGATCCCGATCAGTTCTCGCGAGTCTGACTAGACTTTTCTTCCCGAACAGCTGCCCGCGGCTCTCTATCAAGACACCCGAGGCACAGATTTACGGGAGTGCGCGCAGGTGAGCCAGCACGAAGCTCGCCGTATCGGATCTCGACCTCGTGGGGCTGATTCTGACATGTACGTTTGCAGCGGAACACCGCGACCGATCGATAGCATGGACAGGTGCGTAGCACGGCTTACGGTTCGTCTCTGCGCGCGCCGTGCGCTGACCTCCATCGCTTCCTTTCAGGCGCAACACTCGATCTCACACTCGAGATGTGTCGCGACCGGAGCACTCGCGAAGGTGCGTCCCTGCCGTGCCATGCGCTTGATCGCCTCCCCGGACGCTGACGAACCACTTGCTCAGGTCCCCGTGTACAGTCCCGAACGCGAGCGCATGGGAAATGCGCGCCGCCATCGTGGACGGTCCCCCTCCGCCCTGCAGTCTCCGCAGGACGTGTCCATCTCCGACGGCTGCCGGCGTAGACCAACTGTCGGCGCGCTGGAGGTCCCCGCTCGCGGCGCTACAGGTTTCCGAGTGCGCACCTCCCGCCCCGATGCACAAGGCCGGTACGTACCCCTTACCGAATGCGTCGCATCCCAGCTAACGAGCGATTCAACATCTAGATACTTATGTGCGGCGCCAGTCTCCCGTCGAGGGAGACTCTCGCTCACATCTCCGAGTCGATCCCGGCACGGCACCGTCGTCCGCCCGTTCTCCTGTCGAACTCGCACGCGCACAGTCGTCTCGGACGGCACTCGGCGACGGGCGTGCGCCCCGAGTCGCGCGACGATGTCCCATTGAGTAAATACGTATATTGTTCCCGTACCTGTGTCCTTACATCCTGTACGTACCATACTCCGCCGCCGTCCCCGGGCCCGCCGCCGACTAGCTCCCCGCCGGCTCCGCACGTAGAGTAGACACCTACGCCCCCCCAGCCCGTCTGTCTCTCTCGCCACTCGCACGGGCGGCCGGCGCGGCTGCGAGACGAGGAGACCGCCGTGCGGCGTGGGCCCTGCGACCGTCGGGATTCGGGAGCCCGCCGGCGGACGGCGACGCGTGCCCGCGGCCTGCTACGTGCCCGCTGACTCCCCGACGCGCAGCGACTGTGCACTCGCGGCGGCGGCGGCCCCCGTGTGCGGTCGGATTCGGGAGCCCGCTGGCGGACGGCGACGCGTGCGCCCGCCCGCTGACGTCCCGACCCACAAAGGGGATCTCTCCGAGCGTTCGCGGGCGCGCAGCGGCGAGCCTCCGTGTACGGCCGGATCCCGACCTACGACACGGATCCCGCACACGGCGGCGGCGCGCCCGAGACGCGAGACGCGAGACGCGAGACGGCTGGCGGGGGTCGGGGGTCGGGGACGGCGCGGCGCGGCGCACGTGTCCGGACGTGCTGCGGGCTGCAAGTCGTGTACTGCGTGCAGCGTGAGTAGCAGACGGAATAGAGTGTTTTTGGGGGGGTGTGCGCACCTTTTCGCCGCGTACGCGACGGCTCCGCGTCCAGGCTCCGCGGGGACGGCCGCCCCGTGCACGCAGAGCGTGCGTGCGATGTGTGAGTGGGTTCCAGGGGCGCGGCGAGGCGTGGTTCGTGAGTTCGTGAGTCCGGCCTTGGCGCTGTGCTGCCCGCCCGCGCGAACGTCGTGTTCCGCGTCCGCCACGGCCCGGACGGGCTCGGAGTCGTGTGTACAGTGCTCGTGTGGAGTGTCTGTGGCGGGGATGGGCGCACCCCGCGGGAGGAACCGGCTGTATCGTGAGTTGGCTTCGACCGGGTTCGGAGGTGCGCATGGGGCCGATTTTCAAAAGTCGTTGTCCGGACTTGCGAACGCATCGGATGAAGCCTACATAGTCAGCGTACACTTGCTGTGTAGTTTGCGCGCCGCGGCGTGTTGTAGTTCAGACGGGAGAGGGTGCTCACCTTGAGTGCACTTGAAATCGCTGTGAAAGCGATTTCTGCGACCTCGTCGGATCGGGGCAAGAGTGGACGCGTTCGACGCGGAACGTGCAGCGCATTCTGTGACACTGTGTTAGCACGCGAACGGATGAGAGACGAATGAGACATTCCGGAGTTTCTGACGTACCGCGCAGAGATCCGGGGGTGGGCGCAAAGAGCGGCGGCGGGGAACGTCGCCACGCATCGTCCGAGAGTCGTTCAGGGTGTTATTGAGTGGAGCATGGCTGTTCCGGCCGGATGGGAGAGAGGGGGTGGTGGAAGAGTCGGACGGGAGGGGACGGGATCCACGATTTTGAGTCGAAATCGAAAGTCGTCGGATCGTCGCGCAAACTGGGGGGCTGTCGGAGACTGTTCGCGACAGGCGTTTCGTCACGGTTTGCCTGTGGAGGAAGAGCGGGAGCGAGGGTAGGGCGAGATTTTGTCGGCGGCCGGACAATGTTCGGGCGGTGGGTGAACGCACTGTCTATGTGTCGCGGCGAGACGGATATTTCCGGGTTCGGGCAGACGGTGGCTATCGAGTGCAGCTGGACTCGCGCTGATCCGTTGCGGGACGGGAGAGATATGTGGAAAGGAGTGCGGCGGGGATGGTCGGCGCAGTGTCTGCCGTAGGTGAAGAGCGCGGCAATGCGCGGCGAGAAAGCGCATATGTCCCGATTCTGGCGGCCGGTAGCTATTGAGCGCAGCTGGATTCGAGTTGGGAGACGGGCGAGATATGGACAGGGGGACAGAGACGGTCGACGGGGCCGAGGGCGAACGCCGCGTCGATATGCGGCAGAGTGGCGGATATGTCCATGTTCGGGCTGTCGGTAGCTATCGCATGCAGCTGTATTCGCGCCGATCGGTGGGGAGACGGGCGAGATATGTGGGGATGTCTGCCAAGGGGACGGAGATGTGGCGTGTGCGGCGCAGGTCAGACGGACACAAGAGTCGGATTCTGAGTGTGGATGAGTATGAGGGAGCGGAAGAGTGTGCAGAAGCACTGAAGCACTCAGTACTCAAGTACTCACCGGGGAGGGAGATGAGAGACGAGAGGGTGGCGTAAATGCCAAGGGACGCTGCATGGAGAGCGAGCGCGCGCAGCGCATATGCAATGCGGGGGTAAGTACGACAAATTTAGTATGCATTTGAAGAAAGCGTACGTCCTAATCAAGAGAACACTCCGCAGCCACTTGGTTCATGTACTCAGCGTCCACCAAGCCAGTCCGAAGACGACCGGACGACGAGCTGCGACGAGATCCGGTCAACGAAGGCTGCAGTGGAGCGAGTGACGTCACGCGAAATGAGGGGTGTCCCTAACAGGAGTCGCTTGCAGCCGCTTCCCTCCCACATTAATCATGACAATATGTCCATCTGTTATTCCAGCCGCAGCTCTTAAGTATTCTCCTTATACTCCTTTCCTCCTCCCACCACGACGTGACCCCCGACCCTCCTTCCGACCCCGTCCACTACGGCGACCAGTCGACGATAGCCATGGTCGCCTTCTGGAAGTCTGACGGCGTCCAGTACCGCCCTCTCCTTTCAGCTCCCCGCTCTCTCTCCGCAAAATTCTTCGTCCTCGTCGCCGTCGTCTCCCTCATCTACCTCGCCCAGTTCATCATCCCCTACGACCTCCCCGCCTTCAGCCTCTCCTCCCGACCACGCGGTACCTGCCCACCCAAGTCATGGGCGAACGGGAAGTGGGTTCCCAAGCCCCCGCCGACAAACCGCACCGACTTCAGCACCCCCTCTGACGCATTCGAGTTCCTCGGTCTCGAAGGCTGCGCGAGCACCCGCGAGATATTCTGGCATCTCGCCGCCGACAACGAGAGGTTGTGGGACAGGTTTCCTGGCGTTTCCTCGTGGAGATGGCAGCCGCCTTCGGACTGTGAGGTGCACGACCTCGCGCCAGAGCTGCTTGTCAGGGATCTCATCGAACAAGGTGGTTGGCTCCTCATTGGAGGTGAGTTCTTCTCTGCCAGATCTCGCATACCGCCTCGCCCCGGTCGTTGCATATCATGATGGTCGACGGCTTCGATCTTCGTCGGCGTACATCGCTTTCACACCCCTTTCGGCCCCCTCCCCCACAAGCACAAATAAACCAATGCTACTCGCATCTACTGTGACGCACCGCATCCGTAATCTCACCAAGCGCAATTCAATAGAATTCAATGCCCCTCGGACCCGCGACTAACTTCCGGGCTTCCGAGATTAGAATACGTAGGGCCCTCCGGGCAGACCTGGACACGATTGGTCCACTCTGAATTCTAGTCACATAACTAGTAACTTGAGATTCGGGAAGTTCGAAGGCGCCGCGCCTTGGGCAGGCTTTGCCAGCCCTCGGCCAGCGGCGCCGCCGAACTTCCCTCGACTCCCGCCCGCTCCTACATACCTGGGCTCATTGCAATGGTCTTCCAGTTCCTCTCGAACAGTCCGTCATACAGGACTCGGAAATACCTTCGCCTTGTTTTCAAAACCTGTACACTTTGATCGTGTCCAGGAACATACGCTAACAATGCTCTTGCAGATTCCGTCACGGAGAACCACTTCTTCTCTCTCTCATGCCTGCTATACCCGCACGTCCGTGCTACGCCGAACTACATCGAACACCCCAACTTCGATCGCGCATGGCCGCAGCATCTCTACCTCAACCCGTCTTCTCCTCTCGTGAACAGCATTTACTTCCCCCCCGGATTCGACATCGAGAAGACGCCGCTGGTCACCTTCCGCCGCGTAGATCTCCTCATGGAACAGCCGCAGCTCGACGCGCTCTACCACTCCCTCCACCGCAAGTCCAAGTACGTCTCCGCCGACCAGAGCCTCTTCAGCGACGAGGGCGTGTGGAACCTCCCGCCCGCGGAGTACGTGAAGATCCTCACGTCCCCGCTCCCCGAGGGCAACTACGCGACGCTCGTGGTCAGCACGGGCGGCCACTGGACGACGAGCCTCTTTGCGGGCCTCAAGGACCCGAAGAAGTTCAACGAGGGCATCCAGAACGTCATTGACTTCTTCCAGGAGGCCATGCACGCGTGGGCGCAGGAGGTGCAGCGCCTGCTCGACGACGCGGAGAAGGCGGAGCAGCGCAGGCAGGTAGAGGGCGAGACGCGGCGCCAGCGCGCGCCGCGGCAGGTGCTCGCGCGAGCGTACCTCCCCGGGCACGAGGACTGCCACAACTTCAGGGAGCCCGCGACGAAGTACACGCCCGGGCCGAACGGGTGGTACAACTGGAACCAGATCGGGGACTTCAACCGCGCGTTCGAGGTGCGTCTCTTCTATCTACCTCCCCTCGCGTCATTCTGGATCCCGTAGCGCGGGCTGACATTGTGATGTTCGTGTGGCGGCAGGGCGTGCTGTCCTCGCGCAGGTACCCCGACATCCACTTCCTGCCGATCGACCGGCCCGCGCTGCTGCGCCCGGACGCGCACTCGGCTGGAGACTGCTTGCACATCATGACCGGCGCGGGCGTGCTCGAAGGCTGGACGCACTACATCTGGCACTACGTCACCGTCGAGCTGCCTGGCCGGGTGCGGTGAAAGCGCACGAGTGCAAGGGCCCTGGAGAGACAGGGACGCGGACTTGGGGGATTGGGGGAGGCGCGGGCAGGCGTGCTCACTACTTGGGCGTTGGTGAAGTCGTCTGCGTCAGTGATTTGCTACATGCGCATGCTATATCTACCGACACACTACTTACAGGGATCGTCATTACGGACAACTAATAGTACTCGAGCTCTGCGGCATCGAGAGGATGTCGCAGCTTGTGAATGGGCTCTGGTTCGCAGATCTGGACCTTGCGGATCTTGCTACCCCCGAACTAGCGAACTTCTAGTATCACTCATAGTCGATGGGCGTACGTTCTTGTGTACCTAGCACGTACTCAGCCTTCTGTGGCAGGCAGCACGTACGTATGTACGCAAGAGTACGGTGCTTGAGGGTGCTTGTGACGTAACTTCCGTGACCTGGTGTGACTCAGTAAGTTCAGGCGGAGACATCTCGAAGCTCTCTTCTCCAGCTGCCATCACCCTCGAGCTCTCGTCAGACCGCAAAAGTCTCCGAAGACCACGCAGATCTGGACTGAGAGATCACGAGAGAGTCGTGCAGTCGCTGGCACGGGAGCTAGCTCATCCAGCTTCGGCCACAGCCTTTGGCCCGGGAATTGCTTTGGAATCTGACGTAGTCGATGTTCAATCCAGAAAGTTGTGACTTCGACGCGTGGCGCGTTGAGAAATCTTGGAGGACACGTCGTACACATGACCGCAAATACCGGGCCTCAGGCAGCGGCTGCAACCTGGCTGCAACACCCAAAACTATAGCTAAGATGGTAGGGTGGCACTTGGAGACGCCGAAATTGATTCTCTCCACCTCCTCCTTCTCCTCCTCCCAGAACTATCCTAAGGCGTTCTCCAGGCGCTCTCTCTTCTTCTTGTTTCCCTCCCAAGTGACGAGCACACGAGCTTTGAACATAACGTATCTCCGCCCAGGGTTTGATCGGTGATCATTACTAGTAGGTATTACCACAGTGTACTACTATGCCACAGATTCAACAACAACTACTCCTGTCGAAGCTTTCCCCTTGGATGCATTGTGAGTGACAAGTGACAGTACTCCGAGTCGTGGTTGTAGCTTACAATACCGGCCACGGCCCCTCAGGCCTCAGGCCTCGCTAGCTACACATGATTCACGTTACTGACTCGGATACTTAACTGGATAGCGGGCGTCAAGCGGGCGTTACCCCTCGAGTCTCGGTCTCTGACCTGAACCACCACCATCGGACGCGTCGGCGGTGTTACTTTCGAGCTCGCAGAGCACGGTGAGTGAGTTTTTGCTGAACTGCTGATTTTGGGGTACCCCGCGTGTGCACGAGCATTCGCATATAATCACGTCTACCAGGGGGAAACTCTTATTCTCATCCGTTGTCAGCCTGCTTGATAGTGGAGTCGACACTGATCATTTCTTCTGAAGAGCCTAGGTTTCGTCACAATGAGCAAGGAGGTATCCACAAGTAACCCTGTGTCCGAGCGGGTCCTGCTTTCTCATGCCATGAACACCGGCCATGATGTTGTCGTATCGCGTCGCACGTCGAAGATTGGCGTTGTCGCCGTCGTCCTGTTCTTAGGACTCCACACTACCCTTCTGCACAAACCTATAATTCCGGTAGAGAACGGAAGCTCTCTCGACGACTTCGACTGGGAGGCTGTAAGCGATCTCCGCATTCTGCATCGTATGCAAGGTATTCAAACACATTGCGGTGGCAGCTCCAGCCATCGAGAACCCTCGTGTGGACGCCGTGCTACTCCGCACAGAGATGTGCACGGCTTCTCCTGCCTCTGGACTACGACTTCCCTGATGGACCGACCACGGCCATCGCGATACGCATGATCCCCGCGATCGACACGGACAACTACCGCGGCACGATTTTCCTCAATCCGGGCGGACCCGGGGCCTCCGGCGTGGATTTGATTGACCGCAGGGGGCAGAGCATCTCCCGGATCGTCGGGCCCTCCTTCGACGTCCTCAGCTTCGACCCGCGTGGGATTGGGCGGACGACGCCGGCTGCAATGTGCTTTGACTCGGACTCGCAGAGCAAAATCTAGCTGACGCAAGGCGGACATCAGTTCATGAACGACAGTGCGGAGGCTTTGGGCATCTACCGCGCGAGGGCTCGGATGCTCGCGGAGCGGTGTGAGGACCGACTCGGGGGAGAGTGGGGGATCGGGCGACATGCCAGCACGCCAAATGTTGCGCAGGATATGCTAGAGATGTCCCGCATGCTCGGCCAGGAGCAGATACAATACTGGGGATTCGTAAGTTGTCTATGATGACATCGTCGCATGGATGTTTCTGACAGTCACGACGACCTACAGAGCTATGGGACGATCCTTGGGCAGTACTTCGCAAGCATGTACCCGGACAAAATCAAACGCCTCGTGCTGGACGGGGTCGCCGATGCGGAACTCACCTACCACAATGCTACCATTGACACCGACTGCATCAACATCGAGGACATCGCCGACTTCTTCACGTTCTGCCACCAGGCCGGTCCGGATAAGTGTCCCATCTATGACTCGAGCCCCGCCAAGATCCGCGAGCGGTATCTCCGCATCTTGAACCAGGTCAAGGAGCACCCCGTCCCTGTGCCACTCTCAGACCCGCCTGTGGTCATCACCTACAAAGCACTCGTCACCCAGTTCTTCTCAGCAACATATGTCCCGTACCTCCGCTTCGACGGCATCGCGCAGACCATCCGCGCCATCGAGACCAATAACCAGACCGCACTAGCCGCACTCGCATCCCAGATCGTCGACCCCGCCGAATGCCAGTGCGACCCCAAGGACGGTCCGCCGCCCCCCTTGCTCACCGTCGCCGCCTTTTCCGTCGTCGAGTGCGGGGACGTCGGCCGGGGCCCGTTCGACCCCGTCGCGTTCGCAGCGCTCTACGGGACGCTCGCCGAGCGCTCCCCGCTCTTCGCCCCGCTCTGGGCCGAGTCGTACGTGCAGTGCTCGGAGTGGACGCTGCGCCCGAAGCGGCGCTGGACGCGCCCCCTCGCCGCCGCGCGCACGTCACACCCGCTCCTGATCGTCTCGACGCGCTACGACCCCGTCACGCCGCTCGTGCAGGCGCGCGCGGTCGCGCGCCGGTTCGGGGGCGCGGGGCTGCTGACCCAGGAGTCGTACGGGCACTGCTCGAACTACGCGCCGTCGCTGTGCACTGCACGGCACATCCGCGCGTATTTTGTGAACGGGACGCTCCCGGAGGAGGGCGCGACGTGCGTTGACGGCTGAGGACGAGGAGCTGTTGGAGGCGATGCGCGAGCTGGCAGAAATCGGGAGGATGCCTGTATTTCCGCGGTGGTGAGGAAGGTCCTGGTCGCAACAGTATACCGTTTGTGAGTGGTCGATATGGCTTCTATCTTGTCTACCACACGTGAACTCATTGGTATCTAACGTTTCAGATGGAGAGGTGCGAGCTTGTGGCATTGCAATCAGTATTTATCTCCTTCTTCTGATTGTATTGTCAAATACTGCACAGGTCGGGACTCAGCTTTACTCCGCGTAGGCTTTGCTGCAAGGAATGCTGTTGATGATTTATTCGAGGAGTGAGTAAGAGCCCAGTGCGCACCATTGACACTTCTCTGCCGTATCAGAGCGGTGTGTATGCTAAGCCATCTGGCAATCATAGGGTGCCCATGCTCCCCTAGCCGTGAGTGCTGTCGGAGAGCTATAATCGGGCGTACAGGTTAGCTGTCAACTTGGCTCAGGTTCCTATCTTCCTTGTTTCCTCGCCATACTGACACGGCTGTCAGCGTTGTCTCAGCTTGAACCGGAACCTTGTTGCACTGCGTACGTCCACATCTATATATAGATCACATTGTTGCGGACATTTACCAGTGTATTTCTTCTACTAGCGGGCAAGGTTACATAGACAGGGGATTGCCTCAAGGCCGCTTGCTTTTACTCGCTGACCATCTCATTTCGATGTATGTTTCAAGACGGTGGTGAGTAATGGTGTTCTACTTCGGTGCAAAATCATGAATCCGCGCGTAAAGCCTGCTACGACGCTCATGTGGTACTTGTCAAAAGCCGAAGGTCGATGGCGCTTCTTCAGCGCATAATTCTGCCCATCTGACCGCGATACAAAACAACCCTAGTTTGACGACTCGACTCAACCTTGTACCTGAATAGGTCGGAGAACCGAGGTGATCCTACTTAGCTCCGACTTTGTTCGGTACTATCATCATCTGACAGTTTGGTAACAGCTACATTTTGAGGCGCAATTCACAGCCTTGACATCCACTCTCCTGTCAGTGTGTGCGGCGTGGGAGTCGCATCGCAATAAGCATGAGGCGACGCCGAGAACCTCGTCGCGGGCTGTTCATCCTTTATGTATATCATCCAGCGACTGATACCTCTCTCTTTCTCCATCGCCCTATCCGCTTCTTTGTCTCCTATTTCTCACTAGAGCAGGCAAGACCTATACCCGCCTCTCCTCCAGCATCGAGCACCGGCGTAACACAGTAAGTCTCAACCACATTCAATCGTCGCTAGCTCATTTACTAACATAGCTAACAGCGATGCGTTTGCTTGACACCACTACTGCGGAGTTCCATTGGTTCAACGACCCCTGTGAGGTCCGCTACGCGGCCCTCTCACACGTCTGGTCAAAGCAAGAATCCGATGGAGAGAACTACGTGCCTGAGCAGACTTATCAAGAGATCCTCGAGATTCAACGCTCCGCAAAGGCCAAAGACGAGGTACCTCCTACCCTGCTGTCGGAGAAGATCCGGATGGCATGCGAGGTTGCTCGCACGCACGGCTTCGAGTATATCTGGATTGACTCCTGCTGCATCGACCAGTCGAGCAGCGCGGAGGTGTCCGAAGCGATCAACTCGATGTACGAGTGGTACGGTTGCTCGAACCTGTGCTACGCGTATCTCAAGGATGTCACGGTCAAGGATAAGTCCGAGGGGCACTACACCGAATTTCGGCGGAGCGAATGGTTCCGGCGAGGATGGACACTCCAGGAGCTCATCGCACCCCAGAATGTCCTCTTCCTGTCCGATGACTGGAATGACATCGGTACGAAACACAGTCTCGCAACGATGATCGCGAGTGTGACGAAGATCGACATCGAGGTTCTGAAGCACGAGAAGATACAAGCAGCAGTTCCTGTCGCGGAGCGTATGGCTTGGGCTTCTTCCCGGATAACGTCAAAAGAGGAGGACAAGGCATACTGTCTAGTCGGTCTCTTTGGCGTGAACCTCACGCCGATGTACGGGGAGGGCCAGAACGCCTTCCGGCGTCTTCAGGAAGCCATCTTGAGGCACGAGTGCGATCAGAGCATCTTCGTCTGGGGTTCGTGTATCCCTGACTCTCTCCTACACCATCTATCTACCGACCGCAAGTTCGACCCCAAAATACCCACATCCTATCTTTTTGCGCCATCTCCCAACTCCTACCAGGCCTCCCAACGTAGATCGCCCGACCGACTTGTCACCGCTCCTCTTTCTACTATCCCTCGAACTACACTAGCATCTCGACTGCGCCTGCCCTCTCTGGACCACCCTCATTACACGATCACGTCGTCCGGCATCCGTACAAAGCTTCCCGTTTTGCGGTATCACTACCAGCATGGAACCAATGGCACCACTGCTGTATACTGGCTAGCCATCCTAGCTTGTGAGGACGGACATCGTAACCTCCTGGCTCTAATTCTTCGTCCTATCGATTGGCAGGATGGCATGCAGCATGATTCCGCGCGGGTGACCACCACCATACCGGATTCCGTGATGTTTGTGGGTGCTCCGACGACGGGTGAAGGAGCGATATCGGGCAAGTACTGCAGACTGGTGTCCCTCTCTACGGAATCCCTGCAGGAATGCATGAGGAACGTCACGATCGAGGAGAAAGAGGTGTACATCAAGCACTGTCCCGACATCTTCATGCGCGAGGACTATCGTGGGACGTCGCGCGCTGGGATAGCTCTCGTCTACGACATTGACGAATCTCCATTCGAGGTCAAGCTCTCTCCATGGTCGCAGCACATCCTGACTACGCAGCAAGGCTACTTCGTTGATACCCAGCACAAGGGAGGTACTAATAGCCAGCGCCACTACGACATCGAGCTCAAGAAAGGCCACGACTACATCCTCGTGACATTCGAGAGGTGTCTTGCCTGCACTACCGACCTGCCAGTCTTTTCTTCGGGCTCCTCTCGTAAACCGCAGTGGCCCTTTCGGGTTGTAGTCAAAGAACGGCTCAACTCAGACACCACAGGGGCAGACTGCAGCCTTGAGCACATCGACAAGTGGAAGATCCAAAATGGCATCGCGTCCACCACATTCAAGCTGCGGCAGCGAAGCGACGGACAGGTTCGGCATCTTCGGATATCGCTCAGTCTCAGAAAGCCCCCGGCCGCCGGAGAAGGCAGGGTGCGTCATGGGTATCAGCATATAATGGACATCGAGCTCCTCGTGCAGCCTCCGCCTCGGAGTGATACTACTTCCCCCCCAATCATGGACCGGGTCCATGGCGAAAAACGCACAGTCACCTTGCCGCACAGACCTGGATATCCTGATATCAATCAGACCTTGTCCTTCGACTACATGCCGTCTCCGAACTCGCTGTCTCCGAACTCGCTGTCTCCGAACTCGCTGACTCCGAACTCCCCAATCGACGCACCACAGTCGTTCCCGTTCGCAGATACTAGGGGGCGTCCACAACCTACAACGACTCTCCCTCCGATCAATGGTTTGCAGCAACAGTATCAAATAGGGCCAGAGCGTAGCAGTGGTCCGATGTCGCCGGTGCAGCTCGACACAGAGCACTGCGTGCGAGGACGATCCACTCTTCCTGCTCCCCGCTACCACACTTCCAGTCAGGTATGGCCTGGTGAGCGTTCAATATGTTCACATGATTCCCTTTCTTCTTGCTGACGGTTGAATCCTCTTATAGTGTCCCGACAACCTGGAATGTCCCCTGAGCAAGCTTTCGCGCATGTCACGGCGTCTCAGCAACACCAAGATAACCTTCATTATGGAGACCCCCGAATGATGGCTGACCCTGGACTTGTTCAGCAACAAGAGAGGTACGTTCGACGAAGTAGTCATATTGAGGATAGTCGGGTATTCACGCAATCGGATCGCAGACAACACCTAGCAGGAGAAATACGATGGAACACTTCGGCCCGAGCTGGAACGAACGGTCAACTAGCGATAGGAGCCAACGAGAATCACGGAGCGCCTCACCAAGGTCGTTTAGGGACCGATGCTCCAATGATGCCGACGACTCTTGAACTGAGCCAACTCGAGCCATATATTGCTTCGAGGTCGCCTCGTGATACCAAGGCGCGTCGCAAGCACTCTCAGTACTACGACTTTTCCCCAGAAAGGCGTACGGAAAGTCCATTCCAGCTCGACGGTGCACCTTCCTATGATCCCCACGGCTATGGCCGACTGCCTACAGTCTTCGCCAACACCGTCGGTACCGGCGCCGACGTGCCTCAGGACATGCGACCAGTTCCCAGGCAGCTTCCGCAAGCTACTATTTCAGGCAGGGACCCTTCTGGCTTCGAGCACACACTTGTATCTTCTCGCAACACACTCCGCGTCGTGACAGATACAGGCCGGAACCAACCGACATGTTCTCTTGTCCCCCAGCCTAGTGACCTCACCCGATCCGGAACGGCGTCTTCGAGAACATATACTACGGACAACGAGACCTCACGCGCACGAGTGCCTGTCGGTGACCGAAGACCGGGAACTCATGTCGCAGCTTCTCTGGGCGTTGCACCTGGAGATAGTACAACAATGCGGGACGGGCAGACTACTCTAGTTCCAGTGCATCTACCTAACACCGCCCTCGCGCCCCCCAATCTCATCATCGGTATCAGCCCACCGGATACTCCAATGAGCTCTATTGGCCGTAGTCACACTGGAGGCGGACAGTCACCATATTCCGACGGGCATACACTACAGACTAGCCATGTGACGGTCCCCTCTAACGCGCCATCCAAGATTTCCGGGTACAAGCGAGGTGGATTTCTCGGACGTCTACGTTTCTGGTGGAAAAAAAGACTTCCTATATGAGGGGAGAGAAGACATAGGTACATTCACTATGCACTAGACTCGCTTGAATCTATGTCCTTCCAGCTTCAGCTTCAAGCTTCGTTCCAAGAATGAGTCTTTGTCGTTTGTACTAGTACTTGTGGAGTACGAACCTTTGGTTAAGTACAGGTCACGGTCTTCACAAGCTTAGCTACCCGGGGGACGCAGCCGTGTCCTCCACCGTCTACGCTCGTTCCACGTTCAGACATGAGGGTGAATGGTATACGTACTATAGCCTGCTAGAAATTTAGACTATGTAGTCGTGTCGCGGTGCCGTTTGGGTTACAGCTGTATGTGGCATTGGGCATTAGTAGATTGTGCTGCAATAAACATATGCAAGACAGCGACGAGACCACGGCACACTCGGGTTCCCTGAGACGAGATAGATGTCAAATAGGCTGCACGGCATATATACATTGTCTCCACGTCACCGGCTCCAATCCAAGAATATGTCAATTATTCAATAAGTTCCGGGAACAAGAAACGATTCGTCGTCCCAGTGGACTTCCTGCCTTAGCGCACTAGTGAGAATTAACTCCTGTGTGTAGATCTTGTGGTTGTGCTCGAGGAGCGGTCGCCATATCGACACGTCTTCGGCCGAGGAAATGACGAAGCGGTTAGGGTGCGATAGTATGCGTACTGTAGGGCTCTGGGTGGATAGCTGTGGTGGGGGTAGACACAAGTTGTGAGTATGACATGCATGCGCGCCCCATATGAAGACTCACTTGTCCTCCGTTCGCGGAGACGACGTTCTTGAGCAACTTCGTATCCACGGGCACCTTCGGGGTCACGTAGAACGTAGTCCCAGCGAAAAGCTTGCCCGCGTTCTTCTTCGCGCGTTTCAGCGCATCGGCAAGCGAGAACCTGTACTTCTTCTCCGTCTCTTCGTCTTTGATCTCGTACAAGGCCTCCGCTGAAACAATCCTTTGCATTTGGTGACCACGCACGACGCACGAGACAAACTGCACACTTACGTAGCAGCTTCCTGTTCGCGGCGGAC
This sequence comes from Daedaleopsis sinensis, assembly GCA_033807695.1. Taxonomy (NCBI): domain Eukaryota; kingdom Fungi; phylum Basidiomycota; class Agaricomycetes; order Polyporales; family Polyporaceae; genus Daedaleopsis; species Daedaleopsis sinensis. The sequence continues at coordinate 4,156,110 of CM066306.1, forward strand.
ATCTCTGCCCACTTCACGCTCAGGATGTGCGGGGCGACGGCCATCGCACACAAGAACTTCTCCGTCCGCACGACGCTTCGAGCAAGCAGATGCGTGCACTCGGCCGGCTTCGAGACCATCTTGACGCCAAGATGGCCCAACGCCTGCCACCACCCTCAGTCACGCGCAGTGACAAGCGGAGGGCACTAACACTCACTTTCGCGACGCTGTCTGAGAGAGCAACCTGCGTGGTCATCATCCGGACGACCTTTGTCTCCGTCGCCGAGCCGTTCGCTGCAGCAGCCGATCCGGATTTCTTACACGACACCGCTTCCGGCTCCTCGGACTCCACCGTCGACTTCCTCCGACCAGCCTTCCTACCCTTGCCGCCTCGCTCGGGCTCCTCCGCCTCGCTCGTCTTCCGCTTCTTCCGCTCCGGCATCACCTCTTCGTCCTCCTCCTCGTCCTCCTCGTCCTCGGCCGCGCTCGAGCCCATGGACAGCCGCTTGCGCCCCTTCGTCAGCGGCGTCTTGCCCTTGGACGCCGACTTGAGCAGATCCTGCTCGTCGCGCTCGTACGCAGGGCGGACCGCGCCCTTCTTCATCTCCTTCTGGAACGACACCAGGTCCGGCATGATCACATCGTGCAGCTTCTGCGTCGCCTTCGTCGCCGCGGACCGCTTCGACGGCGTGCGCATCAGCTTCGACGGGCTCGTCGACGCCGACGCACGACTCGGTCCCGCCACGGCGTTCGCCCGCGTAGATCGTGCCGCGGGCGGCGGAGGGGACGAGGGCGCGGACTCGCTTGGGGATGGAGGACGTGCTGGTTTCTTCGACTTGCTGCCGCGTGGTGCGTCGGACTCCACTGCTGCCGCTGCGGCCTTGGACGCCTTCCTCGGAGGACCGAACTTCATAGGAGGCTCCTTCCCATTCGGCTTGGTCGGCGAGGCGTACACGGACGCCACAGTCGGGACGACCACCGAGTCCAGCCGCTGTGGCGTCCGAAGGGGCTTCGCGGTGGATGCTGTCGCGGCTCGCGTTGCCGTACCCTTGGTATTTTGTAGCAAGTCCGCGAGGATCGAGCGGCTGTCCTCTTCGCCGCTGGAGTCTGAATCTGAATCGCTACTCTCGAGCTCGATGACCTTCATCTTCTTCGTCGCTGCCGCTAGCTGCTGCTTCTCTTTCTCCTTGCCTGTACGCGCGGGGGCCTTCTTCTCCGCCTTCGATTTGCCTATAGCCTTCGGCGCCTCGTCCTCGCTGGACTTGTCCTCCATCTCGACGTCCTCGTCTTCGGCCGGTGCTTTACGCCGTGTGGTCTGCGGCTTCTTCACAGGTGAAGGCGATTCGGCACGCTTTTCCTCGCCTTCACGTTGCTCGCGCTGCTGTCGCTTCTTCGCACTCTCATATGTACGCTGAGGTCGCTTTGGAGATGGGGTAGTAGGAGCGTCGCGAGCGGGGGTGGCGACAGGACCTTCCGACTCGTCGTCTGTCTTGGGCTGCTGGGTATATCGCCTCACGAGCTTCCTCTTCGGGGCAGCCTCTTCCTGTTTGGCTTTAGCACGTTTCGACGGAGGGCCTCTCTTCGTTGTTGGCACTTGGCTTGGCCCAGCCTCGTTGTCGACATCCATGTCGTCGGGACGCCGTAGGTCGCCGTCGACGTCCATCCGGTCGTCGTCATCCACGGCGACGGCGTCCTCAACTTCACCTGCGTCCTGTGCGGTCCCGGCAGGTGGATCGTCCACGTCCTCGTCGACAGGCCGACGCGTTCCCGCAGTCTTCTTCTTCGGACTCTCGCTCGCGCTCTTGCTCTTCCGACGTTTCCGCGGCGAGCCCGCTTGTGCCTCGCTGGCGATGCGTAGCATCTCTTCAAGCTGTCCGGGCTCCCATGTAATCTTGCCATGTCCGCGCTCAGCTAGGACAGCGCTGAAGTCCATCCCTGGTGGGAATTTGATGTACTTCTCGCGGGCAGGAGTCAGCCGACGCCATTGTACAAAGCAGTCCTCGACCCAGGTGTGGTTCACAATAGGGATCGACCAGGACGTCGCCTTGTCGGTCTTCGTGCCGTGTAAACTATGGACACGATCGTCATGAGGTCACTCACACAGGTCAACGTGATGCTCACAATGCAGCAACGACGACTGTGTTCTTCTCTGCAGCCATGGACGCAGTGAACTCGCCACCCATAAGCGTGATTAGCTTCTTCAGGTACTCGCGGTCCTTTCCGGTGTAGTTCGTCACCGTGACGACCTTAGACCCACAGTTCAGCCTGGGCAGATGCGTAGGGGAAGATGACACATACCTCCTTGTCGAAACCATCCGCAGGGTGTTCGGGCGTGGGGTAATGTAACAACTGATCTGCGGGCCGTGAGAGCACGCCTGAGGCACGCACATACCACAGCCACGCCAACGTTGCAATCGTCTTCTTTTGCTGGTAGGCCTGATGTAATGGTTGTTATACAGCATCTAGACCGCAGACGTTGACGAGGCGCACCTTCGCGTACGACGGGCCGCTCCGGTACCGTGTTACGAAGACGTCTGCATCTTCCAACTTCTTTAATTCCTCCTGTGCCCGTTCCTCAGCACTGGCAGATTTTGATAGCGATATTTCCACCACTTGACCGCCTTGTCGCTTGATGTCCGCATGGAGCGCCATCCTATGAGCGTCGGACAGGTCAAGCGTTACCCCGAGCAGGAGTCGTTTGCCCTTCCATATGTTTCGTGACGCGGGCTTGCGCTTCTCCTGGGCGTCGTTTGGAAGAGAAGCCGTGTCGTATAACACTGTACGCTCAGGCGGGGGCTCGTAGTCGACGTCCTCCTGGGATGTCCTCCCCTCCGGACGGAGTTGGAAGACGCGAGGCTCGGGCCACTCGTAGTTGGCGGTAGGAAGGTCGCGTATGCCAAGACGTACCGTATCGTCGAACCAGTGCGGCACAAGCACGCATACACTCGTAGACTCCTTGTAGTGCATCGCCGTCTGATACTTGGTACTACCCGGGGCGAGAGCGAAGAGGTGGGTGACATCACGCGTCAACGCACCGCGCCATTGTCCTCCGAGAGCAGTAATAGCTGCAGCCATCAGGTCGCAGTCGGTTTGGGGAAGATCTGTGGCCGCCGCGGTGACACCAGAGAAGAGGTAGGCAGGGTCGGCAGAGTAGTACTCGGGAGGCTGGGGTGAGCCGAGCACAGCTGAACGGTCGACCCAGCGAGGCGTGACAACACATGCTTGAGAGTCATCTGGAAGAGACTCGACAAAGTCTTCGAGGGCAATGGAGGCCGTGATGAAGTGGGTGAGGTTGGGATCGGTGATAGAGACAGGAGTTGCTCCTCGTTCGTCGAGGAGCTCGCTGAGCTTAATGTGTCGGTCGACGGGGAGAGTCTCGGAGATGTAGTAGAAGACGTCCTGGAGGGAATTTTGCGACATTGGAACGCGGTAGGACGCGTCGGGCGCGTCGGGACGGCGGGGGCGGGAACGACGGCGAGCGAGAGGAGACGGCAAGCTGTACGCGCCTTTGTCCTGGGAAACGCCGCACACGCGTTACGTCGCGTACCGTGACCGTGACTCACGCGTTCAGCACGTGACAACCTCTGGGACCGACATGACCGAGCCAACTTTGGCCTTGAACTTCTTGCAAGGGGCCATACCAAGGCAGCCATACCATTGCGAAACCACCTAAATCAAGAAGCTAGTATATGTGCACAGACAGATGAGTACTCACACCGACGAGATGAGCAACGCCGAGTCTCAGCTATTGTAACTAGCCGTCGCTCAGCTCTCTCATGATCGTTACTGGCACTAATCCGGAAACTCGCTCTCACGTAGGCCCAACTCTATCTACTGCCCCTTGCTACGAAGCAGGTGATGTTTCCTGAGCTATTTCCCTACGGGACGTATAACAGTGACTCACGCTGGTAACATGTATCTTCAGCACAGGCTACTCCTACCACGCGCAGACGAGGAGCACCGTACTCGGAATCACCGAACGACTCCGTCTGTCGTGACGGAGATTCGCCGTCGCAGTGAGCCTTTTTGACCATCTCCAATCTTGACACCTTGGTGATTGAGAATGCAGCCTCGTAGGCTGATAGTGACGGTCGGATGCAGAGCGATAGCTGAAAATTGCGGCATTTGCACCAGGATAGCGAACATCGGGAAGACACTGGTCGTACATAGCTCGGAGCTCGATAACAACGATATGATGCCACACATGTCTGTCGGCTGAAGTGCTATATTCTGTACTAGGTGCGTCAGGTTTTTGTGTAAGCTGTGACTCGAGGGGCGCAGCCTCAGCATACAGTATCACTGGTACACAACATCGACTCTGGCAACGCTATTGATCAAAGTCTCCCATCCCATGCTCGTGAGGCGAAAGGGGCCCATGTCGTCCACTCCGTAAGTATCGCACGGGCGGAAGGTACCATAGATACGGCACGTACGCGCGAAGCTTGACCCATAGTATGGCGTTTTGGACCCAAACATAGTGGCGTGCACAAATAGCAACAGTTCCTATGGGTGCACAGTGGAGGAACATAGGTAAGATGACCACGGCCGTATGCGCGTGAGCCATTGAGTCGGCGAGAGACAATAGGTATCTTGCCCACCTGGTACCCCCGCAGCGCGACTTCTTTGGGGCCGACGGCCCAACCGTTTCCAGACAGGCTCCTCGGCGGGAGTGCAACCAGCACACTAGAGTCGGACACTCTGCTGACAAACACCATGCATATGTGTGTTGTGGGCCATTCGCGAGCCAGTGTCTCAGGGTCGGCTGTGACACGCGTGGTTAAATCATATGCTAAACACCTTTGGCGATGATAACGATTTTAGGGCCCACCTGTAGACGCGCTAGCGATTTCTGGCACAGGCGGCGCATCCGGGGCTGGCAGCCTGATGAGAGACATCGCTGGAATGGAGAGGACGCGGTCGCAGTATGGGTACAAGCCCCGTGTGAGGAGTCGATATAAGTATCGCTGTGCTGCGGTAGTCTCGACTGCCGGCAACGTGCGCAGAGTCAAACGAGCAGGGCAAGAACGCTACTAAACGATAACTTGAACAAGCTATATCTGGACCGAGGTGACCGAGACACCCTAAGCTGAACTCCTCTTGTTCCCGACAATTCTACGAGCACTTATCGACTCGACTTGCACGCAAACGATCGTCGTTAATTATATCACAGTACATTCGGAGTACGTATCAAGTTTTAAAGTCCTTCCTCCGACTCCTCTTTGGCCTTCGCCGCAACTGTTTGCATAGTATCAACCAGCTGGGCAAGCAGCCTCTCCATGGTGGACAGCCGGTCATTCATATCAGCGGCATTCTTGTCCACCTTCTCTTCAAGACACGTGAACTGTTCCTTCGTCGTCGGCTCCGCCGACTCGCGCGGGTGGCTAACCCGCTCCGGATCAGGAGCCAAGACCAGCGTGTGTGACCAGTCGTGGCCATCTCTAGGATCCACCTCACTGTCCCGCTGGTACAGCCATGGCTTCTTCTTCTCAACGCGGCTGTTGCACGCATAGCACACAATGGTGAAGTCTGTCGCGCCCATCAATCAGGATTCAGGATACCAGATTTAGATCAGGCCATGAACAGACTAGTACTCACTATCGCAGTCGATGCAGCACCAGTACGGGCGTGTAGTCACGGGAACCTTGCATTCGATGCACGACAGGATGGTGACGCCCGGAGCAGGCCCTGGTGTTGACTCGGAGTCGCAAGATCCCGAAGGCGAGGCGCCGGCTTCTGGCACCATATAGTAGCGGAGGTGAAATTCTGCCCATGAGAGCCCACTCTTCGCCTCTTCGATCATAGAGTGACGATACGACCGTGGGCAGACGGTGCGCAGTTGCATAAAGCTATGTACGGGAGTGTGCTCCTTTCCCTGCGATGTGAAGCGCATGTCGCTGGTGAAGCACTCGAGACAGAGGTCTATGCCATGGTCCACCTCGTCCGCCGAGCAGACAATGCACAGGAACCTCGTCGGAGCGATAGGAGAGGCGCGACAGCCATCGCATGTGATGGATCTGCAGTAGATGGAACAGGTGAGGACCAGGGACATATGGACGGACAATCCACATCGTGAGCTTACCCGTGAACCACTTCGCGGCGGTACATGCTGTCTGGCAGGAGGTAGGGAACAGCAAACTCAAACCACAGCCGCAGCACCTCCTCGTGGACGGTCTGAATGAGTGCGACCCACTCCGTCGCCAGCACGGGGTCGCTCTTCCACCTGTTCTCCCTGAGGAGCTCGATGTACCGCTGCCGTTGAGGCGATCGGTAGTATAGAGTGCTCCAGTCGAACTTCCGCCCGCGAGTACATCGTAGCGCGGAGTTGAGAGCGATCCCCCACAGCGCTTTCCATCGGTTCTTCTTCAACGCCTCCGCGGATGGGTGTTCTGCCATGCGGCGAGAGATGGTGATGTATCTGTGTTGGGGTTCTGCATTATCGGCAGCGGGTGCAGAGGGTGCGTCGTCGTCTCCGAGGCTTCCGCTCCTGGCTTCAAGCTCCAGGAGGGCGTCGAGGCTGATGTGCTCAAACTGAGAAACCGGTGTGTGGAAATTTTCCTCCATCGCACTAATGCCGGGCCGTTAGTACTCGGCGTAACTGCACAACAGAGATATTGTTCGGATACCTACTCAGGAGCGGTCATCAGAAAGACCGAGCGGTCCTCGCTATCGTTGCTGGATGTCATCCAAGTCCATGCACCAATCAATACACTCGTGTCCTCGTTGAGGAAGCCTTCAAACCGCTTCGTAACCTTGCTGTCGTTCGGTAACAAGTGCTCGACGACGAAGGTCAGGAAGTTGTCTTGGAAGAGGCCATCGATCGCGAAAGGACCGGTCTCGTCCAGACCAGCACCGGAAACCGTCCCATCGCCATTGTGCGCGTAGATCGTGAACTCGGTGCATTGATCAGCTCCGGCCTCGGAACCGTTCCAGTGACCAACCAAAGATTGTAGAATAGGTATCTGGTCCTCTTCGCAGGGAGGTCCAATAGCTGGATTGATAGCGATGTGGGGGATGTCTGGTTGGTCGCCGTAGAAGAGAGCAACAGGACCTTCTGATCCACCAGAGTGCTCATGCGATGATTGTTGGAGAATATATGCGTCGTGGTCGGGGCTACGCATCCAGTACGAGTTGATACAAGGCGTAGCCATCGCGTAGGCATACTGTAGAGAACAGGTTAGTGATTAGCACTACACCTGTCGTTTGAAGGGAATATACTAGTCCACAGAAAAATCTTTCAAGCTGTTCTTTGTGGTTGAGATTACGAAGTTTGTAGACGGCTAGACCATGGAGCGGATCAAATCAATATATACCACACGATCAGCTCATTGATTCAAAAATTACTTACCCTGCAGCGTACAAATGCGGTCAACGACTGCCCGACGCACGACGGAAAGAGAGTTTTGGACGACGTGAAGCTCTGCGGAGTGAAGAGTGACGTCTTCAGATCGCGCGACGATGGACAGTGTTCTCTTGAGCAGAATGTATATGAGAGGGAGCAGGAACTGTACACGCATCGGTGAGCTTGTGGAGAAGACCATCTCGGGCAAGAAGCGATTCACCTTCTCTGGCCTTCCCGCACCAGCGACGAGGGCCAACGTGTTCGTATCGTCGATGCAATACTTCAGCATCCTGAGCGTCTTCTCCATCCGCCGTTCGTTCTCGAGAATATAGCTCTTGAACTTGAGGAATGTGACGTCGGAATCCCAGTCAGTGTGGTCCCATTGTTCGATGTTCCGCAGCCCGGAGAGAAGGTCCTCCACGAACTGCATCTCGAACGAGTCGAGGAATTCGTTGACGATCCTCCTGTTCGCAGGGAGCGTGACCCGGGATCCTGCGCAGATGTCCGAGATGACCTTGCGGATGCGACGAAAATACCATTGGATAGACATCTCGAAACCTTGTAAGGAGGGCAGTCAAGATTGTATCATGCACATTGAAAATATGGGGCTTGAGCTTACCATATGTCCAGTACGCTATCCAATGGAGCAGGCTACATGACAGCAATGAGCTTCGCTCTCGCGGATGCTCGCAGATTGCTCACCTCCATTGCGGAGGACAGGCCGCCGTGAATGCGTTGACTTCTGCGATGGTGACGAAGGAGGAAACATCGTCGTCGAACGCCTCGATGAGGGGCTGCACGCGCAGTACGGTGATGTACTGCATCGCCCACTGTTCAGCGCCCGGCTCACGATCGGCACCGACAGCGTTGTCAGTCACCTCCTCCACGACGATCGTTGGAGGGCCATGATTGTCTTGTTGCGCACTTGTGCGTAATTGCTTGAAGACCTGCGCGGAATGACTGCCTTCGGAAAAGTGGTCACGGAGTGCCATGACGAGGCGAGTAGCCTTCACATTTCCTTTCCATCCCTGAGCAACGTCAGACTCAGTAAGCGAGCAGTAGTATACACCGAATCATGAGGGAACACGTACATGATACTTCCAGATGTGCCGCATGACCTGTCCGAATCGCCACCTAGTGAGCCTCGTCGTACCACAGCAGAGTACAGTGAAGACGCACAGGGTCTTTGATCTGGTCGTGTGGTCCATCTTGATACGCCTTGATAACTCTGTCAGCACTACTCTCTACAGAGGTCTTGATGTCCTTGACTTGCGCGAGCGTCGCGTCGAGCTTCTGCTCAAAGAACCGGTTCTGCGCCACGACCTGGTCCACGTCCTGCCCGATCTCCCGCCTCAGTTCCGCGACAGTCAACACCTGCCCTTGGGTCGCGGACCGTTCTTTCCCAAGGTTATCGCTCTTCGCATCTACAATGGCGATGCTCTTCTGTTTGTCAAGGAGCTGGGTGAGAAGGGCATCGTCCTTGAGCACCGCGTCGACCCCGCCGAGCCGTGCTGTGAAGGAGGAGAGCTCGCGCTCTTCAGGAGACTGCATGCGTGTGAAGACGACGTCCATCATTTTCGCGATGTCGCCCTTCATCTGCGTGATGTTGCCCGCGACGCTGGATAGCGTGTTGTTCGCGGTGGCGACCCCCGAGCTCGTGTGCAGCTGCAGGTCGAACTGAAGGTCTGCCTTGTGGTCGAGGAGCTGGCGGCCGACCTCGGTGAATTTGAGTTTCCATTTGAAACTCGTGAGGTACTTGACTGTGGACATGGTCGTCGAACACGAAGTGTTTCATTGAGGTAAACGTAACGCACTGGCAAGATGACGCTTCTGGTAGCTGTCGCAAAGCTTCGCGCATTGTCTGATGGAGTCGATGATGGCACTCATCCGCGCTTTCATTCTAGACTCGATCGACATGCCCGTGTAAGGGTCCTCCTTCTCAACATCGGCCTTCACGAGGGATTTTAGTCTATGGGGGACAGTGAAATCAGGGCCATTGTTCGTAACACTTGAGTGGGCACGCACTGAGTCAAAACGTCCATCATGTCGCACATAACCAGGTTTAGCGCCACAACCTTCTCGTCGTTCTCCCTTCTCATTTTCTCGAGCATGACTGCAGCCTTGAACATCTTCACAGCGACTACAACACCGTGCGCTCAATAAGCAACTAGCACTGTCGCATAGCCTGCGTACCTCCAATAAACGGGTGCAAGTCCGCCACTTCGTCCAAGACGGCGATCAAAAAGTCGGTCCTCTCCGCGAAGTTTCGAACCTGCTCCTTGACGATTGAGAACACGTCAGCGGCAGCGTCGCTCTGCAGGACTGTGCCAAGCGGCCCATCCTCCGCGTTCGTGATCTTGTCATCTGCACTTGCATCGCGTTCGTCAGTTACCAAATGAAGACGCTCGTTGAAAGACGACGCACCGAGCTTGTTCACTCGCTTCTCTGCTTTCGATGGGCGGCGTGAATGGCTCTTCCTGACCTCGAGTCGCGCTTGTCGAAGCTGTTGCTCGAGATCATCTGAAGTGGGCGCTATCATGGCTTGACTGTCGCTCACGGGACACCCTGGTTGCAAGAGAGCAAGGTCGGGAGAGTGGGGAGAAGAGAAGGTGGAAGAGATGGACCAATCTGATCTTTTAATATAACTCCTTCATGTCCCTAATTGTCTCTTGTGGACGGCGTGCAAGGGTTTAGTACCCTGATAGAAGGCTAAGGCTCGAAATCAATCAGTTGTCCCGTGCATGTCACGGTCATCTCGCTCCCACCCGGGGCTGTCGGAGTGCGGAGCATAGCAGGCGATTCTCCTCGCACGCATCAGGGCTAGAGCTGCTTCTCATTGTCAGTGTTGTAACGCCCGGTTGAGGTACATGGGAGTATAACACCCACACACGTTGTCTTTGTGGTCGGCGTCCATCTCAGAAGACCGCCCGAAGACATTCATGACATAATAACTCAAGCGCACACGCAGACGAAGTCCCGGGCGGTCCGTGCTCTGTTGCCACTGACTTGATCCATCACAAAGGATGTATCTTTTGCGGGTGTACAAGGGCTTAGCGGGGAGCAACTCGAATTGCCCTTTTACACCCTTTCCTCTGCCAAAATAAGGTATCAAGAGCCCTCCAGGTATGGGACAGAGGACTAATGCACGCACCGGCTGCAAATCTCATTCATCCTGAGGAACAGAGGGTATGGCAATTGAGGCGAGCGACGATCCGTTCGTTGCAGCATCCATCACGTCGACAGTGAGTACTAGTGATACTAGTGAGTGCTCACTGGATAGGTCTGCCTATACTCAGACTAAAAGCGCGATTGCGAGTTGACACCCGTGGCATGATGCCGAATCCTGATGTAACCAAATTCACAATGCCTTTGACGCCACGTACATGAACACTCACCATTGGGCCCATCTGCCTCAAACCCATGCCAGGCGGGCAGAACAGAGCCACGAGTTCGAGCAAGTTGAAGAAGGGCGATGTAGCTGAAGCTATCGGTATGGCCATCATGAGAAGGAGTTAGAGAGAGTAGCTTGTCCGATTCGCGACTCGGGTGCCTGGAAGCTTCTGGCGGTTGCATACTCAGCGATCCTACCATGCAGATGAGAACTACAGATGTGGTTGTGGTCGAGGACGCGTGGCGATCACACGACCGGGGTTTCGGCGCTGATCACATGTAATGGTGATAAGTAAACGGCGTACTTGGACATGTCCTCGATCTCTATGCGTCGCTGGTTTGAGGGCGACCGTGACCGACTTCGGACTATGTCATGCAGTTTTACCCCGTTGTTAGTATGCGCATTGTCGCTGGACCAACCGAGCTCAGATTTTGCTGTGAGCAAGTAGACGGGGCGAGAGAAGAATATCAGCTCGTATGCTGCACCGCTGCAGGAGGTATCACGACGCACCAGGTACCAAGGTCTGGATGTCGGAAGCGCTTGCGGCACCCCGAGCAGCGTCAACAATATCAATACAAGTATACCTGTGATACAAAACAAAAACAAAATACGATCATAGCGCGAAAACACTGCAAGTACCATCCGTCCATGGGTCAAAGTCATAATTACGCCCGCATCACACTGCGAACCGAAAGTCATCCTCCCCGCCAAACCCACCCAATTGCTTCTCGAACAGCACCGCAAGCTCGTCTTCAGGTGTCGGTGCCTTGCCCTTGGGAGCAGGCGCAGTAGCCCTCGGCCGGCCAGTGACCGTCGCCGACCGCGGGCGCACCGCGCTTCCAGCCGTCGGGGTCGGGATCGAGCTCGCCGCCGGCCGCGCTATCCCGCTCGTGCTCGCAGTGCGCGCATGCGTCTTGCTCGACGGGCCCGTCGCAGGACGGGCGACGGGGACGGTCGGGGTGGTCGCGCTGCTCGACGCCGCGGCTGCCTTCGCAGCCCGCAGAGCCGAGGTGCGCGTCTGCGCTGGGGCGATTGGGGCGCCGGCGGGAAGCGACGCCGTCGAAGTCATGCGCGAGGTCGCGCGGCTGGACGGGATGGCTGTTGCGGGTCGGGGAGGAGCGGGCGTACGCGCGGGGGGCGCGCGGGCTGAGGATGCGCGGGCTAATGGCACGGCGGACTTGGTGGGCGCGAGGGCGAGCGTTGGTTTCCTGACTGCAGGTTTCCGGCCAAACGGGCTGTCGTCATCTGTGTGTGTTTCCGTCGGCATGTCTGCGCAGGAGCTGCGTGGAATGGGTGCATACCTAGTGCTGGAAGCTCTAGAGAATCGAGTGTGGACGGACCCGCAGGGTTAGAGCCGGACTCGCTCAGCAATGCGTTCATGTCAATCTGCTGCTCGATGTCCGCTGCGTAGTATTCATCGACCGTGCCGTCGACAAGGTCGGAATGGCCCAGTTGGAAGAGACTTGCGCCCATGGCCTTGTAATCAGGCATCTCGAATAGTGGCTCATACGGACGCTCTGACAGCGTTTCAGACTCGTAGACGACAATGAGATTGGTTTTAGGCTCACCGATCGCGGTTGGGGGCATGTACTCGATCTCGTCATCTTCCTCGGTCGGTACAGCCGCTGTTTCTGGCGCAGCCTGTTCGACCAGACCTCCACCGATGCCCTCCATATCGCCCGGACTGACATCCCAGTGGTTCCCCTTTGTCATCGGAGTCTTGAACGTCTGACTGAGTCGACCACGGAGAGTCTTTCGGTTGCTGGACGGACGCAGAAGAGGCGCGACATCCGAAGAGAGAGACTCATGGTCTGGCTCTGGTGCGAGGAGAGCAAGTTTGGACAGCTTGAGCCCCGGTGTTTTCCCTACATTCCCAGCAAGGCTCGCTGCGACACGGTTCGGGAAGGGGGTCTTGTCCATGAGCGGGCGTGTCACGGACACGGACACGAGTGGCTTCTTGCCAACTGCGCATGAGATGTATAGGTGTATCATATATCACAACATAGAAACACGTACGCGCGGTGCCAGGACGGAAAGGAGTTTGGATAGCACTCTTCTTAGTTAGGACTGTCTTGGGACCATTGTACAGAGCGTTCTCCTGGAGCGCACTGCGACCCTTAGCACCCTTCCTTCCAGGGGTCTTGGTGTTGAGTATAGCATGTTGATGAGCATCCACATCCATTTCTAGCGAGGCGGGGCGCGCGCTGAGCATGGTATAGCAGGTAGCCGTGCTAACCGCAGGCGGGAGGGATGGTAGGTGGTACTAGTGGGAAGGAACCAACAATGGGCGCCTACAAACCATCAGTTAGAACACGCTTGTCACGGATCACATGACACTGTGACACTTGTCAACGCGACTCGGACGCGGCCAGTCCGATGAGTTGATCCTGAACCACGAGTAGCCAGGCGCCTGTAGATCTCTGTAAGTGTGCTGCACTACATGGTTCAGTCTCAGCTTGCTCACCTTCACAGCACGGGCCTCATCTAGGCTGAGGTATACCACCGTCACGACGCAAAACACAACGATCCAGAAAATGTTCGCGAGAACATCGTTAAGCGGCCGCGACCCTGCGTCGTGCGACATCATCAGTGATCACAGACCCACACCGTGGCTCTTGAACTTAGCATCGCGACACGTAGGACGATAGAGCATCGCAGCAGGCATGCGTGGTCTCGTTCGGGCCTTGGAACGCCCTCAAACCTCATCTGAGCAACCCCATCTCGCCCCGCCCGCAAAATCAAAACAAAAAATCAAAAGGTTCAGAAACAAAAATCAAGGGCAAGGATTCTATCATACGCTCTTCCGACATTTATTTCCGACCTGCTTCCGACACAGCACGGGATACGTTGGTCTCAAAACGTACAAGACCTCTTGTAATGCGGCCCCGCCTTCGACCAATCTCCAAGTCGCAGATGACCGGCGATTAAGTATACTTAGGCTGAATACATCACCATCGACTTCCCACGTCAAACGGAACAAGTCTAGTAGGTTAACCGTTGCTTACGCCAAGTATCGTCTTTAATGCAGTAGATCTCGCTTGATTGCCCGGCCACTTCGCATGATGGGTGATTGATAAATTTACTTATGGCAGCTGATATCCATCTCTGTTCGCAAGATGCGACGGTTCCGGCCAGCGAATACTTCTTCAAGCAATCTTCAAGTCTCCCGAGTCGTGACAACATCGGTTGTAAGAAACCGCTTCAAGTTTCAATAGTAGTCGCTGTCTAAGAGGTGAGAGATTTGTGTCCGCGAAGGTGGACTGTCGGACCTTGGTTGGACGTGGAACATCATGGAGAGTCTACACGCCCAATCGTGGGCTGTACCGTGGGGAGGTCGGATGTACGGAGCGCGTGAGATACACCGGCGATGTTGACGCTGTGAAATCCGGGTGAGGTGTCCCACGGTATAGGAGTTTACTGTCGTCACGACCTCCTCGAGACAACGGGGGGATATAGGTGGCCGGCGCCTGAGGGAGCAAAAATAATGCTATGTAGACGCTCGGTAGACGCCTGTCAAAAGCTCGTTCATTCAAGCAAAAAGACGGCGAGCGAGCGTATCGAACCAGCGATTGGCTAATTTAAGTTGTTGGGTAATATGAACGAGCATTCCATTACACCAACGGATCTTGGCATGTCGCAGCTGATAAGTAGCTATAGCGGTGTAAATAGCTTGTTCACGGTATACTCCCGATGCCTTGGAGTTACAGCGCCGATGGAATCCGGGCGAGGTCCACGGGGATATAGCGCTCGATTGGGCGTGTAGTTCATTTGATGCCTGTTGGTCTCACCATTCGAATGCCTAAACGCCAGGCCAAAATACGCATTTGCTTCCGCGACACATGCACCTCGGACGATTGAAGGTCGCTTGGTGGGCTGGCGCAAGAGTAGGCAGAAGTCTCCTTGCCAGTTCAAGCGCGTTATGCGACACCCGACACCGCTACGTGCCAATTCATGACTGACGCATCCGAGGCGAGCCAGCTTGTGATTGCTGTTTGGAAGATTTCGCGGTGGATGGACGCGGTGCTGGGGCCACTGGCACTGCGCAAGAAGGCGGGGCTTTCAGCCGGGAATCCTCCATCCGACGGGGTCTCTTGGGGTCTCCTAACGAGGACTAGCTCGCGCAGGCGAGATGCGCGTAGGCTCTGCGGCCCACGGCGACTGGCGCGCCTTTTCCCACCTAAGTATTGTTCCTCGACGATGCTCACCCGCCTCCCCTTGGCTCTGACATACTACCACCACGACACGTCGAACATCTCTGACCATGACCGCCATCCAGACCACCCTCCTCTGTCCTCTCCCTCCCCCCGACGACGATGCGCCCCCACACGATCAGTGCATTATGACTCCTCAAGACATCCTTGATGACGTAAGTTTGAGTACCGAGTTCATTTTGCTCGTCGAGGACTCCGAGTCGTGCTGACTTCGGGATCTGATAGTATTACCTCCGTTCTGCGCAGTGTTACGTCCCACTTGCGTCGATGCCCATCGAATACAGCCACAGCGAACGCACCGGGTGCCTGCACTACCTGCCACCAGCAGCCGTCTCCACCCGCTACTACGCGCTGCACGATCCCAACGTGTACGTCGACGACGATGACAGGCCACGCCACAACAAGACGCCGTCCGTCCAGCATCCCCAGCTCCCCGCTCCCATCGATTCGTACCCGAGTTGCGAAACTTGGGCAAGCTCCCCGGATCTCTCCATGACGTCCTCATACTCCCACTCCCCCAGCGAGGCCACCACACCCTCACCCGCGTGTACCCCCACCCTCTCACACTGGCCCTCTCCGAGCTCGCCTACTGGCACTACCCGGCAAGAGTTTAGTCCTCCGTCTGATCCCGGTGCGCACTTCCAACCTGACCTTCCAAAACAAAGAAGAAACAGGGACGACCCCGGCGGCAAGCCTGGCCCACTGACACAGTCCGCAGCGCAATGCGAGGTAGGCCCAGTCTCTCTTTGCCTTGGAGAGCCACGCGGACTGACGAGCGCACGCGCACCCCGTCTGCGCAGGATCTGATGGATCTCGACTGCAATCTAGCATATCCCCGTCTTGGGAGCCCGGAGATCGCCCGCGAGCACGCTCGCGAGGCGGGATATTACGCATCCGAGGGCCCCGCGCGCGTGCACGAGTACGCGGAGCACACGCCGCATGTGTCGCCCCCGCGCGCGCTCGTGCGCTCCCAGTGGAAGCTCGGCTCCGCGCTTGACAAGCTCCGCTTCCCCGAGTATGGCGGGGACTGGAACTCGATGATGGCGAGCGTGACCGGCCTGCCGTACGAACACCCGTGCCCGCGCCCAGACTCGCCTCTCTGCGCGGAGGACATGGCACGTAAGTCCCGCCCGCCATCACGTTCGATGCGACCCGCCGACTGACCGCTCCGCATCTGCAGGCCTCACCGAGATGAAGATCAATCTTGGCCTCCCGGACCCAGTGCCGTCGGAGGCCCCGAGGCCCACTCCTGCGCCCTCACCTGCACCACCCGCACCGGCAAGGGACGTTGCTAGCCAGGAGGCGGCCGCGCTCGAGCCCTCGTCCGGACGGGTGAGGACGAAGGCGCAGGCTAACAAGGCGGTAGTCTACTCCCCGACGACCGCACGGCGCATCCCCGTGAGCACGGGCTCCCGAGGGAGCATCCTGCAGACGACGTCTGCAAAACGGGCGTACAGACGCGGCACGACCGTCGCGTGCGCGTTCTGTCGGCGACGCAAGATCGCGTGTGGGGGCCCGCAGGAGGGCGACGAAGCGGGGAGATGCGGGTGAGTGCCACGTACCTTTTCCGAGTCTGTCGTTCTTGCTCTCTTCCTGCCGCTACCGTTGAGGCTGGCCCTCCCCGCAGGCTCCGTGCTTTTATACACTCACGGGACGCCGGCACGTGCGAGAGGAGAAACATAACCACCTGAGGTGTCAGCTCACGTTGGAGCGCAGCGCGGGGCGGCGCGCAGATGTCCGAGATTCGCGCGCCGCGTGTACGCCTCATGGCCTGCCACAGGCATGCACGCTCTCGCGGGAGGCCTGCCAGAATGGCCAACGCGGTTCCTACTACCGGTCCCCCTCCGCCTCTGGTCACGTCACAATCGTCCGCATCTCCGCGTCTTGGCTAGCCCATCGCTCATCGTTCTTTATCTTCATTCACGCCCGAGTTCCGGCCATTCCTTCCTTTGCTTCTTGTTCTTTTTTCCTCCCCCCCGCGTAGAAACACGCTAACTGACCCCTTCTGACGTTCGTCGCCGGCGTTCTAGACAATGCATTCAACGCCGCCAGCCCTGCGAGTTCACCAGTACCACGGCCCAGGCTGCTAGTGCAGCCCCCCGGCTCAGGCCAGTGCCGCTCCACCAGGAGTTGGACCCATCCCCCATGCCGCTCCCTGCGGTCCTTCCTCCCCCTTCTAGGGCTCACTCGCCTGGAACGCAGCTAGCCCGCGAGGCTTCTCGAACCTCGGTAGAGTGCGGCTTGGCGGGAAGGCCCGGGCAGGTGTATTGCACCGGCTGTGATAACTGCGCGACCCCACCCGGTGCCTCTCCCAGCCCCCGTCCATGTCTCGTACCGGATCAACTGTGCGACTGTGACGGGACAATACATCGACGCGGAGCCTTCCCGAGCTCGGTGTAGTGTTATCGATTGATGCTGGTGCACTCATGTCTCCCTCTCTTGAACCACTGGCAGTGGCACGTCCGTGATCCATCCGAGCCGGCGTGCTATTGCCACTTGCCTTCTTCTCGTTCTTGTCGCATCATGCTATATAGCTTTCTTGTCTTCGTTTCTTGCCAGCTGCTCTATCCTAGCTTTCGACGTACATGCACATAATCTCCTGCTACATGATTATTCTAAGTACGTTGGACCTCTCCGTATCATCGCGCCGCATCCACGCCTGCATTCGGCAGTCCTCTATTGACAATGATCTGTCCACCGACTCCGCTCTCGCGCCGATGTCTCTTTCTTCTACCGTATACCTAGCATATCTTGCTCTTCTTGCTCTACTGCTCTACATATTGGATCTCCTCAGCCGCTACGTACATATATCTATCCGCGTCCGCGATCTACGTGCACATGTGCTGTAAAATACTAAGTAGCGTACCTCACAACCTAAATACTTATATCTAATTCGGCCCCCACTGTGCGTACATGCTGTCGATACCACGCCGTCCCGTAGAGCCTCCGCCGGTGACATCTTGAACTCGAGGCCGCACAGAATCTGTTCTATGGCCACGATCGTGGTTCCAACTTCTACGTTCGTCACACTGCATTCGCGAGCCTCGGAAGTCTTCCAAGTCACAATTAGTGATCTAGAAGGCTTGGAGTTCTCAACGCCTCGCCCCGAGCACGCGCCACAGTACCGAGACGTCGATAGCTTCGGGTCGGACTCGGATACAATACACCGCAGAAGCGCTCCGGAGCAGGAGGTGATCATGACATACATTGACAATATATTGCGGTTTCTCTCTGACCTATATGTAAGTATATACAGCATTCCCGATCCAGCAGACGAGACTCGGATAGAAGTACACGTGTAGACGACTCAGCGGACCAGATACTAGATAGAAACACAGTACGGCGGGTACGGGTAAGGAGCGGATTAGTACGGCCTGTCGGCACGGGGGACATATAGACATATAATCTCAGGAGTGCGCCGCCGATGCGTGATACCCTGGCCCCCCGGGGGCGGTCTGGGTATGTATCAGGCGGAGCACGGGCACTAGCACAAGTAAGCAAGCAGACATGCGATGTGGGCGTGGAGGGGACGGAGATGTGCAGAGTGGGTAAAGGAAGCTACATCGAGGGATAGAGTGAGCGGTGGGTGTGAATGGAGAGGAGGAACCGGGACTGGGGCGAGAAAAGACAGTGTGTGATGGGAGAGGACTGGTAGACTGACGGCCGATGGAACATCACCGGTATGAACACAGGAGAGGACAGAGAGGCAACACATGGGGGCGCGGCAGGGAGCGGACCTCAGGGAGCAGAGAGCAGACGAGGAGACGGGGAAGAGCCGGAGCGGACAGCGAACAGTGCAGGACCCAGGGAACATGATCATCGACCCCCGCGGAAGAGCAGCGAGCGCACGGCCGGATGTCTCTCGAGCGCCGCGAGCACGTCCATGAGCACACACCACAGCACGAAGAGCACGAAGCACGCCAGGACGTAGCACGCCGCCCGTCCGGCGGCCCTCACAAGCCAGACGCACACCTCCCACCCGCGCGCACGCGCACGGGGCTGCGGCTGCGGCGCGGGGAGAGGTGCGCGCCCTCAGCCCCGCCGCGCGGCCTTCGTCTTCACGGGCAGGGCTACAGCGCCCTGGTTCAGGCGCGTCGAGCGTCTCAGGCCTCCGTCGTCGTCTCCGTTCGCGTGGGCGGGAACTGTCGGGGGCGGAAGAACAGCCGCGCGTCCCCGGCCGCGCTTTGCAGGAGTGGCGGCGACTGCCTTGCGCCCTCCGCGGCCTCGACGACTGGCCGCGCCTCGACCACGCGTTGGCGTGGGCATGGGCTCTTCCTCGTTTTCTTCCTCCATTGGGGTGAGGGAGCCTTCGAACTCGATGGCCGCCTTGCGCTTGTTCGTGCGCGAAGGGCCCGCGCCGTTCTCGTCCGCGTCTTCCGCGTCTTCCGCCTCTGCGCGTTCCTTCATCTCCTGCGAAGGGCTCGGGAGCTCCTCGCCGCGATTGTGGGCACGCAAGATGACGTCATATCGCCGCTGAAGACGAGAGGGCTGGCGAGCGAGTCCCAGACCGGGCACATGTTGGCTTTGGCTTTGCTGGACGTCCGCCTCTTCGGGGTCGAACTCGGGCGTCATTCGTCCAGTCTCAGGCTCAGCGTCCATGAGGTCGTCTAGTGCCATGCCGTCTGACATAACTGAGTGCATCGATGCGTCGACAGGATGTTGACGGTCGGGGGATGCGGTGCGAGGCCGTCCCAGCACGTCGCGCATTACGGCAGGAGCAAGTGCAGGTGCAGCAGGGGCCGGAGCCGGAGCCGGGAGGGCAGTTCCGTACAGTCGGTGTTGTACTGCGAGCCAAGGATGTAGACGAGCCTCGGTCAAGGTCATCCGCCTCCTCGGCTCGTACTCGAGAAGCTTCCGGATGAAGTCCTCCGCTGCGCGCGGCACTTGATTAGGCGTGGCTGTTGTCCTAGAAGGGATGATGACGCTCACCTTCAGGGCTAGCATTGCGTTGGTGGAGGACGTACCAGTCGACTTTGCGGTTCGATACCCGAGTCTTGACGTCCGTTTGTGCGTCTTCCTCGCCGAATGGTGTGGACATAGTCAACCTACACCCGCATCAGCAAGCGCGCAGTATCCAACATCGCAAATCTCACATGGAGAAGACGATGACGCCGACGCTCCAACTGTCTACGACCTGGTCGTAACCTTCTTTGTCCGGGCCCTGGTTGACAACTTCCGGTGCAAGGTATACGGGTGTCCCACACATGGTCTGTGACACACGTCAATAACCATAACGCACACGTCAGTCAATGCTACGTACCCGCAACATGGTCATGCTGTCGATGACCTTCGCAAGACCAAAGTCTGCGACCTTGACAATCGGAGGACAGTCGTCGGTCAACAAGACGTTTTCTGGCTTCAAATCTCGGTGGGCGATCCCTTGGCTATGAACATACTGCAAGAGCCGTCAGGATGAGGGGGCATCGCGACAAGCTTCTGACTTACTGCCAGTGCGTCGCAGATCTGATACGTCAGGTACTGAGTCTCGTCCTCAGCTGCACGGGCTCTAAGTACGGCGTCCACGAGCAATGGCTGTGAAAGCACTCACGCAACCCCTCCCGCTTGAGGATGTAGTCGAGGAGGTCTCCGCCCGGGACCCACTCTAAGACCAGGTCTGCGAATCGCCCAGTCAGGACCAAACAAGATAAATGACGTGCAAGGAATACGCACTGATGCTATAGCTCTCGAAGAACACCTCCTTGAGCTGGCAGATATTCTTGTGCTGCAAGCGCTCCAGGATGTTGATCTCGCGCGCAAAGTTGTTACCCTTGTCGTTGGACTGCGGTTGCTGCGCGCCGTTCACGCTCGCATGGCTAAGACCCCGCCGGAGCTTGTTCGCCTGGATCATCTTGACGGCGTACCACTTGCCCTCCTCCTTGTGGAGAGCCTTCATGACGGTCGCAAATGAGCCCTTGCCGAGCTCGTGCTGCAGGTCGTAGTACTTGTGCAGACCGCGACCAGGGGGTCCACACGCGGTATGCCGGAAGACGAAGCCTTGGGTGCGGCTTGAGACCAGTAGAGTGTACGGAAGGAGTGAAGGCACTCACGGTAATCCTCGAGACCTCCGTTGTGCGGTTGGGGAAAGCACGTCCCAAAGGCGAGCTCGTTCCCATCGCGCAGGACCTTGCACATGTTCTTGCCGATCTTCTCGCCGTTGATCTGAAGAGAGAAAAGTGAGCGCCGGGAGAAATCATGAGCAAACACGCGAATGGTTTCGCGAATAAGAAGTAGTGTGTGTGACTAGTGCACGACTGCAATATTGCCTCTGCCGACGACGGCTACAGATACCGAAATTGGTAGCTCGAAGGGAAGGTCGTTTGTGACGGTCGTTAAACGACCGCGGATCGACAATGGTAT
The DNA here is from genome assembly GCA_033807695.1 of Daedaleopsis sinensis. Lineage (NCBI taxonomy): Eukaryota > Fungi > Basidiomycota > Agaricomycetes > Polyporales > Polyporaceae > Daedaleopsis > Daedaleopsis sinensis. The sequence goes on from CM066306.1 coordinate 4,177,387, forward strand.
GGTTTGGCTCTTGCGCAGTTTGGTTTGAATGGAAGATATTGGGGAAAAGACTCACGAAGGTACCATTGCTCGACAGATCCGTAACCTTGATTCCCGACTTGTTCGTCTCATCTCCGTCCCACTCAAGCATGCTATGGAAGTTGCCTGAGGCGCGCAAGACGCGTCACGAACAGGTTAGAACGCGACGGGACGCGTGAAAGACGCGATACGCACTGATCTTCATCCCGGGCAGGATGATGTCGTTCTTGTGGTCTTCGCGGTTGCGGCCAATGCGGTAGACGTGCTTGCTCTTGAGGAAGTCGATGCGGCGGAGGTTGGCGCTGCAGGGGATGAGGTAGCCCCAGAGGTGCTGCTCGTCGATGACCTCGCCCTGCGAGGCCTGCTGTGTCGACTGGGTCGGTTGCTGGGTTTGGGCCCCGTCGTCGGTGACCATGACGTCGTCGTCGGCTTGCATGGTTAGAGGGTGTGGTTGGGGGTGGGAGGTTCGCGAAGTCGTACGGGACGCGGTTTTGGGCAGAGATGGAGGGGTCGGAGAACGCTGGCCCTTAGGGTTTTTAAACAATGAGGAGGGGGTGGAAAACCGGAATAGGAAGCAAGACGAACAAGGCGAGAACGAGTCAAAGCGCGCGCGCTTTCGGTCCAGTAAGCGAGATCGTCCAATTTACTAGCCTGCGGTAAAGCTCGGTTGGTTTGGTCGCTTTACGCGGTATCGTGTCGTGCGTGTTCAAGATGTGGAATTCGTAGCAGATGGTGGTAGAGGAAAGAGCGCAAGTACACCCGATTCAGATTCACTTAACTGCAGGGTCCTTCGCGAAGCCCAGCCCGGTCCGCCAATTCCATTGATCAGCCACGATTTCGGGCGGAGTCAGGTCGGAGCTACAAGAGGCTGTTGATAGACTCTATACGAAGTTATTACTAGTACTTACTTCTCCAGCTGGAACTCCTTTCAAATCACTTACAGACACCTAATACCCCAGCCCGAGAGCCTTCAGTTCACTACTAACCAGTACTAGAACTTGTCGCTAAATTGTTATTGTTCCGGACGCGCGTACAATACGCGTACGCAAGCTTGCACACCTTTCACTTTGTTCTCGCGGCTCTGAGGATATCGTTGACATGACTACGGAGCACGGCCAGCCAGAGCGAAAAAAAGCCTCAAGTCATCCCTTGCAATGGGCTCTGAAACCAAGTTGTACGCATGTAGTCAAACCCGCTTGACTGCACAGTCAAGTTGTATCTTGTCCTCTTTATGTTGAACGTTGAACTTTTACGCAGGGGTTGTCTTAGCAATCTCACCGCTACCCCTTCAACGGGTCGAAAACAGCTCAATCATATGTCGACGAGCTCCATGATCTACGACTACACGTAGTCTCCCCTAGGCAGACTATTGAACGGCTACACGGCTACATGGCGCATGGCTGATCACCGCAAGATCACCGCATAGATCGTGAAGACCTCGCCACACGCTGAAGGCATGGAGGCCATACGCCCTGCATACGCCAGCGCATGCCTAACTTCACCGTTTGAGGTGTTGCTTAAAATCTGCCTGGCAGCGCGACAACTTGTCTTACCATCTCCTCCGCCCCTCGACTGCCTTTGCTCCTCTAAATTTCTCGTATCTGACTCCCCATGGCGGACAACGCGAGGCCTGTCACGATCGTCGCAGTGCCAGAGTCCATGACGCCAGTTGTATCTCCCCCAGTCATCCCTCCGCCGCCCACGACTATGCCTAGCGCCATCCCACGAGGTCCGCCCTCAGATACGTCGACGTCAAGCGGGAGGTCCCGTCTTAGGAGACCGGACAGCGTCAGTGAGTACCCGATTGTGTTCCGCTACCCGCAGTGTGCTACAACGTCTACTTATACGTACCTTGATCGTCCGCACAGTGTCAATCACCGGACAGTGGCCGGTCCCCCAAGTGATCATCTACTTTCGCGACATGAAGATTGCATGGGGTCGCGAGGCCATCGCCGCTCTCGGGAAAACGGTACGTCAGTCTCTTAGACTGTTGTTCGCAACTGGCATCCTCCTGCGAGTCCGCGCCCAGAGAGTCTGACCTAAACGCTAACACCCATCCACGACTCTCGGCACGCGCATGTTCTAGGAGTTCATGAAGTGGCTGTTCCTCACCTTCGTGTGGACGCCCCCGGAGCCCGGTGTCGCGTTCACGAACGCACACTACGAGGGCTCGCTCTTCGCGCGGACCGCCCTCCTCTTCGGCGTCTTCTACCACACGTTCGGCAAGGACGACGCGGGCGCAGTGCTGCTCGGCAGCTTGGGGTGGGCGGAGCTCATCCACAACGTCGCGCGCATCGAGCTCGTGTACGACGAGGCATGAGACGGCGGTGTGGCTTCCGGTCGGCTTGGTTTGCGGCGGCGGGGTGGCGGGGTGGCGTCCGTGAGCGAAGTCGGTTGTCTTCCTAGCCTCCGTCTTGAAGAAGTCTTGACTGACGATGGATCGTGGCGTGCAGACGTTGCATGTTCTCCATACAGCAATCGCAGTATTGGCATTCGCATCTATCGAGATGAGATATTGAGACGCTCGCTGGTCGCTTGCGGCTAGGTGGCGTCTCACGGTCGAGGTTCTCGCAGGAAGAGACTGGGGTAACGTCTGGGTTGCAAGAACGCTAACGGTCGAGTACAGGATAGCTAGTCTATATATACAAGACAAGAGATCACGAGACAAGCGGAAAGAGGGTGAGGAGAGAGGTACTAGACCAAGAAGGGAGAATCTAAGGGAGATAGGGACGGAAAAGGAAACAGGGCAAAAGAGGAGAGTAAACGCAACTGTTACATACGCCCTCCGGCTATCGTAACGCGATAGTCTATAGTGCAAAAGAACAAGTAAGTCGTTCAGACGGTAGGAGTGGGATGGTTAGAGAATATGGTGGGATCGTTGGGCAGATCGTCCAGACTAGTAGCTCCGGGCGTCTCAGGAATGTCTACCAAATCATCTTCCCTCTGACTTGATCCACCCGCCAGATAAGCTTTAGGAGCGACGGCCACGCCCTCCACAGCGGACGTCAACTCGAGAACTGAAGGAGACGGAGACGGCACCGTCGAGGTGATGGTGATGATCGACGGGGGAGGAGCCGACTCGGAGAGAATGGTTACGGAGTCGTCCTCGCTCTGCGCGGGGGATGAGGAGCCGTCCGCCGGAGGGTTCCCCAGGAACTCGAATGCGGCGTGTGGCGCGAGGTTCGGGGCGACTGCGACGGGATTGACCCCGTAGTTCTGTGCGAGGAACTGGGCGAAGGCTTGGTTGGCGTTGAAATCCGGAGGAAGACCGGGAAAGACCGGCCCCATCAAACCTTGGAAGTCGAACGCTGGGAGAGCGTTGCCACGTCCCCCGTTCCCAACGTCGTCCTCGACTCCCATCTCGACGTCCTCCACTGCTGGGAGACCGGGCTCTTGGAGTCCTCTGCCATCCTCGTGGTCCTCGGAGGTGTCCTGACGCCTGGAAGGTCCCGGAGACCGACTGCGGCTGCGGGACTTCTCGCGACAGCGCTGGTTGCGCCTCGTCTTCTTGCGCAACACTCGCGCATGAGCGGCATGGAGCTCGTCGACGCGCTTGATAGCGCGATCGGTAAGTCGCTGCTTCTTGGCTTGATCTATCTTGCTCTGACGGAACATGCTCTGTCGGGCGATGAACATAGCCATATCGATCTTCTCCTGGTCGCCGTCCGAGACTGGGACCCCCATCGTCGGCCCCATGGCGCCCCTCGAACCGTCCGACCGGGGAGGCAGCAAGAGGTGGGGAGGGATGGAAGGCCGGGGCGTGCTCACCGAGCCGTCGTCGTGGACTATAGCCAGTCCGTAGAAGCTGTCGCGGTCGTCCCTCCAGAGGTTCGACAGGAGACGGTAGTCGGCGGGCAAGACGTCCACGTCCGGGTCGAACTGACGGGTCCGCCTCATCCGCAAATCGAACTCGAGGCACGCTCGGACAGCGGCCGAGCTGAACGAACGAGTCACCCCGTCCAGTTGATCTTGAGCGAGGACAGATCCATCGTCCGCCACGACGAAATTCTGAGGCAGGTTCTTGTGACGCTCCGGCATGGAGAGAGAGAGGAGATGCTCGTGTTGAGCAAGAGGTTTGTGAAGGGGGGACTGGAGGTGAGTGAGAAGTGGGTCCCGGGGGATGATCCTCCTCGCAGCCGTCTGACCCATTCCTTTTATCCTCTTCCAGATCCCTCAGTCGTCCGATATCTTCCACTATCAAATCAAGGAAGCCAAGAAATATCTGAGGGTCATCTGGAGGATTTCCGCGACCTTCGGGTAGCGAGTCGATCGTTTCCACTCCGCACGCATCCAGATACAACTTCAGGGCTTCGAGGTGCGATATGGACGAGTAAGGAACCCAGGTACGGTCGCCGGACTTCCAAACCGCTTCGAATAAAGCTTTCTGACCCGCGCCACGGTGCGACACCAGTTTCTCAATCGCCCATTCGTTATCGCGGTCCTCAAGCTCTAACACTTGCGAGTGTAGTCGACCCGGAAATAGCCTGTCGTCGTTTGGTTCGTGAATACGAAGCAACGACGAGTGGAACACGTCGTGCACCCCTCGTCGGCGCAAGGCAGGAGGCAACTCGACCTTGAAGGAATTATTGGCGAAGTCTTTCGTGATACGGTAAGGACCTATGTACTTGTGTGCTAGCTTTCGAGCTAAGCCTTTCGGCAATGAAATGTTCTTCATAGATAAGTACACGAGATCGTCTACGACGAACGGCGTAGGGCGTCGTTTGCGATTAGCATCTCGGGTCTGTTTAACCCGTGCTGCTATCAAACTGTCGTGCGCTGACATCACAGCCGCTTTGACCTTCAGAGCGTAAGCCCGAACACCCGGATACTCGTCTGCTCATGCGTTGTCCCAAATCATAGGTCGGGGCATCCGTCCCGTATTCAGGAAGAACGGTGCGTGTCCAGTGGCGTCTGATCGAGCAATGTTAATCGCAAACTCTATTCCCGGGAGTTTCGCGACCCAATCTCGTTGATTAGCGTTTACGCACTGCCTCAGCATCTGCGACACGGTTCGATTAGCCCGTTCAGTGGACCCGTCCGATTCGGGATGGTACGCGCTCGACATGCGCAGTTCTATACCGATAAGCCGGTGTAAGTGTTCCCAAAACGTACTAGTAAATAGCACGTCTCGATCACTGACTATCGACTTAGGAAGACCGTGGTGCTTGTAGACCTCGGAGAAGACTAACTCAGCCACATCTCTAGCCCGATACGTCGTTCGGCTTGGGATGAGGTGAACCATACCGGTAAGCAGATCTATCACCGTCGTGATAGCGTCAAAATTGCCGTCTCTATTCTTTGAAACAGGTAAAGGACCAATAAAGTCCATTCCGATAGCCTCCCAAGGAGAGCTAGGAACTGGTAAGGGATTCAATAATCCATACGGTTTCTGATTCGAAGGCTTACTGCGCTTGCAAGTCATGCAGGTATCGCAGAATTTCTGGACATCCGGAAGTAGAGTCTTCCACCAAACATGATCGCGCAGCAAGCTCGACGTCTTGTGCGGTCCTAGGTGTGCTAGCAGTGAATGAGCGTGAGTTATCACGATTTCGCGCACATTCCGTCCGTTCACGATGATGTGGGGTATGCACAGTAGTTCCCGACCTCGATCTCTCAAGGTGATAATCTCATCATTAACCGTAAAGTTCTTGTACTGACCGGGGTTGGCTAGAATGTCTGCGAAGAATGCATCTTCGCTATACCGGCCTCGAAGTTCATCTTCGAGATGTAATCCGTCACTCGAGCCCGCGATATGCTCGAGCAGTGGTTCAATACTCGATGGTGCGCCCTCCTGACCGCTATTAACCATTTCGGGTGTCTGAACTGCAGTCTCCTCAGCTTGGGATGGCTGTTGTGGGTGACCCTCGCCCTCCTGTCCGTTCTCACGGGGTCCGTGAAGAACGACACGACGGATTCGTTTCGAGAACTCGCGAGATGTCTCCAGCCTACCCGTTTCGGGCGGTGGAGGGGGCGCACGAGCCTGCCGAGGCTTTCGCGTCGCAAGCACATCTGCAGCAGCATTCACGTTCGGCGGTGCGACCCGTGGTTCCGCCGCGCCCGTCTCGGTGGACGCTGCACCCACGCGTGTGCGAGTAGGCTTGACTCGCCTCGCTGTGGTCAGTGCGCGCGCCGATGAAGGAGCTGCTATTATGCTCTCCGTGTTGCGAGATCGCAACCGGCTCGAGCGTCGTGGTCCATCCGAGGGCAAATGAATTGCTGCACGCCCTTCGCTATCCACAAGGACGGGCATCGTCATTGCGAAGGACTCGATCCCTGCGAAAGGCGGGTTGTCTTCGTCATCGTACTGCACGTATTCGGAAGGAGCGCGGACTGTACCCGGCTGCTCGTTCGAGTAGATGCGCGAGAGAGCATCCGCAAGTACGTTATCAACTCCGGGTACGTATTCAACTGTAAAGTTGAACTCCGATATCTTCTCAATCCAGCGAGCCTGACGGCCGGACAGATCCCGCTGCTTGAGCAGGTGCGTGAGACCCTTGTGGTCCGTCACCCAAGTGAATGCGCAACTGAGCAAGATATCCCGATGCCGGCGCATAGCTTCCACTCCGGCAAGCATCTCGATCTCGTGCACAGCGTAGTTCAGCTGAGTTGACGTTAGTTTCGCAGAGAAGAATGCCGCGACACGGCCGCGACGAAAATCGTCGCCCTGTGTCACTACCCCGGCTATTCCGCCATGTGATCCGTCCGTCACCAGCCAGATACGCGGTGCTGTTGCAGCATAATCTAGTGGTACACGATGGTGAGTACGATGAGCATGCACGAGACGCTTGATCTCATCAAATGCGCGTTGCTCTGTATAGCTCCATTTGAATGAAGACTCAGAGCCAATCAAAGCTGTCAGGATGCTCATTGGTATGCGAATGTTCGCGATATCATCCGCTAGGTAGCCCACTGACCCAAGAAATCCGCGCAGGAGCTCCTTGTTGGTGGGTACCTTCCACTTCATTACAGAGTCGACTTTATCCGGATCCATGCGGATACCGTGGTCGTCTACAATGCGACCGAGTATCTTCATTTCTCGACACAAGAAATGCAGTTTCGTCGCACTAAGGTAAAGTTCTTCACGCCTTAGTATGTCAATTACTAGTCTCACATGTTGGATGTGGTCCTCGAGTGCGTCCGAGTAGATCACTATGTCATCAAGGTACACATCCAAGAAGACCCCGATATAGGGCCCAAATATATGGTTCATTAAGCTCTGGTACGTCGCTACAGCGTTGCAGTCGCCTTGCTGTAGCACGAGGCTAACCATATTCCCATCCGGTGTTGTCATGGCCGTCCGCTCAACGTGCTCCGGCTCAACCCGGATCTGCTCATACGCATCCTTTCCATCTATGAGGGATCGGTAGTGGTGTCGTGAGACTCGTCGTAGTATTCCTTCCATATCTGGAAGGGGAGATGTTACTTTGTGAGTGTTCGCGTTGCGTTCACAAAGATCACATACCACTCGCAGGCGGTGGGGTACTCCGTTCACCCCCGTGCCAGGTTTCTTCAACAGCAACATTGGGCTCGTGTTGCGAGCGTTCGTCATGCGCCAACGACCCGAATGTAGGTACGCATCCCGCTTCTCTGTCCACAAGTGGCGTAGCGCGTCCGGACACTTTGACAGTCGCCAAGAATAGACCTTGGCCTCGTCTATCAGCGGAATGCGATGGTTGATAGAACGAAGAGGAGGCAGCGGTGAGTCGCTCGCCTCCTTACAGATTGGGTCTGCATACGCACGCAGCTCTCGACGAGTGTCCTCAAGCCGCTCTTCAAAGACCTCCATGGCCGACGATTCGAGCACCCGCACCTGCTTCCCTTCTATGGGAAGAGGCATATCGCTTCCGATCACAACCGCAGTAGGATTGAAGGAGAAGGAAACCTTGTGCTGGAATAGGAAAGGTGTTCCGAGTACGATGCCGTAGCTATTCAGGTTAATAATATCAAAGAATCTGTCATCCTTGACTCGCTGGTACTGTAGCCTTGCACGGCAGCTATGATTAACCTTTGCGCGTGAACCCTGAATCGCAAACTGCACTGGTATAGGTTTCTCCAGCTCAAATGCCTGCGCTCCTATCTGATGAGCAAACTTGTATGACATGAAATCAGCAAGTGATCCTGAATCAAGCAGCGCTTGAGCAGGGTAACCGTTGACGTTTACCACCACGACTACCGGCTTCGGAATTAGCCTGCTGAAGTCTTTTGGAACGGCCGATGTTCGCTGCAAAGAAAACATCTTCCCGGGCTCGTCCTCATCTACGGAATAAGATAATGACAATGCATTTAGCTCCAGCACAACATAGTCATCGGACTGTCCAATGTCCGGCTCCCAGAATAAATCCGAGAGCTCATCCTCGAGGTCATCAAGAATTCCCAGTCTCCGCCGGGGCTTCAAAGACCTTCGGATCCGAGACGCATAGTAATTGGGCAAGTCGATGTAATAATTCTCGAGAGTTCGCTCGGCTATGTTTAGTCCCATCCCGAGGTACGTGTTGTAGATGTGTACATCCCGCCCAGGTAGTCGAAGGCTTACAAAGCGATTGACATCCGGTCCTGCAGGATCCGGATGCGGGAAAGCAGCTTCAAGAACCTGCCGAGCTCCAATAGACAGAGCAGGCCCCATTTTCTCGCCATCCCGATTGACAAAGCAGTCATTGTGAGTCTGACTAGGTTCGAATGAATGTACCACCATTTGACGGTACCAGCGTACTATGTCAAACTCGGTATCACGCAACCGAGAAGATTCCAACAGCGTGTCAAAGCGGTAGTGCATGACTACATGAAGATCAGCGGACGTGCGGTACACGTTCGCGGAGTATTCATCACCGCCATCAAAATCTACGGCGGCGCAGCAATACGGGCCATGACGGTTGAGGAGCTCCTCCGCACGATCAGCGTACAGATCCCGAAGGTAAGTCCTCGGCAGGCCTTCTGCCCGAGTCATTGGGAGCTCGACAATCCGATCTATTTCCTCGCTAGGTACCAGCGGGACATTCACATCCCCCGGATCCACGAACAGGACAGGCATTCGGGTATAGGTGACTGCCTCATACTCCGACCTCCATTCATCATCCTCATCTTTGGCACAGGTCCAGCCGACACCCAAACCTATGGCATTCAGCTCGAGACCGTGACCCGCAGTAGTCTCCGTGGACTCTGCGAGTTCCCGCAGCTTCTCAGCCGACACCGGTTTAGCACCAACCGGTACGTCTATGTGAAAGGACGCTAGTCCCGGGGGTTTTCCCTTCTGCCCGGACTTCACTTGGTTGTTTCGTGGGCACTGACGAGAGAAATGTCCAACTTGCTTACAGGTGAAACATTTCCCTGCAGAAGACAACTCCTCCTTCTCCTTGGCGGAGAGTTTCGGAGCTGAGCTGCTCGAGCCCGAGGTACGTGAATCATTCGGCCTCAGACTTCTGGTATCCCGAGAGGGACCAGAGCTCGACTGGAATTGTCTAGCGGGGCGGAAAGCCTCCTTCTGATTCGTTCGAGAGTGGTAGTCACGCTCCCGCCCTCCATCTCGAGGCTTCGAGGTGACATTGTCTGCTTTCGAAGTGTAAGTGCGAGATTGAGGACGCTCCGAATTCGAGCCAGTAGGCTTACTACCAAGCCGTTGAGCGATACAATCCGCAATCTCAACATACTCAGCCTGTTGGATGATTGCATTGTAACTACTATTCGGAGTTATTTTCTGTTTCCATAGTTCCTGTTGAATGCGAATATTGAGACCCTTCCAGAGCCTATCTCGCTTGTCTTCATCAGAGACCAGACCGACGAGTTGGCATAGACTCTCGAGGTCATGCACATACTCTCGAATGGTTTTGTCACCTTGACGAAACCGATTCAACTTTTCCTGCATTTGAATGCGATAATCTGCAGGGAAGCAATAGTTGAAAAGTTCAACAAAGAACTTCCGCAAGGTCCACTTGTGTGGAGCCCGGGATACTGAGATCACAAAGAAATCATATGCTCGTCCTTCTAAGAACCGAGAAACATACGAGACAATCACTCGTTCATCCACGTCAAAGGCCGCGAAGTACTCGGTACACTCCCTCATGAACTTATGGAAGGCTTGAGCATCCACTTTGCCATCGTAGTGAACGGGCTTCTCAGGTTTCAGACGAAACTTCTTATGTTTCTTATTCTTCGAACCTTTCTTGTCAGACGCATGGTCAGAAGAGTCTGACGACTCATTCACACCATCCCGCCCTCCAGCCTCTTTATCCGAGCTGTCAGAGGAGGAGCTAGAGGATGACGAATCAGACGGATCGCCTGGAGCAAGATCCAGAGGACCGGCTATATCGTCGAACGCACGGCCCAAGTAGCTACCGGGCTGTAGCTGCGAGATGGGCTTGAGGGTCGTCTTCGCCTTCAGAGAGCGACGTCCTCGACGGCGACTCCCCTCAGACGATGAGTCGCTCTCCTCGTCGTCGCTGGGAAGTCGCTTACTGCGACGGGACTTCTTGCCCTTGCGCTTCTTACTCTTCTTGCGCGAAGATGTAGTCGATTTTAGGCGCAGATCTGCGACCTCCTGACGGAGGTCCTTGATTTCAGCAGTGAGCTCACGAACGGCAGCGTCGGGAGCCGCTTGTCCTACAGGCTCCACGTCGTCGGTGTCGTCTACGTCCGAAGGTGTCTCTGAGTTCGAAGCGAGAGTAGGCAAACCTTCGGACGACTCTTTGCGAGCCTCCCAGTACGCGAGTATCTCTCGCTGTTGGTCGCTGTCGTACCCTTCCAATTTATTGTCCTGTAACAACTTCTTGGTAGTGTACACGTCTAACTCACGCTTCTGAGCGTGAGGATCGAGCTCGTCCATCGGAATTTGGACGGCGCCCCAGTTGCGGGCGTCGACCGCTTTACCCTTGGCCAAGGTATTAGACAGACCCTCTCCGCGAGAGTCCGTGCTGTACGACTGGTCCCTAGGACCGGCAGCCATCACAGCTTCCATGCGACGAGCGACTTGCTCGCGTTCGGTGGTGGTGAGCAACTCCTCAGCGGCTTGAACAGCCTGCAGCTGGGGAGAGCCGAGCTTGACATTGCGACTAACACGTTCCGAACGCTCCCGGACGGGAGTCGGACTCGTGCTGTGCGTACTACGACGACGGCCTCGAGCTTCGAACCAAGGGCCGTCATCGACGTCCGAGACCTCTTCGACGGTCACCGGGCGTTGGGAACCAGTGGGCGCGGGCTGGCCAGCCTCCGACACCACATCCTGGCTAGAGGATACCACCGGAGTGGTCTCCGTCGCCACGGTCTGCACCGGAGACGGGGTCCTCGAGGCGACGACCGGGTCCGCGACCGGGTCAAGTCGCCCCTCATCACCGGAGAGCGAGCTCTCGACGGTGGTGTCCGCTTGGTTGGACAGGGGACTGAGTTCATACGAAGGAGGGGGGGAGTCAGCGAGGGGTTCGGTGAGATAGGACTCACCGGATTCTATGGGTGCCACCGCGGGAGGCGACTCCGGGCGGGGGCGGCGAAGATTGTAACGAGAAGACATATGGGGTTTTTCTTGATACTAGTAGACAGTTAGAGAGAGAGAGAGCCGGTCGTCGAATGGAAGGTCGAGTTGATCAGACTCGATGTTGCCCAGTACGACGACAGGAGAAAGAGACAGAGGAAAGTTGAGAGAGTTGTTGTCGGCGATGAGTAGCGTTCGATGGTCGACGTCGAGAGTCAAAAATATGAGACGCTCGCTGGTCGCTTGCGGCTAGGTGGCGTCTCACGGTCGAGGTTCTCGCAGGAAGAGACTGGGGTAACGTCTGGGTTGCAAGAACGCTAACGGTCGAGTACAGGATAGCTAGTCTATATATACAAGACAAGAGATCACGAGACAAGCGGAAAGAGGGTGAGGAGAGAGGTACTAGACCAAGAAGGGAGAGTCTAAGGGAGATAGGGACGAAAAAGGAAACAAGGCAAAAGAGGAGAGTAAACGCAACTGTTACAGATATCCTCGACCCCCGAAACAGACGGGCGTACGCGCACCGTACGCGTGCTGAAGAGTACGGTTATATGTACTACTCGAGCAGTACCTTTGGTTACCTGGCAGTGACCAGCCAACAGGACAGAAGGGTACGTGACTTTGTCACGACCCACAGATCCAAGGATCCATGGGATCGACCAAAGCTAAAGGTGCGACCCAACTTTTGCGTCTAGCATGTAAACACTGATGCACAGACACATGTTCTGAGATCGACAGAGACGGCGCGCAGCTGGCTGGCATGTCTCTGACACCACAATGCCTTATGAACCAAGTGTCGGATCCGACACGCATTGCCTCACCGTCGTGCTAATGGTGGCAAAGAAGGGATCGTCGGCCTTGTGAATCCTTGAAGTAATACGAGTCGCTGAGTGAGTCCTGCTCAGGCGTTGATAAATTCTACAGCCATCCTTTCAACCCGCGACTCGAAGCGAAAGGGCGGTTGTGAACTAGGCGTTGCCCTACGATATCTATGGTCGAATTCTTGCATTTGAAGGAAGCCCGTAAATGTCGCTCGTCAGCTTGAACATACTCCCGAGTCAAGCACAAAGGCTTAAGCTTAAGGTTCTGTCACGACGGCGCGTCCTCATCGCAACTTGCCGAACGGATCTAGCTGCAGCTGGTGCTGCCGCAGCACGCAACCCACCTTGCTCTCGCACCGTGATAATGTCTCAGCCGTCCAGTCCAGTTGGCCAGCAGACTCCCCTTTCCTCGACTACCCCCGCGCTGGTCCCCGGAACGACTCCGACGGTCGCAGGTGAGAGCTCGAGCTCCCGTCAGAAGTCAGCAGACGTGCTTGGGGACTCAGATGTTAATGCGTGGACAAGTCGGACCAGCGAAGCCGCGCGACTGGCCTGTCCCCCAGATCATGCTCTTCGTGGAGAAGCTGGCGGATGATGGCATGGGTTCCTCTGGACCTCAGCCGGGAGGCAATAACCCCATTGGAATGGCTATCGGCAGAGAACTAGTCGCTCGGGCCGGCAAGACGGTAAGTCCATTCGCATGCAGAGTAGCTCCAACACTTGTCTGTGTCGGACTGGGCGAGCTCCGAGGGTGCCGGTGCTCAGCGCTCAGCGCTCAGCTCTCCCTCTCTCCCCCCCTCTCTCTACTAGTATATATACCTCTAAATTCTTCCTTGTTGATGACTCTCTGCAGGAGCTTCTGCAGCTTGCGTACCGCAGCTCGGTGTGGAACAAGCCATACCCCTACAAGCCCGGCGGCGAAACGGACTTCAAACATTCTGGATTCTTGGAGACGTGCACCGTTTACGCCACCTTCCACCGCACTCACGGTGACGACGACGTCGGCCCCGTTCAGATCTCAGGCTATGGTTGGGCTGAAATGATCCAGAACGTAGTCAGGCTGGATGTCGTGTATACTCAAGAGTAGTAGTGGTACTGGTAGATGTGACTGTCCAGTGGGTGCACCGTTGCTGTCACGATGTACGAGCTATATATATGGCCTAACTGTTCGGCCCAAGACCCACCCTCAGAGCTCTTGCGAGTTTGAGCACAATTGAGTGTCGACGTAAGAGGGAGTAAATATACTTCCCAACCTCTTCCGAGCCGCGGAGGCACGTCACGGGCACTAGTTCGTCGGAATTCTAGCGCGTTGGACACCTGCAAGCGTGAGAAGGGGTTTCATTGTATGTATCATTCAAATTGCAACGATGATCATGAGCGGGGGAAGTACAGGAAGAGACAGTATCATGGCGTACGTATACGGAGGCGGATCCTTAGACTAGATGGTACATTGCGACGGTGAGACCGAGGAGACTGTATTCGTGCGTTGCGACGGGGATAGCGGTCTGGTGGACGACATGTAGACGGGTGGTCATTAGGCAGGGAACAGACACGGGAGCGGGAATGGGCACGGGAGCGGATGGATATACAAAACGATACATGTACAGGTCGCAGATTGACTTCGGGTTTGGTAGCGATGCGGAGGAAAGCAGCCAGACATGGACACGGACACAACCAGAGTGTCAGATCACAGGGCGCGAACGTTGGATAATGGGGGGTGCGGACGATGTGGATAAGAAGGGAGAGGAGATAGGAAGAGGAAATACGGTCCGGAACGATAAAGGGGAGGGAATACTTCACTCGTCGTCCATCTCGTTATTCTCAAAGCCATCTACAGCTATGTTCCATGACCACCGCCCCTCTAAATATCCCTTCGCGGTGTCCTCTAGCATGATCTCGTTCCGCTTCTGCACATAGACCTGGGCGCAACGACACGTCAGCCGCCGATGGCAGACAAGGTGCGAGGCGAGCACTCACCGTCTTGTCGGTCACCTTCTGACGGAGGGCCATGATCGTCTCCGGGTCGATCGGAGCCTCGATGAGCTCCGAGAGCTCCTCGACGGCTCTCTCTAGGTCTCTACACCGATGGCACACATGTCAGACACGATGTAGCAGGATATCGGATGACCCGGATACGCACCGCTGGTTGTCTTCGAATAGTTCCTTCTCGTTGCCCATGGCAAGGTAGTACGCCATCGCGTACGTCCACTTGAGCGTCATGCGGCACCTGAAGACGATGTCGACCGCCTTCTTCATGAACTGGACCTGGATCCAGGTGAGCTCGGACGTGATCTGCATCTCGTCCATCTTCTTCTCCGTCTTCGCATGCAGCTCCATGGACAGCTTCGCGGACTGCTCGTGGTTCGCCCATCGGTTGTAGTACTGGTCAAACGAGGTCAGACGAGGAACACGAGGGTCCTAGCAAATGACTCACGTGGAGGTAGCGCTCTAGCGAAGCTCGGCTGCGAGTTTGGGCATCGCGCGCATCGACGCTAGCCTTCTCGTCGTACCGGTTGCAAGAGTACCATGACGTGCCGTGCTCGGACCACGGACCTGCAAGTGGCACAGTCAATAAATATCACACGATCGCCCGTCCGCGACGATCGTCTCTCACGCGTCACTCACCCATGCAGACCCAGCAGAACTCGTACTTGCACTTCTTGCACGTCATGTGGTTGCAGCCGCCGTTCTTCTCGATCGTGCTCTGGCACTTGCTGCACTCCTTCGTGTTGCTCTTGATCCAGTTCGCCGTCTCGCTGTCGTCCCTGCACTTCTGCAGCCACATCTTCGCGACCGCGCACACGACCGGCCGGTGGTCCGAGTCGACCGGACACCCGAAGCAGAATACGTGGGTGCTCGACGCGCCGCACGTCACTATCGGCACGATCTGCGAGAGCGAGGACTTGGTGGCGCCAGACGGGCATGAGACGGTGTGCGTGCATGACGGGTACGGGCAGAACTTGAGGTGGGGGATGCAGGAGACGAACTGGCGCACGAGCAGCTCCTGGTACCGGCCCCATGTCTCTGTATCCTTTCCTAGCGCCTTCTTCACGAAGCCATCGACGGCGACGACGTTGCAGTCCTCCGCCATGCACGAGATGACGCACTCCGCCTCCGTCCGCACCTTGCTCGTGATGTACTCCTTCCAGCACGAAGAGCAGAACTTATGTTCGCACATCAGGGACATAGTCTCGGTCTGCGTGTCGTCAAAGCAGATAGGGCAGACGAATTGCTTGGGCTCTTCCGCTGGGGGAGTTGCACGCTTGGACTTGGTCGTCTTCGAGTCCGCGGTGGAGCGCCGTGTCGTCCGCTGAGGGCCGGTTGACGACTGGCGGCTAGAAGACGGCTTCGGCGGTGGCGGGGTGGGTTCTCGGGGCGGAAGCTCGACTCCGGCTGCGACAGCAACTGCAGACGCGTTATCCATGTACTTCTCTATAAGCTTCTCCTTGTTCCAGTCCATGTACCGGAGGAGCTGGGCGGCTGCGCCGGCCTATGTTCGCCGAGATGATTGCAGAAGTTGAACGGCAAAACAAGGATACATACGTGCTAGATAACGCACCTCGACACCGAAGATCCCGCTGATATGGTCTACATCCGTCTGCATCATCTTCTCGACATCTGGCTGACCCAACGACGAGTAGTCGACCTCATACAGCTTATTGTTGCTGCTCGATGCGACTTTGAAGTCGTCCCCAAATCCATCTGCTTCGATTTCAGAGGCGGAACCTGGATAACAGGGTGTGGTGGTGAGTATGGAGGCTCAGCGAATCATGTATGTGGATATATGCTCGCCATCGTCGTCTACCAACATCTCATCGTCCTCCTCGTCGTAGTACTCGTTCTCCTCATCTGAGATTTCATAGTCTGAGGACATGTCGTGTTGCGAGAGGATGTTGAAGGTGTCGTCGAGAGGGGTAGCAAGAGTAAGAGTCAAGCACGGATCCGGCGAGGACTCAAGTACTCACGCGCACAGTGCTTCCGTTTAGGCGGAGTCTAAATCCCACTTACTCAGCACCTTAGATTGTCATCGGAGCGTCCGCGGCTATCTGCGGGTATAATCCAAATCGGCATTGCCTACTACTCCTTTGAAGTGACGATTTTCCGTTGTCCTTTGGCAACGGCCACTGCTATAGCTAGCCTCTTCGATTGTTGGAGCACACCGGAGGTAACTAAGGATCATTACTATTAACCTAGAACCTCTTCGGGTACTATGTAATACCAAAAGAGATAGGAAGTACTGCTATAGGGCCATTCGTACCATTTAAGCTTCTTACTGTGAAGTGCAAACTTATGACAGTCGTCACAAGCTCAGCATGCAAAAATACTGGGCAGCGTAGCATGCGGGCTGTAATTAAATGCTAAGATCTAAGACGGCAAGTTGCAAGTACGAGTCACGCCTCCGCCGCAGGCTTTAGGAGTTGTGCCTGGCCAAATGAGGCTATGTAGACGCTCGTAAGTCGGACCGGTATCTCCAACGGGAAATGCCGGCCCAGAAAAGTGGTATCAGAAATACGAATGACAAGTCTCTGCAGTCTCTGCGCTGTCCTCCTCTGTCCTCACTGAGATCCCGCCGCCGTCGTCGCCGTCGTCCTCGCTATCCTTCTCGCTGTTCTTGCATTCTCGCCATGGCCCCTCAGCTCAATGTCAAGGGCAGCGACTCCGGCTCGGCTCGCGTTCTCGGGTCAGGAGCCTCAGGTATGTTCTGCACCGTCCCCCGCCCACCCCGACTCACACGAGAGCTCCCATGCAGGCATCGCTGAGCTCCTCATCTTCCACCCGGTGGACACGATCGCGAAGCGGCTGATGAGCAACAAGGGCAAGGTGCGTCTTCACGTCGTCGACCCACGTAGTCCGTCTCACTCGCCCCATGTCACACGTCTCATGCGAAAACCCTCCCCACGACCAGGTGTCCTCGTCCACGCTCTCGACGATCATCTTCAAGGACTACGCGGGCGCGCCGCTCGGCCGCAAGCTCCTCTCGCTCTTCCCAGGGCTTGGGTACGCCGCGGGCTACAAGATCACCCAGCGCGTCTACAAGTACGGCGGCCAGCCGTGGTTCAGCGACATCCTCTCCAAGAACTACAAGGAGCAGTTCACGAACACCTTCGGCGAGCGCAAGGGCAAGATGATGCTCCAGGCGACGGCGGGCAGGTGAGTTTTTGGCGTACGTGTGGGTGCAGACAGCTCTCCTGACGCATTGACATTTTTGGGAAGTTTGACCGGTATCGGTGAAGTGGTGAGTGCCTTTCGCGCGTTCGGTGTGTGCATGCGTGAATTGACCGCGCTGCTTCTCTGCATAGGTCCTGCTGCCCCTGGACGCTCTCAAAATCAAGCGACAAGTGAACCCAGAAGCGTTCCGCGGCCGCGGCGTCGTCCGGATATTCATGGAGGAGGGCACGACGCTCTACCGTGGCTGGGGCTGGACAATCGCCCGCAACGCCCCCGGCAGTTTCGCGGTGCGCCTTTACCTTCTTCCTCCGCTCTCCCTGTCTCACATGTGCACGCCCCTCGCAGCTGTTCGGCGCGTCCGCGGTGACGAAGGAGTACATGTTCGGCATCCAGGACTACCACAAGGCGACCTGGGGCCAGAACTTCGTCGCGTCGATCGCGGGTGCGGTCGCGTCCATCACCGTCGCCGCCCCGCTCGACACGGTCAAGACGCGGATCCAGAACGCCAACTTCGAGCAGAAGGTTTCTGGGGTCACCGTCGTCAAGGACCTCATCAAGAACGAGGGCGCGTCTGCGCTCTTCAAGGGGCTTACGCCCAAGGTACGTCGGCTGCCCGTCACTGCCCCGCACCCCACCCCCGCATCCATCCTTGATCGCCCGGATCTTCCCCCCAAACGATGGGCTGACGAGCGCCGTCTGCAGATCCTGGTCGTGGGCCCGAAGCTGGTCTTCAGCTACACTCTGGCGCAGTCGCTCATCCCCTGGTTCTCCAAGTACGTATGAGGACGCCCGCCGACGACCCTGAGTACCGAGTACCGTATGTCCCCGTAATGCCACGACTCGCCGTACGCCCACGACATAGACGCGCTCTCCTTATGGAGCACAAAAGTACTGATCTACCCCTCCGCTCATTGTGCTTGTTTGTAGGCTCGTCTAATAGATTGCTTTGCTGCTGAGACCGAGCATGTGCTCTGAGCCGAGGCTTGGAGAGCGCGAACGGGTGATAATGCGTGACATCTCGTACAAGTAAAACACAGGCAGAAAGCATGAAACAGCGGAAAAGAGAGAGAGAGAGAGATAGGGACGGGAGTCATGAGCACCGATGGATCAGGATAACCAGGAATAGGAGCGGCGGGGACGGGGGTGGGGTGGGGGATGGAGGCATGGCGAGGCGAGGCGGAGAACGGCTGGACGGCACCTAGCGATGCGCAGTCACGAATTCGAATCGTCCTATCACTGCCACTGCGCCTTGTCCCAGCCCGGGTCCTGGAGGAACGCACAGAGTACCTTGCTACCAGTCTTCGTCCCAAACATCCCAAACATCCCAAACAGCCGCATGATATATCACCCAGTGCGATTCGTGCCGACCGGCGGACGGGTGATAGCGGAATCAGGGCAGAGCCAACGCACAGGCCAACAACGCGGAGAAGCAGTCGCGCGAGCACGCAAGAAAGGAAGAGAGCGGGGGTGAGCACACGACGTTCACTAACGCTAACAGCACACAAGCAGACGCACCTGCAGGAGGGGATGGCCGGCGACGATGGTGAGGAAGCGCTCGAGGCCCTCGCGCCGGCTCTCGATGACCTCGTCCGAGAAGCGGTTCGTGAAGACCTTGCCGGGCAGCGGCGGGATGTTCACCCGCGTCGACTCGCGCTCGAGGATGTCCCGGAACGCCTCGAAGTCCGAGTAGCGCCGCCGGACGACCGAGTGGCGGAGCTTGAACGCGGGGATGTTCGTCTGCCCGGGAGGTGTGTGAGGATCGGATGACGAGGAATGGGTGCAACAGGGCGGGGGCGGGGTAGTCGGGAAGGGGCAGGGGGATGGGGCGAGGGCACAGACGCTATCGGACGCACCTTGCACACGATCTCGTAGTCGGTGTACATCTTCCGGCCGAATCCTAGCAACGCCGCCCTTTCACGGTCAGCGCGGCGGCCCCAGCGCACAGCGAAAGCGAGCGGCCCACGCACCGTGCGTCTGCGGATTGCGCACCTCGATCTCCAGGAAGCTCTCCGGGACGCTGTACATCTCCTCGATCTGGGTTGGGGCGCGGACAGGTTCAGCTCGCACCGCAGACACGGACGGGGAGAACACTGACGGACTGCTCGCGGCCCCCCAGGCGGGGCTCGTCGAACACGCTGCTGCGTGCGAAGGGGGAAACGGTGGCCATGGGCGGGACGGTCGTGGGGGTTGTCGGACAAGCTTGGGCGGTCGTTCGACCGTGACGTCCAACTTGGGTATGTGGCGCGCGTTACCGTTTAGGCGCAGCGCCAAAAGCTATGTAGGAGCTACTTACGCTACCAGATCTCGCTGCGAACGCAGTGCGCAGCTGATCTATATACCGAGGAGATCTAGCGGCACACGGAAATGATAGGTGTAGAAGGGATAAGGGATGTGCAATTTAGAACCAAAGAGACCAGCACTGTAAGCATCGTGCATAGCTTGATACATAGTAGGTACTTCGAGACATGGACAAGTGATAGCACAGTACGGATGACATATGTAGACAAGTAGGTGTCGGCGTTTTCAATATTGTTCGATGACGTGACGAACGTAGATGATTGGACCCTATATGTACACGACGAGATAGCATTGAGACGGAGGACGAGAGCAGGATGCACTGTGCAGAAGCAAAATTCGCGTGCTTGTAGATTGTTAGTTGAGATGTTTTGTGCGTATAGATGTTCAAGATAGCCAAGCAGCTCTCTAGATCCTAGGTCCAACGCGGCGGAGCATCAGCGCACATCCATCCCGTGATAAGGCCATCAAATCCACTCACAGTTTATCCCCGCGGAGGGACACTATACCGCCGCTCGTCTCTGCCGTACGCCGGGCGGCCGTACGCCGGCGGCGGAGGCGAGCGCGGCGGGCCCATCCTCCCAGGCGGGTCCCTTCTGTCGTACCCATACCCGACATCTCGCTCCCTAGAGTCTAGGTAGTCCCTGTCCCGCGCCCCAGCAGGGCCGCTGTACCGCGGGTCGTCGTAGTACCCTCCCCCAGCCGGGGGCGGGCTGCGGATGCGCGGCGGGGGGTAGTCAGCGGGCGGCGGAGGACCACGCGGCTCGTCGGGGTAGTACGCCCCAGCTCCCCCCGCATACGCATCGTCCCGCGCACGCTTGAGCGGGGGGCGCAGGTCGTCGGCGGCCGTGCTCCTGCGCAACGGACTCGGGCTGCGCGGGCGCACCCGCGAGTACGGGGGGTTGTCGGCGGACGGAGGTGGGTACCGGCCGCGGTCCGGGTCACGTGCGTACGCTCTGTCTTCTGCGTACGAGTCGGTGAGACGGGAGCTGAGCGGCCGCTGGTCGAACGAACGGGGCGCGGTCGAGGGGGGTAGGTCCGGGGGGTAGGCCGCACGCCGCTCGCGGTCTTGGCGGGTGTCCCAGCTTGGAGGTGCATCGCGATCCGCAGGAAGACGAGACGCCCTGTCGAGCTCTGGTGGACGGTCCCAAGAACGCTCGTAGTCGGCGTTGTGCGGAGGTCTGTCGCCGTCACGCCATTCCCGTGAGTAGGATTGGGTTTCCGCAGGGGGTCGCCGACTAGGCTCATCACGGAAGGGAGGAGCTTCTCCAGCCGGCACCCAAGCGCGATCCCGGTCAGCCCGCGGAGGGTACGAGTCCCCAGGCGGTGGAGAGGGACGGCGGTATGAGGCACGTTCTGGGAGGCGAGGAGGATCGACGTCCATTGGTTCTGGACGGCGCTCAGCAGGGTACCGCTCTGGCTCAGAAGCACGATACGGTGGTGGTGGGCGATCCCTGGCCTCACCACCGGGGCGGAAATCACGAACACTGTCAGCGCGAGAGGGAGGACGGGCCGGAGAACGCGGTCGATAGGAACGCGGCTCGTCACGAGCGACGGAAGGTGCACGGTACGTACGGCCTCGATCGCTTGCAGCTGGACTCACAGGACGTGCGAAACGACCTACAGGACCAGGAGCAAATCGACGATCATCCGAAGGAGGTGGAGGTCGCTCAGCAGGAGGTGCACGAGCAGGTTCAGCAAGCACAGTGCGATCATCAACCGCGCGGCCAGCAGGACGGTCAGGCGGGGGCGGCGGTCTGACAGCAGGCCGGTCATCAGGTAGAGAACGCAAAGGACGATTATCCACAGGAGGGTTAGAGAGGCGAGCTTCCAGAGAAGCAGGGTTTGCAGCAGGACGACTGAGCCTCTCTTCCAAGCGAGGTGCAGTCTTGTCGTCAGCTCTTGCAGGTGGATAGCTCAATCTTTCTTGTAATGACGGAGCACGACTGATCCTTTCCTCAAGAGGGACGGGTCGAGTACTTCTGTCATCAAGCTGTGGAGGTCGTGAGACGGGATGCTCAGCAGGAGCGCGAGCAGGTTCCGGAGGAGCCGGGGCACGACTTATACGTTCTTCCAGAAGAGGTGGCCGGCGGTCATCCGGAGGCCTCAATGTGCGATCCGGGAGAACCGGCGGTTGCGCCGGGCGCCTGTCGTCGACTGCGGGTCTTCCTATAGCTGGTGAAACCGGCGGACGACGGTCATCTCCAGGACGAGTCTGACGGTCGACAGAGGGAGCACGGGGAGGGGGAGCAAGTGTCCGCCGGTCTTCCACAGGTCTGAGAGGCCGTTCGCTGGCGATCGGGGAGATAGGGCGCCGACGATCGTCCGAGCTCACACTGGGTCGCTCCAACGACGGCGGACGACGGTTGTCAGGTCTTGGCGCAGCATGTGGGGGCGGCGGAGGGCGGCGGTCATCAGCTGGTCTGGCAGAGCTAGGAGGGGGCACAGGCGGACGTCTCTCCTCAGCAGCAGGAGGTGGGGCGCGAGCTGAGCGGTCGTCCAGAGGCGCAGGTAGGCGACGATCTTCTACGACAGGAGGAGCGGTAGAAGATGGTGTTGCAGGAGGGCGAATGATGGCTCGCTCCTCTCCGAGGTTCCGATGCGGCGGCCGCAGCTCAGAAGCGTTCCTCTCGTCGCGGACCGAAAGCGAGTTTCGAGGAGTGTATCGGGGTTCGTAGCGCCGGTCATTCACGGGTAGAGGCCTGCGGTCTTCCGGGGGACGAGAGCGGTCATCAGAGCGTCGATCATCGCGGAAACGATTGTAATCCGGTCTCCGATCGCGTTCTTTGTCCCGGTCATAGTCTCTGTCTCTACTGCGCTCCCTCTCTCGAACACGATCTTGATCTCTGTCAGATAATCGTTGTTGATCTCTTGTCGGTGGTGGAGGTCCTCGAGAATCGTTGCCGTTTCTGGGGTCCTGACGACTACCAGGAGCACCTCCATGGTCTCTTTCGTCATAGCTGCCGTAGCGAGCCAGCGACCCAGATGTTCGAGCCTCGTCTTTAAGATCGGCAGGCTGCAGTTTCGCGGGGGATGACACAGCAGGCTGCAGTTTTGCGGGGGATGATACAGCATATGGTGTGATCTCACCTGGGCGACCGCCCTGCTCCGGCTTATGAGACATAGGAGGACCCATACGCGGACTAGCTTCAGTGTTAGCGAATCGAGGAGAGCTACCAGCAGCAACTTCTTGTCTTGCAGAGCCTGAAAGCGAGTTCGAGCCTGTTTCATATCTATCCACGACCTTCATAGGCGGCTTGGGAGCTGGAGATCGCATATTCTGTGGGGTACAATATAGACCGATCTGGTTGTGAACAAAGGAGATGAAATACGCACATCAAGTTTGGGCGACTCGCTGACAGACAGGCGGTGCACTGGCTTCCTAGCGCCATCCCGAGGATCGGACGCACTCGGAGTGCTGGGAGAGGTCGGCTGGCCCGACCCATTGGGGGCGATATTGCCAACAGCAGGTATAACTACATCATGAGCTTTGAGAGTTGATCCTGGGGCTGAGGGAGCGGTTGGGACCTGTTCGGGATGCGGCGGTACGAGAGAGGACCCAGGACCCAGATAGAGACTAGCGAGAGCAGCAGGCTGAGGAATGGGACGATAGATTCCATGCTGGTGGTTCTTGATGGTCTCCTTGAGCTTTTCAAGGACCCTGAGATCATTTGCGACGGAGAGAAAGGGCGTCGGAGGGCTGTCATCGGGAGAGGTTGGCGCAAAAGGATGTTGTTGTGGAAATGGAGGCCCCATGGGGGGCATGGTGGCAAAAGGATAGGGAAATGGGTTGGAGAAGGGCTGAAGAGTGAACGAACCAGGTATGCCAGGTGGCTGGGCGGTGGCTGAGATAGGAGATGTTACCGAGAACGGTGTCGATAGGAGGCTAGTCGACGAGAGCTCGTCGTCGGGCGAGGACGAGAAGGGACCGTCTGCGCCGTCGGTGAGGGTGGTGACGGTGCGTTCGCGAGGGGGAGCATTGCCGCGTCCCTTCCGCTTCTTGTTTTGCCGTGTCGCCATGTGTGGGTCCACAAAATATTTGTACAGCCTCTTAGCGAGCGATAAGATCCACGGCTGTTTGTACGCTCGTCGTCGACCCTTCGTCGACCACGCTCGCGGCCACTACGGGCGTCGAGCTCGAGGATATGAAGCAAGAAGCAGGTTGCGCAGGAGAGAAGGCAGGAGGCAAGGCAGGAGGACCAGAGTGACAGTCAGGCTTCATCGGCCCATCGACTTATCTCGTCACGCGTGACCTCATCGTGAC
The DNA here is from genome assembly GCA_033807695.1 of Daedaleopsis sinensis. NCBI lineage: Eukaryota > Fungi > Basidiomycota > Agaricomycetes > Polyporales > Polyporaceae > Daedaleopsis > Daedaleopsis sinensis. The sequence goes on from CM066306.1 coordinate 4,201,412, forward strand.
CAGCAGTGACCCCGCGCCCAAAATACAGGCGTGACATGGAACGCTCTACTGCCAGTGTACGTGTACTACATAGTACTGCGTGATGGATTTCACAATATTTTGGCGAGTCAATCGACAGCCCGTACGCTTTTGAATGTAACAGACTTTGAGTAAGTCTGAGTGTCGCTGTGGCATTGGTGGCATTCGACGACTCCGACAAGGTGTAACACTCAACTATTCTATTCAGGCGCGGTGGCATACAACTACTAGTACATAAGTAGTACTATCACTGACCGGTCTTCTCCACATTGTCGGACCATGATGCGTACTTCTCCGCCGCCTCGAGAAGCAGCGTCCCTTTCGCCTTGTAGGCTTGTAACGTCAATTTACTGAGCGGGAAGTGTAACGGAGGATCCTCCAGGCTGGCGAGCTTGTAAACGGCCTCCATGCCTTTCCTGGGGTCACCTGGTGGGACATAACTTTCGAGAAAGCTTTGCATTCCCGCCCCTGGAGCGGTCGGCGCCTCGTACGCGGGGTGAGAAGGCGGCCATTTGAGCTTCTTGAAAATGGGAGTATCGAATGGACCGGTATTGACGATGGTGATCTGTAGGACGTCACGCGTCAGCGCTAGCTCAGCTCTGAAGCAACTTGGGCCGTCCAGTGGGAATATTGTGTTCACGCTCACCTTGATGTTCCAGCTGGGGTCTAGCTCCGCTGCCAACGACTCGCTAAGCCCGTCCAATGCTGGAAGACGTGGACGTGAATCACACGACCGGCGGTAGGCACCGGAGACTTCGAGGACGTACCAAACTTAGTAGCCGCGTAATACCCCACTCCCTTCGAGCCCTCAATACCAGCGACCGACGAGTGCTGCACAATGAGACCGCCAACCCCGCTTGGGTTCACTTCCCTCATGAACTTGACCCCCTCCCGCGTGACATTTGCGTTGCCCCAGAAGTTGAGTTCGAAAGCTGCACGAGCATCTGCATCGTCCACAAGCTCGACCATGCCAACCAAAAACGACCCCGCGTTGTTGAAAACGACGTCGAGCCGACCAAACTTCTCCTTTATCGCAGCGAAGGTTTGGAGAATGTCTTGAGGAACGGTGATGTCCAGCTTGAGCACAAGGAGGCGGTCGGAGGGGTACTTGGAGGACAGGTCTGAGAGCGTGTCAGGACTGCGCGCGGTCGCGACTGCGATGTCCCCGTTCTCTAGGACAATTTCAGTGAGAAGACGGCCGAAGCCAGTCGATGCACCTGTGACTGTTGAAACCGGGTTGTCAGTATGCGTCGTTGAACGATCTGATGTTATATCGTCACGTACTGAGCCAGATCTTAGGAGACATGATGTAGTCGAAAGGTAGAGTGGGAGCGCGACGACCTTGAGCGAAGAGGTGGCATTTAAAGCCTCCCGGTACTGCTGCTGATCGGTACGTCAAACTTGAGGGATGTACTAAGATTGATCATCGGATAGCGAATGATGGCGTTCCCCTTGGGCCTCTGGCAGTCGTTCTCGCGTCGCCTTTTTTCCTAGTCAAAGAACGCCACTGGGAATGTAGAACATGCTAAGCATACTAACTGTCTGTGTGCATCCGGCTCGGGAGGATACGCTTGATGCGCGTTGAAACGGGCCAGCCATTGCATCGGGCGTGGTCACCATTCCTTTTATACTCGTCGCCTTGTCTCCCCTAGGTAGAAGATGGGGACCTACTGAGCGAGGGGATGCCAGTGGACGGGTCCTCCAACTCGTCGCTGCCCAGAGGTCCGGTCTGGTGCTCGCATTGTGGACGTGAGCAAGCTGGAGCAATGAACACCGGTACAGCTTGATTGCATGAGCGGTACAAACAGAGCTCTATAGTTCACGACATACATGAATATGTTGCGCTATCCCTTAATGTTTATGAGAGGTGGTGAAGACGTACCATTAAATCTGGACCGTGCAAGTTTGCAACTACTTACGGAACCGCACTATAGCTACACGGGTAGTTCCAGATCATCCATGACGTGTCCTTGCAGGCCCGAGCCCTATCTGTTAGTCCAGACCTGGCGCAATGGACGACTCAGAGTACAGTACCGAGCGGTTGGGGGAGGAGATACGTTGAGCAGTACTTTTCGTAGTACTTACCGGTAGCGAGTCGAGGACTGAATTGCACGAGTGACTGATCCAATGCATCATCCTTGAGGTCGTCTAGTCATTGCCATACAAAGGAGGTACGGTTCGCTGTTCTAGAGGTGATAAGTAGGATAAGTAATGGTAGGATCTGAGCGTTGTCAACGACCCACGTCGTACTGCACGGTCACGGTAATAATATAGTACTTATACGTTAGGCGCCGGAGTACTTATCGAGACGAATGTTATGTAGTATTGATGAATAGTTAGCTAGTTACTTTTGTCAGATATACTACAAACTACCTACAACACGCCTAAGTATAACCAAGTTGTATTACCTTGCAGCTATGCGTGAGACCATATTAGGTCAGTAACGCGCTATAAATTCCATTAAGTAACGCGCGACGCGTACCGTGACTCACATGAATTTCTCAGAGCATATATCTTTAAAAGTTGGATGCAGAGGCTGATTCGCCTCAGATCTCCTGCACTCCGTCGTAGGTCTGCTCTTCCCCTCATCATCTCCCCTCATCTTGTCCGCACGATGGCCTCGGAACAAGCAGCGTTGCATCAAGATCCCGTTACGGGCGAGATGATCTCCAAGACGTACGTCTCGTCCCTTCTCCTGTCTTACAGACGTTCATCGATCCGTGGGCGATCAGGGAGCTCAAGCGTCGCACCAAGGCCCGCGATATTGAGAAGAAAAGGGCGGAAAAAGCGGCAGCAGCGCCAGCCAAGCCCGCGGCTGCTAAGACCAGCGCGGAGAATGAGGAGGAGCTTACCCCCAACGTGCGTCCCATCCTCGCATGATTATATGCGCACCCCCAACTTTTCGTGCAGCAATACTTTGAGATACGGTCAAGACATATTCTCAAGCTGAAGGAGACACAAAGCCCGAACCCTTACCCCCACAAGTTCCATGTCACCACGTCGATCACCGACTACATCGACAAGTACGGTGAGGAGGGAAAGATTCAGCCTGGACAGAAACTGGAAGGTACCGTCGAGGCTCTCGCTGGCCGCATACACAACGTTCGTGCGTCTGGCCAGAACCTTCGCTTCTATGACCTCCATGGCGAGGGTGTCAAGGTGCAGATCATGGCGAACAAGCAGTAAGCACAGAAACCCTCCCTTCACGACCCCTCGCGTGACGTTCCTGCGCAGAGATGCCAAAGACTCTGAAAATTTCGTCGCAAACCACGAACATTTCCGCCGCGGAGACATCGTTGGCGTCGTCGGTACTCCCGCTCGCACCAAGAAGGGCGAGCTGTCTATTACACCGTCCGAGATGATTCTCCTCGCCCCCAACTTGCACCAGCTCCCCTCGACTCACTTCGGCTTGAAGGATCAAGAGACGCGTTACCGCAAGCGGTACCTCGACCTCATTCTGAACGAGGAGACGCGTCGTATCTTCCTCACGCGCGGTCGCATCATCAACTACATCCGTCGCTTCTTCGACAACCTCGGCTTCCTCGAGGTTGAGACTCCCATGACGAGCATGATTGCCGGAGGCGCGACCGCAAAGCCGTTCATTACCCACCACAACGACCTCGATCTCGACCTCTACCTCCGTATCGCCCCCGAGTTGTACCTTAAGCAGCTCGTCGTCGGTGGGCTAGACCGCGTCTACGAAATCGGGCGTGTGTTCAGAAACGAGGGCATCGACCTCACGCACAACCCCGAATTCACCATCTGCGAGTTCTACATGGCGTACGCAGACATGTACGACATTATGGACCTCACCGAAGCGCTCGTTGAGGGCATGGTGAAGTACCTCACGGGAGGGAAGACGACGCTGGAGTACCACCCGGAAGGACGGAACAGCGAGAAGGTGTACACGCTCGAGTTCGCGCGGCCCTGGAAGCGGTACGACATGATCGAGACACTTGAGGAGAAGCTTGGCGTCAAGTTCCCTGCTGGCGACACACTGCACACGGATGAGGCGAACAAGTTCTTGCGCGCCCTGTGCCAGAAGGTACGCGCTGTTTCCATAATCCGTTCGCGACCGTCACTAAACATGATTCAGCACAATGTCGACTGCAGTGAACCGAGGACGAATGCACGACTACTTGACAAGGTCCGTACCACCTCTAGGTCGCGTTGTAGCGACTGTCCGCTGAGCGATGGTGTAGCTTGTCGGCGAGTTCATTGAGCCGCTTTGCATCTCTCCCGCCTTTATCGGTGAGTTCTCGCACATCCTAGCACACAGCTCGCTGCTAACGTCTAGACAGTCGGACACCCGCAAGTGATGTCGCCCCTGGCGAAGTACCATCGTTCACGACCAGGTCTTTGCGAGCGCTTCGAGGGCTTCATGTGTGGCAAGGAGTTCTGCAACGCTTACACGGAGTTGAACGACCCCTTCGAGCAGCGCCTGCGCTTCGAGGAGCAGGTACGGCAGAAGGAGCAGGGCGACGACGAGGCGCAAGGCATCGACGAGACCTTCGTGGACGCGTGAGTCCCTTCTTCGCGTACACGTGACTCATCATTGACGCGTCTCGTTCTCGTAGCCTCGAGCACGGTCTTCCACCCACTGGTGGATGGGGCATTGGTATCGATCGACTGGTCATGTTCTTGACCAACTCGACTAGTACGTTCGATTGTCACATGTCCTATTGCCAACTTACTGACGCGTTATGTCCGCAGACATCAAGGAGGTGCTGCTCTTCCCCGCGATGAAGCCAATCGAGACCGTCGTAAACACGACTGGTGCGGTTGGTCCCAGTGGACAGGTGTAGTGAAGAGATTAGACATCAACGTAGATGTATTTCTAGATAATACGATTGCGCCCGCAAGGGCGTATGCTTGCTCACAACGCTGCCTACACGGGCCTATTATCGTCCTCCTTCTACAGCCTCCGGGAATTCAAAATCGAGGCAGTCAGAAGCGTCAAGCACTCAGCACAGTCTGTAGAGTGATCTGCACAGACCAAACCCGTGTTTGTCGGCGGTGTGGATGATGTCAAACACCACGTATTCGCGCATATCGATGAGGCGCGGTGTGTGCGTGGTGGAAGCCTTTCGAAGTTGTGCGAAACGTCGAGAACATGCCCGATTGGGGTGGACGCCAGATCGGGTCACCAAATTTTGGGCGCGTAAAGACATATCTGCGTGCCACAAAATTCCTGCACGTTCCCCTCGTCTTTACGCCCCTTACGACCCCCGCATCTTCCCCGTTCTCCTCACTCCCCTCGACGACTGCAAGCCCATCATGTCCGTTGTCGGCATCGACTTCGGTGCTCTCCACAGCAAGGTATGTGCACCCGCTCGCCTACGCGATCGCGCGTCTAGATCGATTGTGGCTCACTCTGTCTGCAGATTGGTGTCGCGAGACACCGCGGCATAGACATCATCATCAACGAGGTCTCCAACCGCCAAACACCGTGCGTATATGCGCATGAATCGCAGGGAGCGACGTGCTGAATCGTACTTTCGTCGTGCGTCCAGATCTCTCGTTTCGTTCGGCCCCAAGCAGCGCGCCATCGGTGAGCCCGCGAAGACCCTCGAGATCTCCAACTTCCGCAACACCGTCGGCTCCCTCAAAAGGCTGCTCGGGCGCACGATCTCGGACCCGGAGATTGCTGAGGTGGAATCAAAATACACCCATGTGAAGCTCGTCGATGCGAATGGCACCGTCGGCGCACAGGTACGTTACTTTTTCTATTCTAATCATGTACCGCGCAAGTGTCATCCCCGTGCAACTCTTCTTGATTTCGTGTATCCGCATGGCCTCGTCGTAGTTTTGGCACAGTTTTTGAGGGACACGGATGTGGTCTGGCCATGTGGAAAGGGTTGAAGCGCATTGGGGATGTCAGGCGTTGTTCAGCACGCGTCTTTATATCGCAATTGCAATGTTCAGTTACTGATTCCGTTGCTTCAGGTTAACTACCTTGGCGAGCAAAAAGTGTTCTCTGCGACACAGCTCGTCGGCATGTACTTGGGCAAGCTTCGCGATATCACTGCGAACGAGCTCAAGGCCGGCGTATCTGACGTTGTGATCACCGTCCCGGGTTGGTACTCCGACGTGCAGCGTCGCGCACTCCTGGACGCCGCACAAATCGCTGGTCTCAACGTCCTCCGTCTCATCAACGACACCACTGCCGTCGCGCTAGGCTACGGTATCACCAAGTCCGATTTGCCCGAGCCCGAGAACCCCCGGAATGTCGTCTTCGTCGATGTTGGCCACTCGAGCATGTCCGTCGCCGTCGTCGCATTCTCGAAGGGCCAGTTGGCCGTGAGGAGTACGGCATACGAACGTCATGTTGGTGGACGGGACATCGACTACGCCCTCCTCACACACTTTGCGGCCGAATTCAAGGAGAAGTACAAGATTGACGTCCTTTCTAACCCGAAGGCCATCTTCCGTCTCTCCGCCGGTTGCGACAAGGTCAAGAAGGTTCTTTCTGCGAACGCGGAGGCCCCGCTCAACGTCGAGTCAATCATGAACGACATCGACGCGCACAGTCGTCTCACGCGCGAAGAATACGAGCAGCTCATCTCCGGTGTTCTCGACCGCCTTGATGCACCCCTTCAGCAGGCTCTCGCGGACTCCGGCCTGACCATTGAGCAGATCGACGCGGTCGAGCTCGTTGGTGGCTGCACCCGTATCCCCGCTGTCCGGTCCAAGATCCAGGCGTGGTTCCAGGGCAAGACGCTCTCGACGACGCTCAACCAGGAAGAGGCTGCCGCGCGTGGTGCGACCTTCGCGTGCGCGATGCTCTCGCCTGTCTTCCGTGTCCGTGAATTTGCCATCCAAGACGTCACCCCGTACTCGATCAAGGTCTCCTGGGAGCGTCAGCCGGACGACGAGGACACCGAGCTCGTTGTCTTCCCGAAGGGGAACCACATCCCGTCGACCAAGGTCCTCACGTTCTACCGCCGGGCCGGCTTTGACATCGAGGCCGGCTACGCCGACCCCTCTGAGCTCCCGGGCGGTATCAACCCGTGGATCGCGAAGTTCACCGCGAAGAACGTCGAGCCCCTGCCGAACGGCGACTATGCTGTCGTGAAGGTGAAGACGCGACTGAACGTTCATGGCGTCTTGTCGTTCGAGGGGGCGTACGTGGAAGAGATCGAGGAGAAGGAAGACGTGATGCAGGTCGACGGCGCGGAGGGCGAGGCGCAGCCGAAGAAGAAGAGGGTGGTCAAGAAGAAGGAGGTTCCTTTCGTCTGGGGTGCAACCGGCCTCGACCAGGCGATTATCAACCAGTTCAGGGAGCTCGAGGCGGAGATGCACTCCGCTGATAAGCTCGTCATCGACACCGAGGTATGTTCTGCAGTGATGGTGCCTTTGCTACCCGTGCTGACGATTCGTCTGTAGGAACGTAAGAACGCCCTGGAGGAGTTCATCTACGACACCCGGAGTCGCCTCGATGAGCGCTACGCGCCATACACACAGCCCCAGGAGAAGGAAAAGATTCTCGTCGCGCTCCGGGAGGCGGAGGACTGGCTATACTCCGAGGACGGCGAGGACGCGACCAAGTCCGTTTACGTCGAGCGGTTGGACGCCCTCCACGCGCTTGCGGACCCGGTCATCATCCGGTTCAAGGAGGCCGAGCAGCGGGTACGGGTGGTCAGCGAGCTGCGCGAGACGATCAACAACTACATGAACCAGGCGACGTCGAACGACGAGCGGTTCGCGCACATCGATGAGAAGGACAAGCAGTCCATCGTCGAGAAGTGTGCGACGATTCAGAAGTGGCTCGAGGACCAGAACGTCCGGCAGAGCGAGCGCCCGAAGAACGCCGACCCCGTCCTGACGGCGGCGGAGGTGCTGAAGAAGAAGGACGAGATCATCTACTTCGCGACGCCGATCCTCACCAAGCCCAAGCCCAAGCCCAAGGTCGAGCCGACGGGCACCCCCGGCCAGGAGACGCCGAAGGGCACGGAGACGCCGAAGCCCGAGGAGCAGAAGGCTGACAATGGCCCGTCGGAGATGGATGTAGACTAGATGGAGATGGATCCCGGACATTCGTGCGCTCCTCACGCTTCCACGCCATTGACGACCGCGACGCTTGCCAGCTACGCATTGGGGACGGACGGACGGGTAGCAGTATCTACTAGAAGAAAATAATGTGTTGTACGTAGAACAGCGTATTGTACTTTTCTCTCATTGGAGTCTTGCGTCGTCTGCCATGGCCATGGGCAAGGGGGTTTCGACTTTTGATGTACGTCTTTTCCCTCCACTCGTCCGTATGGTGCCATGATCAGTTGATCCCAGCACGTAGAAACCGTACGTGAGCAGACCATATGCATGCACCAGTTACAGCTGCCCGTCTACCACGGCATCGACTCTATTGGTTTCCGCCTGGCCGCGCCCGAGTCTGCTAGCGAAGACCTAGGTGACATCAAAGTCCCCATATGCGCGGAGGCGGCCTGTACTGACGCAACGTTCATCGCTGCGCGAGCTCGTCGAGCTCGCGACCGCGAAGAGCGCGCTCGCCATGGTGTACAAGGGTGTATATATGCCAGATACAACCCGCCGATCCCAGCCGGCTGCCGCTCGCAACTTGCAAGGGTGACGGCGTCGTGCCAATTCCGCGGGACCACGCCGTGCACTGGCACCGGGTGCGCTCCTCTCTTCTCTCTTCCCTCAGGAGCCTCCGCACCCAGAGCCTGCTCATGTTTAAGTAGCACAGCTGTTTCTAGAGGCTCGAGAGCGTCGGAGATATTTGTCAACGCTCGAGGCCTCAGGTCTGGATAGGACGGTGTTATCGGCAAGCGACGCCTAAAGGTTGACCGCGTCCATACGACTAGGCGTCTATATACCTCTTTCGCTACCACCATGTTGAACCTGCGACATACACTGTCGGAGGTTGAAGGAATGGTAAAACTTCTCAAACCGATGTGCGTATAATGGCCACAAGTATCTCAGATGGAAAGGTGAATCATAGCAACTGTCGTGCGTGCATATTGGCACTGACTATATCAGTTCCAGGTCATCGTCGCGAGATGACTTGTGTCTGCGACTGATTGATATAGAACATTATTCGCACTCTAGAAGAACTCAGAAAATCAGGGGTTCAAACATGTTACGTGCTGGCCGCATACAGCGCATATGCACCGTCAGCTATATAGATGGAGACCTGAGAACATATTCGATGTTGGTCAACGGTCTTCCCGCCAGTATCGCCCCTCATCTACTCTTGATCGATGGTCCTCGTGACCACAACTTCTTTGCATTCGCGAACACCGAATACCTCTTGTCTGAATGCTTATCATATATGCAACTTGCGGCCGAGCGTGCATCATAATCGCAGAAGCGCCACGATTGCTCTGCCGCCGGATCATCGTGAAAGTCTTCGCCAGGGTGAATACTCGGGTGCGTGCTCCTCCTCTAGTCTTCTATTACGCTCACTGTTACTTCCAATCTTCTAGTACGTGCGGTGAATTGGCGATGGGACACGGTCGCCAAGGCCATCATACCCCACCGAGATCCTGAGGAATACCCGATAATAACGCTCGCCACTCTGGCATTCTCTCATCTGCTTCGTACTGCTCACAACATGAGGACATATCCAACGTCGAGCATGAGAGAAAATGGACCAACGTCGAGCATGAGAGAAAATGGAGATGCTATTACAGCTCGCTGAATCCGAGTGTGGGACTATCCCGCCATGTCCACTCACGCTTGTGCCTTGTGCGACCTGGACCTTACCCCACGGTCGCCCGTTCGCTTAGCATGGCTTCAACATGGCTTGTATCGGGTTTGGTAGGCCCACACGGATCTCAATCGTCCAACGAATACCACCTGCTTCATTAGCTCCTTGGAGAATCTTCGGCGAACAACTCGTCGACGCTCTCATACACCAACGGGCGCCTCCTCACAATCTAAGAAATCGCACATCCCTTCCGTCTTTAATGTCGCATAAAGCTGTTCAAGACCCTAGTCGGGACTACCAAATCAGGCAGAAGCACAATGAACTCTGGATCAGCACCGCGCCACGCACTTCGTCGAAGTTCGTCGGTACCCTAAAGCCGACAGACCAACGTCGCAAGACCCTGCCCGCTCGTCGGCTTTTCCGCTTTCGCGCATCCGCACCGGGAACGTCCTTTCCGAGACCACGTCTCGCACTCACTCTGCTTGCACTATCTCTCCACGGTGCATACAATCCTCCCTACAGCCTGGGGCCCCCATCCAAGCTTCTCGCGACATTCCTCCGGACGGCCTTCGCGAATCACGGACGCAATGCGGGCCCGCGTGCGTGCGCGGACTGATAAAAGCGTTTGTGGCCTATGGACGGCCATCTATCCGTTCCTGCCTCTACTGCTGCTTGCTTCCTCCTTAGGGGTGATTGCGTTTCGTCTTCCTGCGCCGCAAGATCTGTTCAGACCGCTCCAGTCTCTAGTACACCGTCTCATCCTTTCGCTGCATCTACGACTTGACTTCCGCGACCTCACGATATGGGCGGACCTGCTGCTGTAGCGACTAGTGGATCGGCTGGCTATACAGACCTCATCGACAAGTCGAAACCGTGGTGGAAGAACGGGAGGCTAATAAAGCTCAACCTTTGTATCGCGCTCTTGTACGCCATCTAATCAACATTCTTCTCGGATAGCACTGACACTCCTCTACAGGCTGATCACTTCATCGACGAACGGGTACGATGGCAGTATGATGAGTATGCACACCTTCCACCAATCCACTTCCACTTGTTGCTGAGTACCATCATCAGACGGTTTGCAGTCTCTTCCTCAATGGAACGCGGCCTTCAACTATCCGAACGGCCCCAAGGTCGGTCATGATCTGTTGTCCTAGTGGAAGAGATGCTTATCCCCAACCCTAGCTTGGCCTCCTGAGCGCCATACAGGTTCGTGTTCGATGTCTCTACACCCCCCGGCTCGATCTGACATCTGAGACTATCACCAGAACATCGGCTGTCTTGCCGCATATCCGTTCTCGCCATACATGTCAGACGGCCTCGGTCGTCGTGCCGCAGTGCTCTTCGGTGCGGTCATGATGTGCATTGCGACCGTCCTCCAGACGGCGTCGACCTCCGTAGGGATGTTCATCGGCGCACGGTACGCACCCCCTTTCTCGCCCTTTCCCTTCCTCCCACGGCCGCTATCATCTATCACGCATCAATGAGCGAAGCTTACTGTGCACCGCGTTTGCTACGCGCGTTCTATGCACTAGGTTCCTGATCGGATTCGGCCTCACGTTCGCAGCGGCCGCGGCCCCGGTACTTGTGACGGAGATTGCGTATCCGAGCCAGCGTGCACCTGCGACCTCGCTGTACAACACACTCTGGTGCGTAGATCTCTCTCGCGAACCTCCCGTTATTAAGTGGCCCTTCCGCTCACGTTCCGTCGTCTCGCGTGCGCGGGATTTCCAGGTTCTTGGGAAGCATCATGTAAGTGTGTGTCCTCTCGAGTGTCCGACCGGCCCGTCGGGCCTGGATGGACGCGATGATCTCACCGCTGTCTTTTGCGCTTCGCGAACATGAACCCGAATCCGGAACCGGAACCTGAATACAGTGCGGCGTGGACGGTATGTCTGTTCCGGGCCTCCTCAATGTGCATGCTGGGAGCAATGCTGACTCGGACCTTCACTTGGGCCCTCGGGACCTGTTCTTGCGCTGCAGACGTTCGGCACGTTCCACGTACCTTCCAGTTGGGCTTGGAGGATCCCCTCGGCGATCCAGGCGCTCCCATCGGTCGTCCAAGTGTTCCTCATCTGGTTCATCCCGGAGTCTCCGCGTTGGCTATGCTCGAAGGGAAGGTATGTAGATTTACTTTCTGGACCTGAGCATCTCGGTTCGTGTTCCTTATGCATTGTTTCTCAGGGAGGACGAGGCGTTGAAGATTCTTGCGTACTACCATGCCAATGGGGACCGGTGCGTCACATCCGATATGTGCCGGTTGTGCTCCGAGGGACTGACGGGCCAGGGCTACAGGACTGACCCGCTTGTCGAATACGAGTTCGAGGAGATCCGGGCAGCGATCAAGTTCGACAAGGAGGTCGCGGCCAATGTCGGCTGGCTCAGTCTCATAAGGTCCCCGGGGAACAGAAGACGTCTGCGGATCATGATCGCTATTGCGTTCTTTTCGCAATGGTCGGGGAACAACCTCATGTGAGTCGCTGGTGGTAGCTTGGAGGTCGGCGGCGGGCTCACGCACAAGTGCTTCTGCTACTTGATAGTGCCTATTGTGAGTTTTGGGATGGTCAGGATTGGTTAGAGGTCGACTGGGCTAACATTCGGCGCAGACATGAACAAGATTTTTGACGCTATCGGGAGTGAGTACTACCGCTCGAGAGCGTAGAGAATAACGATGCTAATGGGACCGTAGTCACTGACCCCACGACCCAGCTGCTCATCGTGAGTCTTCCATTTGCATATCACCCCCATGCGTCCTGATATAATTCGTGCATCGGATGCTGACCCTGGACGTGATTTAGAACGGTGTTCTTAACATCTTCAACTTCATCATCGCGATCATCGCAGGACTGCTGTGCGATAAGGTCGGCCGGCGTCCTCTGTTCATCGCGTCCACCATCGGTGGGTATCTCGATTGAGTCTTCGCAAAAAGCGCGTGCTGACTGCCGCTCCTGGTGGGTGTCGGTAGGGATGTTTGTGTTCTGGGTGCTTCAGACAGTGTGCTTCGCGCTTTACTCGGAGACGGGCAACGTCACCGCGGCGCATGCGTTCATTGCGATGATCTGTGAGTGGTCCCAGTGTATGGTAGCGACGCTCGAGACTAATTCGACGGTGGACGGGAAGTTTTATTCTACGCATTCTGTGAGTATTCCGTTCTCTCACCCACATCACTCTCTGACTCGCAGTTTGCAGATGATGTACGTTATTTAATCACGGCGAAAGGTGTTACATATATGAATCATTGACACCTCATACCAGATCGCGTTCACGCCGCTCATCGTCTCGTACGTACCGCTCCTTGTCCAGTCAAAGTGTTCGCATTCTTACCCGTATTTGATAGCTACACGGTCGAGATTTTGCCTTTCCCTCTTCGCGCCAAGGGCTTCACCGTCTTCAACTTCACGTTGACGCTCGCCCTGATCTTCAATCAGTGAGCGTCTGGCTATCCTGAGTTGGTGTTGGTTGCTGACTCGTGCGCTCGCAGGTACATCAACCCGATTGCACTGGCAGCGTGAGTTTTTCTCATTATTGATCACCTATGTACCGAATTAACTGACGTCGACACCAGGCTCGGATGGAAATACTATGTGCGTCGTGCATCTCACATGCGAGGCGGAGTGATTGACATTCGTGCAGCTCGTATACGTTGTTTGGCTCCTCTTCGAGGTTGGCTTCATCTGGCGCTATCTCATCGAGACCAAGAACGTACGTCCCACCGCTCTCGTCTCCACTGCACGCGATATACTCATCGCGGCACCTTCCGCTCTAGCGTACACTCGAAGAAACTGCCGCACTCTTCGATGGGGAGGATACCGTGGAGCGGCTCGCACACCACGCTGCGGAGAACCTCGGCATGCCCCCAGCCGACTCACATTCCGACCATGAGAAGGCATCGACGGACCACATTATCGAGGAAGTCAAGGTCGCCGTATAAAGACTATCCAATCTGCCGTCCCGTTCCCTGCCTCCCTCTCATCTCAATCCACCTCCCCCATGTCTCTTCCACATCGCAACATATTCCGTCATATCCTGATAGACACTGCTCGCCCTCATGCTCGAAACGAACGCGCACCACGCTGTGTAATAAATAGCATCCATGCCCTCGCTGTACACTGTACATGTACGCCGTGTCCCCGTCTCCAGTCCTTCCACCGCAGACTGAAGACCCAGACCACACAGGACTCGTTGACTCCCGCTGTTACGTCGTCGCTCTTGGCATCCCGGCCCCGCAATGTATACGTATTTAGCATATAGACGTACGTACTAGTCTGCCGCCATCTGTACCATGAGTACTGGGTACATGTCGCAATGAAACGAAGGCTCGTTCTTCTCTTCTCGATATCCCGAGGGAGGAGCTCGTTGAATGGGCTTCTTGAGAAGTGGGGAGGTGCGCATGCAGTGGGCGGTCACAGCGATATGGCGAAACAATGACGTCCGAGTCGATTCGCCGCAGTTCGTCATTCTTGTCGGCTATGTGGAGATGGTTAGAACGTATACCGGGAGTCACGCGATACAGTTGGTGCCCGAACTCGTCTGTTATCTTTTACTTTCTGGCGGCGCAAGGGTGCGAGATGTCGCTAGATCGTCCTCAGCATCCATCTCGAGGGCCGAGGTTCGAATGCAGTTGAACACAATGCGTGAAGCTACTGACAGCAGGGCAGCGAGATCATACTTGACATATGTAAGACCTATTGACGTTCAAAACCTTCGACACTTCCGTCCTCGGGTCCTAGTAGTTGCGATCAACATCGCACGGGCCTGAAGCCTGAGCTCGAAGAAGTGATATTCACCTTCACGAATTACATTTACTCTTGAGTGAGCAGCAGCGAGCTCGAAATCGTATTCGAGCTCCTTGATAACTATCTGGCTAGTTGAATGTCCGACATTTTTGCTGGACACGGTGTCGCACGCAATCGGTAAGTCGAGTCCGGCGGGCGGGATGTACGGGAGATGAAGCGAGCTATCGCAGGTGGAGGTCGCCACAGGTGTGTCGCGGAGGGGAGCGGCCGCGGGAATAATCACTTCGGTTGGACAGTCGAACTCCGTTTCGCATTGACTTTTGTTGAGAGCAACGAGTATGATGATCAGAAGCGGATATATACCCTATAATACGCGTGATTAACAGGGTGCACTTGTGTCGGGAGCCCCAGTGAGTGAGAGTAATACGCACAATGAGCGGGATCAGACACCCTTCTACCAGGAACTCGAAGTTGATGTTCCGATTGTCCACATCGGACTGGGTTTGATATACCATGACAAGACTCTGGATGGCCAACATGTACTAGTTGATGAGCACACGTCGTAGCGGTGGGCACTGTCAAGGATGCTCACCCAAAGAACGCAGTATATGAGGCCCGACTCGACGAACAGAGCGAGAGTTCTTTCAATAACGGTCCCTCGAGACCCTATGCGAAGATGGCGTGCTACCGAGACTCGATGAGACCTGTTGCAAAGACTTCAATAACACAGTCTCACTCTTCATCCAAATGCAACGAAGACATACCATGCTTTACAGGCAATCAAGCTCGTAGCGACGATGTTCGTTACCAAAGACAGCGCAGTTGTTGCTAGACCCCATGGGTCCAGGGTGAAGAAGGATCCGATCGGGGTTTCGAAGCCTCCCGCTTTGAGATTGCCGTCAATGACTTGTAGCGTGTATTCTACAGTACTTTCGCAGGCATGGCTTGTGGCGATTACTCCGGTCACTGGATGTTCACAAAGTTAGATGCATCAGGCCGTAAGTGTCGAATTTCAGGCGACGTACCAAATGTCAAGCAGAGAAGCAGTAGGAACAGTATGAGCACTCGACGACTGTTTCTCCAAAGGACGCATGCACGCCACGAGACAATGGTGTCACTGAGGACAACCTGTAGTCAAATGTTAGCAAGTAGAAGCGCCACGATCGCAAGGGATACGGTGCTTACATTAACGGTAAGGCTCGCAGTCCCTACGCACACATGTCGTGACTTCTGGATGAATGTGCCGTCTGCGGGGTATGTGCGATATGCAGGGTAGTCGTCGTAGATTGACTCATCAATCCTCCCAAGAATATCAAAAATTTGTCCCAGGTTCTGGGCCGCATCGGAGTCGTTTCTCGCGATCCCGCCAGACAGCGCTTGGAACACTTCTCGCAGGGAAGTTGCCCAATAGATAGTGGTCGATACGAGCAAGGCGATAACAGCGAGGAGGATTACAGCCTTAGCTCTCGTCTTGAGGATGTCTCGACTGTACGGATCCCGGGTGGTGTCAATTCTACTTATGTCGTTGGCGATGTAGATCGCAACAGAGCAATTACCTAAGGATACTGATAGCATGGATTGCGAGAGCGATGTTGATCCCTAGATAACTGTAACTTAGCATCTCACAGACTTCAAAACATACTGGTGCGTACCATAGAACACTGTGAATAGGATGACTTTCACACATTGATCGCTCAGCATAGGGATCAAGACGACTTCGTTCACGAGCATTTGCCCTCGACTCAACGTTGTCAAGGATAAGGCATGCTGCAAGAGAACGTCGGGGATAGAGCAGTTAGAGACAGATTCCGCCGTTGTCAAGGAGGTGTCAGTAGCCATGATAGCTTGGGAAGGAGACTCGTCGAACGGCGGACCCACTGTCACACAAGCAGCACTCATGCAGTCTAGAGGCGGAGGAGGACTTATACGAGCCAAGATGTCTCCTTTGGGTAAGACTTCGTGCTGTACCACAGGTCATGACGGCGGCGGCCTAGTCGAAGGAAGAGATGTTGATAGATCCATCCGCTCAGTTTGTCAGAAAGTCAAGTAGGTGACAGATCCTCCGTTCGCATCGTCCGCGCTAAGGATGCCATCGCGTTACGGCCCTGCGCGGCGAGGAGCCAGCTCTTCTTTTATAGGTGTATGCCACACTGTCACGACGACGACGGTCCGTCAACATCGCCATCTCGCAGATGTACTGTAACACACGATGAGTTGACGACGACAAACCAGGAAATAGCCATGGCCAAGACGTCGCGTTACGCAGCCCTACTAGTACACGTCATCGTCTCGGCCGCTCAAGGCCGCCTAGGCGAAATCTTGCGGGTGGTGAATGACGCGGTTGGGATCGTACACGTCCTTGAGCTTCTTGAGCCGCTCGGTGTGCGACGGGTAGTACTTTTTGTGCGCGACGTCCGCCGAGTACGTACTGTCGATGTAGTTGACTAGATAGAGTACTATTAGACATGCCAACGAGGCAGGTGTGAGCCCCGGTGACGTACCATATTCCTTGAAGGCCGTGTTCTGATTGTCCTCGACGGCGTGTTTCATGCCTTGAATGAACCGCACGCCATCGGAGGAGCTGACGTTCCCGACGAAGGTTCCGTAGTACTGGATCGAGTACAGCGCGTCCCGCGCGTCAAAAGCGTTGAAGTCTGCTGAGCGGCTGGTAACTGCGGATCGACCGCCGCCGTACAGATCCCTATACGCGTAGCATAAGCGTGGTGGCGACACACGCGCAGTGCGGGTCGCTCTGGTGCTCACATGAAGACGAACCAATAGACGTTCGAGGGTTTGCCGGGAGCGTACAGGTAGTTCATGAGCGCATCGGCTGAGGGGGCCTTGAGCGGCTCATTGTCTGTGACAAAAGTAGAAGTCGCGAAGAACCTCTCCGGGGAATCCTTCCTGTTCGTCGTGTTGAGGTCATCAATGGTATGTGCAGCGTTGCCGGCCACAGCGAGTACGCTATCAATCCAGTCGTGTTTATCCAACGACTGGGTGTAGTGCGGGCCGAGGCTCCTTAGCAGAGGTGCCATAGTCTTCGTCACAGTCGCCTCGTCCGCGGAATCTAAGGTGGACTCCGAACGTTCGTGAAGAGTGAGACGATTCGGAGAATGGAAAATGCACTCACAGTAAGTTCCGTCGATGGAGAAGACAGCTCCATTCTTGCCGCCCGGAGTGATGTGCAGTTCCATTCCTACGTTAGGATCGAGTGGGTTCTTCGTGTCGCTCACAAACGTCTGCCACGCCAAGAGGCCCTTGCTTGCCTCCGCGGCAGTGTAGTTCGGGAACGTATACTGGAATCCAGTAGAGTCAGGCGCAGCGTGCGTGACGGTCGTGAACGAGGTGATGATTCCGAAGCTCGCGCCTGCGCCTCGCGCTGCCCAAAAGAGGTCCTTGTTCTCCGAGCTGCTCGCGGTGACAACCGAGCCGTTCGCCAGGACGATCTCCATACTCATCACCTGGTCGGCGAGCAGACCCCAGGCGCGCGATGCGGGTCCGAAGCCGCCCTGACCGGCGTGGCCGCCTATACCGACGAAGGGGCATGTTCCGTGTGCCATCGCGCGCTTTCCTGTTAGTCCGAGGTCAGATTCCCCACTCTTGCGGACGAGGCGCAGGATGCAGACAACGCTGCGGCTGATGCTTACCGTTGTTCCAGAGATAGAGCGCGACGTCGCCGAGACGGTTTCCTGCTCCAATGGTCGCATAGATACCGTTCAACGAAAGGTGGCGAAGATTGTCCAGGCTGACGATGACGTGTCCGCTTTCGCCTCCCAGGCCGTAAGCAGCATCTGGTCAAATAGCACCGTAAGTGTCATAGCTCCGTCTGAAGGGGCCTGGGACTCACAAGAATGTCCCCCTCCGCGAGCGTTGACCTTGATATTGTTCTTTGCTCCACATATCACAGCAGCAGCAACACCCTTGGTGTCATGAGGGTAGACGATAGCGACTGGCGTCAAGTCTGCGATACTAAGTGATACCGCGCGGTGAGAAACCGTGCGCAACAAAGGTGTCAATAGATGCTTACCGTAAGTTGAACGGAGTCACAGCCTCGGGATACGAACGACTCCCTGGTACGATTGGATCAAGAGACGCGTTCTTCAAGCATCGGACAAGAGAGGTATCAGTAGTGTCCAGAGGGGGAGCGGAGAATGCACTAGCGGAAGGGACCAGGACAAGAACTAGGGCGGTGAATAATCCGCGCATGTCGCCAGTAAGTAGCAATCAGCGGGCAGAGGCACGAGTATTCGAGCTCTAGTAGCACGGCATCTTATAGAGTACGTGGGCCTACTTCTCAGAGTAGCAAATGGACTAGTAGACCAGGTACAGGGTTCAGCGTGAGGTATAGATGGACATCCGACCGTGACTCAAACGTTGTCGTCTGTACGTAGTCCTGCATCAGGTCTGCCACACGAGCCGCCCAGATGACATCTTCGAGGGAGATGAACCGCTCACATGGGGCCATATCAGGGTGTTAGATAGCCATGTGAAGCGTTATAAAGCGCTAGAGGTGACAGTACTAGCGGCCGGTGCTGATTCGAGGGCAGGAGCACTGAGAGTAGGGCCGATCTAGGATTCCATAGGATGTCAGCAGCTGTTGCTACATCTCCCAGGTGAACGATGAATTGCCCAATAAGAGCGGAGGGACAGGGAGCACTGAGCATGCTTGAGTGCCAGCGCATCGGTGTCGTTCGAGAACTCGGGCAGCATGGGTCGTACCCGACCGAGGTGACGTACTTTCAGGGTGATTGGTTTGGCAGCCGCTACAGTCTGAGAAGGCTACAGCATATGAATGGGCCTCAGGAATTTCGCAGGTAGCCTTGGTATATGATGGTGTATGTGCATGGATGAGCGAGGAGGAAGAGCAGAGAGTTCATAGTAGTACTAGCAGCTCAAGAAGCCCTGCAGTCAACGGCCCCACTGGCAGTCGCCAGGACGAAGCCGTGTTTGCTCCTGTTATGGACGCGTAAAGGAACGGCTTTCCGATTAGACATCCGCTCAAACTCCGCTACACGCTTCTTGAATTGGAAAGCCTGCTTTTGAACCTCCTGGATGGCACTGCGGCCAGCATGAGAGACTGTATACACTGAAACTCGGAATGGCAAAGATATGTCCAAGGCCACCTCCCGTGGAATTTCGCCATACATTTCCGGCGACCGGATTTTGAGCGGTACCCGCCGTGTCTGACCCGTGCGTATCTACGTGCTTTCCCAAGCTGCCTGGGTGAGCGAAAGCTGTTCATACTAGAGCAGTACCAGTTGCACCCCATCCGGGTAGTGTAGCTGCTCGTGTTCCAGTGGATGAGAGTAATGCCATACTTCATGCGACACCAGCTTGTTGGCGGCGGAACGGCACCCTCAGCTAGCTTGGTACCCTCTGAGTGCAAATACGAGATGTCAGAAATCAATTCACCATTGAAATTTTAGCTCGTCCAAATCTCACCGTGACGGCATACGACTTTGAGGGTCTTCGGGCTCAGTAATCCAGGTAGTAGACTATTGAAAGAAGTCGTTATAGATGGTATAACGTTGTATTGTCCAGTGCTCGGAGACGGGTACAGGTGAGGTGAGTTCTCAAGAGAGAGATGCAGGTCGCTGAGTGATGGACAATGAGTATGATTGAGCAATCGATTGATGGCCCAGAGTTGATTGCCTAGGCTGTTGGCACCAGAGATAGATAGAGTGGCCACACGCAGTCTTGGTAGAGACGGAAGTTCCCTCAGATCCTGATCGACTAAAGATGTCTCTTTAGCACGGTATTAGCGGTGGTGACTAGCGGTACCACGTACCAAGAACCTTCACTTCGATATTCAAACGTACAAGTCTATGGGCCGTAGCAAGGAGCAACAGTTTTATAACCTCGTAGTCCATCCCGAACATCTAATGATATTCCAAGTAAGTGACAGTCCAGCAACAGTGCTTAACTGCAGAGCAGTAAACACAAACCTTGACCGTATGAATACAACGTAGTCGCCCTGCTGTTCGAGCCAGTCTCGACCCCGATGGTATGTCGAATTTCACAAAAGATACCTTCGTGCAGCTGACCTCTTCCAAGTGTGGGATTGATTCCAGGAGCCGGAGTAAGTCAGCCGTGCTGCATAGACGGAGGTACTGCAAGGATAGTGTACGGAGCGTAGAGCTATGAAAGCGACTGAAAAGGGAGTCATGGAAAATAGTGACACGATTCTTATTGCATTGAGCGCGATCTTCGTCACGGAGAGTTAGAGATTGTAAAGAGGGCAGCTCCAGGGTGAACGGACACAATACAAGGTCAGATGTCTCTGACTGGGGTGCGGGGGAGGACCTCGGTCTTGCTATGGTGATGTGCTTCACCGATTTGCGCCGGTGAGGATGCGTCCGGAAGAACTGGCAAAGCTCGTCCACTTGACTTCGGGTGGTGATTCGAATGGAGACAAGGAGATAAACTCGAGCGCGAAGACGCCATGCGCTACAAGTCAGTGCACATGCGCGAAGGGAAGGGATGTCGTCCTGGAGCTCGTCTATCACGAGCCCTTCGATCTCCAGAGGGAATAGGTTTGGGAAGGGAGGCAGAGCACGGGACAGCATTGTGATAGCCATGGTGAAGCCCTGAGGTGGGAAGTCCTGGGTTCATTGACTGGAGGTTAAGGTCTGCATGGTTTGCGTATATGTGTGAGAGCTAGAGGCTCACCTATGGCCGTGAGAAGGTTCGGGAGAGCTGTACAATAATGTCTTCGCCACTATCCAAATAACCCATTACCGTCGACCGTCCACTTCTATTAATGTAGTTCAAGACATTGATGACTGGATAGCAACTACTAGGATGGCACCACTCAAGTCCGCGGGGCAGTGTAGGTTGTACCGCCGCTAAACCTGACTCGTAGCGCAGGATTTCTGGTTGCGCTACGTTGATTTAGAGAATATCGATGCCAGGAGCGTAGCACATTAACACTGCAGCATGGAATTTAAGTCGGAACAACCACACGCTGCTAGGACCAGAGGGAAGATTTGATACGGGGTGCTTTCAGCCGCGAGTGTACAACGTTTCATATAGTACTTTGCATAACTGAGAAATGAAATCTTTCCGTTGCTCAGAAGTCCTGTGGATGAGTGATAGTACGATTCGGATCGTACATGTCCTTCAGCGTCTTGAGACGCTCGGTGTGGGTAGGGTAGTATCTCTCGTGCGCTTCTTCGGCGGTATACGTGCTGTCGATGTAGTTCACTGGAGATATCAAGAGCGAACACAGTCAGACACACTACACCCCGGATATTCATATACGGGACGACACGCACCGTACTCCTTGAAGGTCGTGTTCTGGCTCTCGACGGCTTGCTTCATGCCCTGGATGAATTTGATACCGTCCGTAGGAGCGACGGTGTTTGGGATAGTGCCGTAGTACTGGATGGAGTACAGCGCGTCGCGCGCATCGAATGCGTTGAAGTCACTGTCACGCATGCTTACGGCGGAGTTGCCTCCTCCGTACAGGTCCCTGTGTGGGTCGGCATGAGACATCGTGCAACCGCAGAGGTACGGAAGTCCACGTACAGGTAGACAAACCACTGCTTGACCCTCGAAGTCCTCCCGGCGGTATATAGATAGTTCATCAGCGCGTCGGTGGTGGATTTGTTGAGCAGGTGTGTATGGTCCACAAACGTCGACGTCGCGAAGAAGTAGTCGGAGTATTCGCGGCGGTCAGTCGTGTTCAAGTCGCTGACGCTGTTGGCGAGCCCGCCCGAGAGGTACAGCACGCTTTGAATCCAGTCATGTTTGTCCGAAAAGTTGCTCGTTGGTGTGCCCAAGGTGTTTAGCAGCGGGGACATCGTCGTAGCGAGTTTCTCGTCCGTACCGTTGTCTATACATGAAGAGCTGTCAGGCATCTATCGCATTTCGGAGACCAGAATATTAGGCTGTTGCGGATCTGGATAAACTTACAGTACACCCCGTGGATGGAAAAGACTGCCCCATTCGGTCCATCGCCCGGAGTAACATAGAGCTGCAATCCGACATCGGTGTCGAGGGGGTTCTGCGGGTCGTTGACGAAGTTCTGCCATGTCTGAACACCTTTACTTGCATCCTCCGCAGTGTAGTTCGCGTATGTGTACGAGAACGCGATCGATTCGGGCGCTGCGCGTGTGACGGTCGTGAACGAAGTGATGATCCCGAAGCTCGCGCCCGCACCCCGCGCAGCCCAGAAAAGATCCGGGTGCTGTGTGTCACTGACGTTGACGGCCGTGCCATTGGCGAGAACAATCTCCATCCCCACGACTTGGTCGGCGAGTAGGCCCCAGGCGCGCGACGCAAGTCCGAAGCCGCCCTGGCCGGCGTGGCCGCCTATCCCGACGTACGGGCATGTGCCATGTGCCATCGCGCGTTTGCCTAGAAAACACTGGTTAGAGTTTCGTTCGACGTGATTTCCGGAATGACGGCACGATAAGAAGGTGGTGCATATGGCTGAGAACCTTACGAGAAGAAAGATGAGGCGAGCGGACATACTTACCGTTGTTCCAGAGGAAGAGCGCGACATCGCCAAGGCGGTTGCCTGCTCCGATCGTCGCGTTGGTGCCCGTCATATGTATGTCGCGGAGGTTGTCGAGGCTGATGACTAGGTGTCCGTCCTCACCTCCGAGGCCGTAGGCTGCATCTAGAGAACCGTAGATCAGTAAGTATGTGCTCCACAGACAGCTCGTCGGCGCATGAGTACTGTGGCGTACAAGAATGTCCTCCGCAGCGAGCATTGACCTTGATTTGGTTCTCGGCCCCGCAATTGACGGCATCGCTGACCTCGGATGTCGTACTTGGGTAGACAATTGCAGCTGGCTGCCACCGCAAGCTATAAAACGCGGTGTCATGTAAGGGGAAGGTATTCTTGTGAATGCAGACGTACCGCTCATTGAAAGGCGTAGCGACCTGATCATAGACCGAACTGTCTGGTACGACTGGGGTCAGGTTGACCTTCTTGAGGCAGTCGACAAGTTTGGGATTGATCGGAGGAGGGCAGACCGCGCGTGAGACCGAGGCAAGACTGGGGATCAGAAGAAGCAGACCGAGCACGTTGTGCATGTTGGACTGTGCAGTGGTGAGATTATGGACTGGGGAGGACTGTGCGAGTCGAGTGCCGATACTCAGGATATGGTGCCCTCGACCTTTATACAGTCAATATGAGCGTTTGCGAGGGGCTGTCCGCGCACATCCATGCAGTTGCTCTGACATCTGCTCGAAGCATGGACGCGTATGAGTGGATCTTTTGACATACAATACGTCATGATCAATATTTCAGGAGTCTGACGAGCATGCTGGCAAAGACTGTGTAGACTCACATCATGAAGGTGCTCGGCGCTGAGAGGAGTAAAGCATTCCTCCCTGTACACCCGGTACAGTCACGACACTAGATAGGGAAGCCCATTGTCGTCGACGACTAGCGTTTTCAGTACTATGACGTACTTGATCATGGCTACATGTTGTGAGAGCAAGTACTGATGAGTCGGAGGTGAGATGACGGTGAAGTTGAAGAAGATGCACATACTGCCACTGGCATACAACCAAGTTGAAGCTTGGAGCTTGAAGTTTTATACTAACCAGCTGACTCTTCCAAGTTCCCGATGACTATTCTGATATTCAAGAGTCATCGCTCCCTTTAATCATTGAGCTTGAAGATCAGGCCGCGTTAGCCCTCTGCAAGCACGCCGCTAGTTAAAGAAGAGAATGGAGCTGCCATGGTCGCGGTAGGAGGAGGAGGCTGAGGGTGTTGGGAGGCCCAGGGGGCGGTGTTAGACGAGCAGTGCCCGATAAGATCGGGCGTTCAGACGCTCATACCCTTGTGCGTGCGAGACGCGCGAGAGACGCTCGAGCGCGCCGGGAGCCTCTCGAAAACTTGAACTTGAACTCTACGCTATCTTCTTCCATCATGTACTCTGCGTCTCTCACTTTGCTCCAACTACAAGTTCTAAGACTACGAATCAGGAAGGTGTGTACATACATGTTTAGCTAGAGTCAATATAGCTGAAGCGGGGACTCAAGAATGTTGGTGTCGTGCTCGTGCACTGGCACCGCGATGGTAAGTACTATGGATTGTCCGACGTAGCTCGTGTGCCATGCATGCCCGGACAGAACTCAGGTAGCCTCAAAGCGTTTGGGACTAACATGAAGGCCATATGACCACACGAATGGCCGCGGACCCTATGTCGATAACGTTTTTTATGGCCGTTTATCACCGCCTCTTGTCTCGCTCACCCTGGACTCGTCAGTGACCACGCGTGCCACTGACTTCTTCTCGAGATTGTTATTGACCCAGACTCCTATCAAGCAGGACGTTGGCCTCATTGTGGGGATGACGATTGCGATCCCCACCGACGTCGATGTGCTCGGTGTCTACACGTAAGGCCCATTCATCCGCATGACCTGAGGTACGTTCCTATTCACGCCCAAATGGCAGACAGAGTAGCTGATCCAAACCGCGTTCATGTCGGGCAAAGTCCAAGTCGAGCGTCACATATCGTGTACCTAGCATCTGCCAGCCGCTGGTTGGGCCTTCGGTGAGACGGTGTCTGTAGGAGTGCGCAGTGCTTGTCGGAGATCACAGCGCCAACGATCCCCTTACCTGACGGCGTCGCGTCCCATGATGCACCACCTCCGAGTATAAAGACCGCGATTGTATTCGTCGACCCCACCCCGTCGTGCTCTCAAGCCAGCACCATGCGTGGCGCCTCCAACTCCCTCGCCCTCCTCTCCTTCGTATCAGTCGCGTTCGCCGCCTCCGCCTCCCTCAAGAACACCGCACACAGCGCGTTCGTACGATGCCTAGAGAGTGCAAGGCTGGACCCCATCGTTCCGGGCGACGCGTCCTACACCGCTGATGCTGCGCCCTTCAACCGC
The DNA here is from genome assembly GCA_033807695.1 of Daedaleopsis sinensis. Classification (NCBI taxonomy): domain Eukaryota; kingdom Fungi; phylum Basidiomycota; class Agaricomycetes; order Polyporales; family Polyporaceae; genus Daedaleopsis; species Daedaleopsis sinensis. Next base: position 4,226,687 of record CM066306.1, read on the forward strand.
CGGTAGGCTCGTGTACACGTCCACGTGAGTTGCCTCTGATCGCGTCCGTCACTGCACGACGCGCCGCTCCCACAGCCTGCCATGGAAGCCAGCTGCGATTGTGTACCCCAAAGATGCGAAGGGTGTGTCTGCTGCCGTTCAATGCGGCGCAGAGCACAACGTCAAGGTCAATGCCCGCGGCGGGGGCCATTCATGTGAGCACCCCGAGACTCTTGCTACTGGATCTGACTTCTCGTTTGACACTGCATGGTTTTGTCTCTCGAATACTGAACTGCACGATCGTGCTTTAAAATTATAGATGCTGCATACGGTTTGGGAGGTGAAGACGGGCACCTGATCGTCAGCCTCGACAACCTCCGCCACCTCTCGCTCTCTGGCGATGTCGCGACTATTGGTGCCGGCAACCGTCTCGGTGACGTCGCGCTTTTCCTCTGGGATAACGGTACGTCCCTCGCATATACAGTCACCTTCTCTGCGGTGCGCCTCTCATATACATGCGAATTTGTCAGGGCAGCGCGCAATGGCACATGGTACCTGCCCGTTCGTCGGCATCGGAGGTCACGCAACCCAGGGAGGCTTTGGGCTGACATCGCGCTCATGGGGCCTCCTCTCTGACCAAGTGCGCTCTATCGAGATCGTCCTCGCATCTGGGGCGCTCGTTACCGCCAGCCCGACACAGCTCCCCGATCTCTTTTGGGCCGCGATGGGCGCGGGAGCGAGCTTCGGGATCATCACCTCGTTCACGACGGTGACCCAGAAGGCCCCGACGGACATCATCGCGTTCTCGTACATGTTCGCTGACTACGGACCGCGCGAGGCGAGCGCGGGCATGCAAGCATGGCAGAAGTTTAGCGGGGACACTGCGAGACCACTCGATCCTAACATGGGGCTGCAATTGCACGTCAACCCAGGTGGTGGCCCCAACGGGGTCGTGTTCTACATCAGCGGGGTCTACTGTGAGTGCCTAATCCGACTGAGCTTGAGTCTGTCGCTCATTCCGTCTCTGTCCCTTAATTGATTTATCGCACTTGTAGATAACGCGGACATGGCGAAGCTCAACGCGACCATTGCACCTCTCCTGGCCGAGCTCGGCACGCCGACCTCGACATTCTTCCAATCGCAAGACTGGATCACCAATGTGCTCTACCTCGCGGGCGTGAACACTGCCGCCGAGTTGAATACGACGAAGGGAGTAGACGGCACGGATTTCTTCTACGCGACGTCCACGATCGTCAGCCACGAGGAGCCGCTCGGGATGCCTGCGACCGACGGGCTGATGGACTACTTCTATGGGCCGGGGAGTGATACGAACGTCTCCTGGTTCATCATCACGTGAGTACACTTTGCGTCTCGCTGGACACCGGGGCTCATTCTAAGTGCGCAGGGACCTATATGGGGGCGGTGAGTCAGCGGTGACGAGCCGTTCGGCGGACTTCAACTCGTTCGACGCGCGCGACGCGCTGTACACGATCCAATACTACGGCACGATCCCGAGCTCGGTGCCTACTGCCGACGGAGTTGCGTTCATCCAGGGCATGAAGGTGTCCGTCGAAGACAACCAGCCGCACACAGCGTTCAAGGAGTACGGTACGTCTGCAGCGCTATCAGACAGCATTTGTGCTCTATCACGTCCGTCGCTGATGATGCTCACGGGTCTGTGCGCGCGTGCAGTGAACTACATCGACAGCACGTACTCGGCTGAGGTCGCGCACAAGAAGTATTACCCGACGAACACGAAGCGTCTCACGGAACTCAAGAATATATATGATCCCAGGCGCATCATCCACCACCCACAAGATTTCTGAGCGCTACCTGAGCCCCCGTGCTCATCAAGGTTCAAGGCTGCCTGCACGTTGTCCGTGTCGCAGTCCGAGTGTAGCATGCTGGAACCATGAAAATGCGCCGTACCTAGCCAGTTACGTGCGTACAGATAATGTCAGAGCGAGTGCTTGCTGTTGCGTGGTCAGTTTTTCCGGGTTCAGAAGTGTGGACGCTGAATCTGTATCTTTTATCTTTAGTGTTCTCCGCGATACGATTCATCGAGTGTATACGATATCTGTGATGCATCGTACAAGTGCGCGCGAATTTGAATGTTCAATGGAGCATCAAGAAGAGGGACTGCGATGGACACGACGGAGCAGACGAACTTTGGGGTGGGACTATATCCGCAGCGAACGAGTTTTGCTCGAGAACTTCTACTCAGCTCCAAGTTAACTTCTTCTCGCCTCCAAAGTACTAAATACATACGCTGGGGACGGGCTTCTGCGCTGTGGGAAGCCCTGAGACGTATCTGGGGCCTTCCCCGCCTCGCTTAGCATGCTCGTTCCTTGAACCGACTGGCACGACTTGTTCCAGCGCCCACATAACTACTTTACCTCAGCCATACTCCCTCTCCCTCCTCTCCCCTTCGCCTCAGCTCCAGCCGCAGCCCAGCCTCACACATGAAGCCTCCGACCACATTCACACCTGCCTCGGCCCTCCATCCCGTGACGCTCCTGGTGGAGTTCGACGACGAGGCCACAAGAGCGAAGACGAGCGCGCAAGGGCCGCGCAAGAGGTCGCATGTGTATCACCTGGCGGCATGGCCAGAGGCCCCACTGCAGGAGGGCATGCACGTCCGCCTCCTCGCGAGGACCCCGCCGCCGCCCCCCACAACTTCCCCTTGGACCTCCTCTCGTGCTGAGCCAACCTCCGGAGCCTCCCAGCCCGGCGCCTCCGTCTCGGACAGCAGCATCCACTCCTCGTCGCAACAGTTGCTGCGCCTCAGAGCGGCTCCGTCCACCCCCACGCGCAGCCCGGGGGCACATGGGCACTCGCCGGCGTCGGCGTTCGAGATGTACGACCCGCACGTTGTGGGGACCATCGCGAACGTCGAGCCGCTCCCATGCGGGCGCGTTGTCGCGCGGATTGTGAACGAGTGCGGGCGGAGCGCGGTGCGCGTTGCGGAGCTGCACGCGCCGCCGACACGCGGGGTCGTCGCCGCGCGCGCGGACATGCCGCGCCTGGTCGACGCTGCGGGCCTCCTCGCAGCCGCCCCACGAAACGCGGCGGTGGGACAGGCGATGGCACGCTGCGCGTCGTGTGCGGGGGCGCAGTGTGCCGCGAGGGGGCAGGAGGAGGAGAATGAGCTGCGGCGCGGAGGTTGGGGAGGCGGGGTGGGCGTGCGGGATGATGATACCGAGATGCTCAGTGATAGCGAGCAGAGCTGGCTGAGCGAGGAGGAGAGCGAAGAGGAGGGCGGTACGAGACCATTGGGCAGAGCCTAGAGGAGGGATCCCAGGAGAGACGTCCGTCGGGATACGACGCGAGAGCTCGAGCGGAGGATATTGATTTCGGAAGGCTGGAGGCGAGTGGATAGGAATAGAGAGGGAGTCGCAAGAGATGCATGGTCAGGGAAAGCGTTCTTGATGTGTATGTCGGCTGTTTGAGTACCATCCGACCACTCTTGAGATGGATGTAGATACTACTTACTAGTACTATAGTAGACGATGGCGGTCGTTTGCCAAGATTTTCTTGATCACCATGATACTTATATACAGGGCCGATGTCTTGTCTTCTATATGGATACCTCAGTAGACATCCCTGAAGTGTGCTTCAGTCACTTTTTCCAGGTTGTCAGGGGAAGGGATAAATCGATAAATGGTGGGGACTCCGAGGATTCAATAATCGATGCTCAAAGACGCCGGAGGAAAGGCGTTGTTTGTTCTTGTTAGGATCGCAAGCCAATAGCTTCCCGATTCGATCTCCGAAGTGTCTCACGCCCGCTGCGAGTCTGCGACCAGCCTTCCTCCTCCTCCTCCCTCCTCCTCTCCTCGAACTTGAACTTATACAACTGTACAACAATTGAAGCTCCAAGCTTGAGAGAAATATGCCACTAGTACTCAGCTGCAACAGGTAGGCTTCTCGTATGTATGGGTAATCTGTCCTAGTAATAATCTCTTTTTGAACCTAGGGTCGTCTACACGTACGTCGCTACCTCACGGAACAGGGTGCCCACCATACGTGCTGAATTTCACTTCTGCTGTTGTGTACTGAGTATTTGCTGCTCAGTGCAACATTTTATACGTCCCTTGACCGGAGCTGTAGCGCGCATACATCCACGTCACCCGGACGTGTAAATCCACGATCGAGCTGCAGGCGATGATCAGATCACCACTCTCCAGGTTTTACGACTGCGGAAAATTACCTCGCGAGCGAATCCCAGGATAGTGTATTTTCTCTTGACTCTCCAACTCCCCTGACTCTACTTGGCTCTCGATCTAGGCCGCCGAGCTTCGAACAGGGCGACGACACCGACGACGCGCACCTCCCACTCCTCGAACACCTCATCCAGCGCGACTCTCAGCCCCTTCTCCGTGTCTCCCTTATTCCCAAAAATGCCCTTCTTGTTGTAGGTTTTCATCAGCCACCTCCCCAGCCAATTATGCTCGAACCCCACGTCGTCAGAGGCCCCGAGGATCGTCGCTCCGTATACGACTCCTCCTGGAGCGAGCACCGGTACGACATTCGTAAAGACCGCGCGCGCCTTCTCCGGGAGGTCTTCCGGGAGGCAGTGGAACACGTAGGGCAGCGCGACCGAGTCGTATGAGGCGCGCATCGACTCGCCGAGCGCCTTGAAGACGTCGTGCTCGAGGACGTCGACCGCGCCCGTGTATCCGGCCGCTGTGAGCCTGCGCTGCGCGTACACGAGCGTGTCCGGGTTGAGGTCGAGCAGCGTGACGCGCTTCGTCTTGGCGAGCGTGAGGGTGGAGGCGGCGGGGTAGTACCCGGTGCCGACCCCGATCTCGAGGTGGGCGGCCTCGCCGAGGTGACTGGCGTAGAACGGGAGGAGCGTCGAGCGCGTGGGGCAGCGCCAGGCGAAGGAGTTGGAGACGGCGAGGACGATGAAGTCGTAGAAGCGCAGCATGAGGGTCGTGTATATCGACGCGGACGCTGCTATGGGCTGCCGACCACTGGCAGGGCTGTCTGGGGAGTCGGCGGGCATGGTGGACGAGTGCGCGGGGTGGTCGCCGAGGAGAGGATGCAAGTCGAGGGCAGGCGAGAGGAAGGCGGCCGTGGACTACTGGCCATGACCGGGATAGTAGACGTGAACCACAAGCCGGTAAGTAAGTGCAACCATTCGCCGCCATCTCTGCACCGCACCGCGCGCATCTGAGTCGGCGGTGATAGACACAGTGTTCAAGGTGCGCTCATTGCTACGAAACCTTGATGTTTGCGCAGACGTCCTCACAGTAGCGCTCATATCTAGGAATCGTCTGGATCATCGTGTGATCCATCTGTCTCGAATGGTTGACCTACTGTCATACGAGATTCTGGCGGAGGTAATGTTGTTCTCCCTCAGTGAGGGTTGTCTGCGGCCGGTCGATCAATGCCTTGACCAACGCCGGTTATGAATGCACCATTGAGGAATTGGTGAGCGGACTTTGAGATATCTGCGTGCTTCGTGCCTCATAGTATTCGAACATACGTTGACAGTTCTACATGGATGAAGTTTACATAGCAACACGAAGTCTATGTGCCGTATTGTACAGCTCACAACCACAACCTTTTTGAGATTGTATAGACCCTCCGACTCAAACGCAATCTCCCGGATCCTAACATGTGGTGGAGGTACAGTCGACTCCTTGAGGTTGAAGACAAATCTCGAGTTCCAGCCCTGCCGCCGTGCCGCTCACCGGAAGTCCACATGCACCTTATGGCCAGTCCGTCATCACATCATGCACACCCGCCCACCAAACCACACTGGATCATGAGGTCGGTCCAGCCTTGCACCTCGTGGTTATCTTCTCGAGCATTTTTTACCGAGGAGACGCGAGCCCTAGACAAGTGTGGTGATTGACTCATGTCACCAGCAGAGTTCTATCTTTGGCCACCACTGCCCTTTTGACGTCCGCCTCTGGCTGGGCTGTCGAGCACTTTCTCAGGCTCACACGTTTTGGAGAAAGACAGTCATCTCCTCGGCGATGGTCGGACTGGGAGCGCTGGGAGATTTGATCCTCACTGTGACGCTCATCACGATCCTGCTCCGGAGACCGTATGGGCGCAAAACGGTGAGTCTAGCCCGATGTGCATCTGCGGAGCGCAACTCATACTTACGATGAGATAGGACGGACTCGACGATCGACATCTTGGTTCTGTACGCAATCAACACTTGGTGCGTGGCTCCCGCCGTAGTCTCCTCATCGCGCTAGTCGTTCAATACTAAATGGTCCACAACGGGCAGGCTTTCCTGAGCTTCATCTTCGCCTTTCTCACCTTCCTCTTCGTACGTGCCCGCATTACTTGAACAAGACGACGTGTCCGTTAGATACTCTAACTGACTGTGCATCGCGCAGGCCATCATCCTCCCGGGCAACCTCATCTACATCGGCTTCAGCATCGTGAGCTCCAAACTATACTCCAACTGTGTCCTTGCAGTGTATGTCTCGCTCTCCTTACGAAGCCACTGTGATCCTGACGGTGCCAATGTCTCGACCTGGGCAGGCTCAACTTGCGCCGCGCGCTCTCGACGTGCATGCTCGAGGGCAAGTTCGAGATGAGCACGGGCGAGGCCCGCCGCCCGCGCACACACCTGCGACGAGGCGTGGGACGTCCCGGACGCGCATGGACAGGTGCGTATGCGCTGTCGCGGCCATCACTCTCCGGCCGCTGTTGACTGTCGTGACATCTGCAGGACCCCGCGCGCGCGAAGGGGTGGGCGGACGACGTCGCGACGCACACGGTCAGCTTCGCACGCCTGGTGGACACCGAGCTGTTCTCGACGGAGGTGGAGTCTGGGACGAGGACGCATACCTCGGACATCTCGGGCACGCGCGCGGCCTCTGGGATCGGGGAGTCGGATGACAAGGTTGAGGTGGGGATCGCTAGCTCGAGGGACGTCGTGCATCTGCCCATCTGAGTGTCTATCCTCGTGCGCGACTTGTGTTGCACGAGGATGATGTGGACGCGCGCACCACATACAACAGCATAGGTTTGCAGTCCAAGACTGAGTACTGATTGACTACTGTACAACGTAGATCGACAACCGTATCACCAATCCGTCAACCCTGGGGCTCATTGAAGCTACATGAGACTCCGTCGGAATATGCCTACACAACAGCTCCTCTCCTGGATCAACTCTCGCGGCAACTACATGATGATGCATTTGCGTTTCTTCCCGTCCGTCGACTTGGAAGGCGACCTCGACCGGCCTGATGGATGTTGCTTAACGATTCCTGGGCCCTTGCACTGGGTTTGCTCCTGCTTCTGCTCCCGCTCCCGCTTCGGGTACTGATCCTGGTCTTGCTTAGGCGGTGGTCCATGGTCTTCTCTCGGCTGCTTCGGCTGCTCCATTGTCGTTCTCAGCACCCTCTCAAGAGTCTCCTCTAAATCCGCCTGACGTCTCTCCATGGTATGCATATGATCACGAAAAACCGTCTCCAGACGGTCGAGTCGTTTCTCCACCCCATCGCGAGTGTCCGCAGGGGTGTGCTCCGGGAGACTGGCGACGGTGGGCGCACGACCCGCGAGCTCCGTCGCTTGCTGTTCAATGTGCTCTAGATCCAGTAATGGGAAATGGGAGTTTTCAACAGCTTGGCGCATGGAGCTGATGGCGAGCTCCAGACGGTCGAGTCGCTCCTCCATGGAAGGTGGGGCCGGGATGGCCTCCGGAATGTAGACGAGAGTATGCGACCAGTCATGGACGTCTGGGGTACTGGCACGACGCTGGTATAGCCACGGCCTTCCGTCCTCAATACGGTCGTTACATCCGACACAAACGTGTATGGCCTGACCCACTATAGTGAGTACGAGAAGCGTCAGTAGTGCTCGATCTGGTGGGATGTATTCGGGACGTACATTCTGAACATGTCAGACAGCACCAGTATGGCGCAATGCTCATGTCTGAAGTGCAATCTGTGATGATACACTGCCGTCGCGAACCAGTGGACTGGGTGTCCACGACAGCAGCGTCTGCAAGGTGTTTTGCGTTATATAAGACCCTGGTGTAGTGGCTTCTGAGGAGTATCGTGCGGAGTTGAACGCAGCTGTGCGAGGGTGTATGTTTTACGTCCCGGATGCAGAGGGTCCCTCGCTTTTTGAAGCATGAGTAGCAAAGGTCAAGGGTGTCGACGACTTGGTTCTCCGAACACGGGATACACATCACTCGTGCAAACCAGATTGTCGGAGCTTTGCAGCCATCGCACTCGATGCTATGACAAAGAATGAGACCCAGAGACTACGACGCAGGTGACGAACATACTCGTTGTGTGTGAGCTGCCGCCGCCTATAGAAGAAAGCGATTTGTCTCCACAGCGCCAGGTCGTACGGATGCGTGTCCCAGACAAGGGCAGTCCATTCGCGCATTTTGTCGAGTGGTAGTTGAGAGAGGTCCCGGTGAGCCGATACCAGCTGCACAAAGTGCATGCGCTGCTGGCGGCGGACGCGGAGGGTTGGCCAATCGATGTGACTCTTGCGACCGGCCCTAGGAGTCCGTGCGAGTGTTTCGAGAAGTGCAAACCTCCAGAGGTTACGTGGGGAGCGGTCAACAAGAGGCGTTCTGAAGAGACGATCTTCAATAGGGATACGGGAGAACTCGAACCGCCCGTGAGAGTCGTCCCAAGAGTTCCGGGGGGCGGGTGGGCCCCAAGTGCCTGTCATGGTCATCACTTTCCCGTCACACGGGGAGTTCAGCTCCCCGTTGTATTGCCAAACGATCCCCTTGCCCCGATACAGTATCGTGTATCTCAGGACTAGAGACACTGATCCATCTGCACCAACGGTGCCGACGACATTGAATGGGCCAAACATATCTGCTCCGCATCCTGCGATTGTTCCGGCATCGTCGCAATCATGAGAGACGATTGTAAGAGAGATCCATCCGTCGTCAAGCTGTCTGACGGGCTGGTAGGTACAGTATCCGCTCCACTTGCCTACTATAGACGTGTTGGGTCCAAGTCCCGGTTCCGACAAGTGCCAAGTATCGAGAAGTTGGACGTCGCGAGGGGTTTCTCCGACAATATCCAAGGATTCCGCGCAGTTTCTTTGGTATTGTTGAGAGGGAATTACAGCCGTGCTTCTTTCCTCTTCTTCTTCCGGATTGTAGAAGTCGAAAATGTTGAAGTCCTGAGTGCGCTTCCAGTATGGGCCGATGATAGGACTGTCGCATACGTAGGAATACTGGTGTGGATGGTTAATATAGTATGTCTGTCACTATAATCACATATGTGCATACCATGCCATGGAAATATCTTTTGAGACTTTCGGCATTCATTCCGTTTAGTCTGTCGACTGCTAAAAGATGACGTAGTTAGGGAACAATGTTATTGTCAGTCCATGGACCAGATGAGACAATATCACCTTTCAGCGTCATAACTCGCTCCCAGACGTTATCGAAAAGAATAATGAGGGATTTATGTATGCCACTTATTTCCTCTTCTTGAAGGGGGCTCTCCAAAGAGCTCTGTGCTCGTGATATAACCTGGTACGCTCTCTGTAGTAGGAGAAAGAGCGTCGGGAGAAGAAACTACATCGAAATTAGTCTCAAATAGTAATGCCGTCTGGGGGGCTCCTGCCGCTAACCTTCTCTGGTGGACCTGTCCCGAGTATGTTCAGTATGCTGCTATCGTTGATGTTGTATTGCAGCGTTTCGAGGATCTTATTTATTCTGTCTTCGCTTTTTTGTATATACTTGCGGAATCTGAGAAATGACAGGTCTTGATCCCAAGGGAAAAAATCCCAGTCTTGTAGTTCCCCTTGAAGACCAGAGAGAACATCTTCCACAAGTCGTAACTCCGGTGACATCATGAACTGAGTGATGACTCTTCGATTTGCTGGTAGAAGACGGGTGAATAGTTTTGCAAAGGCCGACAACAGCACTCGTATGCGGCGCCAGTACCAATGTGCCGCCATCTCGGTCCCTACGCCCATGTGAGTGCACACGTAAAAGGTGTTTTGCACGACTTCCATTTACCATATGTCCAATAGGCTACCCAGTGAGCGAGACTGCGGAGAAACACTTTAGTCCCCCAGTAATTCAGGATAGCGTATGAAATGTCATAATACCTCCAACGACGCGGTCGTGACGCTGTGAATGAGTTGGCCTCCGCGACCGTTATGAAGGAAGAGCTATCTTCGTCGACCGCCTCGAGTAGTGCCTGTAGACGTGTGACATGGAGATGCTCGAGGGCCCATATATCTGATCCCTCGTCGTTGAAAGAGCCGGGACAGTCCTCATCGTCGGAAGAGTCGGAGTTGGCCTCAGAATGGTCTGACTGATACGGTGTTGCGACTCCCGGTGTGGCTTTCATTAGCTCTACCAATTTGTCGCGGAGCGCAATGACAAAGTGTTTAGCCTTGACGCTGCCCCTCCATCCCTGAATTTATGTCTATCAGTACGAAGTAGATACAAGCCAGTAATAGTGAATGCGAACCATTTCTTCCCATAACTTTTGTAGTAGCTTAGAAAATGTTAGATTAGTCGAATCACAATGCCGACAATTCCCTAAGACACGCACCTCATCGTCCACGAGATCATGTGGACCTGCCTTGATGCTGGTCACGATAGAGCTACGAACAGCGTCCAGTGTTCGATCAAACTCAGCATTCGTGAGTATAAGACAGCCGACACCTTTTCTAACGTCAAGGGTCAAGCGCGCATAGAGGGCCTCGTCGTTGTCGTCTTCGATGTCTCCGAATCGATCTTCATCATCTCGGCGGCTGATCACCCTGACATCGCTAGCACTGCGACCGTCCGGGCGTGGACCTGGACTTGCCTCCTGGATCCGTTGCTTGTCCCTCCGGAGGATCTTAATCACGGATTCCTTGTCCGATTCGAGGACATCCTCCGGTCGACGGTCTCCGATAACCTTCTGGAACTCCCGCTCTTCATCGGTTTTCATGCGTTCAAAAGAGATCCTGATGAGCACTGCCATCATGTCCTTCAGCTCCCTCATGTCCTCCGTCATATCTTCATTACTCCTGGCCACGTCCTCGCGAAACTCTCGAACCTCTGAGGAAATGGCATCCGTCGTGATGGCATTGTGAGCGGAGAGAACGGCTAGGTGAAGCTGGAGGTCGAGCACCAAATCGCACTTATGGACAGTGAATTGTTGAACAGTTTCGGTGAATTGGGTCTGCCAGTCAAGGCTCATGAAGAACTTGGCTATTGTTTGGCAATACTTAGCAACCAGGTCGATCTGTATGTAGGATCCAACTCACATGGAGCGCTACATCTGTAGTATGTGTCGCAAATCTTTCCGCAGGTGGTGATTGATTCCGATATCTTGCCCATGCGTTGTTGAAGACGGTCTCGTATAGAGACGTGGCTAGCAACGTGGTTCTCGGGGATGTTCTCTAGGCTATGTGATGTTAATATGAGTCTCTAGCATCTTTAATCCATCGGCATACTTACACAGTCAGTACCCCCATCATATCAGACATTGTGACGGTCAAAGTCACGATCTTCTCGTTGTTATCTTCTCTGGCGAGCTCTAGCTTTACGACGCCCTTAAACAATAAGTATACCGCTATCATAGAGCGATGTTAGAGGGTCTAACAAAATAGCGGTAGACTAGGCGACGCCACCTGCAATGGCGGGATGTATCTTCGCAACATCGTCCAGGGCCCGGAGAAGTATGTTACTGTTCCTCACAAACGCGGATTGTGTCACCTGACTTGCGACATCCTTGAAGACTTCCTTTGCGTCTTTGGAGCGGAACATATTAAGGTAAGGATTCTTGTCGATTTTCTGACCTACGAGGTATTTACACAGTCAGGGGGCCGTTATTTGTGGAGTACGCCGACTCACCTAGTCCCCTGAAAAGTCCCTTTTTGCCTGACTGCCCCGGAGCCATGGTAGTAGTCACAAGTACTGGTGTGTTTGATTCCTCATCGGAAGATGTCACAGAGGCTGCGGCCGACGGATTCGACGCCATCACTGAGGTGGCAATGGGGAAGCTAATGAAGCGCAGTGGGGGTGTGAGACAAGGTATCGCCAGCGAAGCACTCTTCAGTTATATCCGGTGCTTCCCACCGCTAGGACTTCCCTGCATTTTCCCGCCGCCCATGCCTCGATGTGGTCGCGTTCCATGAGGCAGCCCACAATTGGCGCTGAGCTGCTTTGCACGACATGTTCCGGCTGCCAACTGTGACATCCTTTTGGCATAAACATCATCAGAACCGGGTATCAGTGCATGTTCTCAGATATCTCTCCATAGTTGAATATACAAGGCTACACCTACTAGTCAGTGGATGCGACCTACCTCGTATCAAATTATGATGATACTGCTCCAACAACTCCCGGTGACCCGGCACTGTGTCCCCGAGCTCGAGATGAATACGCGAGAGTCGGGGCGAGGATGAAATGTCACACCAACGCACGGCCAGGTACGTACGCGGCGTGTTGAGCTCGCACACAGTACTGCCTCGATCATACTAACTACTGCCACCTAGCAAGCCACTAGTCTAGCGCTCGGGGTTCTCGGGGTGTGTGAGCGACTAAGTATGATTATCCACACAGGATACCGAGAGTTGTCGTCCAGCGCTCAGCGCTCAGCTATGATGTCCGTCAAGAACAAAATGCGAGAGAGCGAAGGCCAGAGACCTCGTAATATCGGTGACATTGCGGCGAAGTAGTGAGCGCATAGTAGAACATCCTCGGATTCGCTGATCCAGCGCTGACTACTAGATCAGACGCATTATCAGGCGCTTCCCAATCCTGTCAGCAACCATCACCACCGCATGCTTGCAGCACCACACCCAGACCACACCGCTCACAGACAGCTGTCCCCCGTCTCTACCGACTACCACACACGAGCTGGCGCGTCTGTGTCCCAAGCTATAATTACACAAGAAGCTATCTAGTACTCTTCTAACTGGGTTCGACGCTCGGGCATCCGATGGGACTATCGCTTGTCGACGTGTCGACTCGTGGGCGGACTGGGTGACATGCTCTCGATTTGCACGTTCTCCGCCTGTCTGGTCGATTTCTAGTAAGCTACTAGACCACGCAGAGCTCTAGTAACTCATTCGGCTTGCTCAAACTCACCCAAAGCTCGAGACCTGCTCCGGTAAGATCAACGTACGTGAAGGCCCGTCTGAGAACAGCATACCACCCCGGGTGTTTCAACCATTTATTGCGCATATCACTCACCTCTGCGCGAAGTGATCACTTTATTATGGACGAGTTCGACCGCGGGGAGCATAGACCTGATGTGACTTGCTTAGTATCACCTCTCGCAGATCAGGGCTATGCTCCCCGCGGTCGAACTCGTTCATAATGAAGTAGTTTTCGCGCTGGACGAGTACTGACTCGGGCGACTGCTGTTTCAGTGCACAATGTATATCGCAACATGCAACGCGATGTCACTGCGTCATTCCGACACAGTCTGAGTCGGCGCGCGCCCTCCTTCCTAATCCGAATGCGGCTTCGCGTTCTTATTTATACAGAGCCTGTGTCAGTCGCCCCCTGGCAGGACGCTCTATGTTTCGTGAGCACCCGTGCAAGATTTGTCGGACGAGTCTCCGACGGCTACCCCACGGACAAGAACTTCATCTCGCAGCTATAAAACCTGACATGGCGCCCCATCTCCCCTGCACGCTTGGTCGTCTTCGCTCTCTATCACTGATATCATGCGCGGCTTCTTCACCTCTGCTGCCGTCCTGAGCTCCTGCGCTCTCCTCTCACACGCCGCTTCGACGTCAACGGGCTCATCCAGTGCTTGACGAATACGCATCTTGACCCAGTCTCGGCCAAAAGCGCTCTGTACGCGCAAGATGCCGCCGCCTTCAACTCCCGGTACGTGTTCATCGAATGTTCTCCCTGCGCTGCGCGTGAGTCTGTTTCAACTCACCTACTGTGAATCCTGCAGCTTGAAGTGGAAGCCGGCTGCGATTGTCTACCCACAGGACGCTAACGGCGTAGCGGCTGCTGTGAAGTGCGGGGCAGCGCACAATGTCAAAGTGAACGCACGGGGCGGCGGACACTCATGTAAGTATCAGAAAATGCTGACTACCACCTTGAATACTAAGCTCTTAGTGATTGACCAGACGCTGCCCACGGCCTGGGAGGCGAAGATGGACACTTGGTCGTCAGCCTCGACAACCTCCGCCACCTGTCGTTGAGTGGCACCAACGCGATCATTGGAGCGGGAAACCGCCTCGGCGACGTCGCCCTCTACCTTTGGAACAACGGTCCGTATCTCCGCTCTCCCTTGCTCATCCCCGTACTCACCTCTTGCTCGCATCCGCAGGCAAGCGTGCGATGGCGCACGGAACATGCCCCTTCGTCGGCATCGGCGGACACGCCGGCCAAGGCGGCTTCGGACCCGCCTCGCGCTTCTTCGGGCTGCTCGCGGACCAAGTGGTCGGCATGGACATCGTGCTCGCGAACGGCACGCTCGTCAGCGCGTCCGTGACGGAGCACCAGGACCTCTTCTGGGCCGTACGCGGCGCGGGCGCGAGCTTTGGGATCATCACCTCGTTCACGACCGTCACGCAGCCCGCGCCGGACTCGTTCGCGTTTGAGTACACGTTCCCGAACTTCACCGCGGCGGAGGCGAGCAGGGGCCTCCGCGCGTGGCAGCAGTTCTCGGGCGACAAGAAGCAACCGCTGGACCAGCGGCTCGGGCTCGAGCTTCACGTCGTCTCGGGCGGGAAGAACGGCGCTGTGTTCTCCATCAAGGGCGCGTTCTGTGAGTGCATGCGCGCGTCATCCGTCTGGTCGGATCGTGCTGACCCCTTCTGGTGCTGGCGTTGCAGACAACGCGGACGAAGCGCTGGCGAAGACCACGATGGCGCCCCTGCTGAAGGAGCTAGACTTGGCATACACCATTACGTCCACCAAGCAGAACTGGATAGAGAGTGTGCTCGCCACGGCGGGCGACTCGGCGCACACCATCGCCGAGCTGAACACGAAGGGCCGGAAGGACACGCCCGACCACTTCTTCGCGACGTCGACGTTCGTCAGCCAGCGCGAGCCGCTCGGCGCGCGGTCCGCTGATGCGCTGATGAACTATCTGTACGGTCTTGGAGAAAAGTCCAAGGTCCAGTGGTTTGTCTTCATGTAAGTAGCCGCCGCGGTCTCGCTGTAGAGTGAGGCTAATTGTTCACGCAGGGACCTGTACGGCGGCGGAAACTCTGCGGTGACGAGCCGCGCGGCGGACTTCAACGCGTTCGATGCTCGCGACGCGCTATACTCGATCCAGTACTACGGCACCATCCCGGACACCGTTACGCCCGCCGACGGCGTGAAGTGCATCCAAGGCATGAAGGACGCCGTAGAGAAGAATCAGCCACGGACCACGTTCAAGGAGTATGGTGCGTCTCATCTGCGCGCTATCTCGTACTGCCGCTGTCTCATTACGGTGTACCGCAGTGAACTACATCGACACGACGTACTCGCGTGCTGTCGCGCACAAGAAGTACTACCCGACGCACACTCGGCGCCTCACGCAGCTCAAGGAGCTGTACGATCCGAAACGCGTCATCCATCATCCAAACGATTTCTAGACGATAGGCGGTATTCGGGTTCTGCGGGTATTATGCGTCTCAAACATCTACATCGGTGGTCGGGTTGCGGGTATTATGCGTCTCCAACATCTACAACGGGCGGGCATGCTCTCAGCAAACTTGCGGCACGGTATTTCGACTTATATGCGATCTGCACTTATACTTAGACTGGCGTCGGGCCAAGCGTCGAACACTTTGTCTCACATTAACTTATTACATTCACTTTAGACTTGGTTGCAATAATATCCGCTACACTTCTTGCTCAATTCCCTCTGCAGGCTCATGCCCCGCCGCTCGAAGCCAGCTCCCGAAGCTTCTTCTCCTCGTTAGAGATGATGAACGAGAGAAGAACAGCGTCAAGGAAGGGCACGACCTCTGAGCCGATGTCGATGCTCATGTCGCCGTGACGGGACAAGAGCTTGCAAGATACATGGACCTCAGCTGCTAACGCTTTAGAGTCCTTTTCGACAAGCTGTGAAGCATCAAGGAGTGAGGAGAGGTCAATGACTACGGTGCCTGTAGTAGTACTGACCCTAAATCCATTGGAGGACCATTTCTCCTTCCACACATAAGTCTTCCCGTTCAAGGCCGGGATCATTCTGGAGCTTTAGACGCATACAAACGGGTATGAGTTTCGCGTATCCAGTGGGACAGACAGCAATGCGGTGCATACGTGGACAGGACATGCTTCTTCGGGAACCACTCGTTCACCTTCTTCGTCTCGCCGTGGAAGGTGACCTTCGTCTGTCCCCACCCTCCCTCGCAAACGGCTACGATGTTCTGGTGCCCGTCTCGAATGGTCGTCTTGGGGAACCCGAGCTTAGTCGGGGTGGTGACGTCAAAAAGAAGCTGTCCGGTCGAGCTGTCGACGATGGTCGAGTTGGCGGTGTCTCCAGACGTGAAGGTGACGTTCATGGTGCAGTGAGTGATCTGATGATATGAGTAAGAAGAGTGATGGTGATATAGAGGCCATTTTATATACATTAGCGTGACCATGTGGGCAAGGTTTACCCCGCCTCGTTGAAGAGTGTGGCAGAGCTGCCACTGGCGACGCGGGGTAGCGTCCATGAGTCACTCCGAAATATCGGAGACTTCGAGCGCGTGTGGCAGTACCGTAGCAGTGACAATTCGCCCTGCATACTTCCGAAGTGGATCTGAAGTTCTCAGAGATAACGACCTATCGGAAGACCTCACAAGTGGTGTAAGCGTGCGCGTTGAACGTACGGGAGACTCAGTACTCAGGCATCGGGGTCAGCGAGGACCTCGGACGAGCGCTATGAAGCCCATCACATGACCGTGATGAAGCGTGACGTCATAGCCGATGCACCAGCTCTGAGCTCACTCGTCGGAGTCGTTTCTGTGGAGGGTTTTCCGGAATCCGGATGCACTCATAGCCATGCTCGACGTCCCTGTCTTCCGCCTCTCTTCCTCCTTATTCCCTCTCGACGACATATCTGGGCTAGGATAACAGACTCGCGATGGGCTACTGCTTCTCCTGCTGCAGACGTACTTCGAACGCTGATGACGACCGCGAACCTCTCCTTCCGCAACATCGCTACGACTCTCGAATCCCCTCTCGCTCGGCTGACCCTCTCCCACCTCCCCGCACTCTGCTTGACAAGGTTGCGGACGTCGTTGCTGCGGTACATGCTGGCAAGCTTCCGTCGCAAGAGCAAGTGAGCCATGCGCTGAGGCAGGCGCTGAGTTCGGAGACATTCCAACTCGACGGCCAGGCAACACGCGACGACGATGTACTCGCCAGCGGGACAGACTATGTAGAAGATGAGGAAGAGCTTGGAGAGGCTGGGAAGAGGGTTCTGCTGGCCGCACGGCAGGCCTGCCAGGCTGTTCTAGAGTTTGGGATGCAAAAGAACGGTGAGTACTTGAGCTTGAGCTATGACCCTCCTCGCGTAACGAGCCTGGCCTCGTAACACCCTGGCATTTTCATCGTCTCTGTCCGGCTCAGGAACCTGCGATAACGAGCTAGGCCGGGGAAGAGACGCCTTTGCAGGTCGAAGTATCCCCTGATTTTCGTGCAGTGCTAGTGACAACATTCACTTCGAGGCTTGAGCTATCTTCTTGACATGCTTGGTGACGACAACGTGGTCTTCAGAGATGCTCAGAATACGACACAGGCTACGGCTGGAATCCTGTGAGTCCCGACCCCGACTGGTGGATGAATGCGAGGCACAGCTGCCTCGTAACTTGCGGTTTTGGGGATGTCTCTGCCTCGGTCTAGACGAGTCTTGAGAAGCGTTTGTTTGATCGTCTGATGCCAGAATTTGCTATAGCTATAGTACTAATGGATGCGGTTAGATGATGACAGGGTTCAAGACCTCGTTTATCAGCTACGAAGGATACCTTCCTCACCCTTGCGTGCCGATGTTGCGGTAGAGACTACCCAACAGGGCGCACTGGACATTAACGCAGTCGGTAAGTGCCTGTTGTACTGAAATACCTACGGAAAGATCACACAAATCTTCCAGCGCAAGAACTCCCCTCGCAGCAAGAGGTCGCATCAGACTCAGCCGCGCTGCTCCGCTCCGCATACACGCTCATATACATCCTTGCGACTTCGGCCGCCTTCCGCCTCATCCTCGCGGACATCCTCGTGATTGCGAGAGAAACCGTTGCTGACGTGGCACTGCGTGTGGAGCAAGTCGCTGCCTTTGTCGGCAAAGCTGCCGAGGATGTAGAGACCACTGTTCGTCCAGGTGGAGGAACCATCGAAGATGTGACCGACCAGGCAAATGAACTCGCAGAGAAGGCAGTGAACGAAATGGCCGGGGATGGCGTTTCCGGTAAGCAAATTGCTGAGATGCGCGAGAAGGTACAGGAGCAGAGTCCAGAGGAGATGAAGGCAGTCGTACTCCGTCGTTTACAGGAAGTGCGCACATTGATCTTTCGCGTCTCGACTGATCGCTGACTATGTCAATGTCGATACAGGCTATCGCTCGTGCACATAGACAACCGTCTTTCCAAGCTGCACTTCGCACCGTCATCGCGCTCACCCGTAAATATGCCGCGAAAGTCCGAGCGGCCGCGGCCGCCGCGTCTACCGCCGAAGCACCCTCTATTCAAGTCACGCCGGTCGTCTGGACAGACCCACCGCTCACCCGTGCGCTCGCCGATCTCAAGGCCATTCTGGAGCGCATCGCGTCCGGACGCTCGCTCGATCGTCTGATCGACGCGCTGAAAGCCGTCGTAGTTGACATCGTGGCAGTTCCAGTCGACGCACTGTCCGAGAGCCCCAATAAAGCTGCCCTGCGAGACTGGTTCGTGTCCCTCGGCGACTGGCTGGACAGGGCACTCGCCGACGCTGCGTATGCGACATCCCGTATCGGACAAGTGCGCCTCGACACGCTCTACCACGACGCTCGGCGGCTCGCGAACGACGCACTCTCCGATCCGGACTCGCACTGGGTGGAGCACGTCCGTACACTCATCGCCCAGGTGGACGCGTTCACATCGGCCCTGCAAGGGGACCGCGCGACGCAGAAGCTGGTGGCGGCTCTGTCGACCCTCGCTGCCGCTGTTACGGACGTGAGCTCTACGTTCGTCGCGACAGCCCCTGGCATTGCACGCGAGCGCACGGATCACGCGAAGCGCGAGGCCGTGAGGAGCGTGGTGATGTGGGTGGTGCCGAGGGTGCTGAGAGCGGTGGGCGCGATCCCGATGCCGCGCGTGGAGTTCGTCAATCCAGACGTCGAGGCGGCGGTCGATGCGCTCCTTCTGACTGCTCCGACGGGAGCGAGGGGCGCGCTGGGAGTGACTACGGGGCTCGTCCCGGATAGGATGAGGTTGGAGAGTTGGAACGAGGTCGTGGTCGAGGTCGAGAACGTCCCGACGTCGACCCGGGAAGCGGCGAGCAGGGGGAGTGCGTTGATCAGCATGGTCGCGGGGAGCGGGACAGATCGTGAGCACAGTAATCCGAAGATCGCATCACCTACACGGACACGAACACGGACGGTGACGAAGACGAGCACGAAGACGCGCGCACGGGTGCACGTGGACGGCATACGGCTCTCCGCGCACGACGTTGCGTACTACGTCCTGTACAAGGGCGCACGGTGTCTCGGCATGCGCGTGCCGTGCACGGCGTACGAAGACGAGGGACTCGTGAGCGTCGACGTTGGCGATCCCTCCGGCGGCTTAGGTTTGGGCATGGGTACGGGCCTCAGCGTCGACGTCGAGCTCGAGTTCGACTCCGACTCCGAGTCGGGGCGCAGACAGGACGGGTGGACATGGGCGTCGCTGTTCGACTGGAGCACTCAGACCGCTCAAGCTCAGCCGCCAGAAGAGGCTGCGGACGCTCCGCTGTTCAGGGTGACGGGCGTGCACGTCGACGTCCCCAGGCTCGCCATCACCCTCGCACGGGAGCAGACACTGGCTCCTGAACGCGCTCCTCGTGCAGCCGCTCGCCGGCCCCGTCGCGCGCAAAGCCGTCGGATGGGTGCTGGAGAGCCAGATCCGCGCTCTGCTCGAGGGGACGGCTGCGTTTGGCGGGAGGGTGAGGAAGCGGGCAGGGGACAGGGCGACGCAGATGGATGGACCGGGGGTAGAGGACTGGTGGAACGCGGTCGCTGAGGAGATCGCTCGAACGTCGTCCGGGCAGCCCGAGGATGAAGACGGTGGAGGCGATGGTGACTTGGTCGATGACGAGGACGAGGACGAGACCGCCCCGCTCGTTGAGACGCACACCCGTGCGACGGTGCAGGGGATCGTGCGGACGACGGTATCGCAGGCTTCTCCGGACGCCGAACCGGAGGAGAGTGTGCTCGCGGTCGGGATCGGGGCGCAAGTCCTCCCGGGCAAGGGCGGGCCGTATGGCGCGACGTCAGCGTCCGGGTTCGCGGTCGAGGAGGTGGGCCTGCGTGCGCGGGAGGAGGCGCGGGAGGCGGTGGGGGACGTCGCTGCTGTCGAGGACGAGGTCGAGGAAGGGGTGCGGGAGGGTGTGGCGAAGGCTGTGGAGGTTAGGGAGGAGGTGCGGGACGCGGAGGCGAGAGGTGAGGTTAGGGAGAGGGTGGAGAGGCGGCGTCGGGGGTGGAGGAGCGAGGTGTTTGATCTGTGAGAGGTGAATCAGGCGGCTATAAATTGTCCTTCCGATTCAGCTTGAACATGTTCGCTGACCCCGTCTAAGCTGTGTGACACAGGACCGAGAGGATGAGCTACAACGCTGTAAAGTGTCTGCTGCTATCCAGAAGAGCGAATGGATGGCGGCTGACCTACTGACATGCCAGCCTACTGTCTGAAGCGACATAGAGAATCCTCATAGTCGTTGGCCGAAGTGAGGAAGAGCGGAAATGAGGAACGCGGTCATGGCATCATTAGGTACATCGTATATGATATTGTAGCCGAGCAATCTTCTCTGTCCCAACCGTCGTAATCTTACATGTCCATCCCTCGGTGCTGCCTCATCGTATACCTGCCAGTCTGTTACGCAGCCCCTGCGGTTGCAGTTTAAATCAAGTAGTAGCCAAGCTTAGGCTCCTTACTCACTGATCAGATAGTCACCTCCGGTGGACACCCCAGGACCTGACTTCGTGTCGGAGTCTACCACGAGGGCTGATTCGGACCTCTTCCTGGTCGGATAGTCGGTCCCTTTATTTGCGAGGGTAAAATTGTTCGCGGAGGAGTTTGTTGACGGCATGGAGATATTGGAAATAGAGATGAATTCATCCAGGGTATCGAGGCGAATGCTCGGGAGCTGGATGCGAGGCGGAAGAGTGCGGAGACTGTGACCCTCATTGCTTGAATTGTGTGTGAAGCTGGTATTGCACTGTGATTTGTCGAGAGCGACCAGTAGAATGACAAGTGTCGGGTATATCCCCTATGGCGGGCCGTAGATGTACTCATGTCACTCGACAGAACTGAGACAGCCGAGTATACCACTTACAATCGTTGGGATGAGGGACCCCGAGATCACATAGTAGAATATAAACGCCAGCTTAGCCTGAGTCTCAGTCACATGCGAGCCGGCGATGGCGGTGGTCGTAGATATCTGAAAGGTGACAACAAGTATCTGTGGATCGCAGTCCAAGGATTCAGTAGACGTCGTGCTTAACATCCAGACTCGCAGGTCCGATATGTAGTGGCTTACCCATAGAACACAATAGAGGGTGCCTGACTCGACGAGTAATATGAGGGTTTTCTCGGCCCTTGTCCCGGCAGAGCCGGTACGAAGAGTCTGTCTTAGCAATCTTCTGTGATACCTGTAGTTTTAAGTTAACGGGAGCTTTGCATTAACCCAGAATGCGTGAAACGCATACCATGCTTTATATCCTATCAAGCTTGTGGCCGTCATATTTGTCACCAGAGATAATGTAGACGTGGCGAGGCCCCATTGATCACCGATATATAGCGATCCACCAGACAGTGTCACAGAATTCGTCAGGCCTAGGGCAATAACTAGATCAGGTGGGTTACAACCGTGAGTCGTCGCGACCACCCCTGTAACTGACGCCGAAATAGAACGATATCAGTGCTGACACAAGTATACGCATGAACGATACTCACTGAGTGTGGCTGAAAGAAGTATGCAGCATATCACACGTACTGGACGACAACCTGTCCAGAGCACCCACGCCCGCCACCAGACTATGGTATCACCAAGGGCCATCTAGACAAGAACGGTCAGTCCGGGAACATAAGCTCAGAAGTAGGGAGCTCCAGTGACCATACATTGATGGTAAGGCTCGCAGTCCCGACGCACTCTTGCATTGGACGTTTCCACCATGTGACCATATCGATAGCCGTAGTGTTTGAAGGTGATAAGTACGAAGTCGTACCGCCTGCTTCTGGGTACACGAGCGAAAGGGTGTCGCCTAGACCCTTGACGGTTACAGCGCCGAAGAGACATCCGTTCAACAGCGACTGGAGTTCGTGGAACATCTCCCAAACCGCGGTAACCCAGTAGGCGGTGGTGGAGACATAGATTGCAGTGACTGCAAGAAGCATAACCACTTTGGGGGTCCTTCTGCGGCGATTCCGACTTTGGACACGAGCATTCAGCCCTTCAGGAGAAATGAAGCAGAGGTCACGCGTGGTAGGGGACGTACCATAGAATATAAACCGAAATGAGGGCAAGGATGGAATATATACCTGTATCAGGCTACGAATCGGCTGCGGTACCACAAAATAGACACAAATTGACGCACCAAAAAACGCGGTGGACACAATGACCTCGATGACTTGGTGAGTCACCATGGGTACATACGCAGAAGCTTCGAACGAGAGCAAGTTGCCTAGCGCTTTTATTGCGTCGTCGAGCGACTTGGCGACACTGGCCGGCAGTGTGTAGTTCAAGTCGGTGTCAGAGTCCATTTCGCAAGCGTGGTCACAAAAGGTTGTTTCTGCGGAATCATCGACCTCGCGGCGGGAATTATATGTGAGCAGTCATGGCGGTGCGCAGCAATCTCTCACAGTAGTATTAGGCTTTCTCGGAGTATCCGTAGATGTGTGGTCTAACCCGACAGAACGCAGCGTCAAACTTGACACCTTCCAGTCATGGAAAAACAGCGCGTCGGTAGAGCTGTAGTGGAGCTGGAGGTGCGTTTACACAGGAATTGGTGCTTCGAAAGAGGTGACAGAATTAGAAGCACCGGCGTCGTAGCACAGCCTTAGTGATGCATCGACTAATTAGTACAGCGAGAAGTGATACAGTGACAAAAGGGCCGTGGTGCACGGCACACTCATTACTAGCAGCGAGGCATACGACACCATCTAAGTAGCGGTTCTTGTCAGTCTCGCGAGCCAGGTTCGGGAGCAGGAATGACAGATCTACTATCATTCTCCATCGAGTGCGATAGAGAGAGCGATGAGCACGTATGGACGTGTAAGGTGTTAGAAGCTCCAGTCAGCAACCGTCGGTAGAGAGACAGCGAAGAAGCACTCAATGACAAGGACGCCATTGCTTCCTTAACAGAGAAGTTGCCGAGCAACAACGAAGAACAGCATGAGAATGTTGAGCGGCTCGAACAGCAGTGTGACCAGGTTCTCCTTCGGGCCCCGTTCAACGTCCGGGAAACAGGAGGCCATAGAGTAACCTCCGAACTCGCCTCCGCATTCGCAGTGGACGACAGAGGGTGCGCGGGAGAAGGCGCGGGAGAAGGCGGAGGGACGTCGCTGTTATCGAGGAGGAGGTTGAGGAAGGGGGTCTGAGAGGGTGGGACAAAAGCTATGGAGCTTGTGAGGAGGCGCGGGAGATACGCTTAGGGACGGCGTAGAGGCGGCGCCGAGGGTGCATGTTTGATTTATGATGTCTGAATAAGCTACATACTGGAGCCGAGGATGATGCAGTAGTAAATATAGCAGAGATGTATTTACTCGTATTCGTACAGCTACACCGGGGAGCTGCAGCAGCATCAATGTGGTAGTGCAAGGGTATCGTGGCCGATCGGTTCAATCCTATACATTCCCTCGCCTAACAAGTCATATCGAAAAGTGCATCATCAGAATATTCGTTGCAGAGTGTTCGTTCCACCCTCTATAACCGACTCATCAGCTTATTTCTTTAAGAACCGTGGAGCAGCTACTGACCGTCATCGACGAGCTACAATTGACTCTCAGACTCCGAGGACCGAGTTGATAAACCCGCAGGTTTGGTTTCCAAGTTTGCTGCATCCAACTGATCCGCGTTCGGGCTGTGATTGGCCGCTGCGTACTGCATTCCTCCGCTTGTAGTGGCGTGCTCAAAGTCAGAGCTCGAGCGAGTGGGCAAATGTGTGGGATCACGGGAGATGGAGATGACCGTGTCGGAAATCCTGTAGATCGGGCGCGGAAGAGCACGGGATGGGTGTACGAGAGGTAGTGGGTTTGTACTGCTCTTGTACGTGAAATTGCTCTCACAGTGCGACTTGTCGAGGGCGACGAGAAGAATAATGAGAGTTGGATAGATTCCCTGTATCAGACAATGCGTGAGTATGCGCAGGATTGTCTGAGTAGAGAGCGTCGCGGTTACAATTATCGGGACCAAGCAGCCCTCGACCACATAATAGAAGCGGATCATGAAATCTGAATATATAAAGAATCGACCGCCGAAAGTCGATTGTGTCTGGTAGACCACAACAAGCACCTGTTAATGATAGAGGTAGAGTCAGAACTTACTACCTCCCCACGCTGAGACCGTAAACTGATGTACCCATAGTCCGCAGTACAGGATGCCTGACTCGACGAGTAAAGCAAGTGTCTTCTCAGCTCTTGTTCTAGCAGAGCCAACGTGCAGATGTTCCTTCACTACTCTTCTATGACACCTGTAGCATGTGGGGATGATGAGTACTCGGCTTAGACAGGTCTGTGAGTGGTGAGGATACTTGCCATGCCTTGTAGCCAATTGCACTTGTAGCTGCTACATTTGTCAACAGAGTAAGGATAGATGCCGTGAGACCCCATTTATCCCCAGTGTATAACGACCCTATAGGTAGCTCGATGTAGTACTCTGGGTTCTCGGGATCTTCGAGAAATTTGGAGCCATTGCCATTAAGGGGTGCAGAGCATCCATGAACCGTGGCAAGCAGCCCTGTCACTGTCCATACAATGAATCAGATTGGTCGTCTCTTCTGTGTCAGTATTAGTAGATCAAGACTCACCGAAGGTTGCCGAGAGAAGCGATATGCACAACGCACGCACAGTACGGCTACTTCTCCAGAGGATCCAGGCGCGCCACCACACTATAGCGTCGCCAAGGGTAACCTGTAGAGCATACGTATGAGTGGAACGACTCTATTTCTACCTTTGAAGATGATACAATACATTGATGGTCAAGCTTGCGGTCCCAGCGCACTCTGCCGTCCGCCATTGCCACGAGGGAAAGTCGGAGTCTGTTAGTGCTGGAGCTTGGGGGACCGAACCCCTTGTCGGGTAGAGAATGTCATTAATCATGTTTAACCACTGCCCTGCTTCTTCTATAGGGACAGACAGTGCGTGGCCGCCGTGGCCTAGCTCGTAGAGGATGCCGTAGAGCATCGTTGCCACGTAGACAGTAGTTGAGACGTAAAGGGCGGCAATGACAAGGAACATGGTCAACACTGCAGTGTTACTGAGCCCTTTTCGACTAGAGAACAGGGTCAATAGTCTGCGGGGACATGCCCACCGATCCAAGCAAGGTTGAGAGCTCACCACAAGATATAAACTGAGATAAGGGCAAGGACGGAGTATAGACCTAGCCACGTTGCGTTGCTAAGTCTCTAGTGTTCGTTGACTCGGAGAATGAGGATCGCCATACACACCGAAGAAGATGCTGGACAGAATACTTTGCAGGAACTGTTGTATAATGTCGGTATTGTCTATGAGACCTTCGGTCATCAGAAGGCCAACATCGTTCAGTGCATCATGCAGCGAGGTTGCAAGAGGGTTTGGAAGCGAACAGTTGTATTCAGGGCCAAAGGGATGCAATATGATTTGGTCCGAAGGATAGTTGAGCGAGGACATGGCGGCGTCGGTGAAGGAAAGGATGTTATGGATAGGCGATCGTTAGGATATATAGAGCAGCATGCCCTGACTTATATGCCCGCTGCCATGGCCCTGATGTTATCATCACAATGCCGTCTCTTCTCCTGGTACCCGGCTCTCGAGAGACGTCAGGTGAGCTACGACATGACACCGTCAACTTGAGGTAAGTGACAGAACCATCGCCCGAGCGTGAAACCCAAATATGACTTCCATCCATCCCCATGAGCACTGCGTGCTCGCGACTGTGGTCTATGATGAGTATCAATATCGCGAAGTAGAGAAGGTGCATCGGAGGACGTTCAGCGAAGCGATTTCAGAGATTGAAGCAGTAGCATAGCCTCGTCCGGAGACAGGCATGAGATACCGACAGACATCCTCCCCATCTGTGCACTCGCAGGTATAAGACGAATCGGGCATCGACGAGTGCTACGGGAGTGCGGTGCACACGTTACACAGACCGAGATGTTGGATCTGTACCTTTTGCTCAACCCTTTCCACAAAGATTGCAATTTGCGGCGCTCGTCAGATCAGAGGGAGGCGATGGCAACGAGGCTGCACCACTTCGATCTGCGTTTTCTGATCAGAGCTGTTGCCTATCCATCTTTCTCATCGGTCGTCCATGTATACGTAGACCTGAGTGTGCCGTCCATTGTCGGAGGAACACCGTATCGAGCGGCTTGTCGTCGAACACCGTGTCGGACGGCTCGTCGTAGAACACCGTGTCAGACGGCTCGTCGTAGAACACCGTGTCGGACGGCTCGTCGTAGAACACCGTCCATTGTCGGAGGAACACCGTGTCGGGCGGCTCGTCGTCTCACGCCTTGATGTGCCTCCTCGGTGCTGGCGACATAGAGACGACCCGAGTAAGAAGCAGATTGTAAGTAGCAGCACGGCGCAGTTCGAAGTCTCCCAGCGGGCCAAGAAGGCGGGCATAGTATGCATAGATTCCAACAGCCGAAGAGACCGACCACATCATATCTACCTGGAAGTGTCGGGGACAAACGCAATCGCCTAGAATCAGAAGAGAAGGACCGCCTGGCAGATGGTTGATAGGACCCGGTACGGTGCGCGTGTCTAGCCTGCTTCGTACTGCGCAGCCCTGCCTTCCAGGAACGAGATGAGCCGAGCTCTTGACAACAGCTGCAGTGTGCCAGGGGAACGCTTTGTCGAGAGAACCCAGCCGTAGCATCGAGGACGACGAGATGTGTTGCCACCCACGCCCACGTGACCGCGTTGGACTTCCATCTCACGCTGGCGGAAGCTCGGGAGGCCGTCAGATTCATATCATGGGCGAGGTTCGACGACGTTATCTCTCGTAGAGTCACAGGGGCACGTACAGAGTGGCATTTGCTGCTGATAAAAGACGGTACAACATGATAATCGTACACTCCGCTGGAATCGATGGTGCTTTTCCGTCGCATTAGATCTTGAACGAGCCGGGGAGGACCTCGATCCAGTACCTGCGAAGACGGCCGTCAGTATTAAGACAGCGTGCGACAGGCGTCGACGACGAAAAAGAAACGAGGCAACGCACCCGTCGGGGTCGAGGATGAAGGCGATGTGCTTCATCTTGCCGTCGGTGAGCTTCTTCTGGAACTTGACGCCGAGCTGCTCGAAGCGGGCGCACGCGGCCTCGACGTCGGCGACGGTGATCGCGATGTGGCCGAAGCCGCGGCCGGGGTCGGCGTTGCCGCTCGCGTAGCCCTGGAAGCTCGCGTCGGACTCGGTGCCGTGGTTGTGGGTGAGCTCGAGGATGCCCTCGCGGGTGAAGCGGTTCTCGGGCGTGGTGGGGGTGCCGTGGTCGAAGGCGAGGAAGTAGAGGGTGAACGTCTCGAACTCGTTCTCTGCGGACGCAGATTGTGAGGATTGCGTCGTGAGAGTTGTGGGAGAGGGGGAGAGGCGGGCACGTACTCGCAACGAGGTCCATGCCGAGGATCTTCGTGATTCCTTTGGTCAGTTTTTGATACGATTGGAGTAGTGTTTCTAACGAACCTCGGTGTAGAACTTGAGTTAGGCCTGGGGGTCCTTGACACGAAGCATCGTGTGGTTGAACTGTACAGGAAATATAAGTATGTATATTGCGCGTACAGCCCTCACTGAACGAAGTCACTGACCTTGAAGCTTGCTGTCTCGGCGGTGCGGGGCATTGTGGGCGGTCTGAAGGTCGCAAACGAGCGTACGGGGGGCGACTTGAAGGAGGACGAGGACAACGTCTGTCTCAGCAGTCGGCGGATGAGCATGGGAGACGGAGGCCGACGATGACGCGATGAGATCGATGACGCAGATACACGCGCTCGACGCGAAACGCGTGACAGCCAAACAGACACAAACAAACGCGGTCGCGAGCTGTTGAGCGGGGCACGTGGCACTCCCCGCCGGCCTCTGTTTCTCTGCTCGCGCCTGTTGATTCCGAACTACTATCATCCCCTCCACCGTCCCCGCTCTCGAGCTCGTTGTCTGCCCCATCGACGACGCGATGAACCCCGCGCGTCCGTCGGCCGTAACGTCCCGTCCTCTCGCGAGCATCCCCTTCAAGTATCGCAGAAAGAGCTTCTCCGACGACGACGATCTCCTCGACCCCGCCTACCTCCTCCCGCCCTCCCCCTCGCTCTCCCCCTCCCGCTCGCTGTCTATGTCCTCCTCCCCGCCCTCCTCGCCGACCACGCTTGTCACGTCTCCTGTGAGGCCCTCGCATCTGGACAACGCTCGAGTGCACGGCTCCTCCAGCCCTACCCGACCCTCCGCGAACCATTTCTACGGCTACGCGATCTCCCACTCCCGCCCTGTCTCTCATCAGACTGCCTATGACCACGATTACTTCTCAGCTGAAAGCCTGCCCAAGTTCCCGTCCTATCGTGGCCGCCATCCGTATGCGATCATACCCCCGCCGCCCTCCTCCAGCTCCGCACGCTCCAGCTTCTCGTCTTCGCCCAGCGAATCAGACGGCGTGTCCGCCGTCTTCTCCTCTGCTTCCGATCCTCTCATCACTCGCGGTACGTGTTCTCCTTTACACTTTCCGTGTTCTCTCTTTAGGTGTGCGCAGGCATCGGGTCTGTCCGTCGTACATGCGCGACCAGCGTCCAGTCTCGGTCTTACCCCTAGTCTGGACGCTGGTTTGTGCCTTGACGTGCTTGCAGGACTTTGGCGCCTTCTGCTCCCACTCTTCTCTCCCCGCCCAAACCTTCTGTCTCGTTGCTGTCTCCGCAATCCGGATGATCGGATCGGATCAGCTCATGACCGGTCACTTCCGTCACTTCCTCCCTCGCCCGCTTCGCGGCCACAAGCAGTCTGAGGTTGCCCGGATGGGCAGTGGCCCGCTTCTGCCTCCTTATCCGGATACTCCATCTACGTACAGCTGCGGTAACGCGTGTGGCGGCCACTGTCCCTCTACGTCCTCCGGCGTTACGACAAGCCAAAACCCGCGCCCATCTTGTCCGGACTGATCCCGGATAACGCTCGTCCACCGTCCTCCCGCGCATCATCCCTGCTCGAGTGATTGCGTGTCTCGGCTGCTCTTCGTTTTCTCATACCACAGCCGGTTATATTCCCAGTGCGTTCGTTGCGTGTATCCCTTTCTGCTCCCCGTCATACCCCTCTTATCGGCCTGTGCGAATCCGCGATACTGATCCGTCCACATGTTTCTCTATTCATATCCAGACGACGACGATGATGATATCGAAGACTATGGCTTCGACCTCGACGATCTCCTCTCCGGCTCCTCGCCCTCCCGCCGGGTCTCGTTCACGACATCCTCCGAGCGCGACAGGCCATGCATTCGTACACCCGTCAAGCCCAAGGCTCCAGCGTTTCGCCCGCTATCTCGCAGTACACATAACCGCGGGTCTGTCGCTCCTCCTCCGACCAGCCTCGGATCGGCAAAACCTCGCAGCTCTGATCTGCACCCCGACAGCACCCGTCTCTTGGCGCCTCGTTTGGTGCAGCCGCCAGTCACTCCCATCCGCACACGGACGCGGACGCGGACGCGCTCTCCTCGCGCCGTCTCTGCTCCCCGGGAGAACGATAGCGGCGACGTCGACGTCAACGATGACCTGCCGCCCTCGTCGCCCATCCCCTTCTCCCCACTCTCTTCTCCGCTGTCATCACCTGCCCGGCCGTCGGATGAGACCGTTCGCCCTGTGACCCCGGATCCTGCACGCGACTCGTCCCTGCCGCCTTCCTCGCCGATACCCATCCCTCGCACTCCCCCGCGTGACTTGCAGCGTGAGGCCGAGATGGAGATGGACCTCGTCGCGTCGCCCCCCTCGCCCACGCTCGATATGTTGCGGATCACGTCGAGGGTGTCCGTGCGCGCGCTTCTGAACCCCGTCGCCCCTGCGTCTATCGCCCCCGCGCCAACACCAATACCGCCCGTCATTGACTCGGACATAGCAATGGATGACGTGCCTGTCGCTGACCACGACGAAGCGAACGCTGACGTCCATGTTACGACGACAAGCGAGGAAATCGAAGTTGACGCAGACGTCGCTCCACTCGCGCTTGACGAAGCTTCAGAGCTTGCGCCTGCGGATGTGACGGAGGACGCAATGGTGGGTGTCACGCGCACCGTCGAGACGGACGAGGTCACCGTCGAAGCCATTCAGGTACGTCAAGATATCGTCGTTGTTCGCCGACTGTGCTGACTGCGTTTGCAGATTGCTACTCCAGAACCGGAACGAGCGCTTGGACCCGACACCGCGGCCGAGATTACACCCTGCTCTGTGGCTTCTGATCCGACGCGGTCAAGATCTCCGTTGACCTCGAGGGCCGTGTCCGTCGCTGTCTCGCGCGCGCAGACACCAGCGTACGTTCCGATGCAGGACATTCCATCGTCCCCTCTATCTCCAGCACCGTCGTCGCCTATGTCTGAGTTGACGGACGAGCGTGACGTTGCTGCAGAACTTGAGGACCCATTCCCCGCTATTCCTGTCGCGGGTCCCAGTAACCATAGCAGTCGCGCGACGTCCGTAGCTGCCGCTCTCCCTCCCGCTCCTGCGCGTCCGGCCATACCGCGCGACTCGTCTGTGCCTCGGATGCCCCCTCGGAAGAAGGCGCGTCGGGATGACAGTGGGAGGATCTCGCAAACGACCGTCCACAGCATGGCCGTGACTGCGAGTACGTCTGCGGCTACGTCTGCACCCACGACTACGACTACGATCACGACTACGACCACGACCACGACGAAGCCGAAGCCGAAGTTCAAAAGAGACCGCAAACATACACCGATGTTCACGGACAGCGAAGCGAGCGATGCAGAGCCCGCCCGCCCGCGCCCCGCAAAAGTCGCGAAGAAGCCGCATACCGAACGTGCGGCGAGCACGTCGAGCGCGATGGCGCTGTCGATACCGAAGCCCGTGACGATGAAGCTCCAGTCGCTGGCCCAGAGCCAGAGCCGGACTGTCGTGAAGAAGCGCTCGAGAGCGGTCTTGTCCGACGAGGAAAGCGAGGCGGAAGCGCCTGCTGCTGTTCCTGTTCCCAACTCTGTGGGTGCCTTTGAATCGAAGCGGAAGGAGAAGGAGAAGAAGGACGGGCGGCGGGAGAAGGAGAGGGAGAGGAAGCGGGCCCGTGCCAGGGACAGAGAGCACGGCGGCTCCGACGTCGAGCTGGAGAACGAGCCGCTCGACGCGACCTCCTCCGCCGCGCGCAAGTCGTCTTTAGGCACGTCTGGCGAGGCGAAGAAGGCCAAGACAAGGACAAAAGCGCCGTCGAGGCCGAAGACCGCTGCAGCTGCACCCAAGAGCGCGACGAACATCACGCGCCCCGAGCCGCCCTTGCCCGAGTCGATGTACGCTTCTGACGAGGACATGGACGAGGCGGAGCACCCGCCCGTGCCCTGCAAGCGCGAGCAGCTCTCGGAACCGGTACCTGAACCGGAATCAGACTCGCAGCAGCAGCACTCACAACCCAAGGCCAAGTCTTCGTCGCGCACAATCAAGGCCGCAAGAGGCGATGGGGAGGAGGAGGACCCGTTGGACGCGTACGAGCTCCCGCTGCCCGTTGCGGAGCTGGAGGGCATGCTCATCGAGACCCTCGCGACCGCGCGCGCGTCCTCGCTCGCGACGGGCGCCGTGTACGGCGCGGTCATGGCCGCGCGCCCTGCGCTGTGCGACATGCCGCTCCCGACGCTGCGTGGGGCCCCAGCTGTGCTTGAAGGCGAGGGCGAAGGCGAGGGCAAGGGCAAGGGGGGCAGAGGACGCGGCGCGAAGGCGGACGCGGCGAGCCGGCGCGCGTGGGTGGGCGTCATCGAGCGCGTGCTCGAGGCGGGCGCGCGGCGGTGCGGGGTGTTCGGGAAGGTCGTGAACCAGGGCACTGTGAGTGTCTTTTTTCTTAGCTGTTCCTTATGAGGATTGAGTGCTGACGTCTCGCACCGACACAGGACATCGCGGACCACACGCTCGCGCTCGAGGCGCGCTGGTTCTACGACCCGGACCGCGACGAGGACCGCGAGCGCGCGGCGGTGGTGAGCAGCATGATGCGCCGGCCGGGGAAGCGCAGCGAGACGAAGAAGGCGAAGCGGTACTACTGGACGCCGCTCCCGAAGATGTCGCGGTGGGACGCGGAGGACGAGCTTTAAGCCGCGCGAGGGGTTGGGGGTTGGATAAGTTATGGTGGTATTTGCCTGACTTGCGGACTTGTGAGTCGTGCGTCGGTGTTGTTGTTTTTGTCGGTTTGTGTTCGTGTTTGTGTTCCTCGTTGTATGTTCGAACGCTCGTAAGTAGCGATCCTAATTCACAGACTATGTCGATATGTCGATATGTACAATGCAATTCCTCGATTCTTCGTTTTGTACGCTGCAAGAGTGCTTGCATGTGCGTCGGCCGCGCAAACGTATGCGCAGGTGAGTGTTTGATACGTACGACGACGCTCCCCAGCTGCCAAGAATGTTTGATAGATTCTCTGGACCTGTCTTGGCTGGCGTCCTGGAGGTACCTTGACGTGACCGAGGTCGGCCTTTAGGATGGGCCGGGACTCTTGCGTGGTCCACATGCATATGAATGCTCAGAGGTCTTCCAAAGGGATGAGACCCAATGCTCATCATATCCCAGTCATTTCGGAGGTGCTGCGAGCCTGCGACAATATCGTGTGTTCACCGCAGGACATCTCTTGGCAGTGGGCCTGAGAGCCTAGAGGAGAGCTTATCGCCAATTCCGCCGCGCGTTCCTGAATGGGTGTGTACTCACCTCCTCATTTTGTTTCGATGTCGAGGTGAGCTACTGACTGCAGTAAGTACCTCGGTTGGAGGAGGAGGAGGGTAGGTTCAAGGTCTAAGCCGGCGTGCACCGCCACAGAACCGGCGGTTGCGATTTTCTAACCCGTTCTTGAAGTTATCACTAACGTCCACCTCTAGGTGCGTAGCTTTCGTAGCTCTCGCCCTCTCTTGCCTTATCTTTTGAGTCCCAAGACTTCCGACACATCTTGGCGCAGTACGGAGAAGGGATATGGCGCCGCCGCGCAAGTATCTAGTAAGTAATAAGGGGCCGACGGGGCGGTGTACACTGCTCAACGCCGTCTAAACGTCTATTAGAACGCCGAACCCGAGGTGAAGGCCCAGATGTCTACCGGCGACTCCACCTACAGCCACAGTCTCAATGACAGAACTATACCCTTTCACGAGGCGCAACTGACCGCCATATGAAAATACCTGCGCACTGGCACTCGAGCACCACCGATAGAGGTGAGTGTTACCAGTGCATCTACATTCCATGCAATTGTAACTGATGCTGACTGCAAGGCGAGACGCAAGGCAGCGGCTAGTAGAGGTGCCAAGCACGCTGAGCGACACGGCAGGACGGCATGGCATTACAGGGTCGATCACATGTTAACAGCGCCCCTCATATGGCCTCGGCCTGCTTGGCGGGCTCGGGAGGTTATATACCACGTCCACGGCGGTGGGGAACCTCGTTTGCAACCCCACCAGCTCGTTTCGTGAATGGGAGACAACTGCGCCTCTGATGCATCTAGCAACGTCGAAAGCGTGCGCGTCCGCCCCTCCTCGGCCCTCCCCTCTGCTATCCTCGCAGAGGACGACGACGAACCCCCTAGTAGTGGCCCCAGTCACCGGCCGGCTCAAGTGACGCCGCCCCCGAGCGACATCGCCCTCAAGCAGACTCCCAAGCTTGCGACGCTCAGCGAGAAGCTCCCCTTCACCCACCAGCCCCGCGCCCCGGTCGAGTCCGATGCCCCCGCCACTACCGCCGTCGGAGCGCGGCACGCGAAACGCACTGCTATCTGGGCCCGCCTCCGGATGCTCTTCATACCCACGAAGCCGCTCGGGCCCGAGCCTACGTACGCGGCGTCCGCGAAGGCGACGATCAAGTACACGCCGCTCAACTTCTGCCTGATCTTTATCCCCGTCTCGTGGGCGATGCACTATTGCCACCAGGATCCGACGCTCATCTTCGTCTTCTCGTGTCTCGGCATCATTCCGCTTGCGGCGCTTCTGGGCTTTGGGACGGAGCAGATCGCGCACCGGACGAGCTCGACCGTCGGTGGCTTGCTCAACGCTACGCTCGGGAATGTTGTGGAGATGATCATCGCGGGTATCGCTTTGAGCGAGGTGAGCTGCAGACTGGTGCGTAGGGCGTTGTGCGTGATTGACGAGTATGTCCGCAGTGTAAACTTTCGCTCGTCCAATCGTCTCTGCTCGGTGGTCTGCTTAGCAATATGCTCCTCGTTCTTGGAATGGCCTTCATTGGTGAGTGTAGTCGCAGTCAGCGGTGCGAGTTTCCACTGAATATGTGTATAATCAGTCGGCGGCTTCCGCTTTCAGCAGCAAGACTTTCAGCCTATGGTTGCGCAGCTCAACTCCTCTCTCATGACTGTCTCGGTCATCTCCCTCATAGTACCGGCTGCATTCGTGCGTACAGGCTCTCTCCTCTCCTAAAATTGCTCCTTAATCACGGTCACATAGCACGAATATCTTGACGATCGCCTCGGCGCCGGAGAGGAGCAGAAGAAGCTCCTCCAACTAAGTCGTGGAAGTGCCGTCTTCTTGATCCTAATATACATCGCCTATGTATGTCAATCCAAATGTCAGTCTCACCTCACAATATTGCTAACATTTCGGTGAACAGCTCGTCTTCCAATTCTATTCACACTCGTACCTCTTCTTGGACGTAGAGGTCAGCTCCGTCGCAACCCTTGGCTCACGCTCGCTCAGCCGCACGTCCACCACCACGACCGCGACGTCCATCTCGGAGCATCCTCAGCCTCAGCCCACGACGCTCGTCGCTGTCCCCGTCGACGTTGAGACGGCGATTTCCGAGAGTGAGGTACAGCAGCTCAAGCTCAACTCCTGGTTCTCGTTCGGGCTGCTCGTCGCCGTGACCGCGCTCGCGTACGTGACGGCGGAGTGTCTGGTCGAGTCGCTCGAGGGCCTCGTCGCACAGCACCCGAGCGTGTCGACCGAGTGGATCACGCTCATCGTCATCCCCGTCATCAGCAACGCGGCGGAGCACACTACGGCGGTGATCGTCGCGTCCAAAGGCAAGTTCGACCTCGCGATGAGCGTCGCGATCGGGAGCTGCATCCAGATCGCGCTCTTCGTCATCCCCGCGCTCGTGCTCGTCGCGTGGGGGCTGGACAAGCCGCTCACGCTGCTGTTCGACCCGCTCGAGACGCTCGTGCTGTTCTTCGCGGTGCTGCTCGTTAAGTTCTCTGTCGAAGACGGGCGCGCACACTGGATGAGCGGTGTCGTCCTTGTTGGTGAGTGCTCCTGCGTCGTGTCTCTGGGGATGATGTTGACTGAGCGTTTGCGCGATCTCATAGGCGTATACATGCTCATCGCCCTCTCGTTCTGGAACTTCCCGGAGTCCACGAGGACTTTCCAAGGCCAGCCGCTCGTCTGCACATAGTTGTCTCGAATACGACCGATCGACATCTCATCTCTATCTTCAGAGTGTATCTGGCTGACGACCGCCATGTTGTTCTGATTGTAACGTTTGATATCGATACGTTTGATGCCTCAAAATGTGCGTTTCTTGGATAGGTTCGGAAACCGCGACCAGTTGATGCTGAAGACAGTCCACTGCGCACGTACTGCTTGGCCAGGCCTTTGGAGTCCCTCCACTGTCTAATACCGCTTGATTCGACGCCCGATCCGCCGTCCCACATCTGTCAGTGCTCCTTTGAGGATGTTCGTTGACCAGGTGTACTCTTGTGATCCTCTATAGTAGGTAAGACACCGGGGTAAGGTAGGCCCAATGTAGAACCGACCAGTACATGTGACTTTCACGTGACTTTTTGGAGGCCGTCCTGCTCTAACGAGCAGCTCTCTGGAGACGCAAAAAGTTTTGTCGATCTTGGAATTGCAGAACAGGACTATGTACTGACTTTCACTTTGGTCCGTGCAGGAGCGAGGGAGGGACGAGGCCAAAACCCTAAGCGCCGTAGTGGTCGGTTCTACATTGGGCCTACCTTAACATCTGTGCATAGCGCTTAGCTCAGGGCTACAGTCACGCCGCAGGTAAGAGATAAAGGCCACGATTCCGCTCTCAGCACTGGCACCATTGAGGACCACTTCTATAGTAGAGTGAGTCGATCAGTCTCTCGCGCAGTAGTTATGAGGCAAACCTGACCGTTGACAAACGCACCTAGAACAGGAGTACGAGCCGTCCGTAGACCAGCCTCGAAAATTTATGCGGCACACTATTCCACGGTATCACCGTGGGCGTCCAGTTTTTTTTTTGTGGCGGGAGGGTCGGATGAGCGGCGGTGGGCTACGGTCGAGCAGTCAGAAACTTTAAGCTTGATGCAATACGGGCTAGGTTCAGTTGACTGTGACCTGTGACGCGCACAACATCATGTTCTCCTCGACGCTACCGTCTTCTCCGCACAGACATCTGTACTTCTCTGCTCTTCACCCCCACCTCACCGCCGATCGATGAATGTTGGGAACAAGCATTTTTCATATTATAAAAATGCTCTCTCCCACCACAGTTCTATAATATTCCTCGCCCCCCTCCCAATCTTACCGATTAATCCCACCAACTTTACTCTATCAATTTGAACCACCGCCCAACACGCCCAACATCCCCATTTCCCCTACCATGGCCACCAT
Organism: Daedaleopsis sinensis; assembly: GCA_033807695.1. NCBI lineage: Eukaryota > Fungi > Basidiomycota > Agaricomycetes > Polyporales > Polyporaceae > Daedaleopsis > Daedaleopsis sinensis. Next base: position 4,263,678 of record CM066306.1, read on the forward strand.
CCATGTGTTCACCCCGATCATCACCAAGGGCCTCCGCAGGCCCAGGGAACCTGAGGACCTTACGGGACCAATGCTCAAGCTTACCTACTCCATTCTCGACAATGGCCCGCCGTCCATCGAAAGCCCTACTGACGAGCTGGCTGCTATCCCGGACACCGTCAAGCGAGCCCTCGAAGCTGAAGGCGCCGGCGCCGACGGCATCATCATCGACTGCGTCGCAGATCCCGGCGTGAAGGAGGCGCAAGCAGTCGTCAAGATCCCGGTCTTCGGACCAGGGTCCACCACCATGCTCAAGGCTGCAACGTATGGCCTACTTAGCATTGTCACCGTGGCAGCCGCCGTCAAGCCCATGTTCAGCAAGATTGCGGGCGAATGCAAAGTTCAGGATCAGCTCACCTCCGTCCGCGTGATCAACGTCACCGTCCTCGAGCTCGCCACGCGCCCCGATGATGTTAAGAAGGGCCTCCAGGAGGAGGCGTCGAGGACCGGGAGGGGAGAAAACGCGAAGGCCGTCATGCTTGGCTGCACTAGCTTCTTCCGTTACGCTGAAGGGATCGAACAGTTCCGGATTCAAGGACAACGGCTACTACGATGTGCCCGTGTTCGATCCCTTTCCCTTCACACTGTCCAGCAGCTTGCGGCCAAGCTCAATGCTCGATTGGCCCACCTCACATTCTCGACCGTGATCGTGCAACTCTCGTTCTGCTCGATACTACCTACCGTCTTCTCTGGTCTTGACCGGCACCTTCGAATTCCCTTCCTCTTTGCCTTTCGTGCCGGCACGATGTCAGTCCACTGCGCCCATCTGGGTGCGATCTGTCAAGCCCGCGAGGTTGCAGCTTCGGAGAGACGCGCTCGATGGTGGGGATTCGGATGCAATGGGCAGGTGGGAACGATGCCAGTGCGAAGTAGTAAGTACCGTCCAGGCTCGCTCGCTCGTAGCGGAGCTGCACCTGCGAGGATTGGTGATCAGGACTTCAAGATATCGATGATGATAGCCGCGATCCGGACAGTACTTCCACGTCCACCCTATCATCGCAGCTCGCTCACGCGCCTCAGAGCGTCAACTTGACCGAAGCCGCGTACGAGACGCTGCGGGACGTTCGACAGGCCCAGGGGCCGGACAGATGGATGACACGCTCTGTCAAAGTTTGAGAGTAGGGTATGTACAAGCGACGGACGTCAGCTGCTCGTCGAGCGTCGAATGTCGAGCGCCAGTACGCGACCATGCACTCCGGGGGCCAGGTATGTTGCCGGCGATGCATGACGTCGGTGCCTATGCATCTAATACCCTTTGCGAGAGAGAGCACGGACGTCTGGAGTGGGCAGTCGGGGAGGGGCAAGCGGGGACGCATCGGGGACCGTCTCGAGTCGAGTCATCTGGGCGACCAGGCGACCTGGCGCGAGTCACGACGGCCGTGTACTTCTCCTGCGGGGAAGATTGGAGCGTCGCCGGGCCCAGGCGGACAGATGAGGCCTGAGGCCTGAGGCGCGGCCTGAGGTTCGGGGATGACCAGAGTCAGCTCCGATCTCACGATTCCGATTCATACGCCGAATTCGTTCGCGGCCGACCACAAAAGGAGCGTGCGCATGCGACGCAGCCTCAAAATTTGCCTCTCCAAATCCAAATCGGAATTCAAGTTCGGATACGAGTTCGAGCCCGATGCTTGATCATGCGGCCGCGGGGGGCGTCCGCGGCATCTCCTGGGCCCTGGCGCTGCGATCGCGATGCGCAGGCGACCAAAGCCTATGTGGCAGAAGTGCGTGCCCCACGTCGACGCAGGCGTGGGTACCTGATCCTCGCCATGGAGACCGAGAAGAGGAAGAGGAAGAGCGATTCATCCGCGTCTGCGCTATACACTGAGCGTCGTCCGAGTCGATAGTGCCATTCGGAATTGCCATGGGAGGACGATGCTCACCTCACCGGGTCGAGTACGAGTGCTGTCCGGCTTGCTACATAGGTTTGAGGACGTCTGGACGCAGACCGGCAGCTGGTGCGCAGCCTACGCGTTAACGTTCAAGCCCCGAGCTTCGAGCCTCGAGGCCTGCCGGGTGAGTACTCCATTCGCTCGCACGAGCAGATACATACATACTCAGGTTGGGGCTCGTGAGTCTGACGCCACGCGAGAACCGCCGTAGGCTAAGGTTCTGGTTCTGCGGGGTGATGAGTGATGCATGTCTGTCAGCAGATCAGATCACACAACGCCTCAGGCCTCAGGCCTCGGGCTCTGTTCGTGATGCGCCTGCGCACACACCTCCGACCGGACGCGGACGCGGACGCGGACTCGGCGCCCGCTGCTCAACGTTGTTCCTCCGCGCCACTGCCAGGACCCGGGGCACGACAACGATTGCCAGTGCAAGAAGAGCTGTGACAGGGCGCTCCGGGCTGCAGGCCTCAGAAGTTTACCGTTGAGATAAGGTAAGGTACTTATGGAATGAGAAGCGCGGTGCGGTGGTGCGTGGTGCGTGCGTGTGGCTTTTGGTCGTTTGATCGTGGTGGATTGTCCATCGGCCGGCTACCCTGGGACTTTCATGAGCCTCGACCGCGGCGAAAGGACACTGTACTGTGCGGGATGTGGATGCGGGCGTGGACAGTCCGTGCCGATCGATGTAGTAGGTAAGTTGGAAGTCTATCTTGATGGAGAAGTTGCGGACGTAGACGGGCCCGGCTACCGGCTTTGCATGCGCCCGAGCACTGGGGCATGTCGTGCAATGTTGGATGTTCGACGCCCGTGCTGCTGCTGCTGCTGCCTGGGAGCGGACACAATATTGATGATGAGTATCGCGAGATGCGAGGCTGCCCGTGGGAGCATCAGCGTTACTGAGGGCTGCAAGGATAGAAGATAGAAGATAGAAGACGTGCGTGCGGACTTGGACATGGACATGGACATCGACATCGGACGCACACGCAGCGCTGTCGTTGTCTTGGGATCGGGAATTGAGTGAGCACTGGCAGGAGAACCTCCCACGTCAGCCGGTGAGAGAGAAGATGCGATGCGTACGATGTCGGGCGGGAGCTGTTAAGTCCTGAGGCCTGAGGGGACGTGCCTGCGCCTCGCTATGGTGACCGAACAGAGAAGAAGTCCGAGTGCGCCCGGTTCCTGGCCTACGGACCATGACTCGGACAGTGGTGAGGCTTTGGCCGCGGTCTGTCAGGTGGGCGGGTGGATACCGAGTACTGCGTACTGAAGGGTCCCCGGGGCGTACATGTACGTGACTCGCATTTGCTGAATCTGTATCCGAGCCCGAGCCCGATGGAAAGCGCTGCCACGCAGAGCAGAGCGCAGGAAGGCGGGGCGTCGCGACCGCGGCCTGGACCCACACCATGGCGTGCATGGCGAGGGCTCGAGCATGCAGGAATGTAAATGCCGAACCCTTGAAAGAGTCGCAGTTCGCTAGGGTTCTGGAGACTGGCAGGCGCGGCCATCGAGAGCGCGGGTGGGGTGCTGCGCACGCAGGTGGCTGAACGACGTGGAGCGAGAGCTGGATAGGCGGCGCGCCGGCTACCGGACGTGAACGCCTGCACGAACGCGAGAGACTGCTGCAAGACGTCCCGAAGCCTGAAGGCATGAGGATGGAGCGGCTGTGCAAGAGACATGAGCCCGCGCACGGCTGCTGGGATCAAGGCCCCTGGGAAGGAGGTACGTACGTGCCTTGTGCGTCGACAGCGCGTTGACGTCGGCACCCCGCCATTGCATATACGTATACGTGCTGCCAGTGACTCTGAGTTCTGTGGCGCTTGAGTCCGATGGCCGGTGTAGAACGTAGGAAGGTTATCTTGATTTCGCCGCCGCCGGGTATCGGGTGTAGGGTGTGCGCGCGTGCGTCCGTTGCAATGTGCATTTGTCCCTCGCATCCTTTGAATTTGTGGGCCCGGCTATTGGCCGTTGGCTTTGGGGAATCGACGTCAACCTGCGGCCGGGCGTCGTGACAAATTAGAAGTTAGAATGATGTTGTGCTGGATCTGATGCCGTGCATGGGACGATGAAGGCCACTGGGGGTGCAAACGCGGGGTCGGTGTGCTGCCAGTGGGCGTCGCGACCGTGGTCTGGACTAACACCATGCATGGCGAGGAGTCGACGCCGAGCATGCATGCAGGAATGATGAGTTGCAAGGAGCGACAACGCGACGTCTTCCCCGGCATCATCACATACATGGATTCGTGCGTTCCACGACGCACGACGAGACAGCTGCCACCGGCGACGGCGATTGTAATATTGACAGTTGACAATCGGATCGGTCCTTGTGCACAGATGTGTGTGTATATATATAAGTATGTGGTCGACGTCAATTCAGTGCAGATATGATGCAAGCGGGCGGTTTGTACTCGTACCTGCCAGAGCCGGGGCCCGGAAGTATTCAGGTATTCGCTCCCTCCCCGCGGGCGGCGGCTTGGGTGGGCTCCGAGCGGTGTAGAGTGGTATTGCGCCGGTAGTCGTCAATCGCACCTACATATGTACACACATATGTAGGCGTAGGCGTAGCACCAATGGCAATTGGACGAGGGCATGACCTAACTCCGTAAGGCTGGGCGGGGGGATCGCCATCACCGTTGGAGACTCGGAGCTTGATGCGCCGATTGGACTATTCGCTGATCGGACCGAGTTGGGGAGATTGGCGAGCGAACGTACGGCGAGGATAATGGCTAAGTAGCCTATACGGTGAGCCGAGAAGCTTGAAGCCGAGATGGGCGCCGCGGGGACTAGTCAGCACTTGCTCAGCTGCTTCGCTTCGGGCGCGCAGGGCGGCGGAGGGCGCCAAGGCAGACACGAAATGGCATGGATGATAGATGGGTACTTACTTGAACTCCAAGGCGGTTGCCACGTCGTAGATATCTGGTAGGTCGAGGACGGCGTGCTGGGGCCATGCGAGTACATACCACTAGATCAGCTAAGATTCAGATAAATGCGGGCGCGTGTGCACGTGCGTACCGAGCTCGGATCAGGATACCGTCGGTCGCTCGATGCTCCGCGTCGGATGGATGGAACGGTGGAGTCGCCATAAGAGTGAATAGTCGCGCGTAGTACGTCCATCATTCGAACGTACGAGATATGATGACGAGCGGGGCCTGGAATGCCGGGGGAGCAGCAGATAGGAAACACAGAGCATATGGCGAGGCGAGTCAGGGGGACGAGGAGTGAATCAAAGCACAGCACCGGAGATCGCAACCGCCCAAACGGAAGACAAGGACTTTGTGGCGCTGGGAGAGCCGCCGGGGGTGGCCTGATCGGGGAAGAGGCCGGGAGAAAGGCCGGAGGGAGGACTGGGGTCCTAGGGAGGATGATGTTGAGTATCAGACTGATTCAGACAATGATGGGCAGCCTTGGGCAGCTCCCCATCAGCCTCGCCCGCGCCGTGGGACGCCCGCCCGTCCCTTATCCTCACCCTCCATCCCCCCCTCCCCCTCCTCGACGCCCTCGACGCCCACAGCCCCGCCCTCAGCCCCGCCATCCACCATGCGCCCCCGACGCACTCCCGCCGACAACGCGGAGGCCCTCCGCATCAGCAACGCCATCGACGACGAGCTCAGAGTGCGTGCTGTCCCTCTCTCCGTCCCCGCCCCCGAGTCCCGACCCCCGCCCTTCCCAGCGCGAGCGTGAGGCGATGAGGAGGAGGAAGTCCAAGGACGTCAAAGGTACGCCGCCCTTTCTGTCCAGCGACCCGTCCCCGCGCTCCGTCGACGGCAACACGCGCGGTGAGCCCCCGACGCTCAACGCCTCCCCCAGTCATGCTCCTCGGCCAGGCCGAGTCCGGCAAGTCGACGCTCCAGAAGCAGTTCCAGCTCTACTACTCCTCGCAGACCCTCGAGTCCGAGCGCGCGTCCTGGCGGCCGATCGTCTACTTCAACATCCTCCGCGCCATCCGCATGATCCTCGACGAGCTCGACTGGGAGTACGGCCTCGGCGGCGCGTCCCCGACCGCGACCGCAGACTCCCCGCTCGCCCTCGCCCCCACCCCGCTCCTGCCCTCCACCTCCGCGACCTCGCACTCCGGCTCGGGCTCCGGCTCCTCCGCGCACTCGCGCGCGCACCCGAACCCCGCGTGGTTCCCCGAGCTCGCGCTCCTCCGCAACAAGCTGCTGCCGCTCGTCGCGAGCGAGGACGCGCTCGCCGCGGAGCTCAGCGGCGGCATCACCGTCTCCGGGGGCCGCACGGGCGTGTACGTGCGCGCGGGCTGGCAGGCGCTCAACTCGAGCCACCGCTCGTGGCCGCTCGCGGACGACTACAGGACCGGGGGCATGACCCTCCGCCAGTCGGCGGTCACGAACATCGTCGCGACGACGCTCGCCGCGTCGCAGGACGAGATCGAGTACGTGTGGTGGCACCCGGGCGTGCAGAGCCTGCTCAAGAACAACAAGCTCAAGCTCGAGGAGTACGCGGCCTTGTGCGTCCGTTTCGTTGTGCTCGTGCTCGTGTGCTGTGGATGCTGAGTGCGCACGCAGCTTCCTGGCGAACATCCGGCGGATCGCGCAGCCGGACTACCTGCCCTCGAACGGTGCGTGCGTGTGTCTGCCTGCGTCGGGCGGGGCGGTGTGCGTTCTGCGGCTGACGGCGCGTGCGCGTGCGCAGAGGACATCCTGCACGTCCGCCTGCAGACGATCGGCGTGACCGAACACCAGTTCGACATCAACCTCGGCGGGAGCAACTACAACTGGCTCCTCTACGACGTCGGCGGCGCAGTGCGTCTCTCTCTCTCTCTCTTTTTCCCCGTATGTTCTCCCCGTCGCTCATCTGTGCTTCCCCGTTATGGCTCGCAGCGTGGACAGGTGCGTGCTCGATCTCTACACTGCGCGCGGACGGACGGACGGCGTGCCTCCCACGGCTGTCGTCCGCGCAGGCGCGCGGCGATCGCCTGCCACGGAGAGTTGCCTACTGACGCGCCCTTCCCGGCCTCTCCCTCCAGCGACACGCCTGGGTGCCTTACTTTGACGACGGTGAGTGCTTCCTCCTCTCGCATCCTTTTCCACGCCGAGCTCGTGTGTGCCTGGGGTGCGCGGGGCTGCTCTGTACTCTGCTTGCGCACGGAGAACACGCCGCGCGCCGCCACCGCACCGCCCTTGCACACACCCGGCGGCGCAGTTCCCCGCCGGCCGCCCGCGCGCGAACCTTCGTCGACGTCCGGCCCTTTGGCCCCCGCGGAGCCTCGTGCGCCGTGCTGGATCGGACCCCGGAGTGTCGACCGTGCACGCGCACGGACTATACGGACCACACGAGGAGAGGAGACAAATGCAGATGCAGATGCTGACTCGAGCCCTTCTGTTCTGTAGCGACCGCGATCATCTTCCTGGCGCCCATCAGCGCGTTTGACCAGGTGAGTGTCCGGTTTTGACTCTCGAGTGCTCGATGTGGCGCTGCGGCGGGGAGTGTTGGTGGCGGGGAGTGTTGGTGGCGATGGCGATGGCACATCTATTTGCCAGTGCCATATGCATCGCCCCCTGCTCGCGCGCACGCACACGGTATACGGCGTACGACATACGACGTATGTGCATGCAGCATCCTGGTATACGTCCCCGTATACATATGCATGCACATGCATATGTCGTATCCCGTTTCCCGTATCCCGTATACCGCATGCATGCGCGCTGCCGCTTGCGTTTGTGTTCGCTGGGCAGCGTTCTCACCGTGTCTCGTCTCTTTCACATGCATGCCTGCCCTCTCCGGACGTCGAACGCGACACCGCACCGCCGGCCTTGGAATATCGAATGGTACGCTCGCCCACCTGCCTCGAACCGCACACCCATCTGGGACCGTGGACCGCAAACCCACCGCAAAACGCAAACGCACACCGGCCGGCCGTGTGTGTCTTCTCGAACGACCTGGGTTCCATATTCCGGATGCGCTGGTGTGTGTGCCTGGATACCGCACCGTCGTGCCGTGCATTTGCATTCATCGGCGTCCGCGGATCATCGTGATCAACGATCAACGCTGGACTTTCAACCTTAACGCGAACGTGAACGTTCGACTTCTCGTGCGGGATCGACTCCGCTCGTGTCGCACGCACACGAACACGAATACGGGGTTCGACGGCGCACGACCACGACTGCGATTGCGATTGCGACGGTGCAGTACCTGGAGGAGGACCCGCGGACGAACCGGATAGACGACTCGCTGCAGCTCTTCACGGCGATCTGCTCGAACAAGCTGCTCTCGAACGCCGCGCTCGTGCTCATGCTCAACAAGGTCCGTCCTCCCCCTCCCCCTCCTTCCCCTCCCCTCTCGCCTTCTCGTCTTCTCGTCTTCTCGTGCTGTGCTCGTGTGCGGGTGCTGCAGTCGCGTTGGGGACGGGGCCTGGTGGGGTGTGTGCTGACGCGGACGCGCTGCAGACGGACCTGCTCCGGAAGAAGCTCGAGGCGGGGATCAAGGTCCGGAAATAGTGCGTCGTCGTGCCTTGTCCTGCCCGCGTGCGCGTGTCGCTGACGCTGTCTCTCTCCACATCTCCACATCTTCACATTGTCCTTGCTTCCGCGTTCGAACGCGAACGCAACCGCACACACGAACTCGAACTCAACCGCACCCGCAAACACAAACGTAAACGCAAACGCAAATGGACACTTGGACACGCTTCCCTCTGTTCGCCGTGCCCTGATGACTGATGACTGCCCCTGCTGCGGCCGATCGGTCCCATGCTCCACTCCGTTCCCTCTGAACCCTGGTGGCTTGCCTCGCGCTGCACCTGTCACTCCGGTCGCATGCTGGTGCGCGCGTGTATTCCCACCCCTCTCGCGTCGATCTCTACGTCTCGCTTTACTTCTCCCTGTTCCCGCTGCCGTCATGGTCGCGCTCGTCTGCTCGTCTGCTTGGCCGCGGATGCGGATGCGCACGTGCAGCATCTCGTCGTACGGCGACCGGCCAAACGACTTCGAGGAGGTCTCGGAGTACTTCCGCGCACACTTCATCCAGGTGCACAGGCGCAAAGACGTCTCGCACCGGCCGCTGTACCTCGTACGTCTCTGTTCTCCTCGTGCTCCTGCTCCTGCTGCTGCCCAGGCTGGCGCTGACACCAGCGCTCCTCCCCTCCCCCCGACCCTCGCAGCACTTCACGTCGATGCTCGTACGTGCTTTCCGCGCCTCCTCGCTCTCCTGCCTCTCCTGCCGTGGTACACACTGAATCACACACGATACGCCGCACAGGACATCAAAGCGACACAGTCGATCATCATCAACGGTGCGCCGCCTTGTGCTCCTCTTTTCCGCCTGCGGACGCTGACGGCCCGAGTCCTTGCGGCTGCCCCTTTCACTGCACGTCGCACACCCAGTGGGCGAGGCGATCATGCGCTCACACCTGACGAAGATCGGCCTCGCATAGTGCCCACTCGCGGACGTGCACGCGGCTGACGGGTTGGGCTTAGGTCGGGGTCGGGTGCCGGGGTCGGGGTCGTGTGCCGGGGTCGTGGGGAATGGGGAATGGAGAAGGACGGGACACTCGACACTCGGAACATCGCGCGGGCGCACGCGGGGCTCGGCTTAATGATACCACAGCACGACACACACGCACACGCACACGCACACGCACACACTTACGCATACGTATACGTACCACTCTCTTGTTTTCTTCCAGCTGTGACTTGTCTTGTCGCTGTCGCTGTCGTCGCTGCGTTGTTGTTGTTGTTGTGGTGGATGTGGTGGATGGCGCGCGCAGGGCCGTTGGGCGGGGCGGGGCGGGGCGGTGTAAGATAGTGGTAGGAGTATGTATTGTATGGATGGAGGTACCTGCGCGACGCTCTTGCATGCACAACTCTCGAAGCACCGCGCTCGCACTCGCACAGACTCGCACTCGCTCTCTGCAATTGAGTGTGGATCATTCATTTGGTCCGTGCTGAGTCCGAACGACAGTGGGCTTCGATAGCTGAGAGTACTTCGGAATCTGAGACGCTGAACGAAATTTTGTTCTTCTTCATGCATTGGTAATCCTTCCAGCCCCTACATACGCTCAGGTCAAGACCAAATTCTCGCTGTGACAGAGCAGGTATATTGAATTGACTCACCTCTACGCCATAGTTGGAATCTGGGCCTCATTGTTCATTCAGCTCGGACAACTCTATCGCTGCCTCCGGATCGGATGCGTTTTTTGACTCCTTCCTGGTCGTACATTGATCGAGTCGGGCGGGGAGATTGCCGGAGGAAGAACTCGGCGATGACATGGAGTCGTGGGTGATAGCGATAACCCTCTCCGAGACGACTCCGAGTCGGACGGGGAGTACTCCGTGAGATCGTGGAATCCGGAGAGGCGAAGGGACTTCTCGGTGTCCGACGTACGAGAAGTTGTTCTCGCAGTGGGATTTGTCGAGAGTGACGAGTAGGATAATGAGTGTTGGGTAAACTCCCTATAGGTCATGACAGATGTCAGTCTACGGTGCGGCCCACTACTGTTGGACCACTAGAGAAATCGGGGGAGGTGTGCTCACAATAAGGGGGACTAGCCTGACCACCTTCGAACACATATCTAAAGCCAGAGCTGACGCTGTATGTCTCCACAGCTCTTTCTAGAGCGAGCGCCGAGGCCCATAGATCCGCGCGACACTGGAACGTCACAACAACGGCCTATCACCTGGTTTAGCATTCTCTGACATCGATCGTGGTCAGAGTGACATACCCATAAGATGCAGTACAAAACACCCGTCTCCACAAGTAAAGCCAGAGTTCTTTCGACTCTGGTTCTAGCGGAGCCTGTGCGAAAAGTCTGTACCATCGTTCTTCGGTGCTCCCTGCAGAAATGGTGCACTCAGTGGTATGTAGCGTCGAATATAAATATGATGTAGAACATACCAAGCCTTGTATGCGATCAGGCCTGTCGCGGTTGCATTTGTCACCAGAGATAGGATGGATCCTGAGAGTTCCCATATGTTGCCCGTGTCCGTTTTGGACGAAGAGAATACTGCCGACGCAATGGATACCTGGCCACACGTATTTGTAGTCGCAATGATCCCTGTCGCTAATCCGACCATGACATAACATTAGTGGACATGTTCCGAATATATACTGTTAAGTCATTTACTCACTGAATGTGGCGGATATCAGTACAACACAAAGGATACGTATAGCGCGATTATTCTTCCAAAGAATCCACGCACGCCACCAAACTATAGCGTCACCGAAGGTGACCTAAAGGGAAATTTGAGTGAAGCATTGATATTTGTGAGCTTCGAGCATTGGCGTACGTTTATTGTCAAGCTTGCGATCCCAGCACAGTTCTGAGTGAACCGGCTCCAGCTTGACTGGGCATGTTCGCCGATAGTAGCGACGCCGTTCAAGTCTAGCTTTGCTGCCTGAGCATCGGGGTATACCTGAGCGAAGTAGTCAAGAGCAAGGTTCGTCTTGGACAGTGCCATGTGACATTGATGCATGATCGTGTGTAGCTCGTAGGCTGTCTCGCTGAGCGTCGTCACCCAATAGACAGTTGTTGATGCGTAGATAGCCACGATGGCGAAGAGCATCAACAACCTCGGGGTGTTCTTGAGTCCTTTACGGCTACCACATCTACCAGTCAGCTTCTATGACGTGATAGTGATAGCTATGATCAGGGCGCCGCTCACCATAGGATATAGAGCGCAATCAAGGCAATGATAGAATATAGCCCTAGTTCACTGCTCAGCATTTTAAGTCTGATTTTGTCAGTTACCATAGTATTCGCACCATGGAGAACACTCAAAAGAACCGCCTCTATGACCTGCGGAATCACCTGGTACCCAATGTCCGCAATCTCCAGGAGAGCCTCACTCCCGGGATCTGCTATGCGCAAAGCGAGTTGTTCTGCAAACTCTTTGGAGATCGAGATATTGCCATTTTCCTGTATGAATTCCTGGCGGATGAGCCCGTTCAGGCGGTCGAGCATAGTGAAGCAGAGAGCAGAGAGCGAGAGCTGCGAGAGCTGCAGTCGCTATATGGTTTCCCGGTAGCAGCGGCATTCTTATATACTACATGGTCCTGTCGTCATCGCCCGATCATACGGATCGCGAAGTGGTTTTACTGGCTTCTAAGATGTGATAGTTCCTTGAATCAGAAGACGGCGAGTCTGAATTAGCAGCACTCACTTCGTTCCCTAGTTAACTATCCACTCATCGAGGGGCGAGGGTGTACTACTTGTTAACCGTCAATGATCATCTGTCCAAGTGACCCTTAGTTCTGTCATACGCGTCAGTATCGTCATCACGGTATCGGTCAGATGAAGCAGATGAACCCCAACCATAGTTAAGTGCTTAACTAATTCAGACGAGAATACTTAGTATGACCCCCGACTTCAGACGGAGTCGTGAAGTGAAGGCAAGCTCCATGCCGGGGCCCATCCACCACTACTCACGACTGCGACTAGCGCTATGTGCCCGCGTTCTACATGGCTTCACCTACGTCAGCGGTACACTGTTCCTTGTTCGTGACCGTATGTGTGCGTCTACTTCCTAATCCATCGTCAGAATCACCGCTCGATATCACATACGCTCGACATGAATGTTCTCCCGCGAGACCGACCGTGCTCATTCCGACAGTCCACCACGGGGCAAATCCGTCCCACTTATTCACAGCGGACGACCCAACGCAACGGATACCTTGATGACCTGTCACCTGCGGACGAACTTGAAAGACGACTCCTCGCATTGTTTCGGCAGTACAAGTCGAGCGCGAGTTCTGTTGTGTTAGCACGAATACTCAAGACGGGGAGGGGAGTACTCACTACAATGGGCGCGAGAGCAGTCGCGTACATACTTGAACGCACTCCGGTACGTCGGGGTCGCGTCATTGTATCCCGCGCAACCCGTACTTGATACTTGTGGGTGAATTCAAGCATATCTCCTGTTCGTCCGAGCGGTACCCTGTCGAACCGGAGCTTCGGAACTCGTCGACGAGGACGCCTGTCCCTCTCGGGCTTGAGTTGAGCGTTGCGCCGGAGTGTGCGAGCCATTTCATGCCCCCGTTGTCCTTGATGCCCGCGTGGTCATTGCTCACCTACAATGGTCATCAGTTCGGACGGTCAGAGGCAACAATGGGATGCATACGGGTGGAAGAAAGCGTGCGGCGGAATGCGAGGGAGAGACACACCTACCTTCTGCCCCTCGCGTGCGCACTTTTGAACGTTGATGGCCTCAGGGCAGGCGGGCGACTTACTAGCGGTCCATAGCCCCTTGGACATCCACTCGCGAAAGCCTGTAGGACTCTCGGCGGGACGGTCAGCAGCGGAGGCATGCACGGGTATGAGATGAGAGTGAGCAGACGCACAACTGATGCTCAAAGGCCGTCTTGATCAGCAGCAGCACTCCGTATTGCGGCGTCGTCTCAGGCAGGCGCACGATAGCGGCCTGACGAACATCAGGCCGAGAAGGTAGTGCGACTGCGCGAGAGGCGAATGAGGTCCGCGCAGTCGTATTCTCCGTTCACAAGACAGTCCCGTCATAATATCCCTATTCGCTGTTCGGCGAGGTCTACAGAGGAGACGGAGGTGCTGCGCACTCACTTTGCGTTGTGCTTCAACTTCATGTACTTCCTCCTCACGAGCCCGAAAGGCCGTGCACGAATGGTGTACTTGATTCGGAGCACGCACTACGTCGCGTATATCCTAGGTACGCTTACGTTAGAGACTTCCTCCAGCCCGACTTGCCAGCCTGGGGACGTGGGGTACGTGATCGTGTCATGAAGGTACGTTACGTTGAAAATCAAGAGCGGTGTGGCCATGTTGTGGCTGAGTTGAGGTTGAGGCGTGCGCGTTATTATGAGTATCAAAAGAAGAGATGCAGGGTGCAGGGTCGTTGTGCTGGAGCAGGAAAGCGGTGGTCGTCGCAGAGATAGCAGCAACTTGATCATCTCTTAGTAGGCCCAGTGCCCGCGAGCGGTGACAGAAGGGATGAGCGCTGGCAATTACGTCATCGGGGTGACGCGTCACATCTGGCGCGCTCTGCTGCCAGCGGCGCAAGCGGGTCCTCTCGTTTGATCACTGCCTCTCTACGTACGTTTGCCTCTGAAATTACAGCTGTTTTCATAACGTTAGACCCTTTTCATCCGAAATACACACATAGTCGGTTGATGCGGAGCTAATAAAAGCACCCTAGATATCAGGCGGAGTTCTCGGCTTGTTCCGCCGGACACCGTTCTAGCGAAGTCCGCCGGGTCTGCCGTGAGATGCCGCTGATTGTGGAGCCCAACTCCGCTAGCCGACTATTGTGTGTATTTCGGATGAAAAGGGTCTAACGTTATGAAAACAGCTGTAATCATGTAAGAGCCTGTTCGGATACACAGCATGCATCCCCAGATCTCGGTGCGCAAGACATGCATCCCCCATCTTTCCTGTCACTGAATCAGACAAAGGGTCCTTTGTCGGTGAAGGATGTCACAAACATTTCAAGTCGACTTGGCAGCGTGTCAAAGGGCTTGATATCTGGGGATGCACGCAGTGATACCAGGTTCTAAGCCTGAATCCGGGTTCTCACCGGATTCTCAAACTATCATCCGCGTGACAAAATCAGGGCGCTAATTCCGGAGCGCCCGGGTCGCCCGGGCAGCTAGTCACGTTGCAGAGCGCTGGCACCGGCTACAGACGCCAGCAACGGGCGCCTAAAATATATTTCTTCGTTTTCTGCTTCCACCATGCCTCCCGACCGTCCTCCCCGCCGCAGACTCCGCATATATGCATACTTGGCAGCACATATGATCACTTCAGTGCGAAAAGTAGTCTCTCTATATGCCGAAACCCACTACAACAAGACGCCATACCATACTTCGGCTCTGACTGGTGCACAGTGGCTTGAAGAGCTGCGAAACGGTCACGACGATCGTATCAAGACCGAGCTAGGTGTTAGCAAGGACGTTTTCACCAACCTCATTGAGGTTCTTCGGGATCTCGGTAGTTCCGACTCTCGATTTGTGTCCCTCGAGGAACAGGTGGCAATTTTCCTCTACATGTGCGTGACTGGTATGTCTGTTCGCCATGTGGGAGAGCGCTTTCAGCGGGCGAATGACACGGTTGCCAAGTGAGTATTCTCGTTGACATGTAGGTACTCTCACGTGCTGATAGCCATGCATTCAGGTATTTCAAGAAAGTGCTCAATATGCTCTCCTCTCCATCCTTTTACAACCGTTATGTCCACCTTCCCGCTGCCGACGATCCAACTCCTTCACACATCTCCGATAACCCGAAGTTCTATCCCTTTTTCAAGAACGTTGTTGGGGCGATGGACGGCACACACATCGCTTGCACTCCTCCAGCAGTAGACTGCCCAGCCGTACGCAACCGGAAGGGTGGTGTCTCGCTGAACTGCTTGGCATGCTGTTCTTTCGACCTTCGCTTTCAACATGTCCTCGGGGGTTGGGAAGGTTCCGTTGCAGATGCAGCTCTGTTTGCGGATGCTCGCCAGACTTCTCTCCCAGTTCCTGAAGGCAAGATCTATCTTGGAGATGCGGGTTTCCCTGCCTGTGACGTGCTTCTGGTCCCATACCGTGGAGTACGCTATCATTTGGCGGAGTGGGGCAGGGCAGCAGTGCGGTACGTGGCTCTGAATATTTTCTTTGTGCACCTCACTAATCCGGATGTAGCCCCGCAAATGCACAGGAGTTGTACAACCTCCGTCACGCCCAAGCACGAAACGTGGTCGAGCGCATTTTTGGGGTGCTCAAGCGCCGCTTCAAGATCCTTGTCGTTGCAAGTGAGTTTGGGATGGACGTGCAGGCTCGCATTCTCCCCGCCCTCTGCGCTATCCACAACTACATCCGCATCCACGACGCGGGTGAAATTGAAGACTTCGCCGATGCTGTTGATCCCTCACCAGGTCGCCTGAATGGAAAGCTAGGCAACGGTCCGGCGAATCAAGCAGAGAAGCAGCGGGCGAAGGAGTTTAGAGATAAGGTGGCGGGGGAAATGTGGCGTGATTATCAACGGGAGTTGCGGGCACGGGGAGAGGTAGTTGGATAATACTTGATACAAACAACACAGCAGTACTATGCAATAGTTTCTCCAATCCACAGCTTGCGAAGCCCTTCACGCTTCAAAGCCATGTACGCATCAGCCGCTGAAGGACTACCTTCAAAGACCTTGATCAACCGGACAAGTTCATGGTCCGATAGATGAGTCTCCAACTCCTGTGCGCGCTCAATAGCGGCCCGCCTGCGCTGTGGGGTGGAGGGCATGGTGGGGAGCATTGGTTGACCCTTCTCGAGAGATACCAAATCCCGCATGATGTCGTTGAAGTCTCCGAGTTGCTCCGACACCGAGTTGATTGCCTGCGCACCTTGAGAGAGACGAGGCTTCTTGATACTCCCCTCGCCTGTGGCTGAAGACTTGCGCTTGGGGGTGACAGGGAGAGCGGGAGTATTCTATATGCCAGTTGGGGCAACATGTAGAGAAAATAAAGGCATGTTGTAACCCCCGCTCTCGTTCATATGTGATTCCTCTCTCGCGCTTATGTTACACAGCCACACATTCCGTCACACCTTCCTATTTCGTACAATACTTGTTCTCATGGTTCCACCTGCGTGCTGCTCTACTTCCTACTCATCGCAGCAACGCAGGTACGTAGTCTACGATAGTACGCTGTACTTCCTACTCATCGCAGCAACGCAGAAACCTTGTGCCTGTTACGCCTTGTCTGAGTGTGCCCTCACAACCGGCTTACACTTTTTTTTTAACACCGCACAAGTCCCATTTTCAAAAACCCGAGCTTGCAAACACCGACCGACGGTTTTCGCCTCAAGGAGCGGAATAGGAGTTGTGGGGACGATCACTAGTCCACGGTTGCGTTGCTGAGATAGCGGAGATTTCGGTGGGAATTGAACGAGAAAGGCTCGCCCCCTTTTTTCTCTTTTCCCTCCCACTTTTCCAAGCTGTCGAGGTACGCTCCGTCCGTCCCTTTTCCCCTCCAAACTCGCTCTCGTGCTCTGCCAGAGCTTGAGGACGAACTGCCGCTGCCGGAGACTGGAGTCGACACCGATTTTCTCTCCGAAGTCTCCAGCTTGACTTCGCTGTCGGGTTTGACAACTCGCTCGGATTCCCCCATCGCAGAGGACAGTGCACAAGCGGGAGGTTCACAGGAGCCAATACAGCCTCTTGGCGATACCGAAGGCTCAGCTTCGGTGCGCATACATCCACCTCGCGTTTGCATCAAGCGCTCCTCCTCCGAAGTTCTTCTCCAGAACTTCGCACGTCCCATCGAACCACCGACAAACCTCGCCGTTACTGTTGCATCCACTACCGTTGCCGTTGCACCTCCTGCCGTTCCGGGTATCTTGCCCGACCCTACCGTTGCCGTTCTACCGCTTCTGTCTACTGCCAATCCGATCCCACTACTGCCGTCTCATCCTGCTCGTCACGTTCCACGTTTCCGTCCTCTGCCACCGACTGCAGTTACTACTTGTCTCGACTCGTCTTCCGATTCGGATTCAGACCACCATCCCTCTCCTGCAAACATGACGACCGCCTCCAACTCTGATCTTGCCGAAGTCAAGTGCGACTCATACAAGGAGCTACCCGTGTTGACTCCGGGCAAGCTGTCACCCGTCGTCTATCACGAATGGGTGGCTAAATGCGCACAATACTTCGAAACAAAGAAAATCCTCGACGACAGGAAGGTCTTCGTGGCCATGTCCGGGATCCGCGACCCGCTCATGAAAGACTGGTACTACGCCGATCAGCTCGCTCTACACCGTCTAGCCTGGCCAGACTTCTGCCTCAAATTCCAAGAACGTTTCCTGGAGAAATACTGGGATCAGCGAGTTGTTCAAGGCATGTCTCGACTCTCACAAGCCACAGACGAACCCCTTGTTCGTTTCGTCGAACGCCTCGAACGTCAAAATGTTCTTCTCCGGGGATCTACTCTACGCTGGGATGAGGATCGGCTGCGCGAGCACGTCAAGTCTCACGCCACGGCCGATGTCCGAGCAGAGGCTAACAAGCTCATCTATCGCGCTGTTGGAGACTATCGCGTCTGGAAGGACGCGCTCTGTGAATACGACGAAGACCGTCTTCGGACGCGCGCTCGCACCGTGCGCGAAGTCAAATCAGTCCTCGCTCAAGAGCGCGCGACCACTACCCGCCGTCCTAACACTGTGTCTACTGGCAACGCTTCCTCTACCACTGTGGTCTCGTCTACCACTGTGAAGTCTCGCTTACCTGCGCTGACTCCGCAGGAACGCGAATACCTATACGCAAACAATGGCTGTTTGAAATGTCGTCGCATCAACGTCAACCACAGGTCCAGTAACTGTCCTAATGACTTTCCGGACCCGACGACGTACAAGCCCATTGGTCCTGCTATCTCGAAGACGACAACCTCGTCTTCATCCACATCTGCACTAGGGAATGGCAGGGGTAACCCCCGGGGTAACGGACCGGACACCCCTACCCTTACCCTCTAAATACCCCTACCCGGTACCCCCGTACCCCTGCGGGTGCCACACCCCTCTATAGGCAGGGGGTACCGGGTGGGGGTAACACCCCATAACGGGTACCCCAGGGTATTCACATATGATAGCGTCATTGAAGGTGTTTCTGCATTATACTAGCAGATATTGTATTACATGGTGATGATCTCGTGTCATGTTCACTACGCAGATGCCGGTGAAATTGATATCTACTTACACAGGCTCGGTGTCACACTGACGGTTCAGCGTGTTTGGGGGACTCGGAGCCTGCAGCCGACTTTGACGAGGCTACAATGAGCCACTGCTACACCACAGGAAGTCGAAAGTTGTAAAGATATCAGTACAGACATCGGGAATAGAACATAAGTACGTACCGGATACACGGCGCATACCCAAGCAGAGAGGGTAGCCTCTGCTTCCACACTACTGCCGCAGTCCACCACCTGCTGAGAGATTGGGTCGTGTACCGCCATTTTCAGGCCCGCTTTTTCTACTTGAAGACGCGCTTGCCACATGTCCGCGAAGGCAATGAGGGCATGCTGATGCTTGGGACTAAGCGTGACCGGGTCCGGCGCAGGCTGAGCAGTCGCGTATGAGGTAGACAGCCGGGATCTAGTACTCGAAGGGAAGGTGTGACACCAGCGGATGAAGTCGGCAAGCGTGGGGGATGTGCAGATGAGATTTGCGGGAGTGTGATGCTACCCGCCGGAGCCGCGAGAAGGCAGGTCGAGAAGGAGAGTAGTACGAAAGGTCTCTTGTAAGACCAGTAATAGAAGACACGAGCATGTTAGCTTACCTCTATAGTGATCCTGTCTATGGCACAGTCTTCGCTTATCGCCTGCACCCGCACTCCATATGTCCTGTGTGTGACCCGATTGATGTCCATCCATCCGTCTTCAGATAGTTCGAGGATGATGGGAGGACTGTGCCCCGCAGGTGGCATGTCTGCGACTCGAGTTATGCAGAAAGGGAGAGATCTGAGGTGGATGGAAAGTGGATGTGTACAATTAGTCGTTAGAATACACAGTCGGAATTGATTTTGAGGGGTGTAAGGCGGTAGGATGATATAAGCATTGCCTCATTCGGAGACTACTGCAACGAGCTTCAGCGACAATATCTATATAATAGTCGCGGGGATAGACCAAGTAAGTAAACATTAATCGTTCGGCACGGATTGCATTTATGACACTATCCGAGTGGGCTAACAGCAGGGCTTGGAGCTTAGGAGACGTCGACAATACGTTGTATATGGAGAGTACAAGAGATCTACTACACAGCGATCTTGATCTCATCCCATCCGGACGGCATCTCATAGTCGGAGTCGTTGCCGTCGATATCAGGCAGCTTGGCCGCCTCACGTAGATCATCATCACGGACAAGGCCATGACGAGCCCATGAACCAACGCACATCATTGCACGTGTCGTCTGCGCACTCAGACGGCTGCGCATGTGCGAGATAGCACGGCGCCCCCGAGAGAAGACACGTTCGACGTCCACTGACGTGCCTGAGAGCTCAGATACGTGAGCAGGTGCTGGGGGAGGTGTAGAGTAGTAGTATGAGTACTCACCGGGGATGGAAAGATAGTCGATAGCCATCCTGGAGAGCCGAGGGTACAACTCGCGGCGTTCGTACCACCACTGCAACGCGTTGTCCACACCCTCAGTCGGGAGGGCCAGGTAGCGTTCAATTTCGTCGCCGGTCGCAGCTGACTTCTTGTTGCGGCGTTGACGGTTCATATCCTCGAAGAAGTTGCTCTCTGTGCCCGTCTTCATCACAGTATAATGCGCAGTGAGTGTCAGCGGAATCACAGATGAGGTTCGAGCACGAAGGGGCCACTCACCGTGCCGGAGCTGCTTGCATCACCCCGCTTCCGCTTGCCCAGGCCCGTCTCCTTGTCATTCCTCAGACCCGTCCCAGCTGTCCCGCCGGTGCCACCAGCAGTCGCATTGCTCCCTTCACCCGAGGAGAGAGGATCGGGTGTCGAGGTCGTATCAGGTAGTGCCGGGTAGCTCAGCTCGTACTCCTCACGGAACATCTCGAGTGAGTTCTTCACCCAGCCTCCCGGCCAGCCAGCCTCCTCGAAGTATTCTGCCTTGAAAGTGGGATGGAGCACTATAAGAAGTACCATGAGTTAGAATTGTGCTGCGGCATCAGGGATATGGGTGAGCCCGCATCGGATAGACAGACTCACTCAAACCAAGTCGATATGTCGCGGACAAGTCCGACATCTTGTAATAGCGAGTCAGGGTCTTCTTCCCAAGACGAAGAGACTCGCAGATGGCCGGGTCGTATACGACGTGGTCGCGGGTTTGATCAGTGAGGACAGTATCGATGCGGTCCATGGCTGGGATAACTTTAGCCAGATTGGGTGTGCCGGCTGAGAAATACGTCGTTCCGTCCTTGAAGATCTGCAGCAGAGGGTCGAAGTTCAGATGTGCAGAGCAGGAAAGCACAGTAGAGACGGGTAGACATGATAGAGGGGAGTAGAGAGATGTATGCAGCATCGTGCAGTACAAGGCGTGCCAGTGTGGTGGTTTGTGGGCGTCCGAAGCCAAACAGACATGTTTGCGCACCTTCAAGACGTCCTGCAGCTGCTCTGCTATGTCCCACTCTCGCTCCGTCAACTCATACACTCTCAGACCTGTATCCCTCTGTGCACAAATCGCTTCGACGGCCGCGCGGTACTTCAAGGCAGCGTGGAGCATATCATAGGTGGAATTCCACCGTGTTTTAACGTCCCGCGGTATCAGCCGATCTTCGAGCTTGAGGTCTTTCGTGATGGTGCGCCACACCGGGAGGAGCTTAGTCGTCGAATGGACTATCTTGAAGGAGATCTTCCGGATCTATAAGTCACGGTGAGTCGTCATGTAGTCCGAGACTCCGAGCTGGAACTCGCATAGTCTCCGAGAGTACTCACTTTGACTAAAACCAACTTCACAGGCCGGACATTGTCCTCAAAGGCCTCGCGATCAGCTTCATCCAAGCTCTGGACCTCATCTACCCAAGATTCGTCGTCCTCCCCATCCGGATCACACTCATCCTGGTCGCGCTCGGCCTGGGCTTCCTCCTCAGCCAAGTTCTGTGCCAGCCGGGCCAGATCACGAGCGTCCGTGTCCTGGATCGTGTCGATATCCTCCGGCCGGACCTCAGGCACATCAAACTGTCGAAGAATCGACTTGGCGACGAGATTCAAGATGTGCAGAAAGCATCGGGTGCGTGCGTACTGCCCCTGGAAGGCTGGAAGGAGCTCGCCGAGAGCGTCGGTCATTGTATCATTGTTGGAAGCATTATCACAGGTCACGCTCAAGATCTGCCCCCGAAACCAGTAAGCATACTACATTCTATACCGTGTATTCGCAGCTACTGACCTTGTGCTCAATGCCGAACTCCTCCAAGACCTTCGCGAATTCGGCGGCAAGGTTGACGCCGGTGTGGGCCTGCAAGAACACAGCAGACGAGTACGGTCAGTTGACAGTCTCCGAATGCAGCTTCGATCACGGATGGCCCGGGATGTACCTTTGCAACCTCTACGAAGTCAAGAAGCATGCACAGCGGTTGCCCCTTGTGCTGGAGGTGGACCGTCAGTGCTATGAAGGCGCGGTGGTTAGGAGACGTCCACGCGTCGGTAGCAAAGCTCAGCCTCCCCTCGTACTCCCTCAACATCTTCGCGATTCTCGACCGGGTCTTCTGGAATACTACCTTGATATCCCGGGACACGGTCGACGGCGATGGAACCTTGTAGCCCGGTCGTCCGGTCTTCAGCAGGCAATTCAGGCCCTCGTCGTTGACAATGTTGAAGGGCCGATCATTCTGGCATACCCACTTCGCGATCACAGTTCTGTCCCGCAGCAAATAAGCGTCAGCCACTATGGCAGTGGCCAATATGGTAACATGACTGCTCACCGTGCCTCTGAATATGTGTGCTGACGATGTGAATAGGTGACTTTGCCCGCTTTCCGCTCAAACAGGGCTGTGATTGTACCATCCCGCTGGAAACTTGGCAGAATCGTCTTCCGTACCGTGGCGACGTCTTTCGCCTCCTTCGCGCGCGCTACAATCTCCGACCCCCAGCATCGCTTGGCGTGGTCCCGAAGGTTACTCGTCGAGTGTGCGTCTTGCGTGTCCAGGTAACGGCGGAGCGTGGCGCGGCACCCCTTGGCAGCACATTCAAACGCATGGTACCGCCGACTACCCTCGTATCCGATTTTCACATCCGGCTTGAAAAACGCGTAGATGGGCGCGTTCCAACGCTTCTGCTTGCGCTCTGGCGGTGAAGCCATGTGAGGCTGCCCTCTTTCCTCCGAGATGTATAACCACTTACCCAGTTCTGCCTCAGAGTCCTCGGGATCGGTGTCCTCCGCTCCCTCGGTCCTGCTCCCACCAAGCTCCTCACCCTCATCTCCGTCGTCCGACGGGATCATAATGACCTCGTGCCCGGCAAGTGATGCCTCGTCTTCATCCTCGCTTGTGACTGTAGTGTGGCGGCGGCGTTTAGGCTGCGGAGTTTCCTTGTCAGGACCGGACTCGTGCCCGGTATCGTCACCGGATATGGCAACACTGGCGGTCTTCTTTTTCGCTTTTGCGGATGCGCGCGTCCGCTTTGATTTTGTCGAAGTGTCCGAGTCCTTAGTCTTACGTTGTGATGTTCCCCTGCCCATAGTACGAATAGTAGAAGAAGTGTAGTAGCGGATGACGGCAGTGACTGGTCTGGATGATGGATCTTCTAGTCAGCTCGAGATGCGACTCTGAATATGGCAGAGACTCCTGGCTGACTAATGTATTACTCTGTTATCTCTCTTATTTGTGATGTATATGTATACTACGAAAATATTGCGCCGATAAGCGTCTAAGACTGTGGCGTTCAGTAGCGGGTGCCGGGTAAGTGCCAACGGGTGCCGGGTATAGCCGGGGTGTCACACAGGGGAACCCCCACCCGTACCCGGGCGGGTACGGGTCATGTACCCCCACCGGGTCACCCCTACCCCTGCCATTCCCTAATCTGCACCCCCTCGTCGCTCCGCTGTAGCCGCCCTGAACGTCACAGATTCGTCCTCGGCCACGATCGATGACGACAACAGTCCGGACGACTTCCACTCTGTAGTGGCGGCCATCACTAGCGGGGTAGCTACGACGGGGATCCTTGATCCCGGTTCTTACTCTTCCTCCTCGGAGGATGAGGAGGACGGGTACGTACCATCTTCATACTCCGCCCCCCACATCATGTGGAAGGCGCACATCCGAACGTCCGCTGGCCTATCCGTCGTCATGCCGATGCTGATTGACTGTGGCTCGCCTCCAGTGCTGATTGACGCACAAGTCGTCAAAGACAACAACTTAAAACGACGATCACTACCCACGCCCTATCCCCTCTCGGATGCTTTCGGCGGAGGACAGAGAGAGGCGACCGAATACGTTCGAATACAGATCGCTTCTAGCAACTCCTCATACACCTCGCGTTCCGTGCCCGCTATGATTGTAAACACTCTGTGTGTTCCGGTTCTTTTGGGGAATGTATTCCTTGATCGAAACGACCTGCTGGTCGATATCCGACGTCATGCGGTGTGGGAAGCTACCACCGGGATTGATATCCTGGCTCCATCCGTTCCCCCCCCTCCCCCTCTACCTTCCTTCCCGGAGCGTCGTCGACTGCGGATGGAGTATGAACAACTCCAAACGCGTCTTCGATTGACTCAACATCGGGACGTCCTGCGTGAATTGAAGCTTGAGATCTCGGAGCGGGATGGCGAGCCTCTTATCGAGGCTCCCTCTCTGACTATCGCAGCTGTTCGTTCACGCTTGGAGGACCTCGCAGAGCTCGAGACCATGGCAGCGGAGGACGCCGCCATGAAGGACGAGTTCCGCGATTGTTTTCCTCTTGACATCCCTCACATCGACGAACTGCCGACCGATGTGTACCACGAGTTTAACCTGAAAGATCCTACAGTACAGGTCAAACGAAGAACGTACGACTGTCCAAAAAAGTACAAATCGGTCTGGAACGAACTCCTCCAGGAACACATCGCAGCCGGACGTATCCGACCTTCCTCCAGCCCGTACGCCTCGCCCGCCTTTCTGATACCGAAATCCGATCCCGACGCTAAGCCGCGCTGGGTAAACGACTATCGTCAGCTTAACGACAACACAATTCCAGACGCTCACCCTCTTCCTAGCATACAGGAAATCCTTAGCGACTGCGCGAAAGGAAACGTTTGGGGAAAACTAGACATGACGAATAGTTTTTTTCAGACCAGGGTGAAGCCAGAACACATACCCTACACTGCGGTCACCACTCCATTCGGGCTGTACGAGTGGACAGTGATGCCACAAGGCTGCCGAAACGCCCCGAGCACGCACCAACGTCGAATGTTCAACGCGCTCAGGAAGTACATCGGGAAAATATGTCATGTTTATCTCGATGACATCATCATCTGGTCCAAGAACCTAAAGGAACATCGTCGTAACGTCGCGTTAATCCTCGAGGCACTTCGCGCTAACAAACTCTTCGTATCCCTCAAGAAGACGACACTGTTCTGTAAGGAACTCGGATTCTTGGGTCACCGCATCTCGAGGGCTGGCATCTCTCCCGACGGGAAGAAGGTGGACAAGATCTTGTCTTGGCCCACTCCACGCTCTGCTGGCGACGTCCGCTCTTTCCTCGGACTTACTCGGTATCTTGCGAATTTCCTCCCGGCGCTCGCATCTTTCACTGCCGTTCTTACCCCTCTGACCACCAAGGAGTCCAACCTGGATTTCTCGTGGAACACGACACACACTGAGGCTTTCGAATCGATCAAAGCACTCGTGACCGGTCACGAGTGTCTAACAGTCATCGACCACGAAGACATGAAGGACAACCGAATCTTTGTGTCGTGCGACGCAAGCGACTACGCGACGGGAGCTGTACTATCCTACGGTCCGACTCTCGAGACCGCGCGTCCAGTCGCGTTTGACTCGGTTCAGCTAAAGGCGGCTGAACTGAACTATCCGGTCCACGAAAAGGAACTGCTCTCGATCGTCCACGCGATGAAGAAGTGGAGAGTCGATCTCTTAGGCGTTCCTTTTACTGTGTACACCGACCACCGAACGCTAGAGAACTTCGGGATTCAGAAGCTACTCTCGAGGCGACAATGCCGCTGGCAGGAACTACTGGGACAATACGACTTCAAAATCGTATATCTGAAGGGCGAAGACAACTGTGTAGCCGACGCCTTATCTCGTCTGCGTCCACAAGACGAACTGATCGAGTCCTCCTCGATCGCTGTCGTCAATCACATCCGTTCCGCCTCCTGCGCTCTTAGTGAACGCGCTATGCTGGACGCTACACCGCTCGCTGTACCGATCGCTCCCGTCAACGTTCACAATGTCGCCGCCGACCCCGCTTGGTTGAACCGGATCCGTACTGGATACCGCGACGACCAGTGGTGTATGAAGCTACTCAAGGGTCTTGCTGGGGAGTCTGCCGAGAGGTCCTTGTCTCTGTTCGACAGCGATGAACTTAACGGTCGCTCGCACGCCGGAATTCGCTGTGACGACAAACTCCTCTTCGTGGGCGGTCGTCTCGTCATCCCAAGGATAGCAGACTTCCGCGAAGTAATTTTCACCCTCGCGCACGACTCACTAGGACACGGGGGATTCGAGAAGTCGTACAGCGCCCTCCGAGGCGAGTACTACTGGCCGAATATGCGCAAGGAGCTAGAGACCATGTATATCCCGGGTTGCGACTCTTGTCAGCGCAACAAATCCTCTACTCGTCGACCTCCGGGACCCTTACATCCTCTCCCTGTTCCGGACGGCCGCTGCGTGTCTATCTCCATCGACTTCGTTGGGCCTCTTCCGCTCGACGGAGGTTTCAACTGCTTGGTCACTATCACTTGTCGCTTGAACTCCGAGATACGCATCATCCCTTGTCGAACCGACATGAACGCCGAAGAGTTCGCTGCATTATTCTTCGAGCATTGGTACTGCGAGAATGGACTACCGGAGTCCATCGTCTCTGACAGAGACCCTCTGTTCATATCTGCATTCTGGCGAGCTCTACATCTACTCTCTGGCGTTAAGCTCAAGCTGTCCTCCTCGTTCCACCCGCAGTCGGACGGCGCGAGCGAAAGGAGCAACAAAACGGTGATTCAAGCTCTTCGCTACCACGTCGACCGGAAACAACGCGGATGGGTCTCCGCCCTTCCGGCGATACGTTTCCAGATAATGAACACCGTCAACTCCTCGACTGGGTTCACTCCTTTCCAACTGAGACACGGCCGCTCGCCTCGCCTCGTTCCTCCCATCACGGCTCGAGACGTCAACAATGCACGTTCTCAGTTCCCAACGGGCGCGGACGCCGCTCGTGACGTTCTGGCCCGGCTCGAAGTCGATACAATGGAGGCTTGCGACAATCTACTCATGGCTAAGGTTGAACAGGCCGACGCTGCGAACCGGAATCGTGCTCCTGATCCTAGGTTCGAAGTCGGCGACAAAGTACTCCTATCTACGTTCCACCGACGCCGCGACTATATGCAGCGCGGCGACACGCGAGTCGCGAAGTTCATGGTCAGATGGGATGGCCCATTCAAGGTCATACAAGCCTGGCCAGACTCCTCCGCGTACACGCTCGAACTTCCGGAATCCATGAACATTTTCCCAACATTCCATGTCTCTCTGATCAAACGCTATGTCGAGAACGACACCTTGCTCTTCCCTGGTCGAGAAGATGCGGCACCTGGTCCGATCGTTGGTCCGGATGGCGAAGAGGAATGGCTCATCGAGCGCATTCTCGACCGCCGTCGAATCGGACGAGGTTTCCGATACCTGGTTCGTTGGAGCGGGTATAGCCAGGCCCATGATTCCTGGTTACCTGGGCGCGAACTCAAGGAGTGCGCGGCCCTGGAGGACTACTTACGAGACAACGGACTCGCTGAGCCGTAACTACCCCCCCATTTTTTTTCTTTCTTCTCTCTAATCCCCTTTTCCTTATCCAAACGTTGCCTCCTTAATACTCATCATTGCTACCGTGTTCCTCTTCTTTTCGTGGATGGGGGCGAGTGTAACCCCCGCTCTCGTTCATATGTGATTCCTCTCTCGCGCTTATGTTACACAGCCACACATTCCGTCACACCTTCCTATTTCGTACAATACTTGTTCTCATGGTTCCACCTGCGTGCTGCTCTACTTCCTACTCATCGCAGCAACGCAGGTACGTAGTCTACGATAGTACGCTGTACTTCCTACTCATCGCAGCAACACAGAAACCTTGTGCCTGTTACGCCTTGTCTGAGTGTGCCCTCACAACCGGCTTACACATGTACGCACCAGAAACGAAGTCTCATCATCGTCACCATCGTCCTCCTCGTCCTCATCGTCCTCCCCATCCTTGTCCTCCTCAGACTGCTTCCCATCATCACCATCGTCAAGCAGCTCGTCCTCCTCGTCTTCATCGTCCGTGCTCTCCTCCACCACTTGAGATGCTCCGTCCAGACCAGCACGAAACACGTACGTTCCTTTGGCCTTGCTTGGCATGAGCAAGAGCATAGTATCGTAGTGGGGAAAGCCTTTGTTTCTGAATGGCTTCGCATTTTTGTGGCTCTTGAATGCCCATAAATGAAGGAACAGGGGGACAACAGTACAGCACATACCTTGAGATATTCCACCCACACACCTTCACTATCTGCAGTGATCCCCGCACCGTCTTTGTCATCATACGAAAACCCCGAGGCCTCCTTCAAGTCCTGCACCGCCCAGAACTGACTGCGGAGCTGCATCCAACATATAGACTTGTAGATGGGGAAGAGGGAGAGATAAAATATATAAACTCACCTTGGACCATTTGTTCTTGCAAGACTGCCAGTCCTTTGGACCCCCCTTGTACTTCTCTTTGGCAAGCACCTCAGCAGCTCTCTGGAAGGTAGCCTTCTTGAAGTTCCCCCCATCTCCTCCCTCAGCCTTCTGCTTGATGAGGAAAAGGATCAGGGCCTTCTCATCTGCAATAGACCATTGAGCCGTGATTTTCTTGCCGGATTTGGCGGATTTGGAAGGATTTGCTACCCCATTAGGGGCTGTGGTAGTCAATTTTGCCATTGCGGGCAGAAGAAGCAGTCAGGGATGGCAAGGAAGCACCAGGGAAGCACAAACATAGGGCAAACGGGGTAGTGTTGCCGTGGAGTGGAGTCGGAGTCGCCCTGGAGTATCGCCTATCAACTCCGACGTACTCCAGAGCTCGTCGGAGTGCTGCCGGGATGCTTAGTCAAGACGGCATCCTATAACGGGAAGGTGACATGAATCTGAAGTGTCGAGGGCGCCCGGCGGCGTCGTATAGCCAGTAGATGAGTATATACCAGACATATACTATTGCAAGTAGCAGTATGAGGTCTTAGACTGCAGGCAGTAAGGTATAAACATAGTAGAGTACAGTATGAGTATGTACAGACTAAGTTGAGTATCATAGAATATCATTGTTGTTGAGCTGGGTCAAAAGTTCCTGTATACGTCCGGTATGCAGTAAGTCAGCGATCTCTACCGCAGTCACGGATGAGGAGTCGTCCTCAAGATCCTCTTCTCTAGCAAGGAGAGATGGTCCTATCCCCTCACGTAGACGTGCTTTGAGCGAGAACTTATGTAACTACCTGTAGGATTTCCATCATGGAACCACCCAACCTTGACCGGCGCAGGGTGTCTGTCTCTTTACTTGACGAGAACACACGCTCAGAGGCGACTGCGGACGCCGGCACTGGCAGAATGTCCAGGGCCACACGATACATGAGGGGGAATTTATCTTGATATCTCTTAGCTATAAATCAGTGCTAGATCACTCGAAGCCGACTGTAAACTTACCTGCCAGAAAGTCTCGGGATCAACATCGGATGCATCAAGGATGTGCTTCTCGTACAGCTCGAGCTCCGCTTCTACTACGGCTAAGTCAGCAAGCCGCATGCGCTCGATGCGGTCTTCCTCGGGCTCGTCCTCAGGATCAGGTGGATGTGTGCTGGAGGCCGAAGCAGAGGCCGAGCCCGCAGCAGAAGCGGAGCCGAAAACGATTCCGAAGTCATGATGGAGCTGGGCAATAGTGTGGAGTCCTAGTACGGGAGGGCGGCCTTCGGGAGTCGACGAGTCCGAGCACTCTGTGACAGAGCTGCTCGTGCGGCTGATTGGGACACCAGAGGCTCCATGAGGAGCAGCGGCCGGGCGGGAGTGGCCATCCGGAAGGTCGCCGGAAGGTCGTGTACTAGTCGCAGACTCCTTGGTGAGCCGTGCAGCTACTTGATACTTCATCATCTATAGATAGTAGGGTTAGCATATAGTATGGTGTCATGCACATCGTACTACTACTTACTGCATTAATGATAGCTGTACGGGCAGAGGATACTTCACTTGCAGTCCAATGTTTCTCGAGCCATTGGAACTTGATAGAAGGGTTGATGACTGCATGTGAGAGGGGAATTAGTTCGTACTTCAAATTGCGCACATAGTAGCTGTATGACGGACTCATAGCAAGGGCGTACACACTCGTCTTTCGGCTCTCACTCATATACTTCTCCAGCGCGGCAATTGAAGCGTCAATGCCATGCGCGATTCGGGGGAGCTTGTCGCGTACAACCTTGAGTTGGTTGAGGAGATGTTCGTATAGCGGGAGAACCATGCATGCCATCGGATAATGTTCGCCCGCCAATATCTCCTGGACACGATATGGGACCCAGAGGAATTGGCGGATGTCAGTGAGAACATCAAGCTCTTTGTCTGTAAGGAGATGCTGTGCGAGCGTGCGGTTGTGGTCACGGCTGAGAAGAATATGAAGTGCCTGTGACATAAAGTTTATGCTCAAGTTAGTGTGACTATATAGTAGTAGAGAAAAGACACTGAACGTACCGGGTACAGCTCAAGGAAGCGATCGATCATCAGATATGTTGATGACCAGCGTGTGTCGACGTCTCGCAAGAGGCGGCGAGGACGGATGGGTTGGGGGAATTGATTGGCAGTGTTGCCCCTACTTATGAGGTACTCGAGCTCTGTACGGCGCTGTCCCGAAGAACGACATGCACTGACGAGTTGTCGGGCGAGCTTCACTGGATCGTTCCCAAGCGCAGCGGCGTATGCAGGGTCTCGTTGAAGGGAAGTGTTCGCATCCGCGGCCTGGTCAGAGTCGATCGGATCTAGGGACCCAGGGTCATCTTCACAATCAATCGGATTTGCCGGTGAACGTTGAGCGCTGTGAGTGTTGAGTGCCGTCGACGTTTCCTCTACATGTGTCAAGGCCTTCAGGCCATGTTTGACACATATGTTGATGACGTGAGGGAAGCAACTGTCTTTGGGTTCAGTTGTTGTGTATTTCGAGGGTCAGGAGCACGTACCGCAAGCGATTATCCTCCTGATCAAACTCAATCCCCTCCGCGGTCAATGCCTCGGCGAGATGAACAACCATAGTATCGCAATTACTCGCGTTGTCCATGGTTATGTAACCAATCTATATTAGGGGCACGATAAATATCTATCTTAGCAGATATGTAGTGCCCGATCACTTACCTTATCCTTATGAAGGATGTCAAGTTCGCGCAGAATGGTCATGAAGTGAAGAGCAAGGTTTTTCCCGGTGTGCGACCCTATCACCTCGCGGAATGCCCCCAACCGGGAGCGGAGATCAATCTTGCGAGTGGCACCGTGGACGTCGCAATAATGCAAAGTAAAGGCTAGAAATGCTCGAAGGACAACGCTTGACCACATGTCACATGTGAAAGATATCCGCCCTGCTGCATTCTTCAATCAGAGGTCTCAGGGTGAGATGGGCGCATGCAGATGTAGTTTTTATTACAACACACCTTCAGCTCGTTGCGCAGTGCAGTGATTTCGCGTTCATACTCCTTGATCAGAAGATCTCGCGCGTGCGTGCGGTGAAAAATATCGCTGTCCTTGAGAGCCTTAGGAGATGTGCTGACATATACTAATATCTCGCGAAATATCGGATGCTCAACAATATTGATAGCCTGTGCAGCACAAGCATCGGATATTCAGACCTACAGCGGCGAGAGCATGGGCTACCAACGTACCTGATCATCACATGCGATGAACTGCACCAAGCGGCGCTCCAACCCTGTCAGGGTAAAAGGCTCGGGAGGACCCTGTGACGTCGACGAGTTGGAGGTAGGAGGGGTACCGTTCTTGAAGCCGAGCTTCTCCCAACCTTTGAGCCGATTAGATACGACCGAATCGGACCACTCATCAAAGTGGTGCCCGCGAAGATGATTGCGAATCGTATCGGTCTGTCCATTTGTGATCTTCCATGTACTCCAGGTCCCCACCGATCTGTTATATACAATGTTAGACTGGCACGTACATAAGCGTACATACTAGTGGTCGGACCACCAAACATGAAACTCACGCGCAATACCGGCATGCCACAAATGGATGAGACTTGTCCGGATGGGTGCGTTTTCTAACTTGATCGAAAGGTATGTCCGGTGGCCGTTGAGCTTCCGAGAGGTACAGAATATGATGCCAGACATCACCAGCGTCGATATCAGACCCAATCTTCCGCGGCTTGGCCTGCGGGAGAGAGCCAAAGTACCGTAGAACCGTAGATGGAGGATGTGTACTACTAGTACTAGTAGAGTCGGAGATGTCGTTACCGGTCACGGTCGCAGAGTATGGCATATCGGGGTGGAAGGTGGGTGGGTATTGTGGTCCATTCACGAGCGGATATTGCTCAGCGCTGACAGCGGTCCCAGCAGTGCGCCCCGATGTCTTGTTCTTGGCCCGCTTGCGGCGAGGCCCATTCCCGGAGTTTGATGTGTTCGAGTGTTTGCCGTTGGCGTTGACAACAGATCCTGTGGTGTCAGAGAGCGGTGGCTGAGGCGTCGAAGGGTCCGGAGGGCCGCGCGGATACCAGCCTGACTCCACCCGAGCTGCTGCAAGTTGCATACCACCACTGCGGTAGGCAGTCTCTGCGGGCCTGAAACACGAGATACACGGAATCAGATCTAAGCCCCAGTTGATAGAAAAGACAATATGCATACCATAGTTGCTGTGATGGCAGCATCGAGCTACTGCTGCTCGGAAAGCCCGGCTGAGGGTGGTACGTTGTCGGGATCGGCTGCTGACTCAGAGCATGGTGTGTCGGAGAGAGTTGTTGCGGGTGGTAAGTGCCAGTCGGAGTTATAGGCAGCGCACCCAAAGGTGTCGAAAGAGAAGAGCGGAGTGGAGTCGCAGCAGATGGAAAGTGTTGTGCATTCGGAGTCTGAGTGTCAAGAGTTGAAGAGCCTGCGGGCGAGTCGCACTGGCACATAGATCCGAGGCAGCCACATATGGGGCAGAACCAGCCGTCTAGAGGTCGTGCGGACATTGCACGCACAACTCACCTTGGAAAACGGGCGCCCTTTATCTATCTCCTCGCAGTGGAGCAAAAGAATGGATTTGGGGATATCCGGAGACTGAAGAGTAGGATAGTGCTGTTCCTAAGCTACTGCACTAGTGGTAACAATGGAACGGATCATGTGAGTGGAGTTGATATGAACTAGAGACATAGTGGTGTTAGCTGAACAGTACACCGGCTTGGACAACATCGAGGAGGGTGTAGAGAATGAGATATGCGAATAAAGGCGTCCAAGAATCGCGACGCGTTGGTCAACGTGACCGCGTTCCGTGGCGGCTACCTTGAGGCGACAGCGAGGGAAGGAAAACCGGATTGGCGCCGTCGGATCGGCTCAGATCTCGTCCATCAATCGGAGTGTCCTAGAGTGCGATGCCGGGGCTGCCGTTCGGAGTGGAGTAGAGTACACTCCAGAGTACTCCGACTCCACGGCAACACTAAAACGGGGACGGGGAAGCCAACGGATCGCAGACGCACACAGAGGCGCTGGATTTCGGCGTTAATGTCACACATTATATAATACATCAGTCACATTAACGCCCGTCTTGGAAGATATTTTCAGAATCCGGTGAGAACCCGGATTCAGGCTCAGAACCCGGTATCCGAACGGGCTCTAAGGTCCTCACAAGCAGAGACACGGTACTAGAATGTGCAGTCTTCTTCCGCGATCGTCTTCGGCGTAAGCATTGAGATCTTGAGATATGGTGAGTCATCGTCCGTCGTTCTACTCATCACTCGCTCACTCGCCAACTGCTAGACTGAGAGCCCCTCGCGGACTCGAACTGGCCCAGGATACAACGCGGACGCGGATATCTCCTAGCCTTGGTCAATAGTGGACGCAGAACATTGCTACCGTTCGGACTTGAGCGGAATGCATGTCCAGACCCTACCACCGGCAGGCTGCAGCCTGCCGCACACTTGTACTCGACCTCCGCTTTTGCCTCGCCCGATGTAGTCTTTGGGACTGCGGCTACAAGTCACCACTGTTACACCGCATGCGCACAGCAGCCGACACCTCCGACAGTTGTTTGGCGTCCTGCTGCCTCCCAAATGACCTCGAAACATCCTCCGCATTTATCCCCATCCTTCACTGCTTCGCCCGGTTCTGTCTTAGGATCCCCCCTAATACAACTGTCCTGCCACATACGCACAACTTCAGCTATTGACTGCACCTCTGTCTGCGTTCCGCATAACTTTCTAGATGACCTTGACGCGCCGATCCACGTGTCTATGCCTGCGTATGCGTGGAATATCGCATCGTAGCACATGCCTCGCACACATCCTCATCTCTCGTGAGCTTCACTCCCCTCGTGTCCACTACGGGTAATCCACTTTCTATCTGTGTATAGCGTGTACGGGTGGCCCACAAATACCATCACACTGCAGTACCTGGAGGAGGTCCGGCGGACAATAGATCGGCGGCTCACTTCCGGGTGCGGCTCTTCACGGCTCGCTTTTCGAACAAGATCCTCTATGCTGGTACTCACGCGGATCACCATCAACGGTGCACCGTCGTGTGCCTGGTCTTTTGAGCCTGTGGACGGCCTGCACATTCCTCTGCAGTCGGCGGAACGGCCATGCGCTCACACCTGACGAAGATCGGGTTCGTATAGTATCTACTCGCGGACGGGGCCAGCGGGTAGGGCTGGGGGAGAACGACGGGAGTTTCAATGGTGAGAGTGGGCAGGCGGGGTGGTGTAGGATAGCGTTAGTAGTACGTGCAATCCTTCTAGCAGCTACGTCCCTCTGTTCTCAGTCAAATTAGGTCACAGAACACGCATATTGACTCTTGACTCACCTCTACGCCATTGCTGAGAGCTGAGCCTCAACTTTAATCTCGGATGAGTCCGTCGCTGTGTCCGGATCCGATCGGTTTTTGGACTCTACCATGGCACCGTTGGCGACGAGTTCTGCGGACAAAGAGTTTGGCGATGGCATCAAGTCGTGGGCGATAGCAATGTCCCCCTCCGAGACGACTCGGAGACGGACGGGGAGGACTCTGTGAGATTGTGGAATCCGGATCGGAGAAGGAAGGATTTCTCGGTGTCCGACGAACGAGAAGTTGTTCTCGCAGTGGGATTTTCCGAGAGCGACGAGTATGATAATGAGCGTTGGGTATATTCCCTAGAAGACATGACGGAGGATGTCAGTTTTCTGCTGATTAGAGAAGTGGGGGGAGGTGTGCTCACGATGAGGGGGACTACACAACTTTCGAACAAATACTCGAAGTCGGACCTGAAGTTGGTTGATCCAAGGCCTGTTGTATCAGGGGTGTTCGACAATGCCCAGTCGGAATAGGATCCAAACTGATATGTCACAAGGGAGGCCTATCTCCATGACCATCGACCATCATCCAATGATTTAGCGTTCTACGATGTGACATGTCAAAGTGATTTGCGCCACATACCCATAGGAAGCAGTAGAGAGCTCCCGACTCCACAAGTAGAGTCATAGTCTTCTCGACCACAGTTCTGGAAGAGCCTGTACGAAGAACATGCGCGACCATTCCTCGGTGAATCCTGAAACATTGAGGTCCGAGTAAACTAAGTAGCAGGTTGCGTACTAAGTAGTAGAGATGTGAAGTAGGACGTACCAAGCCTTATATGCGATGACGCTCGTCGCGGTCGTATTTGTGAGCAGAGATAGGATAGATGCCGCAAGTCCCCATATGTTGCCAGTGTACAATGAACCGGGTAACCTCAGCCAGCGGGACGAAAGCTCTATCGGGTCGGCAGTTGGAACGGCATGAAGATCGCCCCTGCTGGCACACGCATCTGTAGTCGTAACGATTCCTGTTGCTAAAACCATGACCGCGTCAGTCGACATCTCACGAGTATCTCTCGTGAGTCAACACTCACCGAATGTTACGGATATAAGGAGAATACATAGGATACGTATTGCGCGATTGCCCTTCCAAAGAACCCACGCACGCCACCAAACTATAGCGTCACCGAGGACCACCTGAAATGGAGCGTTCAACTTTAAGCACTGATAGTATCTGTGAGCGTCGAGGATTGACGTACATTGATCGTCAGGCTTGCGGTCCCGGCGCAATTCTGAGTGAACCGGGTCCACAGTACGGTCGGGTCACCGATAATAGCCTTGACACCGTCCAAGTCTAGTTTTGCTGCCCGAGCATCGGGGTACATCTCAGCCAAGTCATCAAGAGCAAGATCTGTCTTCGAAAGTCCCAGGTACCCCTCACTCATGATTCTGCGTAACTCATTAAATGTTTCGCAGAGCATCGTCACCCAGTAGACGGTGGTTGATGCGTAGAGAGCCATGATGGCGAAGAGCATCATCAACCTTGGCGTGTTCTTGAGTCCTTTACGGCTAACACGATTCCCGGTGAGATAATGTTGCATGACCTGTTACTAGTACCCATGATCAGGGCCCTCCCTCACCATAAGGTATAGATCGCAACTAAGGCAAGGATAGAATATAACCCTGGATTTCCGCTCACTGGTCAGCATTCTTACTAGTCTGATTGCGTAAGTCTACGTACCAAGCAGCACGCTGGATAAAACCGCTTCTATAACCTGCGGAATCACCTGATACTCGATGTTCCAAATCTCCGAGAAAATTGCAGATTCGGCATCCACTATGTGGGAAGTGAGTTTCGCTGCGAGATCTTCAGGGATCGAGGGATTGCCGCCGTTTGGCTGTGGGAAGTCCCGGGGGATGAGATCCTTGCGGTCGAACATGGTGCACCGAGGGATCCGGAGGAGGTCTAGGAGCTACAGTGTCCCTGGTACCCGTAGCAGCGGCCTCCTGTATATACTATACGGTTACCCTGTCGGCATCGCCAGATGAAACTCTGAAGGAATCATTGTTAGAGGAGCTATGCTTTTTTGTCAGGTTCGCAACATGACAGCAGTGCTTGACGAGCGACGCAACTGTCGCTTTCGGAGTTCGTGACAGATATGGTGAGGTGGGGAAGGATCCGAGTTCATGTAGACCAGGGGGACCGGGGCTGCTGTCAATATCTAAGTTAGAATCCACATTGTCTGATATAGGGATCAAGATGCTTTACAAATTGCGAGGTGCTTCTGATGGAGCTGAGAAAAACCTGTGAAGACTGCGACGCTCGGACTTCCGACCCCAGTGATACGGCTTTATCGAGGAGACGAAGCTGGACTACCTAGTCAACCGTCAAAGGGTTTCGACATACATCTGTCCAATTCGCCCCGGTTCTGTCATACGTGTCAGTATCGCCATCACGGTGTCAAACCGCCGAAGCAGATACAACGTACACGGCTATGTAGTAACCTACTTGGCGAAATTCTCTGAGTGAAGGGCTGAGTATGCGAGGAAAGTATAACCCCGCGATCGCTTGAGACGATAGATGCGCTGCATGCAAGCTCCACGGGCTCTCCGCGACAAACGACTCCAACCTGCAGCGCCATATGTCAGCATTCTGCATACCCTCTCCCCCACGGCAGACTCTATGCACCGTTGCTTGCTCCATGTCGGTGCTCGGTGTCCGTGTGTGCGTGCATAACACATAATAACATCTACTTCCGCATTCATCAGAATCAACGCTCAATCTTACGGCGCAGCCCAACAAACTTTCGCGATATTGACCTATGTAGCTCCTCATAGCCCATAGTCAACCACGAGGCATCCACTTCTCACCCGTGTACAGCGCAGACGACCCATACCATGCAGTACAGGCCTGGGCAAGGCCCGGTAGAGGACCCGCGGACGAGCAGGATAGACGACTCGCTGCAATTCTTACTCGACATCAACCTAGAGGAGTAGCACGAGTACATATAGCGGAGAGTGCTCACTACGTTGAGCGCAAAATCATTCACACACGTACTGGAGTACGCCCGGGGTGCGTCGTAATCTCCCGCGCGGTCGTGTAAGCAGCACTCTACCGACAGACCGTGTCGTCATATCCTACATCGCTCATTCGCATTCCAAGGCTCGAGTACCAGAGGGAGACGTGTCCGACGTAGACCTAGGTCTGGGCCAGTCGCAGCGCACGCGGGGCAGGGGAAGGTCGGATCGTTCGCTGCAGGTCGGTAGGATTGTAACCTCGGAGAGGGAAATCGAGATACCGAGCGATCCGAGGAGCGTCGCTCACTGGCGGGGGCTGAGATGTGAGAGTTCCGGGGGTCACTCAACTCTCAGCGAGTTCGGCCAAGAGCTCATCGTCGTCCAGCAGACCATCTGCGTACGCCTGCAAACAAAACTCGTGTAAGAATCCGCATCAAATCAACGAGCAACTGCCTCCGTCATCTTCCCCGCACCGCACAGCCCGAGAACTGGTGTGCGACCATCGACTCACCTCGAGTTCCTGCGCGGAGGGGCCCGCCGATGGAACTGCTTCTGTTGACAGCTGCGACAGGAGTCAGACCCACACGGCACAGCGGCGGCTGCGACACGTAATCGCACGCACCTCGTCTGCGACCTCTAGTCCGTCGACGAGCGCCGCCCAGTCCCTCTCTCCTTCCGCGGGGAGCGTCGCGCCGTGGTTTGCGAGCATATCTGCGCCCTCGTTGCCCTCGATGCCCGCGTGGCCCTTCACATATTGGAGATGAACCTGCGAGTTCAACGAGACAGTCAGGCACATGCGTGCGGGAGGGGGCGCTCGTATTATGCGAAGGGGATTGTGCCGGAACGCGACAGAGGAAGGAGGGGCGGAAGGAGCGGAGCGGCAGACACACCTTCTGCCCCTCGCGCGCGCGGAGGTCGAGGAGCGCCGCGAGGTAGCGGATGAGCGGCGCGTTCTTGACGGGCTGGCCCGCGGATGACTTCCAGCCGTTTCGCAGCCACTTGGGCATCCACTCACGGAAGCCTATCGGACGCGTGAGCATGAAGGTCAACAGACAAACCCAGATGCATATATCGGGAGTGGATGGGCGAACGACGATATATGGGTGACAAATGGTGCATGATATGGGAGGAAGGAGGACACAGGATGGCGAGGGGTGGAGACTGAAAGGAAAGAGGAGGACGTACAGCTGATACTGTACTTCGAGTCCGTCTTGATCAACAGCGGTCGCTTCGTGTGCGGCGTCGTCTCAAGCACGCGCACGATGGCCTAGCATACACAGGTCAGTGCCGCCAGAGATTGCAGCGGTAGGCGACGCACGATGAGCTCCGCGCGGTTGTTCGTCTGGTCCCCCGGACATCTCTCCGCCACATTCCTGACCGCCGCTCAGTGCGATACACGCAGGAGCCAATCGACCATGCGCACCTCGCGTCGTTCTCGCCCCACCACACGCCGACGCCCGCGACAGACCCGCGCTGCCCGTTCCCCTTGCACGCGCCGTCCGAGTACACGACGTCCCACCCGGACTCGTCCGCGATGACCTCCGTCGTGAGCGCCGTCCAGCGAGAGGAAGTCGAGCGCGGCTTCTCGGTGCTCGTGCTCGGACTCGCGTCGGCTGCTCCTTTGGTTTTGGACGCGCTCGCTGCGGGTGGTTTTGAGTATGGTTTTGAGCTCCTGTGTGCGTGCGCTGTCGCGGCTGGGCCGTCACCACCACTGGACGACGAGGGCACGGAGACCCCTTGCTGCGCGAGGTACTCCCTCGCCTGCGCCGTGCTCGGGAACTTCTTGTGCTTGTTGCCTACAAACCCGGACACCTGCGCCTGGCACTCGTCCCTTCATCGTGATGCCTTCGTCAAGCGGAGGAGGGGCGACATATTGGGAACACGTACCAGGTCGAGTATATCCCGGGGACGCGTCCTTTCGCGACCGCGTAGAAGCCTCCCTTTGCTGCCTTCGGCATATCCTCGTCGTCGTCAGGCAAGATAGAGGCACTAGAGCAGCGTCGAGATTGAGACCGTCCAAAGATATCGTGTTTCCGAGATTCCAAGACGCGGTGCGGTTTGAAAGAGGCGATGCGAGCAAGACGAAAAGCACAGAGGAGAAAACGAGGAGCCACTGCGGTGGGCGGAAGGGAGTGCTGCAGGGAGGCTCTAGTTGCGGTACGTGGTGGACCGTGGTCGAGGAGCAAGTTACATAGGCGCCCGTTCGAACTCAACTTTTGCGCACAAGTCCTCACGCAACCGAGCACAAAAGGATCTCGTCCAGTAATGTTCGAAGTAGTACATTCGTCAAATCGTTACACGCGCAAAGCCAGTCCGCGCAACCAAGAGTCCGAGGCTTCTCCTCCATCTGGCACACCACACAGGAACAGGGTGTGTCGCACGTCGGATGCAGCGGGAAGAGGAGGAAAAGAGCGTGGTGGCGAGACAGGGTGGGGAAAGACAATCTTAGACGTATTTATGTATGTATTTGTAGATAGGCGACATCGGAATCGAGGATCAGGAGACACAAATGGAGAGGAGCGAAGAATCTAGTCGGACGAGAGGAGGGAGAAC
Source organism: Daedaleopsis sinensis (assembly GCA_033807695.1). NCBI lineage: Eukaryota > Fungi > Basidiomycota > Agaricomycetes > Polyporales > Polyporaceae > Daedaleopsis > Daedaleopsis sinensis. The sequence continues at coordinate 4,303,696 of CM066306.1, forward strand.
TTACGGAGGGGAGTCGTTCTCCTAGGCTAGGCAGACCACACGCCAACAGGACAATCGGAAAGCAGTCCCGCCGGCACACGACCCGCCCGATCGTCGTCTAGTTCTTCTCCAACTTCTCGTCCTTCGTGACCGGGACGACCTCAGCGCCCTCGATGACGGTGTACTGCGGCGGGGCGACGAGCATCTCCGCCGCAGTCTCGTCGAAGACGATCTCGTACTCAGTCTCGTCCTCGCGGCGGCTACGGAACGCGCGAACGGTGACGAGGGCGATAACCCAAACCATGCGCAGGAGGACGCCGATGCCGCAACCTGTCAAGATGAAGGAGATAGTCAGCATCACAATCATTGGAACATGTCAAAAGAATTGGGTGGGATCAGTAAGCCTCAGCCGTCCTGCCGTCTGTCATCATCGTACCCAGCCGGACAGGGTGAGTCGATGACAAGACAGAGACGGGATAACGCGCGACTGCAAATCGACGCTGCATCGCACGAGTCTGGCTCCCACGCGCGAACGCGACGTTGCATGTGCTGCCAAGTGCCTAGGACTCGTGCGGTGAAGCAGGGAGGCTGTCGATGGGGATATCCACAGGGCGCTAGGTTGTACAGACGGCTACAAACGTTGGCGGATATTTGTCTCTATCTCAGTTCGGTTTCCTGAATTCTTTTCGAACAGAGGTAGAGACACAAAGCTTGTTGCGAGATAAGTTCAGTTGTAAAAGGACTAGTCCTCCGAGACTGAACCTGGACCGACTCGATCGCGCGGTGAAGACGAGGGCTGCACTGTGAGATCTGGAGAACAGTCCATACGAAGTTGTGTAGGCTAGGAATGTCCTAGTTGTCTGTTCGACCTCCGCCGAGAGCAGATGTGTCTCTGTCCCGATCAGGCGACCGAGACAGAGACATGCGAACCGCCGCGGGAGAGCGTAGACAATCGTGGATGGATAGATGCCTCGATGTACGAGAGTGATCCCAAGGAAGATGGTGGCGAGAGGAGAAGAACGAGAGGACTCACCGAGAACGAAAGCGACGGCTCTGCCCTCCCAAGGGCCGAGACTCATGAGGGCGAGGTGGAGACGACGGATGAAGGACGGGCCACCGTGCCTCCAGTGTCCGGTGCGGAAATGGTGGTGGCCATGGGCCGGTGCCACCTGCGCGTCCGCGACCTCGAACGCAGGGCGGACGGGGGTCCCGATGTATGGGAGGATAGGAGCGCCTTTAGCGCCATGCATCTCGGTGGGGATGGGCATGGGCATGGCCACGGGCGTGGCCTTGACAACAACGGCTCCTCCCTGTCCCTCCATGTGGTGGGCGGGGTGAATATGGACATCGAGCTTGATGGGCTCCAGTCCAAGCCACTTGCGAAGGGTGTTGGTAGCGTCGAGGGCTTTCCCGCGCATGCCTCCGCAGCCGGTGCGGTGGGGCTGGTGCGTGCCGTTGATGATCATGTCTGCCTTGGGCCAGCCTGACATCGTCGCCATGTGCGGCGGGACGAAGGTAGTGGAAGGGGCGGAGACAAGAATGGCGGCGGGTGCATGGTTGTCGGAGAGGTCGCCTGCGGCACCGTGGCCGTAGCGAATGGGCCCGGTCGAGGAGAACTCGGTGACAACAACGCGGATGGGAGTTGCGTTGGCTTATTGATGTGTGCCAGCAGTTGATGAAGATTGGAAGTTGGGAAGGGGCGTTGAGGAATAAGAGATAGGTTGAGAGAGGGTTATCGAAGGATGACTTACCAATACCCGCGCCGAGGACGACGAACGCAGTAAGAGTACTGAACCGCATGCAGTTATGTGTCGGTGGTGACTTGTAGAATAGAGATCTGCAGAGAGAAGAGATAAACGAGGGGCTTGGAGAGTAGAGGAGGAGGAAGTACTTGACGGTAGTGGTTCAAGAGACGATGCCGGGTCCAGGCGGAGGACCCCGCCACCAAGGCCACGCGCCACGTGGTCTCCACCCGATATGGCAGCCCAGGGCAGCCCGAGTGCTGCAGAGCGCCAGTGCATCGCTTTCGTCCTGACTCTCCGCAGCGCGTCCTCCGAGATAAGTATTTGCTGTCTGACTCTCTACCGTGACTGGTCGCGTCCACTCTCAGCTCTCGGGTCTATCCTTTTTGGCATAAACTGCTGACTCGGTACCTCACCGGATGCCTTTTGGAGAAGCCAGCCAGTGAGTCTGCACTGCATCCGTTGAATACTAGGCTGTAACCGTGACAAGACCGTGACTTACGGACATATTTCAACAGCCTCAAGCTTCAAGTTACTGGCAGGTTCGATGTTCTGAGTCATTGATCCAGTGCTACTCCTTGCAGACTCAGCCCGGACTGCAGCTCTTCGCACTGGCGACTCTGTGAATTTCCTGTACGAGTCAAATGTGTGGTTCCGCCGACGTGTTCGGGATCCGACCTTCAAGGGACCCCACTGGCATCGGGAAATTGCATCCCTCACGGCATGCACAGATGATGTTGCGAGTCGACATGCGGAAAAACATGCGCAAGACACGCGGTATACGCAGCTCAGCCGTATAAGGTACATAAGTCGAGTTCACTAACCGCCACCCAAGCTACAATTGACCTGTACGCGCGAATGGAGCTGCTCACCGTGATCAAATTCGGTGTACCCATGCTAGACTCCCTAGGCGGGTGTTGTATTGCTCACTATCTGAGCCTAGGTCTTTGAGCGATCTGCTGATCTAACCCAGCACAATGCACCGTTATGCCGCCACGACACTTTCAGGTCGACATCGTCTTCCTTGGGCGGATGCCGAGTTGGGGGGGTCTAGTCAAGTCCTCGGATACGTCAGCTTCGGTCCAGAATGAATTTATAGGTATGCACGAGGTGTGTATACAGAGAACTGTCACGATAATGCTTACACGTATCACAGATGCACACTTGACAGTCGATTGCCAGTGCCTGTTTACAGTAAGCCATATGATCCGAGAATGATACACTGACGCACCGTTTCCACGGGTTTGCCTTAAATCCGCACCTCGTTTCCTGCATTGTACTGCGACATCGACTGGTATAGACTCTGCATTCATCGATTTGAGCCGCGAACGAAGCTGTCGTCGCAGCTTCGTCATCAAGTGCATGAAACAGCGGCGGTCTCCGCGAGAACGAGCTTAATACAGTTCAGAGCATTATACACGGCCGGACGCGGACGTCCGCGGTCCCGGTGCACGTCCGCGGTTTCAACGGTGCCAACGCGGAATATCCTATTTAAGATGTCGTCTCCTCCGACCGTGCAAGGGAGCGGGCAGCGCGGGTCCGTCGTGGGCCGGGGTGTGTGTGGAATGGCGCCCGGTACGCACAGTCGATAGCTCCCGAGTATCTTCCACTGTGCAACTCGGACAGGAACGTCGCCGACGGGTGTCCGAGGGCCGAGACGAACAGCAGCACGGAGGGTTGCTTCTGGCTCGCAACTCGTTGCAGTATTGACGTGCTCTGCTCGATACAGTGCTAGGTCATCTCTCGAGACAACGAAGCGGCCACTGCTGATCCGGACAGACTCAAAACATCATAGTGTCAGGGGTGGGTATGTTCTATATCATCCCGCACGCGTGCATGGGCCACCTCAGCTGCTGATCATCCTGTCACAGGCTTTCGCGAATCGATTCCCAAGTGGCTCCGGAACGACTGGAAGTCCGCCGCATGCTAGCCCGTTAAGAACGGCCCGCCGATCTACTACCTCCGCACTAGGGGTAGAAGGTTTGTCTGTCCCTCCCGCTCAGCGTCCTGCCTCTGCCGCGTTCCGGCCCAGTCTCCTTCGCATACTAGCACGTGCCCCCTCCCGCACGCATGTGCCTCACTGGCTGGTTGCAATCATAGGTACATCTCCAATCTGTCAAACGCAATCCGGGCGTCGAGAGCAAAGAGGGAGCAGATAGGCTCACAGACTATGGCGTCACGCTCCCTGCGAAGCTGAAGAAGTCGATGGTCTCGCACCAGTTCGCACCTTGAACCTCAGAAACACCATATTCTTGGACAGTCTCAGTCTTGACGCTACTCTAGTGCTTCTGTACTGCATCCGGACGACGAGGATGAGCCGAAGGCAGGAAAGGGAGGCTTCTACGCGGTCGCGAAAGGACGCGTCCCTGGGATATACTCGACCTGGTACGTGCTCATATTATCGTCCCAATCTGCTGCGCCTGACAAAGGTATCGCGATGAAGGGACGAGTGCCAGGCGCAGGTGTCCGGGTATGTAGGGAACAAGCACAAAAAGTTCCCGAGCGCGGCGCAGGCGAAGACGAATGACCGCGCGGAGCTCGCCGTGCGCTGTGGCAGGCTATCGTGCGTGTGCTCGAGACGCCATCCCACGCGACGCAGCCGCTGTTGAGCAAGACGGACTCGAAGTCCAGTGTCAGTTGTGCAGTTGTGCCTCTTGCGTTTCTGTTCTCCCCGTCATGTGCTGAACGAACACGTCCAGGCTTTGGGGAGTGGACGTCGTAGTTGCGAAATCGCTAGAAGTTGGCCGCGGGCCAGCCTGTCCAGAACGCACCGCTCGTCCACTACGTCGCAGCTCTACTTGGGCGCGCGCGAGGGTTAAAAGGATAGTATGGCTATCGCCCCCGCTCCTTTTGCCGCGTTGCGACAGTCCCCTCTGTCCCCTCCCGTACGCATATGCCTCGCGCTCAACGTAGTGAGTACTCTCTGTCTTGTTTATTCATGCATCTCCACTAGTAGAACTTACCTGCGCTGCCGAACAGGCTGCAACGAGTCGCCTATTGCGTTCGTCCGCTGGTCTTCTCCGAGTGCTGCAGCTTACTAGCTGCGACGGGCCGTCCACGTTGTACGCAGGGTAGAAGTGGACGCCTCACGGTCGACAAGACCGGAGCCTGTCCCGCGAAAGAACTGTGATATTGAACGTAACATCGAGTGCCGATTCTGGAATACTCGCCGGATGAAGATGAACGCGACCCGGACGCTACAGACCCGGACACAGGCAAAGGCGCGTGAGGGGCCTTTGGGAAATCATGCGGAACCCAGAGAAGAACCACATCGACATCGCGTTCGTTACCTCGGATCTCCTTGAGCGCACGAGGGACGAGAGGTTTGTCTCTTCTTTTCTATCCCTCGTACACCGGCCAGTACGCACGATCACCTCGCTGGCATAGGTCTACGTCCGGTATGTGAAGCGCCTCATGAACATCGAGGGAAACTGGCTCGCGAACTATGCCGTGACGCTCCGTGTGGAGCCGGAGAGGGACTGGGCGGCGCTCGTCGTAGGTGCGTTCAGCGCTCGCGCTGCAGGTCACATTGGTCTGACACTTCTTCATGTAGCTACCATTAAACCCGATTTTATTTGCAGGTCCTTCCGTGGGCGAACTTGAGGTGAGTTCCAGGCGGCGAAGAAGATTTCTGACCCACCTGACGCGGCTTATTATATGAACTCGCCCATCCTTCTCTGTCGCAGGCGTATACAGACGGCTTACCAGAAAACGACGAGCTCTTGACCGAGCTCACTGAGGGCTAGAGTGTGGCACGACAAGGCACCGCTTCCGTCAACAGGGCTTTGCGGGAAACGTACCTACCGACAACGCTACTCGCGGTTCGAGCCTCGTTCGACGTGTCGAGCACATCTCGAAAATGGAGGTCGGAAAATCCTCATTTGCATGTTCCATTCAATCCTAGTCGTCGTCTTTCCGACTCACATCTGCCGTAAACGGTAATGGTGCCTCAGAAACGTACATGATTGGATACGGGAGGTGCAGTCCAAATGTACTGGTACGTCATGTACGGTTGTAGGTGCGTTTAACTCAGTGTATTCGCGCTGCATGACACGTCCCGCCCCGTGGGGCCTCGTCGTGCCCCCTACGCTCGACTGACTCCGTCTACGTGACCTAGGAACAACCATCGAAGTACGTCTTCTGAAGTTCTACGTCCAGTGGCCATTGTTCCTGCTAGGCCTGATCACTTGGGGCTGTTTCCGACCGTCGCTCGACGCTCAAGCTGTCCTCCGGGCCGATCGGCTGCCTGTGGTGCGCCTCCGGGCATCTCATCGCCCAGGGCGACGCTAAAGCTGTCCCTACTATCATCCTGGACTGCTCCTGTGCGACAGATCGATCTGCTGCGAACGAAGGAAGAGCTTTCCAATCCCCTATTTCAGCAACTAGTATCTCCACGCCGCTGAAGATGGTTCTGTCAAGACTACATAAGTATCCGCTACACACACGCCTATGTAGCATAGGTACCAGGCGCGCCCGGCTGACAGACGCAGCTCTATATTAGACGAGTAACTGCAGCATCTCAGAGGAGCCCTCTCCCGATATCTACCCCGGACCCTCTCGACGACCGTCCCACCGCACTTTTACGTCTTGTCATGGCCGCCGTATACTTGGACTGGGATCGACCGTTTTCCATCATCGCACCAAGCCAGAACTACTCTGTTCCCGGTTCTCTGGCGAGCAAGATACTTGGCTACGCTACGATCCTGGGCGAAGTCGTCGAGTATGAAGGTACGGTCAACATTCGCTGGGTGGTACAATGCGTCGTCGAAGGCGTGTTATCTAACGTGTGCTTTGGTGCGTCCGGATCACTGTTAGTAGGCTGCATCGTGCGTAATAGACGATCGCAATTACAGGGCTGTTCACTGTGCTCTCACTGACCGCTACATACCTGCTCTGGTGAGCTTTAACTCCCGTAGTATGTCCTTTGAGTACTAACGCGCAGGTCTCGACCTCTCGATGCAGCCATAAGGGTTTCAAGCGGCCGACAATCACTATGCTCCTGGTGATTGCCGCAATCTACGCTTCCACCATGGCCTACTGGATTACCGTCCTCTACGGGGTCGCTCACGAGCTGCAAACGGCGCTAGACAACTGCCGCTTCGGGACCGTCACGGCCAGTCAGCTCATAGCGGGACTTCGGGAGGCGTTCCCAGACGTCGTGCTGCCGAGCTTTGGACCTCTTAGCGGGGATGTCCCGCACACCAACGTCGATGTGCTTTGGCATACGCAGCAGTGTGTGGGCACTGCAAGCCTTGCGGTCAATGTGCGGTTATGATGTACTCCTTCCATCGTTAAGCTGATGGTTCGCGCTCTTAGATCACTCTAGGAGATGCTATCGTCTGGTGGCGTGCGTGGGTGATCTGGAAGAACAACCGCATTGTGCGTGCGCTGTGCGTGGTCCTGATTTCCGCGACATTCGGTATATTTGCTTCATTAGTCGCCGCCTGGAACCTTGTGCTGATATATAGAGCCAGCTAATGGTGTGGTTGTGACGAGTCATGCGTGCCAGAGTCTCACTGGCCGGATGGTGCTGATCGCGGCCACTCAAGAGCTGAACGTTCGGCTCGCCCGGGACCACTGTTTATCGGCGACAAGTGGGGCATTGCGGCATCCGTCCTGTCGTTGATCACGAATATGACTGCCACCAGCCTGATCGGATATAAAGCATGGTATGTCGGCTCGATGTCTGCGTTGTTATTTCTTCTCGTTGCGTGATTCCAATGCTCTTTTCGTTGATGATCTCTTAGGAAACACAGAAGATTCGTCAAGGACTTGGTGTGCAAAGGTTCTGCAAAAACACGAGCAGAGCAAGTATTCGCTCTTCTCATTGAATCTGGTGTACTCTACTGCGTTATATGGGTGCGGTATACGTTTTGCAAACTGTGTAGTAGTGCTGACGTGATCTTCTGGCTGTGCAGAGATTCGTTGTTGCATATGAGTTGCTATCGGACCGCACCAATATTAGAGGACAGCTGGCGAGCACATCCGTCTTCCTGTTCGGATTCCACTATGTGCTACAAGGATGCCTGACTCCGCTCATATTATGTGTCTCTGACCAGCTCATAACGGATTGCAGGCTAGGTCCGCGCATGAATACTGACACGACATTCCAGGGCATCTACCCTACCCTCGTCATCATCCTGGTCGCCGTCAATCAGTCGCATTTCGATACCACCTTCATGGGTAACAGGGGGGAGAGCTTGCCGGTCGCTCTGTTGGCATCCGAAGCGGTTAGAAACCATGGCCCATCGGAGAGGGTCATACAAATCCATCATGGGATGGAGCCGTCGCCGAATGTCTCGGCTGGTGATCTGACTGACACGAGTAGTGTCATACGATACAACGAGGCTGCTGGACATCTTGCTCCAGTCGACGCAGAAGTATACAACAAGACTGTCTGAAAGCGAGGGGTCTGTGTGTGTTGTGTAAGTACCGAATTGCCTGTTCGCATCGTATTTGTCTAGAGGTCTCATATGTAACCAGTTTGCGAATAATGTATTGACTCCATGCCCGTATTGCCAATGTATATACCGCTTTTCCTCGTTCGCGAAGCTCGAGCACTACGGGTCGGAGTGAAGGCTCGAGTAATCACCTCCGAGACATTAGACGTACGTGAAGCTTGAGCATTCGACGAAAAAAGAAGAGCTCGCCGTGCTCATGTATCAACTTAAGAGTCGGCTCAAGATATTGGGTGGTGGAGGAAGAGATGTGCAGTGTACCGCTACTGCTCAACGCGCACAATGTCGGAATTGGTACAGCGACGGGGCATCCGAGCATGCTAGTAGCCTTGGTCGGGACTGTCCACTTCTCACACCAGAGCATGAGATCTGAAGTCGGATTTATGCACTAAGTCTCGGGTCTGTCACCTGAGATATCGTCGTTGAACGTCGAGCTTCGAGCAACGTTCACGCACAAGGAGAGGTTGATTGAGTGCGCATGTGTGGTATGCCATAACAATTGACAAGAGGAAGAACTGCAGCGACTAGATCCGCGAGGTGGATTGACGTGATCAATTGACAGGCGGGACGTTCAATAGCTCTATCTCCACGGAGATCTCTTGCGAGCTAAAATATGCGGAGAAGCGACTCAGAGAAGAATTATTGTAGTTCTAGCGGGCTAGCTGTGAGTTGTCTGAAAAGTGGACTGGACATCCGACCAGCGGGACCACCCCTGATTTTGATTCCACACAGCAGGGACAATGAGGGGAGTATATTAGTAGATCACTCAACTGTCAATAGGTACGTGTAACATTCCGAGTTCATGAGTGCGACTCTATATCCATCCACAGTCTGAACAGAGTGCATGAATCGAGTCGCACGTAGAGATATGGTCGCAGAGAAGGGAGGCACCATGTGGAAAGCCGCAACCGGCAGGTCAGCAGCGAGAAGCAGGCAGATAATCTGTTGGTGGTTTCCATAAGTAGTACATGACGGTAATTTTGCGCGCACCGTATCGATCGCATTCGTGACTCCGTTTGGGAAGTATATCTTGATCGAACGTCGTATGCTGAAAGAAGACTCACTGGTGGCAGCGGCGTTCAATGATCGTATCTTCGGGATGTTGTGAGGAGTCCCAAAACGAAGTTGGTAGTCGGTTAATTAGTTGGACGGGACATTCTGACAGCGATACCATCGTCGTCGTGCTCTCAGCACGCTGCACAGCGCTTTGATCTATCCGCCGGTCCGGAGGTTGGATATGCTCCGCCATGCGCCATGTCATCTGCGAGGACTCTGTAGCTTCGCAACTCTCCTCGTCAGATCGATGCACTCCAAGCGCCACAGTGGAACGACTCACCACAAATTCCCTTCCTAACTCCACGCATACAAGCTCCCTATCAAGACGCACCGCACATCAGCGAAGAGGGAGGGAATATGCTCTCCCCCTTCCCGCGAAGCAGCCACAGAAGGATGGTGCGCGGCCGTCTCGGGGTCCAGATTGCTTCGAAGCGTCCGGTAGATGCGCGTTATTTGGCGACTGTGGAGTTAGGTCGCTGAGGGACGTACTCTGATGGGAGAAGCCATGAACAAGGTCATGCTCACCCGTCAGGCGGTAGAGGTGCATCTCATGGACGGTTCGTAGTGCCTTTAAAGCCGAGATTGCGGTCCTTGCAAGCGTCAGAATTTTTGGTCGCCTTGTGGATGTATCATGTCCAGGTAATACGTTACCGAGGCTTCAAGCTCGTCAGCTGACGACTCGGGCGTTTCATGGCACCTGGAAGATTCCTATGTGTCAAGGGAGAGTTCAATGGTATGGGTGCCTCGGCGTACCTTGGGATCTGAATGCAACGCGGGGATGTTGCGATGCCGTCTGCCAAAAAAAGATTGGTAGTGTAATAGTTCGTATGACTGGGTAAGCTTCGCCTTCAGTCCTCGAAATAGCGGCTTGAATTTCCATGCTATTACTTAGATCGGGACTAACAGGACGCATTATTAACATTCAGGATAGCGGGAAGATAACGGCGCACCTCATGACACCTGGATGAGAGGAGAGAATCAATGGCGGTAGAAGTATTGGGCGCAGCACTGCTAGCGCAGAGCCTAATACAGCCGGTCTCATCATAGACAACCTCTCGTAGCTCCTATCGCCGTTTTTCTTGTTGCCTATCATGGAATGATCAGCACATCGGGTACCAAAGTAGATGACCGACCTGTTCTGTGGGCGCGGACCTCTCGCTGCGGCGGCTGTTGACTAATATTCCACGGTGGGTGCACCCGAGCATGAACGACCGGTAAGAATGAACAGCCGACAACGTGGCGGTGAAAATGAGAATACTATTGGCGACAACGCAAGGAGAAGGTGTAGGCTTGGAGGATGTCGTACGGTGTCTGCCGGATTCGGTGAGCATTAGGCGGGAGCCGTTCCGAAGAACCGACTCGGATGTTTCCCTCAGATGCTAGAACGTACGTCGTTCCCACTGTCATCCATAGTAAATTGTCGACATCCTCAGGTAACCTGCGGCGAGCGTCGTCGTAAGTAAACGCATACTTTAAACTTACGGAGAGCTGTTACATACCAGGATATGTGAAAAACACATTTCGACTTGGCATCTGACTCAGTGACCGTACCTACAAGAAATTCGGCGGTTGTTGTTCTAGCTGAGAGCAAGCTTGCGTGAATCCTCGGGGTCCCGGGTATGGTATACGTACACGGGCGCCGCATAGAAGCCAGTGCTGTCATGCCGTAGGATGATTCGGAAAGAAGACAGAGTGGACGTTCCTTCCACGGGAGATGATGTAGCTTCATCGAGCTTACGGAAGAGCGCCATCAGACATCGCTTAACCTGAGCGTGTAGTAGGGGCCTCCCTGTGATGATAACGGGATTGGAAGGGTACGCCGATATCTTTCCAATGTGGTGCCGGAACTGTACCTCGGAGTCGATAGTAAACCTCCTGTTTGGACCGGTTAGCAACGTACTATGGAGGATATTGATGCAACGAGAGACGGTACTTAGATAATCTTGCTGAGCAAGAGCAGTGAAGCAGACGTGACTGAACAAATCCTCAGAGTCGTCGCCTCCCATTCTAAGAGTTACCTCCCACAGACGTGCATTCTCGAAGGCTGTAAAGCAGACATAATTTGAGGCTTCCTAGGTCTACTGCATCTTGAAATGAAGGGTCGGAGCGACCAAACCGAGGTTGTACACTTACACTGCACCGCCGCCCGGGCCGGGACCCTCTAGATTGTGGTCCTGTAGCCCAGTGAGCATCTGTTGTACGGGCATCCGTTGTCGATGTTTGTGGTTTTGTTGAGTTCACTTAACACTAGCTATAGATTCGAAGTTATTGACGGCGACTAAAATGAACCAGTGAGCTGATCGGATTGGTCACTGAGGTCGTTGCCAAATAAATATCAACATCATCACGCGACTCATGTGTGGGTGGGCGCTTGCAAATGCGTCACGGTCTTCCAAGTTCCAACGTTATCATGACGTTCTCTCGCTCGTGAGAGGTAAGTATTACTCAACATCACTAGCACTAGGATGCTATCTCTATAGTGGGCGATACTGACCGCACGGTCCTCGGAGTTAGTTAATTTCTGCAACTTGACAGTCCACTGCGCGGCCGCGGCAGCTAGCCTGCCAGGGTACTACCTGACAGCAGCCTTGACAAGAAGTGTTCCGTGCCACACATTCAAAGTGCCGGACATAGATGTGAGTCCGTAATTCATGAGCATTAATTCTAGACTATGGACGGAGACATCTACTTCTAACTAGCTCTATGTAGGCTGATCCAAGCAGCACTGCTTCGAGGCCGCCGGTCTACTAGAGAGAAGAGTCCCGTAGCTTGAATCCGTCTAACAGTCGTAGGTGTCGGATTTTGTCTATGCGAACGTCGATTGTGAGCAATAATGAATACCTTTGTAAGACTCCAGGAAGGAGTCTCGGTCCCGCTGAGACCGCAGACTCTATGCGCGCCGTTCGGACCTGGGTCAGGGAACTTGGTGCCGCAGCAGCATGATATTAGAGGGAAACAGTGGCTGTGGATACTCGGCGAACTGCAGCATGACGTGAAGGTGCGTCCCCAATATATGTAGTATGCATCCCCTGCGCCGCCTGCGCCGCACCCCCAGTGCACTGAATGTTCCGAACTATTCGATATAGTAGATGTACGCGTCACGTTCAACTATCATGATTGCGTTTGTGCTGCTTTCCAAGTGCTCCGAGAGACCCCTTGAGACAGATCATTTACGTCCCCAGATCATTGTTGTAGGTGCGGATGCAGTCTTTGAACTGCCCCGTGGAACACATTGATCTCTCCCCTCGCGCTCGTACAACGGTGGTCCTCAGACACCCTCTACATATTTCAACGACTCGTGGAGTCGTGAGCTCACAATCAGGTATCCGTATCGACCACCGGAGACCTTGACCTGCCGATCACCCTTTTACGACGTTCACCCTCACGGCCCTTGCATTTCCTTTGCAAGAATATGACAGGATCGCCCCGTTTCGACGACTCCCTGGAGTGCAGTCCAGCATGCATCCGTAGTTTGAAGAGACTCCGAAGTACCATCTCTCCGCGCCACCACTCTCACCATCATTCCGATTTCGACTTCCAGAAAGCACGCTTTCTTCTCATTTCTGCCATACTCGGTGCAGCGTGAGCTCACGCAGCCCTCGCCTCGTGTCGTTGGGGACGTCAGGGTCGCCTCGGCTGAGAATCGGGTCAGTTGGCATCATCGATGATGACACGGTGAGTCAGAGGCTCGCACAGTGCACCAGTTACCATTTCGCGTAACTCCGGCAGCAGGTAGCCAAGAAACGATGGGAACGACGTTCCCAGTAGGCGGTACATGGCAATTAACCCATCCGACAAGCTCCCGCGAGCAAGACGACTGGGACAGACATATGACAGCCGGCGATATATGATAGATGTTGCCTGGACGGTGTCATCGTCGCATCCCGTTACACGCCGGTTACCTTGGGCAACTCACGATAGGCTGTTCCAAGGCTATTTCTCGCCAGATGGATGGATTTCGTATGCAAGCACCATGCGCTGGTGTGAAGCGCGAGCACGGCATAAGTACCTCGGGAGACGTCGCATGAGCATCTACCACCCGGTGCAGACCAGGTGACCAGCGTCGGGTAGTAGATGCGCCCGATGAAGTCGGGGGAACCACACATACGTAGGGTTCGCTCGACGCTCTACTAGTAGGTCCTCGCCTCGTCGAGAGTCGTGCTCGAACTTCGGAATGCCGATTGTAGCACACCACCCGTGAGCAATAGTGTGAGAGGGCCTAGATCTGGCCGCCCCTTATAGGACGGGGAAGGTGACCCGATATCAACAGATGGAGGTGATCGCTAAAAGTGCTAACCTTGCATGCATAGCGCGGCCACTCGGAGGCGAGCGTACGCCGTAGCCGAAGAGGGCAGGACTGGCTTGCAATTGTCTCAGGGGACATATGCTGATAGCTGGCATTTGAAAACAGCGCTGCGCCCGAGCTCTCACAGTCACTTTGTAAAACAGGGTGGTGGATGAGCGTAGGAAATCACTTACTTCGATGTGACAAGGGTGTATGACCGGGGTCACCGCCGCAGCAAAAGCTCGTCTAGTAGGAGTCTGCGGTACGATATATGCGAGAGTCCGTACGGAGCGATAGACTGACTGTTTGGAAGATTAGCACACTACTTAGTACTGAAGTGATGAAAAGTTTTCTATGGCACATACAAGCGTATGCAGTACGCGTCTCCGTCACCAAAGGCTTTCGGCGGAGCTCGCAATGTCTCGCCGTCAGAAGACGTGATGGCATACATGATCGGTCCCTATTCACATACAGACTCAGATAAATGGCTTCAGCACTTAATCTGGTAGGCAGATCGTGTTATAAAACGGCAAACCGGATGCTGCGACTTCCGTCCGATCCTCAACTACCTCAGGCAGCACCTCAAGGGCCCTCGGTGCGCTATTATGTCCCGAAAGCGAGCTCGTAGAAACTGCTTCTGTGCACTTCTCGAAGCCAGTTACGCGTGAGACCTGTGGCTTGAGCAAAATGAGTAATGTAGCGGTCTAGCGGAACGAGTGACACGAACCTAATCACGGTGCCTGCCACCTGCACGCGTGTCGCAGCCACCGTGCTCGAGCCGATGTCCGCCTGTGGGCCTTGCGTATATACGCTCAACGTTTACTGTGTCCGATCACCTCTTGACCTTCCCGCAAGCTCGATAGGCTGAGGAACGGTGCGAAGAATTAACAGCGTCCGGCCGCCGCCCTGCAACCGCAACGCCTTTGCGAAAGCTGATTCTGCGCTCACACAGCGTCGGTAGGGTGCTGTACATGTGGGCGCGTGGAGTCTTGGCCATGAAGAGTAAGTATTCGCTACTCGGTGCTTGGCTCGCTGCATCCGCATGTCCATGTCTTCCGTCCGAGTCTGTCGTGTGCTGCTTCCTAGCTAAACTTTGAACAGAAGGTTCACACATGCGTAGCGCTTGCGCCGGCGGCAAAACGGGGGTACCTGGAGTCGCGATGAGATGACAGCGTGAGCTCAGAGATGCTCACAGGAAACATCGATGGAAGGTGCGAGAGTACTCACCCGGAGTCTGCCCACGTAGTCGCACGGCGCATTTGTCGTGGTACTGTTGATGTCGTAGGTCTAGACCTCGTGAGCGTGCGCGAATGAGCCCGACCCCGCTCCGAAAGAAAGCCGATGGAGCGGTCGGGAAGATGATATGCGTTTATATACTAGTATGCGTGCGGGAGACGGCGCCGTCTTCGGGTGTGTGTGCGTCTAGGGATAGAGCCCGAGTGTTCAGTCGTTTCCTCACTGCAACCTGGCACCTTCTGTCAACGAAGCCACGGGAGAGTTGGAGTAACGGACCGTACATGCTCCTCAAGACGGCATACTGGAGGAACACATTCTGCAGCTTACTGGTTGTGTCAGGTGTCAGGAATGGGCCGCTGAGGGCAAGCTCAGCATTTTGTGTTCAGTACTCACCTGCGCACGCCACGAGCAGCTTGTCGCCGGCCACGGGAAAATGGCATGTACGTGGCAGCGGTTCTGGAAGGCCGGGCCTCCGAGAGGGGAGCAAATACCAAGGGGTGCGTCTCTCGACTGGAAGGCGGTGGAGGCGATTCCCAGCGCTGTGCAAGTAGCGGCGGGACCGACTTGCTCATTGGTATTGGTGAAGTACACAACTTCGCGCAGGCGGACAGTCGCGTTGCAGCTTACTTTGACGGCAGGCAGATCTAGCGGTACCGGCGTTCTTCCCCGCTGAACTGTTCGACGGATACAACTCGGAGCCTACGCCGCGCGTTCATGTCTGGTACGAAAGATGGCATGGGAGGTAATGGCGGCATAGACGATAGGTACCTGTTAGACATAGAGAAGAAACAGGGCGTAAAACGACGGATATCTGCCCTCACCCGACTGCTTTCAGCCCTTTCTTTGCATGTACCCGTAGTAGCTTCACTTCATGAAAAGTAGACCCCTGCAAGGTCACGGTGGTCGCCAGTGGCACGCATGCGAAGTTCTGGCTTTCCCATTTTGCTCCTCGTTGTCCCGCTGGAGCGTATATCGGAGGCTGGCCAAGAGAAGTGGAGAAATGTAGAGAGTCGAAGGTGCTGAGAGATCGCGCAGAACCCGGTGCGGGTGCGGGAGCCCAGTGGAGGAGGACCTAGTAGGAGGACATGCATGCCGCACGGGATGACCAGGGAGATGAGATCGGCGGGAGATGCCGAAGGGAAACAGGAGCTAGCCGCTGGCAGCGGCTGATGCAATCGCTCATGCCGGTTGCTCTCTCCGCTAACGACGTTCACCAAGTGACACCAACGTGAACACTTTCAACGGAGATGTGCAGTAGAAGAGGTATATTTCACCAAAACAATGTCATTTCGACCCAAACTGATCGATTAATAGTGCCAGAAAAACTCGTGTTCGTCACCACAGTCTCTCCGAGTCGAGTTGAGCCTCGACTCTGATAGATATGACGATAGCACTCACGTACTTCTAAATTACGCAGACATGGCGTTGACATCGAAAAGGCCCACTTCTCAACTGCAGAGGGGCACAAGAGTCGGGCCAACCCCGCTATCCACCGCATTCCCGTAGAAATATTCATCATCATCTTCACCCTCGCAATCGATCCAGCTATCCAGTCTCTTCGCCCTCCCTCGGACGATCCGAAGCATGTTCTGGACACTCATGACACACCGCTTCTGGCCATATCGCACACCTGCCGAAGATGGCGAGACATGCTACTCCAGCTCCCCGAGTTTTGGACGTCAGTCGACGGCCGCAGCCCTGGACGCCTCCGCGGCTTCATGGACCGCTCTAAACCACTCCCCATGTCGCTCTTCATTCCGACCTGGACGTCTAACTTTCCGGCGGTCTTGCAGGACGCCATACCGCGCCTCCAACGATTGGATATCTTTGTGCATAAAGGCTCTCCATATCACCATCACCGAGACCTCGATGTTCAACCCCTCCTGCGACGTATCCACGCTCCAGACTTGCGCTGTCTATCGATCACTAATCGAGATGATGGTGATATGCCTCGCAGCGAGTCCTCTGTCACTGCTCCCATACTCTTTGATAAGCTTGAATGTGCTCTGCGAGCTCTCGCGCTTGACGTGACGTTCTGGATTCCCATGAACACATTCCCCTTTCTCACCCATCTCCATCTCAACCATTTCGACTATCCGGATACCGATCTGACGTACTTTGACATCCTCACCGTTCTCAAAAACGCACCAGCACTTCGCCACCTCTCTCTCATCGACTTCAGTTACTTCGCCGATCAAGGGAGAAACCACGCTCGTATCTCTCTCCGCCATCTTCGCTCTGCGCACTTCGTCAGATGTGCGTGGGATACGCCCCATTCCATCCTGCAGTATCTGGATGTCCCCGCAGACACGCCGCTGGTAGTCCGGGTTACGGACCTGCTAGATTGGGCCCCGCCATTGCCCTCGCATCTCCCCTGCGCAACCGGCCTCACGCACATGAAGCTGCTCATCATCACCAACATGACCTCGTTCCACCTCCTACTCGATAGTCCTGGTCACCGCCCGGGGCGCGAGGTCCTGGTCCAAGGACAGATCCCTGGGAGCATGGACGAGTTCCTCCCCATGATGCCCACTATGATGTCGCTCACTGCCGTCACCTCGCTCCGACTCGGCATGCCATGGGGAGACGACTTTCCCATGATGGGTGGTGAGCCGGGCATGGTGTACGCGGAGCTTCTCAGGGAGCTCGTCCACCTGGAGGACCTCAGACTATACCTCGGGACCCCGACGAGGCTCAAGGGGCTCATCGGCGCGATAAGTGGCATGCTGTCGATGCCCGGGCCCCACTGCCCAATGCTCGCAGTCGTGGGGATCGAGATACACCCGGACGCGGACGTGTACTGGAATAAGGACGACCCGGGTGTTGCGCCGCTCGCGGAGATGGTTGTCGCACGCGCGGCGATGGGATACGCGCTTCGGCGACTTGTCGTCACGTGCGCGTCGCCATATCTCTCCGGGTGCGCGTCGCCGTATATCTCCGCGCTCGCTGCTGCATTCGAGGTATGCAGAGGGCATGTCGCGGAGATGGCCGTCAAGGAGACGGACGAGTCGGACCCGCTGTGTGACTTTCACTACGAGCCGGATATGGTCGGATTGGCAGGAATCGACGAGTATTGGAAGTGGGACGTGAAGCCGGAGTGTTACAACCCGCGCTGTCGGAACTCTGCTGAATGTCCGTCGGCATCACGGTGAGTAGCGCTTTTGTTGCTGTGACTGAACCAGGATTGAACCAAGGCCGTTTGCTGATCATATCGGTAGACGGAGCGGAGTAGAATAAATCCCATATAGTATTAACCTAGTCACTCACCAGCTTGAATGGCCTTGAGTCCAGACCCTACCCCGCAAGCCTCCGCACGAACTCAATCAACGCTCTAA
This sequence comes from Daedaleopsis sinensis, assembly GCA_033807695.1. Taxonomy (NCBI): domain Eukaryota; kingdom Fungi; phylum Basidiomycota; class Agaricomycetes; order Polyporales; family Polyporaceae; genus Daedaleopsis; species Daedaleopsis sinensis. The sequence goes on from CM066306.1 coordinate 4,321,787, forward strand.
ACATCGGATTCATGTTATCAGCCAAAAGTATCTAACGAAAACACATGCCAACAACACTCACCTCGTCGGCCGACCCGTCATCCCCGCCTCCTGGTACGCGCTGCCCCGCGTTGCCTGTAGATAGCCCCGATCAAATACATCACAGCCCTCAGCCCCTGGTGCACACATGGAACGGGAGAGGAACAGCACACGCACCTCCATCGAGCCCGCGATGTCAATATGCGCCCATCGCACGCGCGGCAGGGCCTCCCCGTCCGCAGGACCGACACCCTCCACGAACGACTTGAGGAAGAGCGCTGCCGTGCACGCCCCTGCTCCCTTCCCGCCGACCTGCCGTGCGCGGGCCGTCAGTACTCGTTACAACAAAGCCGACAGGGGGAATGGGACGCACGTTGCACAAGTCCGCGTTGGACGAGGTGATCTGCGGCGCGTACGCCTCGTCGAGCGGCATCCGCCAGAAGCGGTCGTGCTCGCGCCGGCCGGCCGCGTCGAGCTCGGTCCAGAGCGAGTTCGAGTTCTGCGTGCGGGGGGTGCACAGTGAGCGGACCGTGGACGGGTGTGGGCAGGCGTGAGGGCAGGCGTACCGTGAACACGCCGGAGTATGCCTCGCCTAGGGCGACGCTCATTGCGCTATTCGTGGCAGGGAGCAGCACAGAGCGTTAGTGAGCTACGTGAGCTAGGGTTGAGGCATGAGGGCGGTGACCTACCCAGTCAGCGTAGCCACGTCGATGATCGTGTGCGCGTTGAACTCCGTCGAGCCGTAGTAGATCGCATCTAGACAGGGCGCAATTATTCATGGACCAAGTCCGGGACATCAATGCGAAGCTATAACCTACCGGAGAGAATGAGACGGCCCTCGGCGTCGGTGTTGTCGATCTCGATCGACTTGCCATTCATAGCGTACACGCTGTGCAAGTGTCAGTACGCGCAAGGTCAGTACCTCGATCAAGGGGTGGACACACATGTCACCCGGTTTCATTGCGGTCGGACCGGGAAGGTTCTCGGTGAGGGGCGTGAGTACAACGAGGTTGATTCTGCGATAGGTCAGCTAAAGAGACAGGTCCGTGTAGGAATGTGACGTACGGGAGTTTGAGTTTCGCGACTGCGAGCGCGGTAGCATTGACGGTTGCGGCGCCACCTACACAGTACCTATGAATCAGGATGGTTCTGACGTCTGGAAACTAAAGCGCTCGTACCCATGTCGCCGCGCATGAGTTTCATGCCCTGCCGTGCATCAATGGTGAGAAGAAGGTAATGAGACAGTGCATACTGAGATGGCAGCGCGTACCGAAGACGGCTTGAGCGAGATGCCTCCCGAATCGAAGGTTACGCCTTTGCCAACCAAGACGAGCGGGGGTGCGTCCTTCGCGCCGCCATTGTAGTGCCTGTGACATGTAAAGGAGTGGGTTAGGTTACAGATCGGGAAAGAAGCCTGACGCCTGAGGAGCGAGCAAGGGGCAGGAGCATGAGAGACAGAGCGACTGAAGGGATACTCACAGTTCTAAGAACTTCGCAGGTTCCTGTGAGCCTTTCGCGACGGAGAGAAATGTGCGCTGAATTTAGCCGCGCGTAAGTACGTGATTCACGGAAGATGGCAGCGCGAGGCGGCGGGGCGCACCATTCCTTTCTTCGCAGCCCATTCTGTGCGGAGAAAAGAAAGATGAGCGACAGCACCCACCGTGTTATGGAGAAAGCACTCACCAGTGTCACGGACTACTACCTCGACGTTCGAGAGACCGGCAGCCTCGGCTTTGATGCGGTCGGCGAAGGCCTACAGCGACTTGAGTATTAGAAACATATGTACGGCAGAACTAGACATGTAGGACTTACCGTAGGAGTCATGATGTTGCCGGGGTACTCCATGAGCTAGGTTACATGTACATATGTCATCAGCGCGATGGACAGACCCAGCTGTGAATCGAAAAGTACCCACCGTGCGCGCGAGGTTCTGAGCCTCGGCATAGACGACACCCGTTTGCCATGCGGGTTCTGGAGTGAGTGGGGATAGGGACAGCTTCTCGGTGAGCGGGGTCGTGACGCGAGGGTCGAAGGCAGAGGTAGGTTTCGTCTTGAGGGTGAAGTGGTATAGCGCGAGGTGCGCACCGACCGCTAGGAGATGTCACATATCGTATGTGGCCCAGGAACGGATCAGCACCAAAAGCACGTACCTGCAGCGTGCGCGTCTTGCGACGCGTCCACTCGAACGTCGCTGCCGTCTACGGACTCCCCCAACTCCCGCACTTTCTTGATCCCGCTCGCGACCACCTTCCGCACGACCTCGCGCCTTTCATCTTCATCCTTCAGCTCGAACTTTTCTCCAAGTGAGGAGAGCGCGGTGATGTTGTCGCCATAGAACAGGTGCGTGGTCCCTGCTTTCGCGGGTTTGGATGCGCTGGCCGGTGTCGTTTGCCAGAGTTTAGCGGCTTCTACGGGTGCTGCGGTCGCTGCTGGAGCAGTTGGGTCGACGGGTAGGACGTATATCGAGGACAGCCGTCTAACAAGCAGAGGAGAGCGGAAGAGAAGACGAGGGGCGCGAGAGAGCAGCATCCGGTCAAGATGGCAAGTGCTAGCAGCAAGCGCCCACCGTGGTCGGAGGCCAGGGTTCGGCGCTTACTCCGTTTCTCCCTTGGACTTAATCTCTCCAGCTCTCTGCGACTTCCTTGGGCCAGAGTCATCGAGCAGGTACTGGCTACCGACTACTTCTGAGGTGCGTTATGAATCACAGATGCAGAGAATCGAGTCAGGCAACGCACTGACTCTATCCACAAGCCTGAGGATAGTTCTATCCCTCGCTACTTTCCCCTCGATCTCCTCTACATGATAACCCGGTTCAGTGCGAGTGGTTGGGACATATCCAAGAGCCTCTTCCCACTCGCTGCAGGGGCAGAACACACCATGGAGCCGTGCCAGTAGAGGTAAGTCTACCCTATCTGAGTCCCGCTCGCACGTACGGTAATATCCACTCTCTGACCGACTTATGTACTGACCACGCCCGCTGATTACAAGGGTAGCACTGCCAGTACACCCGATGCTTGACACGTCCACGCTCCGAGCTGTCCGTCGTCTTCTCAACGAGCGCACTCGCTGCACACACTCGAACGTCGAGCCCTCGCACACCCCACGTTTGGGTCTCCCTTCGCCAGTGCTCCAAGCTCCCACCTTGGCATGATTACGGACAAGCTATAAGCCTCCTCTCGCTCGAAGACCCTCCGTGTGCCGCGCGGACACGCGTGGGCTAGCTGCACTGTCAGCTCCTCACTATGCACGTACCATCAGTCGTCCAGCGAGAGCATCGGATGAGAAGCTGCTGCAGCTTCGCACTTCTCGTATGTCGCTCGTCGTTGCCTCACTGCACGTATCACCTACCTGCTTCGTGGGATGCTCACAGCGTTGCAGTGTCCTTGATGGTGGGTGCAAACCTTGGGTGACGAGCGCGAACGAGCGAGTGCAATACCTCGCGCTGGTCTTAAGTCTGGCTCACGGGCATCAACATGTGCCTATTCAGCTTGCTAACAGCCATCGTAACCGCTTGGATGGCTCGAACAATCCAACAGCTCGGATGCAGTCTTGGTTCACGCACTAGACGACAGACCCTCTCTAGCCTACATCAAGCCCGTGCGACCGCGGCTGTGACCGCCACTCGACTGCTGCCGCCTGTACGTCTGTCCTCCTCGTACCAGCAGGCTATCCTCGGCTAGCTGCGCAGGACAACGCACCGCGGGCATGAGGACAATGGCGGAGACGAGCACCGCAAGTGCTCCGTGCTCGTCCGTCCCCTTCTCTCCATGTGTTGTCCGCTTGCGGCTCGCCACCTCTCCTTCATGCAGCTAGTGCGTCCGCGTCCAAATCACCCGGTCTTCATCACGACCGTGCCCGTCCCCATCCCCGCGCCGCGATCGGCGGAACATCGTGATCGTGTACGGGCCCGGGCGAGGTGAGAAGCGCTACGGCGTGCGGGTTCAACGTTCAGTGGACGTTGACGCTGCACGGTGCGCAGGCTCGCGCTTCAGAGGTACGTCGACTTCCTCTACCCGCGATTGACAAGTTCGCCATGGACGTCTTTTTAGATAGCGGTGTGCGCAGTGAGAAGCGAGGCGCGGTCGTGTCATTCGTGTGCGTTCGTTGCGGCATCAGACCCCACTGTCCACCCTGCCGACCTCGATTTCGCCCTCGACCTCGGTATTGATGGTGATAGGAGGAGCTCTACCATTGCCGCCGGGCTCCGACCGCCGGATAGCAACTACTTACGATGGACGTGCTCGCGTGTTCATGATGGTCAGAGTCCGAGGCGGGCCGGACGTCTCCGCGTGTCACAGCCTGAACCCGGGCCGCAGTGCAGTGCGCAGGTGCGGAGAGGGCCGTCCGGATGGACTAACTCCTGGGGCCTGACGGCTCTCGAGTCGGATCTGGACTCCCGGTGTCGTCGTCCCGTCTCCGAACTCTCGCTTGAAGCTCCCGGCATTTCTCTCGCGCTGCTCGACGACGGTTGGGGATCGATATTGCGCTTTGCTGTCGCGAAGGCGCAGGGAGGGGAGCGCGGGTGGATGGATCACACCCGCGTGCGTGGTGGGTTCCGGAGAGTGTGTAACTGTGGGTACCGGTGTTTAGCAATGACGTTGCGTACGAGAGTGGCTGCCATACTGTACATACATGCAGATACTGTAAGGTTGCAAGGACGAGCACCATGATGGTAAGATAAAGATTGAGTCAGCGTCGAATGACAGACTTAAGGCATGCGGACAAGCTGTCAGACTGATCGTGAGACGGAGTGGAGGGCAGTCACTGGCAGGAGGCGTGTCCGAGTTCAAGTTCGGAGCAGTAGCCGGTTATCGATGGTGTATTATTTTTCTGCGAGAGTGGTTGCACAATTTCTTCCAGAGGGTGTACACCGGCCGCGGCATTTGCGCTAATCAGCGGCGGCGGGACGGGGGCCGGGGTGCGATATGACATCGGCCAGTGGAGATAAACTGAATATCGCCCAGCAAATACTCAGCTGGGTAAGAGGAGGGGCGAAGTGGTCTTGGGACGTACAGCTCTGTTCGTAATCGATGCTGCCTGCCAGTGCCCGTGGGGCCTGAGTGCCGAGTGCGCACTGGTCACTACTACGACGCAATCTTAGAGTACTGAAGGATCCGGTATGACATTATCGAAGTTATCACGCACCTCTTCTACAAGGATAGCTCGTCGGGCGAAGTAGTACTAGATCATGTCAGTGTGCACAATACATCCGCGGCGCACATCATACTCGCCCTCTTATCGTCTCAAGTTGGACCGTGGTAGATTCTGAGCCACTGCCAGTTCGCTGGAAACATGGTAAGTGCACCGACGACTCTTGTATTTGGACGCCCACCGGCAGCAGTTGTCACTTACGCGAACCAAAAGCAATGCGGCCGGCCGTGGAGAAAGTTCGCCCGAGTCGCGCTCCAAGTCCCTATTCCTCTTGGCACGCCGTGCGTAGAGTGTGCGAGGTGTGGTACGGGCCGACGTTCGAGCCAGTGGGAAGGACAGTGCTCGGCATGACTCTTCGCGCACGCCAGGTTTGAATTCGGCAGGGACAGGGAGGCGGGCCAGGCGAGTCCGTGTCGCACAGCGTAGAGTGCAAGACTGCGAGTGAGAGCTGCTGAGGTCGCATCTGGAAACGAAACAGCAAGAACGGGTCGGAAGAGTCGGTCCCCGGGTAGACCGATCCCGATCTCCCCAGCTGCGGTCTAGTAGCAAAGACGATGCGTAGCTGCTAAGTACTTGCCTAGAAACCGATGACGTGCTTGCGGCGCGGTCGACCGGCTGCCGTTGACAGATTCTGAGTGCAGGCGTGTCTGCCGCGTGTTGCGAATGGACCACCGTCGCGGTGTACACGTCTGAGGGAAAGAGCGCGACAGTCTGCTTCTTGTTCTGAAATACGGCGATGATGTACGTGAGGTTTTGTTGTAAGCCGTTAGGCCTTAGGCGAGTCGAGCCGCCATACGAACGAGCATGCGCTTCGAGTACGAGCCAGAGGAAAAAGAGTGACTTGTGACCTACGAATTGGGTTCGTAGGCGACGCCGCGAACACACTCGTTTGAGTACGGCAGACTGATAAACGCCGGTACGTACCAAGGGTTCTGTGACGGCGCGGTGCGGTAAATTCCACGGTTGAAGATCGGCCCTATTACCTCGTGGCTTGGTCAACTCTTGGAACGAAGTAAGGGTGATGACTCACTGGTAGTTAGATGTCCACATTGGAACCGTGTCAAATTGATATATCGAAGGGCCGATCAACACTCAGTATAACATATGGAGGAGGAGAGAGAAATAATTAGATTTCAGCGAATAGCCTCGGAGAGAAAAGTATGATGTGCGTGTCTCGGGCTTCGGATTACTTGACATTGATATCCAATGTTATAGCGAGTTGGCTGCGATGTTAGTCACGGCTTAGGGTGCGTTGGCGGGGACGTTGGGAACGTGGTCAGACCTAGTACTTGAGAGAATATTGGTCGTATCACTTGAGATCCTGCCTGCGGCATAACTTGGACCCGGGGGTGTTCTTGATGAGTACCAGCTGTCCGAAGAGCGGTTCATGTTCTCACCGTAATGCCGTCGTGGAGCCACATCCCAAGCTTTTACAAGTTAGAGGTGATTCCAAAAGATGGACAACGTTCGCTCAAATAGAGTCGCTCTCGACCCCTCTGCGGCCGCGGCTTTAAGAACTGCGGTCACCGTCACCATAGAGGCATTTGCGGCGTATGGTAGTTCCATTAGAACATCGACGACAGGAATTAGGTACCGCTTACCTGTGCGAGCGGGGCCTCCCAACGGCGGCTGCTGATTGCTCTTTGACCGTCGACCCACGCATATTCGACCCTAGGCGGTGCGAGCCATACTTGTCCGTTAAGCGACAAGCGAGTATTGCTGGCGAGTACATGGGCTGCACGATGCTCGGAGCACATTAGCAGAGGATCGCTCCGAGGAACGGAAGTAGCGGGGGCCGAGACAAGGGCAGGATGGGCTTCAATTCACTCCGAGACCTGGTTCCCACCGTCGTGGTGGAATGTGCCAAGTGGTGGAGGATATTCAGTCGCCGAATCATGCGCAATATCTCCACGAAAGTTAGCCGTCGCCATACTGACTACTGCAAAGTCATGCTCTGTGCGGACGGTGCCAGCCTAACCCTGGAAGTGTTTGAGTACTCACTAACTGGCTGCACTCAGTAGCAAACACCTCGAAGCGCATACTAAGACGAGGCAAGAGAAAGCCTGTAGGGTTGATAGTGTGATGAATCCTAACTTTATTTCGGGGCTTGGAAGGTGGGCTCACCGTCGTGTCGGAACCTTTCTTCTGAGAGATGACTCAGAAAGTGGTCATCGGCGACTCGTCGTCACACCTTGCCTACTAAGTACTAGCTAGAGTGACTTGAAGCTTGCTGAAATTCAACAAATGTGAGCTGTATGTCGCGCATTGAACCAAGGGACAAAGTGGATTTGAACTGGACGTACGCCGCTAACCATGAGTATAGTACTTATAACAACGAGGAGGAACGTGACGGCGGCCAGACAGAGGTCAATAATCACGCCAGGACAGGCGCTCCTCGTTCAGATTGATGCACGAGTCCGGGTATGGTCCATACGATGACCGGAAGTTCCTCACTTAATGTGTCTTACGAAAACGCACAGGCCTTGCAATTTGATGGGAACGGCGTCCCCAGCAGACGGCGTACGGCAATTAACCCATCCGACAAGCTCCCGCGAGCGCGATCGAGGTTCGACCGACGACAGTCGGCTATATACCGCAGCAAATTCAGAGAGGCACCCGTGCGAGACCAGAAACGGCGGCCGTCATCCATCAGTCGTCGGTGAGAGACCCTGACCGAGTATGTAGCTACTCACGAGTCACGATAGGCTGCAACAAGGCTATTTCTCGCCTGTTGGGCACGTTCCATACGGTGGCGCGGCGCTGCCAGTGCACCATGCGACGGTGTGAAGCGCGCGCGACCTTGGCACGATGCGCAGATGCACGAGGCCCCGCGACCCCGCCGGGCTGACTGAGTGAATACTCTCTTGCGCCCGATGAGGTCGGGAGAATCGTCATAGGCGCGCCGCACATGGTTTGATCAGCGCGCTCGGACCTCGAAACTCGAGAACTCGTGGTCGGGTTGCGTTGAAGGGACTTGTCGTAACTTGTCGTAGCGCTCCGCCAAGGTGCGCTAGAGGACCTAGACCACTCGCGAACGGTTAGTTCATGTTTGGACGGTGAGGGCGACAGATGAACATGATGGCTAACTTCATGTTCATGTTGCATCGCTAGCGTGCTGCCATCCTCAGCGCGTTGGAACAGGCTAGTCTCGCCTAGCCGACGGCGAACGAATTGAACGGCGAGGACCGAGCACAAGGCGGTTGAAGCTTCCTGCCATGCTGTCCGAGTAGACCCCTGGTACTACCGGCGTTCGGAGTAAGCTTTCCCGGGCACCTGTGATCACCACGGTAAGATGACAACGACAGACAAGGTACCGTAAAGACGCGGTGGATGTAATCATACACTGCCGTTGGTCTCAGTCATATCGAGTTGCCTGTGACGCGCAGGTTAGAACGACTTGTTATCGTTGCAGGCACACACTGGCAGCGCACCCGGACGCTCGTCACTGATGACGACCATCTGCAAGGCCGTCGGTGATTTAGCATAACAGCGCCGTCGAAGAGTGTTCGCGATGGGCTCCTGTTAACATAGGTATATGGACCCGGACGCTCTGCCTATAATCAATTTAGTATCGCACACGGTATGGGCGGTACTTACACGCACACTTAAGACGGCATACCGAGAGAACAAGATATGTCGGCAGTCCTGCGACTCCCGCCACCTTGATCAACTCCGGTCTTCTGTCTGTCCGCCTTTCCCCCACACCGCCTTTCCCCCACACCTTGATCTCGATGGAACGTAATCAGTTAATTCTCCCGCATCTTCATAAGACTGACCCCGCACGACGTGCCTGAGCGGAAGGAACTTGCAGATAAGTACCCGGCGGGAGCCTCGCGTGTTCTACCCGCAGTCGGACTGGAGGCGAGCCCGGAAGCTCTCCCGCCCGCGTGGCACACGGATTGAACGTCGAACCTTCATCGCTTGGGCGTGAGTGAATGATCCTGCACAAACGTCTGGTGCGTGTGTGGCACACTCCGTGATCGTCACCGTGACGTTTGCATTTGCGACGAAGATCCTGCAAGTACAGAGTGTCAAGGGGTCTCTCACAGAAGACTGAAAGGCTTGGCCTGCGATCGTTCGACGAGGAGCCGCGCTCTCGGCCGAGTAGCGGGCCCAATTGCGCTCGATTTAACCATGGAGGCGACTCTCGAGCCTTGGGATCTACACGCTCCCCGGCCCGCGTCGAACGACCCCGGTCTGTCGACTCCCGAGGGCCCGACGTCCCAGCGTGAGACTCGCACCGAGCAGCGGCGGAGTGCAGTTGAGAAACCGTACCGTACTTCGTCGCACGGCGCTGCTGTCTCTGCGGCAGCGCAGATCGTTTCGTTTCGTTTCCGGTAGAAAGCCGATGGACAGGGATGTCGGCACACCTGTGTGTCTACATCGACTCGGACGTGATGATGTAGCGCGGCTCCGAGGCCATGGACGAGCCTCGTGCGTCCTGTGATATTCGAGACCTGTGCCAGCACAGCGATTCAGCACACGCTGTCTTGATTTGCAGGGCCTGCTGTCCCGCGAGGGACTGGACGCACCGCCTCATCTGTCAAGGAAGATGCTTCCGAACCCTCGATTCCGGGAGGTTGGCCGGTCACGTATGATGGGCGCGGAAGGGGCGTTCAGGATCTGCAACAAGGAGCGCGGTGGCAGTCACCAAGCGACGGGGTCGGGAGGATTAGGTCGCTGCGATTCTGCAAGACGTCCAGAAGTGCAGCGGACACTGGCAGCGGGGCCTGAAAGACGAGGGACGTCCGTCCGGCGCCGAGAAGCTCAGCCTCGTGGCTAGAGGCACGGGCGAACGAGTGCGCGCGTGCATCAACACGTCAAGGGTGGCAGTTCGAAACCTTGCGTCTTTCGTTACACGAGGCACGTTCTCGGTGCGAACCTTGACTGTGCAACGGACACGGATGGTACTCACCTGCCTCAGGGGAACGCGTGCATGCCGACGTCTGTTGTGGGTGGACGTGAACTTGAAACCTTCAAGTGAATGTCACGTCCGCATGAGCATGCGATGGATTGCGTAACACGCATCGACGCAATCCGAGTGGGCCAGCACGCGAGCAAGAGGGAAGATAGGTCATAAGTGGTGGTTTGGCTCAAACGAAATCAAGTAACTACCTATAATATTCAGTCCGTCGTTCGTCCCCGTGACAGACGAGCGAACGTCGTCCCACTCGGCCTGACGAGCGGGGAACCACGCGCGGGCCACATGCCATGACTGACACACCTCAGGGTGGCAGCGGGGCCGCACCAGCTCGTCTGTGCATCATATCGTCAGCAGCCCGCGCACGAAAAAGACCGGATCTGACCAGCACCCACACGACATTCGCGGATTCATCGTCCCCCACGACCCCAGATCGCCCAGCTGGAGTCCGCCGCGCCCTCAAACCGTCCTAGCCACATCGCCAGTCCGCAGCTCGCGCGATCGGGGGCCCGTGCACAGCTCCGGGTACCGTCCGTGGGCCGCCGTGTTGCCCGATGCGGAGTGCCCGGGCTCCCAACAGCCGCCGCGAGCCGCGAGCCGCGAGCGAGGGCCTCGGGGTGCCCCTCGGTCGAGGCGATCTCCTGCAGTGGATCTGGGCCCTCGACGCTAGAAGACAGAAGACGGCGGGGACTGGCGAGCTTGATAAGCAGCCGCGGGCGGCGCCCGGTCACATACTTAGGCGTGGACGTGGACTTACCTGGATATCCCGTGCGCCCGCCCGCCCGTGCTGTTTGTAGATTGTCGCCGGACATCGAACATGAATGAGAGCGCTTGGGGCCCGAGGCCTCGCACCTGGCACCTGGCGCCTGGCGCCTGGCATCTGCGTGCGCGTAAGTAAGTAAGTACGCCAGTGTGTCAGTCTTCGTGCGACGGCCGGACGTGGGCTTAGCGATGCATCATGGCATGCATCACACGCCGCCGTATTGCACCCATCGGAGTCCGACCTGGGGACTGTGCTGCGCTGCGCTGTGGTTGTGCTCGTGCTCGTGTGCAGCCCTTCCGATGCGTCTACGTCTCGAGGCTGCGAACGCCGAACTTCGAAAGCGAGCGCTCGGCTACGCTCGCCGATCGGAGTGCGCAGGGGTGAGTGCATACTGGGCGAAGCGATCTGTGCGCGTGACGAGCGAGAGCGAGGGCGATTGGTCGAGATGAGGGGCCGGCGCGGGTCCGCAGCTCGTTCGGTCGGGGTTCTGCGGGCGCGCGCACGTCCGACGCTCGAAGTACTACTTGAACGATGAACGATGAACGACTGGACGGGCGTACACGCCGGGTGCGGCAAGTCGCGGGGGCATGTGTCACTGCGCTCGCGTCAGCGTGGGTGTGCACGATCGCCGAAGGTTGGCCTGCGGGGCAGGATGCGTGTCAGCACCTGCGCTCGCGCGGCCTGTCGCGGTCGTGGAGTCATTGGCGGCGTGTCAGTGGGGACGGGCTCCGGCGTGTGCAGAGGACCGATGGGTTGAGCAGATGTCGATGCTACGCGGGACCTGTGGGGGGTATAGTCGAGTTCAGGAGGGATGGGGTTGCGTGCGCTTGTACGTACGTAGATTCGTGCGCGTCCGACTCGTCCTCACCGAGGGGCTCGGGCTCCAGGCTCTCTGTCGGCACATGCTGCAGAGCACACGAGCATTGGATCCACTGAGGAGGCGATGACCTCCGACGCCGCCGCCGAGCCGCACTTCGAGAGCGGTCGAGGGCGTGGCCCATCCGTGGGCCTTTCCCCGGCATCCGCGGGGCGTCTGCAAAAGTCAACGAAGGAGCTCGCACGAGCGACGGTGAAGGCGCGTACGCGAGTCGGCGCAGCGCCGACTGCCTGCGTTGGTAAGTGTACGCCTTCACGGGGTGTCGTGCGGTGTCGCACAGGCCCACGTGCGCTCCCGCGGCCGCGCGAAGAGAGCGAACCTTGCGCTTCTCGAATCTCCCGCTGCTGGCCAGTGGCAAGATGCGAGCGCCCGCGGGGAAGTGAAGCTGAAGGGCTGCCGCTCGTGTGGCACTGCGGCGGGCCGTGGACGGGTGGACGGGCATGGAGAGGCGGCGTGGGGCGTGCGCCGCGGGGGTGAGCAGGGCGCAGAAGCCGGCGAGAGAGCGGGGAGGTCGTAGGAGGCGAAGAGAGCACTGGTGGACGCGGGCACAGGCATTACAGGCGGGCCGGTTGTGGGCCCATGGGACTTGAGTGCAGTGGGAGGAGTTACGTGCGCGTGAAGGGCAGGAAGGACGAGTGCGCGTTTCGCGTACGTGAGGCTGCGTCTGCGTTCTGCGTTCTGCGTTCTGCGTTGCGTCTCGCCCAGGGACGGGGCTCAGGTTTCGGAGCGCACGTACGTACTGTGTGCGCGTTCTCATGCGTACGCGGGTGTCGTGCGTGTAGATGGCGTCGGCTGCGATGTGAGCGGTGCACGGGTGTTGGCGAAAGCGTGAACGCGGAGGCGGACGTGATGGGCCTGGACAGGTGGACAGCCGGACGGGGGGACGGGGAGGAGAGGGCTTGAGCTTGAGGTTATCGGACGGCAGCGTGAACTCAGTTGGGTACACGCGGGGCCAACTGCTGCAGTGTGACGAGCGATGTCGATGACGGGGTTAGTGAGGGCGAATGAAGTGGCTTATAGCTTTGGGTGCGCCAAGGACGCGCATTTGTGGTACGCGCTTTGAAGATCTGGAAGTTGTGAGTGCACTTGGATCGGGTACAGAAAGTAGATGCTGACGATGGCAACCAGGGAGGCGTAAGACGGGCGTCGGGTTTGAAGCGAGCCCGATGGTCCCTGGCTGATCTGACGGCAACAGCTCGCGGGAGGGGCCATACGAGCAGCCCCGCGAAGGAGTCAGGCTGTGATTCGCCAGTCAGGCTGTGATTCGCCAGTCAGGCTGTGATTCGCCAGTTGGTAGTCGCGGACTTGACTCATTCGTCCAGCTCGAGAGCGGCCGATCGCGGGAGGGGGTGACGTTTGGAAATGGAGGAGAAGGCGAAGGACTCTCAAGGAGGACTTGTCGGAGATGAATGCGAAGCGCACCCACGGTCATTTCCTGGTAATTATAATCGCGAATCGTCAGGACACGTCAGGGTGCGACGATGCGTATGAACTTGTGCTTTCCATTTCCGTGCGTCCATGCATCCGAGCGCGTCGTGGCACGCACGGCATACGGCGGGGCACCGGGCCTGTACTGCGTCGCGGCGGCCGTTTCGGCGGCGGCGGCCAGGAAGTCGAGGTTGGCGATGACGAGGAGATGCGTTCATGGTGTGTACGCTGCCGTCTTCCTGGCTACTTTCTCGTCCGGCAGCGCAGACAAGAAGAGCGCATGGGAAGACCGGGAAGGATACCCGGGCGAGCTGAGGGGGCCGGGAGAGTGGCCGGCGTGGAGGACCGTGCGCCGGACGTTGAAGAGCACGAGCCGAGGGGCCGATGAGAGCGCGTAGGGAGATGCCGATGGCAGGAACGAGAGGACTTGGAGATCTGGGCAGGACGTCGGCGGCATGGTGGCGCGGCATCCGCCGTTTCATCAGCACGGCGTGGTTCGTGAGCAATAGCGTGCACTGACGCTAAGTGCACTGGGCGTGCTTAAAGACGATAACTGCGGCGACGCGTGCGTATGGACCGCACACGAGGCGTACAAGTCCCGAGCGGAAACGACAGGAAATCAGAGCCGGGGGAGCGGTGCTCGAGCAAAGCCAAGCCCTCGTCGTCGTCTGGTTTAAACCAGGTTAGCATTGGCAGCGTGCTCGGAGCGGTGCACGCTGCGCAGAGCAGGTCGATCCCGGAGCTGTGGGGCCCACGCCCGCGCAGATCCCGACTGCCTGCAACTGACGCCGCGCTCGGTGCGTCCTCCCTCGCCCTCTCCCGTCTTCGAGTTCGTCCTGGGAGCGAGGACAGTCCAGTTCGCCCTGGGAGCGAGGATAGTCGAGTTCCGGCTGGAGGAGGACGCGAGGCTGGGGATGGCCGGGGTCTGGGAATCGCCTTCCGGCAAAGTCCGAAGGGGAAGATGGGATCTGCGGGAGAAGCCGAGGGGGGGGAGGAGGACGGGCAGTGGGTGCAGACGTCTGCTCTCCTCCGCCGTTTCCCTATTTAGTCCTCGTTCCAGCCATGGTTCCCCGACCATTCCCCCGCCCACAGCCCTCCCCCTCCTCCTCCTCCGTCCACCCATGGCTGCCACCGACTCCGCCCGCGTCGCCGATCCACGCTCCTCCCGCGCACGATCCGTCTCCGGCCCAGACGTCTTCGTCCGTCTTTCCACCCTCTCTCTCCACGCTCACCACTCACGACGCCCACAGTTCGACATCGAGATCGACGGCGTGCCCGCAGGTCGCATCGTCTTTCGACTCTACGACTCCGTTTGCCCCCTCACCGCCCGCAACTTCCGCGAGCTCGCGACAGGCGAGAACGGCTACGGCTACTCCCAGTCATACTTCCACCGCATAATGCCCCAGGTCCGCATAGTCCTCCTCCTCACCCGTGTCCTCTTCTTTGCTCAGCGTCCGTCCGCGCTCGCTCGCAGTTCATGATCCAGGGCGGTGACATCGTCGAGGGCAACGGCACTACCGGACGCTCTATATACGGACCCACCTTTCCCGGTCCGTCCTTTCGGCCTCGCAGATCACTTCCTCCTCTCCGCTCACCCCGTCCGCAGATGAGAACTTCCGTCTCCGTCACGACCGTCCTGGCCTGCTCTCCATGGCCAATCGTGGCCCACATACAAACTCCTCCCAGGTACGTCCCCTTCACGCCTTCTTCTTCTCTGCAACTCCGCCTCCATCTCCACATTGCATGCATCCGCCCCTGCAAGCCATCTCGCTCTTCCGGCTCCGGCTGCCGGCCCCCCCATACGCGTGCGCGCGCGTCCACGAATCACTTCTGATCTTAGATCGCGCACTATTGAGGGGATGGCGTCGAGGGCCGCTGGCGCAATCTCTCGGTCGCATCCCCGCGCTCACGCCCGCCGTCAACACATCATCTGATGCGCGTGCCGAGGCCTGCTTGCGATGTGCAACGTGCGCTTGAATATCCAATCCGCCTTGCACCGTTTCGCAGACGTCCGATTCCGTCTGCCGCTCGTGCCCAGGGCTGTTTCGCACTACTTGCGCCATCTGCAGCAGGGTACATTGTCCCCGCTGCGAATCCGCCGGCCTCTTCTCTAGTCTCCTTCACTTCGGGGGAACGAGACGAGCGGGACGCCCTCTCACGCGCACCCTTTCCTCGCACCCACCCTCTTCACGTTCACGTCCGTGTTCGCGTTCCCTCTCATTCTCGTTCTCGCTTCCCTTCTCGTTTTCGTTCTCCCCATGCTCTCTCGACGCGTGTGACTGGCTCCCACTCGACGCTCGTGTCCCCCGTTCTCACGCCGTGTGCCCCTACAGTTCTTCGTCACAACCGTGCCCGCGCCGTGGTGCGACCGGCGAAACGTCGTGTTCGGCGAGGTCCTGCGCGGGATGGATGTCGTGCGCAAGATCGAGACGTACGCGTCCGACCACATCCTCTACAAGCCATCCGTCGACATCCTCATCTCCCGCTGTGGGACAGTATGAGGGGACACCGGTGTCGATGTCTCCTGCCCCTGCCCCGCTACCGGCTTGCTCGCCCGGACACACTTGCGACGGCGGCGCCCTATACGCCTTGCCTCCGATAATCTCCCACTCGCCCCGACCCGATCCAATCTCAATCCAATGTACCTGTACTCTACCGCATCTTCGTTCGCCCGCACCCTTCTCTGCATCCGGCTCTCCCATATCTCGTCTCTCCTCTCACTTGCGCGCTCTCTCTCGCTCGCACAAGCACATCCCACGGACCCTCTCACGTCCCGTAGATGTCCCGCCCCTACCCCCACGCCTCCACACGAACCGCACACGTCCCGACACCGACTCCCGCCGCAGGCAGGTCCAGGCACTGTACTTTGACCCCGAGCAGCCCCGCCGCGGCCCAAAACGCGGGCGCCGCGACTCGACTCGACTCCGCCCCGTCCGCCCGTCCGTATCCCAGCCCCGGCTGCTTGTACATACATACTTACGCATACACGTAGCTACTAATCGTCCGGCCGTCCTCCGCTCTCCGCCCTCTGCTCTCCGTCTCCCGTCCATGGCCACTCACGCAGCGTCGCGCTCGCGGGCGTGCGCGCGAGTCCATGTCTTGTGTACACGAGTCTCTGCTCTTGGTCTTTCCCGCAGGTGTACATGTACATGCCCGTCTCCGAGTGTCTCGAGGTAATGCATGCGCAAGTCCCGTCCTCCCTCTCCTCGGACCCTGACGCGGACGACCGTGTCTCAGGCGCCGCGCGACATAAACTTAAGCTAAGCTTTCGTACATGTGTACGCTGGTGCCTGCGGATCGGGGACGCGATGTCGATGTCGATGTCGATGTCGCTCCGCTCCGGGCATCATCGATCTTGGATATTAGGCGCCTATGCTGTTTCGCCATGGGCGCTTGCCGGGCGGAGTGGGGCCGCGGGATTGCGCGCTTGGTGGTGGCCTGCTTGCTCCCGACCACGACTACGACTACGACCACGACGTCTGGGTTACTTTGATTCTTCTGACTACTTGCTTCTTGCTACTTGCTGTGGGCTCTCTCTGAGGGTTGTGGGAAGACGATCACATTAGGACACGAGCACGAGCGCGGACACGGACACGGATAGCAAGGCGACGGACACGGATAAGGACACAAACGCGGAGACGGTAGCGTCCCACATACACAGACACAGACACAGACACAGACACAGCCCAAGACAGAGCAAGGACTCGGACGGACGATGGGGAAGCTGAACATCGCGCACCACAAGTCGTACCACCCCTACCGCCGGGACAACATCGAGCGCGTGCGGCGGGACGAGGAGGAGGCGCGTGCGCGCGAGGCGGTCGAGGAGGGACGGATGATGCTCGCGGTGCGTGTTGTCTCTTCGTTCTGTTTCGTTTTGATCTCGTTCGTATACGCTCGCTCGACTCTTTCGCCGTTCATTCTGCCTGTTGCCCGCCCTCTCCCGTCTTTACCTTCCTCCTCCTCCCATAATCATCGCCGGTATCACTCCCTGCTCTTGATTGTCTCCCCACTCTCCCGTGCTCACTTTGTCCCCCCTCTTCGCACATCTCCTATCTCGAGCAGGATATCTCATGAGCAGATCAAGTCATGGCATGCACGATTGAGGAAGCTGCGGGCGAGCGAACGACGACCGCTTTGCTTACATCCCTGCTTCTAGGACTCCGAGGCCCGCATAGACATCCTCCGCCAGCGCGCGGGGCTGAACGCCGCCTCTTCGTCGAAGAGCAAACACGGGAAGGAGAAGGACGGCGCGGACCTCGAGCGCGCTATCGCCGCCCGCGACCGCGAACAGGAGCAAGGGCACGCCCGGGACGAAGCGGGGCCCTCGACGCTGACGGGCCCGACAGGGCACATCAACCTCTTTGAAGACCTCGAGCGCGTGCGTGTTTCTGCCACTGCCCTCGATCTCCGTCGCCATGCCTGACCCCCTCTCTCCCTTCGCGGTACCAGCAAACGGCGGGGACGCTGGTCGTGCGTCAGGTGCGGAAGCCCGGAGCGCGTGGTGCGGGCGAGAAGGAGGGCGAGGCGGAGAGCGAGATGGGGGTCGCGCTCGCGCCGAGCGCGAAGGATCTGAACCCGTGGTATAAGGACGGGAGCAGGGACCTCGAGCGCGCCCGGGAGACGGACGAGAACAGAAGGTGTGTCTCGGTCATTATGCCTCAGTCGCTCGGCGCGAGACATCGTCTCGTCGCATCACATGTCTTTTTCTCGAACCGCGGACGCGGCGCGCAACTGCTACTGCTGTATGCGTACTCTCGTGTGCGTGCGCGCGCGCCCCGATGGTGACATGCTCGCCGACTTGTACCGCTGTCCGCGATCTTGGTTTTGACTGACACATATCCCCCCGCCAGGATCCGGGACCTCGCGCGCAAGTCCGTGCACGACCCGCTCACGTCGATCAACTCACAGCTCGCCTCGGGATCGCGCGGTGGCCTCCGAGCCCCTCCCTCCCGGCCCTTCCGCCCGTCCGCGCCGACGTCTGCGGGCACATCGGAATCCCCATTCGCCGAGCGGCACACGCGCGAGTCCGCTGAACGCCAGCGGGCGCTCGACCTCATCCGCCGCAAGAAGCGCGAGCTGGACGGAAGCGAGACACCGTCTACCGTCCGTGGCGGGAGCGGGGGTCGGTATGGGTATGGGGACGTGTTTAACCGGCGGGAGGTTGAGGACGTGCAGCGCGCGCGGAGAGACGGCTGGGACAGCGGCCGGGATAGGGACGGACACGGGGACAGAGACAGGGAAGTGCGAGGGCGCGGATACAGTGATGGCGCAGATGGGCGGGCGCGGCGGCGGTGAGCGGTGAGCAGTGCGGTCCTTGGTGAGTGCCACCATCTAGCACCGGTGCTAGCGGAAACAGCATTCAAATATGAATGGGCGATCCATTCTCTTGGGTATGCGAGCGTATGGAGGTAAGTACGGTTTTGCGGGGCGAACCTACTCAGACAGTGTTCACGCGTTGATCTGGTATTCTAGCAGGCGGTGCTCAGACTCGGTGCTTCGGGGCGTAGCAGCTTCAGTTGTCGCGTTGGGGGTCGTCGGAGCCGATGCACGGACGAGCGCGATGTCCGTTCGTCGTGGACCAATTGTTCGAATTCACACAATGCACGCTCATGTCCGCGGATCTGGGATGTTCTTCACCCCGATGCCGTGTGCATCGGCGACGCCAGCGCGGATCTAAGGCCTCGGCTCAGTGATACGTGATACTTTGCGAGTCGTGCCCCACGCTACCGTACGTGGCATAGTGGAGGTTCAGTCATCGAGATCGCAGTGATTGTCAATCAGGCTGCCTGCTAACGTGTCTTTTGAGAGGCTTCTAGGCACGTACATCACTCGATTCGAAGGTACATGGTCAAAGCTCGAAGACTACCTATGGACGGCGTGGGTGAAGGAACGGACTGCTGCTAATCTGCGACGCAGGGCTCAGGGTGATTGGGGGGCAGAATTGACGGTGAGTACGTATACACGATTGCCTTAGGTCCCGGCCTATCATATCGACATGAACGCGCCGCCAACTTCCAATTCAGACGCAGATGCGCCTGTGCGATTGTACCGTGTTAAGAACTCAATCGAGAACATGGTCCTTGCCTGACTTGCTCGTCGGCTGTGGTGCCCGCGACGACTATTAGACGTTGCCGGTGGAGCTCCCGCGTCGGCCGCAGCTCGATGACGATTGTCCTCGATTGCCTCACACAGTTCAGCACAAGACTCCTGCTCGTCGAGGTTATCAACCGTCGGCAGCCGTCTCGGCCGTCGATCAGGGTAACTCAAGCTCAAGAGTGTCTACTTTCCACGGGGTGCGACCAGCCAGCTCACTCATCGAGCCTTGTGGTGGTGTTCGTGATGCCTCGACGGCCCTGTGTATTTTCCACGGCGTCGCTCTGATGCTGTTGTCATCGGACAATACGGACTGAGTACTCTGGGCTCCCACCCCGCCCGCGTGAGTGTCTCGCTCGAAACTCATGTCCGGACCCGCTGTTAACACATTTTCTGTCTCCTCTGGCGTGCCGCGTGTGATGCATGTCATTTCATCCAGCGCTGCGTCTGGGCGAGACGACGAGTGTCGCGTGCGCAGATGGACCGCGCTCAGTGACTCACACTCACCGAGATGCTCACTGCGCGCGTATGCGTCATCGTCCGGATTTGATACCTCACATCCCTCTGCCTGTAGGTGACGAGGGACTACCTGTGTCTATGCAATCATCTCTGATCTCATTTAATAGCCACACCTTCTATAGGCTGCACGATGTGCCAGTGGCATGCACCGATTCCCGATGGACTCAGCGCGCTTTACCATGTTGCGCACACTGAATCACTGCGGATAGAATATACGTATAGGTGCTTATAGAGCAAGGTTCCTCTTGCTGTGAATCCCAGGGGTCCTGTCGAAGCAGTTGTCCGAGCAGCACCAAGTTGGGACTAGTGTACATGCGCGACTCCGTAGGCCTCTGTGGCCGTGATGCATGTTATTCCGTACGTCCACATGTTCTCAAAACGTCATTCCAAGCTGATGTCTATGTATAACGTCGCGCGCTGATCTATACATAGCTCGCCGCATCGCGCGCGGGACTAAACATAAAGTACCTAGTGCGTTCCAGCATTTCCTCTTCAAGACTAGTACGCGATGCTGCTGCTACTACCCCGCATCTTGTATTCACCAAACTCACATCGGAGATCCGCCAGACGTCCGTTCCTGTCGCCAATGACGGTATCGATAGCGAGAGAGTCGAAATAGCTAGCTCACCGGTAGTCAAGTCCGAATGGCCGTCACCCTTCCTTTTCTCACAGGTAGAGACCGCGCACGAGCGAACGGTGGTTCCTGAAGCGTACCTCGAGTGCTCAGCTTCACCTCCTGGTTACTTTTTTGCAGATCCTTTTGCTGTATGTTATCATGCTGAGGGACTTCATCCACCAATACGTCATCCGAGTCCGCAAACGGCGGTTCGGTCACAACAACTGAGAGGGCAACTGACCGCATCCCCAATAGGTCAGCAGAGTCCGGGAGCGCGGGCTACAACACTTCGGCCACACGTTCCACGCCCGATACTGATCGGGGTTTTCAGACCCGCGCATGTCCGACTCGCAGAAGTCCCACTGACCCTGACGTCCAGTTCCGCGAATGCCCTCTGCACCCCTCGAGTGCAGTAGTGAGGATGGAGAGATACTTACGGAGTGTCTCATCACAGTGCGTGTGACGACCACCTCCGCGAGCGGCACAATGTCCAGGTCGTCCGGATTCCACTCAGTGTCCATATCGACACCTACATCCACAGCAGGGACAGCGGTGCCTGGGGTACAGACGAGCCCTCTTCCCACCACCGTCCAAGATAACGCATGAAAGGCCGGGTAACGGTCTCTGGAGAAGAGCGAGGATGTATTGGGCATGAAGACCAACGCAGATTGGAGACGGAAGCGCACCTTTGGTCCCCGTCTGCCTCCCGGCGCCCCTCGAGGTCGCTCCGTCGTATTTCTTCCTCCTCCTCTCCCTCTTGGAATGGCCTCTGATATCACACTCGCAGGTCGCGAACGCACGGCGGTACTCGACGGCCCCGCCCCCCGTCGCACTTTCTAGCTTGCCTAGCTCAATTGGTGTGCAGGAGCCGGTGGCCTCGCTGGGTACTTGTACCTCTATGGCTCCCCTTCCGCTGCCGCCGCGCCCGCTAAACCGATGATCTTGGACAAGAGCGCGCTCGACCCCCAGAACTTCCTCAACTTTAAGCTCAAGAAGGTCGAACCCTACAACTACAAAAGCGCAAAGGGAGTCTCCCTGTTCGATTCTCCCTCTCTCGTCCCAACCTCCCGCCTAGATTCAACTTTGAGCTCCCTCCCGACTTCGCTGTGTGACTCCGCGTCGCCTCGTGCGTCGTCGTCAAGTCCGCCCAGGACTCCTCCAGGCCCCTCCTCAACGACAAGGGCAAGCCCTTCATCTTCCCCTACACCCCCATCTCCCCCTCAGATCAGCCCCGTGAGCTCACCTTCCTCGTTAAAAAGTACGACCAGGGCAAGATGTCCAAGTACATGCGCGACATGAGGTGAGGGACCCTCCTTGACTTCTTACCACCACCACCCAGTTTTTTCCCACGCTACAGCCTTACAGGTAGTGATGTGCCGGGCCAGGCTTGAAGCCCGCAAAGCCCGGGTACCCGGCCCTCTAAAGCCCGGCCTAGCCCGAGCCCTACATAGGGCTTACAGGGCTTGTAGGCTCGGGCTCAAGTGTCCCAAAGCCTGAGCCCGGCCTTCGAGCCCGGGCTTTCTATATGACCTTTTATACCGGTATTCAATTGATTATGTGACTAGATATTTAAAGGGCTCAAAAAGATGTGGGTAAGGGTCAGGCCTAGGTTAGAGCCATCAATTTCAGACTTTTGGGCTCGAGCATACGAGCGCTTATGAGCACGAAGTGCATTGAGCATGCCCGGCACACCGTACACGCCGGGGATGCGAGGAAACTAACGATAGATGTACGTTATGAAAAGCACGTCTAACCGCCCGGGTACGCCGGCTTCCGGCGTACCCGGGCTCTGGGAGCTTATACACGGAGACTTTGTGTCCAAAGGCCCGGGCACGCCGAGGTACGGCGTGCCCGGGCTCTCAGCGTCCGCATCGTGAATTATGGGGGATAGATGTACATTGTCAAAAGTATCTCTATTGCGTCTAACAGCCCGGGTACGCCAAGGTACGGCGTTCCCGGACAGTTCGAGCCTTCGTTGTAAATTGCTATACTATGTCTGCAGTAAATCAAGAATAGAGAGAATTATCCCGGGCACGCCGGGACCCGGCGTGCACGGGCTCTGTACCCCCCGAATGGTACTTTAGGTGTTGGTGAATGTACATTTTAAAACGTTCAACTAAAGGCATGTGTGCACTGTACGTGTGCATGTCACGTGTTGAGAGACTCACCTGATTAGGGAAATAGGTTCCGGACAAAGGGAACATCATTTAGCAGGGATCGGCGTCGTTGGGTCAGCGTCTCGCGGGCTTCGATATACTGAACACACTTCTTTTTGAAACTGCGCGCAGGATGCACTAGTCTCACATTGACGGTCATGGTGAGTGACTGTCTTGTTTCTGCCGTGACTGACCCATGCTCCACAGCCATCGGTGTCGCCATCTGCGCCCTCCCGCGCGCCGTCTCGCCAGCATGAGGCTCCGGAGTACCGGCACACGCAGCCCCTGGATGATCTAGGCATTATGCTGCCCGGATGCTTATCCAAAGGAGGGCGATATCGATCGCCTGCTATCTTTTGGTGAGTCGTTCGTCTCTCTCTCCTTTCTCTCTCTCATCCACTGACCATCTACTGCGAAGTAACCTGAAATTTCGAAATATGCAAACTGTACGTGCATTTCGAAAACAACTGCTAACGCTGTAAACTGACGATTAGCTCGCAGAACAAAGCACAACAAGCCAAGGCTGCTGCCCCGGGCCAAGTGCGTCGCGACCTGTGTGCTGCTGCTCATCTCGCTCATCTCACTCATGTCGCTCGATCCGCAGGTCAATCGCGCTGGCAAAGCGCGGCCTGAGGACGGCGGATCCAAAAAGGATCGCGCTAAGACGGTCGATCAGGCCGGATTGGGTGCGACGACCCGTGAGGACGGAGAGAGCGAGCTTGAGGTGCGTACTGCGTCCTGGGCTGCTTGCTTGTACTCTCTCGCTGACTGGGTGATTTTTGCAGACCTCGAAGCCGAAGCCGAAGCCGAAGCCGAAGCCGCAGCCCAAGAACGCGGACAAGGGCAAGAAGGGCGGACCGACGGCGCCCGACGTCGACGTGCATGTCGACGCACCGGCAGAGGCATCGGAGGTGAGCGACTGCAGCGCACGTTCCTCTTCCTGCTCTGTGCTAATTGTGTGTTGCGTTTAGCCTGCGAAGCGCAAAAAGGGGGCTAAGGGCAAGAAGGGCGCGGCGGAGGCCGGGGCGGAAGAGAAACCTGCGCGCGCCGCTGCAACGCTGAAGCCGCAGGTCGCTGCTGGGATTCAGGGCACGCAAGAGACCGCGTCGATCGCGGCTCAAGTGCACAAGGCGACGATCGGTTACGCGCGGTTCAACACGGTCGATCCGCCTCGCCCGGACGTTCACCTGCGCTTCGGACAGTTCAACCCGCGCCCGGTCAACAAGAGCGTAATCAAGAAGCTCGTCGAGGACTTCTACGCGAGCGGGCGCGACCCGCGGCGGGAGGCTCTGGCCGTCCTTGTGGATCCGACGTGGATCGAACGCGAGTCCGTTGTGCAGAACCCTGCGCTGCCGTGGGAGGAGGTTCCCGACGCGCGGTTTACGGCGGCGGTCGCTGGGCGTACGATCCAGGTTCTAACGGGGCAGCATCGGTCTGTTGCTGGCAAGACGTGGCGGGCGGCGATGACAGCGGAGCGCGCCAAACAAGAGAAGAAGCTGGCGAAGGCGACGGAGAAGCAGCAGGCGGAGCAGATCGAGCAGGCGGAGAAGAACATCGAGGAGTTGACGGCGGCCATCAAGGGGGCGACGACGTGGCTGGTGAGGTTTCTGGACCCCGGTGAGTGTTCAGCCGTACGTTAGTGCTGCGTTTTCAAACGGAACACTAACCGCTCGACGCAGAGCTCATGAGCATCCCGCTGCGCATCCAGGTTGCGAGGAACCCGAAGGCACCTCGTCTCGAGACGACGGAGGCGGAGAGCATGATGATGACCTTGCCGCTCCTCGATGCGAAGGTGGAGGAGTGGGCGATCGCGAACCCGGGGCAGCCGCGACCGGTCCCGGGCACGCTGCCCTGGGTGCAAAAGATTGTCGCGGCGGTGATCCCGGAGCCTCAGCGTCGCAGCGACAAGCACCCGATCCTGTTCCACAGCGAGCCGTCTTTTCAGCTGCTGCGTCAGATGGACGGACTGGAGGCGTACCGCGGCAAGTACGTGATCCCCGTCAGTGTCCTGCATCAAGCGCTGTCGCTGCCGACGCGGAGCAGCACGACGACGAGCCTGGTCGGCTCTGTAGGTGTCATGTTGTTTATTCTGAGCCGAGTCGGGCGTCTGACGTGCTCTTAGTGTTTTGCAGAGATTCTCACTCGGAGCTTTGACATGCTCAGGATTTTCTCTCGGACATCGCCCCTTGTCAACATCCCCGATTACACGACCATTGGCGTCGAGTACGACCCGGACGAGACCTCAGAGGACGACCGCGGTGAGACGGCGAAATGGACCCTCTGGAACCAGATCTCGCCGACGTTGCTCCCGTTCCTCAACATGCTGCGCTCCTGCGAGGGGCTCGACCTCATCATCAGCGAGCAGGTGCGGAAGGAGAACGGCTTCCCTGCGAAGATCGAGGACGAGGCGACGTGGAACATGGCCCAGGACGCTCAGAGCGAGCTGGTCGACGAGCAGTACTACAAGGCCCTCAGCACGCTATCGCTTCAGGGGGAACACGTGGTGTCGTTCTGCACGACGGACTTGGTGGACGCGTTCGACACCGCGTATTGCGCCCACGTCCGGCGGTGGATGGGCACGCAGTTCTTGATGTTTGCGAACGAGACATGGAAGGAGGCGATGGGTGCCTATTGCGAGTCGCTGAAGAAGTCGCTCCCGCAGCTCTGGAAGGCACAGCTGAAGCAGATTGACAGCGAGCAGCATCATGACGACACGGAGGCCGCGGTCGAGCGGGAGCGGCTACGCCTGGCCCTACGCTATGCCCCGGCGAAGCTCAGGCTCATCACCACGGCCATGGAGGTCGGCTTCATGCTGGACGTTCCTTTCCCTAGCCCGTCTTACCACAACGACCTGCTCGCCGCTTTGAAGGAGTACGAACATGGCATTCGATGGGTGAGTGCTTCTTTTTAGAACACAGAGCTAACCGTGCAGAAGAGAGTGTTATCCGTCCAGCGCCCGTCTACGCCGGACCCTAGTGTTATAATCCCAGAAATTAGCCCCTAATTTCTGATGACAAAGTGGCGACAAGGCCGTTGCGGCTGAACCGTCGCTCGGAACCTGGCGACAAGGTACCTTTCGGACATCGTGGGAATCGGGGCTACATGATGAGCGCTCAATTGTGGCTGTGCATCGCCTCCCCGTGGTGCTAGGTGGGAAAAGGTAGTAGCGACAAGCAGCGACAAGGTGACAAACCCTTATACCGGCTGAACGGTGCGTGGGAACCTGGTGACAAGGTACCTTTCCGATATCACAAGAAGCAGGGCTTTCCGACGGGTGCACGATTGTGGCTGTGCAGCGAGTTTTGGTGGAGTTATGGGGGGATCTCTGTTTTTGACACCTTTTGAAGGGCTCCCATTAGTATTTCTATTAGTCTACTATAAGAAAGTGATAGTACTGACCGCATCTGGGCGCTTAGTAAGCGTTTAAGCGCCCAAAAAGGCAAGGAAGCGTTTACATTTTTTGTAGTCCTGTGCGAGGGCTTTCTAACCGTATCAATTTCACGTTCTAACACTCATTAGTTAAGGAGTTATAAGGGTTACAAGATAGCCGGTACAATAGAATGCACTATATTAGGGAGGAATGACGAACCAGCGACAAGCAGCGACAAGGGGCCATACTGCGTGAACCGTTGCCTGCAACCCAGCGACAAGGTACCATTCTGATATCGTGGGAACAAGGGCTATCCAATGGTTGCACGATTGTGGCTGTGCACTCATTTTCCGTGGGGCTATGGGGCGATCTCTGTTGTTACTGCTATTTTGAAGTGCTACTATTAGTATGACTATAAGTAAGTGCTACTATTGACCGCACTTGGGCGCTTAGTAAGCAAAAAAGCGCCCAAAAAGGCGAAGTAGTGTTTTCGTTTTTTGTAGTCCTGAGCAAGGGCTTTCTAAACGTATCAATTTCACGTTCTAACACTCATTAGTTAAGGAGTTATAAGGGTTACAAGATAGCTGGTGCAATAGAATACACCATATATAGGAGGAATGACGAACCGGCGACAAGGAAGTGACAAGGGGCTGTACCAACTGAACGATCACCCGGAACCCAGCGACAAGGTACCATTTGGGTATCGTGGGAACTAGGGCTATCCAACGGGTGCACGATTGTGGCTGTGCACCCAGTTTCCGTGGAGCTAGAGGGTAGTCTTTGTTTTTGTAGTGCGCTTAAGTATTGTAACAAGTGGTTTTTGAAGGGTCATTAGAAGGGTTGCTATTAGTAGGGCTTATAACTGGTTGTATTGACCGCACCTGGGCGCTTAGTAAGCAAAAAAGCGCCAAAAAGGCGAAGTAGCATTTTTGTTTTTTGTAGCCAGGGTCAGTAGCTTTCTGACTATATCAGTTTCACTTTGTTATGACCATTAGTTAAGGAGTTATTGGCGATACAAAAGTAACGAAATAAGCGCCCTAGTGTTATAATCCTTGAAATTAGCCCCTAATTTCAAGCGTCGCGCCTATGTCGCGCCATATCTCGGTAACCGTCGCTCGAAACCTTGCGTCGCGGTACCTTTCGAGCATCGTGGGAATCGGGGCTTTCCAAGTATGGTAAAATCGTGGCTGTGCACCCTGTTTCCGTGGAGTTAGGGCCTACTCTTATTTTTGTGTCGCGCTATCACACTTTCTCTTGGGCCATAGCGCGTGAACCGTCGCTCAGAACCTTGCGTCGCGCTACCTTACGGATATCACAAGAAGCAGGGCTTTCCAACGGGTGCTCGATTGCGGCTGTGCGGGCTGATTTCGCGGAGATACGGCCTAACCCAGAATTTGCGTCGCGTTTGAAGTGATTTTTTTGAAGTCTTACAGGTAAGTAGCTACTATTAGTCCGGTAAGTAAGTGTTGTAGTGGACTATAAGGATCATTAGAACGGTCCTGGGCGCTTAGTAAGCAATTAAGCGCCCAAAAAGGCAAGGAAGCGTTTTCGTTTTTTGTAGTCCTGTGCGAGGGCTTTCTAACCGTATCAATTTCACGTTCTAACACTCATTAGTTAAGGAGTTATAAGCATTACAAAATAAGCGCCCAAACGGCGAACAAGCGTTTTCGTTTTTTGTAGCCAGAGTCAATAGCTTTCTAACCATACTAGTTTCACGTCCTTATCATCATTAGTTAAGGAGTTATAAGCGAAACAAAGTGGTTACCGCTTTAATAGTCTTATACTAGTTGCCCCAGCACCACACCACAGCTTGCCAACCGTCGCTCGAAACCTTGCGTCGCGCAATCAAACCATCATTGTGGGAACTAGGGCTATCCAACGGTAGCACGATTGCGGCTGTGCACCCTGATTTGGTGGAGCTAGAGCCTACTCTAGATTTTGTGTCGCGTTTGTATGGAAGATCGGGATTTGGGCTGTACCGTGTGAACTGTCGCTCGGAACCTTGCGTCGCGCCACCTTTCGGATATCCTGGGAATGAGGGCTTTCAGACGGTAGCACGATTGTGGCAGTGCACCCAGTTTCCGCGGAGCTACGGGCTACTCTATATTTTGCGTCGCGTTTGTATTGAACTTGAGCATTACTTTGCATTATAATGGCTGCTAGTATGGAGTGCTATTAGAAGGCTGCTACTAGTACATGTTATAAAGAGGACTATTGACCGCACCTGGGCGCTTAAGTAAGCAAAAAAGCGCCCAAAAAGGCGAAGTAGCATTTTTGTTTTTTGTAGCCAGGGTCAGTAGCTTTCTAACTATATCAGTTTCACTTTGTTATCTGCATTAGTTAAGGAGCTATTGGCGATACAAAAGTAACAAAATAAGCGCCCAAAAAGGCGAACAAGCGTTTTCGTTTTTTGTAGCCCTGTTCAATAGCTTTCTAACCATACTAGTTTCACTTGATTATAGTCAACAGATAAAAAGTTATGGGCCATACAAATTGGCTACTATATAAATTGCAGTGTTACTGTTGCGAAGCACTGGTCTGTAATAAGATACTAGGTTAACTATTTACAGCAATATTCTATTCTTTGGCTATAGGAATTTTATGGTCGCACAGTTGTGGCTCGGCTCGGCTCGCACAACCAATGCTAGAGGTGCATCTATACAAAATGTTGCGATGCACTACACTGTATATAAATATTGTGCGAAGCATGTAATATTATCACAATAGTAATCATCAGCAGGGTAAGAACAGCAGGATAAGTAAGTAGTGTAATGGATATTGTGCGGCGGCGGCACAACAACTACCGCCTATAATAAAATATTGCGGACTCATACTATACCACATCAATGTTGCACTCCTCACTAATGTTACGTAGTAAAATAATGTGTGCTAGCTCAAGTATCAACCTCAGCATATTATTGTGCGAAGCATATAATGACATTACAATGTTAAGTATCAGCAATCAGCAGGGTAAGTAATAGCAGAGTAAGTACTATCTAGATACGATGTGCTGGAGCGCAACAATAAGTAGGATCTATAGTAAAATACTGTGAACGCATACTATACTAGATTACTATTGCGCAGCAAATAATATGTGGGAGCTGCAGTGTTGACTTCAGGATACTATATTTTAGCATACTATGTGGCGAAGCATGGAAGGTGACTATCACTAGTATAGCACTGACCATAATCTGCACCGGCTTAATAATGAACTGCAGCATGCTAGTGTGCGAAGCAAGTAACAGTAAATAACAGCATGGTAGGCAAGTACTGGCAAAGGGTGGTGTGATGCAACATTTATTGTGAGTAGTGTAGGTCTAACCCCCCACTGTAGTTGGGCAGTGCTACAAATTGTTACAAGCAGCAGTATATAAGTTACGGCAGTGTCAGTAACCAAGTGCAGCACAGTGTTAAAGAGTGCAGTTAAAGTGTGAGTAATGCATGTTGCGAAGGAGTGTAAGAAATGTTGGACTGCAGTAAGTTGTGAATGTTGCGCAACAGTAACTGGTGTTATACAGGGAGTTATGATGGCAGTGTTAAGGGTTATAGTGTTAAGGTAGTTAGGGCAGTGTGTGTTATTACAGTGGTGAAGGGTTGTAAGAATTGTTGCGCAGCAGTAAGTGTTGTTGTATAGGCAGTGTTAAATGTTACAGTGTTAAGGTGGTTAGGGCAACAGGATGGGTGTGTTGTTACGGTGTTAATGGGTTGTAGCAAATGTTGCGAAGCAGTAGTAGTTACAGTGTTAAGGGAAGAGAGAGGGTGTGTTGTTACAGTGTTAAAGGGGAGCAACAAATGGTGCGCAGCAGCAGTAGGATGTGTGTTGGTAGTTACAGCTAGAGTGTTACAGTTGTTAGTGGAAGTGTTATGGTGTTACGGTGTTAGGGAAGAGGGAGGGTGTGTTGGGGAAGTTGTTAGAGTGTTAAGGTGTTAGGGAACAGGTAGAGGGAGTGTGTTATGTTGTTAGGGGTGCAGCTGTTAGGTGGGTTGTTAAGGTGTGTTAGGGAAGCAGCAGGTGTTGTTAGAGTGTTAAGGTGTGTTGTTAAAGTGTTAGGTTGTTAGGGAAGGGGTGTAGTGTGTTGTTACAGGTGTTAAGGTGTTAGGGAGTTGTTTTTGAAGCAGGGGAAGTGTTTAAGAGTTTTAAAAGTAAATTTTAAGTAAAAGAAGCAAAGTAACAAGCTCAGGGTTAGGGTTAGGGTTAGGGTTAGGGTTAGGGTTAGGGTTAGGGTTAGGGTTAGGGTTAGGGTTAGGGTTAGGGTTAGGGTTAGGGTTAGGGTTAGGGTTAGGGTTAGGGTTAGGGTTAGGGTTAGGGTTAGGGTTAGGGTTAGGGTTAGGGTTAGGGTTAGGGT